>OX388035.1:3705582-6105582 GCA_947578705.1 Lacanobia wlatinum
TGACATGTTTCGGCACGAATCAAGTGTTATTTGTGTTCGAAAAAGAAAAGTATCTTAATTCTTACTATCTATCTATACATATAATAAATCTGTTGAAGAGTCGTTTTTGTACATTCAAAATATTTTTAAAAGAATTAGCTAGGGAGATAAAGGGTAACTTACAGAACCCATTTCCATCATTTTTGGAATTTTTGTCTGTTTATCTGTTTGGATGTGCAGGCATCACGTCAAAAGTACAGAAATAACGTAGATAACTTTCACGCATTCAAATTGTACGTAACTGGAGGTATGTATATAATTTGTTTCATCGCAATCGGTTCATTCTTTCAAAAGATATTTGTATTTAAATGTTTCGTTTAAAGTTTCATTACGTGAAGCACATACATGCACCGCCATCTATTGAGATTAAATAGTAACAGTTTAAAACTGTTTCATGAATGAATGCGTATTATATATTATTTTGTGAAAATCTGGTTTGGATACCTATGCTATTTAGCTAATTAGTAATTAGAAGGTGATAACGATATGTTTGACCGAAAAAGAAAAAAGAGAAGAGTAGTGATTCATGAATTTTATTATGATTCGAATCGACATAATTAATCTATATCAGCCGCACGGGTCGATCTTCAGGGTTAAGCAACGCTTGCCAAGGTTGGTATGTAGATGGGAGACCATCATAACATACCGAGTTTCCTCCGTGCCTCGGAAAGCACGTTAAGACGTTGGTCCCGGCTGTCATTTGCAGATCTTTGGCAGTCGTTACGGATTGTCAGAAGCCAGTAAATCTGACTCCAGTCTTGCCAAGAACTACCGTGTTACCCAAATAATGGGTTGTGGAGGTCTGGTAGGCAGCCGCTTCACGTAAAATACTGGTATTCAACTAAATCCGGTTTGACTGGAAGCCGACCCCAATATATTTGGGAAAAGGTTAGGCAGATGATGAGTTGCACGAGTCTTCAAGATTAAGCTACGCTTTCCGAGATCCATTGACCATGTGACCATTTTAACATACGGAGATTCCTACGTACCACGGGATATAATAGCCACCCGGGTCGATCTTCAAGGTTAAGCAACGCTTGCCAAGGTCAGTCTGTGGATGGGTCACCATTTTAACATACCGAGATTCCTACGTACCACGGAATATAATAGCCACCCGGGTCGATCTTCAAGGTTAAGCAACGCTTGCCAAGGTCAGTCTGTGGATGGGTCACCATTTTAACATACCGAGATTCCTACGTACCACGGAATATAATAGCCGGCCGGGTCGATCTTCAAGGTTAAGTAACGCTTGCCAAGGTCAGTCTGTGGATTGGTGACCATTTTTACATACCGAGATTCCTACGTACCACGGAATATAATAGCCGTCCGGGTCGATCTTCAAGGTTAAGTAACGCTTGCCAAGGTCAGTCTGTGGATGGGTGACCATTTTAACATACGGAGATTCCTACGTACCACAGAATATAATAGCCGTCCGGGTCGATCTTCAAGGTTAAGCAAGGCTTGCCAAGGTCAGTCTGTAGATGGGTGACCATTTTTACATACCTACCGAGAAGAGATCTCAGGCAGTCTTTACGGATTGTCAGAAGCCGACAAATCTAACACCTACAGTCTTGCCAAGAAGTATCGTGTTACCCAGTATTGTAGGGTTGTAGAGGTCTGGTAGGCAGCCGCTCCAATCCCGTTTGAATGGAAGCTGACTCCAATATAGCTGGGAAAAGGCTAGGCAGATGATGCTTCATGGTAAAATGCTGACATGATTTGCGAAAACACTTAATCCACAGTTAGCAAAACTGGGCACAGATTACAAACGTAATTTTGTTTCAATTTCCTTTATCCACTAGGGAGACGGTCTAAGTGACATCCCGGCATTTAATAGAATTTAGGATTCCCAAAAAATAAATAAATTCATAATTATATTTTCGTCACACCTACCCTATTCATAGACGGCCTAAGCATCTGCAAGCCTGTTCATTAAATGTTGTCACATGACAGACCCATTCGCCGCTTTGACACATTTGCGCATTAGGGATCATTTAGGCCGCTGATTAACCGCCATTCAATGAAAAGGACAATAAAACAGCAGAGTTACTTTCTCAAGGATCGTCAGCCCCGATTGGGGCCAAATGGTATTGTCTGTCTTTTTTAATATATGCTTAACCTTTTCCCAACTATATTCGGATCAGCTTCCGATAAATACGGCGAAGTCGCAGTATGTTAAATAATATGGCCAACTATTCACAGAGCCACCTTGGTAAACCATGAAGATCGCCCCATGCGACTGTTATTATTTAGCTACGAGCTCCTCATTTAATAAGTCTCCTCTTTCAGTACCTACTAAATATCGATTTAAAAATTCGATTATTCTTACACAGTAAATCGATTATATAAACCCGGTAGAACTGTTTAACATAAAATGTAAAAATTTATCGGTTCTGTAATCTGCAATTGTCAGGGAAAATCAAAGAAACTGTTTCTTTTTGCTGGCTGGACAAAATTAAGAATCAACTTTATTTATCAGTTTCTTTGTTTCGTAGTTTGAAGACTACCTACCACCGTTCGTTCGATAGACGGTTTTGTTGATTTTGATACCTACCTCGAGGTAGGTATGTACCAGGAGATTACCTGGGCTAATCGGCATTTCAACCGGAAGAGATGATAGAGTGCCCTGCATTAGGTTCCCTCTTCCTATTTTCTTAATTTTGAGAGAGATCAGGATACGCAAGGTATTAACTTAAAGTAAATTTTATCTATGCAACAGATATTTTTCGACATCCACGCGAACGAAATCGCGGGCACGGCTAGTATAATATTATAAATGCGAAAGTAACTCTGTCTGTCGCGCTTTCACGCCAAAACTACTGAACCGATTAAAATGAAATTTGGTACACAGATAGTCTAGAGCCTGAGAAAGGACATAGCCTACTTTTTGTCCCGGGAATATGTTCTCTAGGGACCACGCGGGCGAAGCCGCTGGCAGAAGCTAGTCATCAATATATTTATATAAAATTCTTCCGTTATTGACTAATTTAGTGATTCAGTGACTGAGTGACTGACAGACAACGCACAGTCGAAACTACTTGTCTTAGAAATCTGAAATTTGGCATGAAGCTTCCCTGCACTCCGTAGGGGAACACTAAGACGAAAACTTGCGACTGAAAATGCCGATGCATTCCATAACTTTCTTGGATAAATCTTTTACGGTACAGGCAGCCCGTCTGTGGAATGCATTGCCAGTTCCAGGAAGACGCGCTCAGTCGTTTCATACTTTTAAAAACTTGTCAAAGAACATTACCTATCGCTGTAATTATGTCCATAGCCGTCAGTTATTTTTACTGCGTGTATATTTATGTATCTATTAAACATATAGCGTATTATGTATTTATCTGTGTATCTATTATGTTTTATTATAATTACTTCTTTCTTTTTGTCACACCAACGACAGCCCCAATTTCATGTCCAGGCAAATACTGTCCATCCCAGGTTGCCGGAAGAGATCGCGGAATGCGATAAGGCCGCCAATTGCATGTGTTTTAGTTTTAAGTTTCCTTTTGTATTTAATTTTTGGTGTACAATAAAGTATATAATAAATAAATAAAAGAGGATTTCTCGAAATTCCTATGGGAATGGCAAAAAACGGGATATGCGTGTACGAAGTTGCGGGCAAAAGCTAGTCTATTACAAAATCTCTTAAAAAGCGGCAACCGCTGTAAAACTTTTCTAAAACACCCACGGAAGGAAACCTTCGTCTCGTATCAAATTAGAGTGAAGTGCTTTTATAACTTTTTCTGTTATTTTCAAAACAAGAACAGTTTTAGATATAAACTTTTTGTTTTTAGACCTTCCCTCTTTTAATAACCTAATGATCCCAATCCCAAATTGTTTAAGGTCAACTTGGGATAATTTTGATATCTACTATACGAATATTATAAAGAGGTAAAGTCTGTGAGTTGTAGGGGGTTATCTCTGGATCTACTGAACTGATTTTGAAAATTCTGTTACCAATGGAAAGCCACGTTATTTGTGAGTGTCATCCTTACTCCTCACTTAATATTATAAATGCTAAAGCTATCTGTCTGTCTGTCGCGCTTTCACGCCAAAACCGATTGACATGAAATTTGGTACAGAGATAGTCTAGAGCCTGAGAAAGGACATAGCTTACTTTTTATCCCAGGAGTATGTTCCCTAGGGACCACGCAGGTGAAGCCGCTGGCTGAAGCTAGTAGGCTATAGATTTACCCGAAAAATACCGACCAACGAAGTGGCCACGGGTCAGCTAGTATCAAATAAAACCTGACCTTATTTAAACATCCAGATTAATATTATACACGCAAAAGTAAGTTTGTCTGTCGGTATATCTGTTTGTTTGTTACGTCTTCAACTCTTAACAGCTGACTGAAACTTGAAAAAGATATGATATTGACATACGGGTAGTAGACCTTGCCCTGGATAAGGAGAGGATATGTTATCCCGGGGGTATAGATAGATATGTAGAAAGAGAGACAGAATATCAGTTCCTACTGTGGATTTTGAGAATAAATAAATTGTACTCCGAAAATAGTTAAGTACCTACTTACATAACTTTTTACTAAAACTCAGTTCTATGCGTACAATTATTATTTATTTATTTATAGTTAATAATACACTTACATTAATTAACACATAATTACAGGCTACTTCTGGGTAAGCTCGCTCCATTGTAGACTTTGTCTCTGTCATAGGGATGGGAAACTGAAAAAAATATATCGATAATTATCGTATCGATATTTTTAAAAAGTATCGATAATAATCGAGTGAAAAATATCGATATGTCGATATATCGTCAGTTTTCGCATGATTATTCATACATATTCCCAAAGCATTCAAAATTTCAAACTTCATAAAAAAGAATAAACGAAAATAGAACAAAATAGTATTTTTTATTAATGCTCGAGCCTAAACAATTATATACAATTTAATCAAACCAGTAGTCATCAGATATGGACATTAGTCCATAGTAGTATAACATTAAACACGAAATCAAAGTTGCGTTAAAAATAATCGAAATTGATACGAATTCGATACTCTAAAATAAATATCAAATATCGATATATCGCGATTAAAAATATCGACGATACCGACATATCGATTTTTGTATGGAGAAATATCGATATTTTGATATATTGATATTTTTTGCCCATACCTACTCTGTCATCCCTGACCTAGACTAGAGTCAAGAGCAAACCCATCTCCAATAAAAAATAAAAAATACAGGACCAAAACAAAAAACATAAAAAAGTAAATAATGTACGTGAATGTGAAATTGTATACAGTTAGAACATGACATCCAAACTTCACGCGGGTGAATCCGCTGCCAGAAGCTAATTAAATTATAAAAGGGTTAAAATCTAGGCTACCTATAAAGTAGAACTTAATCACAGTATCAGTAGTTCGGCAGGTGGGCTAACTGTAACTTTATAACCATCATTCGGTAGCGGATAAACCCTTTATCTGCTTCGGACCTATTCGGCCATTCCGTTAGGTTTTATTTCGTTTTAACGCTGTTTTTTATGGCTGATATTTTTATTTACCTGTGGAACTTATTTAGGATCTATTTGGAAAGGGATGGAGCGAGTTGTTCTGTCTGGCAGAAATTACACAAACATGATAATTTCTTTATGGAATGACGTTGTTGATACATCAAAGGCTCTAGGTGACATTCTGTCAGCGGGAGCGTGGCGAAAGTAATTGTCAAATCTTCTTTTAAGGCTGCTCTCTCGAGAAATGCTTAAATACAGCGTGCGGATGAAGCAACTTTTCGTCGGCATTTACTGAGAAATTAAATCCGAAAAAATACGTAGTAATCTGCATGTTATGATACGTAATTTGGTTTAGCCCATAGAAATATTATATCTATGGGTATCACATAATAAGAAAAAAAATCACCAAATCACCTCCAAATCGGCGAGATGAAACCATTTTACTCCTTCATTTTTAACAAAAGTCTAAAAAATAATATTTACTGTTTTGCAAGTAATTTGGTTTTGTTACTTCTTTAAAATATGTTTTTTTTTTTTTATAATAAATTATAAAATGCGGGTAACAGAGTGGCGCGTAGAGGAGTAGTTAGCTCCGTTTAAATGCACAAGGTCATTGACATGTATACAAGCCTTAATACCTATATTCAAAGCTAAACTCGTGCAGTACGTCACTAAGAACATAAAACTTCAAACCCAAAATGTCAAAACTTGTAGGGACTGACAAACGCTGCCGAAATGTCACCTACTGAATTATCAATTCCTTATGGATTGATCCATATCCATAAGGGATTGATAAGTTTTGCATTCCGACAGTCGCATACGCTAATAGTTTACCTATTGCAGTTTGTCTAGCGCCTCAGGTGGCAGCACTGATGCGTTAGGTCCAGGTACTTGTTAAAACGCTATAAAGTTAAAGGTCAAATTCATGTTTACGTTTTGGTGACGATCTTGATGTCGTGGAGAACTTCAGGATTTCAGACTGCTGCAAACAGAAATTGAAAATATTTATTTCAGACCAAGCACACAGTAATTAATACAGGTCCATATTATGTTAGTAGGTAGATACTTATAGCTATGTTAGTAAAATTTAAAATTATTATTATTTTGGACATGCATGCGCGACCACTGCCTCAGGATTTGGCTGTCCACTCTGTCCGACACCACGCTCAGAAACGTGTTGGTGCTACTGTTTACACGAGACCATAGTGAGGCCGTTCTTTTGCGAAGCATTTCAATCATAGAAAAAAAAACTGGCCAAGTGCGAGTCGCACTCTTACACGAAGGGTTCCGTCTTCCAAAGTAACTTAAACAAAAAAAAACACGTTTCTTGTATGGGACCCCCTTTAATAGAAATACGCACTGAAATTTTCAACTGTCTACCTATTAATGGTTCTCGAGATGATATGGTTCCGTTGGTTACCCTAAAAAAATGTCGCTGCCAAAAGACGTAACTGCTGGACCGTTCATGTTGCAGGACACTTGCTCTAAGAGGTTGGCTGACGAAGCCGAAAAAATCTGAAAAAATCTCATTACTAAAAATCCTACTCTATCCTCAAAGAAAAGACACATCTAACACGAGACTCTGTTTATTTGACTGGAGCAATTAAATCTGAGGAGCAAAAGTTTGAGCCAAGTCATTAAGGTGCGATCTCCCCGATCGTCTCTACTCTATGTTATCTCTAGGGAGAGCTAAGAGAGCACTAATGTTCTTCTTGTGTTTGTAGAGTTTGGTGTTTGATAAAAAAACTATGTTGAGAAGGAATCTTTTACTTAAGTTTTGGGCTAGCTAGGAAGAAAAACACGGTATAGTAAAGAGCTTTTAGTTTGGGATTCTCGTCAAAGTAAGTCCAACAAATACATATTATTGGTAGCGTAAACTTTAATCAATATTCATAATTCCAATGTTTTGATGATCACTTGAATAGATTAGAAAGATTGAAATCACTGTAGGTACCTTTCGTTTTATAGATCGTCGGTACAAACGGAGTTTGGACGGTCATCCTAAATCCTCGTTTGGACCGGTTCTCAAGCCCCAAAGACTTAGGTAAGACTTTTCAAGAGCTAGTCGGACTCGCGTACGAAAACGCGAATTTAAGGCAAAGAAACCGAAATAATCACCAATATTTTTTAATTAACTTTTTATTATTTGTTTTTATAGCGGAATAGGTATCTACATACTCTGTGAAAATTCGAACAGTCTTCCTATTACGGTTCATGAGAAAAAGAACGCTTGCAGACCGACGGACACTCCCTCCAATACTTTCCTTATTTTTTATTTACTTCAGATACCAATAATCCATATTTAAAATTCAAAATTCGCACACATGTCAACTTAAAAAAATACAAAAAAGTAAAATTTAAATTAAAATAAAACTGAACTCAAATTAAATTAACTAAATAAACTCATATAAAAATAATTTCATCGTTAAAATAAAAATCAGAACGTAATTAATATTAAATCAAAGTCAAAAATAAAATAAAAATAAAAAATGAAATGCTTATGGCCCGACCAACGTGTTATACGGGCCGAATCTTGGGGCGGCTGCGGAAATAGCAACAGACAGACGGACAGAGGAAGTACTAGGGTTCCATTGGTTACCGTTCGAGTACAGAGTCCCAAGACAAGAAAAAGCCACTGAAATTCTCGCTGTTTATTTTCCCAGTCGATCGACACAGTACATAAGCACAGACTCCCCACGATTCCTGCCAACTGAATTAACACCCAATTACATAAAGACTGTTGTGTTTACCACTGCTGTTGCGTCAGTCATCGTGAGCGCTCCTAAACTATGCGTTGTGGTAGATCAAGCTCCTCAATGCCTGGCTATTTTTATTCTGAACTATCTTCTGCCAGCGGCTTCGCCCGCGTAGTCCCTAGGGAACATATTCCCGGGCCTATGTCCCTATGTCCTTTCTCAGGCTCTAGACTATCTGTGTACCATATTTCATGTAAATCGGTTCAGTAGTTTTGGCGTGAAAGCGCGACAGACAGACAGAGTTACTTTCGCATTTATAATATTAGTAAGGATAAGAGATAATTGTGAAAGTTTGGAATAACAAACTCTATGGCATAGAATAGGCCTGGAATATCATATTCTATTTCAAGTATGATAAAGTTAAAATTCCATTGCCAAACAAAGTTTTTAAAGGGCTTTTATAAACAGAGAAATAAATAATGAAAACCGTGTAATTATGATCACTTATCATCGTATGCGTTTTTAACCGTAGTGGTTTTATACACTCTGCTTTTAAACGTAGTGATTTAATACTCTCTGATTTAAACCTAGATTCTACTATAGTATCTTCTTGTATACTCCATTTTAGTTAATTACGAGTAGACTAAATACAATTAAGAATTTTATTGTGACATATATATACCTATTACATGTATAGCAACAAGTGCAAACGGAACGAAGGAGCCTGGATCTCATGACACAGGGAATCCTAGTGTGAGTTCCAAGAATCAACAGATTCGAATGTAATTTCTTAAATAATAAACTATTCTTTTCTTCTCATTTCTGAGTTTTGTATTATTTGTGTATTACATGTTACGCAATAGCCCCAAAAACTCAAAAACAACCTCACACAATAACTATGTATTAGATATAAGAACATATGTACCTATTTCTAATAGTTATTTCGTTAGGACCACCCATGATCAGTTTCATCCAACGTCAATTTATAGCTTCCTGATACTCTAATTATACCACAACATGTGTCCACGAAAAACTAAAGGAGAATGGCCGTTACGTTCAAACAGAAGAATACAAAAACAAATATGGCGCATGGTGCGGCGTCACCAACTTATCTAATATCGCGTGAATTCGGAAGTACTGTTTGTAGAAGTTCGTGTTATATTATACGTTAAATTACGATAGTATAATGTTATTGCAGAAACCTCCACGTTTCTGAAGTATCACGTGAAGAAAGTTTGTTAATTATGGTTATTTTTGAAGCGGTTTTTTTATGAGTTTTGGTTTAATTGGGATGATTCTGGTTCAATTTGTATATGCCCTATAGTTTTGATGCTGCTTTTAAATATATATTTTTTATAATTCAACGCCTTAGTTCTATCTAGTAGATAGAACGAGTATCTTATACATTTAAGATAAAATTCTACGAAAATGTGGGAGTACCTAAGAGCTTTAGTATTTTCATATCGCGATAGCTGAAACATGTCAGTCATCTTGAGTCCATCCTTTACCTTACTTATTTTAGTTTGCAACGTCAGTGTTTAGCTAATCCAACATCTAACGATGTAAAAAAAATATTTTGCAAGTTGTTACGCACAGGAAAACAAACCTAAAAATAAGTTTGCACATAATTAGTATTGCAACAAAAAATGTTACAACATTGAGCTCGCAGGGAAGGTTTGTATCCATCCACACTGTTATTCATTACTTTGTATAAACTCCGTTCTAGATAAAAATCCAGACTTCAGTTTAGCTTATTTCAGCACTAGGCATTTTCAGCTAAACACTGGATAACTCAGCCATCACCTGAGCATTGTGTATCAACACCTAGGTTTTGAAGAACATAAGGAAACCAGAATGTTTTGTTGAGAGTTTTCAGAAGCGATACTTGGAGATCTTGTGTGTTGATGCAATGTTTTGTTTTACTTCAGCTTGCTTACGATTTGGGGAGGTAAATATGGGTAGTTCATTGCTTCTAGCACTTACAACAGCTACATTCTATTATGCGCTAAGGATAGAAATAACGATCTCCCAGAAAATGCAGTCTACGTAGGTTGCCTACGTTTGATGAGCAAGATCTCTGAGTTTTGCAACAAAATTCAGAGATTTATTCTTTTCACTCTGAGTGACGAGATAAACCATAATAGCTCAAGCAGTGGTGGAGAACTTAACTTGCCAGCAAGGGTCACCATCATGACTGCCGAAACACGTCCATTGCTGGACCTCTCCAAGTGTCGCTACATTGACCTCTACTGCGCGACTCCTCCGTTCCCACTGCCTTCACCAGGTCATCGGTTGATTGGTCCACCTTGTGGGAGGCCTTTCAACAAGCAAGGGTGATACAGTGTAAATATAATAAAGGGTTGTTTTAACATCATCAATTAACTTTACGTCAAACAATTTTCTTTGTAAATAACAGTATTGATAAAATTGAAGCCTAAATTAATAAAGTTTGTGTACATACCCACTCCTTTTGACGGTTTTGCTGGGCCTATAAATAGTGTAGTGACCTACTTAATGTTAAAATGAATGGTTGCAGGTTGTCCCAAAGTTTAAATATAGATTTAAACCGGAGGGCTCTTGTGACAGAACAGTTTTTTAGGTCTAAACATTATGGATTTTATTTTGAACTTTAAATAACTCTTTAGCGGAGATCAGATTGTGGAGATCTGGAAGGAACCCTTTCTACGTTGAAACAAGATTTTATAGCAGCCAATTTGGTTAAGCTGTGCTGTTTCCAGCTAAGGAATTATATTAATTTTTTGAAGCAGCAGTAACTTTACCTATTAGCGGGTCTTTACTACGGTTTTACCAACGTGCATATTTTGCGATAAACCGTTCCAATGTGTTTGATTATCCCTGTACTTACTGGATAGGTACAGTTAAGTGCCCCTCTAATACTCTACTACCTCTCATGAATACTACCTACTACCACGGTCCACAACGTTACTCGTGGATACCTAAAATTTGGTCCTACAAAACTTACTTACTACATAGACTCGACTTGTCTATACGCACTGGCATCTTCACCTTTGCTTGTGTAAAACTATGTGTTCTCACAACATTATTAAAAACAAAATAGTTAGAATCAATAAATAAACATCTCCAGAATCAAGTTACCTATTTGGCGCTCAAATATAAATAACCTTAGCAGTTCCCATAACAAAAACCTCTAATCAATACCTAACAATCAGTTTCCATAAATCCATGTAAATAGCGCCATGTTTTCGCGGAGTTGCGCATACGCACGCCGGAGAGTTTGGGCGCCCGCCACGCGCCCCGACTATTGAACCCGGCCATAGATTAGAATAATATGCTAATGCGAGGCGCCAATCATTACAACTGACTGTTACATGAATATCCAACGGTTTTTGACAACAATTAAGGTACATTATATGTACTTATATAAACTTATGTATTGTTTTCTAGAAAACAAGTGTATTTAATTCAAGTTTGTGGTAAGTACATTAGGTACATAGGTACTAAGAGAGAACACTGCTTTAATAAAAAAAGTTGATAAACGTAAAAGTATTTATGTAATAAAAGGCAATGGGCGCTAATATTTTTGGGACGAAAAAAGTCATGCAAATGTCTTGCACGCGTCAAGACAAATACGATGTAATGCGTTATGTTTTTAGAAAACTTTTAGATTTGTGTAATTGCGTAGTGTAGATGCGTTTAACCTTGGGACTAATTTTCAATCGTTGTTAGATCACTTTTATCTGAGGCGTTAAAATGGCGGATTGACAGATTTCGTATAGAATATAATAATGTCAAGTACATTGTATAGTGTTTACATAAAAATTAAATAACTATTGTAAAATTAGCTTTTAATCACATAAACAATATCCTAGGTAAATTATGTTTTTTGTCATAATGTACTTACGTCTTTTTAAAGTAAAAATAGATATAGTTGATGTTGTTTTTAAATAAATACTATAACGAATAGTTATTTGGCACGAGAAAAGACCTTTTGACTATTAATAACACTCATTTATTTGTGTGATAAAATTAAAATTGATGATAAAAATAAACGTTAATGGCACGTTTTGTATAATTTGGTAAAAATATATATATATCTTTTTTTTTGTACAGACAAGTAAGTAATTAAAAGGCGTACATATTAAATTTGAACTAAGTGAAAGGTGAAAAAGAGCATTTTATCGTAAAAATGTAGTAAAATAGTGGGTTAGGTAGGTAGTAAAGTAAAACTATGCGTAAAAATACTACTTAATCATTTGGATAGGTAG
This sequence comes from Lacanobia wlatinum, assembly GCA_947578705.1. Lineage (NCBI taxonomy): Eukaryota > Metazoa > Arthropoda > Insecta > Lepidoptera > Noctuidae > Lacanobia > Lacanobia wlatinum. The sequence goes on from OX388035.1 coordinate 3,718,042, forward strand.
TGTTTCGACTTTTACGAATTCTAGTAGGTATTTCTTTAAAAGTAGGCTTTACAAAATTTACATAATTATTATCATTATTGGCGCCAACGATGCGTCACTCTGACCTTTATGGCCTCTCTAACAAAAATGGTAAGCCGTTTAATCAGCCATCTCCAAAAACGCCAGAAACCTTTACACGCAAAACAAATCAGGTACAAGATTCAATGAACCCCGATCAAAATCAAAACGTCGCACCTTCATCATAATCTTTGGCCCCCAAACGTCACGCATTTGCTCGTTAATGAAGTAATATTTTTTTCTGGTGTTTTACGCACGAGTATTACACCGATCGGCCTTGTCCGACAACCCGACAAAATTAAAAAGTACTACGAAAAATCCATGATCGTGTTTTAGCAAGGTGTTCTTAATTTGGTCGGGTAACGAGGCACTAAAGGGTGTAGGGCAATTTGCACCACTGGTTTGATAATTGTAATGTTTTCTATTTTTTTTTGACAATTTGCGTGTGTACGTTTCCGAAGGTCAACTGGAGAACTGAACACTAAATTAATTCTGATGGTTTCTGTAAACATTACTGGTTGGAGGTTACTTCTCTACGTTGATTGATTGTAACTAATGATTTTGATGGATTGTGAATCGAATGAGGGGTATAATGACCGCTTTTGTGTACGGAAGCTTTGTCTTCTAGATGATATATACTCGCAGACATGATGTCTAAATCTTCATGAAGTGTTTCATTAATTAAGTCGGACAATTAATGCCTGACATAATCATTCTACAATTCTTTTCTTTTAGTTTTCTATGACAGGTAATTTTCCTTGTTTCAGGCAGGTTCTTCGTGTCTTTGTTTGAGAATAGTAAATAGTGTTGTAATTATACAAAGCAGTAAGTTGTATTGTATTTTATGTAGAGGCTTATCAGTCGTGTTGTTAGGAGGCGTAAATGTGTGAATGCTGTAGTCTAATAGTTGGTTGACTAGTTTTTATTCGTAATGACTACATTGCCATTGGAATATACGCACTTTTTAACCAACTATCCCAAATGGAGGTTAATGTTTTTGTATTTACTATGTAATTATTTCTACTTCCAGAAAATATAAATTGAATAGATTACTTCCAGGCAAGCGTGTTCCATCTTCGACCACATCATCGCCTACCATCAGGTGAGATAGTGGTCAAACGCGTGCCTATCAATAGTAAAAAAATAATATAATTTTAACCTTGCTTAAACGTATTTAACGAAAATAGAAAGTACTAAATTTTATAACTACCTACCGTAATTATTATTGTATTTCTATGGTATTTCCACTATCTTAAGAAATTAATCGCCGTACCTACTCACAGACGTCAAAAAAAGTTTATGAGTCATTAACTCTAATGCTAGTTAATTTAGTTTAATTTTTTTTTTTTTTATTTTTTTTTTATATACATAAATACGCATTACATATAAATACTGATTAAATAGAATTTCCCGGTAGGTTGATAGGTACCTACCGGCAAACTATTTACCTATTTAATGCGTTTTATTCTGTAAGGTTAGTTAATTCTATGAGACAAAAGTTAATTTCTGGTTTGGACATTTTTTGGCACAAAATTAGCACTTGAACCAATATCGATCATATTCAAAAACGTACAAGAACGAAAAAATAAAGAAAATACAAGAATAAGCTTGCTTAATGAAGCGTGGGCTAACGGCTAGACAAAAATTAAAAATAACAAGATAATTTGAGAAAAAAAATCTTAAAAAACAACTTGTACCTACGTAATACCGTCGTCTAGACTGGCTCTTACGTTTCCTTCAACTTCTTGGCATCAGATCAAAGTCACTCCAGTCCAGACACCCGTGGGCCAGTTGAAAATCAAAATATAAACTTTCTTAAGGCCAAATTTCACGAAAATCTGTTAGAAATGCTGTTTGACGAACGGTTTTTTAGAGGCGAGATTAAAGGCATGTTTTAACAGAGTTTGGTGAAATTTGTCCTTAATTTGGTCGGGTTTTTAAATGCTAGGAAATCAGCAGACGAGCCAGCTGGTGGTTAGAGACCCTGCTGGACTGTCTGGGGTACTCGGCTTTTACATTGAGCGACTTACGGCTTGAACTGAGCGTGTACTTAATACGATACCCATTGGGAAGACAGGTGCCAGATTTCTTGGCATCTGAATACCCGTAACGACTGTCAAAAATCTATAAAAGACAGCCCGGACCAACAGTTTAGCGTGCTTTCCGAAGCACGGAGTAATCTCGGTATAAGGTGGAAACCAACCGCGGCGATGACACGGAGATGCTACGCACGTGTGTGAGGCTTCGCCTTGCATGAAAATGTATGAGATTGTCTCCACTGCAACCCACGGACACGCTACTAATCAATTGACGTCATTGGAACACGCGTGGCTTGCTCGAATATGGCACTCACATAGCTCAACGCTGTCAACGTCATGCACGCTGTGCACGGTATATAGAATATTAACCTACGACTATGTCAAAACCATATCCTTGCAAAAAAACGTGCGTAGCCTCTCCGTGTGCCGCGGTAGGCCACGCTACATTTGTACATAGTCGTGGACGTGTAGCGACTGCAGTGGAAACTGAGACCCACGTTGTCAAACAAATGAACCCGCGCAGTTAAAATTCGCCGTGTGCCCGTGCACAGCGTGCACCGCGGTGGGTTTTTGCCTTAATAAGATTGTCACCCATCCACGTATCGACCTCTTCAAGCGTTTCTTAACCTTGAATCGTGTGACTGTTATTGTTAAGCAGAGCTGCTCTATGGAAACTGTAGGGAATGTTGCATGTAAGCTCTACTGCGTAGATGTGAGAGGTTTTCCCCGAGATATAAAGAGGTTGGTCAGGTTTCCCATTGTTCAGGAATGATGACTCTTCGCGTCAGCCAGTCAGCCTCCTTTTGTCTCCTAATGTACTTCGTAATTATTGCAAATTACAGTTCATTGTATTGGTTGTTGTGTTCATCCAGTCTATAATGTGTGACATTTTTACGTTTCACGTTTCTCTGAAAAATCGGACTGTGGTAAAAATTGAAAGAGTGGCAACTTGGTATCTTAAGAGTTAGCTCCCGTTTACAGATGCAGCCAGACAATGCGACATCCCCTTTTTTAGAAAATTGTACTGCGGATATATGTTTCCTGTAGTAACATTATTATATAAAATCGCGTTATCGCATTATTGCGTTGCTTCGTGAGCCTTTATACAAAGCAATAAACGCGACCGACGCGTATTTCATTCTGACAAATTAACAGAAACGTAAACAGATCTAAAAGGCGTCTAGTAGATAATTACTACAATAAGAACTAGTTTTAAGAAAGACTACTAAAAACCCTTAAACATACAGAACATTCGATAAAATTGGAACCAGTTAGGACAAGCTTCGAGTGAGTTCGGATCGATAGAAACATTTTATAGCCACAAAACGACATCGCCACGAATACTCCGATACACTCCGGTATTGTGAAACCTTGACAGACTTACTACGAAACTCGATCATTTGAATTCGTTAAATTTTTATATCTACTATTCTACGTTTTTTTGAACTTTTTGTTTGACAAAATTTTAGGTTTTTGTTTATTTTTTACATGCCACGTGTTAGGTACCTACTAAAAATGGGTTAGCTTAATTTGTAAAAAGTTTGAATTGTTTTTTTTTATTCCGTCAATCATTAAAAAGAAAGGAAAAAATATAGGAGAGGGGTCATCACAACTTTACAAAAGCTTAATTTATTCTTCACAGTCAAAGCACTATAAAGTGGTGACGGGTCTGGAGAACAGTCTTTAAATAAAAATTAAGTTCAAAAAGTGCTGGCTCTCAACCGTATTTTGAGTACTTGTGATAACTATATCCTATCGTATTTACTAGTTCTTTAACATACTGCAAATCAAAGCTGTCTCTTTCATCAAATGGATCTAGAAAATAAAACCGTCCTCCAGGATCACTAACCATAAAAAAACTAACAAAAGCTGAAGCACCCCTTCTCATCAGCCTCGGGGGCTCTGACCGCAACCCCCCTTTAATTGGAACCCCTTCACAAGTGGTTAGAGTAGACTCCTTTTTGTACTAGTTTCAACCCTGTTCTTCAGAATACTCAAAGTTTGATGCCTGGAATTTTAGGTTTCAGTCTAGGTATGCCTGGGGTTAAGGCGAGATGTAAGATCTAAGTGTTTTTGTGTAGAAGTCGCAAATTGAATTGTTCGGAAGTCTTATGCGGGTCGATGGTTCGATACAATGTCGTAGATATTCGCGTTTTATTCAGATTAAGCATTTATTATAAACTAGTGACCTACTCCGGTACGGGTGCTAATTGGCAAAACCTTTTTAGGTTTCCGTTGGTTACCCTTCGAGTACCTACGGAACCCTATTACAAAGCCTCCACTATACATCCGTCCGTCTGTCTGTCAGCGGGCTGTATCTCAAGAACCGTAATAGGTAGACATTTGAGATTTTCACAGAGTGTGTATTTCTATTGCCGCTATAACAACAAATAATTGTTAAAAATAATAATAAAAAGACAGACAAGGAACGTGTTTTTTTTTCGGTTTATAATGTTACGGAACTCTTCGTGTGAGAGTCTGACTCGCACTTGGCCAATTTTCAGTTTAATTAGCACACCCTGGCTATTGGTTTTTGACATATATTTTTAATTATATATTTTTACACAATTATTATACTCTTACTGTTGTCACTTCGCTTGTAACTACGCATTTTGCAATACACGTTTCTTTGTTAAAATGTTTTTCTTCATTAAATTATTGTACTGGGTCACTCAACGTTATTTATACGAATATTATAAAGCTGAAGAGTTTGTTTGTTTGTTTGGTTGAACGCGCTAATCTCAGGAACTTCTAATTCGAATTGAAATTTTTTTTTAGGGTTAGATAACCCGTTTATCGAAGGAGGCTATAACATCACGCTACGACCAACAGGAACGGAGTATTAATTTAAAATGAGACACAGGCGAAGTTACGCGGATCAACTAGTAACTAAAATAAAAAAAAACAAATGATTTAAGTACACAATCTTTCTGGTTCTCGATCTCCTCGTTTATCGCCCTTTCTGTTTGTGAAAACCGTATCAAAATCCGTTGAGTGGTTTAGTAGAAATAAGTAGAGAAACTGAGAGAAGCATACGACTTTGTTTTAGTCTATTTAGAGAAAAAAACTAGCAATCTAACTCAGTGAACCAGCTACAGCGTAAAAAATACCGGTATTTCCGCCATAATATTAGTCTGCGATCTGTCTAATCTTAAAGTAATTCACGCCAACTAATACATTAAATAAACGATACAAAAATACATAGAAACGAAAACATTTGGCAGTCAATTATCGCGAGGTACGTGTCGCCATTTGTACTCGAAAGATACGTTGCAGAAGGTCAACTTGTAGCAATACAATTTGATTGTAGTAAAGCAATGATTGATAGTCAAGAGCGGCCAGTAGCGTTACGAGAGGGGCGGCCCGCATCGGGTGAAACCCGTTTAGGAGTGAAAAATCCTGTGTCATCCATTAGTCCTTCAGGGTTGATTTACAAAGTTAAGAAAGCTCAAACGGGTAACAGCAGCAATAGTGTGTAAGTAGCATGGGATGTGATGTAATGGGTGAAGTGTGATGTGTGATGTATGGGTGTGAGTGGCGTGTGTGAGTGTAAGTGTCACAAACACTTACACTCACATACGACACCCACACTTGTATAGTAATAATTAATTATTTGCATTAGAGTTTCATCAGTGCTTTGTTTCCTCATAATCCAGGTTGAGAAGGAATTCTTTTTCTAATTCGATTGACAGCTGACTTCATCTTCACTTCACCTAAGCCTACACGATGAGAGGTTTACAGAATCGCATTGTTTTTCTACTGCCAACCTTGAATATCAAGCATAAAAAAATATTAATGGACCTTTAATTAGTCTTAATCTTGTACTAGTGGTTGAATTTGATGATGGTTTTGGGTGTCATCATCATATAATATCTAACTAGAGAGTGGCTCTCTAGATTTTATTCAACCTATATTTTTGTGCGATCATCATAAACTTTGGTAGACGTCAACTGCTGGACATAGGACTCAACCAAAAGTTGCTGCACCGACCGGTCTTGTATGTTGCATCGAACGGATTCGCTCCACGTTCCCGCGGTTTTGGTGCAATCCGGCTATAATCCAAAAACAGCAGGATTTAGGACACGATCTGTTACAATAGCCACTTAAAACTATGTAACAGTTTCCTAGAGCACTATTGCATTATTAACAGAGGTCGGAATTAGGTAGAGTTATTTTTGTACTTACACTGATTTCATACAGCGAAAGAATAAAGTGGATATGCCTCAAATCCTGAGATTAATTTTAAAGTGCAGATAAATCCCGCGATTTATTAAATAAAAAAGTTATTTACTTAGACACAATTTAAACCACTGCACGCGCGACGTTGCTATATTTACATCAACGACATCGGATATCCGAAGTTGCAAAATTCCAACGCAGTTGCAAAATCGCGCGTTTTTGCCACATTTGTAGTTCGCACAACGTACCTTGTGAGAACAAAAGAAAACAATAACGGAAATGCGGAGCACTCCCCGCTAACGAAATGTACTAGATCCCAGGAAGATCCATATTAATATCATCATTTCGAAGCAAGTACATAAATAACTCTACCTAATTCTGACCTCTGATTATTAAATTCAGTTTTTTGTGCAGTAATTAAAATAGTGGTACTACTGTACGCTCTTACTCTGTGCCACCTATAAAATGTGCTATTACGATCGTCTACGTCACTTGCGCCTGCGATTGAGGCCCGCTGTTAGCGTACGATATTTTTTCGCACACAAATATTAGAGTATGCTAGGATGTTTTGATGAATATTGTGTTTTGTCTGTGAATGGGTAGGTTGCTAACCTTGTTTCTTTTTATAGTGTGCGATGAGAGGCGACTTTAGGCTGGCGATGGATCGTCTCCAATTAAAACTTGTATTATTATGATGTTGGTAGACTGTGTGGGAGCAAGATGGTATAGTAATTTCTATACAAAACTTTTGAGATTCCTGAAATGAATATACTGGATCCTTGGGCTGTAAGTAACATTCTATGGGCAATAGGGAATGCTTTTTGACGTGATAACGTCTTATAAATCGATGAACGCCGGCTGCACGCACGAAAATGTGTCACGTTCCATCTGAGCCAAGCGTGCAAGTGAGAGCGCGGAACAAGCGATAGAGTGGCACGATCGGCGAAAGCGTTCGGATTGTTTGTTAAGAATTCAATTGTTTTCTTATGACGTAATCACTGACAGTCAATTTGTTTTGCTTAGGATGGGAAATCATCAAATGGCTCCTTCTTCTCTGGGCGGAAGGGATTGTCAGACTCTTACTGACTAAAAACCATCGTTGTTTCTCCAAATGCCCTTTGCGTTCCAGGGGGGCTACTCTCTAACGAAATCCGTAGTTTCGGGCTTAGTTTCGGGCGGGCATTTTCTACCTCGTATCACCTAACCACTGAGAACTAATGATAACACGATTTGACAGTTACTGTAAAATCGTGTTGTCATTCATTCTCAGTTCGGGTTCGGGACTAATCGTAAGTTTGTAGGTGATACGGAGTAGAATACGAACGCCCGCAACTAAGCCCGAAACTACGGATTTCGCTAGAGAGTAGCCCCCCAGGGCCGCGGTGACTCTTTTGGACAAATTCCGCAACAATTCTTAAATGCTTGAGATTGATCATATATTATTTTTTATTTTTGACTTATTATACTTGATCTAATGTCTCGTTGTCTAGGGATTTTTGAGTGCGAACTTTAACTTCTCACTTAGCAAAAAATTCCCTCTTAAAAATAATTGCTTCCAAGTTTTACGTATCCTCTAAGCTAGCTAAACAATCTAGGCAGTTTGTCCACCTTGATAAATACAGAAGAGTACGTCGCGAAACTAATGCTATTACGACGTTCTACGTCACATCGGCGTTTGCGCAGCCGTGAGGCCCACCGTCGAACGTAGCGCGTAGTAAAACTATACCCGAGCTTGTTCCAACTCTGTTTTGATGGTAATTCCGGACTTTATGATAGTTTTTTAGGTAGTTTTGAACTGAAATATTGTTTTAATTATCGTTTCAATTTATTTTTATGATCCATGCTATTGTTTTCTTTTTCGTACAACTTCGAAAAAAGGAGCTGGTTATGTTATTCGACGAGTTTTTTTTATTCGTTTTAATTTTACTTCGTAGTGGTCATTTTGGATTTACACAAAACAAAGAACGACTAGAGTTAAATTTTGTACTTGAAATTTATTTTACGATTTACTAACTTTTGAAAGATCAGAGTTTATTGCTTGGAAAACTTCATGTTGTGTACCTAACGAGTGAAAGTAATATAACAAGGTACTTACGAATTCTATTAGATCTACGACAATGTGACATCATTGAGGCCCACTGCCATCGCTGCGCAGTATGTGAGGCCCCTTACATTGTTCGTTATACCACAGTGAAGATACGTGCAGAGAATCAACTCGACACAAATTAAATTAATATGGACGTACAACTGGTATATATTTATTTGAAAATTATTCTGTGAACAACATGCAGGACTAAAAGCATGATGTTCATAGAACAATTTTAGTACATCTAAAGGTTTAACGCCAGCACTCAAGGACGAAAATGACAGTTATTACAAATACAAAATACCCTTCAAGATATATAGGCGTGTGATATACTATGTCATCAAAATATCTGAACATTGTAATAACTTGTTTATTTCGCTGCCTTTATGAGATGATTAAGCACTTAACAGCTATTAAAATACTGGTGTCCAATATAACGTGTCTTAACACAAATCTTGAGCCATTTCTCAGCGGGGAGTCCGAATACGTTCTTACATTAAAAGTTATTAACTCACGAGTGTTATAATCTATATACTAATGAGATTAAGAGTTTTTTCGGTTGAACGCGCTAATCTCAGGAACTATTGGTTCGAATTGAAAAAATATTTTAGTTTTGGATAGCCCATTTATCGAAGAAGGCTATCCTAATTACTAATAGTATAGTCAATTTACTATATAAAATTATTCCGTTACTGACTGATTGAGTGACTGACAGACAACGCACAGCCCAAATGACTGGTCGTAAAAATCCGAAATTTTTCATGTAGTTTCCTTGGGGAGTGTAGGGGAGCACTAACGAAGGAATTCCCGAAATTCCGACGGGAACGGGAAAATACGGGATATGCGCGTACTGAGTTGCGGGCAAAAGCTACTAATTTGATGATGAGTTTGTCTGTTTGGTTGAACGCGCTAATCTCAGGAACTAATGGTTCGAATTGAAAAATTATTTTAGTGTTGGATAGCCCATTTATCGATAAGGCTATATAACATCACGTTTCAACCAATAGAAGCGAAGCATTAATAAAAAATGTGACATAGTACACCATATTTTTAAAGCTTGTGAGCCTTTTACATTTTCTTACTTGTGGTAAGTAATAGCGTGTATTCGTTGTTCTAATTCTTAGTTAATTTCGTTGGCATGGTTCCTTTTCTCTTATTTAGAGGTTCACGGTCAATAGACAAGGGGGTCAGTTGAACCAGTTCTATCCCGGTTAGAAATAGGGAGCTGGGACGAACCGTAAACAACTACATTGTTAGGAATTAGAGCGTTTGGTTCTCACGATATGGGCAGCTGAGATCTAAGGCGTAGTTTGTTGGTTAATTAAAACAAAAACATGTTTTTTAAAGACTTTTTCATTAGTAGATAGTTTAGTTACCTACATATAGGATATCTGACAGTACAGTCAACAGTATTTTTCTTTATTGATGGGATCGCGTTTGACAATCTCACCGGATGGTAAGCGATGATGTGGTCGATGATGGAGCACGCTTATCTAGAAGTAACCTGTTCACTCTTGAATTACAGACTCCCTGTTAGCTGAGGAGAAGACAGAAAGACAAGGTAGCGACAAATAAGATCGGGAAATGATTAATTCTCCATAATAGTGAAATAATTTACCAATCAAGCGTAGAGTATTTAAATGAACCTCATTTACTTATCTGTTGAGCCTGAAACTCGCTTCTTTTACGGTAATTCCCATAGACAGACACTCAATTGAGCCATAGAGTATTTATTAATGCCAAATATTTTTTCGCCACAAGGCTACGTGGTAGAAGTAGTGAGTAGATCGTCTGCGTTTGCGCATTGAGGCCCACCGAGTACTGTTTCAAGGCCCATTGTTACGCTCCGCAGCGGTTTACTTTTCAATAATATTATGTATATGTATTGAATTATTGTAATGACACTTGTTCAAAACAAACGTGACATTTTTCTTTTAATACATTTATTTTTGCGGTTTGAGCAGCGTAGACAGTTGAAAGAAAAATCTTTATTTAGGATCTAAAAATAATCAACTATCCACTTCTTCAGTAGAGCCTAAAATAGCAAAGACTTTAGAGTACGGCATTACCATAAAATAAATAACTTTACCTTTATAGGGCCTGCCTTATCACTACATAGTATAAAACAAAGTCGCTTTCTCTGTCCCTATATCCCTATGTGTGCTTGAATCTTTAAAACTACGCAACGGATTTTGATGCGGTTTTTTTAATAGATAGAGTGATTGAAGAGGAAGGTTTATATGTATAATAACATCCATTAAATAGTGGAGAAATACTGTAATTTTTGAGGTTTCTAATGTGATGTCGTAAATAATTACATTTTATGACGCAGACGAAGTTGCGCGGGTCAGCTAGTTTTAGATAAACGTCATTTTAAAGTAGGTAAAATTGCTAGAAATATCTTTACCCGGTTCTGCGGATACGGAAATCACCGTATATCATCACAAAGCAAGCAACGTGTAGGTATTATTGAACGATTTTCCGAAAAGCAAGCTTGCAAAATCAACCTGAAGCTTATGTAACTTTCCTATTTTCTGCTGACTCCCATGAGAAAAAATGCTAACAAAACAAAAGCCGTCCCGAAATAGGTCAGTACCAAATCACCGTATTACTCTAGCTTCCTAAGTGCGTAGTACGCCACATGTTGGGTCAACCTGCCCTAGATACATTAGCATATGCCGCGAGGTACCCGGGTAGTCGGTACTCCGGGTAGTCGGATACTCGGGTTATAGCCGTCCCTTCCCGGATTGGCTTCGTAAACCGCTGCGTGGCCGATTTTTAATAGTCTCCCAGGAAGATTGGGGTTTTTGGGTACAGATGGTCGAATATGGCCAGCTTATGTATTTGTATAGTTAGATATTTGAGTGTGGTACTTACAGGAATATTTACATCAAATACATCTGGTCCGTGTCTCCAGAAATGAAAAAAGGCCAACGTTTTTTACCTTCGTTGGCGAAGAGACTTTACAGGCTAAGCCGTGTTTTCTTGTTTACTTATTATAACTTCAAATACCATTAATTCTTCAGACAAGCGATGTGGTGATTCTGGTAATTTTCATTTGTAAAGGGTTTTTCGAAACTCAAGTTCATCAATAAACGCTCAAACTGAAATGATGACCTAGATAAATTATATTTATTTTGTAAATAGGTTTTTTTTAGGGTTCCGAACAAAAAACGGAACCCTTATAGGATCACTCGGGTGTCTGTTCGTCGGTCTGTCACAGACAGAGAAACACGCGCACGCCGCACGGCTTACAACTATAGCAAAAAGTGTCGTTACAACTTTTGGTCTTAATTTTTGCCGTCTAGCCCCTTTTCGCAACGCGCGATAAGGAACTTCGGTCCAAAATGGAGATAATAGATCTTTACCTATAGATTACAGGAAATCCTATAAGAAGTCTATAGTATTAAAATAACATGTTAAAAAATGAAATTCGTTCGGAATCCTTTGCACGCGAGTTCCGACTCGCTCTTGGCCAGTTTTTAAAAGACATACCGAAAAAAAAACTCATAGGTCAAAGTGTTAACGTCCATGCAATCCGTACTGGTCAAGTCATAAGACAACCATGTAGTTATATTTAAAAAAATACACCACACAATGAACACAAAATCTTCATCAACCTCCAACCCCGGAAACAACAAGCCCAACTACCCAAGTCGATCAATCATACGCGAATCAATCGCACCTACCCTTGAACCCTGTCCTTCGTGTGAAGCCACCCCTCGGTGCTCCACCGGGCATCGATCCGCGACACGCCGCTACGTGCCACTGACATGCGACTGTAGCTAAAGTATCGTGGAGCTACGCAGTTGATGCCTCTTTGTACTCGCGGGATATTTTGTGACATTGTGACATAGATTTCTTCGTGTCATCCATCTTCTATCATTTATTATGAAAAATAATATACTACCCGTACGCGTTAACTTGACACGCTCGAATGACTTTTTGACGAATGAATTAAAATTGAACAATTCGATTTCGTTGAAAACAATATAAACGCGTTAGCATCACTGTTAGGGTTGCGTTTATATTATTTTCATCGAAATCGAGTTGTTAAATTTGTTCCGATTATTATGATGCCTATGATTGTTTGTCAACTTAAAATAAATAAATACTGGTATTCAGCTGAATCCGGTTTGACTGGAAGTCGACCCTAATATAGTTGGGAAAAGGCTAGGTAGATTTTTTTTGTCAACTTATGATTGTGATAGGTTGTTGTCTTGGTTAATAACAATAGTTAAAATAAGATGTACCTAGTTATAGATTGACTAAAAGGTTTAGTTCAAAACCAGAGTCAGTCAACTTCTAGTGGTCTCTGGCATTTTGTTAAATTGGACCTATTTAGCGCTGACGTGAGAAACATAATTTTATTGTTTTTAAATTAAGACTCCTTTGTTTTTTTGTTGTGTTTTATAAATAATTATGTTTTCTCTGTCTTTTTTACTAAACTGAGAGATTAACAGGGTTTCAGAAACCAGAAGAAATTAATCAACTCCACACTCACTTACGTCAACAAAATTTTATGAACCACTCACTCTCCCTAACCTATCGTAAGCTAGTAAACCCTCAAAAACAAGCAAGAAACAATACATTTAACATCTCCATAACCCTTAGACATACTACATTAACTCAAAATCCTCACTTCAGTGCTTCAAAAGGTATCGTAGCGATCCGAATACATCGTTTGATACCTCATTAACCCCTAAGGTGTAGTCTTGGAGAGCGCGTATGAATGTTATCCGCCATTCAAAATATGAGGGTAGTCAGAAGAAAGCTATCGAGTTGGGTGGAAGGACGGGTATTGGTTAATGACCGGCTGTTTCTCTTTTTTATATTTTTTCGATATGTTCGTGTCAAAAGGTTAGCGTTGAGTGAGGGTTTGTGTATAGGCGTATGAATGGAATAGTGTTTTCGGATGAACTTTATTTTTATTTACTAATCATAGGCACGCGTTTGACCACTATCTCACCTGATGGTAAGCGATGATGTGGTCGAAGATGGAGCACGCTTGCCTAGAAGTAACCTATTCACTCTTGACTTAAAGACTCCCAGGTTGTAGCTATCAGGAAACACAGATTCCGGCAGGGAATTCCACTCCTTAGCTGTACGCACTATGAATGTGTTACCAAAACGTTTTGTGCGCGTGGGTGGGATATCCACCATGTACCGGTGGCGCATCGCGGCCTTTAAGTGATAGAAAAGCCTTTTGTAGTTCAATCTGTCTAGCTGTCCAAGTTTGGGACGGGTTTCAGGCTAATTAGGTGCATCTGAGTACCAATATTTTTCATGGAGCGAATCTTCCTGCCCTTATCCCATGTTACTTGGGGTCGGCGTAACACGTTTTTTTTTTCATTCTGTCCTATCAACCGTCGCGCTATCACTTAGTTTCATTCATATCGCTCCTAACACACTCCATTTTTTCTTCGGCCTTCCTCTCCCTCTCCATCCATCCACATTTATATTCATAACTCTTCTAGTTACATGCGTTTAAGGCTTGTATTCATGTCAATGACCTTGTGCATATGAACGGAGCTAACTACCCCTCTACGTGCAACTCCGCTACCCGCATTTTTAGTTCTTTTTTTTTATAATAACAATAATATTATATTTCTTTTAAAGTAACAATATCAAATCATTTTCGTTTGTATTGCAAAGCAGTAAATAAATATTTTATACTCTTTTGATAAAAAAAATGAAACAGTAAAATAGTATCATCACAACGATTTGGAGGTGAGTTGGTGATTTTTTTTCTTATTATGTGATACCGATATATAAATTCTGGTTAAACCAAATTACGTATCATATCATGTAATGAAGTAAGTCACTACTAACAATTTTTTTTTTAAATGTAATTTCTCTGTTAGCCTCGAAAAGTTGCTTCATCTGCACGCTGTTTTTAAGCTTTGTTCGAGAGAGCAGCCTTAATCCCTCCTCTTCACAAACCAAGACAAGCAATTCCCTTTTAACTTACGTGTAGCGACTACCCCATCTGATATCCGCAACCTAGCAACGGTGTAACATGACATTTCTTTTCAGCTAGTCTATTCTGTAAGAAACTATTTCGATATCGAGCTTCACCTGAGTGATCAAACTCACAAAGTGAGCTTTATTGCACACAACATAAAGGTCTTCATTTGAAACTCACCTCGAATTCTACTGTCGAGATACGAAAATGTTGTTAGAGAATAGCACTACAGGACTAGTGTAAGATTTTCCGGGTTCTAACCATATCGACTGTTAATGAAATGACAGCCGGGACCAACGGCTTAGCGGGTTATACGAGGCTATAGCGTTTTTATGATAGACTAGTGGACGTCACGCGGTTTCACCCGCGTAGTTCCCGTTCCCGTGGGAGTACGGGGATAAAATATAGCCTATGTTACTCCCTGATAATGTAGCTATCCATTGCTGAAAGAATTTTTCAAATCGGTCCAGTAGTTTCGGAGCCTATTCATTTCAAACAAACAAACAAATCTTTCCTCTTTATAATATTAGTGTAGATGTAGATATGTCGCCGGAAAATTGCAGACTCCGTAGAATTGTAATAAATCTTTATAAGATTATAATTTATCGATATATTATGGAAAAAACGTTTTGTATACAACCAATCCCATCCAAACTCAATAGTTTCCAATATATTAGCTACCGAAAAATTGCAAACTCCGTAGAATTGTAATAAATCTTTATTAGATTATAAAATTTCTTAATATATTATGGAAAAATCGTTTTGTATACAACAAATCCCATCCAAACTCAATAGTTTCCAATATATCCGTGTCTTATTAAGAAATAATAGTTCACAATTTCACGCGATATTTTATAATCTTACGGCGTTTGCGATTTTCCGGTGACATATTCGTGTCATATTAAGAACAAATAGTTTACAATTTCACGCGATATTTTACAATCGTACGGCTTGCAATTTTCGGGTGACAGATACAAACTAAAAGCTCATTAAAAACTTGTTATTAGAAGTTTATTCGAGTAATTAATTGGTTACCTGATACACTTTCATAAACCCGGTGTAGTATACTTAATTAGCTTTCATAAATACTCTTCGTATTCTTGACATGACGGATACACAAAAACAACACATAATAATGTTCCCACGCACTTGCTTAGTTATAAATGTTGTATAATTATTTATTCAGTAGCTACACGAGCTGAAATACTACTCAAAAATAATATACACGTGTGTTATTAAGACTCCAAACTTACATTACACGTGCCAAGTGTAATTCAAGAAAAACAGACAGTTTTCACCTTGTTTTCATCTTTAAGTCAAAGGCTTTTGACGTTTGAAGTATATCTTAGATAAGGAGAATATATTTTTAAGTAAATATATTTATTTTTATTGCGTTGGTAATCTTTTTTTACACATGTTTATTTAGTATGGAAAATGTTATGAAAATTGTAGGTGCTTACAACAATTTTACCCGTGAAAAATATTTGAGTGAAATATTACGTAAAGATCTAAACTTTGTTTAATCACTCACTAACTGTTTATGATAAGATAAGAAAAGAAAGCAAATTCTTATCTTTAGTAAAATTTTTTTTTATAAAATGCTCCTTTTTGTACCCAAATAATGGGTTGTGGAGGTCTGGTAGGCAGCCGCTGCACGTAAAATACTGGTATTCAGCTGAATCCGGTTTGACTGGAAGCCGACCCCAATATAGCTAGGAAAAGGCTTGGCAGATGATGATGCTCCTTTTATGTATGACTAGCTGCCCCGCGCAACCTCGTCTGCGTCATTTCATTACTGCTCCGCTCCTATTGGTCTTAACGTGATAATATAGGGCTATCTAACACTGAAAGAATTTTTCAAATCGGGCCAGTAGTTCCTGAGATTAGCGCGTTCAAACAAAAAAACTCTTCAACTTTACAAGATTAGGGATAGCATAGATAGAAAGGAACAATATACCTTAAAACTCGCTCCTGAAATAAATTCTAGGAACAGAACATAAATACCTAATTAACGACAGATTTTTCTTTGAAAATATCTTCACTGCACAAATCTGTATGAATGACAGAAGTTTCAGATTCTTCCTAGAACTCTCTTTCAACATAGCTCTATCAATTTCAGACAATTTGTCTCTACCAAAGCCGTAAGCAATAGGTAAGGTTCGATGTAGGGCTGAAACAATAACCGTAAGACTCTCTCACAAGATCTCTATTGATACCCAATTGTTATAGCTGTCAGCCCTTAGTTGTGCTTACTTATTGGTAGAGTCTGCTCAGAAGGCCAAGTTCATATATTTGGTGTGCCAATATTTCTAATGCGTGTGTTATACAACGTGTATCAGAATAAACGCAATACCTCTTAAGGGGTCATTGTACTCATCACTATGAACAACTTTTACTATGGCACCAAACCCGAAATCGCGAAAAAAAAATCAGCTTTTCGAGCATTTTGTCGAGTTATGCGCACATAAATGTATGGGGGAGTCGATTTTTTTTCGCGATTTCAGTGTTGGTCCCATAGTGAAAGTTGGTCATAACGATGAGTACAATGACCCTTTAAGAGGTATTGCGTTTATTCTGTTACAGGTTGAATATTTTTTTAAGCTTTTGACATACGTGTGTGTTGTACAATAATTGTCTACCCAGCACACTCACAACATTGTTTAAAAGTAGTTGCAAGTTAGCTGCCTGCATACCAAATAGCTTTGTTGACTGTACATAGGTGAAATAGAATGGAGATGTTACCTGTAGTGCAATTCTGTAACAACATTTTCGTGTCTCACTCTCAACAGCGGAATCCGAGGTGAGTATCAAATTCGTATTAATATAAGAATTATGAAATTAATTATATACGTTACACACACACACACACTACACACTCATCCACACACACACACACACACATTTGATATTATTTTTTTAATTATTATTTATTATTGCTCAGGTGAAGCTCGAAATCGAAATAGTTATTTTCTGAATATCATCGCTGGTTAGAAAAAAAAACGATTTAGTTTGTCAGTTAGATAATCAAAAAGAAATAGTTAAAAATTGAGAAAGATAAAATAAAACACATCAAGATTCAGAATTGAGGGCGTGTTACGTCACTTCTAGGTGAAATAGTGCGGAAAATCACACACAGGCAGACAGTTTTATATATGTTTTACTAACTTATGCCCGCGACTCCGTACGCGTATATCCTGTTTTCTCCTGTTCGTAGTAATTTCGGGAAATCCTATTTCAATACTGGGGAGAACACTCCTCAAGGAAGCTACATGTCAAATTTGAGCCTTCTACAACCAGCAGTTTCGGCTGTGCGTTGTCTGTCAGCCACTCAGTAACGGAAGAATCTATATTATTAATAGCTGATTCGGCAAACGTTGTTTCGCCACACAAAAAAAAATACCCTACCACTTATTTTCATATCTGCCGAATATACGCACACCATTTCATGAAAATCGGTCGAGCCGTTTCGGAGGAGCTTTGTAACAAACACCGTGACACGAGATTTTTATATATTAGAAGATTGTATTGGCTTGTTGATTTCGAGATGGTGATTGTAAAAGAAGCTCAATCTGCTTATCGTGATTTTTATCAGAGTGAGTACCTAGTCTTACTGTTGTACTTCTATCTTTAAGTATATCTAGTATATAAAGCTAGGGGGAGGCCGAATGGACCACTCTTACGTTGCCCTTCACGTTTTTATACGCCTAGGGTGGGCCATCTTGAAGTTTTTTCTACGGATCAGACCCAGTTGGCAGTGTCGTACTTTCAAATTGATTAATTGAATGTTGGTGGTTGGAGGAGCCTTGTGATTGATGGTTAAGAGTTTTGCTGAATATGATGTTCATTTATGTTTCTACAGTTCTTTCGGTTTGGTTATTGTTGCTGCTGTTTTGGTTAGTTGGTAATAACAAAACTATAAGAACCCAAAAATATTAAAAAAAGTACAACCGACTTCTAAATAAAAAAAAACCGGTCAAGAGCGAGTCGGACTCGCGTGCAAAGGGTTCCGAACGAATTTAATATTTTTAACATGTTATTTTAACACTATAGACTTCTTATAGGTTTTCCTGTAATTTATAGGTAAGGATCTATTATCTCCATTTTTTTTTTAATTTTAGGCTCAATAGTTTCGAAGATAAAGCGGGAAGAATGGTCATTTTTCGTCTAATTTCTTGAATAACTTCAATACCATTTATTTTAAAATTAGGAATAAAATATAATTAAAACCCTCACAGTGAGCCCTTTCATTTGATATGTCACACAATATTGTTTAAAAACTATTTTTTTAAATTTTCTAGTTTGACCCCCAAAAACCCCATACTAAAAATTTAATAATTTACGTAACACGTCCGTGTTCGGGTCACAGAAGTCCATACGTGTACCAAATTTCAACAGAATCGGTTCAGTGGATCCGGAGAAAATTGGCTGTGACAGACGGACAGACAGACAGACACCCGAGTGATCCTATAAGGGTTTCGTTTTTTGTTCGGAACCCTAAAAACACTATCTAATTAATTAACTACCAAACTAAATCATTTCGTTTGTGTTGGTGTTGGTGTTTCTGTTTGTTTTTTACGCAGACTATAAAACGTTTTTTGTTTTATTTAATTGTGTAGCAAAAAAATCCAACTAAGTAGCTTCATAACTGCATTCGTAACATTATTCCACGCAGACAAATACAGAACCTCCACTTGAAGTCGATTAAAAATAGAAAAGACGAGTCCGCTGATACTTGCTAAGACATTGCTTTACAATTTATCCCCCACTATTATTGTTTTTCCGTCACGTCATCTAAAAATAACTCAACAATCTAATTTCCTCCTAACTTCGAGTTCCCGACCTTCTATTTTGAACACTATCTCGATTTAACCAAGTCACGCAGTTACCCTGAGAGGTGGTTCTCGTAGAGGGCCAATTCGCGATAATGTTCCTCCCTCCCTCTTCCTCCCAAATTATTATGTAATCCACTCGCTCTTAGCTTTATTGATGAAATAAATCTAATTTGATTCGACGCCGATATTTTTTGAGTGACATAGATTTTTGGCGCTTTGTTAGAGGTAGTGGAATTAGTATCTACGCTTTTACAACAAATATCGTTGATTGATTACCTTCATGTACATTATTGGGAATGTAGTCAAGCTAGCTCATGACTTCCCCAGAGGCCTGTCCTTCATAGCACCGACCATTTTTCAGGATAAACGTAGTCTATGGGTTCTAAGATACTCAGGCCCATGTTCAGCAGTGAAAGTGTAGCATTCCATCTATGAAAGAATATTTAAATACAGATTAGTACCTTTTAGAGATTTTTAAATCATCATCATCATCATAACAGCCGAAAGACGTCCACTGCTGGACATAGGCCTCCTGCAAAGGGGGGGTTTGCCATAATCACCACGCTTGGCAGGCGGGTTGGCGATCGCAGTGTATGGTGTTGCGTTTTACAGAGAAAGCTGCTGCCCACTCTCTGGTGAGTCCCAAAGTCGCCTCTTACGACACCCACGGAAGGTGATGGGATGGTATTATTCTTTTACATTACAAAACACAATCCCGAAGATAATCCTATCTAATATTATAAATGCGAAATTTTGTATGGAGGGATGTTTGTAACTTAATCACGTCATAACGATTGAACGATCTTGATGAAATAGGAGGATAGGATAGAGGTCTGGAATTAAAACACAATAGGATACTTTTATCCTGTAAAGTTTTTCAGGAGTTTCATTCACTCTTCCAACCACGGGTAGGAAGTGCTGTTTCCTGTTTTCATGAGAGGCACGGTCATTGTATTGTGTTTACCGCGTTTTGTTAATGAATCAATCAGTATTGAGGTTTTTTCAAACAGCCTTAAATCGGCGATCACATGAATGGATAGACGAATTCAATGGTACAATCGTGATTGTGCCTAAATCTAGGTTCATCACTGATTAGTTCTCACGTCCGACTTCCCTACAATTGGTACCGTGCAATGTTCTGAAGAAAAACTGGATAGGGTTCTCAGCGATGACGTATTATTCTATCAGTTAAATAATTTTCGTAATTGGATTAGTATTTACAGCGTTTACCTCCTACATACAAACTATTATAATACGATCCACGGACTGACCTCGGCCATCGCTGCTTAACTTCAAAGCTCGAACCGTGCGGCTTTTGTTATTTAGCCACGAGCTCTATCTCTCTCTTTATTAATTAATATTTGATTTAGACCCACCAGATGACCGCATAAGCCAACCTTCGCTTAAGAATCATCCATCTCAGAAAACGACAACCGTGTGCAAAAGAAACCACAAACACTTAGCCCAAGATAATAACCAGAAGTTCTACCCCAAATGACATCATCAGAGAAAAGCCTGTTGCAAATAGGTAGATATAATTCTTAGCAAAACACTGGCGCTATTTGGAGTGAGCGTGGGTGGAAGGGGCGCCATTTGCAATCACTAACCTACGACAATTACCTACGTATAGACTTGTCTTCATAGAACAGTGTTACGTTTGATACCTCGTAGCCTCGTCGCCTCGTAGCCTCGTACTGTTGGTTTAAGCTTAGTTTTGTATTTGCAGTATGTAAGACTGTGTTTGTAGTCTCTATGTTATTGACGGAGCCCGCTAGGGCTAGTGCCTGCCAAGGTTGTGGAATTTGTATGCTTTCTTCATCAATGTTTTAGGTAGATTATTACTTAGGTACTCTTTATGATGGTACACCATATAAGTTTCATGACAAATTGTTCAATGGATGATATAGGTAGAAGAATTTCTGTAAGAAACAGCTTTAGCAAGCATCTTTGTTACATTGCGTTAAAATGAAAATAAATGATGTTGAAAGATCATAGCAATGGTGCTACCTCTATTATTAACTAGTTATAGAAGCGATACTGAAATACCCACATTCTTCAAATTATAAAACATTCCTTACTCGGTAAAGGCGGAAAAGAATTCTGTCTTACGTAACTGTGGAATGTCCGTCGAGATTTTCACCAACTGAATTTAGGTCACCTGAAAGCGTCACTAAAAGATGCGTCTCAGTATTTTAAAATACTACAAGATTTTGGCAATGTTTATGTCATTTGAAGTGTCAAACTTTCAAATTAATTATTAAACTCACTTTTAAAGTGTTTTTATCGTACTCCTTTCGACTATTATTTTTGCCATTCAAAATCACTAACTAATACCTACCTAAACTCTTTGATCTACATAACATCGTAGTTAAGCTACAAAATCGTTAAAAAACAACTCTCGTAACATTAAATAAAACATAATTATTAAAACCGCAAGCCACTAAAAAATAGTCAAGAGGCAATTTAAATAAGTGCTCTCGGGTTTCCCGCGTCCGCCATATTGCAGCAACGTCAAAAGTTCATTCACCCCGTGCGCCGGTGATGCATTTCAAAAATGTATCTATTAAATCAGCCTGCTGCTATTTTAAGTCTTTGTATTATGTTAATAAGGCTGAATGTAGCTAAAATAACGCTCTTTTCTTTGATTTGGTGAGTATCAATGATTAACGAATCAATGATATTAAAAGGATAAAATTGGAATGAGCGATAAATCTTAATATGATTTTAAAAGTTTAAGGTGCCTGTCTTGGGTTTCAGAAAAGCTAAGCCATTAACTAATCACTTTATATTTTTGTACCAAAAATAGCAATTTTAAATATATAACGAACAAAAACCGTGCACCAACGTAAACAAACGTGACAGCTATCGATCAAGTAATATTTTTCTTCGTAAAGAATAAAAAAGAAAAGTACTTTGTAATTCTCGCGATCAGGCTCAGATCGGTTGGCAGTGTTGCCAGCGACGCGGCTCCTCAGGGAAATATCGTGTTTCTATCAAACGTACTTTCTTACCAATTGACAGGTTTATGGTTTTCTTTTTTTTCACGTTATTTTTTGGAGCGATTATTTCATGATGAGCTGTCAAAAGTTGATATGAAGTTTGGCGGTTATGATTGCTAACAGAAAGTCTTAGTTTATACCTAGTTCTGGTTAAAAATAATTAAACTACCAACTATTCTTACATCGTAGTCTTCCCTGTGACTTAGAGCCAATAGATCAGAAAGTTTATGACTCATAGAGCCTTGTCATCATCTAGGTACTTGAATGAACTGAAAAAGGTTTCAACATTCATACTCAAAAAATGTAATAGGTTTTCCCCAAAGTCGGAGTTTCCGAAATGGAGTAACTAAACTGATTTCATGCATAAATCTTCCTGTTCAAAGAAAGGCGACAAATGATATCACAATGATATGGCAACCCCATACAGGTAGGGTAACGTCATTTGATATTCAATTTCATGAGTCACTTTTCAGTTTCGTACAATTTCCGTGCACAGGTTCTTTTTAGTGAAGTGCTTTTTAAGACAGGAAACTTATTTGGTAAGTAGGTATTGGTGTAAAATTTTAATTTCCATATCATTAGTTTTTAATCGACCATCTTAAGGCTACGTTGCCATTTTCAACCTCGCACGTAATTGTACGTATAAATTGGTTTTGTGATCGGTCGCTCAATCGTAACCCGCATTGCAATTAAACTCGCATGCCAGTTGCTTGCAGGCGGAAACGGGGCCTTTGTCGCTTCTAGGCTAAAATGGGAGTGTGCGTGCCATTTATGTAAAATGTATCAAAATGGATGGGACTTAGGAAACGCTAACATGATGCCATAGAGATGAGGCTGCCACACACCGGGAAGAGTAGTGCGACTATGGGGGAGATCTTTGTTAAGCAGTGGGATGGAAACTGAAAACTCAAAGCATTTATTTCAATTAAAGCATTTACAGACACTTTTGAATTGTCAATGTTGCTCAGTCAAGGATGTGAAGCTAGTTGCACTTTGGGGACGTCCATTAATTACGTGAGGCATTTTAGGGGGGGAGGGGGTCGAGCCTAATCTCACCCAATCTCATGTGGGTGAGAGGGGGGGTCACGGCAAATATCACATTTTTTTTTTCCGAAAGCAACTGTTGCAATAGGTAGTATAAAATTGCGAGAAAATGGTCTTTCAACAAATCAATTAGTAAAACATGATATGTTTTTGAGCTGCAGTGCACCGGTGAACATTCCACCCAAAATTACAACAGTTTAAGAGTGCCGATTTAACTGAATCACATGGACATGTTGGTTTGAGTAATTATTCATAAGAAGAGAACACACATGAGTTCCTGTGGACAGAATTAATATAATCTTTTACAAATTTCAGTAAGAAAACTTAATTAGTCTGATTGACAGATTGGCGTTTTTACTCTAAAAACACGCATTTTTAAAAATCTCACGTGAGATTAGGACGTGGGGGAGGGGGTCGAGTTAAATCTCACGACATCTCACCAAGGGGCGTGGGGGGGTCGGATAATTGCCAAAATCGCCTCACGTTATTAATGGACGCCCCCTTTCCAAAACGTAGATCTCTATGGAGAAAAATTTGCAAGAAACTCCATAGACGCTCTTTAGCATCTTCAGCAGCAGTCGTGATAACTTGTTAGTACTGAAACTGTATAACTGGAGTCGTGTAAATAACATTTCGGCTAAATATTAAACGGTTATGTCGACAAGACAGCTCCTTACTTATTACTCGGACCCTTTTTGCCACGAGAACGGACAATTTCCGAGATAGGGCAAAAATAAACAGACCGTTTTCTCTGTTAGGAATTTGGGTTCCGGAAACCCTTTGACAATATATACGAGATATTAAAAAGCAAAATAAATAAAAGCTTTCCTTTTTGGTATATCGGACTATGTCAATAATTACGCAGTAAATAAATAATTTACGTTTATTTGTGTACATAGGTAAAAAAAGGATGGAACAATTTGTTTTGCTTGTCTTTAAAAGTCAAAAAAATAAGTAGAACTGACACTCAGTACTTACTTACTACAGACAGTAAGTACTGAATTTCAAATCTACTTATTTTCGAACATCGATTGCATTCGCATCTCATTCATAATCTTTCAAAAATATATAGAAATTGAGGCTTTTTAGATAGTTTGCGACACTGATATATGCATTCACATTCGCGAACGTTGTTTATAGTTAGTAGAAATGACCCTCTGGTCAGGGGGGCTACTCTCTAAGCCCGAAGTCCGTAGTTTCGGGCTTAATTACGAGCGTATTCTACTCCGTTTCACCTACGGACTTACGATTAGTCTCGAACCCGAACTAAGAATGAATGACAACACGATTTGACAGTAAATGTCAAATCGTGTTGTCATTTATTCTTAGTGGTTAGGTGATACGGAGTAGAATACACCTGCAACTAAACCCGAAACTACGGGATTCGGGCTTAGAGAGTAGCCCCCCTGGTTACTGGGTTGCTTTGTGGCATCTCTCCAATCAGTCTGCCTAGCCCTTTTTCCAACTAGGCTATAGCTATTTTGGAGTCGGCTTCCAGTCCAAGCTGAAGAATACCAGTGAGTATTTTACAAGGACCAACTGCCTTCGTAGTCAGTATAAAAATTCATTGAGTGTAAAACTGCATTAGTAAACAAAAGTGTCCTGGGTATGGCTCCACGCATTTATAATAAAATTCCAGATGCCATAAAAGAATTAAATCTTGCACAATTTAAGAAAAAAATGAATGTTTTATTAATTAATAAATGTTACTACACTATTGAAGAATACTTAAATGACGAATTAATTTAGAATTACATTGATTAATACGAGTACTATTGACATATTATTATTTTGACATACTTTTTATTTTATACGTTGACATTTTAATAATTCCTCATTTAGGTCTGACATAATTGGAGAATTAAATAATATGTAATTGTACCATGAATATGCATGATTTTTAATAAATTTGTAAACCTCACCTAGATTAGCACACAATATTTGTACGCCTCCTGGCATAACATAGCGCTCTGTTGGTCATAAGATCTGTAATTCTTTACCTATGTTAACAAATAAATAAATACTGAATACTTTGCTTATCTGACCTGGATTCTGGAAAATAAAAATTACGAAAATAAAAAAAATAAACCAAATCCATAAAATCAAATCTTTTATGGAAGTTGGTGACTTATAGAAGTTAAGTGACCGGCAGACCAATTCTACTACCACCCCCCTATTTTGACGTCCACTGCTTAAAGATCATAAGAAATGTTTTACTATTTCGTCTACTATGATACCCTATATAACAGTTTTATGATTTTTATTATATTACTTTGTCGCAAATAAAATTTATTGTAGCGAGATGATTCGCTCGAGTTTGTTCACTGTGCTTTTTATAGTGGATATAAATGTCAGTTTATAACCCCGAGTTGTAGTTGGAGTGTAGTGTAATAAACAAGTTTTGTTGAGTATGGTTTCTTTAGTGATAGTTAAACGGAGATGGGGACGATCTAAGCATTTTTTCTGATACATTTACCAAGATTTAATCTTTATAAAACGACTAGTTGTCCCGCGTAACTTAGTCTGCTCCGCTCCTATTGGTCTTAGCGTGATGATATATAGCCTGTAGCCTTCCTCGATAAATGGGCTATCTAACACTGAAAGAATTTTTCAAATCGGACCAGTAGTTTCTGAGATTAGTGCGTTCAAGCAAGCAAACAAACAAACAAACTCGTCAGCTTTATATATTAATTAAAGTATAGATTATATATTAGTATGATTATATATAGATTTTCTCGGTTACTTCTCATGAGACTCTAGAAAAAGTACCATTCTATTAAATCCTTTGCATTATTAAGGATTGATCACGTGACATTTCGACAGCGATTGTCACATGTTTGACGTTTTGACGATCGCGTTTGCCACGCTACCGCTGTCAGAATGACATTTGTCTATAGCCTATGGTCAATCTCAAGAGCAGGACGACTGCGGGCGACGCGCGACGTACTCAGCAGGCCAGTACAGATTAAAAAATGTATGGAAATTGAGTCTTTTATTGACAGATTGCGTCTAATATGGTGGTGGTGGTGGTGTTGTTAGGCTTTACGTTGTAAAAATTTGTAGAATTGGCGCTCTGATAAAATGTCTTTCTATCAGTGGTTAAAAAAGTCCTAATTTTTGGAATTGACCACGTGAAATATGAATAACGTGTCAATTTCATACAATTTTAGCTTTTTGACGATTGTCAGATGTCACTTTATGAACGAGTCTCCCTCTACAAAGCGATATTATCGCGGTAATCCGACGAATAACATTGACGAGCAAAACTTCAACTGACTGCGATTCACCTGCTCTTAGAGGTGAAGCTTTAATGAGAGTCATCAGAGCTTCATCCCCATTCAAAACCAGGCTCTAAAAAAACAATAAAAATCCTAGACATTCTTTTGTCTCTTCTCCACAAAATCATTGCAGGCATTCTTTAGTTAAACAAATGACGGTGGCCCCAGACAAACTGACCTCTTCGGCCATTGTCTGATAGTGAAAGTGGGGGTCAATGGTCGCTAGATTCTGATGATGCACCAGACGGCATTGTAGTGGTGACAAATGGGTATAATGTCTGTCTACGGTAGGTAACACCATTGATGTAGGTCAAGGTGTGACGACCTTATAGTTGCTAATTGAAAAAAAAAGAGACTACAAAGTATAAAATAACTTTAATTTCGGAGAAGTCGGTGTTAAAATACTAGTGTATTTTTTTATAAAAAAGTTTTTTATTGTTCACTTTTTAGTGGTACCCCCACACCCAACAACACCATTGGAAAGACACAGGAAAGCAAAATACGCAATTTGGTTTACTGGGATGACAAACCAAATACGTTATCTAAGTAAACTAATTCCAGCTATTTTGGTTTATAAGCCAAATTACTAAACCGATTTTGATGAAATTTAAATGGGACTAATCGAGGAGTCCCTTTCACATAAAACAAGATTTTTTCAAATCGATAAATGAAGGAGTAAAATGGTTTCATCTCAACGATTTGGAGGTGATTTGGTGATTTTTTTTCTTATTATGTGATACCGATATATAAATTCGGGCTAAACCAAATTACGTATCATATCATGTAGATTACTACCTGCCGTAGCCTATCTTCCAGAAACCGTGCATTTTGTCGAGATGTATGACGCTCAGCGATAGTAAAGCTTTCTATCAGTGAAAGAATTTCGTAATTAGGTAGGTAGATAATGTCGGGAAGTATTCACCCACAGTACTTCCCGACATTATCTACCTTCTACAAACAAACTTTACCTTTTAAAATATTGGTTCAGATAGTCTTTGCCGTCGGGTAAAAACACACATTATCGTTTTCAAAGATTATTAGACCTACCATAACGTAACACAATTTCAAAACATTTACATACGAAAACAAACTCGATCCCTGTCTTAAGTCCAACATAAACTAAACAATTTTACAAGCACAATGATACCGACATTCCAATCCGGTACTAAACGTGCGTTTACACGGACAATGATATTGATCAAATTGTTATAGGCAATACTGGTCGATTGTGACGTCACAAGATATCAAGCAATTTACGGCAACGGCAACAAGCGTCAAGTTGGCTATGTTTGCAATGACAACATTGAGCGACGTGTAGAAACTCCAAATACTACATATACTAGAAAGAAACTTTTAGACAGTTAAATAAAGATAAACAATCTTGATGTCTTTTTAATTTAAAAGCTCAGTTTAAAATTAAAATGCCACTAAAAACCCAATGTAAATACAACAATAACGATTACTAAATCCATTGAAGTATTAGTTCAAGCAATACAAGAGTAGAGTTTAGTTTTTAAAAAAGTAGAGAGAGAGCAATCGATACTAATGTATACAATACATCTGTATAATATACTATACATCTGTATATCTCTGTATAATATTATAAAGCTGAAGAGTTTGTTTGGTTGAATGCGCCAATCCCAGAAACTGCTGGTTCGAATTTAACAATTATTTTTGTGTTGGATAGCCCATTTATTGAGGAAGACTGTATAACATCACGCTACGATCAGTAGGAGCGGATCTATAATGAAAAACGTGATGTAGACGAAGTTGCGCGGGTAGTATATGGAATATATGGAGCAATAATTAGAAACAATGTTGCCGTATGTCATTGAAAGTGTTGCACATTCCTCCATTTCCAGATGAATCCATACGTGTTGCCGAGCAACTAAATGCACCTTAAGTTAACTGCAGAATTATACATAGTAAGCGGCAGGGAATTGTTAGGGCCCGGGTTCGGTTCCTGAGCCGTTACCTGTCACTGCGGAGGTATTTGTTGGCGATAAACTTGCTGCTCGTGACTCCTAGCGCATACCGTGCGGTAAACGTGACTGTTGTCGACTGTGTGAATTTATATATTTTTGTTTTTTTTTTGTAACTTGAATTTTTCTAAGAACAATGTGTTCTTTTAATAAATGAACATGTTTTTCTTTTTGCGTGTTTTTTATTGAAAAATGTTTGCGTGATTAAACATTTTAGTTTTGTATTATTTCTGCTGCAAAGTCATCATTCATCATCTGCCTAGCCTTTTTCCAACTATATTGGGGTCGGCTTCCAGTTAAACCGGATTCAGCTGAATACCAGTATTTTACGTGGAGCGACTGCCTACCAGACCACCACAACCCATTAACTGGGTAACACGGTACTACTTTGCAAACCTGGAGTCAGATTTACTGCATGGCTTCTGACTACCCGTAACGACTAACAAAGATCTACAAATGACAGCCGGGACCAATGGCTTTATTTCTACTGCAAAGTAATTAGGTAAATATCTACTGGCTAATGATTAACCAACTTTAAATAAAAACAAAATAAATAAAATACCGATCATTGTTAGATGCTGAGATATTTTAACGAAATATCGCACTTAAAAAAACTCACTTTTAAAGTAGGCATAATAGTCCATTTTGTCTATTTAGTGCATCAACTTATTTTTTAAGTCACCGTTTTAGTCTAATTCTTTAAAATCGTTTCTCACGCTCAGAAAGATATTTTATTTCATGGCTCTAAGCTAATCGCAGGTTAGTTTTCCTGTTAATTTAACGGAGGTTTACTTTACATTTTATGTAGTCTATTACACAGTCGATCTAAAGCTATCGGGGCTATCTTTTCCGTGTCCGATTCGTCGATTAAATCCGCCATTTTAACGATTGATGCATCAAAGTGTTTTCTCAAACGTAATAAAATTTTGAAAACATTTCAGAAATCATAGAGGTTTTTAGTCTTATATGGAAAAATAGCGTGTTAGAATTTTGTTCCTTGATGCCTCATTTTTTTTCTATACAGTTACGGTTTCTAGATAAACCGTGTAAGACCTTTTTATTTTCTAATTATACTGGCATTCGCACGCTTGAGGATGACTGAAAATTGAACGAAGTGTTTTCTCTCTCGTTTTGCATTCCATTGCGTTTAGTAACGGTCGTTTTGGCAAAGTTTTTTTCGTTTTATTCGATTAGAATTTGACTTTGGAATTGTATAAGTTTTTTGTTGAGAATTTTTATTCAAGTCGTGCGTTTTATCTCTTACATTTGAGATTAGTTTATTGATGTGGAATATAATACTTGTCTCAATGTTAGGTTTGACGTGAGAATTATGTCAACACGAGTAATGGGTAGCTTGGTGTTAAGCTGGGGCTGGCAGCTTGCCAATGCTTGCTTAGTTTGACATTAAGTATTGGTATTAATGACGCCAAACATTTACGGCAAATAAAATTGTATTGACTACTAAACAGACACACATTACCTTCCTTTTAGCGTTCCTTATATCGTTACTCACAAGTCCCATTAAACTAGGTATAACCCAATTACAAGTTTCAACGATATTCATGCCTGAAAAGAAAAACTAACACGGCAGTCCTTACTATACCACGTCGTATATGCATAGACAGTATTTCATAACTCAGCACTCCAGCCTTCAGCTCAGTCATTATTAGTGCATTCACCCCGACACCAGGTGCAGGGGGACATATAATGTAACGAGTATTTAGTACTATGTACACAGTTTATATAGTCTTTGAGACTATGTTAAATAGTGTATCTCCGGGTTTAACTGCATATTTGCATAAGGAAGGGTATTTTTGTCGTTATAAAAGTATGCGAAGAATGTGGTTTTCTCAGGCTGTTTTTGTTTAATGTATTGTATTTAGCTATACAGGTTCATGTGGAGTTATTTTAACGATAATATTAGGGTTATAGGGACGTCTTTTATGTTTTGTACTAACCAACAGTCGACTCTTGTTGACCAATTTTACACTCCTACAAAACAATTCGAAGGAGTTACATTTTTGCACACTTGTGCAAATTGTATGACAATAACAATATTATGATTTCATGTACATAGCTGACCTGATAATGGAGGCAGAAGGTGAAATCATTTTATTTGTTCTGCTTTTAATTTAGTGGCGCCACGAGGATTAATTTGGGCTTTATTTTAAAACGCTGACGTCATGAAACTCGTTTGATTATTCATTTCAAACATTGTATTATTAATTTTAAGTCTATTATTACAATTATTACTTGACTCTTATACATAAATCTCTTTTCTTTGTATCAGTCCTAAATAAAAGGATTAGAAGCTTAATATTACTCTTTAAAAATGTATTCCTCTTTTCAATACAGAAATATAAAACAGCTTAATACATTCCGGAGTCACTCGATCATGTTTCAACAATGACATTCCGAAGTGTTGCTAGAAAAAAGAGGTAGGCCGGTATTTGGCGCGTTTACCCTATTAAGCGACACGGAAAATATTGAGATTAATTCAGAAGTTTATTCCAACAGGAAAGCCATTCCTTTGTGGCGATTTGGTCATAGTTATTTTGTACTTAATTACTTAGAATAAAATAGAAATAGACGAGGTACTTTACCGCTCTAATTAATTTAAGTATTGAGCAGGAAATAACGATATTATTTAACTTGATTTAATTTTACAATAAAAGGGCTACTAATTGCCTTATCGTTAACTAGTGGCAAGGATATAAATAAATCAATTATTGTTATTTATTGGACTCAATGAAACCACCTACCGTCTTCGGTAGGTAATTACTTAAAAATAATAAGTAAGGTGTTTTTTTTGCATTTTATCTTATCGAGATTATTACGAAACAAGTTCTAGCACCTTATACAAAAATAAATGTGGAAAATTCCTGAATATAAAATACAGAACAGAATATATAATACATATTATAATATTCATACAATATATCTAAGTAAAAACACACTTAACACTCATAATCCAGCATTAGCACTTCCTGTGCGGGCTGCGTGCACAATTTACATGAACGAACACTTCGGAGTTGGTATTATAGCTAGTATCTATACATGTAGACATCGCAAATATGTTTTACATTTCCTCTGCCTTCGAGGTAGGTAAAGTATTAGTCATTTATTAAGTACTACTACTTTGACGAACGGCGATGCGCCACCGGTACATGGTGGACATCCACCCACACGCACAAAACTTTATGGGAACACATTCATAGTGCGTACAGCTAAGGAGTGGAATTCCCTGCCGGAGTCTGTGTTTCCTGATAGCTACAACCTGGGAGTCTTTAAGTCAAGAGTGAATAGGTTACTTCTGGGCAAGCGTGCTCCATTTTCGACCACATCATCGCTTACCATCAGGTGAGATAGTGGTCAAACGCGTGCCTATCAATAGTAAAAAAAAAACTAGCTTTTGCCCGCAACTTTGAACACGCATGTTTCGTTTTTTTCCGTTCCCGTATAGCCTATAGCCGGAATCATGATTGTGGCTATAATATACAAAAACTATTTTCGAAATCCGATTGGTAGTTTAGTTCAGAGATTAGTGCGCTGAAACAAACAAACTCTTCAGCTTTATAATATTAGTATACATCTACTGATTTTTTTCTTTAATCACCGATTTACAGTTTTGAGCTGAGCACTGAAAATCTTATTTTGCGCTGTTATGCGGGTATCAATTTAGAGATAGGTGTTAACGAAAACGGGCTGCATAAAGGCGCAAACCCATCGCGGTGCACGCTGTGCACGGGCATGCGGCGCATTTTGGCTGCATGGGTTCATTTGTTTGACAACGTGGGTCTACGTTTCCACTGTAGTACACATTACACACCCACGACTTTGTACAAATGTAGCGTGGCATCCTACTGCGGCACACGGAGAGGCTACGCACGTTTTTGAAGTTATTTAAGAATATGGTTTTGACATAGTCGTGGGTTAATATTCATGTATAGCGTGTACCGCGTGCACAGCGTGCATGACGTTGACAGCGTTGAGCTATGTGAGTGCCATATTCGAGCAAGCCACGCGTGCACCAATGACGTCAATTGATGCGTAGCGTGTCCGTGGGTTGCAGTGGAGACAATCTCATACATTTTCATGCAAGGCGAAGCCTCACCAACGTGCGTAGCCTCTCCGTGCGCAACGGTGGGTTTTCGCCTTAAGACTAACAAGATTTCAGCTCAGGGGGGCTAAAAAGGCCCTTTTAGGAGAATTATATTAGAATCATAATATTAATCACACAATAATCTGTCGAATTTAATTTTCATCTTTATCGCTAACGCATTAGGTTCAAGGTTGATTGGGAAAAAATGACAGTGACGGATAGCGTGATTTGCGTTTTGATTCTGCTAAGCGGCCTTTTTTGACCCGTAGAACACTTTTGTTTTTACACATAGGTACAACATTTCTTTGTCACTCATTTTAATTCAAAGGTCATACTCTCTTTAAGTAATCCTGTGTCCACAAATCTAGTCCACACATCTAGAGACATATTGCGAAGAAAATACAGGCTGTATCTTTTGTTATGCAGCTTACCTGTATTTTATATGGATTTCCACAAACTAGTTACTAGGTATTCTTATAGTTTGTTTTTTGACTAAAACGAAAATAAAAATTCTTAATGCAAAATCATCAACCAAAGGCCTATTAAATGTTTTATTATTCGTAAAAGAGCCATTTAATTTCGTAGTAATTAAATTAATAAAGAAAGCTTGATAAAAAGTTTCTTATTTCCTGTTACAATTAACTTAGAAACAAATTAATTTCAATATTTTCCTTGTCAACTACAGGGTGAACGCTCCTAATATCGGCCTGCCAGTTTGATACAAGTTGGACTGTCTTTGTTAAAGTAAGATTGACTGACTCCGGAATCTATTACTGTATTGAATAGAAAAATAAAATATAATCATCAATATTGGTTATACAATATTTTTGGTCTTAATATTTTGTATAAGAATTTCAACGCGTCTATAGACTTAACAAACTAGTTAATAAAGAATTATAAATGTTTAAAATGTCACACATTTTGTATTGAAAGGAGACATGTTTTAGCGTTAATTAATACGAAATCATTACTATGCAAAATATCAAAAATCATTATAATAAAAATTGAGGTAAAATAAATACGGTCTGCATCATAAATATTAGATAATATTACGAATAATTTTGTGTTTTAACTGTTTTTGGTGTACAAAAAAGTATATTCTATCTATCTACCTATACATATGTGTATATTATTAAAAGATGAACATCGTCATAGTCATCGTTATTCCGCGAGTTTAAACTCTGCAATTGCTAATAGAAAAACATGATGGACAGTCCGATTGTATCTTGGAATCAGATAATTTCCGGTCATGACTCAATAATGGTTGTTAAGAAAAAAAAAAATGGCCACTAGCCTTTGAATCGAACTTCGCAGCTTGCTGAATGCGTCACAAGTTTGATGCATTTCCTCTCGCTTCAATGAATCACCCTGTGGTTTACAAATAAAAGCGTTTTACCAGCTTTTTATATTGAAGTTTAATAAAGATCTTTTTTGCTTCGTGATTACAAGATTAAGCTCGTAATCCTCCTTAAAACTGTAATAGTTGGCTTTGTAGATTTTCACGAAATCATTTTGTTTAATCTTATTTTGTCTGTGTAATAATTTTGGTTGACGATTTTATTGTTATTAAGAGTATTTAGTTGATTACTGTTAAAAGTGGTTATAGTTTGGCAGTTTGCCATTGTAATATATGGTTTTATAAGACTATTATTATTCATGTCATAGGTATTTAGTCGTGTTAAGTTGTAAAGCAATTTGTCTAGTAAATCATGTTATTAAGTGCCAATTAACCGCATAACAGCTTTTACGTATTAGGTGTGTATTGCTGAAGTTATGACAGATTGCTTATCAAGACCACCTGGTTCATGCTCGACACATTTCAGTCATAATTTATTTACACTAATATTGTAAAGAGGAAAGATTTGTATTTCTGTATGTTTGTAACGAATAAACTAAAAAAATTCTGGACCGATTTCAAAAATTCTTTGTCCATTAGAATGCTAGATTATTCCTGAGTAACATAGGCTATATTTTTAACTAGAAAAAAATAGGGATCCTTAAGAAAATTGCAGCGTGGACGAATTCGTAGGCGAAGTGCTTGTTGAATATAATTTTTATTTATTGTATACTTTATTGTATACCAAAAATTAAATACAAAAGGAAACTTAAAACTTAAACACATACAATGGGCGGCCTTATCGCATTCCGCGATCTCTTCCAGACAACCTGGGATGGACAGTATTTGCCTGGACATGAAATTGGGGCTGTCGTTGGTGTGACTAAAAAAAAGAAGTAATTATAATATACATAACACAGATAAATACATAATACGCTATATGTATAATAGATACATAAATACTAAATATACAGGCAGTAAAAATAACTGACGGCTATGGACATAATTACAATTATGTAGCTCTACTTAAAATATTTTACTCAAATTGAGATATATTTGTTTGGTTAGGTTAGAATCTTTATATTAGTTTTAGTAATATCTCAAAGAGAACTTGAAATTCAAGCTTATATACCAAATCAAATATGTATAAGTTTTAATAAAAGTTTATTCAACAAATTTTCGCAATCTACGTCACTCAACAGAGAAAAAACCTTTTCGTAAATCAACCTAGTGAATCCGAGCGCCAACTGCTAAAATGCGCGCGAACCATAACCGAACCGAAGTGAATGAACTAATCAAACGATTGAATGAACGTGATGAACGATCGATGGAACAAAGGAATCACAAGGTGTAATTTTGTTATAAAATTTTATTGCTTGATGTTATAATAATAAGAAAATTTGCACGTCCGTGTGTAATTTACCTAAGAATTTGTATGGCCGTTTATAATTTTAAGTATTTTGTGTGAAGAATGAAGAATGTATATTTTGTGTGAATGGTTGGCTGTGGGATGAATGCGTTGGTCGAAAACTTTTAAAAAATGTAACGTCTTTTATGTATATCAATACTATTTTAAATATGTTAAAAATGAAGAAAAGAACTAGAAATAAACAACCTATTGTTTAGAGCGATACCTAGTAGAATAAAATTATTCGTACGTACTTAGTAAAGGGGGTTTCCGATACAGTACATGGAACCTAACATCAAAGAAACTTTCACTAAAACAAGAAACCCGATAAGGATAACGAACTACTAATCTTTAAAACCCTTTTCGAGTAATAAAAATTCCCCCTTTTCCGTGAAAACGAAAGAATTAGCATCACCACCCCCATATGTTTGTTTTTATGGTTCGGCTTATAACCCCATGAGAGCCGATGGGGCGTGACTAAGGAAAGGTGACCTTTTCGTGCGAACTCCCATACTAAAGCGATTTTATTGTTTTATTAACATTTTATTAGGCTTTTTTATTAAAACGAATACGTAATTTGGTTCTCAATGGGTTGTCATAATTTTTCCAAGTTATTATCTGATGTTATTAAGTGGTGGAATTTGTATGAGTTTGTAATAAAATAGGGGTTTTATTAAAACAGGGCTTTCAAGGGATGTTGCTCCCTTATTTTTTGGCAGTTTTATTGTCTGGTTACAAATAGAAAAATGAGTTAACTGAATAAAAAAATACGTAGGTTCTCACACTAATTAGAGCACACTTTACATAATTAGCAAAAATGAAAAAAAAAAACAAAAACAAATAAAAACCAAAACTTATCCACTGTACCTAGTACCTACACCAGCAGACCGCGACGTTATTTATAAAACATACATCCTTTGAAACTAGAAACAAACCAGTTTCATTTAGACAGAGACGAAAAAAAAAACAAAAAAAAGAACAAAAAAAAAAAGAAAAATTTAGAATAATTTCCGATCCCTAAATCGAACGGTCAGTTATGAGTGCATTCACCCTGCGCTAGGCTTTGCATGCTTGCTGCGCGGGCGCTGGCATTTCCGGAGAGGGGGGGGGCGAGGGGCGGGGCCACGCGGTGCACTAGCGGGGCGCGGGCGGGGGGTAACGTGGGAGAGCCTTAGCTTAGGAATGTTGGTCACTACCTGCATCGGTATGTAGTGCTGTAACGGACACGGGCTGCTTATAGTATGGTGTGTATAGTATTCAAGCTTGTCGAGGGTGGGTATAGAAAGTTTTCTAATCTGTTATCAGTAGGTTGGGCTTGGAGAGTTGTGTGTTTGCTATTTTGTTGATTGTAGGGTTGTTAATGTATTCTTTGTTTGAATGCTCGAGTTATTTTTTTATTTTTCTGCGAGCTTTTATAAGTTTTAATACGGTAGTTTTGACTTAAGTTATTTTTTTTTAAGGTCAAATCGGTCATCCAATTTACTTTTTAATCTGTTCTTGTCGGTGGTAAAGTATCTTTACACTTTCTGTTCTTACATACATAAGCTTTTTCGCGGAAATCTGTTTTTTTTTTTAATTACAGCTTTATTCCAACAATTCAAGTTAAATATAACTACTTCAAGATTAATATTTTAAAACTATCTTTTCTTTATACAGTCGATAGTCTTTAAAATATCTAAAAACTTAGTCTAGACAGGGAGATATTATCGGAATCTATCCTTTCCACTTAAAACAGTAAAGGATTTTTAAACAATCCTACGTTATTCTGATAGGCTTGACTAGCTATATTTTAAATTGTTATTTTATTTGAGTCTGCCTTTATATTTATTTTTGAATTTTTAGCTAACTTTTGTTCAAATATATGCTGAATTTCATATATATTTTTTTCAAATAACTTCGATAAAATCTTATTTTGTATTTTTGTTGATGTAGAGGTAGCCAGTACCTATATTTTTTTTTACTCCTACGTTTTTCTTCTCATTTTATATTTAATTGAGCCTGACGTTAACATACCTAAAAAAAATAAGCATTTTAGTCAACATTTGAGAAAAAGAAAACAGATTATCCTAAAACAAAAACATCCTTTGTATAAATAAATCTCAAAATGAAGCAAACTTCACACCGTAAAGCGAGAGACAAACTGGTCCCACGTACGCAACGTATGCAACGCATTATGATATCTGTAGTGCTATTCTCTAACAACATTTTCGTATCTCGACAGTAGAATTTGAGGTGAGTTTCAAATGAAGACCTTTATGTTGTGTGCATAAAGCTCACTTTGTGAGTTTGATCACTCAGATGAAGCTCGATATCGAAATAGTTTCTTACAGAATAGACTAGCTGGACGCTTGGTTTTGTACGAAAAACTATGCAATAGAAACACACTTCGTAAGCAACGCAACATACGATA
Source organism: Lacanobia wlatinum (assembly GCA_947578705.1). Lineage (NCBI taxonomy): Eukaryota > Metazoa > Arthropoda > Insecta > Lepidoptera > Noctuidae > Lacanobia > Lacanobia wlatinum. The sequence goes on from OX388035.1 coordinate 3,755,759, forward strand.
AGTGTGTTTCTATTGCATAGATTTTCATATAAAAACATCAGTCCTGATATCATAATGCGTTGCATACGTTGCGTACGTAGGACCAGTGTGTCCCGCGCTTAAATGTGACAATATGGCGCCCACTCCAATTACCTATTCAACGTAACATCATTAAACCTGAGAAGTGTACATTGGCTACAGTATCAACCATACAGCCGTGCGATTCTGTAAACAACTCACCGTGTGTAAGCTTAGGTGAAGTGAACGTGAAGTGCGCTGTCAATCGATATTAACAAATAGCTGACCCGCGCAAATTCGTCTGCGTTATATTTTTCACTAGTGGACGTCACGCGGTTTCACCCGCGTAGTTCCCGTTCCCGTGGGAATACAGGGATAAAATATATCCTATGTTACTCCCTGATAATGTAGCTATCCATTGCTGAAAGAATTTTTCAAATCGGTCCAGTAGTTTCGGAGCCCATTCAATTCAAACAAACAAATCTTTCCACTTTATAATATTAGTGTAGATGAATGCTCCGCTCCTATTAATCGTAGCGTGAGGTTAACTTAGAATTTTTCAAATCGGACCAGTAGTTCCTGAGATTAGCGCGTTCAAGCAAACAAACTCTTCAGCTTTATATATTAGTATAAGAGTATAAGATTACTAGTTGACCCGCGCAATTTCGTCTACTCCGCTCCTATTGGTCTTAGCGTGATGATATATAGCCTATAGCCTTCCTCGATAAATGGGTTATCTAACACTGAAAGAATTTTTAAAATCGGACAAGTAGTTCCTGAGATTATTTTATTATATTAGCCTATAGCTTTACTCGATAAATGGGCTATCCAACACTAAAATAATTTTTCAATTCGAAACCGCAGTTACTGAAATTAGAGCGTTCAAAAAAACAAATTCTTTAGCTTTATAATATTACTAGTTGACCCGCGCAACTTCGTCTGCTCCGCTCCTATTTATCTTAGCGTAATGATATATAACCTATAGTCTTCCTCGATAAATGGGCTATCTAACACTGAAAGATTTTTTCAAATCGGACCAGTAGTTCCTGAGATTAGCGCGTTCAAGCAAGCAAGCAAACAAACAAAAAAACTCTTCAGCTTTATATATTAAGTAAGATATAGATATAAGTACGTATATAAATAGGAATGACGGTTCATTTCATACTCACTTCACCTCTGCTAGTCTATTCTATAAGTAACCATTTCGATATCGAGCTCACAAAGTGAACTTTATTACACACAACATAAAAGTCTTATGTTTATACTCACCTCGGATTCCGCTGTCGAGACTCGAAAATGTTGTTACAGAATAGGGGTACAATTTACAGGGTGAGATAGAGTATTAATAGAATAGATCGGGAGCTCCCCTGTTCCTCTCCCAATGGGTGTGCCAGCCTCTTAATATTTCTGACAGATACGATATCAAAGGCGCCGGCTATCGCGTCAGTGTGACATCACCGTATTGTGTTACTGACACCTGATAACGTGGTGTGACGATGTGTCGCTGAGATCGTGTGGCTTTGACCCGAGGATTGACTTCCGTTATGTCGCTTTATCAGTAGGCTTGAATGTGTGAATTCTCGGCGATGCTTGGGAACTTGGGAAGATTGGATGGATTGGATTCAAGGGGGCTACTCTCTAACGAAATCCGTAGTTTCGGGCTTAGTTGCGGGCGGGCATTTTCTACTTCGTATCACCTAACCACTGAGAACTAATGATAACACGATTTGACAGTAACTGTGAAATCGTGTTGTCATTCATTCTCAGTTCGGGTTCGGGACTGATCGTAAGTCTGTAGGTGATACGGAGTAGAAAATGCCTGCCCGCAACTAAGCCCGAAACTACGGATTTCGTTAGAGAGTAGCCCCCCAGATGTGTTGCTGGGGAGTTTGTTGGCCACTTCTTCTCCACAGCTAAACCACTAGGAAGTGGTGACGGGCGGGCGTTTTGGGGGACTGTCTTTTGTAAAACTTGACGTTCAAAAAGTGCTGGCTCTCAGCCTAATTTGAATAAACGACTTTTGATTTTGATTGTGTAACCGCAAATTAGTCCTCCGCATTTCGGTGACAGTGACTAAAGAATTACAACCGCACTGCTCGATCTTTAAGGTTAAGCAACGCTTGCCAAGGTCGGTCTGTGGATGGGTAACCATCTTAACATGCCGAAAATCCTCCGTGACTCGGAAATCACATTAAGCTGTCAGCTGCTGCTGCTGTCATTTGTAGATTTTGCAGTCATTACGGATTGTCAGAAGCCAGATAATCTGACTCCAGTTTTGCCTAGGAGTAGGTACCGTGTTAATGTGTACCGTGTAATACTGGTATTCAGCTGAATCCGGTTTGACTGGGAGCCAACGCCGATACAGTTGGGAAAAGGATAGGCGGCTGATGCTTTCGGTCACAATAAGTGTGTTTTTTTTTTATAATTGTTAGGTATACTTTTGACCACTATCTCACCTGATGGTAAGCGATGATGCGGTCGAAGATAGAGCACGCTTGCCTAGAAGTAACCTATTCACTCTTGACTTAAAGACTCCCAGGTTGTAGCTATCAGGAAACACAGACTCCGGCAGGGAATTCCACTCCTTGTGTCTCTCTCTGTCACTCTCGTAGATCGATGGGGCGTCATCTGACACGACCGCGGACAGATCAGGCGCAGTAACAACGTCTTCACGTGTTTACTGAGACTCGGGGTTGTCCCACCACCAACTTCCAAACTCGGGCTTGCTACTGCAAAATTCCTAATATAAAAACACAAAAGCACTTTTTGCCCGACTCGGGAATCGAACCCAGGATCTTACCCTCGCAGTAGGAATTGCGAACATTAGACCAACGAGACAGTCTTAGAAGAAATATAATAAACTAGCTTTTTCCCGCGACTTCGTACGCGAATTTCCCGTTATTTCCCGTTCCCGTAGGAATTTCGGGAAATCCTCTCTTAGTGCTCCCCTACACTCCCCAAGGAACCTACATTCCGTATTTCAGCTTTCTGTGACCAGGAGTTTCGGCTGTGCGTTGTCTGTCAGTCACTCAGTAACGGAAGAATTTTATATTATTGATTATTACCTTAAAGAAATTTAATCCTTTAAATGTTCAAGCAATTCAAGTTCTTATAAAGTTACCAACATCCATTGATATATAAAAACCCCAAGATGCACAGTCTCGAACAAATGCAACACTCGAAACTGTCGTCAAAAACTGACATGTATCAAGTGTCATGTGTGAGTTGTGTGTAGTTATACTATAAACAATTTTTTTTGCAAATTCAACCTTACACGGATCGCTTAAAGTTGTTTTTACAAAGCAGTGCATTATGGCGAGTGATGCGCAATTTTTTTTGCAAATTCAACCTTACACGGATCGCTTAAAGTTGTTTTTACAAAGCAGTGCAGTATGGCGAGCAATGCGAGACTGTTTGTAACTAGCGCACAATTATACATTGTGCGCTTGTTTTTTGCGGACGTTTTTGCGATGCTGAGTGTGTATCTTGGGTTTTTTATATATCAATGCCAACATCACTTGATGTTCACGTTAAGCTCAGTTATCCGATCATATAGAAAGGGCGATTAAACATTCAGGGATAATCTTTGTTGGCGAGGATATTTTAGGGTTGAGTGGGTGGCTATTTAACGATGTAGATCCCATTTTCTGATTTCCGAATATAGTAATTTTCCAAGAAGTTAGTGACTCTAGTTTATGGCTGGTTCGTGTTTCGAGTGTTAGAAGTAGAATGAAAGAATACGAGAAGACTAAAGAACTATATAGTTATTTATTTTCAAATTTCACAGCCTATGCTGAGATAGGGACCTTTTTGGCCTCGCACAGACTAATTTATTATTGATTAAGTCATACACTACTATTAGTTATTAATTAATTTAACATCTGTCTGTTTTGTGCGAGTCTCAAATAAACATTTTTCTTTCTTTCTTTTCTTTCTTTAACTGACTGAAAGACGAACTTATTAGGAAGGGGTGACTCATTTCTGAGACAGCGACATAGAAACATATGGAAGAAAAAGATATGCTACTGTGCTACGCCGACCCCAAATAAATTGGCAGACAAGTGAATTATTGTGCATACTCCCGGGAGTATGCACAATAATTACTTGCAATATTTTTATCTCGGATAAAAATATTCCAAGTCCTATTCCAGGATATATTCTACCCGATTGCTAATTATGTTTCATCCAAATTCGTTAAGACGTGAAGCGGTAACAAACAGATAGACAGACAGAGCTTTTGCATAATTATTTTTATAAATAAAAATTATATAATAAATAAATAAAAAAATATTATTAATTTTTAATACCTTATAATAATTTATAATATTAGTATGGGAGTATGTATGTTATGTCAAAAAATATCAAAGTGTATCTTTCGACACAGCCCGATTTATATACATACTTACAATCGACACAAGTTCCAAAGACTCTCCCCATAAACTGAAAACACAACAGCCCCACCTGGGTACCTAAAGCGGGTATTAACCTGACAAACTTCCCAACAACGCATAACCCCCTACTTTTCCGCGGCAGTCGGTCAACGGTCGCACCGGCCGGCAGATGTTCAGCACCTGCTGCACCAAGATTTATAGCTACGATTAAGGGTGCTCTTTGCAATGATATTTCTGTAATTGGGAGATGATAGTAAAGATAGCATCTTATTTTTGTAATGCCACTTTTGTGCATTTGTCATTTAGTGGGTAGATTAAAAATTCATTTGCAACTACCATTAATTTCATTTGTACTACCATTAAAAGTCACCGCGGCCCTAGAACGCAAAGGGTATTAGGAGGAATACGGGAGTGTTTTAGTCAGTAAGAGTCTGACACTCAATTTCGCTGCGCCCAGAGCGGAAGTGAGTCATTTGATGAATTCAAAATTAAAAAATATCTACCCACCCATATTTGAAAAGTTAAGCCATTTTCACAATTTCAGTGGGATGAATCTTAAGATGGGAACAGTTCCAATTGATTGCCTGAAGGAGAGAGGAGATATGACTAATTGTGCTTTAACTTCTGATTTGTATTTTATTATTGTATGCCTCAACGGCGGGACATGGCTGAACTTATTTTAATTATTTAAGACCTGTATTTATGATGTATACCTATAGTCCACAATAAAGATGATTTGATTTGATTTGATTTGAGAACCGGCAAAAGAATCCATCGTTACCTTACCAATTTTCCTGAAAATAACTTTGGAAAAGAAAATACACCGTGATTTTCTAAAAATGGAGTCAAAAAGCCTTCTAAGTAGACTACATAATGATTCGATTAAACAAAAAGTAAAAATACAACTCTAAACTAACCAAAAAAAAGTGCGCGAAAAATGTCTCCAAAAAAAATCAGCCATTTTTTTTGGTCTATGGTTTACACGAGTCGCTTTCACTGCCGCCATGCCTCACGACACGATACTCCGCCATTGAAATGTTATTGAACCCTGCTGCAGCCCAATCGTCCATGAAATTGGGGCCTCTTCGGCTTTGCTTCGCACAATGGTCGCCAAACATCGGTAGGTTGGTACTCCTTGCTTGGCAGTTGTCGATCGATTTGAGGTTTTTGAGGGTTCCAGCCAGTGTTGTTCTGTTTTGGATAAACGAAGGTTTGGATTTTTGCGTGGAATGAGGTGGTAGTATCATCTGTTAGCCATGTTTAGATGAAATAATTGTGTTACATGTTAAATACGAATAAAGTTCTCTTCATACTGAAATGTTTGTACCATTTCAAGACAATTGTGCGTGTGTGTCTACCAGAACAATTTTTGCGTTAGCAAATCAAGTGGTGTCAGAGTCGCTGTATTCTGAGCCGAATTTGCTTCCAAAAACTAAACTAAAACTACTAGAAAGAAGCAGTTTCTATTCATAAGAAAATATCTATAAAATTAAGCTAGGTCTTTGTTGAATGGCACAGCATAAGCATAACATGGTTATTGGTTAGCCCATAAAGTTCCTAATACCTGGGACACAGACTTGGTATCTGTGAGAGGGACTGGCCCTTAACACACTAATGATCCTGATGAAACGCATTGCTGATGTCCACTTTCCATCTCTTCATCTAAGAGATATGGATTTCCGCTACTCGCTTTCCCTAAAACTGTCATCATCATCATCATCATATCAGCCGAAAGACGTCCACTGCTGGACATAGGCCTCCCCCAAGCGTCGCCACAACGACTGGTCCTGTGCGTCTCGCATCAATCGGCTACCCGCGACCTTCACCAGGTCATCGGTCCACCTTGTGGGAGGCCTTCCAACGTTACGTCTTCCGGTACGCGGTCGCCACTCCAGAACTTTTCGGCCCCATCGACCATCTGTTCTGCGAGAAATGTGCCCTGCCCACTGCTACTTTAGCTTGGCGATCCTTCGGTACCTCTATAGAACTATTTATCGAATCGTCGGGCCGTGGTTAAATCGAGCATGAAATTGTGCCCGCTGTCGCCTACCGCAAGAATCCTCTTCTCGACAGCGCAGGACTTATTTGATATCGAGGTCCTGTGTACCTGTCCATCATTTGTTATTATTACAGGGGTTGGTGTAGTGGCCGGACTGAATAATTGGTAGGCTATGTCAGTCGTCACTGCCAGTAAATGTGGTGGAGCCTGGAAGGTAGTTTCGTAATGAATAATTTACTAAATTTTCTAGGTTGATTTGGTAGAGTTTCAACAACATCTTTCGTTGTATGCTAAGTGTAGGTTTAGACGCAGGTAGGATACTTAACACCTTCTGAAGGGAAATTCATGAAGATTTCCATAATAATGGTGTTGGGGTCGCGACCTACGTGGTATTGACTATTTGGATGGCTACTAAAACACTTAGTTTCACTGGTTAAAAACAGTTTATTTTAAGTATTTTAAGCTACGCTAAAATGATGGCTAATGATAGGCTGGCGAATGCACGCGGTTTGCTGTCCGAATATGCACTGGCTTCGTGGCGCACTAAGTGCGCCGGAATTGGATCGCTAGATCAGCAAAACCGTGTTCGATAGAAATTATTGCATCGAACAAATGGTAAGGTTTTTTGCAGAGGCTTGCAATTGAGTAAATCTCAACTGTGGACAGCGATGATGGAGCACGCTTGCCTAGAAATAACCTATTCTCTCTTGACTGATGTGGGTCTGAAAACTTTGCCATATGTCTTAACTACATATTTTTTGTGTTACAAAAGCCTTAACCGTCGTCAGTAGTCGATGAAAAAACTAACTACTGGTTAAAGCGTCGGCTTGTAACCGTCTTTGATCTGACAGACATAATCCTGTGTAACGAAGCTTCACGCCTTTGCTTCAAAGGGGTGGGCTAATAGCTAATTACTTTTAATTATATGAACAAAAGCGCCGATACGGCTCAACGCTTGGGAGCTGGCAGTGTGAAGAAGTTGTTCACGTATAATGTATGCATAGGCTGTTTTACATACTGATTTTAATGGAGTTGTTATTTTCTTTAGGGGATTTTTTGCAGAGGCGTGAAATTGTTAGAATCTTTGTTCTTCTTGTAGAAAAGGGTCTTCCTGTTTTGTGCGAGAATTAAATATGAAATTCTGGCAAGGTATCAGCTCAAACTATTCCTTCTAGACAGTCACTCGCTGGAGAATAGTCGCCTTGTTTTTGGGTTCCAAAACTTTGTGAGAAAAAATGTAACCTTTATAGGACTCACTCGGTTGTCTGTCCGTCTGTCACAGCCCATTTTCTCCGAATCTGCTTTACCGATTCAGGCTAGCTTTTCTTTTTAAGTTCAATCAATGAGAAATCGTGACCTGGATAAGCTTCTTTAGGGTCATTTTCTGTATAACTCGCAAAATCTTCAAACTTCCGATCGGAAACTCACCAAAACACGTCTGTTTCATGTAGAAAAAACTTTTATTTATCTAGGTGTATAATTTTTTTTTTACGCACAAATATAATTGGTACTTAAGCGAATAATTAGGCACATACCACCTCATTTCGCGAATACCTCGCGAGATCATAAATATTGCTTAACGGGCGTGGTGCGGTGCAACGGGCGGGCCGGGCGTCGAACCCGGTCTAATTGTCCCCCGACCGCCACTTCGCCACTACACCCTACGGCCTGCTGGCACGCGAGCCTCGCTGATAAACTCAAGTTTTTACAACTACCGTACTTAAATGTCAATTGGGATGTATGGGGCTTTTATGTGGTGAGGTTCCGTGATACTTTTCGGTTTGGAAGTTCTTAAGTAAAGTACCTATAAGTTATTCTACTTGAAAATGTTTGTGCCCGTGCGTGAAGTGTCCCTGTAGGCTTTTGGGGTTATTGTCATTTAAGCTTTTTAAAGCACATTGGGTGTAAAAATGTCATTTGGAAAAGCTCGTCCTTTTTCCATTAAAGGGAAAACTTGTCTAGCTTTTAAATCAAGAGCTACTACTTACTTAATTACCAGGGTTGACATGGTTACATAGATCCTGGTAATTCAGTGCGTTGACTTCCAATCGTGTACTGGACATAGGACGTCTTTTATTTTCGCCTCTAAGTCCAACTTTCCCCCTTCCTTGTACATTGTGGAAAGCCTTACCTATCCTTTCAATAATTTCCAATGGAATTAACAAAAACACCTTTTCTTTAAGGCACAAAAGCTTTTTAACATTTGAGTAATTTCACATCATTTAAAAGCGAACCAAAATGCAGGTACACGTCAACATCTTTCTGCCCTTATCCCATGTTACTTGGGGTCGGCGTAACATGTTTTTTACTTCCATTCTGTCCTATCAGCCGTCACGCTATCACTAACTCCCTTTTCTTTCATATCGCTCCTCACACCATCCATCTTTTCTTCAGCCTTCCTCTCCCAATACACATAGAGGTGGTAAATAAAAAAGAGGAAACAATTATGGACCCTGTCGGGCACAACAAATTTAATAACTACAGAGAAAAATTCATACAAGCCAAGAATTCATCGAAAACCGTCTGAAATTAAACTTCCCAGCAGCCAAGCTACTTACAAGTCCAAATGACAAATAGCCAAATATATTATTTCTTCTCAACCACATTAATAATGTATTCTATATGCTACACTGCGTTACTACAACACATTTATCAAAGACCATGTTGGTACAATTTGACACGATACGTTCCCCACTCTTCCCTAAGGAGTGGGGGGAGAGAATGGGGGTACCACCCCCTACAAATTACTCCACAGTCGTTGGGAACGGAGATGACGCTGCATTCATGATGGCGGGCTTTTAAAGAATAACAATGAAAGAGAAGTTATTACAATGTTTTTTGCAGTGTTGTTTTGTCTGGAGATTTTTTTTTGTTCAGGATTTTGTAGGAATAGTAGGATTATTTTTAATCTTAAAGAAGTTAAATAAGTCAAGATTTAACTGATTATAATCTACCTATTTACTAATATATTAAGCTGAAGAGTTTGTTTGTTTGTTTGAACGCGCTAATCTCTGGAATTACCAGTCGGTTTTGGAAAATTATTTTTGTATGATAGCTACTTTTATGAAGACGGCTATTATAGGCCATATGGGAACGGGAAAAGACGGGAGATTCTCGTACAATGTCGCAAGCAAAAGCTGACTGATACAAAAAGAAAAAAAATATTATAATGCTGTATCTGTACTATTTCTCTCTCTGTGTTTATTTCTCTGTACATAAATAATTGTAAAATAAATTAAAAAAAAGATTCCGACGAACTGAGAACTTCCTCCTTTTTGAAGTCGGTTAATAAAATGTTAAGAAGCTTTGTACTCGTTTCCGGAACGTGAAAGAAATGCCTATCCCTTAGGAAAACTTAATAAACATACTTTTCTGCCTCATAGGTCGCTATCGCGCTACTGTTGAAGATGAAGTCCTAGATACGATTCCCGAATTGGGCAAAGTGTTAGATATTATTGGTTTTTTTCTAGCTGGAATTTTTCAGTAGCAATCCGGTTTTGTGTTCAGTTGATGGTTGATTCCTTCCGCTCTAGGCGGACCGGAAGGGAGTGTCAGACTCTTACTGACTAAAACCCATCCGTGTTCCTCCTAATAACCCATCCGTGTTTCTCCTAATAACCCATCCGTGTTCCTCCTAATGCGCCATTACGTTCCAGGGTGCGGTGAACAAATTCCGCAACCCTGGATGGAATGGGCCTGCACCTAAATTACTAGACTTAAAGATACCTAGCAAAGTTTGGTGTGTAGGCACACCTCTGGTTTCTCCTTCGCTGAATTCAGCTTGATGTTATGCTACACATACTTTAATTTAAAAGGTTGGTAGAATATACCTGTAGCATAACCTTGTCGATTACTTATTTAAAAGGTTAATTTGTCTTATTAATTACAGCTACCACTTTCTGTTGACAAACAGCTTTACAAGTTGATACCTACACTTTTAATTACCCACATCCCTCGTCAACATTTACCCGTGTTACCTAAATATGACTTTAATGAATTTCTCAGCTCTGTTTACAATCACAAACAAACAGAAACGCGAATAAGATCTATTTTTAATTAACAATACACACACACTCTCTTCGTTGGTTTTTGAATAGAAGATGAACTTGTATGTTATTGTGAGTATTGCCATAATATCGATAAATGTTTCTGGGGATAATAAGGAATATATTTTCATGAAAACGGCCATGGATGAAAATGACACACATCATTCGAATACGTTTTATGATTTTTACTCAGATATTTAATCTACAAAACTTTTTAAAAACCCTCGACTGAAATTCACACTGTCCAACAAACTGTCATCGAAGCAGAAATAGGAATTCAGCTGATAGCTCCGGTATGATGCAGCTCTGGTGACGTTGTTATCATTCCCAGGTTCCCCTCATTCCTAATTACATTCTGTTCTGTTTCAAAACTGTTCAATTCTCAGTGAGCCTATGATACGTCGTGACCAGCCCAGGGTCAGAAATTATCCGTTGCGGGCTTCACTCTCCCGTGGGTCGAGGGGAACTGTAGATCTCTATGTATTTATAGGTAGGTATTAGCTTCTGACCGTGACTTTGTGCGTGCATACATATCCCGTTTTTTCCCGTTCTTGTATAACTCCTTTCTCAAATAACTAAAGAATTTTCCAAATCTGACTGGTACTTATGTCCAGGAATTAGTGCGTTCAAACAAACAAACAAACTCTGCAGCTTTAGCTTTATTTTATTAGTATAGATAGATTGTTATTAGTTTTGTCTAGCTCGTCCTCATTAAATACTAAGATCTATCTGTGCTTCCAAGACCATATTAAGTTGAAGATTTGTAGATCTTAGGCAGCGAGATGTAAGTCAGATACTTGAAACTTTGATGAACAATCTTGCTAAGGGGTACCTACTTTGTTACCCAGTAACTTGGTGAGGAGGTAAACAATAATACGTATACATAAGTAACTTAATTCTTAACATTTGCATTTGGAGATCTGAAAGACAATCGCTGTCTGAATAATGCTGGTATTCAGCTGCAGCCTTTTACTTTGGAAACTCACCCAAAATGACAATAATATCTTGACTGTCTTATTATCTTTCACGCGGTTTGATGCTAAATAATACATTTAAACTATTTTATAGGTCTACGGACCTTAACCTAATCAAATACTAAACATGTTTTTTTTTTACTGTTGATAGGCACGCTCTTCACCACTATCTCCCCTGATGGTAAGCGATGATGAGGTCGAAGATGGAGCACGCTTGCCTAGAAGTAACCTATTCACTCTTGACTTAAATACTCCCAGGTTGTAGCTATCAGGAAACACAAACTCAGGCAGGGAATTCTATTCCTTAGCAGTACGCACTATGAATGTGTTCCCAAAACGTTTTGTGCGTGTGGGTAGGATGTGCACCATGTACCGGTGGCGCATCGTCGTTCGTCTTGTGGTCCGATGATGAACGGGCTTGGCGGAATTAAATTATGCGATTCCGTCGCACATTCCCCAAAAATAGAATTTTCTAGAAGTACAACCCATAAGTCCTGAAATCTCACACACAAATCTTTGCGTAGATAGATAAACCCTATCAGTTAAATCTACTGCAATCGCAGCTGGCACGCGCTTACTACCAATACACACCTTAGTAAACTATGTATAATTGGGGTCGGCACCCAGTCAAACCGGATTCAGCTGAATTTATTTAATTACCAGTATTTTACGTGGAGCGGCTGCCTACCAGACCTCCACAACCCATTAGCTGGGTAACACGGTACTTCGTGGCAAGACTGGTGTCAGATATTCTAGCTTCTGACAATCCGTAACGACTGCCAAAGATCTACAAATGACAGTCGGGACCAACGGCTTAACGTGCTTTCCGAGGCACGGAATTTCCGTGGCACATTTAGTTTATGTATCTGACTTACTGATTTATTGCCGTGTTGCAGTATTTATTAACAAGCTGCAGCTGAGCTATTAATTTGTTAAAGAGACAGGGTTTTGGACTAGATACCTATAGTGATCATTTCGTTTTATCTCTGGGTGTGTTGTGTTTGATCATAATGGTATCTTTTATGCTGTGTTCCATGTGCATTCTCAGTCTTTATTGTTTTATGTTACAAACTACGTTTGGTTATTCTCTGTTTTACGAGTGCAACTAAATTCAAATTATTTATTTGCAAAACATAGATACAAAAAAAATAAGATCTTATTCTAATATTAGGATCGCTATGTTTAGCCTCATAGGCATACTAATTTTGGATACATTAAATTAAATAAAATTATTATTCAAATTAAAATATATAATATTAAAGCGTAATGCTTTAATATTATATATTTTAATTCAGTTCAGTTCTAAATTTTTATCATGTCTGTTTCTTTATTACGTTTTCTTAAAATTGAACTGCAACAGGTAGAAAAGTATATTATAAGATATGTTCCGTAGATCCAAAAACAAGAAAATGATAAAATAGTGATAAAAAAAAAACTGGCAGAATAGCGATTTAATATGAAGAACATCGAATAAAAATAATTCTTAAAAGACAGACTTTAGGGCCAATTCCACTAAATTTTAGGTTAATTTCGAATTCGTATCTCAATCGGAATCATAGATTTTTGACAGATTGTGACTGACATGCAGCAAATGCGAACGTTGCTAAAAAACTGGCCAAGTGCGAGTCGGACTCGCCTACGAAGGGTTCCGTACCTTAAACCTTAATTTTTATTATTTGTTGCTATAGTGGCAATAGAAATACCCAATCTGTGAAAATTTCAAGTGTCTACCTAGTACGGTTCTTGAGATACAGCCCGCTGACAAACAGACGGACGAATGGACGGAAGGACGGATAGCGGAGGCTTAGTAATAGGGTTCCGTTGGTTACCCTTATAGGTACGGAACCCTAAATATTAGTGGAATTGACACTCTGGTCTACACTAATATTTATACAATATTGCTTTCTCCACCCATTAATTCTTGAGTTACACCGTTGAATAACCGTTATAAACGATTTATTTAACAATAAATACGGGCCGATAAAGGACTCATGAAATATTCAGGGAGGAAGCACAGCAAAATGGAGAGGGGTGGGAGGTACTTCCGGCCTCACGAAACTGTGTTACCAGCAACTTGATTTTTTTTTTTCTGTTTTTTTGTGACATTGCAGTTTTTTGCTATGGTAAGTTTATTTTGAAGGAAATTTTATATGTTAAGGGGTTTATTGAGCTGGTCGTGGTTATCTGGTTTCGTGGAGGGTAGTTTCTTTAGTTTTGTTAGAGGTTGATTTAAGCTGTCATTTATCTACACTTCCATATATACGTATATTTATTTGTTATTATTATGGGTAAACGTGCAGTTTTCTTAGCTCTATGCTAGTTTTAAACTACATTAACGGGCCAAGTCAAGTCAATATTATTAGTATTATTATATAATATTATAAAGAGGTAAAGTTTGTGCGTTTGTGAGGTTGTAAGGGGTAATCTCTGGATATACTGAACCGATTTTGAAAATTCTTTTACCAATATAAAGCCACGTTATTTGTTTATATATATTAACTGGAAAAATACCGCCCAACGAAGTGTTTGTCCTTCAGTTTATGGTATTGGAAATTACAGGAATTTTGTATAATTTCTTACAAATTAGATTGTGCAAAAGATCCTGGTATTCCCGGGAAAAGTTTAATATGGTTTTCCATTTGGAGTTTCTCAGTTCATTTGGAGTTTTGATTCGTATTCAGGTGATGGCAATATGCACGCCCCCTGTTAAATATAACTTAAATTTAACTGGTAAAATGTGCGTTTACTATAGGTAGAGTCTAAATTAATTTTACATCTGTCTGTTTTGTGTGAGTCCTAAATAAACATTTTTCTTGGTTTCTTTCCTTCTAGTTATTTCTCTGTCTAACCCAGTGTTAAGTCTTAAGAACAGGCGCGATTATATGTTAAAAAAAAATAACTAAAATCGGTTTACAAACACTGAAGTTATGGCTGCAGATACTCGTATATTGAACTAGTTGACCCGCGCAACTTCGTCTGCTCCGCTCCTATTGGTCTTAGCGAGATGATAGCCTATAGCCTTCCTCGATAAATGGACTATCTAACACTGAAATATTTTTTCGTATCGGACCAGTAGTTCCTGAGATTAGCGCGTTTAAGCAAACAAACTCTTCAGCTTTATATATTAGTATATAGATACAGATAATTCATAAATTAAGAACCTTCTCCTTTTTGAAGTCGGTTAAAAATTCTGAGGATCGTCCCAGTCAACTAAAACACAAAAACGTGGTTCAAGGTAGGTCAAAAGTTCAAACAATCTATTCAGAACAAGTTTTCATAAATAAATTCATTTTTTGCGAACACAAAGTTTCACCAATACTAAAAGTTATTCGCATTCACGGTACCTTTCACCCCTTACAATATTATTTTCTTTCACCCTACTATAACATTGTTTAACCCCATTATTTTTAACCTTGCCGTATGAAATCTAGAATACGAACAAAAAAACTGCCCTCAGAATATTCTGCAAAGAAAGCTTGCATTATTATCACCCTTTCTTTTTATTTAACGCTTGAATAACCTTGTATTTCCTAGGACTTGTCTGACAACAATAAGACATCCCTAAAGATTCTCTTTAAAAAAACCGGTCAAGTGCGAGTTGGACTAACATGCAAAGGGTTCAGGACAAATGTGTCCCTGAACTAAAAAAATATTTATTTACGTTGCGCGTCTCTGTGTGGATCACAGAAGTTCACAATTTTAATGGAATCAGTCTTATACATTTGAAATAAATTGGCTTCTATATCTCTGAATCATTTTTTTTTAAGGATGGGAAATCATCAAATGACTCCTCCCGCTCTGGTTGAAGCAGAAGGGAGTGTCAGACTCTTACTGGCTAAAACCCATCCGTGTTCCTTCTAATGCCCTTTGCGTTCCAGAGCCGCGGTGATTCTTGCGAACAAATTCTGCAACAAAGTGTACCTTACTGAAAATTTATTTATTAACTTTACACATCTGTGTTTGCGTCACAGAAGTTCATATGTGTACTAAATTTCAACTGAATCTTGTAGATTTGGAGCAAATTTGGCTTTTCCGTCTCTGCACCACCTGGCCGGCTTGTAGAAATTTCCAAAGGCATTATTTGCTTTGTATAGTGATTTTTACTAACCATAAGTTTTAATAAACAAATATAGTCAGACAGACACACGAGTGATTTTACATTCGGACGTTTGGATCCCTAAAAAATGGGCCAAGTTCGATTCGGATTCGCGTGCAAAGGGTCCATCAAAAACCAATTTAATATTTTTTAACATGTTAATTTAACACTACAGACTTTTTATAGGTTTTCCTGTGATTTTTAGGTATTAGCTATTTTCTGCATTCTTTTTCAACATTTTAGGCTCAGTAGTTTCGGAGATTAGGGCGAGGAATGGTCATTTTTGGTCTAATATCTTGAATAACTTTATAACTATTTATTCTAAAATTATAAAAAAAATATATAATTAAAACCCTCACGTTTGTTTTTTTTTTTTTAATTTTCTAATTTGACCCCTAAAAGTGATCCCCATACTAAAAATGTACTTATTTACTTAACGCGCCCGTATTTGGGTCACAGAAGTCCACATATATACCAAATTTCAATAGAATCAGTCCAGTAGATCCGGAGAAAACTGGCTGTGACAGACGGACAGACAGACAGACACCCGAGTGATCATATAAGGGTTCCTTTTTACGGATGTTCGGAACCCTAAAAAAGAAGATCTCAAGTACTCAAGTTAAAACCAACAAGACCCCTAAGTTCTAAGGACCGTTGTAAAACTTTAGGCTCTTACCTTACCCCAAGTTACCCCTTACCTTAGCGAACACCGGAAGACGTTCTCAGCCGAGGGTATCTGGAAGTCGTAAATGCAAATCTCTTGGAGTTAAACGCAACCCTTTGTTAAATGTCCGTGAAAGACGCAGGTTTGGAAATGCCTTTGTTGGTATATACTGTGTATAATAAAATGCAAAGACGTTGAAATCAATAAGGTGAAGAATTTGCAACCCTATTGAAATAAAAAGTATTTATTGTCACAGAACTGACCATCCACTCAAAATTATATTGCAACTAGCTTTTGCGTGGGCAAAAGAAGACTTTATTTCGTGCGACTTTATTACGTAATTCGTGAAAAACTCTCTTAGTGTTATCCTACACTACCGAAGAAACCTACATGTCAAATTACAGCGGTCTACGATCAGTAGTTTTGGCTGTGCGTTGTCTGTCAGTTACTGAATCACTCAGAAACGGAATAGTTTTATATTTATTTTGACTAGCTTTTGCCCGCAACTTCGTACTCGCATACCTATACCGTTTGCCGTTACCGTAAGAATTTTGAGAAATCCTCTGTTAGTGCTCCCCTACTCTACCGAAGGAACCTACATGCGAAATGTTCAGATTTCTACGACCAGTAGTTTCCGGCTGTGAGTTGTCTGTCAGTCACAAGTTGGGAATACGGTATTTTACTGAAAAAAAAAAACGAATTAGTCCGTCAGATAGATTTCCAAAAGATATCCGACACGTAGTTTTTCTTTTTTCACGTAAACAAAAAATGACGAAGATACAGTGCGTTGAAAACTCGCGTGACGTCACTACGATAGTACAATTTTACTAGCGACGTGTCGTCACCAGCCCGCTCTCCCGAGTTTTGATACGTTTTATCTTTGTCTATATTCATGGTTTTCAAAAACGAAAAATACGTGTTACTCTAAACTCGCACGAAACATACGTGTTACTAGCCTATTCTAAAGATCTACAACCTGGGAGTCTTTAAGTCAACTAGTAAAGAGTGAATAGATTGCTTCTAGGCAAGCATGCTCCATCTTCGACCACATCATCGCTTACCATCAGGTGAGACAGTGGTCAAACGTGTGCGTAACATAAATATAGGTATGGTTGATCAATATAATAACCCAAATCGATGGGAATCCTGAAGATCTGGGAGCACAAATGGCTTTCCGTTTTTATAACGGCCGGGTAGCTTGTGTATGGTCATGTATTTCACGTCGGGTGACTTGATTCTTGATTCAGTCTTTGACGTCATAGGGGGCGTGGTTTCAGTGACAACCGGCTCTTTGCTGAAATAATTTATTAGCTTGATAAAGGAGCTACCGAACTTGAGAACTATATGAGTAGGTCATGGAATGGTCGCAATACAATGGGATAGAAATATGACCCCTATTAAAGTGCTGCTATACGTATAAATTATTTGACTTATGTATAGTACACAGCGCTTGAACAAAACAAGTCATTGTTCCCCCAAAAACTTGCAAATAAAACGTCAATCTCCAATATCCTTCTTCACCTTTATTTCGCAGTACCAACCACTCGCATTCGACCTGACCTTCGTATCAAATACCGACAAAACTCACCCCAAAAATAAATTATAAGTATATCTTACCCCTTCGACTCATCCCCACGCTATCCGCCCCCGCCCCACATTCACCCCATTTGCATACCATCCTCGGCAGTACACAGCAACACAAATTATCCCTGATATATGATAGCGGCGTTTTTTCCGCCCTACATACTCAATAATATAGACCAAGAGCTCGCGAACTACTAAAACGCATCAAGTGAATGACTACGACTAGTTATTTCCGACTAGTTGGAGGTTAAAATGTGAGGTAGGTCAGGTTTGGATACTGAAACGCGCTGTCAAAACTTAGAAGGTTACAAAGATTGCTCAAATCGTTATATTTTGTTTACTAGTATGAAAATTAGATGTGGAACATGTTTTTGTTGTAGCAGCAGACCGAATGGTGCCCGTTATTTTGAATTGTATATCTGGTTTCATAATTTGTTTGCAACGACGTAATAGCATTTTAAGTAAAGTTCAGTAGCAATTTAAGTTTTAAAGGCGCATTACGACGTAAAGCAAAAGCAAAAAGCAAAAGGAAAAAGTCAAAGTAGTTTTAGAGGAAAATTCCAAATGTCAACACGACAAATACTTATTGAAATACCTGCAGTTTATTGCTCTAAAGCAATTAAATCGAAATGAATAATCCTAAATGGTGGCCGATAAAATCTATATACGGTATCGCAAGTATAATCGGAACTCATTAAGTCACTTTACATTGTAACCGCTGTTCGAAAATAGGCGAAGATTATTGTAATTCAGGTCTCGTCCAGCACTATTGTTCGTTCCGGAAGTCTACAACAGTTCCTCTTTTTGAACAAAATGTTCGTCCGTTTGTATTCCGGGCCGCGCCGGGGGTAGCTCTAGTTCTCAGAACGACAATGCATTTCCTTTGTTATTTTAAAGTCTTATTTGGCAAGTTTGCTCCTATATGGACTATTTACGACCGGTGTGTCAGTGGCGAATCGTATAATTTATCTATGTCCTGTTATAGACTAGACAGAGAAAGTGTATACCAAGAATAATATCGCTTTCTAGCTAAGATCAAGTTTTTTATCTTTTGTGTCTGGCTCTTATCAAACGTTTTAAACGAAATATCACATTAGAAATAAACAATCGGCCGTTGAAATAATCAATGGACATTACTTAAATAAATGCTAAAAATCATAACCAGACGCGGATGCCAAACTAGTTAGAAATCGATTAATTATGCTATTTGATACAGACAAATCATACGAATGGTTATAAAAAATAAACATTTTCAAAGGTCTGAGATTATGTATGAGATACGTATCTAGAATCTGATTGAATTGCGTCAGTGTCAGACAGCCTTGTGCGAGGACGTTCACGCCGCCTAATACATGCGTCTGCGCCGACCGCGACAGTTGTTTTCGCGATCATCGTGTGCCGTTACACAACCTGTGTTTGTCCGTCTGCGTTCGTAAAAACCGAAGTTTCACGAGCGCCTTCGGCCCGGAATGTTATTAATTGAAGTTTGGACGCTATTTTTTTTTCAAACTACGCATATTTTTTCTTTGTGTATTTTGAGCGTTTATTCTAGTGAACGATAAAGTTTAGATACTGCTTAATTTTATTTGTTGTGATAATATTTATAGTTTTAAGTCAGTACTTTGTCTTGACGTTTGAGAATTACAGACGTGTTTATATTCTAGAATTTTTTTAAATATTCGATCATGATGTCATGAGAAATTGTATTTGACTAGTTAAATGAATGAATATAATCGTAACGATGTCAAGAATTCATAACTTGATCAGAATCTGAGATGAATGTAACGAAATTGTTTGTTAAATTCGAGGCCTTATTTATGAAACATAAATTAAGGGACTGCCTATATTTTATAATCAAATTTCGAATATTTTATGCGAATTGAACCTTCTTTGACAAAATTAATGAAGGCGAATATTAGTTATTTGTTTACTACGCCGCCTACATATTTCTAGCTAGATATTTGCAAAATTAATTATGAAAAATGTCTATTGATTGACTATTAACCGGGCATATTTTATGCTAATATACCCATTAGGCTGTGAGTAGTTCGACCACACCTAGGCAATTAAACCTAACATAACATAAACTATCGCCACCTGGTCTCCTGGACTATATGCGAATAATATGCCGCGCAAAACTTCTTGCTGAGATGATTCTCAGAAAAATGTTAACATACATGCAATACATAGGGGCAAAGGAAATTATTTATTAATGGCAATAGTCTCGTGTGTCTAATATAATGTTAATCAGCAAATACAAAGGGGATAACACCTGTATTTATGAGTATGCTCGCGTTCTGGGACATGATTAATTATATCCATACATATAATGTTTTCGATGTTACAAGTCTGATTTTATTTGCTTAGGTCAAAAAAATATCTATTTCATGTGCACTTTACTACTGGGCTCATCTTATACAAAAAGTTAAACATACCAGGAAGACTTCACCTAGAAACTACAGACGGGGCCCGTAAGGGTCAGTGCCTGCCAGGGTTGTAGAATTTGTTCGAAAGAGTCACCGCGGCCCTGGAACGCAAAGGGCACTAGGAGGAACACGGATGGGTTTTAGTCAGTAAGAGTCTGACACTCCCTTCTGCTCCACCCAGAGCTGGAGGAGTCATTTGATGATTTCAGAGACCATTTTAGATGAAAATCACAGAAGAGGCTCCTTACTTACTATGTATCATAAAACCACAAATTAAACTTATCCTGTGCTGGCTAGTAATCTCGAACCCGCCCATTCCACCTAAATCATGCTACGGAGCAGACACACAATGGCCCATGACTTACAACTTTTCAACCATAACTCCTCCACGTATTATATACATCATCTTCCTCATGTCCTTATCAATAATTCATGGACTTATGACGTCACAGCTCGGGGGTGGACTGACGTCAGGCATCCTGTAATGCCTTCCTGCGATTAAATATGCATGCTGGGATTGTGGGCAGAATTCACGATGGATGAAGAGTAGGATGTCGGTACGTTATTGTAAATGTTTTGTATTAGTTATGTTTTAGCTTTGAAGTTTGATGGAAATAGATATGAAAATTTATTGAATACTTTAGTGTACACCTCATAGTAAGGACAAATCTCTCCATCAATCCTAATATATAAAATTCTGTGGTTACTGATGAGTGACTGACAAACCACGCACAGCCGAAACTACAGGTGGCCCACTATGACGTCTTAAAACGCTCGTGTATAAGTTGTGGGAAGGAGACAGAGTTATACAAGACGCATAACACTATCCCTTTTCCTCAGCTTAATCATGATCGAATTGGCACCTCATAGTAGGGCCCCTGGTTGTAGAAAGCTGAAATTTGGCATATAGGTTCTTTGGGGAGTGTAGAGGAGCACTAAGAGAGGATTTTCCGAAATTCCTACGGGAACGGGGAAAAAAAGGGTTAACGGGCAAAAGGGGAACTGCGTGACTGAATTATCAACGCACAGCCGAAACTACTTGGACTAGAAATATGAAATTTTGCACAAGGCTTCCTTTAACGATGTCAAAGTCCAAAGAAAGATTTTTGGAAATTCAATATAAAGGGGTTAAGAAGGGGGAAAATCGTTTGCACTAAATCTGAGCCGACGAAGCGCTAGTATTTACCCACCTACAATGGTGGTCTTAAGCCACAGGGCAATCTTTTACAGAGAATCAAAGAACTATAATAATAATAGTTTATTGAACCATTGTTACAAAAGAATAAGATGACAAATGGTAGAAATACTTATAAAATAAATATGCTTACAGTAACAAAGATAATAGTCATTTAACGGTGGTCCCCAAACTAGGCATAAACATTTTCCTAAACAGTTTTTCTTAATACGATAATTGAAAATGGACATAAATGAAATGAGGGTAGGAGATTACATAAAAAAACCAGCCAAGTGCGAGTCAGACTCGTACACGAAGGGTTCCGTACCATATACTTTAATTTTTATTATTTGTTGTTAGTAGCAATAGAAATACACAAATTGTGAAAATTTCTACTGTCTACCTGTTACGGTTCTTTAGATATAGCCCGCTGACAGACAGAAGGACGGACGGACAGCGGAGGCTTAGTAATAGGGTTCCGTTGGCGTTGGCTAGTTTCTTAGATATTATGAAATAGATTCGATGATTACTATCGAGATGGGCATTAGGAAGATCTACAAGTACTATTGATGGTAGTTTCTTAGTTATTATAGAAACAGATTTGATTAGTCACTATCGGGTACCGTCAAACGGGGTGAATAGAAACAAAACTGGTTGGGATTTTCACTATAATATCATATTATTGGTTTTCTAAGAAAGTAACATTTATTTTTAAATTTCAATTTATTCAATTTAGAGACCGTATATGCTGCGAACAATATTTGTTTGTTTTGTTTAAATTTACCCCTGCACTCCTATTAACCCCGTTTGTAGGTATAGAATTAGGAAAGGTTAGAAGTCATTTATGCCAGAGTTTCTTCTCAGATGATAGGCATCTAAAGAAGAAACCATCATTATCATCATCATCATATCAGCCGAAAGACATCCACTGCTGGACATAGGCCTCCCCCAAGCGTCGCCATAACGAACGGTCTTGCGCGTCTCGCCTCTATCGGCTACCCGCGACCCTCACCAGGTCATCGGTCCACCTTGTGGCAGGCTAAGAAACCATGTCTGACTATAACAAAGTATCAACTACTTTAAAATGGGAAATCCTGAAGATTGTGAACAAAGGAATGACAAGATTTTTTTTTAACACGGTTCCCTATGCATAGATAAACTGTAAACAAAAAAATAATATTGATGTCGGTTTCCAGCTGAAGTTGAATACTATAGTATAGTATGCATTTTATATGGAGGGATCGTTTCGTTTCGGAAGACTGATCTCAAAATTTCTGGCTTCTATCTGTAACGACCGACCGTAACTCTCATTTATTCACATAATCTCATCAATAACTCTAAATCACTCAAGCATCCTTGTTTTCCCTTTTTTCACTCGCTCCTTTGACTCATATAATGCTGTCCTAATTAACCACATCTTTCATAGACAACTCTTCCACACCAAAATAAACCTTTAGCTTGCGAAAGGACAACAAAAACTGCCGCTCAAGTATCGTTGTTTTCCTTTATTCTAGTGATTTAATTCACATAATTCTATCCTAATTAACCTAATTTATAAAGCAAAACACACAGCTCTTCTCCTAGAAATCTCAACAACTCCAAAAATAACTTTTTGCTAGCTTAAGAACCCAGAAAATGTCGCTTGCCTAAACATCCTTGTTTTCCCTTAATCTACCTATTTACCCCCCATTAATTCACATAACCCTATCCTAATTATCCGCATCATACAAAACAACGCCAAAAAACCTCCACAACAC
The DNA here is from genome assembly GCA_947578705.1 of Lacanobia wlatinum. Lineage (NCBI taxonomy): Eukaryota > Metazoa > Arthropoda > Insecta > Lepidoptera > Noctuidae > Lacanobia > Lacanobia wlatinum. The sequence continues at coordinate 3,778,867 of OX388035.1, forward strand.
CGCAACAAACTTTTTGCCTGCGCAAGCGCACAAAAAATGTCGCTCGTTCATCAAGAGCAACGCACTTCGCGCGCTTACGTCACCGCTGCACCACGCTTGTTAGACGATGCAACTTGTTTAGATCCATTTAGTTTATTTGCCAGAGTATTAAATAACTCACTATAGAAGATCTGATTGGCTCTGTTGAATTGGATAGCAGCTGCTGTGTTTTCCGCGTAGTTCTTTGATAGGAGACAATTGCTTTGCTATGTTAAGTAGCTATGATACTAAGAAGTAGGAATTGTTGTGATAGGAGTTCTAGGAAAGGAGTACCAGCATTGATTAGTGGAAAGGAAAACACGAGCGTGTTATGAAGTATCTTTTATCATCGTAGTTTTTACTGCTTAGCGTCGGTGTCTGATGCGGTTTGTAGGGCCGGAAAATTCCATCTAGAAGTCGAGCCAAGCCGTTTAGTTTAGGCCACGGTAAACCTCAAGGCTGCCACAGTATCCCTTATCACTGAAACTACTAAAAGCTAGAATCTACATTGGTGACCATCAGAAAAGCGCCTACGCAATAAAGCCCGCCACAACCAAGGGCACTATCAAGATTACTATTGTTCTCATCAAACCTAGATTGTAGATGACCTTTAAGGTGGTTAGATTTCACATATTTACTACAATACCAAAAAGGCCCACTGCCAATTCCGACACTGCAGTGCTTGGTTGACACCTGGTGCGGATATTGTCCCCTAGAAATATAAAATTTATTACTACTCGTATTTTTATCAAGTATCCCTACACCAATAAAAACAAACTACCTCGATACCACAAGTAGATCCACTTAAAATACTCAACCTAAGGACGAACTTACCAATGACAATACACTTCAGTCACATAGATTACGTCAAATTCAAGCTGAGCAAAAAGTCATCCACTCCTGCGCATTGACGAAGATCGTTGCACTGCGTGGTTACGTCATCCTCTGCGTTAGGTCGTGATGCAGTTATTTTGTTTTTAGCGGAACATCGCTTTGCATAATAATGTAAATTATTATTTAATAATGTTATTATTTCGTTGCAAAAATTATGGTATGTGAATGAATTTACGTGATTGAATTGTTCATGAATTCGTGTGATTCATTGCGGCTTTTAAAGTTTCATCAACTCATTCTTCTATTGCAGAAGTTTGTTCCTTAGTTCCTTTTCTATACGTGTACTATATTTGCGGGCTGCAATCAGAGTACGCTTAATAGTGTTCAATAATTCCAAGGTCTTTATACATTTTTATAAGTTTTTCTCATGAAGAATCATTTCCCCAAAAAACTTTATGGTCTAGGCTTTTGTTCCTTTTGGTTTCCAAACCCCACTCACTTACACTGTACACAGTATACACCCAGCAGGTATACAGTGACCTGCGAGTCCAGTACAATAACACATTCAGGGTGCTCTTGGTGTTGCCGTAGCGATGTAGCGCGTCGATGGGTTCGCCGCGATCATACGGAAGCGATGCGCTTCCATGATAGCGCGCTTGCGCTCCACCTCTAGTGGCAACCTGAATGTGTTTTCAGACCGGTGGAACTCTCTAACCCTTTTGCAAAGGCGGGTAAGAGTGCAGTCCCAAGGGTCCACTAGTCCAATAGTTAGTTATTATTAATAAATTAATACTAACATTAGGCTAAGTTATACTACTACTAACATTATATGGATATTAATCGAAATAAAATAATTGAATTGAATTCTAAACTCTAGGTTTCGGGCTTTCAGGAGTAGAAATGGTAGTCTCCGCATTTTAATTATTCAGAATCCTGAATCTGATAATATGCCTACTGCCTTTGCATGGGCATATGGAAAAACATGTCAAACCATCAGCTGCCATCTAGCTAATGACGTCACCATTCAAACTGCACATTATTCCACAGTGTTACATTACTCTGTGTGTAAACAGGAGCATTTAAAGTGTTGCCAGTTAATAAAAGTGTGACACAGTGCCACTCACGCGCAGTCTCGTTAGATCAATGCACTCAGTGACGTCACGCTATGCAGCAGTGATTTTTAAACTGTGCACCATTTAAATTGCAGTAGGCATTGTGCGGTATGAAAGTTGATACTTGGATTTTAATTTATTTTTGGGATGGTGTTGAGTAATAAAAATTGTGTTGGTAAAGTTCATGTGCGTAGGTCAATGAGATTTTAAGCTGTGTAATATTTAAATCAAGCAGCATTCATTCATTGACTTTTTTAACGTCAAAACAGATATAAAGACAAAGCTGTCCTGAACAGACTTCTATCGTGATCCTTTACGTTCTCTGGTAATGAAAAACGGTTCATAATTTATTGTTCGGGTATCTACGAAGGGAAAGGTCAATGTACTTTATTGCAAGTTTATCTTTCGCCTACCATATAAGTTTAGCTATTTAATGCAATTCCCATTTCTGCTGAATAGATTCTATATGATTTAAAAAGTAGGCAGAGGTTTTGGATGTTGAGTTCACATATTCAAGGTTGCATTGAACTTGAAAGGAATTCCCCAACTTTGAGGGATTCTCTTTCAGGAGAACATTATGACTTTCCATCTGGTGTTCTGCCTGTTTGCCGTTCTTTTGTTATCAACTAGTTGACCCGCGCAACTTCGGCTGCTCCGCTCATATTGGTCTTAGCGTGATGATATATAGCCTATAGCCTTCCTCGATAAATGGGATATCTAACACTGAAAGAATTTTTCAAATCGGACCAGTAGTTCCTGAGATTAGCGCGTTTAAGCAAACAAACAAACTTTTCAGCTTTATATATTAGTAAGTATAGATAAGTATAAGAAGTATAAAATATGTATAAAATTCTTTCGTTACTGAGTGAATGAGTGACTGACAGACAACGCACAGCCGAAACTTTTGGCCGCTGAAATTGGCATGAAGGTTCCTTGTGGAGTGTAGGGGAGCACTAACAGAAGATTTCTGTCCTAGTTGTGACTTCAAAGAGCGAATTAAAGATTTCAAAACAATACTTTAACCACAAACACATCAAATTAAGTAATAAAGCGACATTAAAACAGGCTATATGGTGTTTGGACCCAATGGAGACTGGACCCAATCAATTATTTATATCGGATAAATATCATAAAAATTCACTCGGTGAAGGCCAAGCTTTAAGGATAAAGCCATTCCCTAAGTGTAGGGTCATCACGGATTCACGTTCCAAGACTTTTATTAAAAATTAGCCCTTCGCCCGCGACTTCGTCCGCGTTGCAATTTTCTTAAGGATTGTCTTTCGTTGGATTTTCTTATTTTTCTAGTTATAAATATAGCCGATGTTACTCAGGGATAATGTAGCATTCTAATGGCGAAAGAATTTTTGAAATCGGTCCAGTAGCTTTTTAGTTTATTCGTTACAAACATACAAATCTTTCATCTTTGTACCATTATAAGTGTAGATAATTTACCATTTCAATTGAGTTAGTTTAGAAGGGGTTTAAAATAAGGGGAAGATTTGTCTGAACTAGAAATGGGATGAGAATCACGCAGTTCTTTCATCAGTCTCTCACGGGAGATTGGTTGTACTACATGTTTTTGATTGTGTTTCCTGATAGCTACAATCTGGGGGTCTTTAAGTGAATAGGTTACTTCTAGCCTGGCGTGCTCCGACGTGGACGACAGCGAAAGCCTATCCTAATATATAAAATCCTTCCGTTATTGATGAAGTGATGACTGAGTGACTGACAGACAACGCACAGCCAAAACTGCTGGTCGTATAAAGCTGAAATTTGGCATGTAGGTTCCTTGGGGAGTGTAGGGTAGCACTGAGAGAGGATTTCTCGAAATTCCTCCGGGAACGGGAAAAAAAGGGATATGCGCGTACGAAGCGGGCAAAAGCTAGACAATAATACTAAAATATGGCCAGGTTCTTTAGCAATACCAAGTAATTCAGTTTGGTAACGCCCAGTAGGTGCGTCTACGCATGGGGGTTCCATCAACGACTAACAATAGTTTATCAAAGCTTCATATGGCGGTCTTATTTAGCGATATGACCGCCCATTGTGTCTCTCTATGTAATGTTTTCTTTATGTATCTTTTTTGTGACTTACATGGTGTACAAGTACATAATTATGCAATAAAGAGTATTCTATTATATTTATACCATCGATCATAACAGCTGTCATTAGTTTCTATTCCTCAGAATAAAGGGATACATAGTTCTGTAATTCACCGACATGGGGTTTGGTAGGCCCGACAAGGTGTGTCGCAGGGACCAATGACAGCGTTAAAAGATAATTTCATGGATGACATCTAAAATAAAGCTCTTTTAGAAGTTCTTGGTCTTGCATACACAAACTCTAGCATGTTTCTCATCGAGATAGGCAGAAACTCATCTGCTATGACTCTTACCATCTTCTTTTGCACCGTTTACGTCCATAAATATTCGGTCATACACGCACGCCAATTGTGATTACAATCTAGTAGTCTTGTTGGCAATTATATATTTGAGCCGTTTGGGGTTGAAACTCTTGGACCGTGGGGTCCGAGTGCTCATGCGTTATTTAAAGAACTTGCTATAAACGCTTTGTTGATACTCACGTGACCCAAGGGCTGGCTTTTATCTCCGACAGAGGGTACGCATTGCCATACAACGTGGCAATACCGCCAGTCTTTTGGGCTCACTTCCAATCGACAGCGATGCGTACGAATTTTTTGACGCCATAGTGTATATTGTTCTTGAAATTAGTCATTGGTAAACTCTACAATAAAAATTTTTGGAATCTTTGCCAACCCTACAAGTACAAGTATTTTTTTTATATTTATAAGCGTAACAAAAGAACATCGCTCCATTTTATTGCCCGACTATAAAAAATGTAATTTTATAAGTCCGCTTCAAGTGCGGGCATTAGCTAGATTGACCAGTTAATGCCCGGAAGAGCTGGACGATACGGGCAAAGTTAATAATCGGCAATAAATCTCGAGGTATTAATATAATAACCTTTTCGCCATTAAATAATTATTTTTATGGCTTAAGCATTTTATTTTTGGTATTTTTCTGATATTCAATTTAAGTTAACCTGTAAACAAACGGCTTGTGATAAAGGTCACTATTTTAATAGCACGTAATCAATTAATGTTTTAAATATGGTCATTTGAGTGTAAGATAGTACGTGGCTAAATAATCACAGCTGCAAGGGCCGATCTTTACGGTAGGAGGGGTTCACATCGGTGTCGGGTCGACGATGACGTACCTGGGTCTCGTCCTTGACAGCCGGTGGAACTTCGTCGAGCATTTCCGACGTTTGGCTCCCAGATTGGGGCGGGCCGGGGCTGCCTTCAAGCGGCTTCTGCCCAATCTAGGGGGTCCAAACGCCTCCTGCCGGAGGCTTTACGCAGGGGTCGTGCGGTCCATGGCCCTTTATGGGGCGCCGGTGTGGGCGCCTACTTTGAGGAAGCGACCTGCCCGTTACCTCAACGCGTCCCAGAGGGTCATGGCTATCCGGCTGGCCCGGGGATACCGCACGATCTCTGGCGAGGCGGCGAGCCTCCTTGCCGGACTGCCACCATGGGATCTGGAGGCGAGAGCCCTCGCGCTCATTTACGAATGGCGCGTGGAGGCGCAACGCCGGGGCGAGACTCCTTTGCCGCGGCAAATCGCGGCGCAGCGGACGGAGCTCCGGCAGGATCTCATGGCGGTATGGAGACAGCGACTGTCGCAACCCAGCGCTGGGCACGCCACAATCCTGGCGATAAGTCCCCTCTTTGAGGAGTGGCTAGAGCGGCGCCACGGCGTCCTCACCTTCCGCTTGACGCAGGTACTCACCGGACACGGTTGTTTCGGGAGGTACCTGTTTCGGATTCGGCGGGAGGATACGCCCGGTTGTCAACACTGTGAGGATCGCCCGGAGGACACAGTGGAGCATACGGTAGAGGTCTGCCCTGCTTGGGCGGAGCACCGCCGTGTCCTCGTCGAGGCGATCGGCGGCGGCGACCTCTCGCGTCCGGCTCTGATTCAATCTATGGTCCGGAGCGAGGAGGCATGGGGTGCGGTCACCTCTTTCTGCGAAGCAGTATTGCTAGCAAAGGAGGAGGCCGAACGCGTGAGAGAGAGGGAAACCTCACGCCCCAGCCGCCGCAACAGGAGAAGACGCCCCGGGCGTCGGGAGTCGCAGGGCGATTCTCGGCCACCGTAGGCGCGGGCCTGCGGACGACGAGCATTGGGTGGCTCGCCGTCCGATCAGAACCAGGCCCGAGTCGACGGCGCGCTGTGTTCCACGCGCGCCTCAAAGAGCTGTCAGCATAGAAGACGGGGCCCGCTAGGGCCAGTGCCTGCCGGGGTTGCGGAATCTGTTTGAAAGAGGCACCGCGGCTCTGGAACGCAAAGGGCATTAGGAGGAACACGGATGGGTTTTAGTCAGTAAGAGTCTGACACTCCCTTCTGCTTCACCCAGAGCGGGAGGAGTCATTTGATGATTTCCCATCCTTAAAAAAAAAAAAAAAAAAAGGGCCGATCTTCAAGGTTAAGCAACACTTGCCGAGGTTGGTCTGTGGATGGGTAACCATCTATCACATACCGAGACTCCGACAATAAAACTCTAATAAACGTTTTAACTACTTTTAAACAATGTTGTGAGTGCCGTATGGTGCGCTAAAAGAATAATACCATCCCATTACATCCCGTGGGTGTCGTAAGAGGCGACTAAGGGACTCGCCAGAGAATGGGCAGCGGCGTTCTCTGTAAAACTCAACACCATACACTGCGATCACCAACCCGCCTGCCAAGCGTGGGTATTATGGCAACCCCCCCCCCCCCTTTTGGGGGAGGCCTATGTCCAGCAGTGCACTTCTTTCGGCTGTTATGATGATGATGATGACACTCGTAAGGATTTAGAAATAAATATTAGCAGTGTATACCAAATAGCTTTGTTGACTGTAACTATGGTAGTCGCCAGATAAACTTGCAATAAAGTACATTGACCTTTCCCTAATATCCCTTCGTAGTTACCCGAACAATAAATTATGAACCGTTTTGAAGTGATAATTTCTTATGGGAGGGTAAACCGCTTCGTAACGTAACGCGTTACGGCGCCAGTCTGTTTCATGCGACACATTAGATATCGACTGACGTTTTTTATCGGCATCCAAGCTTTTCTCAAGTTAAACAATTTCAGTATAAAATAGTTCAACTTGGATTAGTTTAAGTTATCACTTCTGACGAGCGTCCCGAGACGAAAACGTTTTTTTTTTTCATTACTGAGAACGTAAGGGATCACGATAAAAGTCGATTCAGGACAGCTATATGTCATTATTTCTGTTGAAAGTCAATAAATGTATGTGGGTCAGTGACCGTTATTATACATCTATATGGCGCTTACTCTACAATATAGTATGTTCTATCAGTCTATCTACCTAAGTATAGTTCACATTGAAAATAGCTTTTTTATTTGGAGTAAGTCAATTTTCAGCATTTTAGCATTTTCAGCACTATATCGTCATTAGTTAATCTATACTTATAAATAGCTGACGAGTTTGTTTCATTGTTTGTTTGTTTGGTTAAACGCGCTAATCTCAGGAACTACGGGTTCGAATTGAAAAATTATTTCAGTGTTAGATAGCCCATTTGTCAAGGAAGGCTATGCTATATATATACCAACTAGCTGACCCGCGCAACTTCGTCTGCGTCACAATTTTCATTACTGCTCCGCTCCTATTGGGCTATCTAACACTGAAAGAATTTTTCAAATCGGACCAGTAGTTCCTGAGATTAGCGCGTTCAAGCAAACAAACAAACAAACTCTTCAGCTTTATATATTAGTATAGATATGAGCGGAGCATCAGTTGAATGATAAAGTTGAACGAATTAGCTAGGTAACAATCTATTGCACGATTTCATCACACTCAATCAATTAACATTTGAAACAGAATTCATACTGACAAATTGCAGTTCACGTAACTCAACAAAAAACTTCTCCTATTTCAACTAACTACAACTTATTCCAAATAACTCCGCAGCGAACCTATGACCAAATACTCACGTTTGCCAGATAGATACACACACACACGAACGGACAGCTAACGCACACATCCCAAGTCTGCAGCATTCCTTCCGCTGTGCGAAATGTCCACTTATTGATGTAGGTCAGTGTTGCTGTACTCCTCACTCCTTGGGGTGCGGATCTTTTGTCTCCACTCCGGCCGGTCGAAGAATTTATTGAACGAGTTAGCTTGTTAGGTCTGCAACATGCATTGCTAAGAAACTGAGAATGTATTATAACATGGTCTTGCCCTGTCTTTTTACCCCACTGCGTGATGCAAAGGCGGATAATGTGTTTATAAGCCTATGTGCCCTGCCGGAGTCTGTGTTTCCTGATAGCTACAACCTGGGAGTCTTTATGTCAAGAGTGAATAGTTTACTTCTAGGTAACCGTGCTCCATCTTCGACCACATCATCGCTTACCAACAGGTGAGATAGTGGTCAAACGCGTGCCTATCAATAGTAAAAAAAAATATTCCTTTGTGGCTTTCTAAAGTCTAAACGCGTGCGACAGATTCTGATGATTGTTTCGTCAATCGATTTGTCTTAATCTTGCTATGGTAGGCGCGGTCATTGACCCTCAGACATTTATTGACTTTCTTAATATCAAAAGCAGAAATAAATACATAAAGCTGCCCTGAATCGACTTCTATCGTGATCCTTTACGTTCTCTAGTAATGAAAAACGGTTCATAATTTATTGTTCGGGTATCTACGAAGGGATATCCCTTCGTAGATACCCAAACAATACTATTGTAAACAACATATACTATTGTGTGTTTTTTCGACAGTATTTCATTTAATCTCGAGATGACAATTGAGTTGGATAAGTTCTGAGTTCATGATGTTTGAATTGAGATTTTTATTTGTTTATTTATTTATTTAAGCTTTATGTACAATAGTGGTACATGGGCGGACTTAATGCAACAAGGCATTATCTACCAGTCAACCTTTGGGTTAAAAAGATTATGCTGTGGTAGGTTTACAACTAATAAATAAAATTTAAAGTACTAGTATTAGTAGTAGTTTTTTCTCTTACATTCTTAGCCACTCAGGATGCGCTAGTCCCTTTCGGGACAAAATCGCGTGCGCAGTCACGCGAGCGTCGGCTTGTCCCGAAAAAGACTTACGGCTTCTGACGGTTGGGGCATTTTGTCACACGGATTCTGAGTGGTTAAAGACCAGGGTTGACTTGGTTATTAATCCGTCTCGATAGTAACGGGTTTAACTTTCTCTTTGGGAACCGCTTTGGTAAAACAGACTGCAGTATCTCTGGTAATGCCTAATAATAATATTGGATTTTGGTTGGGAGTTGGTTCTTTCTATCTTCTTAGTACAAATACTTTCCAAGTTGTGAAGGGTAGACGACAAAAGATATCCCCCAAAAGGAGGATATATTTTGTAATTTTGAATAATGATGAAAATGAATTGATTCTTACTAATCTAATTAAGTACTTATTAATAGTTTGAGTCATCAAAAGTTTCTAATTTGAATGAAAAAAAAAGGTACAATAGGTTTATGTTTTCGGGCAAATACTTTTAATTTTGCCCAAAAAAACGAAATGGCGCAATATCACAAATATAGTGATTTTAAAAAGGCGTTCCTAACGCTTATCGCTATAACAATATAGGTCACCTATGTCCACAATTTTATCTACCAAAGCTCAGGACCAGACCTCTCCACCCTTTGGAAACTAAACTAAATAAAATGTCCCACAATTTGTTATCAACTTTACGTGTTACAGCTTTGACCACAAGCGCAGAGGGTTAAACTGGTAAATAGAATTAATACCGTAAAGGAGGGTAGTTTTGAAGTTACGATAGTGTTGTTTTAATTACAATTAGTGCTTTAGTTGAAAACTAGATGTTTTACAGGCTGAACGCTGAAGCGAGGGTGATGGATCTTATATTTACCTACCTAGGGAATTATACCTCGGTATTAGGATTATTAGACAAATCAGAAGTTGGGCTTCAATTACATATTAATAGTATTTATCTGTTTATATTTCTACTAGCTGACCCGCGCAACTTATTTCGCGTCACAATTTTCATTACTGCTCCGCTCCTATTGTTCTTAGCGTGATGATATATAGCCTATAGCCTTCCTCTGATAAATAGGCTATCCAACACTGAAAGATTTTTTCAAATCGGATCAGTAGTTCCTGAGATTAGCGCGTTCAAGCAAACAAACAAACAAACAAACTATTCAGCTTTATATATTAGTATAGATTTCCTCATAGAAGTGAATAATTGTATTCTTTTTGAGTGCCTAAAAATAAACTAAAACTAATTAAATAATAACAATATTAAATTATTTAACTACCTAAACCTTTCTTGTACTAGAGAGAGAGAGAGAGAGAGAGCTTGAGCTCCTTGAGCTTGGATTTTCAACTTTATCGCTGAAGCAATAGGTTCAAAGATGATTGGGAAAAATTTACAGTTTCGGGTAGCTTGATGTGCTGGTGTCTGTACGTGCAAAAAACAACCTCTCATACATCAGCAATGACCTCCAAAGTAATACACTTTAGTATTTTTAACGCACATGATTGAATAGTCCTGCGAGCGGTAACGGACCACCCTTCACGATAGCGCAATAAATAAACATTGTATTCTACCTCATAAATGATAGTATTTTTGTACTTATAATTAAACACAACGTTAATACTAAAGTTTTCACTTCTGCCGGCACTCCCGGAGTGCTACCGGTGTTTTTTTTACTATTAATAGGCACGCATTTGACCATGATCTCGCCTGATGGTAAGCGATGATGTGGTCGAAGATGGAGCACGCTTGCCTAGAAGCAACCTATTCACTCTTGACTTAAAGACTCCCGGGTTGTAGTAGTCAGTGAATCGCTAATACGAGGTTAAAAATTAAAGGCTATTCTTTTTTTCCCGCGGGTTCGCTCTTGTTGCGTATCCTAAAGGTAGAACTGGTCATTTTTCCGGGATAAAAAGTATGATTTAGTTATAAGTGTAGCTTTCAATCATTTAAAAAAATACGTAATGGAATCAGTATTTCCGGAGTATACAGGGTTATTTGTAAAACACCAACAACCTCTTAGGCAGTGAAAGTACACATGATTATAAACAACTTTTACTTTGAGAACAACCCTGAAAACTCGAAAAAATATCAGCTGTTTCATACAAAATGCAATATTTAGCCAATGAAAATATACAACATGTAACAGAATAATCGCAATACCTCTTAGGGGGTCATTTTACTCATCATTATGAACAACTTTTACTATGGTACTAATACGGAAATCGCGAAAAAAAAAATCGACTCGCCCATACATTTATGTGCGCACTAGTTGATCCGCGCAACTTCGTCTGCGTCACAATTTTCATTACTGCTCCACTCCTATTGGTCTTAGCGTGATGATATATAGCCTATAGCTTCCTCGATAAATGGACTATCTGAGACTGAAATAATTTTTCAAATCGGACCAGTAGTTCCTGAGATCAGCGCGTTCAAGAAAACAAACTAACAAACAAACTTCTTAGCTTTATATATTAGTATAGATAAATCGACAAAATGTACTTACTGAACAGCTGATTTAATTTCGGGATTGGTCCCATAGTGAAAGTTGTTCATAATGATGAGTTCAATAACCCCTTAAGAAGTATTGCGTTTATTCTGTTACAGTTTGTATGAAACAGCAATGGAAACAGATGATATTTTTTAGAGTTCAAAGTAAAAGTTATGTACTTTCACCTTAAGAGGTTGTTGGTGTTTTACAAATAACCCTGTATAAGTATGTTTGTAACTCCCACAGATTATACTTCTGCCAAACTGAAAATTTTACTTGTGAGTTTATTGTTTGTGTTATTTTATTTCAAAGGGAAACGGTTTCCTTTTCTGTTGCAAAAAAGAAAAACTTTTCATTTATATAAAACTGTATTTAATTTTAAAAGCGAGTATTTATTTTTCTACAATAAAATGTAACCACTTTGTGTGTATCCTAATCCGTTTAGACGACAAACAAAACTTCGGGGAAACAAACTTCTGAGGCAGGTAACCCTATTATGTTATAGAATAACTTACAAAAACGTTTTTTTGACAATACACACAATGCTTTTCGCCGTATATTTAAAAATGTGACGGATTTTTCTTATTGTTTCGGAAATAACATTCATTCATTTCATTTCATTCCGCTTGTTCGTAGCAAATTAATTATGTTGATATTGTGTCAAAATATAAACTAGCAATATCAGTAGGTAGTGGTGCTACTCGGCCGAGTTAGCTTGACACCTGGCTCGAATGACGTTTTGACGTTTTAATTTAAATTCGATTTCGATGAAAATAATTTGAACGCGTTAGCAACACTGTTACCGTTGCGTTTATATTATTTCATCGAAATTGATGAAAGTAATATAAATGTTTTATTGCAAAGAAAATGTTTTGTTGCATTGAGTCCACCGATAGTGAAAAACATCACTATTGGTGGACTCAATGCCACAAAGCATTATCTACCAGTTAACCTTTGGCTGTGTGTAATTTTTTTTTACGTATAAATACTTTATACACCACACTATCATAATAATCACTAGAAAGAGGTCCACTGGAAAGCGCTACCCGGTCATAAAACCATCCAACATCACACGTGCCAGCACTAGATACAGAAACCTAATATCTAGCTCCACTAACCGAAGGCAACGTCACAGATAGGCCTAACTTATTTATCCCCAACCGTTACGTTTTAGAAAACGGGGGAATTTTATCAAAGTGCTTAACGCAATTGTCCTGCGAATAAACCGGTACCTATGAACCTTGACCGAGTTCGACCAACCCCGGCGTTGCCGCCTTGTAGCCTATCGCAGCCGAGTATGGCGGGTTCAGGGGGGCTACTCTCTAACGAAATCCGTAGTTTCGGGCTTAGTTGCGGGCGGGCATTTTCTACTCCGTATCACCTAACCACTGAGAACTAATGATAACACGATTTGACAGTTACTGTGAAATCGTGTTGTCATTCATTCTCAGTTCGAGTTCGGGACTAATCGTAAGTCTGTAGTGTGATACGGAGTAGAATACGCCCGCCCGCAACTAAGCCCGAAACTACGGATTTCGTTAGAGAGTAGCCCCCCAGATGTGAGAAGTGTGCGGACGGTGATTTAGGATAGTTTGTTTGGCGAGTTAGATGACGGGGTTGAACGGGGCACGTCGTGACGGACTTTGAGTGATTTAAAGGTTGATGTGTTTTTGTTAAAATTAACCTCTGATTTTAATTTATATTAAGTGTCTTTTTAATCGGTATAAAATCAAGTTATTGGTGTTTTATATATTTTTTTAAATAGTGAAGTTTTTGACGAGTGACAATATGTTGCGTTGCTTGCAAATATCATGTTGATTTGCAATGTTCTGTTATGGTGTTCCTTATGTGTACTTGGTAAGCAATTTTCATGACATACATTGCTTCTAATTACATAATTCTTACTAAGAAAACTTCAGGAGTTAAACCGTAAGCTACTTCTAACTAATAAATTTTCCGTTTCGCCGTACTGGTGTTCAATAAAACAACAATCTGTGTAGTCTCGATATCTCTTTGATATTGATACTTTTACGGCCGACACAATTTGATCACTGAAATCGGAGTGGCGATTGTTTCCAAAATACCTTTGTTTCTCATGTCAAAGGAGAACATTTTATCGTAGTAAGTTAGTTATTGAGCGGTGGTGGATAACTTCGTTAGTATTTTCTAGAACCAATAAAACGAAGACGTGTGGATTAAGGCCTACTCGTTTTGAATTTCCTGTAATCGTGAGAATGTCCTGTCAGTGGAAATGTTATAGGCTCATCATATTATGTATTTTTATGACTTAGTAGCCCAGTGGTTCTACTGCGGAATTTGTTCGAAAGAGCCACCGCGGCCCTGGAACGCAAAGAGCATTAGGATGATCATGGATGGGTTTTAGTCAGTAAGAGTTTGACACTCCCTTCCGCTCCGCCCAGAGCCCAGAGTCATTTGATGATTTCCCATCCTTAAAAAAAGGGTAATGGTTCTAGTTAAAAGCCAGAAAATGTGACACCATTCTTACCTAGGAGTATCGTATTACCCAGTTACTGGGTTGTGAATATCAGATAGGCCGTCCCTCCATTTAGACTGGAAGCCGACACCTATATTGTCAGGAAAAAGGCTAGGCTGAATAGGGCAGCGGGTCAGTACTATACCAACATGTTGATAAACTTCTAAACTCGCCTTCAAAACTTACGATCTCAAGCCTCCGTGACTCGAATCCGCCAATCCACCTCAAAGGCTAACTTTTTACTTTTTTATCCTCTCCAACTTTTATTAGTTGATGACAATATCGCCTTGTAATTTTGGTGTAACTTGTAAGAGCTTTGTTCGTGTGAACACGGCGCTATGTCGGTAAGTTGTGAACACGTTCTATGCTGGGAAGTTACAATAACGCGGAGTTCGTGATGTGAATGTGTACAGACGGGGATAGTGGTGTAAAGGGCAGTTTTTTTTTGGATAGAAGGAATTTCAACATATTGTGATCATATGAGTATGATTTTTTGGAATCAGGAAAAACTGACTTAGAATTTTGTGATCTTTGTCGAATCAACGGCTGTGATCTTTGTCGAGTCCCGATACCGGTACATAAGGCTACAGGTGTATGGATAGCAGTGTCACCAATTCAAAACCAATCTTGGCGATTAAAGCAATCAATACTAATATAAAATTCTTCCGTTACTGACAGACAACGCATACCCGAAACTACTAGTCGTAGAGAGCTGAAATTTGGCATGTTTGTCAGGTTCCTTGGGACTCCCCAACCCTCCTCTTAGAACACTCGTTCTAAGAGTGTGTATACACTAAGAGAGTATTTCCCGAAATTCTTACGGAAACAGGAAATAACGAGATATGCGCGTACGAAGTCGCAGGCAAAGGTTTTATAAATTACTTTGTGGTACTGGCCATTTATCTTTCCTATTACTCGAGAGTTGTAGAGGTCTGGTCTACTGGTACCAGCAAACCAGACCTTAACATAGTTGGTAAAAGGGTTAGGCTGATTGATGATCCAAAGGTTGACTGCTAGATAATGCCTATGACTTAAGTCCGCTTCTGTACACTCTGTAAAGTTTAAAAAAAAGTTACTGGCCATTTCAGCCCCATGTGTAGCATTGTTTGCGGAATTTGTTCGAAAGAGTCGCCGCGGCCCTGGAACGCAAGGGGCATTAGGAGGAACACGGATGGGTTTTAGTTAGTAAGAGTCTGACACTGCCTTCTGCTCCGCCCAGAGCGGGAGGAGTCATTTAATGACTTTCCACCCGTAAAAAAAATGTATAGCATTGTAGTTGTCATATACATGACAACTCAATAATTGTTAAAGATGGATTTAGCAGATCGATGCCTTGTTTTTTAACGGGGAAATCCTCATGGATATCCGCCGCCCTGGGGCGGGCGGAGGGGTCTGTCAGTCTCTTACTGACTAAAACCACCCCGGTGTTTCATCTCTAGCCTACGCGGGGTTCGCGGGAAACTTATGAGACTTCCGTAATCCCCGGCTGGAGCCGGCCCGCCTCTGCGGGCCACCTCGGGTCAGCAGGGGGAGTGAGGTGTTTGACTCCCCCCGCGACGTTAAAGAGGGGCACCGAGCGACCGGCTCCCTGCCTATGCGACACAGGAACCTCTCGAAGCAGCCATGCCCCGAGAGGACCTGCGTCACACGAAACGTCAAGGAGCCGTGTCTTCTCCCGAGAGCCGTGCCTTCTCCCGAGAGCCGTGCCTTCTCCCGAGAGCCGTGCCTTCTCCCGACAGCCGTGCCTTCTCCCGAGTAGCAGGTCGATGCCTAGGCTAGCTTTATTATCTGTGAAAGTTCTTAAGAAAACAAACGACATGTATTTTCTTTTCTCTCTGCCCGAATACAAAGAATATGATTTACAAAATTGTAGCCAGTCTAAAGTTACTGGCTAGACAATAAAAATCTTGAGATAACTACTATTTCTCCATGTCATTTGACGTGACAAAAACTAACGACCCCATCATCTATTTAGTTGACTATTGTGATTTAGTCACTACAATACAATAGTTTACTAAATAAAACAGATTTAGATAAAAAAACATTTTTATCATCACTATATTTTCTATTGTTACAGAAAGATTTCTTCCACTATCTGTGATATTATTTTTTATTTTGTGAAAGGCTTTTTTTGTTGACTGTACGTTTTCCTCAAATTATAGCCTTGTATGCTGACTTTACAAAATGATAATAGTGTTGGCATTTTATCATACCTACAGTAAAAAAACCGGCCAAGTGCGAGTCGGACTCCCACGCGAAGGGTTCCGTACGATAAACCGAACATTAACAGGTTTCTTGTATGGGAGCCCAATTTTATTTTTAATTTAATTTAATTATTATTAATTGTTATTAAAGTGGCGATACAAGTACACACTCTGTGAAAATTTCAACTGTCTAGCTATTACGGTTCTTGAGATACAGTCCGCTGACAGACTGACATACGAACGGACGGTCGGACGGACGGACAGCGGAGGCTTAGTAATAGGGTTCCGTTGGTTACCCTTTGGGTACGGAACCCTAGAAATGTGTCTCGAAGTTTTTCGAAGTCAGGGTTGTCATTCTCGATTAAAATACAGACTTCAAAGCCGAGTGTCGTCATCAGCGATATTTTGGAGTTCAGTTCTTACATTCTTCTTCATCACAAGCAATATTGAATCCTAAAACAGCCAAGCCAAGGTTAGGAGTCAGGATTTCTTCATGTCTTTAAATGAATCTCATAGTTTGTGATCGGTAATATTATTGGCTCCCCTTTTTTAAGCATGAGAAATCATCAAAATCAATGACTCCTCCCGCTCTGGGCGGAGTGGAAGGGAGTGTCAGGCTCTTACTGACTAAAACCCATCCGTGTTCCTCCTAATGCCCTTTGCGTTCCAGGGCCGCGGTAACTCTTTCGAACTAATTCCGCAACCCTGGCAGGCACTGGCCCTAGCGGTCCCAGTCTATGCGTTTTTTTTTTTTATTCTTTCGAGCTATTTTTCAATGTGTTTTAGGCTTTTCAACACTGAAATAAATACTACACTGATTTTCTCGGGAATTTTTAGAGTCCTATTCTTTACTGGCAACACCGAGTCCGGCTACCACACGAAAGAATAATGTATTTTTATTTGGACACATTTTCCTCTCGTGCATAATAGCGGAATCCTGTTGGGAGCCATGAAACAGCCTTTTATCTATTATTTATTGCATTTTCATGTTAAACCTCCTGTGGGGAACCTTGTGTTATGTACTAGCTTCACACGTTTTTATGTTTAGGTTTGTTTAACAGCTAATGAAATGGCGAAGCTAAAATAGCATGGCTAACTAATTGTATTATAAAAACGAAAGTAACTCTGTCTGTCTGTTTGTCGCGCTTTCACGTCAAAACTACTAAACCGATTTAAATGAAATTTGGTACACAGATAGTCTAGAGCCTAAGAAAGGACATAGGCTACTTTTTATCCCGGGAGTATATTCTCTAGGGACCACCCGTGCGAAGCCGCTGGCAGAAGCTAGTCTACACGAATATTATAAAGAAGAAAGATTTGTTTGTTTGAATTGAATAGGCTCCGAAACTACTGGACCGATTTGAAAAATTCTTTTAGCATTGGATAGCTATTATGTATTTTATCTTCGTACTCCCACGGGAACGGGAACTACGCGGGTGACACCGCGTGACATCCGCTAGTATTTCATAATCGGAATACTTCACCAAAACACTGAAGTTCAGGATTACTAATGCACGATTTCTGAGGTATTTTATCGATCGTTTATCTGTCCGTTAACTATCCAAACAAGCGTTAAAGAAAATACTTCAAAAGAAAAGTTTATAAACTCTGCTTAGGTGTTAAATATTGACTCTTCTTCTTCTTCTGAGTCAGACTCTTGTCAGAGTGGTCGTGGTTTCGCAGAAGAGGAACATGGCGAGATGTTCGGTGGGTCGTCGTCTTTCCGAAGAACTGCTCTCTCAGCGATGCGCTTCCATTTCTGCCGCTTCGTCGCGTTACGTATACACTGGACCATAGTGGACTCGGTAGTTTTCTGTATCAGGTCAGTTCAGCGAGTTGGTGATCGATCACGTGCTCTCTTGGCTTCCACTTGGCCCTGAATCACCAGTCTCTCCATCGAGTTCTCATTCCTGCGTATGTGACCAAAGAACTTCAGTATTCGTGTTTTCAAAATGGACGAAAGTCTGTCTTTAATATAGTCTCTCCATCGAGTTCTCATTCCTGCGTATGTGACCAAAGAACTTCAGTATTCGTGTTTTCAAAATGGACGAAAGTCTGTCTTTAATATAGTCTCTCCATCGAGTTCTCATTCCTGCGTATGTGACCAAAGAACTTCAGTATTCGTGTTTTCAAAATGGACGAAAGTCTGTCTTTAATATGAAGCTCTTCGATGATGGAGACATTAGTGCGAAACGCAGTCCACAGGATCTTCAGAAGGCGTCTCCAGCACCACATCTCTAGTGCGTCGGTTTAAATATTGACTACATTGCCAACAAAAAAAGCAAAGATAAGTCCAAACCAACCATGAGAATTAATTCCTACAACCATCTTCTTTGTAGAAATAACCTCGGAAAATATACAAACTAGAGAAAAATACTAGAATAATACTGTAAACGTTTTTAGCAGAACTCTTATGTAGATACATCAATGCCATAGTAAAAGCATTACTCTTCCGCATTCACTGTATACTACAGACGTATGCAAAAAAAACTTTACTACTCGCCATAAAAATTTGGAGTAACATACGTATAAACAATAAACCACACAAGCAATAAACAACTTTAACACCTAAAAACCAAGGACGAAATTCATCTAGCAGAAAAAAATACGCGCAGTTCGATAAATATGTGTGCGTCAAACAAGGCTATCAAACGATAATGAAACTTGATGCTCTGTAAATAAAGTCCGATATGGAGCAGTGATGTAATCAGGGGACATTAGTACGGAATTGAGGGGTATACCAGGTCATGTTTCAAAAGTCCACAAATGTTTTATGATAAAGGTAGACCTTGGCCATGATTTTGGGGATTTGGTTTCGTTTGAGATTGGCTATTTTAGCTCATTGTATAACTAGGAATAATAATATAAAAATTGCTGTTGATGTATGTAGCTTGCCACAAGTGTAAGTTTTTCGATAAAATGCACTTAAAAAATAGTTGTTAGGTAGTTACTATCTACACTAATATTATAAAGAGGAAAGATTTGTTTGTTTGTATGTTTGTTTGAAATGAATAGGCTCCGAAACTACTGGACCGATTTGAAAAATTCTTTCAGCAATGGATAGCTACATTATCAGGGAGTAACATAGGCTATATTTTATCCCCGTACTCCCACGGGAACGGGAACTACGCGGGTGAAACCGCGTGACGTCCACTAGTTTAATAATATTCCTGAAATAACATTCTTTTATTAATTTAGGTTGAAAGCGGTAAATAAATAATTACGGAGTGCCATATTTGTACGATAAAGAAATAATTAATCTGTTAATTACAAACATTTATAATTTCAACAACATTCTTAACTTAATGAACGTTAATTAAGACTCGTAATGAAAGATGTGATCAATATTCCTCTTAATTATTAATTACAGGAGAAAACTCAACGAATTACGTTTGAAATTCTATCAATGGCCATGATTAATTGAGATTATAAAATTATCTGTCAACACCAAACAAAAAATTGTTTACTGACGGGCAATTCATAAATAATACAACGGTTATCTGTAACGGTACCTAGTGTGTTTATGAACGATATTATCCATATCAACTGAACCCTTCGTAATAACGTAAAAACAAAAAAAAAACTTTCCCAAAATCCAACAAAAAAAAAATTGGCAACACCCAAAACAAAATACGGACGTACTCATCACGTGGGCCGCGTGCGTGGAAGCGAGATAGCGCTGAAAACAAGGGTGTTATACAAAGACAGCGCTAGATAACCTTGACCTGCGCAGTGGAAGCGTACAGCGCCACCATGCGGCGAAACTCGGAACTAAAACATTAATAATAAATGGCGCGAGAAATGGCCGCTGAATTTTATCCACAAATTGACATGATACGTGACATAAATGCGGTAATAAATTGCTTTGTTGAGAACGGTATTTTATTTGGAGTTTTTTAAATTGATAGGTTTATGTTTATTTTGGCTTATCGTGTGAATGGGATTTTGTCGTGTTAAGTAAGTAATGGACATTGGGTAATGGCGCAGTGAATTATGGTAGATACCTACTTACCTATTTTCTTAAAGGCAAAGTTACTTTGGAAACTATAAAATAATAAGTACTAGAGCTTTGATCTGAAATTTAATGATCGTATTTATAACTTGGAAACATGACTTTTCCCGGTAAGACGGGGCATTTCAGTATGGAGGTGCCTACTTGGAACCCTTAATTTTCCAAGACCAATTTTACCAGGATGGTAGGCAGGTATGGTTATGGTTTTTAAAGGTAAACAAAGGCTCCAAAGTTCTATTAATGTTAAAATTATATATTCCTGAACTCAAGGAAAATGCTTTCTCGACAAAAATAAGTACTCAAATTATCTTATTAAAAAAATTATTAAGTCGTAGGTTATTCGAATAAATATTTTTTCTCCGTATTTCCGCCCAAATAAGAAAAACAAATTACTTTACACCTTACAAAGAGATTCGTAGCAAATATTTAGTAATTTAGGTCCCATGACAAGAAGCCTGATTTTGAGAATGTATCCAACTGGTCTTTGATCTAGATCTAGAATTTTGATAAGGTAAGACCATAGGTATCTAGAAATTCGTTTTTATTTGGAAGTATATATTACTAACAACCTCATGTACACGCTTAACTTCTTAATTGGATTTTATGTGGTTTAACTTAAGGTTTTGTAACGAAAGTTAATATTCAAAGACAAATAATAATATCTAAACTTACAAGATTAATATGATAGATACTAATAAAATCTGAAACTTGAAAAACAAAACCCGGGTAGGGTTTTGTTTATCAAGTTTTATATTTTACCTTATAGAGAACCCAAACTATTTCCCTTGGTTACGGTAGGTAGATAGGTAGCCAGTTGACGGGAGCGTGGGGGCCAGCTAAATATTGACAAAAAAAACTGGCCAAGTGCGAGTCGGACTCGCGTGCAAAGGGTTCCGAACGAATTAATATTTTTTTTACATGTTATTTTAACACTATAGACTTCTTATAGGTTTTCCTGTAATCTATAGGTAAAGATGTATTTTCTCCATTGTTTTACTTGATATGTCACACGATATTTTTCAAAAAACTTTTTTTTTAATTTTCTAGTTTGACCCCCAAAAGTGACCCCATACTAAAAAATAAATAATTTACGTAACATGTCCGTGTTTGGGTTACAGAAGTCCATATGTGTACCAAATTTCAACAGAATCGGTCCAGTGGATTCGGAGAAAACTGGCTGTGACAGACGGACAGACAGACAGACAGACTACAGACAGACGGACAGACAGACAGGCACCCGAGTGATCCTATAAGGGTTCCGTGTTTTGTTCAGAATCCTAATAAATAGGTATAACCGTATCCTGAAAAATACTCAATTTTCTAAGAAAGTCCTTAGTGATCAATATGCAAATAACATTCCTCCCCGTACACTTATAAACAAAATGATAAAACCGGCACAGAAAGAGCTGAGTAGATTCATTTACAAGCTGTCGCTTCTTAAAACGACTTCTTAAAACTTGCGACCACAGATCATGAAACGCCTCTGCGTCCGCTACTTGAGGTAGCATTGTCAACTGCCCATACAAACCGAGCTTATAATACAGAAAACAATACCGTTCATTCTACTGCAATTTCTTCGTTATCTTCGAGTTATTCTGTTACCCATCATCATTATACCAGCCGAAAGATGTCCACTGCTGAACATAGGCCTCCCCGCGCGTGTTGCCACAACAACCGGTCCTATGCATCCCGCATCCATTGGCTAACAGCGACTCTCACCAGGTTATCGGTCTACCTTGTGGGAGTTACCCGGGCGTTCTTTATCATGCTTCGCCATGTGGTTAGGACTCGAGTCCTCAACGATACTGAAGCTTTTCATGCCACTTTGTATATTTGTCATTCTAATGGTTTGAAGTCTTCCCCTAGGTACCTCTCTTTTTATTAGCAGTCATCTATATGACGACTCCGTACCATCTGAGCCTTCAATCGTACTGCAAGAAAATATAAATATAAAAACAGGAGTAATTTTATTGCGTACCACAGAAATTCACGCAGTCAATCACACGCCTTCCATTTTCTCAATTCGATTATGTTCTTAGTCGAAAAGTTGAGTTTTCAAACAAATTACCGATGAAACATGAATTTTGAATTTCTCTCGGTTGTTTGTAAGTGTGTTTCAAGGTGTTATAAAATTAGGACACTGGCTTTGAAAGGCGGTCCATGACAGAATATGCACACTCAATACACTTTTGGTACCACGAATTTTATAACGGCGTCTCTAGATTCCATGTTCTATGCTTGCTACCAATACATACCCAAGCATTCAACGAATGTTTCCTTTGAACTCGCCTCCAACTGAATATGTAACACCTAAAGATGCTGTTAGATTACAAAACACGAGTTTATCATAATTTCTATATGTTTCAAGAATCGCTATGTATTATTGCTGAAGGCGTTCTGGAATGCTACTTACAGTCTGTGAGAATGAGGAATCAGGTACTGTGTCAGTTCTCAGATTTGGATTGGCTTGTTTCGGATTCATGGTGTTGTGTCGATGCTACATTGTAGCTTGTAGGAATCCTGTCTCTAGACTTACACAATATCGAGTCGACGTATCGCCGGCTACATTTTTTAGAACAGGCATTTATCTGAAACTTTCATAATTTTACGTGTACATAAAAACCGCATTTTTCGTCATTTTTTTTAAACATTATCATCAACTATATCGAAAACATCATCATCTGCATCACAGACTCTATTTCCCTTATTCAAGCACAATTAGATTTAATTTAACAACTACAATTTAATTTTGGGTGTAATTCATGCAGGCATGAATCTTGGCAAGTTCAGTGGCATGTTCAGGGAAGATAGTGGTCAAACGCGTGCCTATCAATAGTAAAAAATTCATGCGATCATTGTCATCTTTGCCTAATTGTTAAACCAAATCAAAATGTACATTCTTCGGTAACCTTTTTTTCTAGAATCTGCATCATGGCCTTACTACGGCTAATATTCTACTCATCATTTCATCTCTTTTGTCATTTGTATCGAAACGCCTATCGTTATCCCAACCACAAATTCGCCTTAACATTTTTAGTAGTTTTAAGTCCCTTGTAAGTGAACGCTATTTCTACGTTCTCCTCTTTTACTAACGTAATTCTTTCACTTGTTATAAAAATAAATGAATTGTCAAGTAGCTCAAACGTTGTATTCAAACAATGTGGGTAGAGACAATTGGAGCAGGCTCTTACAAAGAGGCCCAGCGGCTAAACGCCCAATTTCCTTTAGAACCAAAACTCATTACGGTAACAGTTACGGGTACTTTTTGACAGAATTTGGGTTAAATTCGTGTTACATTTATAAACTTTTTCTGAATACCTTTTTGATTGGAGATTTTCTTTCTATTGTTTTGTCTTTGTTTGTGGAAAACAATGAGTTGTTATTCGGTGGTTAAAAAATTTCGAAGATTTTGATTTCAGACAGCACAATTAATTAGGTTTTTCTCTATTCTCTTGAACGAGAAAATATTGTCTTTATTATAAGCCCTTAAGAGAAATGTTCAAGCTCTAACGAAACATTGTTTTCTATATTGAGTATTGGCTTTTTTGTTTTCACATTCAACTTTTGTATGGAGGTACTGCTATAGCGTATGTATGCGCTTTTTGGCACACAATGTTATTGTTATAAAATTAAGTTTTCTTTGTACATTGTGTGTATCTGTGTGTGCCAAATAGCAGTTTTCTTTCTTTCATTTTTCTTTCTATACTTACCTCTTTCCTTTGCTGTTAATTATATCAAAGTACCTCGAACCTGTCTTTAAACTGTTTTGCTCAATTACAAACCTTTTACCATCATAAACTTGTCTAGAGTTACGAACTAATTCCTAGAATTTCCTCTCCGCTTGTTTGTACCCTTTTACTGTTAGTTTTATCATTAATAGATTCTGTTACAGCAAACCTAGTTATTTACTTCTCGCCACAAACTATAGCCTAATTGGTTTATTTAATATCCGATCAGCGTTTGTTTTGCAAAATTTTCTTAATAATAAAGTTTTGACCGTTAATTTCGAATGTTTTCGAAATCTGAGGGTCAAAAAACTGAATAAATCATAATTTTAGGGCAGCTGGTTTGTATTATTTATTTGTAACTGAACACATTTTGACTTTTCTAACAAGAAAATATCGTTCTTTGTACCAAAATGTCCCAGAAGACTAGGAAACAGAAAGACGGACATGTTCTTACAAATGTTGTAAAAAGCAGCTACAATAATAAAACATTTCATCATCATCATATCAGCCGAAAGACGTCCACTGCTGGACATAGGCCTCCCCTAGCGTCGCCACAACGACCGGTCCTGCGCGTCTCGCACCCATTGATAAAACATTTATTAGATATTATTATATCAAGTATATAGCATCAGCGTCACTCGTATCAGCTTAAGATCGGTTGTTTCCTTAAGTGCCTAGATTATCTATGAATTACCAGGGAATGCGGGACGCGCAGGACCGGTCGTTGTGGCGACGCTTGGGGGAGGCCTATGTCCAGCAGTGGACGTCTTTCGGCTGATATGATGATTATGATGACCAGGGAATGTGATGAATTGTATCGTCGAATGGTAAGAAACAATTTTTATCATGATCAGGGTTCCAGAGCCTGCATCTAAGTTGACATCAGTAAGTGGAAAACTTAATGTACTTAGTCGCTAAAGTTCGTTGACTGCAGTGTTTTCAAAACAACGCGAACGGTCCAAGGTTTGTTTTTATTAATTTTACGCATGAACTTTTTTATATTGTTTTTTCTTTCTTCTGATACGAGTAATACCTAGGTATTATAAAAATGTTATGATATCGGTTGTATGTTTTGGTTATTTTTTTAGGTAGGTAGGTATAGCAAAATCTCGGAATCTGCAAAAACGTTATTGTTGTATAATTTTCGATACCTTAATCACTGTTATTTCAGTTGTTTGTGTAAAAGAGTACCTATTCTTATATTCCTAGGTATGTTACTTACATATAAGCGGGTATTTTTATGAAAGCCCCACATTTCTAAGGTATCTAGTTATTGTGTACGGAAAAATGTTCTGATACATAATAATTTATTTCTTTGAGATAATTATTTCTTTCACGATCTTACTCTTATTTCGTCACCAACGGTCTTGTAATTATGCTCTCTTGGTGGGAAAACCATTATTTTGTCCACCAACCCGCTGTGAGTTCGCTTGGTAGATTACTCTCACAGAGAAGAAGATATCTGTCTCTTACCAGAAGAATGTGATAGGCTGATTAAATATGCCATGATAGGTTAAATCTTAGTAGCATTCCAGAGTCTGATTTTAATCTTAGTAGCATTCCAGAGTCTGATTTTGTGCCTTTTGATGTCAATTGTGTCGCCTTTTAATACATGGGCTTGGACATGGCTGGCGAAAATATAAATAGACAATCCTACTATGGGGCAACACTTTTTTTTTAAACAATAGAAAAAAAGATAAGGGTACGATAGGCTGAATAAACTTTCTGAGAGTTCAATCAGCGTTATATTAGGTCAAAGCTAAATTTTATTGTCAAGACCCTATTTATGTCTTTGTACATCTTCCACGCCAAGATCCACCTTCTCAACCACATTTCTTCCACAGATGTCCCGATAACGTGGTTGTCGGTTCCGCGCGCGTCCGTGCCGTGTACGGTGCCGGACGCGGACCGGATCCCGGCCCGGCGCCCCCCGCCGCCGCTCGAGGCTGACGACAGGCCTCGACCGAAGCCCTACGCCTGGAAGAAGGGAGATGAGGAGGTTAAACGGTAAGTTTGTGGAAGACTCAATATTAAAACTTATTTTTGGCTTGATTGAAGAAGCCTTGCGATGTCGCAGTTGTGTGTCGACTCTTGGTGGATGCCTGTGTGTGTCCATCAGGGCATGGTTTTTAGGGTTACGTACCCAACGGAAACAGAGCCATTACTAAGCCTCCGTGGACTGTATGTCATGAACCTTAACAGGTAGAAGTAGATTAGATTGCTTGACAAAGGGGAATGCCCACCAGCCATATAAAAAAATGCCTGAAATGAACAACGGTTAAATATGCGCCAAATTGTACTCCAAATAGTAGGATACCCATTACAATTTCAATAATTATCAAAAAACTAGGAAGGAATTAGTTTCAACATTTTTTCCAAAATAAAGGTTAAGTCTAGGTTAAGGATTAATTTATGCAATAATAAAACAACAAAAAACATTTAAATGTTTTATTCATCAATCATAACTAAAATATCATCAAGAAACTGTGCAGGTGGATAGATATTGGATTGATACCGGGCCCATGCTAAGTACCATATTATTGACATAGTATGGGCACAGGTACCAACAGTTCGTCGTCCCACTAAGCAGTTACAATATCGATGTTGTACAGCCCTCCTTCCAGATAAAGAATTGTTGACTATTATGTAAACAAAATATACTTTTTGAGAAATGTGTCTACTCTGTATTTTTCCTCGCAGTAAAAAACAATTACACGGAAGAGCTAAATGCTCAACCAACGCATTATCCATTTCCCTGTATACCTCAATCCTATACATACCATTAGCTCGTCTATGCTCGCCATAGTATGAACGAGCCTGTTTGATTTGGTAAGTTCCACATGCCAACAAAACCATTTCACCGTATGTTAGTTGTGGAAAATCAGAAACATTGTTTTCATTTACATTAATGCTTTGGAATTGCGCTCTGCGACGATTCAAATTATTTCTAATCACATAATCAGCTAGTCTATTTTCTAGATACATGTTTTCATTAATTATTTGTAGTATATCAACAGCATCTGGCCTGTCAACTACTCTTGTATGGAATCTATTAATTAATGCTGCTGCTATAGAGAAATCTATCATCAAATGTTTTGATGCTCTATTGAAAAAATCCTGGCGAAATAATTTAACTTCAACTCTTCTCTCCTCTTTTCTTCTTCTTCTTTCTTTTCTATTCTATTTTTTCTTTTTCTTTTCTCTTCTTATTTTCTTTTCTTCTCTTTCTTTTCTGTTCTCTCTTCTTTTTACTTCTCTTTTTTTTCTCTCATCTCTTCTTTTTTACAATGTACGATCGTGTGTTTACCCAAATAAAATAAAATAAAATAATAAACTCTTCGTAGTGGAGATCCTACATCGATGGTAAAGACGGAACTTCTGGTTTTACGGGCTAAAATAATAATAGGTACTGCTCGAACAACTTGCTCCTTTTCAGGGTTCCGTACCTGAAGGGTATTCTACGGAACCCTATTATTAAGACTCCGCTGTTCTTCCATCCGTCTTTCTGGCAGCGGGCTGTATCTCAAGAACCGTAATAGGTAGACAGTTGAAATGTTCACAGATTGTGTATTTCTATTGCCGCTATAGCAACAAATAATAAAATTAAGGTTTATGGTACGCAACCATTCGTGCGCGAGTCCGACTCGCACTTGGCCGGTTTTTTAGAGGCATTCGTCTTGGGTGTTATAAAAACCAACTTTTACATCGCTCCATGAGATATAGATGGCGTAAGTATTGCCTTAGTTAGTATAATTCGATGGCTTCTGTGTGATCATCATCATCATCATATCAGCCGAAAGACGTCCACTGCTGGACATAGGCCTCCCCCAAGCGTCGCCACAACGACCGGTCCTGTGCGTCTCGCATCCATCGGCTACCCGCGACCTTCACCAAGTCATCGGTCCACTTTGTGGGAGGCCTTTCAACGTTACGTCTTCCGGTACGCGGTCACCACTCCAGAACGTTCCGGCCCCATCGACCATCTGTGGGATAGCAGGATGAAATCAAGTTATTTGTTTTGTTCCAGGGTACTAAGCAACGGTACTATCGAAGTATCGCGAAAGAAAGATGGGAGCTCCGAGGGAGTGTACCAGTGCACCGTGAGGCACCATGCAGGACTGGTGCTCGGCTACCCTGTCCACTTGAAGTTTGCTTGTAAGTACCACTACTTTTTTATTACCTACGGACCACGGAGACATCTCGAGGCTACTGCTAGAGATGGCATTATAGAAGTATGCGGAACTGGGTTTAAAGTCCCGCAAACCTCCATTGAAAAGGGAGGATCTACCTACCAGATTGGTCTGGTGGGCAACTACCCAATGGGTGATATTTGGGCTGTCGTATATGTTCAAATGGCATGGATAACTCTTTTACCGCGATGCAGAATTTGTATGACCTCAGGTATTTAGTTCGTATCTGGCTGTATAGATGTCGCTACGTTCGTTTTTGTGGCGGTATAGATTCTGCTACAGCATTGTTAAAACCTGTACGTGCGATGATGTAGTCGACGATGGAGCTCGCTTGCCTAGAAATAACCTATTCACTCTTGACTTAAAGACCCCCAGGGTGTAGCTATCAGCTCTTCATACAAACCAAGCACATCAGTGAGTGGCATCGTTTATATTAGTCATTGAATTTGGCGGCTTGTAACAATTTCGGTTATGACAGCCGAAAATTGTGCTTAACAAAATTGCGCGGCCACGAAAGTTATTAGCAACTAGCTTTTGCCTGCGATTTGTACTCGTATTTCCCGCTTTTTCCCGTTCCCGTGGGAACTACTGCTCCCCTACACTCCCTGAGGAACCTATGAAAATTTCAGCTTTCTACAACCTGTAGTTTCGGCTGTGCGTTGTCTGCCAGTCACTCAGTCAGTCGCTTGTAACGGAAGTGTTTTATATACAACCTGTAACAGAATGAACGCAATACCTCTTTTTTGCGATTTCAGTGTTGGTCCTTTAGTGAAATTTTTCAATTTTAATTTCAATTTATTTATTCAATATGTGTCTGAAATAATTCCTGAAAATAATACATAATAAAAATAACAACTTCCATTTAAACATACTTTTAAGAATAATCTGATGTCAACTCAATTAATTAATAGGAATGAGGAAATGACCATTTGACCAATGTATAATTATTGGTCAAATGGTCATTTAAAAATAATAATAACAGATTCATTCAAAACAACACAAAACATAAAACAATAAATTAAATATCAACTCAGGCGATGTAAACAATAAATTCAATGTCAACACAGGCAGTGTCAATGAAATTTTAATAAATTTGTTAATAATGATGAGTACAATGACGCCTTAAGAGGTATTGCGTTAATTCTGTTACAGGTTGTACATTGATAGCATCTATTCGCTATCTGCGCCACCTCTCGTGTGTTCTCAGTAAAATACTTAATTCGACTCCCGGTAACTGATCTGTCATGGCTAAACTTTGATCAAAAGTGCCAGAAACTCTTGTAATTAAAATTCGTGGAAAACTCTTTCTGATATCAACTTTTCTTGACACTATGTAGGTACCGATATTCTGGTGAACGCTTTTGTAAGTCAATGTTGACAGCTTACCCGTGGGCCTTCTAAAAAAGCTTTGGTATCCGTAGTACTTGAGCGAGTCGGTAGTCGGAGCAACTCTAACCAAATACTGCCATGATTGAAGTACAGCAGAATCCGGTTATAACGACCCTCAAGGGACCGGTGATATTACGTCGTATTATTCGGACGTCGTAATAAAGAAGTCATTTTTTATGTTATTTCTTAATGACTGCGTATACCTTCGTCGCTAAAAGCGATCGGTCGTTAGAAACTACGTCGCACTAAACGGATTCTACTGTATTAGGAACTTCCCTTGCTAATTTTTGAGGAATTCAACATGGGCTGTTAAAATTTATTCGAACTTTATCGCAGGTTACCCTTTTACGGTTTTCTGCCTTTATGCCATGTTTTTGAGCTTTTACTCAGCACGTTTCCTTCTTCTATTCTACTGCGTACAGACGGAACTCGTACATGGTGAGAGCATGTCGTATGTACAACACAACCTGCCGGGAAGCTGATATCGACATTTTCTATACTAGTGTTGCTAAATTAAAAAAAAAAATTATCTGATTGCTTCTTCGGGAATAAATAGTCTATTTTCTGTTTTATGTTATACCTATATACATAGGTACGTAGTCTACTATCTATTTCATTATACCTTCTGGACACATCTATTGGCCCACCTTAGAGTTTAGGTTTCGATGGCCCCTACCGAAATATGATTGCTAGATTGAACAAAAACTGTTGATGCAGTTTTAAACCTGATACATTTTACCATCTTTTTCGATCGTATTGTTTTAAATTTGAATTCAGAATACCATACGACATGGAGCTACGCCTAACAAGTCGGATATGCGCCTTGTTAAAGGCAATTGATTTTTGAATAAAAAACATGTTTTATCAAATAAAGGTTTAATTTAATAACGCGTGTTGCCTCCATGGGCATCTACCACAGCTCTCATACGATTAGGCATAGAGTTTATCAACCGCTCTATGAAATTTTGAGGGATCATCTCCCATTCCTCTTCTATGGCAGTTTTCAACTCAACGGCAACTGGCTGACGAGCCCTAACACGTCTTTTTAGCTCGTCCCACATGTGCTCAATGGGGTTCATGTCTGGGCTTCTGGCTGGCCAGTCCATAACTGTGATGTGTAAATCCCGAAGATATTCCCTGACGATGCCGGCCGCATGGGCTCTTGCATTATCATGCATAAAAAGGAAATTTGGGCCCACATAGTCCGCGTATGGTATCACGTGAGGTTCTAAGCACTCACGAATGTACCTTTCAGCATTTAATGTTGGCAGCCGTGGTCCTGTAACAACCTCAAGTTGAGTTTTGCCGCTCGCGGATATACCGCCCCAGACAGTCCATGAGCCACCGCCATAAGCAACCCTCTCTTCAAAGCAGCATTGTCCGAAACGCTCTCCCTTACATCGGTAGACCTTCTTCCTTCCATCATTGCCATGTAACACAATTTTAGACTCATCAGAAAAGAGTACACGGCTCCAATCTTGCTGTGTCCAATTTAAATGACTGCGTGCGAAATGAAGGCGCGCTGTTCGGTGGGCTCGCGTTAGTTTGGGCCCATTAGCTGGCTTGTATAGTACCATATCGCGTTCTTTTAACGTTCTCCGAACAGTTCGAGCGCTCACAGATACTCCGTGGAAGTCGCGAAGTTGGTTTTGTATCTCAATGGAGGTAAGGTGACGATTTCTCAAGCTGGTCGTCACGATGAATCGATCCTGCCTTTCAGTTGTGACCCGAGATCGTGGCCTTCCTTGGCGACGAACAAAGCCGCCAGTCTCTAGGTACCTCCGATAAACATTTCGGACCGCAGATCGACTTAAATTAAGTTGAGCACTCACGTTTCTTTGGCTGTGTCCGGCCTGAATAAGTGCCACAGCTTGGGCGGCGACTTCAGGTGAAGTATCCATAGATTATTGATAGAACCTCACCTTAATGTTAAGAATAAGTAATGTTTGTTGCAAAACCAAAGATATCAATCACTTTTTCAAGAATTAAATCCAAGTAAACCAATAAAACCAAGTTTTCTTAGTATTCGATTGTTTGATATCAACAAACAGGCTTCAAATTGTCTTTTGTTTCTTTAAATTCTGTGTTCGAAATTCAAAAAAAGACTATTGAATGAAATTGTGAATGTGCCAGGTTCAAAACTGCATAAAAACTTTTTGCTCGACCTAATATAACATTTTAGCTAGGACCAAGCGAAACTGAAAATACAAGGTGGGCCAATAGATGTGTCCAGAAGTGTATTATTTACTAGTGGACGTCACGCGGTTTCACCCGCGTAGTTCCCGTTCCCGTAGGAGTACGGGGATAAAATATAGCCTATGTTACTCCCTGATAATGTAGCTATCCATTGCTGAAAGAATTTTTCAAATCGGTCCAGTAGTTTCGGAGCCTATTCATTTCAAAGAAACAAACAAATCTTTCCTCTTTATAATATTAGTGTAGATGTAGATATATTACCTACTAGTGGACGTCACGCGGTTTCACCCGCGTAGTTCCCGTTCCCGTGGGAGTACGGGGATAACATATAGCCTATGTTACTCCCTGATAATGTAGCTATCCATTGCTAAAAGAATTGTTGAAATCGGTCCAGTAGTTTCGGAGCCTATTCAATTCAAACAAACAAACAAATCTTTCCTCTTTATAATATTAGTGTAGATGGAAGCTTGTAATTGGCCTTATTTTGTTTAAATGTTTATTAGTGTTATTTTTAGCAGTAAGTTTTCCAAACCTCAATAAAATATTTTTTTAAGATAAAAGCCTATATCAGCATTACCTTTCCCAATTTTATTGGGGTCAGCTTCCAGTCAGCTGAATACCAGTATTTTACATGGAGCGCCTGCCTATCTGGTCTCCTCAGCCTCCTCAACCCAGTAACTGGGTAACACGGTACTTCTTGGCAAGCCTGGTGTCAGATTATCCGCTTTTGACGTTTTAAATACCTATCCGTAACGACAACAATGTCAAAGATGTTCAAATCACAGCCGGAACTGATGGCTTCACTGGTTTTCCGAGGCTTTTTTATTCGAGATAATAATGTAATAAAAATAATATAATGATAATATTTTATTACCATCAAGGTAGTTACAACAATTTCTTAATCTAATTACAATTTAAATCTTAAGTTTAGAAATTGTACACTGTCACATAGAAGTTATGGGATTCTCTAACTCCTAAACTAAGTCAAACTTGTATTATAGGAGTTAGTGAGCTGTTGACTTGGACACAACCTTGAACTTATGCAACTGTAAAACATAACAAAGTTATTGCTTAAAAAAAATAAAGACAAAAAACATAAACCTTCTGTAAAGTAATAAGGTGATATCAATAAAATTTACCATTTTCATGTACAAACAATACTAACTAGACACCTATTTTACCTACTTACTTTTTAACTATTAAGAGTAGTTCAGTCTGATCATAAGTCAAAGTTAATAACCAATTGTTCAACTTATGCTTAACCTATATGCCTAACTAAGATGGGTTTGGGACTCTAGTCTAGGTCAGAGATGACAGAGACAAAGTCTACGATGGAGCGAGCTTACCCAGAAGGAGCCTGTTCACTTTGACTTTAAAAAGATGAGGGTTGTATTGAAAGCCTTCAGAAACACAGACACAGGCAGAGAGTTCCACTCTTTTGCTGCGCGCATTATAAAAGACGTTTGGAAACGCTTAGTGCGAATTGGTGGAATAGTAACTAGGTAGGGATTCAATGCGGACCTGCAGTGCGTCTGGATGTCCGATGGTAGAAGGGGGCCGATGGGATGACGCCGTGTAACGCAAAGGGCATTAGGAGGAACACGGATGGGCTCGGAGAAGTCTCTGTATGTAATGGACCCATCCACTGATCGCGCAAGCTTTGCTTAACCTTGAGGATCTACCCGTGCGGCAGGTATTATTTAGCCGACGAGTGCCTCTATCAAGATACTAGACGATACTGATTAGAAATTCTAATTCTAAATCAACAAACACCAGCATCATTACCTCTACAAAATAAACTCGATACATAACTCCCTCTGAAAAACAAGTGAGCCTACCCCCGCACGAGGAGGTCGCTATCATCCCCGAACATTTACTAAGCTCGCACGAGTGGGCAATTGTGTTATTTACTTTGTTATTTATTTCTAGGTATTGTGTACTTACAATCTACACTCGATTAAATATAAAGACTCGTGTGGGTTGAAGAAGAGACTTCAAAAGGACCATTTTCAGCAGGAAATTGCTTAAAGATGTTTGGGTGCTACCTCCGAGCTATTGCTGGGGAGAATTTATTGTTGTTGTTTTCTTGTAAATGAGTTTCTGTTCCTTGTTAAACTGGATTAATTACTGTACATTTCGCGTGTATTCCTTAGGTAATGGGGCGGTGGTGTACCAAAAACACAGTCAAATTGCGCCAGTTAAGTATAAGTCGGCACGGTTGGCGCGGTGGTTGAGCGATTGGTTGCTGCACTGCGTGTCGTGGGTTCGATTCCCGCGTGGAAAAAATATTTGTATGGCCTACAGATAGTTGTTCCGGTTCTGACTGTTTGTGAATGTGAGTTTATATGCTTGTAAACTCACCCACGATACAGGAAAAAATCCTAGTGTGGAGCAAAGTTTAAAAAAAAAGTCCTATGTGACAGGGTGAGCCCTTTGAACAGAGTTTGGGCTGCTACTAA
The DNA here is from genome assembly GCA_947578705.1 of Lacanobia wlatinum. Classification (NCBI taxonomy): domain Eukaryota; kingdom Metazoa; phylum Arthropoda; class Insecta; order Lepidoptera; family Noctuidae; genus Lacanobia; species Lacanobia wlatinum. The sequence goes on from OX388035.1 coordinate 3,813,054, forward strand.
GAAATAACATATATAGAAAATCCCAGTAAGACAGACTGATTCGGGAATCGAACTATGGTCTCATACTCAGCAGTAGAGCTTTGGCTTATACCACTAGACGACTAGACCAATGAGGCTGTCGAATAATAAATAGTTAAAAGACTACTCCAAAAGGAAACCGTTCTAGAACATTAAAAATATATTTGTTATATACCGCAAAACAAAAACAACAAGTTCTTGATCAACAAAAGCAAATTAATAAAATGTAGGTAAACATTGTAACATCACCGTTAGGCCTTAATGTGCGTGTTCACACTAGGCCGACCGTTTGTGTAAACGGAAGACGGCGGCTGAGATTCATTCACACTACTTCCGATCCGGGCATTTAGACGGCTCTTCGCAGTGGCAAAACGTCCATCTAAAAACCCGGAACGGTTCTTTTCCGTCTTATAATATACGTATGAACAGTGTTTTTTTTTTATTTTTTGAGATGGGATTGTTCTTGACTCTAGTCTAGGTCAGAGATGACAGAGACAAAGTCTACGATGGAGCGAGCTTACCCAGAAGGAGACTGTTCACTCTGACTTTAAAGAGATGAGGGTTGTAAGCGTTTGGAAATACAGACGCAGGTAGAGAGTTCCACTCGTTTGCTGTGGGCATTATAAAAGACGTTTGGAAACGCTTAGAGCGAATTGGTGGAATAGCAACAAGGTAGGGATGGTAAGATACAGTGCGTCTGGATGTCCGATGGTAGAAGGCACGATGGGATGAGGTCGTGGAGTTCTTGGCACACTCACCGAAGTACAATCTGTAGAAGTCCGACAAGCAGGCAACCTTGCAGCGATGAGGCAAGCTGTGTAGCTTGGCATCCACCATCTCTCAGCTCTGCGTTCATATAATTGCATGGCCACTGGCATATCCATCTCTTTAACCGGATCGGGAAAACAGACCGATCCGTCTAAGTGGGAACGGGCACTTATTCGACGTACTTCCAAGTTCATGGTGTTACCAAAGATATTGACAGGGTTTTCAACACAGTCTAAATCTAAAATCATTCGGTACTTCGGATTGTCCGCGTTTCAATTTCCTACAAATTCATAAATAATTATAATGATTTGTCAACATAACTTTTGCCAACAAACCTCTCTAACAATAAAGTTCGACTAGTTATTATTAGTTAAAGTTATCCTGAATCCGTTATTCATGAATAATCCGTCGGAGTTCATTACTGTTAGGACGCTGTTTTGACTGGTTCACGCTAACTTAGTTATTTATTTAGGTGAGCAGAACTGCTAGTCGTGTTTATTTGAAGTGGCAGTTCGAGTATTGTTGCTGAAGATATTTGCTAGTTTCTGAAGTAATCGGTCTTGTGGCGAATAACTTTTGTTAGTGGTAGAGATCCTTGAGTGGAAGTTTGTACTTCATACTAATATTAATCCTATCGTACATGTAATATTAGTAGTATAGGATTATGTTTTGTATGTGGGGCTGGTGATCTCAACTCCAGGCTAAGCGCGTATTTTGAGTACGTAGAAAGTATTACTATAAACTAGCTTTTGCTCGCGTCTTTGCTCGTGTTAAAGGGGGCTTATTTAATACAATCAATGAACGGCACAGAACTATTTGGAAGAAGTTGGTATGCTGTCAGAATTATGCTCACAGTTCCAGTCAGCACGACATTTTCAGAGATAAACTTCTCAAAGTGACAAACCTACTTGAGATGCAGGATCATCCAAGAGAGATTTTATATCTGCTCTAGTTGACCCGCGCAACTTCGTCTACTCCGCTCCTATTGGTCTTAGCGTAATGATATATAGCCTATATCCTTCCTCGATAAACGGGTTATCTAACACTGAAAGAATTTTTCAAATCGGACCAGTATTTTCTGAGATTAGCGCGTTCAAGCAAACGAGCAAACAAACAAACCCTTCAGCTTTATATAACGTGTAACAGAATAAACGTAATTTATCTTAAGGGGCCATTGTACTCATCATTATGAACAACTTTTACTATGGGACCAATCCCGAAATCGCGAAAAAAAAATCAGCGGTTCAGTAAATTTTGCCGAGTTATACGCACATAAATGTATGGGGGAGTCGATGTTTTTTTCGCGATTTCAGTGTTCTTTTTATTAGATCGTCTCCGTCACAATTATCACTAATGCTTCACTCCTATTGGCCTTAACGTGATGATATATAGCCTATAGCCTTCCTCGATAAATGGGCTATCTAACACTGAAATAAATTTTCAAATCGGACCAGTGGTTCCTGAGATTATCGCGTTCAAGCAAACAAACAAACTCTTCAGCTTTCGACTAATAGAGAAGCAGCTATTTATGAAGAAGACATGTTGTGCCGACACCTTGTTTATTATATCTATGGCCGATCTCAAATAAATTGGGACACCGGGAAATCCATGTTCTATTGTCCGCAAAACACTGAATATATCCCAGTCCACACACTTATCACGATAAATCAAAATAATCACACATTAATCTACTGTATCCCACAGTGACAGCTCCCGAACTGGAAGACTAAATCACTTGAAATGAATACAGTAGATAATAACAAGGGCTTGACGGAATAATCTAGATTTCCAAGTAATATTGTTTAGACTGTAAATCTTTGGGGAATAATAGATACTTGCTTTGAATTATTATACGTTTCCAACTGAAATAAGGAGTTCCGGAATATTTTGATTGGATTTCTCTCAGTTTCTGGGAAGTTTACTGATCAGTAAATGTCGGCTGTCAAGTCTTGTTGGCTCTTGTTCATCTAGGTTAGTTGACAGATACATTATACATCTATGCATTTGAACGCGCCGCTGTAGCGCTGGTCGCGTCAAATGCATACCGCTCCGTGCGCGCTGAGTTCGTGGCCGAAGCGGTTCTTAGTAATAGGGCGGAGGCTTAGTAGGGGTTTCGTTTTTACCCTGGGGGTACGAAACCCTAAAAACTATCATATTAAAAGTCCAATTTTACAGGACTCCATTCCATTCCACCAATGAAATCATCCAATTTAAAAACCAGAACCTATCGCCAGCCCTATCAGATGCCCTAATTCCGTGTTTCCCCGACAGATGTCGCCAAACAACTGAACACGTCCATTACATCCCTGCGTTTAATTACACCTATTTTAGTAACAATACCGGGCTGATACGGTATTTTAGAAGCCTTTTGTTTTTCGCCATTTTGTGTACAGACAAAATATTGGGCAGTTACTGTGGAAATGTGATTCGGGAGTTACGTTTTTAGTTATATTTTGTACTAGTATCTGCTGCCAGCATCTATGCTGTGTTTGTTTTATGGGAATTGTTATGATACGTACAAACATTTTTTTTAGTGCAGAGCCTACACATATTTTTAGGGTTCCGTACCTCAAAAGGAAAAAACCGAACCCTTATAGGATCATTTTGTTGCCAGTCCGTCCGTCTGTCTGTCAAGACTCTTTTTTCTCAGGATCGCGTGGAGGTATCGAGTTGAAATTAAAACAAATACTCAAGTTTACGGTCCCTTGAAGCTGAGAAAAAATCAAAAACCTAAATTAACGTAAAAAAATACGGTTATTTGGAGTATTTTCCGTTGAATACAATATACTCTTACTCTGTGATAGCGGAAACAATATTACGTGTATTGCGCAAGTCAAGAACATTATTGCATAATAATGTTAATTACGCATTCCTTCGTTTGGCAGCCATATTGTGGGCGTGCGCATTGCATAGATTATTGGTTTTTAGTTTTTGTTGTCTTTGGTGCGCACAGATAACATAGCTATTTTTTTTTAGAGTTGTGCGCGCCACTGTTAGTCGGCCTCATTCCACCGTCTGCACAATAGACTTGCCATCTCTTTACCGTCTTATTTATTATATTTTACCCTTATGACTTTATTTTTCTGTTTATTTGTCCCGTTTAATTACTGTTTATGCTGCTCCGATCGACGTCATACTCAACGCCGGCTGTCGCTGAAAACCAGCGCTGTGGCTCTGTCTCGCACACGGGTCCTAGCATCATGCTGAGCGATGGCCGTTTTGCGCGAATGTGACGCATATCTTCCCAACTGTTATGAAATTGTAATTTTGTTTTATTTAAATTTATTTTTTTTGGTATGCGTCATGCTTGGCGCAAATAAACGCTTTTTCTTTCTTCTTTTCTTTCTTTATTTAAAGTACGTAATCAACGAGGTTAAGCAACGTTTTGTTTTCGGTTAATGGTACGGAACCCTTCGTGTGAGAGTCCGACTCGCACTTGGATGGTTTTTTTTGGTGAGCCTATACATATTTTTTATTGAAAACGATCCCCAAGTGCCTAAAAACGTTTATGTTTTAAAAATGTGTCCTGCCAACAATGACCTACTGGTGTCAAGACTTGGATGCTCTCAAAGGAGACAACTCACCGAATACGATGCACCAAAGGGCATGGCCCCACACTCAGCACGACCCTACTAGATCACGACCGTAAAACCGAAGTCCATTGTAAGGCGAAAGTCTACCATATCAGAGACAAGATGATGCGCCTTATGTGGAGTTGGGTAGGAATCCTGATGTCGACATGGCGTTTGGAGTGAACCTTTAACCGAATCGTGGCCAAAGTTTGACCAAGAACCAGGCTCGTCTAAAACCGTGATGGAGAACTCGTCAAAACACTACGTTGAGTGGGAGGAGTCACCCTCAAAGACAAAGTGCGTAACGAGCACATAAGGGGGTTTAAAAGTAACGCCTATTATTGAGAAGATCACAGAGTCCAGGCTAAGGTGGTACGGACATGTTATGCGCAGATCCGATGACCATGTCGTGAAAAAGTGCCTTTCTATGGCTACAAGAAAGAGCCCTCTCTTTCTTGTAGCCGCAGAGAGGTAGACCGCAAACTTCCTGGATGACAAATGTCCTGAAGGACATGCAAAAGCTAGGCCTTACGATGCTCACCAGCGAAGGGAATGGCGCCGAAAGATTAAGACAGCCGACCCCGCGTGACGGGAACAGGCGAGGGCAAAAAGAGCAGAAGAAAGTGGAGGAGTATACCTTGCGGAAGGCGATTCGTGAAATGATGATGATAATCAGTTTTTGCAAAACAACTCTAGGATTTCATATCCTTGAGACTCGTAATAACTTAAATATAGAACTAAAACTAATTACAAGGCTCTGGTTGGGAGTGTGTGGGACTATGTTTAAATAATTCCCGTTTCGAGCCGAAACACTGTAAATAACATGTATTTACACAAGTTCCAGATATTAAAATATAACTTGTTGACATTCCCGGAAGGTTGGGGGTGGGATGTGTATAGTAGATAGCTTTGACACTTGCCGACCTATATTTCCTTGTAATACCGTTGCGGTAATTTGGCTAAAGAATAACAGCCACACGGGTCAATCTCCAAGGTTAAGCAACGTCTGTGGATGGGTGACCATCTTAGCATATCGAGTTTCCTCCGTGCCTCGGAAAGCACGTTAAGCCGTTGGTTTGGCTGTCATGTGTAGATTTTGGTAGTCGTTACAGATTGTTAAAAGCCAGTAAATCTGACTCCAGTCTTGCAAAGAACTACCGTGTTACCCAGTTAATGGGTTGTGAAGATCTGGTAGGCCTGCTTGGGCGGAGCACCGCCGTGTCCTCGTCGAGGCGATCGGCGACGGCGACCTCTCGCGACCGGCCCTGGTCCAATCTATGGTCCGGAGCGAGGAGGCATGGGAAGCGGTCACCTCCTTCTGCGAAGCAGTAATGCTGGCGAAGGAGGAGGCCGAACGTGTGAGAAAGAGAGAAACCTCACGCCACAGCCGCCGCAACAGAAGAAGACACCCCGGGCGTCGGGAGTCGCAGGGCGATTCCCGGCCACCGTAGGCGCGGGCCTGCGGACGGCGAGCATTGGGTGGCTCGCTGTCCGATCAGAACCAGGCCCGGGTCGACGGCACGTTGTGTTCCATGCGCGCCTCGAAAGAGATGTCAGCATAGAAGAAGGGGTACGCTAGGGCCAGTGCCTTCCAGGGTTGCGGAATTTGTTCGAAAGGGTCACCGCGGCCCTGGAATGCAAAGGGCACTAGGAGGAACACGGATGGGTTTTAGTCAGTAGGAGTCTGACACTCCCTTCTGCTTCGCCCAGAACGGGAGGAGTCATTTGATGATTTCCCATCGGTAAAAAAAGACAGCCGCTCTACTTAAAATATTGGGATTTAGCTGAATCTGGTTTGACTGGAAGCTGACTCCAATATAGTTGGGAAAATGCAGATGATGCTCCAATTGAAAATGTTTAGCGTAGTTTTTTTGTGGGAACGTCGATAATTTATTTTTCCTATTTTCCGGAAAGTGTGGCTGAGAAAAAGGAGGCTGTGTTTTCACCAGAGATGTACGAGGACGCGTAGCGAAGGATGTGTTTGTTAAGAACCAAGAGAATCGCTTGCGCTAAGCGCGGCTACATAAATGAAGCGATTCTTTTGATTCTTTACAAACACATCCGCATCCTCGCATATCAGAGGGTCGAAACGTAGCCTTAATAACCCGTATCTGAACTAATTTTGTAGAAATATAAGATTTATTTTTCACACCACCTGCAGGAAAACGTCAGATGTCGTGCAAACTCGACCAAAAATAAGTCATTATTGGGTTATAATGAAATTCACTACAATATTGCCCGGAGGTCAATAATGTGATTTGAATTTGGAATTCAATTTGGAGACCGACGGGAACCGCTCGGGGCACTCTCTTCATGACTTGCGAACAATTTTCTTGCAGTAGGCGTGAGAAGTAGAGCATGTTCCTCTGGGATAAAGGTGTTTTTGCTTTGGGCTAGTTTGTATACCCTGGCTACGCTCAGGAGTTAACTTTCGAATCTTTCATTAGATCCGGGATTCAATACGACGCCCGTCACACAAGACACTGCTTTATCCCCTCGTTGCGTAATCCACTATTTTTGTAGAAGCTAATCCCTGGACGTACTGTTCTTCTTAACAAAAATCTTTCACTGTTTGAAAGCGGCACTATCCCTGAGTTTCAAAGACTATTTTGTACCGAAAAATTAACTGTTCCAGTAGAATACCGCATGGGAGCGAAGCATCAAAAATACTAGTGACATAAAATAGAGCGTCGTTCTTTCTTCAATTTGCACTGTAGATAAAATGAAACCTAAAACCCTTGTTTTTCCACAGTATCCAACAAACATGTTTGCCAGTCCTTCCCCAGATCTTATCAGCCCCCAGGTAGAAATTACAGGCCATCCATCAGATAAATCTCTCCTGTACCAACTGGGACTTTGGCATAGGCTGGTCTGAACCGGACACGCCCGTTATTGTCGTAACTTATAAGCTAGTTATTCAACCCGGAATTTATTGCCGTCTTGTATAACCATCTGTCATTGTTTATTATAGCACTAGGGTGTATATTAAAGCATTTCCTTTAAGCTTGTAAGTTATGCGTATCATAAACTGTTGTAAGTACTCGTATATCTCACGGGTTGGCGTTAAAATCTAGTTTGACAGGCGTTTAGATAGGTTTAAGGTCTTGTAATAGGTAGATATTGGATTGAAATGAGAGTTTAATACTGACTGGACTGTCCACTGAAGCGGAGCGGAGAGGAGCGTAGCGAAGCTGTGACTATATTAACCAATGGAATTTTATAAAATATCCGCTCCGCTTCAGGGGACAGGGATTTGCGAACTAGTTTAAAATACAAAATCGGGAAGCGGAGAGAGAAAACAGCCGGCCGTCCACTCAATATACTTCTCGCGTGAATTCAGCCTAGCTCCGCACAGTCCGCAACTCCACTTCACACTGTCTTGCTCCGCATCAATGGACAGACACAGTTCGCAATTCCGCTCCACATTACTCCGTTGCTCCGCTCTGCTGACTCGCTCCGCGGCATTGGACAGGCAGCCTTAAATAATGCCGGAAATATTAAATAGCTAATAAAAGCTTACCAAAGCTACGTTCTTGTCTATCCCACAGAAAAGAACCGAGACTGTTTTTAGTTCGTAATAGTACACCTTAGACTACCTACAGTACTGTAGAATAGAATAGAATACTCTTTATAATGTACACCATATAAGTACAGAAAAAAATAGATGAAGAAAACATTTCATAGGGTGACACAATGGGCGGCCTTATCGCTAAAAGCGATCTTTTAAAATCCATCCAAAGGTTGTCATGATCTTGATTGTATCACTTTTAGCGATAAGGCCGCCCATTGTGTAATGTTTTCTTCATCTATCCTTACTGTAATTATAAAATAAAGAATATTCTATAATATGCTTGTAGCGTAAATATTACCAAAGATTTATCCTAATAAATAAAATTCTTCCGTAACTGACTGATTGACTGACAGACAACGCACAGCTGAAACTACCGGTCGTAGAAAGCTGAAATTTGGCATGTAGCTTCCCTACATTCCGTAGGAGAGCGTTCAGAGAGGATTTCCCGAAATTCCTACGGGAACGGGTAAAAACGGGATATGCGTGTATGAAGTCGCGGGCAAAAGCTAGTTTTGAATAAATAAAGAAAACAATTTTGCCTCTCCGTAATATTAATTTAGTAGATAACTTTGTGTTATAAACGGAAACTGATGTAGAAAGAAAAATACGAAAAGTAAAGTAAAATACATGAATACACCGTTTTATTTATTTAGTCTTCTCTCAACTTCAAAGGATGTTACAAAGATGAACTTAACGCCTGAGGCAATCTGTACCAGTCAACCAAGAGCGGTGGAGAAATAACGTGGCAGTTTTGTGCATGGCAAAATAAAAATCTTTAAGATAAGATAAGATCATTTATTTATCCAAAACATGAGTATACACACACATAGCATGCAAGATGTTGTTGATATTGTTGGTGTTGTTGTTGTGATGTTGTTGTTTATCCACACTATACTGTGGGCGTTCCAACTAGGGCTTCTGGAACGTCCCCGGAATCGATTCAATAAAACAGCCTTTAAGCGATTTAAAAGATCATTATATTGAGCAGGTGCTCTCAAGAAAAACTTTTACAGAACTGTCATTAAAACAAATCAATCATTTTATGTCAATATTTAAACCTATTCTAAATTCCTAATTCTTCTAAAGCTTTTTTAATTATTAAATTGACGGAGGTTCCCGGAGGGTGAGCCATCCAAGGAGGTTGTATCACAATACCTAATATTGTGAAGAGGGAGGTAAATAGTATAATACTGAATTTCTCACTAAGTGTTTCCAAGCGTCTTTTATAATGCGCACAGCAAAAGATTGTAACTCTCTGCCTACGTCTGTGTTTCCGAACGCTTACAACTCTAATCTCTTCAACGTTAGAGTGAACAGGCTCCTTCTGGGTAAGCTGACTCTATTGTCTTTGCCTCTGTTATCTCTGACCTAGACTAGAGTCAAGAGCAAACCCATCTCAAACAAAAAAACTGGCCAAGTGCGAGTCGGACTCGACGGACGACTTTCATATTTTAACCTGTTATTTTAACACTATATACTTCATAAAGAATACTTATATTTTTCTGTAATCTATAGGTAAAGATCTATTATCTTATAGAATACTTATATTTTTCTGTAATCTATAGGTAAAGATCTATTATCTCCATTTTTTTTTTTTCAAAATTTTGGGCTCATTAGCTTCGGAGATAAGTGGGGGGGAATGGTCATTTTTCCTCTAATTTCTTGAATTACTTCAAAAACATTTATTTTAAAATTATGAAAAAAATATAATCAAAACCCTCACAGTAAGCCCTTTCATTTGATATGTCACACGATATTGTTCAAAAAACTATTTTTCGTTTTTTTTTTTAGTGTAACCCCCAAAAGTGATCCCCACACTAAACTTTTAATGATTTACATAACGCGTCCGTGTTCGGGTCACAAAAATCCATGTGTACCAAATTTCAACAGAATCGGTAGGTCCGGAGGAAACTGGCTGTGACAGACGGACGGACAGACAAACAGAGACACAGACAGACACCCGAAAAAACGGAACCCTTATAGGATCACCTATAAGGGATCCGTTTTTTGTTCGAAAAAACAAAAATGGTTCTAAAAAGGTAAAATTTTTTTGGAGGTACCTCCTACACTTTTCTTTTTATCCCGGAGATTGCACGGTTAATATTATAAAGAGGAAGGATTTGTTTGTTTGAAATGAATAGGCTCCGAAACTACTGGACCAATTTGAAAAATTCTTTCAGCAATGGATAGCTACATTATCAGGGAGTAACATAGGCTATATTTTATCCCCGTACTCCCACGGGAACGGGAACTACGTGGGTGAAACCGCATGACCTCCACTAGTTTACAATAAAATGGTACGAAAGTAATTCAGAATATTCCTCAGGGTGGCAACAGAACACCGTATCTTTGCTACAGTGTTTGACTTCACAAACTAAGTTAACTGTCGGCTTCAGTCAATCACGACTCGCGAGCGGGCCTTTGATCTAACTTACAGTCAATTTTAATTTATAAACGTAGTGTACACGGGAGAATGAAACAGTATTTGAATATTTATTCTTGTTCACCAATGTTGTAAGTATTTAATTTTTTAATAAAAGAAAAAAATAGAAAGAAAATCGCATTTATGGGCACAATATAAAATCCTTGCAATTATCGAATACAATATTTATGTACTAGAATATTGTGCCAAAAGGGCCTCAGCTCAGCAAATGTTAGGTGGCAACACTAGGTATTACCACCTAACGAATTTTCAGCTGCAGCCCACGGTTGACATGCTCGAACGCGCAGTAGGCATATAAATAACAATAACAAAGAAAAGCAGTGTAGGTGTAAAATACAATGTAAAAACCAAGTGACGTTGAAAGTGTAGGATTAGGAAGGTACAATACAATTAAATAAATACTTTTTAGGGCTCCGAAAAAAAAAAAACGGAACCCTTACCTATAGGATCACTCGGGTGTCTGTCTGTCTGTCCGTCTGTCACAGCCAGTTTTCTCCGGATCCACTGGACCGATTCTGTTGAAATTTGGTACACATATGTACTTCTATGACCCAAACACGGAAGCTATACGTAAATCATTAAATTTTTAGAATGGGGGTCACTTTTGGGAGTCAAAATAGAAAATTAAAAGAAAAAATTTGAACAATATCGTGTGACATAACCAATGAAAGGGCTTACTGTGAGGGCTTTAATTATATTTTTTTCATAATTTTAAAATAAATGGTTTAGAAGTTATTCAAGAAATTAGACGAAAAATTACCATTCCCCCCCTTATCTCCGAAACTACTGAGCCTAAAATTTTTAAAACAATGGAGATAATAGATGTTTACCTAAAGATTACAGGAAAACCTATTAGGAGTCTGTAGTGTTAAAAGAACATGTTAAAAAAATTAAATTCGTTCGGAACCCTTTGCACGCGAGTCCGACTCGCACTTGGCCAGTTTTTTTACATATTAATTTATGTAAATGGAATCTTCACTACATCATAACTATCAATACATCACTACATATTGTAAAACAAAGCCACGTTTGTCTGTTTGTGCGTGATAAACTCAAAAACGACCAAACAAATTTTCTTACAGCTTTCACCAAAAGCAGAAGAGATTCATTAAAAAGTTTTAGGTAGATAATTCACTAGTTGACCCGCGCAACTTCCTCTGCTCCGCTCCTATTGGTATCTAACACCGTAGTTCCTGAGATTAGTGCGTTCAAGCAAGCAAACAAACAAAAAAACAAACAAACTCTTCAACTTTATATATTAGTATAGATAAAGATTCTATGGAAATTGCTTGAAATGTGATGATAGTTGTAGTGTGCCGGACCAAATCATGCCGCTTGGGAGCTTATAAATGCTCTGCTACTTGTGCGAAACAGGGGCGGGCTGCTAGTAAAAGATGATTGACAAAGAGTGATTTTATTATAGTTACCTTATATATTAGTCTTTCTTTCTTTAAAAACACTTTTTGACAATCTGTCACGGATGTTCAGTCTCGTTAACGCGGAACAGATCGCAAATCAAAAGCGACACCTCTCATATTGCTGAACAAACGAGCATTTTCCGCAAAAGGTTTTCCAACGCACCCGTATCAACCGCCGCCCTGTATGTTTACAACATTAATTGTCAAAAGCTCTTTCCGACACCTTTGACATTCCCTTGTAGTGTCGCTTCGATAAATCCTATTCCAGCTGAGTCAGGTCTATCTCATCAGCTCATATTATCGATGGAATTTATTAAAAACAACGGGCGACGTTTTTCAAAACTGCGCAAACGTGCCATTGACAATAGCCACCGGTGGCTGGCGACAAGCTGTTAACATGATTTAAAAAAAAAATTGTATGGAATCGCCGCACACGTGTAGCGAGTGGCGTCCACTCGCGACTTTGTGTTCACCACATGACATCGGTGGTGGCCACTCGTGACTCAGTGTCTGCGACATGTCACCGGTGGCAGCCACTCGCTACTTTAAGGCTGCTCTCTCGAGAAATGCTTAAAAACAGCGTACAGATGAAGCAACTTTTCGTCGTCATCTACTGAGAAATTACATCTGAAAAAAAAATAGGTAGTTATCTACATGATATGATACGTAATTTGGTTTAGCCAGAATTGATGTATCGGTATCACATAATAAGAAAAAAATTCTCCAAATTACCTCCAAATCGTTGAGATGAAACCATTTTACTCCATCATTTTTAGCAAAAGTCTAAAAAAAAATCTACTGCTGTGCAATACAAACGAAAATAATTTAGTTTTGTTACTTTTGTTAAATATGTGTTATTTATTTATAATAAATTAAAAATGCGGGTAGCGGAGTGGCGTGTAGAGTAGTTAGCTTCGTTTATATGCACAAGGGCATTGGCATGTATACAAGCCTTAAAATGCCGACACTCGCCACTCATAAGCATAATCCATCGTGAAACTATACAGCAGGAGGTTACAAATTGTAGCGGGTATCGGCTGCTGCCGTGGCGGCCAGCGACCACGCGTGGCAGCCACCGACCACTGAGGTATTACTACTACTACTAGTAATATAGTTCAATGCCACCGACCACCTTCGTTAGCACGGTACCAATGGACGTGGCGCGCGACAGCCACCGGAGGCTATGGGCTCGGTGGCCCGCCAACTCGTGTTTCGCTGGCCGCCACGGCAGTAGCCGGTACCCGCTACAATTTGTAACCTGTCGGAGTCTGTGTTTCCTGATAGCTACAACCTGGGAGTGTTTAAGTTAAGAGTGAATAGGTTACTTCTAGGCAAGCGTGCTCCATCTTCGACCACATCATCGCTTACCATCAGGTGAGATAGTGGTCAAACGCGCGCCCATAAATAGTAAAAAAAATAAAGTAAAATTCGGTTTTTGCATACTCGTAACTAAGGCAATATCCCAGAGAACGTTACATATTTTCTCAGAAACAAAATGTGTGGAATAGAGTAGTGCATACTTGCTTGCATGGGCCGACAGCCATCTATTCCATACATTCAGTTCTATGAATTCTGGTTCTGGGATTTTGGACTATAGTAATATCTTAGTAGCATCTCGCTCTATGAATTTGTATAATTTTGGATGGTGCAATTACTTACGTTCAAAGAATTCACACGGCATCTTTAACTAAAGTCATTGCGGCTAATTAGTTACGAATAAAATAAATAAATAAAAGTTTGGCGCCAGATAACAGTCAGTATCAGCATTTTTAGGCACACTAACATTTTACAATGAAAACAATAGTTTGGTTATCAAAAATACGTAGTTCATTAAGTTTTCGACAAAATACCGTCTTGTTTTGATAAACATGTTTGCGCCTGAATTTGAACAACCGCTGTCAATTTTGAGTGAGACCTTTGACCTACAGGTTATCTACCGCTTTTGATACAATACCTATGGGTAAACTAACTTTGGTATTTTTTAAAATGATTTTGGCCAATAACCCGGATTTGAAAAATAGGTATTTGTTGCTCGAAGAGGGAAAGAGAGCTGGTTGCACGTAAGCCGAAATCTTTGTTGATGTACACCACATAACTTAGTCTTTTTATTTTAACCCAAAGATTGACTAGAGAATGCCTTGTCGAATGCCGTCAGTCAAATAAATGAAGCTAGTTCTGCCGCGCTAGTGACATGAGCAGCAAGTTGCTCTGCAGCAAAACACACTCACCGACTCTATCTCCAGCGCGGCAGTTGCACGTTCCAAAGAGTAGATCCTATGGAGAAGAACGTGCAAGAAACTCCATGGACAGGACTCCATTTGGGTTCAGATAACCAAACATTGAAGCTGATCAATCGATCCTGGATAGATCACCGCTCTTCAATATCAAATCAATTAAAAGTAAAAAAAAAACAAATGATAGTAGGGTCTAACAAAACTGAAGACCTAAGTCACAAATGAACAGTGACTAAAAATACATTAGATAATATTAGAAGCACATTAGTCAATAACGTAAGGCTGAATTCTAGCCAAGCAACATTACCCTGATAATATTAGTACTCCGATACAAAGATAATATTTTGATATGAATAATTTATACATCCCTCGAGGAATGTACGGCGGTAAGGACGGTCGGTGGTGACCTTATTCCATCGACTTACTCAATAAACACGGAAAAAGACGTAATAAATGTGTATAATTATGTTTTTAGGGTTCCGAACATCCGGTAAAAAACGGAACCCTTATAGGATCACTCGGGTGTCTGTCTGTCTGTTCGTCTGTCACAGCCAGTTTTCTCCGGACACTGGACCGATTCTGTTGAAATTTGGTATATATATGGACTTCTGTGACCCAAACACGGTCGCGTTACGTAAATAAATAAATTTTGAGTATGAGGGTCACTTTTGGGGGTCAACTAGAAAAAAAAAAAAACGTTTTTCAAACTGTATCGTGTGACATATCACATGAAAGGGCTTACTATGAGGGTTTTAAATATATGTATACTAATATATAAAGCTAAAGAGTTTTGTTTGTTTGTTTGATTGAACGCGCTAATCTCAGAACTACTGGTCCGATTTGAAACATTATTTCACTGTTAGATAGCCCATTTATCGAGGAAGACTATATAGCCTATATATCATCACGCTAAGACCAATAGGAGTGGAACAGACGAAGTTGCGCGGGTTATGTTTTCATAATTTTAAAATAAACAGTTTTGAAGTTATTTAAGAAATTAGACCAAAAATGACCATCCCCCCCCTTATCTCTGAAACTACTGAGCTTAAAATTAAAAAAAAAATACAGATAGGAGTTCTATACATAAATATTACAGGAAAACCTATAATAAGTCTGTAGTGTTAAAATAACGTAAAAATTAAATTGGTTCGGGACCCTTTGCACGCGAGTCCGACTCGCACTTGGCCAGTTTTTTCAAGGAAGAAACGATGTTTTCGGGGTTCCGTTGGTTACTGACAGGGTAACCAACGGAACCTATTACTGAGACTCCGCTGTCCGTCCATTCGTTCGTCCGTCCATACGTCCGTCCTTCCGTCCGTCTATCTGTCCGTCCGTCCGTCCGTCTGTCAGCGGGCTATATCTCAAGTACCGTAATAGGCAGATAGTTCAAATTTTCGCAGCGTGTGTACTTCTTCTATTGCCGCTATAACAACAAATAATAAAAAAATAATTAAATTAAAATTAAAGGTACCTAGCTCCCAGAAATGTGTTCCGGTTTATGGTACGGAACCTTACGCTTAGAGTCCGGCTCGCACTTGACCGGTTTCTGAACGTATCTGGAGCAGAGAGATTGTGATCGTCAAATAGGGAACCCTTTTTAGAAATGTTGTCAATGGTATGGGGAGTGTGGGCTCACTTCCTGGTAATTTTGTCTGTGGTAAGAGGGCTTCAGAAGTATAAAGCTGGCAACACACGGGTATTAAACAGCGGTTTCTTGACGTGGCTTAGAGCCACTGGAGTGAAAGAAATGGACGCCCACTTAAGATTACTGTAAACGGTTGTCATGTCTTGTTTCCTTGGTGTTGCCACAGATAATATAAATGTTGCTTTTAGTTACTGTTATATTTTAGAAATTCTTAGATTACATATTCGAAAACTCTCTTTAGAAAATCCCTTTTAGAATAGAAAAGATTTTTTTTTATTCAAGTATCACGACTCAACTGTTAGTAAAACTTAAGACTATGTTAGTAAACACTGGTAAAAACAACACAACAAATAATGGTGGATCACCGAATGTCGGATCTTTTATTGTTTTGTGAACATTGGTAGGCGCCCATACAAATGTGTAAAAACGGTCATCGAAACACATACATGTTTTGACTTTCTTAATATCAAAAACAGAAATCTATATCTATACTAATATATAAAGCTGAAGAGTTTGTTTGTTTGTTTTTTTTTTTGTTTGCTTGAACGCGCTAATCTCAGGAACGACTAGTCCGATTTGTTAAATTCTTGCAGTGTTAGATAGCCTATTTATTGAGTAAGGCTATATGCAATATATCATCACGCTAAGACCAATAGGAGCAGTGCATTATTGAAAATTGTGACGCAGACGAAGTTGCGCGGGTCAGCTAGTACTAATATATAAAGCTGAAGAGTTTGTTTGTTTGTTTGCTTGAACGCGCTAATCTCAAGAACTACTGGTCCGATTTGCAAAATTCTTTCAGTGTTAGATAGCTCATTTATCGAGGTAGGCTATATTATCATCACGCTAAGGCCAAAAGGACCGGAGCAGTAATGAAAATTGTGCGGGTCAGCTGTTAAGGACATAAAGCTGTCCTGAATCGACTTTTATCTGCAATGACAACAGCTGAACGTGCTTTCCGAGGCACGGAGGAAACTCGGTATATTAAGATGATCACCCATCCACAGACCAACCTCGGCAAGCGTTGCTTAACCTTGAAGATCGACCTGTGCGGCTGTTATTATTTAGCCACGGGCTCCATACCTCCCACTCCCACTCTCTCATCTTCTTAACCTAGAAAATCTCTATCAATCTTCGTATGCTAACACACTATGACATGCGAGTTCTCCCCAATCAATCAAACCGACGGATAGGGACTGATACTCGGCCTGACATGTGACGGCGGGTAGCAGGCTATGATTTACTGTTGTGTATCAGCACTGGTTTATAATGCCCGGTTTTTTAACGTACTGATCGTTTGGTAAAGTAACAAGTAGAGCATAGACTCTTTAGATTATAGCATTTATTAACCGACTTCCAAAAAAGGAGGAGGTTCTCAATTCGGTGGGTATTTTTTTTAATGTATGTACACCGATTACTCCGAGGTTTCTGATCAGAGTTCTGTGGTTTTTAGTTCGATGCAGTATAGTTGCCATTTGGTCCCATAAAAATTTGATTCAGTTTGGTTCAGTAGTTTTTATTTTATGAGCATTTTTGCTTATTTTAATTTCTGCGTTGACGAAGACGTCGTCCAAGTATCACCACTTAAAAGTGAAAAATAAAAAACTTTTTACAAAAAAATATATCCGACTTCCAACAAAACACTACAAAGAATAAAAATAACCGTTATTTCGGAAGTCGGTGTTAAAAAACAAAGACACAAAACCAAAAACACCGACTTCCGAAATTATTTTGTAAAAAGTTTTGTATTTAGACTTCATACACATAGGCAGAATTAATGGTCTAGGCATTCTCTACCAGTCAAACAAGGGTGGTGAAGACATTACATGTCATTGCAGATGAATTGTTTAATTAGTACGAAGAGACACAAAGTAGTTATAATTATTAAAATAACTACTTTTCTGTTTGGAGCTATTAAAAAAAAAATTTCGGCTCGGTCATCCCACATGTGGGGGGCGTAGATAATTATCTTATAATTGTCTTTAAATTTTACGAGGCCTGTCGGGTTGATACTCTTTCAAACAAAAAAAAGAATTTTCCAAATCGGTCCAAATGTCTTCGAGTAATCGGGGAACATACATAAAAAAAAAAACCGGCCAATACACAATCTGTGAAATTTTCAACTGTGTACCTATTACGGTTCTTGAGATATAGCCCGCTGACAGACGGACGGACGGACAGCGGAGGCTTAGTAATAGGGTTCTGTTGGTTATCCTTTGGGTACGGAACCCTAAAAAAAGTTCCTATGAATTGAGAACCTCCTCCTTTTTGGAGTCGGTTAAAAATAGATAAGATACCTATACACAACACACAAGGGACTCGCCAGAGAATGGGCCAGCGTTCTCTGTAAAAATCAACATCATACACTGTGATCGCCAACCCGCCTGCCAAGCGTGGCGATTATGGCAACCCCCCCCCCTTTGGGGGAGGCCTATGTCCAGCAGTGGACGTCTTTCGGCTGATATGATGATGATGATGAACTACACAAGTAAGCATTGTTCTGGCGTGTTATTATCGCTACAAAATTAAAAAATAAATAAAAGAGTAGTTCTAAAGCTGAACTATTCTCGAATGTACGCTCGAATGTGTCTATCAAAAAGATTGTCGCATTGTTGTCGCACTGTCGCGTTGCGGCTGTCTTAGAGAGTCTTTAAAACAGGATGAATGATGAAGAAGCTTCAACCGTTTCAATTTGACATAATGATGATAGCAAAAGAAACAGATTAGATAATATCTTTTACACTATAGATATCCGTTATCCGAGCTACATAGAATCTTATACCTATTAATTTTCCGCTCACATTTCCTTATAACTATTTATATAAGAACTCATAACAAGCCTACCAATTTCGGAAATTGCCCTTAAAATCTTCCCTGCGATAACATTTCAGTATCATTGCAGTCGTGTAACAAACTGAAACGGTATGAGGGCCAACATCAATGTTTATGATATGGGATATAACCAGTTTTTGGCTTTTCACCTCCCAGAATGTGTCAACTAAATGTGTTGATATCTTTTCATCATTTCAGCCAATTGCCGTCCACTGCTGAACGTAAGCCTCTCCCAAAGAGCGCCAACCATCCTGGTCATGAGCAGTCCGCATCCATCCGCTGCCAGTCACCTTCTTTATATTATGGATTCATCGTGCCGCAGGGCGTCCGTTTACTACGTTTGCCCATACGCGGTGTCCACTCTAACACATGTCTGCTCTATCGACCGTCTGTTCGTCTGCAGACACGGCCGGCCCACTTCAAATTCAGCATGCTGATTCTACGCGCAATGTCAGTGACTTTAGTTTTCTGGCGAATGACTTCGTTGCGAATTCTATCCACCAGAGAAACCCCGAGCATTGCTCTCTCCATTGCACGCTGAGCACCCTTGAATTTGTGGACCAGGCCTATGTTGAGTGTCCACGTTTCGGCTCCTTAAGTCATTACGGGTAGGACGCACTGTTTATGGCTTAAGGGATTGTGAGATCGACAATTCAAAGATATCACGCAGCTTACCGAATGTCGCCCAGCCCAAGCGGTTTCTTCGGGTCGCCGCCTTCTCAAAGTTGTGCCACCCAAGTTGTATAATTTGGCCTAGATATATGTATTCTTACACAACCTCGAGGGTAGCGCCATTTACGATTATAGATCTCGGGGTGACATGACTATTGTACATGACTTTGGTTTTGTCCAGATTCATCCCGAGACCCAAGCGTCAATCAAGCGTCTTAAAAACGTCCTCCAACGCGTTCGTAAACAGTTTCGGAGAGATGACGTCTCGTTGTCGTACACCTCGACGCAGTTGGATTGGTTTTGTGCTCTGTTCTTGTACTTGGACGGTCATTGTTGCGGCCTTATACAGACATCTCATCTCATGAGACATCTCTGCATGGACTCCAGGACAGCCCAGGTCTCGACTGTATACGGCTATGCACACAGGCTGATTACATTCCTCGGTCTTTTGGATTATGCGCCTGAGGGCGTGTATGAGGTTCACGGTGCTGCAGCCTTTTCGAAATCGATCGGTAATTCTTGAGAAGCGTGTTATCGCCCTTCTTGAAAAATAATACCACCACGCTCCTGCGCTTAGCCTCCGGTGTTATGCCAGTGTGGATGACGGAATTGAAGAGCTTTATAAGCTCTGTCAAGACAGGTGTTCCTCCTGCCTTGAGCAGTTCTGTGGTTATCCCGTCATACCCCGGAGCTTTGTTATTATGAAGTTGTCCGAGAGCTATTCTAATCTCACCCATGTCAATGTCGAGAAGCTCGTCTGTCAGATGGCGTGTAAGTCTGGCCCGTGGATCATCCGCGTCGTGGACCTGAGGTAGTGTTTTTTGAGCATATAAGTCTACGTAGAAGTTTTTGACTTCAGCGAGTATCTCTGGTTTCGAGGTGACGGTGGTGCCCTGTGACGTTTTGAGTTTCGTCAGGTGACAATGGGAGGTACTTTCGAGCCCTTGTACCGCGCTATGGCTTGCTCAATGACTCGGGTGATTGCGCTCCGAGTGTCGCGTCTAATCAGCTTCTTGACCTCCCTGTTAAGTACCTGGCGCTCAGACGGTCTGGCATTCAGGAGTTCTCGTCATCTCCTCATCAATTCCAGAGTCTCGCTGGTAATTGCTGACTTACGTCCATTAATGGACGTAAGTCAGCAATTACCAGCGAGACAGCGAGACGATGAGTAATTACTCATTGGTCGAAAGTGTTTATTGCCCACCTCGCGGATGACACTCAGTTACTGTCCTCAGTTGTCGTTCATATCTTTTACTAATGAGTAAAAGTTGGTGTACCATTTTTGTTCTAATCGTCGCTGAAAGTCACAATTTAGGACCCGTTAGTTTTAAAGTGTTAATTTTGATCCGTGGTGCTTAGCAATTGGGTCTAGCCCAGTTGCAAACGTCCCCTAGCCTGGCTCTGTTTTGTCTCCTGCTTGATAAGGAAGAAAATGGGAATTATGTTTTACCACCACCTCCACTGTTCTTTTCTGTTTAATTTTGGGCTCCAAGATAGTTGCATCCTTTCTCTGAGACTCATCGAACTTCTTTAATTCGGCGTTTTTTTAAATTAAATCCTTGAAATTTTACGCTAGTTGATTAATAAAATATATCAAGGAAGTCACTTAAAACTTCAAGGAGTTTTGTAACTGTTGCTTCATAATTTCGGCTTAAACAGATTTATACACTTTCCATTCGAAACAGATCGTATATTTCGTAAATAATAATTGAACCATAAACTTTCAGCTGGCGTTTTAAAAGGAGAGCGTGGGATGATCCCATTTTGAAACGATCTTAAATAAACGTTTCAAGTTCGATCTTTTAACTTTGTTTGGACGAAGTTTCCTTACAATTATTTTAACATAAAACCAACAAATTAAAGTGTATTATCTATACTAATATTAAAAAGCTGAAGTGTTTGTTTGGTTGAACGCGCTAATCTAGGAACTAATGGTTCAAATAAAAAAAAACTGAAGCACTCATCTTGGATACCCCATTTATCGAGGAAGACTATAGACTATATAACAACACGCTACGACCAATAGGAGCGGATCATTCATGAAAAATGTGACGCAGAGGAAGTCGCGCGGGTCAGCTAGTGTATATAATATGGCTTTCACGTTTCTCTGGAGACTAGAAAGGTAGGTGGGTACCGAGAACTGCCATTGTATGGATAAAGTGAATAAGACTTCAACATTTTCTCGGTAAACTGAAATTCCGAGTAGAAGATTGGATTTCTGCTTTGTTTAAATAAGGAAGCTTTGATCTCTACTTCTTGGGATTTATAACATGATACGCCTTCTGGAGCTACCGGAGAAATTATGTGTTTTGTCTACCATGCCTCCCCCTTTCCTAGAAAGGCAGACTCCAGTATAGCGATGTTAGAAATAAAGCCTTTATCTTTGCTTGAACTTTGGCTTCATTTTATATGGATGTTTTTTTTATAACTTTTATTGCGTGACTAGTAAGCTACTTTTTGATTTCGCCTGATGGAAAGCGATAAATTGGTTCTCCTCTATTTATAAAGCCTTTTTTTGGCATGGGAAGCCATCAAATGACTCCTCTCGTTCTGGGATATAATTAATTACACATATGAACATTTTAAATAAGTAATCGACAAGTTTTAGTCAAAGATATGCGTATATACTAACAACCCCATAAAGTTTGGTAGTATCACACGCTAGATTCCACGAAGAAGTATGCTGATAACCTTTTTTTGGATGGGAAATCATTAAAAATGACTCCAGAAGGGAGTGTCAGACTCTTACTGACTAACAGCCATCAATGTTCCTCAAAATGCCCTTTGCGATCCAGGGCCGCAGTGACTCTTCCGAACAATTCCGCTACCCTGGAGACCTACAAAGCCTATTCTTCTGTCACAGTTCTGCCAAAAAACAATTTCGTTGAAAATATGCAGTACAATTTTCTTGTATAATACAATCTACACCAATATTATAAAGAAGAAAGATTTGTTTGTTTGTTTGTTTGAAATGAATAGGCTCCGAAAGTACTGGACCGATTTGAAAAATTCTTTTAGCAATGGATAGCTACATTATCAGGGAGTAACATATTTTATCCCCGTACTCCCACGGGAACGGGAACTACGCGGGTGAAACCGCGTGACGTGCGCTAGTTTATCTTATAATTTGTGCATAAATAGTAAATTAAGACTAACACAATATTTATTTTCTTTCCAGACCTAGACAAGCAGTTCTCGGAGCACCCTGAGAATGCAACGGCGCGGCGCGGCCAGCCTTTCGTGCTGCACTGCGGCATCAGCTCCGGCCCGGCCGCCGCGCTCTCCTGGCAGAGGGATGGAGAGCCTCTGCCGCAGAACCCCAGGTACGGACAATATGGACGTGAGATGGGGTAGCCGTTCGTGCTGCACTGCGGCATAAGCTCGGGCCCGGCCGCCGCGCTCTCCTGACAGAGGAATATAGAGCCTCTGCCGCAGAAATGCCGCGGGCAAAATCTAGTTTTAAATAAAATAACTGTAACAATGGTATTAGTGTTAGTACGGAACTACATGTTACCCACGTAGATTTTTTTTTTAAGGTATCTGAGAAAAATATTGATGTTGATTCATTGTTACAGATATCATTTGCTGAACAATCAGCTACTTATAACGGATGTGACAAGAGAAGATGCAGGATTGTACAGGTACACAATGTCAAGTGTTTCATTGTTTATTATTCCACATAACTGGTGATTTTTATAAAAAAAAACTCGTCATTTTATAATGCTGAAGATTTGGCTTGAGATGTTTAGTCGCTACGAAACTTGCATCTTGCTACGCTCCGAGCTACGGCGTAGCACCGTGCTACGAATTTGCTACGCCGCGCCGCTACAAAAGCTTTCTTTGAAGTTTTTTATGCGGCCTATCCAGCCGAATTATAAACTTCGATCGTTTTCCTGTCTGAATACCAGCGACTACATATCCCACCTCCACAACCGTATTACCTAGTTACCAAATAACTGGGTTGATATTCGGGAACAACTGCTTTACGTCACACGGAGGCACGGAGGAATCTCGATATGTAACGTGCGGCTGTTATTATTAGCCACGAGCTCCTCGAAATATCATGAGGAATAAACGGTCTTAAATTGTGACTGTTCAGAGGGAAAATTCAGTCAGTCGCAAACTGTCAAAACTGTCATACATTTTTGAGAGATAGCGGTTGAGATGCGAATACGTACGTTGCTTGAAAATCAGTAGAATTATCACTCAGGTCATCTTTGTTCTGATCATAGTTCAGAACCATTGATATATAAAAAACCCAAGATACACACTCAGCATCTCAAAAACGTCCGCAAAAAAACAAGCGCATAATGTATAATTGTGCGCAAGTTTCAAACAGTCTCGCATCGCTCGCCATAATGCTCTGCTTTGTAAAAACAACTTTAAGCGATCCGTGTAAGGTTGAATTTGCAAAAAAATGTTTATTGTATAACTACACACAACTCACACAATGACATAACACTTGATACATGTCAGTTTTTGACGACAGTTTCGAGTATTGCATTTGTTCGAGGCTGTGCATCTTGGGTTTTTTATATATCAATGTTCAGACCCCTTTATCTGTTTCACAGTCCTTAAGAGGGGACTCTAGTCGGTAACTCTTGGGCCTTTCTCCATAGAAACGCATTCCGCTGTTTTCTTCGTGGATAATGCTGCTAGAGCAATGATTTTTTTCCAATAAATCTAGATCAAAATAATACGTGCCTTTATCATTTCCAAAAACCCGAAAAAACAGCCCATTTTTATCGCCATGTTCAGACGACTATCAGACAAATGTGACAAGTTTTTAACAAAATAGAAAATAATAGAAGCATAGATATAGTAGTCTTCCTCTAAATTTTGATACATAATTTATAGATCAGTCCAGTTTTGAATAAAAAAAATAGCGGAATACAAAACGTCTTTTGGTCAAGGTTTTTATAGGTAAAATCAGCCTCTGCTGAAGTTGTCGCTTTCGCACTTTACTTGATCCCTATCAAGTAAAGTGCGAAAGCGACAACTTCTTCTACAATTCGACGCATCCGTAATAGTTTCTTCAAATACCTATTTTTCAAATTCCTCGGGACTAGAGTCCCCTCTTAAGGACAAACTGTCAAATTCTCGCATCTGTCACGTCACCCTTCAAAGGCCACTGGTCGCTGCCATTGTTTTTGTCGTAAAGATGCGAGTTTGACAGTTCGTCCTTAAGGACACAAATAGATGAAGGGATACGTTAAAATTTAGCCATGAGCTAAGTATTCCATAATTTCCACCAGATGCAAGGCAACGAACTCCCACGCGAACCGAACGCGCGTCAGTCATGGAGGTAGACTGCAAGTGGAGGAGTTGTCTTCGGACCTGGAGCCAGCCATCCTGCCAGTGCAGCATGAGAGTGACGTGGCTGTGCCCAAGGATGGGACGGTCATGCTGCCGTGTCCAGTCACTGGGTGGCCGAGACCTAAGGTAGGAAATAAAAGAAAGAAATAAAAACAATCTATACTCTTAATCTTACTATCATTAATCAATGTAGTGGTACTTTTATAAAACTCTTCCGTTACTGATCAGTAACTGAGTGACTGACAAACAACGCACAGCCAACACTCGTGATCGTGGAAAGCTGAAATTTGGCATGTAGGTTCCTTGTAGGTTCCTGAAATTTGACGTGTAGGGGAGCACTATGAGAGGATTTCTGAAAATTCCTACGGGAATAGGAAAAACGGGATATGCACGTGTAGCGGCATCAATACCACCACAAGAAAAACCAACGGAGCAAATCTACATCGCAACAAAAAGAACCGCGACGTCATCTATCCAACTAGCAGCGAACTACTAGGTTGAAATCCTGCATCGCGGAAACAGAGTTCACCGTGCGATTTGAACATATACATCAGCCTAAATATCAATTATCGGGCAGTTGCCCGCCAGACACAACAACTGTCTGGTAGGAGGATCCTCCCATTTCAACGGAGGTTTGCGGGACTTTACTCTCACCTCCAAACGCGTACAAAGTAGTGGGGAAAAGCTAGTACTATTACAAATGCGAAAGTTTGGTTGGATGGATTGATGAATGTTATTCAATCATGCCAGAACGGCTGAATGGATTTGGATTTAATTTCGCAGAGTACAAAAAAAAAAAAATGCCATGCGATGCCGATGACAGAGGCTAGTAATATAAATGTAAAAGTAACTCTTTGTAATACAAAATACACGAAGCTGACGCTAAAGTTTGTACTTGAGTGGTCGATAAATTGGAATTACCTCGAAATTATGAATTCAAAATAAACTGTTTTCCAAAAATTTACTGGAAAAAAAGTTATAAGATTTCTGGAATCCACGTTTACCTTCCTCGTCTCACCCAGCTAACCCAAACTCTTCTGTTTCCAGTTAATATGGGAGTTCTCCCAGCCCGGGCAGAGGACGAGCGAGTTGGAATCTACAAACGAGGTCCTCATACTGCACCATGTAGACCTGGAGCAGGAAGGAGTCTACACCTGCTCGGTTGAGGGCCACAGCGACCTGGTCAAGGTTAGTTTCAGCCTGGATTAACAGAAATGCCAAATTGTTTGGAATTAATCAATATGAAAATTATTCGCTTAAAAACGTAGAATGAAGTATTAACTTAGGAAAATAAAAACTCGGTTTGTGTATAGTATAGGTATTATGGATTTTGTTGTATTTACAATTTTCCTCATTTTTTCAAGGAGTTTTATATCGGAATTCTTTTTTGGACATTTAAATTCTTATTCAAAAGCCTTGGGAGAAAGTTATAAATTCTTGTAATCACAGATAACTCCATGTTTCCAAGAATAATTAAAATCATTTTTTTATCCATCATGAATTACGTCAGGGCTTTAGGTTGTCAGAATTCTACCGCTAATTAGCAGAACAACAAAATTTCCCTAACATAATTTTTGATTTGAAAACGCTGATTGTTCTTGAAGCCTTTTGTATTTTCCACTTCGCTTGAAATTAGGCATAATTTTGATGAGCAGATAAGGTTAATGAACAGTCTATTCATTTGAACGAGTACAGTTTGAAATGTTATATGAAACTATTGTTGTGCTGTTGTGCCGCGTACTGTACTACTTGCTTACAGATATTAAGACTTGTAAGTAAGGGTGCTGACACATTGACTACGCTTTGCCCACATTAAAAATGGCGAATGTTATGTTATATCGATAAAATTTTGAATTAGAGAGAGACTGGAAATAAGAATAGTCATTTTTTCAAAACATAACGCTCCTCTTGGCGCCGTCGGGTAATAATCAGCTGTTCAGTCATGTTGTCGAGTCATGCGCACAACATGTACAAACATGATGAGTAACAATGACCAGTTTTCAGGCATTGCGTTTATTATGTGTCACGTTGTATATATGTATTCTGCGTATGCGTACCAAGTTTGATCAAAATCGGTTCATTAATTTCTTAGATAAGGATCGAAAATTTTTATGAAACAGTGAAAGAGCAAACGTTCTTAATTGCTAAAACACATCTACAATGATATGCTGTGGAGTTTTACATTAGTATATCTATATTTAGGTATTGAAACTCAGACAAAACTGGAGCAAATCTTGAAAATGCCACTGGGGCTCTTCAGGCACTTGTCTCACAACCGACGAGAAAGCGAGTTGATATCGACCATTTGCTCGCTGAGGAAAGGGACAAAAGATATAGATCTCGTGTGAGTTAAAGAGACACATACATTCATAGTCGATAGCTGGCTGTTCACACTGCCGGCGAGCGGCTCTTACCTCTAGTTGAACGCAGCGACAAGAGTTATTAAAAATTGTACTCGCTCAGCGACACTCGCTCGGCGATGCTCGCTTGGCGGTCAGAACAACCAAATTGCGGTAATTTCTACCTATAGTGCGGGCCGGAGCGAGCATTGCGATTAAAAGCCCGTCGCACTAAAGCACTCGCTGAAAGCCGAGCGTCAAAACTATCGAAACTTTTCACTCGCTACTCGCTGATCGCCGGCGGTGAGACAAGTGCCGCATACTTGTGCGTAGAATCGTATTTAGATATTTGTCAATGTGTACACACCCTTACGCGACGTAAATGCGAAACCTTATCAAACAATATTTAATTCAAATAAGGTGAAGTTATCTATATAATTGCTTTTCACTGTACATAGAGGTTCATATACCTATTATATATGTACCGCCGTGTCTTCGCCGAATATCTTTGTATGCCTGCCAGCCATTTGTGTTAAGAATTGAATACATATTGCCTTATTTAACTAAATGTTAACCTGAGGCGTATTTGATTATTGTACTTCATATTATATTTGATTCTCTTGTTTGTAGAGATATTATTGTCCTTTTGTTAATACAATAGATTGGTTTTCTCTGAATTTTCTAGGTTTTTATCAATGGTTAGAACTGTCTCAATGTTTAGGGTCCCATACCTAAAGGATAACCAACGGGGGTTCCGTTGGTTATTATTAGTATTAGTAAGTCTCCGCTGTCCGTCCGTCCGTTCGTTCGACTGTCCATCCGTCGGTCTGTCTGCGGGCTGTATCTCAAGAACTGTTATAGGTGTAATAGGTAGACAACGCATAATAAAAATTAAATTAATTTAAACATTAAAGGGGAAGCCCCCCATCTTGGGGGACGTACGCGCACAGCTGGCGCTTGTAAGAGAACGCGTTGTACATAACGCCGGGCTCGCACCGCCGACGTGTGCTGTGCGTCAGAAATGTTAAGTTCGTACTGTTGTAGTATTGTTATCCAGCAGTGGACGTCTTTCAGCTGATATGATGATTAAAGGGGATTACAGTATTTTCTTTCGGTTTACTGTACGGGACCCTTGGTTTGAGAGTCTGACTCGCACTTGGCCGGTTTTCTAGCCAAGTAGTGTCTAAATCCATTTAAATTGATTATTATTTAGGTTTCTCAGCAAATAAAACAAAAGCTATTAAACGTTGTTTTTCTTTTATTGTTTTGCTCTTGTTTATCACACGAAAATAGTTTATTAAGATAAAAGAGTGGGAAATAAGGTAGCGTTAAATTGTATTGAAAGAAAATAGCGTAGGACGTGTAGACTTAATTTCGGTAGATACTGTTATAAATATACCGTCACATCTTTTTCTTGTTACGCTGTTTAGTCTTCTTCTTCTTGTTGTGTGGGCAGTAAGGTCTAACGTCTCCACATACCCTAGTGTCAGAGTCTCTAAACCGCCTCATGGGCCTCTGACATGGTTTATTTGACGACCGCCACTTGGCGGCCTGGACAACCGGCCTTCCGAAGCACGAAATCGTCTTTTTTTCAGATAATCAGGTGATTCAAGCCTGCAGTGTCCTGGTCAAACTGGAAACAACTTTACAAAGTATGCTTCCCGTGGGAATCGAAACCACGACCACCGGGTCACAATAATAGTACCTGTACATAATTCAATAGTTTTGTTTACAATTCATACCGGCACGTGTTGAATAAGAAAAAGACAACTTTTTCTAAAATTATTGACAGGCTTGCGTCTGATCACAATCACACCCACCGCAACGCCATCTATCCCACCAGCAGCGAACTACTTATGAAATCCTGCATCGCGGTATCAGAATTCTCCATGCGATTTTTTTTTTAATTTGTTTAAAATCTTAGTTAAGCACATACTTAGGACTTTTATGGCTATGTAATTAAGCATTTTATTTTTCACTATCCGGTATTTTTAAGTAATTAGTTTCATAAATAAATAAATTATTGTTGCCTTACTTGGGGAAGAGACTGGACCCCACGACACAGGGAATCCTAGTGTGGGATCCAGGGAATTTGAAGAAACCTAGCACTTAAAGCTCTTAGGTATCGCAATATTGTCTAACTATTGTACAATGTGTTATTGAACTGAATAAATTGATTTATTTATTTCTTTGAACATTAATACAACATACCGAATATCAACTATCGGACAGTTGCCCACCGGACTCAACGACCGTCCGGGCGGAGGATCCTCCCTTTTCAATGGAGGTTTGCTGGACTTAACACCTTGTTCCTCATACCCTCCATAATTTCAAGATCCCAGATTGTAGCTATAAGTATTCATATTTTTTTTTTTTTAACATTATCTTTCTTTTTCTCCAGACTTTCAACGTAACGATAACAGAACCAGTGAAGATCACAGTACCACCGACATCCAAGCAGACCTTCAGAGCCACTACTGTGCGGTTCAACTGCACGGCTGTGGGGAGACCAGCCCCCACCGTGACCTGGTACAAGGATGGGAAGCCCCTGCCGCTGGCTGGACGGGTGAGTCATCAACAACAGCCTTTAGCAATCTACTGCTAGATATAGCTTTTAAAACTGGCTTCATCTACAATGCCACATACGCGTTGAACTCAAACCTGAGTGGCCAAAAAGGCCACTTTAGGAGAATCATATTAGAATCATAATCACGTAACAATCTGTCAAATTTCATTTTCATCTTTATCGCTAACGAATTAGGTTCAAGGTTGATTGGGATAATTTGACAGTGACGGGTAGCGTGATTTGCTTTCTGATTCTGCTAAAGTACCCTTTTTAGACCCGCTGATGTCGCGCAAATCCTATAGGGTGCAACCAAAGCTATCCACAACAGCCCATAGCGTAGTTGCCCGGAGGATCCCCACTAGTTTATGGTGGTTGAGTTTTCTACGCTGTTCCTCATACTAGTAAAAACCTTTAATTAATTAAGCCTCGGCTTTTCTAGTCTATCTAAATATCATCAGTATATCTGTAAACTTTACATTAAGTTATCATGTGTGTGTGTGTGGTGTGTGTGTGTGGTGTGTGTGTGTGGTGTGTGTGTGTGGTGTGTGTGTGTGGTGTGTGTGTGTGGTGTGTGTGTGTGGTGTGGTGTGTGTGTGTGGTGTGTGTGGTGTCATGTGTGTGTGTGTGTGTTAGTTGTCATGTTAATGTGCGTCTGTTTGGGCGGAATAAACTATTTTTCTTTCTTTTTTTTTCTTTCTTTTTATATGTTATATATATAATTATATATTTATATTATAAATGCGAAAGTAACTCAGTCTGTCTGTCTGTCGCGTTTCCACGCCAAAACTACTGAACCGTTTTAAATTAAAATTGGTACATAGATAGTCTAGAGCCTGAGAAAGGACGTAGGCTACTTTATTATCCCAGGAGTAAGTTCCCTAGGGACCATGCGGGCGAAGCCGCTGGCAGAAGCTAGGCTAGAATATTTTCAGTGTTTTCTATACTAATCTCGGAGACAAGGGGAGGAAAGAAATTTTTCAGAGCAGACCCTGTTGCAAAAAAATACATATTTTTATTTCTTTCTTATTTTGTAAATAGTTGGGCATACGTCATCTAAAACTATTGCAAATTTCAAGTTGATAGCATTAGTAGTTCTTGAGATATCCAGCTGTGATAGACTGAGCCGCACCATTTTTTTTAAGGCTGGGAATCATCAAATGACTCCTCCCGCTCTGGGTGAAGCAGAAGGGAGTGTCAGACTTTTACCATTGACTGACTAAAACCCATCCTCCTAATGCCATTTGCGTTCCAGGGCCGCGGTGACTCTTTCGAACAAATTCCGCAACAGACTGAGTCGCATCATAGCGGTTCCTTTTAATCATTTTGGTACGGAACCCTAATAATCAGCCTTTAACAGTCCCAATGCTGTGACACAGGCTTTTTTACTTTGAGAGGGAGAGGGCCGCAATCCACCACGCGTTTCTTAATATATCGTTATTTCGAAATGTGTTCTTTTTGCAGATTGTGGTGCTACCGTCAGCTGACGGCAAGCGATTGGAACTGCTTATCAGAAGTGTCACCTCGGAAGATGCAGGTAAATACCTAAGATTTTTTTGAAAATAGAAAATGAAAACAGTTTTTGAACTTTATGAATTGTTTCAATACAAACGTTTGATTATATTTTCCAGGAGTGTACCAGTGCTTCGCGCAGAACCCTACATCCTCAGCGTCGTCGTGGGCCACGCTGAATGTGACTGGTACGGTCGCGGCGGCGCCGGTGGGCGTGCGCTGCTGGCCGGCCGGCGCGCGCGCAGTCAACGTGCGCTGGCCCAGCGTCAATGCTGACGTCATGGCCTATACTGTACAGATCACAGCGCCAGGTCAGTGTGGGCTAACAAATCATTGCAATACACTTGTCCTTTTCTTGTATAGAAGCTACGACTTTAACACTTTTTAACAGCGGTCAGTGCTAAATTTGTATGATCTCTCTTTAAAGAACTTGAACGGAATTGCAAATTTGAAACTTTTACCTTAGAAATAGTAGACATTGAGGGTTCTGTGCCGGCACCTATCGAATGCTAAAATTCTCATGTCAACAAGACGTTTAAATCGTAATTTATTTACCAACTTGATCTACAGTGTGCTTGCTCGTCAAAAGCAGGCAGTAGGTAGGTATCTACTTAAATAATATCTAAAAATGTTTTAACTGTCACCTGTTTTTCTTTTCATTTTATTTTCCAGTAAAAGCTTATTATTTTTTTCACGTAAAAGTGATCTTTTTAACATGTTAAAAGACATATTACCGCACTGATAACATGCCTGCTTCTTCCATACTTCTACTTTAGTCGTAATCTGTTGTTTATCTATTTGATATGGGTTTGCTCTTGACTCTAGTCTAGGTCAGAGATGACAGACAAAGTCGACGATGAAGTAAACTTATCCAGAAGAAGCCTGTTCACTCTAACTTTGAAGAGATTTGGGTTGTACGCGTTCGGAAACATAGAAGCAGGCAGAGAGTTCCTTCCACTCCTTTGCTGTGCGATTTGTTTCCGATTAAACAATATGCCGTTTTACGAGACCATTTTTTAAAAAGGCAAGGCAATTATGCAGTTGCTGATTAGTCTTTGATTTCCCACCATTCCTATGTTGTTAAGTTCTATGGGCCTCTTATTAATCCTAATTTTATTTCCCAGGTGGAACTTCACTACCCGGGCAGCCAGTTATTGGTCTCGAAGATGTCGTCACAGTTGCGGAACCACTCACACCTTACGTGTTCCAGGTTAGTACCAATTTCAATACTAATGGGTGTGCATAATGCTAGGAAACTCACCAAAGGCGATCTTCAAGGTTAAGCAACGCTTGCCAAGGTCAGTGCGTCGATGGATGAGCATTCACTACATAAGCCGCCTGTCGAAGACACGTATCTTGGAAAGTATATTCAATCGTTAGCATGCCTGTCCATTACAGCTGAGCGAGGCAGCGGAGTAACGGAGAAATTTTAACCAATGGAATTGCATACATATAATCTTCGCAACACGTGGGTCACTCATATTTTGACTGACATGATTGGTTAATATTTCTCCGTTTCTCCGTTCCGCTGCCTCACTCCACGCAAATCCACAGGCACCCATCGTCCCGGCTGTCATTTGTAGATCTTTGACATTCGTTACGGAATAAGACACCAGCGGGTCTAAAAAGGCCACTTTAGTAGAATCAGAAAATAATTGGCTTGAAAATGAAATCGAGAGCAAACTCGTAAAAACAGCGCTGCACTCAGTTCTGACATCAAAACGAACACACATACATAATAATGAAAACTGGGTAGATTAAGGCTGGCTTTCCATCACTGCTGTGCGATAAAGAATTGTAAACTATAATATTAGATTTAACGAATGTATAGCTTCAAGAGAAAGTGGCAATCATTAGGGTGCCTGTCCATTACAGCGGAGTGAGGCAGTGGAGCGGAGAAACGGAGAAATTTTATCCAATGGTATTGCATAAAATCTCCGCACCACGTGACACCGTACCTCGTCCGTCCGCCGCCGGCGACCACTCGTTTCCTCCGAGGAAGCGAGTGGTCGCCCGCGCCGCGCCTCCGCTCGCTCGTCGATGACGCTGGCGCGTAGCTCGGTCACGTCGCCTGCGCGTGCTGTCTTTGTGTTTGTTGGTTGCGATTCCCAACAGCTAAGTTATAACTTAATTTACTTGTTTATAGGTTCGTGCGTACATCAAGTCGTCATCAATGAGAAATATTGCTAGCGACATGTCGGAGAGTGTCGAATGTCAGGGACAAGGAGGTAAGCACAACTTTTAAACGACTTAAAAAAAAGGATGTTTTAGTTCGACCCGCATGTTTTTACCGTCTCTACTTACACAAAACAGAGGGGAAATTATTTTTAAGAGTATGTCGCATTTGCATCTCAGTCATGAACTGTTAAAAATAGCGGTGAATTCCATTTGACATTGATTGTCGCCGAATCGACATTCACATTGATTGATGACACGGCTGGCGCAGTGGTTGAGCAATTAGCTACTGCGTTGCGTGTCGCGGGTTCGATTCCCCGTATGATAGTTTGTATGTTTGTATATGCAACCACGAAATTCATAGAGTAGGAAACGTTTAAAAAACGATTTTCGAACATGAATGTGAGCGAGTTTAAAAAATTAGAATTTCAGCCTTCTGTTCGATGCCTAAGAAGAAACACTTTAAAAACGACTGAATAAGTCCCATATTTTGTTTTATTCGGCTTTAATTGGTACAATGCTTCTTGGTCTAGAGACTCTGGCCTAGCATAGACTGGACAACTCCATCATTGAATTTTGAATCAGTCACATCATCATGTAATTTTCTTTTTATTATTTATCCAGTGCCAATAAAACTGGCTCGGCAAGGCGACGACATCTTGGTCTCCTGGAGGCAGTTCGCCAGTCAGACACCTGGCGTGCTGCAGTGGATCCTGCAGTACAAGGCGGAGAACAGTACTGATGAGCACAACGTCACTCTTGACGGGAAAGTCACCAACCACACTGTTAAAAGTAAGTATAAGAGTAGTGTAAGCAAGTAATTTGAATCGGAATTTAAACATAAAATTAAAACTCGAAAAATTAACTGTTTCATACATTTTCATTGGCTAAATTTTGTATGAAACAGCTGATATTTTTTCCGAGTTTTCGGGATTGCTTTCAAAGTTAAAGTTGTTTATGATCATGTGTACTTTTACTGCCTAAGAGTTTGTTGGTGTTTTACAACTAACCCTGTATAGAGCTGAAAATTTGCTGAGCTGAGCTAAAAATTTTTACGAAGTTATGCGCGTACATACACTTCGGCGATTCATTTTTATTTATATAGATAAATTAATTTTGTCCTTAGTGTCATCACAAGAGCCGCTGCAAGTGCGAGTCCTGGGCACGAAGCAGCTGCCCTGGCTGCAGCAGAACCTGACGCTGGTGCCCTGGACGTCCACCGACGTCGCCATCCATGCGCACGACGGCGGGTGAGGTTCTGTTGCCACCAGACAGATGACCTTCTATTTTTGTAGACATAAGTTAGTGTAATCTGGTGTACGGTAGGCGCCAGATAAGCTTGCAATAAAGTACATTGACCTTTCCCTAATATCCCTTCGTAGATACCCGAACAATAAATTATGAGCCGTTTTTCATTACTAGAGAATGTAAAGGATCACGATAGAAGTCAATTCAGGACAGCTTTATGTGTTTATTTCTGTTTTTGATATTAAGAAAGTTAGTAAATGTATTTGGTTCAATGACTATTATTGCACATTCATCTGGTGTGTACCATACTAATTTCCAACCGGACATACATACGAACGAAGCAAGTTAATAAAAAGCTTGTTTTAAGCAATTTTTTGTAACTAGAGAACTACTTTCAAGAAGATGATTTAAAAAGTTTTGAATTTATAATATTATTAAAAGACAATGTTTTTTTTTACAAAAGAATTTGAACTTTGTCATGTAAGACCTAGAGTTTGTTTTAAAATGTTAAACTCAAAGTCATTTATTTCAATTAAACCATTTAAAGACACGTGAAGTATATGCCCCATGAAAGATATGGCTACTTTAGCCAGTCTGAAATCTGGTTGAACTAGTTCATCCCTCTTTCTGTAACATAATTATGTGTGTCGCCTTGTTTACTACAAAGATTCAGATTCTTTGTTAACGTTCAAGATGTTTTCATAGTTATATTGACAAGGTACCGTCATGATGTTAATTTTCTTAAACAGGTCCCTTAGAGAATCACGACGGTGGAGATTGTAAATGGTTCAGTTGGCTCTTTTCTATAGAATAAAAATAGATTCGATGTCTGCAGCCCTTTCCCATAGTAAGATACCGTGAGACATGATACTATGAAAGTAACTAAAATAGACTTGTCTCGCGGGATCAATATCCGTAAATTAACGGATTTTTCTAAGAGCATATGCTACTGAACTTCGCCGTTCTGCAAGCGATATTAAGTGAAGCGTAACGCTTGATTCAAGGCTACAATGGGATCATCATTTCCCCAGAAAAACCGTTTTATCTACGAATTCCCTGCCACACACTGACATTCAGTAAGGGAAATCTTATGTCCTTTTCATCATTTGTTATTGGTAATTATCTCGAAATATGAATTCAATCAGTTTTTCGTTACTATTGGCTTTGCATCAAGATCAATAGTTATCTTGTTCCACTGACTGCTAAATATAGGTCGACTCTGTTTAATCCATCACTGTACTTCGAGTGTCTAATCTCATTAAAATCCTATTTACTTAATGTTATACATGTGGAAGTTTGTGAGACTAAATTGATGAATATTTGTTGATCTTTTACGCAATAGCTATGAACCGGATTTGGATAAAATTTGGCACACGTAGTTTCAACCTGGGTTTCCAGTGATAATCAAGACCGTATAAGTACATTTCCCTCATTCCTCCAGGGTGGTGACAGCAGTGCCCGAAGACGTGGAGGTGACAGACGTGGCCCCCCGAGAGATGACGGTGCGCTGGCGCTGCGAGGAGGCTGACGCATCGCTGGAGCTGTACTCCTATATGGTGTGCACGCGCAAGGTGGACGGCAATGAGGAGTGTCTCGAGAGGTACGTGGACTTTTGATTGAAAGCGTCGTTTTGTGCGAGTTGTAGAGAATGTGCGATGTTGTAGGTAGAAGTCCACTTCTGTACATTTGCGTGCATGAGGTATCATCATATCAGCCGAAAGACGTCCACTGCTGGACATAGGCCTCCCCCAAAGTGGAGGAGGGGGGGGGGATGCCATAATCGCCACGCTTGGCAGGCGGGTTGGCGTATGAAATATAATATAAATAAATAGATGTTGAGTAACGTTTCTAGGTTTGTCTGACTTATATGTTTTGTTGGTAAAATTAGCTATACTGTTTTTTTTTTTTATTTAGCCTATTGTGTACTGTTGGCAAAGGCCTCCCCCATATCCTTCCAGACACTAAATTTACTGAATTTACTCACAAATTTTTTTGATAGATTTGAAAACATTAATTGGCATTGTTGGCCTGGTTGAGATTGGTAAATAGTAAATGGTCAAACACATGAAAATCCTTCTTCTTCTATAATTTCGACTAGTTAAATTAAAAAGGAGAGAATCCGGACACGTTTAACTGACCATAAAAGATTGATTTTAAGCTATTTACAAAATAAATATCATTTGCAATTTTATTATTTCTAAAAGTTCGGATCTCAGGATATGAAAATCAGTCAAAGAATCAAAATAGTCAAAATCTGCTTAATTGACTCCAGCTTTACTCTCCTTCGTCTCTGGACCGACCAAGCTCTCCCAAGATCATCTCTTATCTTCTGTCCGCAGCCACAGCAAGTCAGCTCGCATCGTGAAGCTGTCACCCAGCACGGAGTATGAAGTGCGCGTACAAGCCAGAGTACCTTCGAGGAAGGCTGTCGGCGAGTTCTCCGCACCCATCCAAATTAGTACACCTTCTGAGGGTAAGTAGAACTCCCTTCATTAGAACTTTGAGAAAGTGAAGTGTGTGAAATAGACTTTACACTGTCATCATCATCATCATCATATCAGCCGAAAGACGTCCACTACTGGACATAGGCCTCCCCCAAGCGCCGCCACAACGACCGGTCCTGTGCGTCTCGCATCCATCGGCTACCCGCAACCTTCACCAGGTCATCGGTCCACCTTGTGGGAGGCCGCGCCAACGTTGCGTCTTCCGGTACGCGGTCGCCACTCCAGAACTTTTCGGCCCCATCGACCATCTGTTCTGCGAGCATTGTGCTGCCCACTGCCACTTTAGTTTGGCGATCCTTCGGGCTATGTCGGTAACCTTGGTTCTCTTGCGGATATCATCATTCCTGATTCGATCACGCAAGGAAACTCCAAGCATTGCCCTCTCCATTGCCCTTTGAGTGACTTCTAGCCTTCTGATGAGGCCCATTGTAAGCGACCACGTTTCAGTTCCGTATGTCATGACTGGCAACACGCACTGATCATAGACTTTACACTGTGAAGGGAAGTAATTTGTAAACAAGAACAAAAAATCGACGCCTGAAGATGTAACTAAGGATGAGAACTTTTTATTTACAAAAAAACATAACGTTGCTTTTGGTTTTGTTTCTTTGTTTTTTAACACCGACTTCCGAAATTAAGGTGTTTTCTATACTTTGTAGTGGTAGTGGATGTCGGTTATATTTTTTTTTGTAAAAACCTTTTTTTATTTTTTACTTTTAAGTGTTGATACTTTGATGACGTCTTCGTCTACGCAAAAATTGAAATAAGCTCATATAATAAAAACTACTGAGCCAAACTGAATTAAATTTTTACGGGACCAAATAGCATCGAAAAAAAGAGAATCACAGAAATCGGATCAGAAAACTGAGAGTAATCGGTGAACATACATTAAAAAAAAATACCCACCGAATTGAGAACCTCCTACTTTTTTGGAAGTCGGTTAAAAAGAGATCTCTACTGAGGATGACTTATAGGAAAGTAGTGGAAGAAGAAGATCATAACAGGAGAATGATAATGGTGTCCCAATATTATGTGCGCGCTAACTAGATTGATCTCGGTTGCATTGCGATTAGTTTTCAAACCCTTTTTTTAGGATTTCGTACCCAAAGGATAACCGACGAAACCTTATTACTTCGTTGCTCGTCCGTCCGTCCATCTGTCTGTCAGCGGGCTGTATCTCAAGAACCGTTATAATTTTTACAGATTATGTATTTATATTGCCGCTATAACAACAAATAATAAAAGAATAAATTAAATTTGTAATTAAAGGGGGCTCCTATACAAGAAACGTTTTTTTTTTTTAAGTTTATGGTACGGAACCCTTTGTGTGAGAGTCCGACTCGCACTTGGCCGGTTTTTTTTGGATGGGAAATCTTCCAAATGACTTCTCCCACCCAGGGCGGAGCAGCAGTACCAGACGCTGATTGACTAAAAACCACCCTTGCTCCCTCAAAATGCCTTTTGCATGGACCGCGGTAACTTTTTTGAGCAACCCTGGCAGCTTCCGCAAGCCTGGCAGTGAGTTCGGCCCCTAGGTCAGGCAAATTGAGGGAACCCCATCGAGGAATAGAAGTGTTATATTTTTTTAGGGTTCCGAAAAAAAAAACGGGCCCTTATAGGATCACTCGGGTGTCTGTCTGTCTGTCCGTCTGTCACAGCCAGTTATATCACGTATTACGTAAATTATTAAATTTGTAGTATGGGTGTCACTTTTGGGGGTCAAACTAGAAAATTAAAAAAAAAAGTTTTTTGAACAATATTGTGTGACTATCAAATGAAAGGGCTTACTGTGAGGGGTTTAGTTATATTTTTTTCATAATTTTAAAATAAATGGTTTTGAAGTTATTCAAGAAATTAGACGAAAAATGACCATTCCCCCCCCTTATCTCCGAAACTACTTAGCCTAAAATTTTAGACATAGATCTTTACCTAAAGATTACAGGAAAACCTATTAGAAGTCTGTAGTGTTAAAAAAACATGTTAAAAAATTAAATTCGTTTGCAACCCTTTGCACGCGAGTCCGACTCGCACTTGGCCAGTTTTTTTAACATTACACCTGTTCTTCAATGGGGCTAGGCAAAGATATACCTACAGTCCAGCTCCAATTCACTTATTATAAAGCTATATATCTCATTTATCTTCCCTTCCAGGTCCTCAACGCTTCAAAGACTTGACCTACAAGCTGGTGAACGCGTCCACTCTCCGCGTCTCCTGGAACAGCATCCCTGACAAGTATACCATCCACTACAGTAACGAATTGAAGCTGCCAATCAACCAGTGGCCCTGCGTTGATACTGTGGGCAATACTGTGCTGGTAAGTGCTGAGCGATTTTGAACCTTATTTCATTGGAATGGGAACTGTGTCTGATAAGTCTACTTAAGCTGCAAATCAACCAGTGGTCTTGTGTTGATATATGCTGGCAATACTGTAC
This sequence comes from Lacanobia wlatinum, assembly GCA_947578705.1. Lineage (NCBI taxonomy): Eukaryota > Metazoa > Arthropoda > Insecta > Lepidoptera > Noctuidae > Lacanobia > Lacanobia wlatinum. Next base: position 3,852,316 of record OX388035.1, read on the forward strand.
TGAGCGATTTTTAACCTTATTGCATTGCATTAGGAACTGTGTCCCTGACAAGTATATTTTGAAAGAAAGAAAGAAGTCATTTATTTGCCCATAACGTAGGTATGATGGTTATTGTGTCGAGAGTTCTGATACATTTTGCCTTACGACATGCAAAATTATTTAATACAATATTATATTTAGCTATACAGAAAAAAACAAACGACGTAGACAAAAAACATTCAATAAACAACATCATTATTAAAATAACTCATATTATTAAGAAAAAAAAAACATTCGGAATTAGGCCAAAAATTATACGAACAAATCAAATGTCAATAAATTGAAATATAAATTTCAATAAATTAAAATACAAAGAAGTTACATAAAAATGACAGAAAATTAAATTAAAAATGTATCAATTAATTAATCTACAAATGTTAAAAAAGAAGAAGCATACACCCCATTAACAGAAGGTTTTGTCATTCAGAGCCCTAAAACTGAAATGCGTTTTCACTCACAAAATTGCTGACTCATCGCATTATGTAGAAATTAGGCAATTGCAATTACGTTTAGGGTTTATTATTAATTTATTTAATGAATATATGTTCAATTTTCATTTCTTATGAACAATGGTAAATTTTACGTAATAATATTAATGTGTTATGGAGAAAACAGTTAATTCTGAACGTTTTTAGTAGTTTTTTATGGATTTGACTGGGATTTTTTTGAATTTTTGAACGAAATAATGTCATTGGATGATGAATTTCACGTGGTAGATCATTAATGTATAGCAGACATAATAATGTACCAAGTACACTACCTTGTGGAACCCCAAATTTAAGTATTCTATTGGAAGATAAATATTTAAATTCACGCTTGGTTTTAGGACGTACTCTCGATATTTCTGTGTGCTGTTTTCGATCAGTGAGGTAAGACGTTATTGGGTTTAGTACGTTGCCTTTTAAACCATAGTTTTCAAGCTATTTAATAGGGCGTCATGTTTTACATAATCGAAAGCTTTTGTCATGTCTGTGAAAATTGCACAGACAGGGTTTTTCTTATCCACATTATTCATTGTCACTTTTAAAAGATCAAATATTGCCATGCTATTATTTTTATTTTTTTGAAAGCCTTTTTGTTCTTCGCTATATTGGTTTTAATAACAAATGGGTAAACAGATTTATATATAATCTTTTCGAACATCTTAGAAAAACACCGAGGGTAATAAGGTTAAGGTTATGGCTCTGGCTTTGGTAGAAACTTCGTCGTATCCAAAACTTTATATTTTTTAAATGTTTTATTACATGTAGTATATCTTGAGGTACTACTGGAAACATGAATAAAGAATTCCTAATAATCGTATTGCCACTTATCTTGCCCAGATGTTTGCTAAATGACTCAGCAATTTGCTTAGGATTATTTACTAGTTTACTATCTTTACTTATTTGCAAAATAGGTTCTTTTAAGCGATTGTTATCATTAATTATCTGCCATGACGTCTTTGATTTATTTTGGGAACAATTAATAAGGTAATTATTCTGAGATTTTTGAGTGAGATTTATTTGTTTTTTTAGTCTCCGTGAATAATTTCAAATGTATTTATACTTTCACTTGAAGGTGCTTTTCTATATTTCCAAAGTAGGATTCTTTGTTTCCTGGTAGAAATCCTTATTCCACGCGAAATCCATTTTACTTTTTTATCAGTTTTTACATTAATTAATTGTTTTGAAAAGCTTAGATCATAAAATAAACGAAATATCTATAAACATATCGTATGTCTCATTAGGGTTATCTATTTCGAATACTTCTGAAAGAGACAGATATTAAAGGTGTTTTTTGAATAATGTTAAATTTTCATTGGATAATTTACGTTTATGAATTTAGTATGCTTGTTTTGTTCACCTGTATTTTTAAAATCTGAGCAGTGTGGTCGGATAATGCAAAATCAATTACTTCACTCACACATTTTTGTCTGCAATTATGAGCAAAGTTATCTTGACAAGTGCCGCTTTTTAGTCTAGTCGGTTGCTTGAATTCCAATTTAAGATTATAGGTAAGTAATAAATTTTCAAAGTCTAATGTTATTTCTTTTTAGTGTGTTAATCTTAAAGTCCCCACACAAAACATTTTTTTTACTGGACATACACAATTGGTTCAGTAAGATGTTAAAATTATCCATAAACGAATTTATACCCGACATATTCGGAGTCATACCCGATCAATATCAACCAGTGGCCTTCCGTTGATACAGTGGGCAATACGGTGCTGGTAAGTGCTGAGCGATTTTGGACCTTATTGATAGGTTTGACCATAATTACACCTGATGGTAGCCGATGATGTGGTCAATGATGGAGAACGCTTCCTCAGGAGTAACCTATTCACTCTTGACTACGCTATATATAGTTTCGAGAATTTGAACCTTACAGTACAGTACAGTATTGTAAGAGTGTTTATCGAATATAGGGATAATCTTCGGCTAGTACCCAGATAGCTCTGCTGTAGTAGTCTTGATAGAGACCTCCATGAGGATTCCCATCCGCCAATGAGGATTCCCAGGAAATTTACGCCAGCAATTGGCACCACATAGGCGAGAGGTCCTGTTCATTGAAAAAGTGACTTTGACGTTTTCTTTTCGAATCGATGGACAACTGAGCCCAGTAGGTGTTAGCATCGTCAGCATTCAATAAATCCCCCAAAGTACAGGTGTATGGCACTTGGGGCACTGTAACATGTGGCTCATGTTCTGAACAGGTGCCCCTGTTTCCGTTGCGCACAATCTCAGTTGAGTATCCAATAGGTCTATGAAACCCTATTTCGCCTTTTGTGTTTGCAGCGGCCTACCAAGGTGCGCGAACGTCCACTGCCATTCCCAACCTGGAAGCAACTGCTCTTTGAGGGTCATAAAATCGTCACGCGGTGGATACTTGTGTTCCCACAGTTTGCCTCTCTCTTTAGGTAGCCTATCCTAGATTGCCTCTGTGTGTCGAAGGAAGCTTTTGCGAATTTTTAGTCTACCCGGGGTTGACATGTGGCTGTAGAGGGGATGTCGGGAATAGGTTCCCTGGTTTTTAAATGTCAGAAAACATTCGTGTTTTGACAGGTGCCTAGACCTGACGCGTCAGTGCTGCCACCTGGTGCTTGTCATTTCAGGAAACCCTCATTGACGCAAGTCCCTCGAACGCCTTCCAAAGGTCCCGGACCCCAGGTCCCCTGGGACGTTGCTAATTATAATATTTTTGTTGCAGTTGACCGGACTAGATCTGACGAAGGAGTTGTACGTGATCGTAACGGGGTACGAGCCCATCGGCCACAGCTCCATCCTAACCGTGCCCGTGCAGTTGCCTGGTGAGTCTGCCTGAAATGTCTTTTTAAATGTTGTATACGGAGGCCCTAGCACGAATGTTAAGACGTATAATAACGTTACAGTATCGTTAACGTAAGTGAATTTTGAATATAAAACACTATAACCCCATAGTATTTTTGTTTAATTTAATGCAAAATACACAATTTATTTCATACAAAAATATGAATATAGTATCCAAATAAATAAATATTATGAGCGAAACGATTACTAAAGTTATATTAAAATTTTACGTTATGTTACCATCCGTCAAAATCCATCTTTGCCATTTTGGCAAAGGGGTAGGTATTTAAATGAAATGCTTGCTAGTTTTTGGGCAAAAACGACGCCAGTGAACAAGCATATATTTCTTTTTTCTTTCTTTGCTTACCTAAACTAACAATTATTCGGTCGGACTATAGAAACAAGCAATCTAAATTAATAGAGAATTAGAAATCAACCTAAATATTTTTTTACAGAATCACTTCACATAAAAAGAGTTCAATACATTTTATTAATTAATTTTAAATTTCATTTAAAATGTTTCTATTACATTGATGAGTTTATGATTATAACTAACGAAATAGGTAGGTAAATTCTAATATTAATGAAAATGATTGTTCAATTTTTGTTTCTACCATCTGTGTAAATGAACAAAAGATGCATTTTTATGACATGTTTTACACTGTTAATGCTTTTTCATGTAAATACATGATTTTGTTTTTGACGATAGATCAATTTTAATTATGATTTTATATGAACTGTTTCTTATTGCACATTGTTAAATAGATTTTGGGTTTTATGTTACTGTTGGTTATTGCAATTATTATATTAACGATTTTTTTATTGTGTTAACCTTGTTATAATATCTCGCTTTTTGTACATGTGATGAGATTTTGTTGGTTTTACACCGAATATTGTTTTTATGAAAATTATTATTTTCAACATAACAGAACTAATGTCATTTTTTATTGAATAAATGAAATGAAATTCAATTATTTTATTTATTTTACCAACGACTTATTTACTAATCAATATTTTGAAACAACATTTTCGAGAGGATCCTCTGTAAACAAGTCACTTAAAGGCATGCACATCATTCTCAAAATAGGTCTAATTATTATAATGACATTAAACATTGAAAAATTAAAATGAGAACTGCATTATTTTGATCTAACTGCCATTGAAGTGTCGTCATTTCAGATTTTTCGCTTGAAAACTAAAAATGTGAAATCATCTCTAACTAAGGTCATCCATATAATGACACTCTCGAAAATCAATATTTACAGTTAAACATAAATACCTAATAATAATTATGATTGTTCATTCGTAAAGGTACTTACTCGTCCATACCAACAACAATGAATAAGAAACCTTAAAGGGAACGTGCAGAAAATATAGGTGGCAGCACAGAAGTGTCAATGTCAATTCGCACTAAGCGTTTCCAAACGTCTTTTATAATGCGCACAGCAAAGGATTGAAACTCTCTGCCTGCGTCTGTGTTTCCGAACGCTTACAACCCTCATCTCTTTAAAGTCAGAGTGAACAGGCTGCTTTTGGCTAAGCTCGCTCCATCGTAGACTCTGTCTCTGTCATCTCTGACCTAGACTAGAGTCAAGAGCAAACCCATCTCAAATATAAAAAAAATATGTGAAGTATATTTTACTTCTAAGTTTCAAAATGACAACGGTAAATGCCACAGTCTAGTCTTCGTGCACGTTCTCTTAAACGAAGCGTGCATGAACTATAGATGTCAGCACAGAAGCGCTAATGTCAAGTATTCCTTACGTTAAGGTTTCGAATATGCAACACTAGATGGCATAGTTAACGCCTTGCATGTTCCCTATACATATACAACCTGTAACAGAATAAACGCAATACCTCTTAAGGGGTCATTGTACTCATCATTATGAACAACTTTCCCTATGGAACCAACATTGAAATCGCGAAAAAAAAGGCGACTCCCCCATACATTTATGTGCGCATAACTCGACAAAATGTACTGAACAGCTGATTTTTCTTTTGCGATTTCGGGATTGGTCCCATAGTAAAAGTTGTTCATAATGATGTGTACAATGACCCCTTAAGAGGTATTGCGGTTTATTTTGTTACAAGTTGTACATACTTACTATCAAAAAATGTCTCTTGTTTAACCAAAAAATATACTATACGAGTATTTACCGATTTTACGACCTTCTTTTAAGTCTATTCAATGTTCTAGGTAAATTAAAGTAGCAAGTACTAAAAATTAGGTACCGCATCTTTTTCAAGACACCAACCCGTAAACTCATTATTCCAGCAGGGCCCTGGGTACAATAAGCTCCATCTTCGACTAACCTCAACTAACCTGTGTGTGTATCCATTGTTCCAGAAGCCAAAGACCTTGAGTACTGGTACACGAGCTCGGGCGTGCAGGTGACGTGGCGTGGTGAAGGGCCGCGTATCGTGCGCTACTCGCAGAACCTCACCCAGTCGCTGGACAAGTGGCCCACCATCAATGTCACCTCTAACAGCGTCCATGTAAGTGTATGTCTTTACCCCTTAAGTATATCACGGGATATAAAGATATTGCCTGAATCACCACGCACATAATTAAACGTTATTTTGTTGAAGCAGTTCTTAATGCGCACGAAGTTCTTATAAGGTGCCTACTTCCAACACTGTTCAAACTTATATCTGTCTTTTGCTTGTAAAATGTCGTGGTACTGAAGGTTAAACAACGGTAGCAAATCTTGGTGGTAAGGAGTTCCCGTAACATGTTCCACTTGTTGGAGTGAACCAAATGCGGTTCTCTAAATCAAACACAACCTAGTGTTTAAGCCATGCCGTAGAATTAATCATTTTAAACGGGTAACCATTATGTGAAATGGCTCAAACCGTCATGAAACGGCCAATTCTACGATTTAGCTACGATATTTATGATGCTTTGTTTTACCAAATATTTGTCTGCTTACAAAACCTTCGATTAATCGTTAACCAAGCTCATACTATCAGACATACTGCTGACATATTAGACATGACAACTCAGATTTCACCACAGCGGCCCTTGTATTCTTCCAGATCACCGGCCTGGATTCTGAGCAGTCCACCTACTTGATGGTGGCAGCGCCAGGCCCCAGCCAGCGCAGCCAGGTGCTGACGGTACCCCCGCGCCCCCCTTACCAGTCCTCGTACTACCTGAGCATCGGTCTGGGCATTGGGGCGCTGGCACTGATTCTGATGGCAGCCATTGCCGTCTGTATTTGGAGGAGACAGAAGAGGTCTCAGTCACCTGCTAGGTAAGCTTTACATAGTCTTTTTGTCATCTTTTCCGGCATAGGACCAATGGTTTCTATTGCAACAAACTCAATTACACTTTTCGAGAGCGATGGCTCCCTCTGGGAGTACATCTGTGTTTGCGCCCAAGCGTGCGGGAAATCTGTGCTTCTCTCATCTATCGGCTACCCGCGACCTTCAACAGGTCATCGGTCCAACTTGTGGGAGGCCGCGCCAACGCTGCGTACACTGGTACACGACTCAAGTGTTTGTGCATTATATTTCCCGCGCCGGAGACTAGTGTTAGTTGAGATTGGCCACCATAGCCGAAATCAGTCAGAACTATTACAATTATAACTAGCTGATGCCCGCGACTTCGCCCGTGTGGATGTCGGTTATCGCGACCAAAAGTAATCATGAAATTTTGATCTCGTTCCCGCAACCCATGGGGAAAGCTCCCAGACGGCTTATTTTATTTCCGACACCTCCAACATTATATTTTAGCCAATGTACACAAAAACTTGACAAATTATATACTATAACCTTCCTCGAGAACCACTCTATCCATTACTGAAAATAGCATGAAATCGGTACAGTAGTTTTTGAGTTTATCGCGAACAGACAGACGGACAGATAGACGCGGCATAGGACTTTGTTTTAGAATATTTAGTGATTTTTTATCAACCTGGCTTCAATAAGCGTGTTGTTTTAATACTTTTGTCTTCTTCGATGCGAAGAGGAGTGGAACAGTAGGTACCTGACATATGGAGCATGCAGGAACATTAGGTGGCAGCTCACCATCTTCTATTTGACTTTGGCATCTTATGTGCCAATACCTTTGGCTCAAAATAAAATAATAAGAAACATACCCTTTTAACGCAGTAAAAATCTCTTGTGTTTCAGATCCCGTCGACGGAACTTGTCTTCAAACGAGGGTAACGAAGAGGAAGGAGCAGAGATGAAGGTATGTACCGATATATGAGTTCTATCTCTTATATACATAGAGTCTATAATGGTAATGTTTTTATGTACGGAGGTATGTAGTGGTTCGTCATACCATAATGAGTTCTAATAAAAACATTATCATTATTATTATATTATTAGATATGTGTACCTATACTAGGTACAGATAGAGTCTATAATGATAATGTTTTTTGTACCGAGGGTGTAGTGGTTCCTCATGCTATAATAAGTTCTAACTCGAGAGATATAAAGTCTATAATGCAATTTTTTTATGTACCGAAGTATGTAGCGGTTTTTTATGCCAAAATAAAATTTTGTAGTCCCTACACATATAGAGTCTATAATGGTATTGTTTTTTTGTGTAGAACATTGGCAACCGACTGGCCAATGGCGGCGGGTCGAAGGATGCTGGGGAGCCACTCCTCAACGGTCATGTTCATATTACTGAGAACCCAAATGTAAGTATAGACTTGAAACTGATATATTTATAAACTAATACAAGGGATTTAGCCGGACATGTCCGCCGCATGTGAAATGGGTAAAAAGAACCACCGAACGGGTCTCATCACATGCCAGAAGATATTGCGGCAGATCAAGGCTTAGACGATGGGACGAACTCGGTGCCTACGAAAAAGACGGGACCGCACTAGAAAAGGAAAGAGTTGTTTTGAAAATGGAGAGCCTTTGGTATGCAGTGGGATAAAATAGGCTAGATGGATTTAGGACTAGATAATGGCAGCCGCACGGGTCGATCTTCATGGTTAAGCACCTCTTGCCAAGGTTGGTCTGTAGATGAGTGACCATCTTAACATACCGAGTTTCCTCCGTGCCTCTGAAAGCACGTTAAGCCCAGCGGCTTAACGTGCTTTAAAGATCTACCTGGTCCTGGCTGTCATTTGTAGATCTTTGGCAGTCGTTATGGATGGTCAGAAGTCAGTAAATCTGACTCCAGTTTTGCCAAGAAAGGCAGATGATGATGATTTAGGGCATAACTTTTATCATGAAACAAAGGATGACATTGAGCTGTTTGGGAACAACCCTAAGCTCAGTTGAATTTCCAATATCTATTCAACATTTTACCTTAAGCTAGCTTTTGACCTCGATTTCGATCGTTTAAACTGATTTATGAGGTCTTTGAGGATTCATAATGTTAATATCTCGTTAACATAATATGTATAAATTTTCTAAATTGTCTGATGCCATCATGCACAGTAAATTAATACACTTATTTTGTTCCCCAGCAATCAAAAACACCAAACGGCCGCACGCGGAAAGGCCGCCGCTACGAGGCCGCATTCGACGTGGCACGTTACGAAGACCCTGACAGCACACTAGAAACAGTTCTCGACCCTGACACCTCAGCCTCCACCACCTTTAACCTCCTCGACACATCCCGAAGGCCAGAGTACGACGTCTCCAGGTCTTCGAGAGACCTAAGTGCAAACAACTCCTTCAATAAACTACCAGATGATAATATGAACTCAGAGTTGACCCGTAGCACTGATTTCCAATTAGACAACAGCAAAATTCTCCCCACGCTGCAGCCTAACGGTTGAGGTATCCCCCCCCGGTCACCCAGAACTACATCGGGGTAGGCGGCCCCTGAGACCTGGTACTGCGCTGTATCGTCTCTCGTCAATTCGAATGGTGTTGCTATTTTTAAGTCAAGGATTGAGATTGTGTACAGACATCTTTTTTTTACTAGTTGCTCGTTAGACACAGTAAAATGGATATACGACTATAATAAGGAAGGGTAATACTTAAAAGTTTTTAATAGATGATAATGAGGCTTAAATAGTCCAATCGATACGGGTTCGCGCGAGGATAGCTTATCGTGTTACGTTCCTAACGTTAGAATTTATTTTTAATGATTGTAAGGCTGATATTTTTTTGGTAAACAATAGTACGGGTAAATAATTTAAGTGTTAAAAATGGATTCAGGTCGAAAGTAACTGTTTTTCTATAGCACGTGTAGTTATTCTCGCCTAATCTGTTCATCACTTCGACGTAGTAAAGGATCACCCCCATGATTGTTATAATGTATATATAACGTTTTTATTGCCGTTTTTATGGCAACATGCACTTGTATATAGCGTTGTTCGTTTACGGCCTGAGATTATATGCGCCCGACAATAAAGTAGGAATGGCGCGTACAGCGTGACTGCAATTGTATTGCACGGCGTCTACCTCCCGGCGTGCAATATACTTGTGGCATGCAATAAAACAGTGCCTCTAAGAAGTACACACTGATTCATAAGTCATACAAAATAGATTTCACCATTAGTGCAACATAATCGTACAAAATATAGACCAAAATAATTCCAAACACCCATGAAATTCGCGTGTACATAACATAAAAAGTATTTTATCGATGTTGAAAAGAAGTAAATAACTATATTTATGTTTTCTTGATTATTTCCCACACAGATCACAGACAAAGCCTCAGATGCTAGTAATTTTCACAATTTACATTCCAGTTTTTTTATATATATATTTTACACACATCACAATAATATTAATACAAACGCACAGGTTTTTTTTATATATTACTGTTATAATTTATTTAATGCAGTTTTAAATCCACAAATTTCTAGATTCTTAAAACCTAAGAAATCAAGTAGATAGATTAAAAGTAATTGTATAATATAAAATATATATTATAATAAAAGTAATAATTTATTACAACGAACTATGACTATTATAAAAATGAAAATAGTTTATAAAATCACGCGTTATCGTTATAAAAGTTACTAAAACGTTATTGCACATTTTCCTTTATTTTATAAGCTAGGACATGTTTGGCTTACGTCTACCTTCGCTGACAAAGACGATCTGGTCGTTTAAGCTATACCTACCCCGTTTAAATAAAAACTTACAAAAAATATTTCGTATAAAAATAATACGTCGATATACTATAACTATTATTTAAGGCACGCTGACTGTTGGATGCTCAAACTCAACTCAAAGCATATATTTCAAATAAACCATTTACAGGCACTTTTGGATTGTGAAGATCGGTCAGTCAAAAACGAGTGTACTACGTGAGCTCGACAAATGGATGTGCGATTAACGCTTATGCGACAAAACTGTACTGCGACTCAGAAATAGGAGCCCCGCCAAGCGGGGCTCTGGGTGGTTTAAGAAAACATAACCACTATGGCTATGGCGGGAGGGCCGCTCGGCTTCGCTCCCGCCACCGCCTTCTAACCTAATCTATCCGAGTCTGGGTACTCTGAGTCGGGGTGTTGTCGATCTTCAGTGTGTCGCACAAGCGTGCATTCGAACTATGGTGAGTCGCAGTACAGTTTTGTCGCATAAGCGTTAATCGCATATCCATTTGTCGAGCTCACGTAGTACATTTATCAAAAACATGAAGCTATTTGCACGTTACAAAACGTAGATCTCTGTGAAGAAGAACGTGCAAGAAACTCGACAGACACATTCTATAAATCATGTGATGTATTACAAAAATCTTGGTGACATTATCTTTGATTACTTCTATATGTAAGGACAATGCAAAGAAAAATAAAGTATAATAATTCAAAATGTACAGATTAAAATAAGCTAGTGGCAGGTAAGAGATGACCAGACTCCACAGATGGCGCCCGTTCACGAACATGACGCGTGTATCGGCATCATCTAGCTCAACCATGCAGAAGGGAACCAAATGATCCAACACACGCGCCACCATCAGCAAAACATTTGTGTGAGCATGACAAGTTCATTCATGTCAAATAAGTTTAAAACAAAATCTGTAACTAATTACATATGTAAATGACTCCATAGTACTCACATTTACAAAAAATTGAAAATATGCTTCTACATTATACAAAACTATAGTTTTCAATAACCAAGTATCTAAGAAAATAAACTTACTTGACAATCGATTTCCCTAACCCACCCAGCTGTCACATTCCTTACATAGTAGTTTTTATACAGTATTAATAATTAAATACATATACTATGTAATTAAAACATTTTCACATGAACTGTAGTTTCAGCACTACTATTAGTGCTCCCAAATCAAATTATTACTACTAAAGTACCCGGAAAAAACGAAAATTTTATCAGGCCAGGGTAATTATAAAAATGCAAACTACAATGGCCGCATTTTTTATTTTAATAAAAAGAAATATAATATATTCAAGTATTATAAGTATAATTGAGTAAGAATAAGTTTATTCGACTATTTTTTTTTTGCCGTTCTATATAAAATGTATACGACTGACATGCCCAAATCTGTCGAGACGTAAGCGAAGCATTTTTTAGCGCAGCCAACATTACAAAAATAATGTTTGCTGACCATTATTCCATATCACAATTTATATCTACCTCATTTTATTCGTTTTAAGCTTATTTTAGATGTTATTGGAAAATTTTAAATGTTGAATCGATTAAGTTTTCTACGTTAACCCATCGAAGTGGTTAAATGGCACTTACTGGATAGTTTTAGTGGTGTTTTTCTTATTTATTTATTATTAGGACAGTAAGTATTTCACTGATAATTCGTAATAATATTATTTTCTTTTTTCCCCAGTTTTTTTTAAGGTTAGTGATAGTGACTGCGGTGTCTGGTTGATATCATTGTTTTTTTTTTTAAACCACTTTGTTGATGTTCGTGTCATAATTAATGTGACGACTAAATAAGTATAATTTAATATTTAAGCTACGTTAATAAGTTGAAGTTTTTTTTATTATTTGTATTTGCATCTATTTTTCCATTTAATTTTGAATTTGTCTAGTATTTTCTATTCACAATAATAATATCGACCAGCACCACAAGCCGATAGAAACTGCTTACAGCAGACCCTTAGTATCGCAATATTGATTTCTAATTTTTTTATAATAAAAACATGACTGGTTTTACTATTTTTTATTGCACTAAAATCAGGCGCCTATATTCGAGTATATATATTTTACGTACCTATTTATATCTTGAGTTAAAAGCACCTAGGTACAATTTATTATACGGTAAGGATTGGCGACCGAGGAGTAAACGTCAAAAAATAAAATTAATTAAGTAAAAGTTTTCACTGTATAAATTTTTCTCTTAAATAAGATTAAATTAATGATATTTCTGCATCTAATTGTATTTATTTTTTGACTTGTCATGGCTCCCGGCCGCCATTGTAAATAATATAAAATTTAAACTCAGTTTAAAATTAAATTGAAAAGGAAAAAACGCCGACTATGTACCTGAAAAAAATTCAATTACACTAAGTTAGCTAGACTTAGGTGTAGTGTTAGATCTTTAAAAATCTAGATTTTTATCTTTGACGCTAGGTTTTGTCACAGGGTCTAAGCTTCGATTCTGACTAGTTGCAAAAGTAAGCGCTGTTTTTTTCCTTAGTTTAAGCAAAAAATTTGTGCATTACTTTATATTTTTCAGTGTATCCTCTATAACTCGACGTAGTGCGCTGGTTTTCTTATTTTTATTACTAATATTTTACACATTAATGTTATTATTTTTATTTCATCCCAGTATTTCTGTATTGCGTGCCAGAATTTCGCTGTTGTCTTTTTATGCGGAGCACCATTGACGACTTGTTTCTGTTTCAAAGTACAGCAAAGTCTTAAAGGACGATTTACAGCCAAAAATGTATAAATACACGATTTATTTAATCGCCTATTTCAGTTTTAAATGTAAGTTGTATAAAAACTTTGAGAATAATATTACATTTATAATACAAATGCTTCGGTGACTATTTTAATAAAATTAAATGACAATTTCAATGTTTTCTATAATATAAAGTAATAATAAATTAACGACTTCTATACCTATAACACCAAACATATTTTTCTTAAAATTTGAGATGAAAAATAATTACCTACTGTTTCACAAAGAAAAAAATTTTATGAAGGATTACAATTTTTGTAAACAAATAAGCGTTGCATTTTTAAGAATTATAGATTAAATTATGACAGATAGTATTTGCTATTCTTAAATGAAAATAATATAACTATAACGCATTTGATTTTATACAACTTAAAGAAAATAGATTTAACTTTGAATGTTCAAAAAGTACTGTAGTTGTAAATTAAGAATGTTTAATTTCTACCGTAGGATTACCGTCTAGTTAACAGTTTTAATGTAACTTATTTTTATTATTATTTTTATTACATTATTACGGAGTTACAAGTTCACTCGTGGTTGTGTTAAGAAATAATTTAACCACTTTATCTGTATTACTGAAAACTGTTGGATTTATTATTATTTTTCTATTATTAATCATTATTGTATTGTGAAACCAAAACAATTAAAACGTCAACGCAATAACAGATACCTGAATGATGTACAATGTTTTTTGTAACTTATTTATAAAACTGTAGTGCATGCGTTTATAAAGTACGTTGTATATTAGTTTGTTTGGTCTACTTTTTTGGTAAAAAAGAATACTATTCCGAATACAAAATGCTGCGTGTTTGTGAACGCAGTTCCAAGTCCTGTTGATACCTACCGCATTGCTAAAATCTTTTATGTGTTCTTGATAATAAACACTTTCAAGATGTATTCCGCAAAACGTTATTTAAGTCTTTAGACTTTTTTTCAATATTTACCAAATAATGGACCATGCAAATGAGTTAAATAGATTTAAGGTTTACTACAATAGTTGTTCCCATATGCTAATATTGATTTTAATGTTGTTTCTATACAGTTTTTTTAACGTTTTTTACATTGGCTTGTCCGTCCTTGGAGTGAAAAAATAAGAAAATAAAATTAAAAGCCTGATGTTGTGCCTCTGATGATAATTTTGAATCTCATTTCGCAATATATTAATTGTAATCTGTAAAATGGGGATGGTTTTAAGAGTAACCTCTCAATAAATGTTGGCGATAACATTAATTTTAATATAGAAACTATAATTTTTAGTTTTTCTTTTAAATTTTGTTTTTGTTTAATAATTTTGGTCACCTTTTAAATTGCGAAAAACAAATAAAAATTGATTAAATATTGAAGAAACAATAGAAAACTGGCCATCCCCTGTCTGATTCTGATTCTCATTTTCATCTTTTCACCACAATCACTATTCATTTTTCACATGTTTTTGTTGTTACAATGTCAAAGCGGGTATATCATTCCACTATATTTATTACAATAGACACATTATTTCTACTAACGCACATTCCATATTGACTGCAATAGTTTCATACTTACCGAACAGATTTTATGTTGTAAATACCGTTTTTCTTGTTTTTTTTTTTGTATTATTATTATTTTATTTTAACTATACACAAACGTAACGTTCATTTACTTATTAAGTGACTGTGCGAACTACAATTATATAGCTGACCAATTTGTTACAAAATATTAATAATAGAACTCACTAATAAGCAATAATATGTTATTAATTAGCCATGTTGTTGAAACACAGTAAGATTATTTCGCTTCGTTTTTAGTTATAACACAGTTAAATTGTCTATACGTAATGTTCTGTCAGCAATATTCAACGACTACCAATGATTTATTACGTAGAGAATATTCGAAGACAAATGAGAAATAGATTCTGAAATTTTGCTGAAATGGCACTATGTAAAGACGCCATAACAAGTTACACTGGAAGCAAATGTTACAGATTTGTAAATAATATCGTGATACACCTGAAACTGTAAAGCAATAGAATAGTTATATTTGTTGTATATACGTATTATATGATATGTTGGTTATAGAAATTTTCTCTGGTTAAACGTTTCTTACGTTTTTCGATCAAAACTTTATAGTAAATTCTTCTAAAATGGATTTCTTTCAGAGTATAAAAATACGGACATTGGAAAATCAAGGTCGTTGTAGAAAAAAAAATAGTTATATATTGGTACAAGAATAAATGACAAATACATTTTTCAAAAATGTAAAAAAAAAAATCATTTAAATGTTTTGATTGTAAAACGATGAAATAAAAACACAAAGTAACAGTACTAAGACTCATTATGGCGTGACGTTGATTTAGTAGCATGTACTTAGTGAAATGCGTCCAAGATAAATAAAAATATATAAATTTTAACATAGTTCGAGATCTAACACGAGTTGGTTTAAGTTTTTTTTGTGAGTTTCACCTGATTTTATTTTGTTCCCTTTCTGAGATATTGTGTTATTGGTTAACTTTGCGACGATGGAAAAAACCTTAGGGCAACTTTTTTATGTAATTCTGCTATTTTAATGTTAAAATTCAGGGGACCAACCTCTGTAGTAATTTTCATTAGTATATTGTTTTGACTTTCTCAAAAAATATTGGCCTAGACTATTTGATTATTATGCCCGCTTTCATAAGGATTACTTTCTACCTCGATAAATAGCATTTCACCATCTTCTCGCCTCTGAGGTTAAGCGTTTTTCTTGCGAGAAGCACTGGTGGATATTTATAATTGTCTTGCCAACGGACCATTTTAATTGAATTTCATTTCACTTTACGATTAAGTCTTCTATTTTACACATTGAATGAAGCAAGGTTCAGTTTAGTAGATCATTTCTTAATTCTTCACAATGCGATATGGTATGAATATGTCAGTTTTTCCAAACGTGACATATTCACATACATAAATAATCATTTACATAAATTTTATTTTAAAGAAAACTATTCGTCCTGTATTTATTTTGTTTATTATTCGTTGTCAGTGAATATGTAACGTATTTGTCATATAATTAAATGATGTTCTTGGTTGGCAAGACAAGGCAGAAGTGTCTTCATAATAAAATCATTATTCGTTGCAAAGCACCAATAGCATTTCTACAGGAGATAATTTAAGGTGTTGTTGTATATTAATATTATACAAGTTTAAAAATTTAAAGACCATTGTGGTGGCTCAATTTCGATATAAGTACCTATTGATGATAGCCACAATCCGTGCTTTTAAGTGAAATATTTTGTATATACCGAGAAATTGGGATAGTTTAAACGTATATTCTTAAATATGATCGTTTCGATAAAATTTTTGAGAGCGAAAAATTTTTTTTCTGTTTCAGTTTTATAATAAATCTAGTTTTACTAAAAACTTTAAAATTATTTTTGTGTGCATTAAAATATCCCAAATTTTCGTTTAAAAAAATCTGTAAAATAAGGAATTATTCAAATTATAATTGTGGGGACATGATAAAGTTATTGTAATTTTTTGTTTTGTATTTGATTTTAAGGTTAATAATAAATTATAGAATCCTGTACCTACACACGGAAATAAAGAAAAAAATAAAATATTTTGGGTCATAGACACAGCACATACGCCTTAAAAAAAGTATTTTCGATGGACTAACGATGAAAAAACGCACCAAAAAAATGGCGCAAGATAGTTAAAAAAAGAACGAAATAATACACTCGCGATTGTTGCCTAAATCATGTACCCACAAAACAAAAAAAGTTAGATATTTAAAAATATAACTGAATCTACCTCAACCAAATTACCCATTAATATTGTTTGTAAGTGTTCTTTTGAGTCTTATTATTACTAATAAATAACTGAATTGTAGTGTTTTTTATAATAAATGCTATTAGTTCGAGCATCCACCTTTTGATATGGTAATTATTGTTACCGAACTATTGAATGCGGACGTCGGACTGTTAACACGGTATTGTACGAAACGATATTAAATTTGAAAATAAAGTATGGTTTTTATTGTTTCATTTTTTACCCGAACGAACATAATATTTATTCACTTCCCCATAAAATCGTAAGAACGCGAACTTTCCATAAAACAATACTGCATGTTGATGAGGAAGCACTGAAGGACCTAAATATGCAAGGTATCCGACTCGAAGGACCGAATTAAATAGAATTCTAATTCATCATCTGCCTTGCTTTACGGTTTAACCAACCGGATGGAGCTGAATACCAGTATTTTTCAAGGAACGACTAAAAAACAGTAACTGGGTATCACGGTGCGCGTTGATTTCTCAATCAGACTTTTGGGCTTCTCAATACCTCACGAGAGGTAACTTATCTGGCTGAAAGAACCGAAACTTAAATAGGAGATCTAGGAACTTCTTTCCTAGATCTCCTATTTAAGTTTCGGTTGTCGTCATGTCAAACAAATTCACCTCAGTAGTAGTCCAAAACTTGCGAAGGTCACCTTTTTTATCTTGCTGCTGGACAAAGGTTTCTCCAAATTCTTCCAGGTAATTTTCGCGTGCTGCCCCTTGAAGTAGGTTTTACCACCTGCCAGCTTCGGTGGTTCTGTCCATGACACCCACTTCGTGGACAATGCTGCCTAGCGGTCACTTTGCAAGCGCGGCCCAATCCCATTTTTCCCTTTTTTACTATTGATAGGCACGCGTTTGACCACTATCTCACCTGTTGGTAAGCGATGATGTGGTCGAAGATGGAGAACGCTTGCCTAGAAGTAACCTATTCACTCTTGTCTTAAAGACTCCCAGGTTGTAGATATCAGGAAAAACAGACTCCGGCAGGGAATTCCACTCCTTAGCTGTACGCACTATTAGTGTTCCCAAAACGTTTTCCCCTTATAGCTTTATTTTCCAACGTATAAAGGTATTTGAGATCATCAAGGTGTTTCCATCCAGGAATAAAAAGAACACTAAATACAATGCGTACAATATAATTAAATAATAATAATTTAGTGCTTATTAATGAGCTGGACGAGCAGGCTTTGGCGGCATAGGCGGGACACCGCACCGCCCTCATCGCGGCGGCGCAGCTTAGCCGCCAGCCGGGCCAGGCTGAAGCGGGAGCGGGTGCGACCTTCCCGGCGGGAACCTGGTGGAAAATAAAAGAATTAAAATACTTCTATAACTAAAGCAAGGAGCTATAGTAGATTTTAACCGCTCCAGAAGCGCGTACTGTGCGTAGTCATATAATGAAGGTGATGTTTTGTATTTGATATACAACAATTGCATAATTTTTGATAAAATATCCCGACCAAAAATGACTAAAAAGTTCCCCGCCCTTCCGAAACATGTATTGTCTGTGCAAGAAAGAGTTATCAAGCTTTTGTCATTTGCCAAAGCAAGCAGGCCAATAGTGACTAGTGAATAAGTTTGGAGATAACATGTAGATAACCTATTTTGATTCATGTGCCATGGCCATGCAACTGTAACCTACTGACAAAAATGATTGTCCTACTTCGAATTCCAAATTTTTTGTTATTATTTGCAGAAATCCGGGATACTTATTATGAAGCACTAACAAAGCTTAATAACACACATAATGAAGATCATGTCACAAGAGTAATAAAGTAGGTACCCTAAGAAGGTGCTACGCTATTTAATTGGCCAGGAAAATATGAAATTATTATATTTTATCAGCTTACCTTCCGCCACCCTCTGCCAAGCCTCCCTGTCCACGTTGACCATGCCCGTGGACGCACTCCTGCCCAACGCCGCAGCCTCCTGCGAGCTGGAGTCTTGAGACTCAGCCACGTCACTCTCGCAACTTATTCTACTTGACCTGGAAACATGAAAAAATATTTCTTGCGTGAAAATTAACAACTGGTAAACGATTTAGAAGAAAACCCATGATTTCCCAAAGAATGATCGATATTCAGAAGGTGATCGACATAAAAAAGATGAAAACTATATTCGATGACACGGTTGGCGCAGTGGTTGAGCGATCGGCTGCTGCGCTGCGTGTCGTGGGTGTGATTCCCGCACGGAACAAATGGTCTACAGATAGTTGTTCCGGGTCTGGCTGTTTGTGTATGTGAGTTTGTGGGTGCGTTACCCAAGATACAGGAGAAATTCCTAGTGAGGGGAATATAATATATATATATTTTACTAAATTACCTAGGTGTGTGGGTTTCGACTGACGAACGAAGAATACGGTAGGATTGTCCATAAAGACTATATAACTATGTTAGAGCAACATAATATGAAAGCCACAATAGGAAAAAAAACAGAACTGAGTCACTGACTAGGTCTGGGTCGGTAAATGATAGAATATATATAACCCACCTGTCTCCAGGCCTCAAATCGCTGGCAGAGCTGGTACCCTCCCTCCTCATAGGTACCGTCGAAGACAGAAACTTCTCCCTCGCAGCCCTCAGCTTCGCCGCTCTTTCCGACAACGTTGCCGCCGCGGCTTCATAATCCACAAACGTCGTCGGAGTCTCCATGGTAGATACCGACCTCCCGAAAATCCCTGGTTGAGCTGACATGAAACTACTGAATGTTGGCACTGTGACATCGGAGACATGTCTTAGCGCTGGAAGCGATTCAGTTTTGGAAGACGCTTGTGGAAGGTTTTTGGTCAGATCTGGCACTATAGTATCGGTACTGGCTGTTGGCATTATAGTCTCTTGACTATCCTCGATCTTCTTCTGAATGGGAGCTTCAGCTATAGACTTTTCAGGGTGTAAGGCATTGGCGCTGTGGGACTTCAGAACCCCATCGAGCCCGGCTGCTGGTGCTGGTGTCAGACGCTTCTCTGCTGATGAAGCATCACGCCTTGACAGTTGGCAGGCGCTTGCTGATTTTTGGACTTCCCTTTCGAGGAATGGGTTGTTTCTGAAAAGGGGAAAAAATCCTTAAGATTTGGCATACTAAAACTAATGGGGTAGAGGCAATTTTTTCTACTTTGCCTCACTAGCCGCCCCACATCCAGGGCCAAGAAAACAGGATTTTTTTCAAGTTATAGAATTATTAGAATAATTCCGAGAGCCCACCGATGCATACTGGACTGCTATTTTGTTATTAGACTTATGATGATGATTACGAAATCTGTTAGTCTTCGATTAAAAATAGGAGAAGGATTAAGCTGGCAAATTTTATTGCACACTGCGCATCTATACTAATCTATACTTCTATATTTATACTAATATATAAAGCTGAAGAGTTTGTTTGTTTGTTTGTTTGCTTGAACGTGCTAATCTCAGGAACTACTAATCTAAATCTAAATCTAGTCCAATTTGAAAAATTCATTCAGTGTTAAATAGCCCATTTATCGAGGAAGGCTATATCTCATCTCGCTAAGACCAATAGGAGCGGAGCAGTAATGAAAATTGTGACGCAGACGAAGTAGCGCGGGTCAACTAGTGATAAAATAATTTTGTGAAATGCGCAATATGATATATATATTTATGTAGCTCAAACTTTAATTCGGCCGATCATTGATTACGCTGATGCCTGCTACCTGGATGCCACTGAGGAGCTTTTAAATAAGCTTGAGCGCTTGCAAAACTTGTGCGTTTGATTTGTTTTTGGCCTGAGAAAATACGACGATGTCTCTCAGTTCCGCAAGGATCTCAAGTGGCTCCCTATCCGTCTTCACAGGAACACTCGAATATTATGTCTCCTTTATAACATCTTGTTTAATCCTGCATACCCTAGCTACCTGCGCGATCGTTTCTCGTTCACTCGCCCTACCGATGCGCTGTGTAGATCCCACCTCAAACATCATCTTAACTTCCCATCCCATAAAACCCATTCATATTCCCACTCCTTCTCTTTTCACGCAGTACGTTTGTGGAACTCACTCCCGCCTAACATAAGAGACTTTAACTTTAGAAAAATATTAACCTCTTCAAAAGAGTCAAAGAGCATTATCTGTCAATAATGTGATCCTGTTGGTATATATTATGGGTATGTATTAATTTATTATAAATATATATTTGTAAATCTATTTGTGTATATTTGTTTGTATGTTTATTTTAATTAGATTGGTATTTATTACAAGATAATAATGTTTTAGTTAAGTTAATATTGTTTATTTTAAGTTTCCTTCTCTGTTTCTTTACACACAGTGTCTACTTTTCTTATCAAATTCTTCTGTCGCAGGTCTGCTGGAAGAAATTTCTGTTGAAATAAGCAGTACATTTGTGCTCTTTTCTCTGTACAAAATTTTATTTTTAAGTATATTGTGTGTACCTACATAAATAAATAAATATGCGTCGTACATTGTGGGATACATTCACAGAAGAAGGCATTAGGTAAGGAACTATAGTTACCTGATGTTAACACCAACGGGCATGTCGGGAGGTCTCCGACGTTCTGTGGACGGTGACCGCCAGGCTGGTGACGATGCACCACTGCTGGCTCCAGACGTGTGACCTGCAACCATGTGCCATAAAAATTATTTCAATTGATATGTTATCTATATATACCTGCTTTGATTGCCCGTTGACGAGGTTAGTGGAGAGACCCAGTATTAGCCAAGCATTGGACTGCTATTGACTGATGAAGATGATGATATCATTTCATCATCATCATCATCATATCAGCCGAAAGACGTCCACTGCTGGACATAGGCCTCCCCCAAGTGTCGCCACAACGACCGGTCCTGGGGGGCTACTCTCTAACGAAATCCGTAGTTTCGGGCTTAGTTGCGGGCGGGCGTATTCTACTCCGTATCACCTACAGACTTACGATAAGTCCCGAACCCGAGCTGAGAATGAATGACAACACGATTTCACAGTAACTGTCAAATCGTGTTATCATTAGTTCTCAGTGGTTAGGTGATACGAAGTAGAAAATGCCCGCCCGCAACTAAGCCCGAAACTACGGATTTCGTTAGAGAGTAGCCCCCCTGTGCGTCTCGCATCCATCGGCTACCCGCGACCTTCACTAGGTCATCGGTCCACCTTGTGGGAGGCCTTCCAACGTTGCGTCTTCCGGTATGCGGTTGCCACTCCAGAACTTTTCGACCCTCCCATCGACAATCTGTTCTGCGAGCAATGTGCGCTGCCCACTGCCACTTTAGTTTCGCGATCCTTCGGGCTACGCTGATATCATGTAAATTTTAGATATTGAATTGGAATATTAACAATTGAGCATCTCGAGGACAACACTGCACCTATCGTTGCCAGAGGCCGACTACCGGTGAATATTATAAAATTACCATGATTCGCAACGCAAATGCCATAATTATGTAATTTTGCAACAAACTTGTATCTCTGTTTATCTTAAAAACTGGTATTTTAAATAACAACTTGTCCGTAGCAGGTAAATGCACTAACGCTTTCTTAATGTTTATTTTTATTGAAGTTCACGATTAAAAGACAGATATCTCTCATTTGACGAAGTTGATTAATTTAATTTTGCCTGTTGCTGATTTGCGTTTTGTGTTTATAAATCTTAAAAGCTTTAGAAAAAGAATTGTGTTCATTCGTGTAGTTTTGCTTATATTATCACGCCAATTCATGGAAACACCTCAACATGGTAACAATTTATGGACTAACATATTTTTTACCACATTTAATGTAAATGCATGATTGGCGTACTTCTGTTGTGCCTAAATAATGATGGATAATGATGGACATCAAATAAAAGTCTTATTATTATGGGGCGTATCAGAAATAATGGAAAAGGCGAAATCGCGAAAAAAAAAATTAAGTCGAAAAAATGTATTGACACTATTTTCCACAGCTGTTAATAACGATGAGTTCAAAACCCTGGGTTCTGGGTTTGTCATTATTTCTGTTACACCTTGTAAAGACAGGCATAAAGGTATATCCTACCTTCTTCATTTATCTTCTTATTATAACGCTGTATCATAATCCGGATAGACGGGGCAGTTTCCTTTGGTGGCTGAGGTTTTCTCTGCGACGAAGGCGAAGATGGCAGTGGAGGCCTAGTCCTCTTTTTCAGTTCCTCAGCGTCTTGAAGATCACCAGAACTCTTAGACCTAGTACTCTTCTCCTTCCCTTTTTCACATTTAGCCTCTTTCTTTTTCCCTTCGTTTCGGCTGTGGTCTGAAGGTCTGACTTCGGCAAGGTCTTCAACGTTTACTGGTATAACGGCTCTGGGCACTGATTCACCGCTGCGTACTACTGGAGAGAAAATCTTGCGAGTAGTTTTGACTATAACTTCTGGAGAGTGGTCGCGTTGTTCCGGTGCTTTTAGCTTGAGGACGAAGATCTGGAAATGAGGTTACGGCATTATTTTAGGTTGTCAGAAATATTAAACAGATTGTGTACAAGCATCAGCTTGTCGTCATCATCTAGCATAGGTAGGTACGTTTTCCAAATCATAAATGTAATTTATATTACCCTCCCATACTTCATTCGAAGCCACATAAGTATGACCCTTTTAAAAAAAATGAATCTATTAAATCGATCAAGCGAAGGTCCATTGTACAACAAAAACAAAAGAAGGCTCAATGTTAGTATTGTTATATAATGTATACTTACTTCTCCTTCTGAATCTGAATGCAGTGACGTTGGCGGTGTTCTCGGTTTCTCAGACGCGCGTCGCGGTCTCTTTCTCCTCCTTGGTATCTCAACTGTGACTGTATCTACTTCAGGCTCCGTATCGCTCTCAGAAGGCTTCGACTGTTCTCGTTCCAACCTGGCTCTAGACTTAGATTTCTTTTTACCGTTCGTCTTCTCTATATCCTTCTTTTTGGTATCATCTTTTGATTCTTCAAAACTGTCCCTATCTTTATCAACGTTCCTCTCTTTATCACTTTGTTTGTTAATCTTTGGGTTATAATCTATTTCTATTTCTTCTCTTTGTGGTATGACTGGCAACTCCCTCTCAGGACTCTTATGTCTAGTTTCATTATCAGTAGCTTCTCTATCTCTAAAACGACTAGAACTTCCTCTCTCTATCTCTTCTATGGTTTTTCTGATGAACATGGCGTCTTCTTCTATGCTCGGTTGCCTCATGATCTTTCTTCTGCTCTTCTCTGTGTGTTTGTTCTGTAATAGTATTTACTTATGAAGGATTTAGACTGAATTTTTAGACTGTGAAGAATATGTGTGTTACCTGTTCTCGGATTTTCGGTCGTGCTCCAGACGATTCCTTCGATTTCACGCTGCGAGCATCAGAAAGGACCACTGTGGAAACCATAAAATTAAGTTTGTATCTGCCTTTTAATATTTTGTTTCGCATGTTTACCAGGAATAACAAACAAGAAACTTACCAGCCCCATTAGGTTGTAAAACAGCTGTACCAGTTACAGCCGAGCTGGTTTCACAGAGTAGCCTGGCTTCAGCCTGCCCATACGTGTACACTGGCTTCTGAGGAGTATGGCGAGGGGATACAGCCATCAGGGGAGCTGCTGTGCAAACCTCTTCAGCCTCAACCTCCACGAGAACAGCCCCGCGGGTCTCCGGACCGTCGCAGTCATCGATGCCGTCAAGCTGTGGACACGAAGACATGAGATGACGTGTTTAGTCTTGTAACTTCGTAAAATATAAATTAATGTGGAATAGTTTTAATCAGAGTGTTGACACGTTGTCTAAAGGCAAATTTTCGACATCCTTGATGTAATCTGATAATTCAAGGCCATTACATGTTTTATGAATAAGAAGAGTATTTTCTATTTTCAGGGATATTATTTCTAGTGCTTTTTTTAAAATTAGAGAAAAAAACAGGAGTATATTGTGTGTTTTCAATCGTAGACATACTCACAGAATGTTCCTCTCTATCATACTCCGAATCAAAATCATCAGCATCATTGACGCTGAGACTGGACGCATGGAGTCTGCTGCTAGATCCTGCCGCTGAAGGAGCCACGCTGCCATCAGACTGGGTCCTGGTGAGGGGAGCTTGAGGAATCTTGCTGTTGCGAGCTCGGGCTGCGCGGAGGAGGGCTGAAGTGGAGGCTTCAGGAGCGATGCCACGAGACTTTTCCCATTCGTGGAGCTTGCGGGTGAAGGAGCGAGATATTCCTTTAACATTATAAACAATATAACATTATTAAAACACTCTAAAAAAGATTTTATTAAGGTGAGTAATTTTTCAAATTGTGATATACATGCAGCATTTTTCAAGTAGTTGTGGATGACCAAATCCGAAATTGGAGGAATTAAATACCAATTACATGAGAAATAGATCTATTTCATTGGATTTTTGAAAAATAAATCCTAGCCAGGAATTTTGGTCTTTTAGTTTCAGATTTGGCCATCTACGCCAACTTGGAAAAATCACCCTGGATATGAGGGTTATGCAAAAATATATATTTTTTAGTGATCAATTGTAAATTTTATTTCTTCCCAGAGACGATTAATAAAGCTCAGTTTAGGGGAATAATCCGTGAAAATACTCGTATACCTTGGAACTTGAATAGTCCAGTTGATGTTTGGACCAGAACTTCATCAGGTTTCGCCTCTTCTTCCCAAGCAGGAACTGAGTTCGTTTCTTTCATGCGTTTCCATTCGTCTGCAATGAGTTAAAGTTTTATTTAATAGGTTTCGTATAGCTTAGGAGTGGAATTTTCTGCCGGAGTCCGGGATTCCTGATAGCAAAAACTTGTGAATTAAGAAGTAACTTATTCACTCTTTAAATCAAGAGTGAATAGGTTACTTCTAAGCTAGAGTGGTGCCTGCCAGGGTTGCGGAATTAGTTCGAAAGAGTCACTGCGGCCTTGGAACGCAGAGGGCAGTAGGAGGAACATGGATGGGTTTTAGTCAGTAAGAGTCTGACACTCCCTACGGCTCCGCCCAGAGCGGGAGGAGTCATTTGATGATTTTCCATCCTTAAAAAAAGGCAAAGGAGTGGTCCATCGTCGACAACATTATCGTTTTGTGCAGATATCTGTGAGATTGTGGTCAAACTAAACCACACCTCAACAAAATAAAAAAAATAAAGTAGGTACCCATCTTAGTTTTAATTTAAACTTTTAACTTTTGATATCGATGTTTGGTAATTCCGGCAGTCTAGATCCTGGGACCTTATAATTTCTGATTGTATCGCCTTACCCCATCTCCTAAGGAAGTCTTCGCTGAGGTCCTGCCTGGCCGGCACTGGCAGTGGTTGCTTGACGCCCTTTTTCAGCTGCCATTCCGCCAGTTTCTTGCGGAAGTCTGCTGACAACTGCTCCTCTGTTGCCACTGGGCGGGCCGCTGGAATTGTAATACACGACTAATTTGTGTTATTTTGTTTAAACCATGCATCAACCTTGCTAAAAATCTATTTAAAGTTCTTGTTATTGTTCTTGGTAATTTTGTTTAAATAATATTATTTCTTCTTTCCTTTTACCACGTTAGGTGGGGGCTTTTTAATCACACCTCCAAGACTTTATGACAAGGGTTGTCAGGTCAGGTTGTTTCTCCTTCCTAAGAGGCTTTGTTGTACTGGCCTTCATTATCAATGGGGTCACCATGACCTCGCTCATGATGAATCATGCTCGTTATTAAAAAAAAAAAAAAATGTTAAGGTTGTGGATTTTTTTGCTCCAGTACATAGTGTGTTACATTTATGTATGTGAGTTCCTTCTTTCCTGCCGCTGACGACAACATGGCGGTAGCGAAGATTGAGCTTACAGTAACAATGATATCAACAGTGCGGTTCTGTAAACATCTCAGAAGATGGAATGACATTTCACTTCACGCTCACTATACCTAAGTTTACACGATGAGATGTTGACATAATAGACCGGTAGAACGGTGAAGATTTATAATGTTGATATAATAGACCGGTAGAACGGTGAAGAGTTATGATGTTGATATAATAGACCGGTAGGACGGTGAAGAGTTATAATGTTGATATAATAGACCGGTAGAACGGTGAAGAGTTATAATGTTGATATAATAGACCGGTAGAACGGTGAAGAGTTATAATGTTGATATAATAGAACGGTAGGACGGTGAAGAGTTATAATGTTGATATAATAGACCGGAAGGACGGTGAAGAGTTATAATGTTGATATAATAGACCGGTAGAACGGCGAAGAGTTATAATGTTGATATAATAGAACGGTGAAGAGTTATAATATTGATATAATAGACCGGTAGAACGATGATGAGTTATAACGTTGATATAATAGACCGGTAGAACAGTGAAGAGTTATAAAGTTGATATAATAGACCGGTAGAACGGTGAAGAGTTATAACGTTGATATAATAGACCGGTAGAACGGCGAAGAGTTATAATGTTGATATAATAGACCGGTACAACGGTGAAGAGTTATAAAGTTGATATAATAGAACGGTGAAGAGTTATAATATTGATATAATAGACCGGTAGAACGATGAAGAGTTATAACGTTGATATAATAGAACGGTGAAGAGTTATAATTCATTAGCTTTTCCGAGACTTCGTACACGTATATTCCGTTTTCATCAGCAAATTCGTCAGCACCGCTCCTTTAAATCGATAAATGTGCTATCTAAAACTGTAATAATTTTTCGAATCGGAAAAATCTCCTGAGATTAGCGCGTTCAAGCAAACAAACAAATAAATTCTTCAGATTTATAATTATACATATTAAGTATAGATACACGGTGCCATTTTAGTCGTCTTACAACGCCAGCCCAGTTCATCTATTCAGTGAATACTACTCAGTCATTAAAAAAATATACTGCTATCACACGGCCTCGTGTGCCTGAACCAGCAACATATTTTACATACTTCTTTCCGACACGGCCATCAATTGAACAATCGGGACACCACCGCCATCTAGTGGCGTTCGACGGAGTCTAGGACGTTGTGATCGACAGAGGCTGAGCTGATGAGCTCAGTCTACTGGTGGCGGTCGAGCAGTGCAGACGTGCACACGTCTAGAAACCGCCGCGTGTTCTGAATACTTGTACAGTGTACCTATTGTGTGAGAATATTGTAATTGAGACTTTTGAGTGTGAATAATAATTTGATTTAAAAGCAAACGATGTTTCTATTGCGCAATAACTAACACTTCCCATAGTACGCCCACTGAAGTTCCAATATCCTGGCTGATGTAACTGGAGAGTTGCGCCTTCGCTGACATATTTATAGACATTTGAATAAAACATAAAAAAAATATTATTATTACGCCTGACGTTTGAAACGTCCAGGAGCGAGCGCAGATCGAGCCTTGTGTTCCAAAGACGGCGCGGAATGGAACAGGGACATTGTTTTGATGCGCAAACATTATTAACAGGGTGTTTCATAATTGTTATGATTTTTTATTTATTGTTATTACCATAAATAAATTATTTAAAAAAATAATCGCGTTTAGAGGTAGTTTATGTCAGGTACGTTAAGTGGGCCACCTTTATAAGATCAAGACAACAACACAACTAAAATGACACCATGTATAAAAAATCTCGTGTCACAGTGTTTGTTATCGAACTCCTCTGAAATGGCTAGAACGATTTTTATGAATTTTGTTGTGTATATTTGGTTGATCTCAAAATAGTTCGTAGGCTATGGTTTTTATTTATATGGCAAAACAACGTTTGCCGGGTCAGCTAGCATAGATATGTCGATTCTAGTTACTCTTAGTAATGCTGTGGTATCACTATCTCACCTGCATACAACTTTCCTCGTCTGTCAGAGAACTCTCTCCTCAGCCGCGACTGCAATGCGGCGTAGTCCCGCGCTATTTCCTCGCGCACACCGCTAGCCTCGCATCCACTGCTAAGACCCTCTGTTTCTGCAACAAATGAGTCACTGTTACTATTGAATTGTTTTTTTTTATAGTTTTAGACCTAGGCCAGACCTTTTTAGGGTTCCGTACCCAAAGAGTAACCAACGGAATCCTATAACTAAACCTCCACTGTCCGTCCATCCGTCAGTCAGCGGGCTGTATTGCCAGAACCGCTGTATTGAAAGTAATATGTAGACAATTGATTTTCACAGAGTAAAAAAAAAAAAAATTTTCAGTTGCATTTCAAAATTAAATTTTGAAATGCAACTGAAAAATTATACCTAAAAAAGAAACAGGTAGTAATCTATATGATATACGTAATTTGGTTTAGCCAGAATTTATGTATCAAAAATCAAAATCAAAAAAATCAAAAATGTTTATTTCGTTAATTACACGTTGGTGGTGTCAATGAAAAATCACCGGTTAAGGATGTCAAGGATAAGTAGGTACATTATCGCACCTTCCTTTCAACGAATGCTTGTTAGCACAGATCCTTTTTTCATTAAAAGTCTTGTTAGGCTTCTAAAAAGGATTGTTTTCTCTTTATGGTAACATATTTTTTACTGTTCAAGAACCTTGGTCTCAAGTAGACAGTCTAAAAAAAACTTTCTTGTCTTTACACTATTAATTTAATATAGTGTATTATCTATGCTTTATACGCCAGAAAAGTCATGCGAAAATGGGACAAAAATAAAAAGGGCACGAAATGGGACCCAAAATAATAAAATGTGCTTACCATAACAAATACTTCACGAAATAAATATGCAATAATTAAAGTTTGCATCAAAAATTTTACATGTAAGTAGATACCTTGCCAATTTGATATGGTAGGAAATCTGTGTGTTTTTCTTTGAGAACAGCTTAAGTATTACTTAAAGAATAAATCCGCTTAACGGAGTCGGTCAGATCGAAGATGAAGCTCGTATCTGGTAGATTAGAGTCAATCTAGGTGTCTCCACTACCTTAAATGTAAATGACTAAAACCATAAAAACCAATGCTTCTGCCATGTTCTCTTTGCCATCCCTGGTTGGCTTATAGTAGAGAATGCCCTAGCCATTAACTTCCACCGTTGTACCTTTGTGTGTGAAGCTTTAAGGACTAAGTAAATAATTTAAAAAAACTAAACAATGTTATTTCTCTCTTAGACGTAACGTTATACGTAGCCGGATCGACACGGATGTTTTATGGCTACGTACTCTTCGCATTATTTATAATATTTGTTACATTCAGCGCAGTAAGTAATCATTTCAGAGTTCCCCTTGTCAACGTATTTTTCATTTAGCTTACTACCAAATCGCCTCTGGCTTCAAACGGGTAGCAGAGCATATACAAGCTCCCAGTTGACCTCTCAGTCTGATATCTTCAACAAAAATTGACATATTTCAGCCAATTTTCGCATATACACGCCAATTTTCGCATATACACGCCAATTTTCGCATATACACGCCAATTTTCGCATATACACTTATACCTTCCTTATGAATCACTCCGTGCATTGATGCAAACCGTATGAAAATCTTTTGGGTAGTTTTTGAGTTTATCGCGTAAAGACAGACGTAGAAAAGGGTGTTCTCTAATTATATATAAATTTAAGTTCAAGACAAATCAGTTGCGAAACATTGGGAACCTATCTGGTATTAAAATTCTGAATGCACAAGAAGAATAGAGAGATGGGAGCCGTGTCCTCTTTAATATTTCTTCCCTGTCAACCTGTTCTGGTATGAATAAACTATAATAATATAATATAATAATTTATTTAATCCAAAAAGAAGCGATACAGAGCATGTTACATTATTATCTACACTAATATTATAAAGAGGAAAGATTTGTTTGTTTGCTTGTTTGAAATGAATAGGCTCCGAAACTACTGGACCGATTTGAAAAAATCTTTCAGCAATGGATAGCTACATTATCAGGGAGTAACATAGGCTATATTTTATCCCCGTACTCCCACGGGAACGGCAACTACGCGGGTGAAACCGCGTGACGTCCACTAGTAATATATACAATTTCTTTTAGGTGCTCGATTTATGAATAATGACCCCTATGCTAGGAAAATCCTGTGTTATAGGAGCCATCCATTCGTTCGTTAGGGTTGATGTATAGAGTTAGAGAAGGTCGAACGTGTAACAGCAGCAATAGGGTGTGAGTAAGCGCATGTGATGTAATGTAATGGGTGAAGTGTGATGTGTGATGTATGATGTAATGTAATGGGTGAAGTGTGATGTAATGTAATGTCTGATGTTATGTTATGGGTTAAGTGTGATGTGTAATGTAATGGTTGAAGTGTGATGTAATGTAATGTGAGAAGTGTGATGTTAGGGTGTGGGTGTAGGGAACGGGGTGATGTGATATTTAATTATTTGCATTAAGGTTTCAACAGTGCTTCTGTTGCCGTTGTTGTTGTGGGTAAGAAGGAATTCTTTAGTTATTTTTTTACACACTATATTAATAGAAACCGCCCTACGTTCTACGCGTTGTGCACATTTGCGTCCTACGTTCACATGTCCCTTGCAGACGTTTGAGAACACTCTTAACAACAAGGGCATCGGCTGTCCGGCAGATATGGATTAGCGACTGTTCCCTCCGGTGCCTGCCCCCTAGAGATGACACCACTGCAGTCCAGCACTGCAGCCGAGATGAGCCGCTAGTCGGGACCCAGGGTGATCCGGAGGCCTGCACCTGCGAAGCCTGCCCCTGCTCACTGATCGATAATTATATCATGTATGTTAAAGCATCTTTTTGTGTTACCTGTTTAGCTCCGACAAGGTCAGTCAGCAATAAAGCAAGTGTTGCTTTAGAGTTCCAGTTAAGAAGTTGCAGGATTGTTGTCTTGGTAAACCAAATACATAATTAGAACCGGACTATCAATCTCATTTTTGGTTAGAAGGTTACGCTTCTTAGAGCCGTCCTCATCATCATCATCATCATCATCGTTTTAACCGAGAATCACCCTCTGCTGAGTTAGGCCCTCCTCTTTCTTTTGACATGCTTCCAGTAAGTATTCGTGCGTCCCTCATCCAGGCGTTTGCCATGACGGCCATGGTTTCTTTGGCTGAACCTTGGCCACCGGTGGGTCAAAGCTTCTCCATCGGCTAATTCTACGTCTAACTAGACAGCTAATCGCTCAACTACTTGAAAAGCATAGCCCAATCCCCGACGTCGTAGACTTTCGTCTAAATGCGATGGCTAATTTTGGTGTTTGGTGTACAGTCTGACGAAGAGATCAAATGTTCTTGTTTCGCAGACCAGCGACACGAAAATGCATTAGGCAGGCAAATTCCGTATCTCAGTACATCGCCGGTCACACCGATGTGGTAAGTGGCTACAGCCTACATGCATTTTACCTAATATAGAACAGTAGACAATTAAAGATTTTTTTTGGCACAGATCCAACTAAAGCGTTTGAGAAGTTTCCTGTAGATATTTGCGTTCTCCGAAAATTGTCTATCTTCTGTTTTAACTGCCTCGTTGGTCTGAACGAGCAGTACTGGGTTCGATTCCCACGTCGGGCAAAGTGTTATTGGGTTTTTGGAGTTTTGAAGTTGGCCATACGATACCCTGGGCTTCGGAAACTTAACTAAACCGTTAGCCCTGAGCCTGGTCTCTCTCTGGTCGAGACGGATTACCGTCCCATTGGACTATGGGAGTGAGGGAAGGGATTGTGCACCTGTGTTATGGACATAATTGTACAAACAATATCTCCTGCGTTCCTGGCCATTCTTCAAGATTGCTGCCATGACTGAAACTCAGTCAGGAAGACTATTATTTTAAACGTCTTATTTTTGGTATTTGTCTTCGTTTGGGCCAAAGTTCGGAAATTACAATGCATGTTATTTGGTTTCCGGACCTTATGTCTACTTTATACTCTTGCTACGAGTACCAATTGTTAATTGCACGAATAATAATTAAATATAGTTTTTTTTATTTCACATTAGCTGCATCACTTTTACGGCTGGATTTCTGGGAACACCTCGTCGAGACGACTAGCGCAGGTAATTATGTACGTGTTAGTTTTTTTGATTACCTGATGATCATGAGTAGACCGTGGTTGGTAGGGCCAACTTCTTCTGTTTCAATGGTTAGTCTGGATAAAATAAAGATGTAACAAGCTTTGAACTTATCATTGTCACGTAAAACGTCGTTTATAGTGGATGGCGCGAATACACAATGTCGTAACTTACGAGATACATCACATGCAATTAGTGTAGTTAGCTAGCAATGCTCGGTGTTTCTCTGGTGAATAAAATTCACAACAAAGTCATTCGCCAGAAAACTAAAGTCACCGACACTGCGCGTAGAATAAGAAAGCTGAAGTGGAAGTGGGCCGGCCACGTCTGTAGACGGACAAACGGTCCATGGTGCAGATATGTGTGTTAGAGTGGAGACCGCGGATGGGCAAACGTAGTGTAGAATGCCCTGAGGTACGCTGGATCGATGAGTGTCTGTTTATCATAGATTCTAAAATGCTCACAAATACGTAATTTATTGAGCTTTAAAAAAAAAATTGCGTGCTGCGTCTTGCCTTTTCTATAGGTTTTAAGAAATTAAAAAAAAAAAACAGAACATCTAAATACAAAAAGACAACATCTAAATACCTTATTTGTGATTGTTTTTTGTCGAATATTTTTTTTTACTAGTTGCGTTTGACCACTATCTCACCTGATGGCAAGCGATGATGTGGTCGAAGATGGAGCACGCTTGCCTAGAAGTAACCTATTCACTCTTGACTTAAAAACTCCCAGGTTGTAGCTATCAGGAAACACAGACTCCGGCAGGGAATTCTACTCCTTAGCTATACGCACTATGAATGTGTTCCCAAAACGTTTAAATAGCAATAACATTTTGATAACCAATATCAAAATGATGACCGATTGTTGAGGCGACACTTGGGGGAGGCCTATATCCAGCAGTGGATATCCTTCGGCTGATATGATTATGATGATAAACCACTATCATCGCAATAATACAAGTAACTTTAATTCCAGCCTGTCGACGAAAGAAGAACTTCAATGTACAGCGAATCGGTTGGAGAGTTTAGAATAGTTGAAAATCCCTGTTATGCAAGAGATCAACTAGCAATCTGTGATGACGAGAATTGGCAGCAGAACGTAAAACCTTCAGTATCTGGAGTCACGAAAACTGGTACTGAAGTAGTTGAAAAGATTAAAGATGTAGCTGTTGATCAAACAACACACGAAAACGTAAAACCAGAGACTCTGGTAGACCCTACTCGAATAAGGTCTAAGTTATCAGCCGATTCTAGCGAGCCTTCCAAAAAAGTTGAGGTGGAAGAACCAGTAGACCCAGCAAGCAATTGTTCGAAATGTGTTGAGCAAGGGAAAACTTGTATTAGAGGATGTCCAAGCGCCGAAAAAAAAAAGAAAAAACTTAAGAAATAAAAGATTTTATTTGGCTTGGTATCTTTTTTTATTTGAGATGAGTTAGCTCTTGACTCTAGTCTTGGTGACAGAGATAAAGTCGAAGATGGAGTCTAACTTTGAGTTCACTTTTTTTAGTATTTAATTTTTTAACGAAACTTGGACGGTTTCGGTATAAGAGATTATAAAAGTGGAAATTCCTAAGGAACTAGCGGTCCCGACAGACGTTGTCGTTTTCCCGTCCTGAACATTGGCTTTTCGTAAAAAAAAAAACAACTAGAATCGTATTGCAGCGCTCAACTATCCAGGGATAGTTGAAAATACTTACACAGGTACAGAAGAATCTTTCTAATATTATAAAATAATGCGAAAGTTTGTGAGGAGGTATGTTTGCTACTCTTTCACATCAGAACGCCTGATCTTCATGAAATTTGGCACAGAGGTAGATTATAGTCTGGAATAACACATACTGGGATGGAATAACTACCGGGGTTTGTACCCTAGGGATCACGCTGGCAGAAGCTAGTTATATAATAATACAGAAACTTCATAAGAGCAGGGAAGGCAGACCAGCTATCTAATGGGCATGTTTCACGACAGGATTTCGGATAGGAGCTTTATGCACGAAAGTATCTACTACATAAGTTTACTTATGGGGAGGCGGTGACAAGTCACTTTCATCGTGTCCATTTTGGGTATTATCACAAGTTCTGTCAATAGGGTTGGCAAGTGAAAGCTGATCTCAGATGGCGCCACCACTACACGAACCTTTGTCAAAGTGAGATAAACTATTAGTCTGTGATTCCAGTCTTTAGACTCATTTGTTCGTTTCTTTGTGTTTTATAGGCAGTCTGATTTCTTTTAAGGTTTATAATATCGAATTCGCAATATCTTACATTATAGGATATGTGAGGTTCTGTGATGCAGGTAGGTTTGGGATCGTACAAATAATTGGGAATAGGTTTTGACGATTCATCAAACTGAAAGTAATCATTGACCTAAGTATTTACTCATCTCTTCATTAAAAACTGCTTTGTTATTGTTTGCTTTGTTACTGATTTAGATATGAACCCGCTTTGAAAGTTCTGTTTTGCTGTTGCTTTGAGGATTAAAGGGTTGTGTTTTTGTGGTCTGTGTGCTACTAGCGCCACTTTGACATTTGTCGGCCCCATTCTCTGAATAGCGCCTCCAATATTGGGCTATCGCCACTAACCAACAACTCGCTTGCCACCGCGTTCAGTCTGAACAAGGCTTTATTCCTACATTCAGAGTCACGTTCTTTCACGAACGTAAACTCTTTGTTAGCAAATACAGTTTATTCAATTAAAAATGAAATCAACGTAACAAGTCAGACATACTTGACAGATTTGATATTATTAAGAAATAAAAAAAATTGTTTGCATCCTTTGCAAATTATTTAGGGTTAAATTATGGTAGTCAAAATAAAAGGGATCGATGAAAAAAAAACAACATATGAAAATGAGCTATAATAACTAAGTTGTAAATGGCGAAGGCGTTTGCTTTAAATGAAATGAGTGTTAATCCTTCGTACCCTTTTCCGGGTACGATACGGAATTCAGTGATATTTGGAGGTAAGAAATTTTGGTTCTAAACTGGATTTTTAAATAGTGGCCAAAATTAGTCCAAAGACGTTAGGGGCGCACCGAGGAAACGATACGTGATTGGCGTTCGTTTGATCCCTTGCTGCATCGTTATATCATAACCTTTAGTTGTATAATTAATGCGTAAGATATTTAAAGATTTACTGTATACATCGTACACCTCAAAAACACGATTACTTATAGTTTCATAGATAGAAAAAAACTCCAAAGTATATTCTAAAAACAAATTAAACCCTTGGTTTTTTTTTAATTTGTGATGGGTTTGTTCTTGACTCTATTCCTAGGTCAGTTATGACAGAGACAAAGTCTACGATGGAGCGAGCTTTCCCAAACGGAGCCTGTTCACTCTAACTTTGGAGAGATTAGGATTGTAAGCGTTCGGAAACAGACGCAGGCAGAATGTTCCTCTCCTTTGGTATTTGTATATGATGGTCACCAATCTACAGATCGAGCTCGGAGAGCGTCGCTTAACCTCAAAGGTCTACGTGTATGGCTGTTGATAGTCACGAGCTGTGAAATAAATGAATACGAACGCAAAATTGAGCGGTTCTCCCTCGACTTCTCTCAGTCTAGGGCTACTAAAAATATTTGGAGTAATTCTTATAAAAGGAAATATCATTTGAATATATTTACAGAACATGTCTGTCCCGTGGAATGCACAGCCAAATTGCTGTTGTTTCTTGGTGTTTCCACAATCATATTGGTAAGTTTAACTTTTTTGTACCCTAAAATGATTGTGTTGTTCCGCCGTGACCGCCACTCAATCTGTCGGTTCCATCCCCTGGTTGGGCAGAGTGCTATGACATAATTGATTCCACGTATGATAGATAATTTGGAGTATCTAACCAGGGCCAATATTTTTTTTTTTGTAATTTATTCATCAACTACTTAAATTTACTTAAAGCTCATCATGATTATTATTTTGTGATTTCGTCCGCACTGCAATTTTCTTAAGTATCCCTAATTTCTTTCTAAATAAATTATATACTACCTTCCTCGAGAGCCACTCTATCCATTGGTGAAAACAGCATGAAAATCGGTGCAGTAGTTCTTAAGTTCATCGCGAACAAACAGACAGACGCGGCGGAGGACTTTGTTTCATAATATGTAGTGATGATGTTATAAAGTTAGAAATGAGTACATAATAGGTGTTTTTAAAGTGGCGCCAGTGACGGAAAAGCTGAAAGGCAACCCCTTGTCTTGGTATGGTCATGTGAACAGGAGGGATGAAACGCGTGTGAATGGATGGAGAGAGTAAGCCAAACAAAAGATGGATGGATTGTGCGAGAGAAAAAAAAGAGAGTGAGTGATAGCGTGGCGGCTGACAGGACAAAATGGAAGAAAAAAAACATAACCCTCCTTTTGGCGCAGTCGGGTAAAAATACGTTGCACCGATCTCAAGTAATAGGGCAGAAAGTTGATGAAGATGTGATAATATGTTATATGTATAAATGTGCCCTACAAACTTGCTCGTAAGTCTAGATGTCAGTTGTTTTACGCTAAGAGCTTAAAACCAATCTGGGTCATTTTTCCACCATTAACAGAACGCAGGGTCAATTTAGTCGCCTGTCACGCTCACCCAGTGAAGATATTGATATGTTTTACTCTTTACATAAAGTCAAGTCTGTCTTGCATAGGCATTATCATATACACGAAAAAATAATATTGTAAGTTTCATTGTCTTTTTCACTTATTGTTCAGAAAATTATTGTTTTTGCTTTTTTTATTGGTACAACGTAGAACAAAATTGATTGATTTGATTCATCCAAGCTATCTAAATAAGTCTGATCTGTTTTGTAACTACACTACATTTCCTAATCCTATGTTTGACGCATGCCGTGGCAGCCTGTAATTAAGGCTACACTATAAAATGTATAAATATACGTACTTCAACATGTATTCTAGTGTATGCTTTGTTAGTTGTCCTTAAATAAATAAACAAAAAAAAATTAAGGACATTGTTGTCGATAAACTTATCTGGTACAGAATCCAGAACCAAATATCAGAAGAGACGTTAGAGCGCCTTTTTTGTCATGGATTTTCTGACTGCTCCGGAGTGTCAGACTCTTACTGCCTAAAACCCATCCGTGTTCCTCCTCATGCCCTTTGTGTTCCTGTACCGCGGTAATTCTTTTGAACACTTTACATACCTGGCGGGTAGTCAGAATCTAATGCGAGTTTTTTTAACGTTGTCGATCGAGTTAATTTAAACGTCCGCTTATATGGATTATATGGAAAAGACCGACCAAGTGCTAGTCGGACTCGCACACGAAGGGTTCAGTACCATAAACCTTAATTTTTATTATTTGTTGTTATAGCCGCAATAGAAATACACAATCTTAGAAAATGTCAACTATCTACCTATTACGGTTCTTGAGATACGGCCCGCTGAAAGACAGACGGACGGATGGACGGAGAACGGAGGCTTAGTAATAAGGTTCCGTTGTAGTCCAGTCAACGAGGACATTTGTTGTATGGAGACTTCCGAAAAATTCTCCCGTCTATGAAATTTAGCATGTGATGAAATTAGGTAATACAGATTACAGATGTACAATAATCCAACAATTTTTTTTACGAGAAGTTAGGTATTTTTACCTAAACATGAAAATTGCTTATAACTCTTTGGGAAAAAATCCTCTGACTGAAATACTTTCTGTATACGTACGAATGTATTAGTTAGAATAATTATGTAAAGGTATCCAACATTTTTTCGATTTCGGAGATACCTCAAATTTGACTTTTAACATTCTGCTCTATAACTTCTGCTGAAAAATTGCTCTGCCAATTTTTATTTTTTAATGTATTTTTATATGCTTAAATACATAGCTTTAATAAGTTATCCAAAAGATTTTCCTTTTCTAACTTATTTTTTTTATTTTTGCTTAATTACGTAATGTGAAAAATTTCTCCGTCCATTTTCATGCCTTTGTTAATCATATAATTTTATATTAAAACAGATTTATCAATAATGCAACAAATTTTCGACCGTTCATTATATTTTTTAGAATAGTTCGCTGAATTATTATGCTAGAGCGTAAGTGTTGACCTTCACTTGACCGCTCGGAGCTGCTTTGCCACGCACTACTTTTGGAGTAGTGTAAGCTAGTTTAGTTGCTATTGTTTTTATTACAGCAGCACAGACAGTCAAATTGTATAATTCGATTTTGAACTTAACCATCAAAATTTTCAGGTTTAAAATCATTTAGATTAATTTGACAGTATTGTATAACTAGATGTGGTGAGGACTTTGTAAACTATGCCAAAAATCTGCTCAAAAAGTACCTACATAATTATGTTCAGAAGGACACCTGTTGAAAAGATATCGAGTTAAGAATAAAAAAGTCAGTCAAAACATCAATATCAGACAATATTTGGTTAAATAAATAACAAGGGCGGGCTGTATACATGGATAATCGAATAGGTATAAACATAATTTTATTGGGTTTACATATTTTGAATAAAACAACACATGCCTATAATCCTTTTCATTTTTTTTTACTGTATCTCACCTGATGGTAATCGATGATGTGGTCGAAGATGGAGCACGCTTGCCTAGAAGTAACCTATTCACTCTCGACTTAAATACTCCCAGGTTGTAGTTATCAGGAAACAGGAACTCCGTCAGGGAATTCCACTCCTTAGCTGTACGCACTATAAATGTGTTCCCAAAACGTTTTGTGCGCATGGGTGGGATGTCCACCATGTACCGGTTGCGTATCGCCGTTCGTCTTGTGGTCTGATGATGGAACGGGCTTGGCGGAATTAAATGATGCAATTCCGTCGCACATTCCTCAAAATGCAACCGGTAGAAAACCGACAGGCCAGCGACTCGTCGTCGATGCTCAAGACTTTGGAGCTTCGTCGCGACGAGCCTCTCATTGCCGATGATCCTCTTGGCTCGTTTCTCAATTGACTCAAGGGCATCAAGCTGGTATCTGGCAGATCCGTCCCAATTGGCTCCTTTTGGCGGAAAATAGACACGCTTGGATCTTAGCAGCATTGAACTTGACCAGTTTGGCATCGCCCCATTCAGAGACAGCCTGTAAGGACACATTCAAGCGCTCAACCATAGCCTCCCGGAGAGACCGGATCTGCGACCCACCAGCTCGTGCGTCGGACACGTATCTCTCAGCAACAGTACTGTCGTCTGCATACCCAAAGGTACCGGGTTTAAGCAGATCATTAATATGCAGCAAGAACAGTGTTGCCGAAAGCACCGACCCCTGAGGAACGCCGGCAATAATATCAAGCAGTCCAGATGAGCACCCATCTATGACCATTCGAATATACCGATCCCTCAGGAAATCCGCGATCCAATCACACAATCCGGCGGGCAGACCGAAGGAAGGAAGCTTACTAATAAGGCTATCGTGCCAGACCCTGTCGAAGGCCTTCGTGATGTCAAGGGAGACCGCTAGTGCCTCCCCGTGCTTCTCTATACTCCAGATGTGAATGGCATACGCAAGAAGATCCCCAGTAGACCGATTTTGGCGGAACCCGTATTGTCGGTCGCTAAAGATATCATTCGCTTCTAGGTATGCTAGGAGCTTACGATTCAGCACGCGTTCCATACTCTTACAGAGTATGGACGTTACCGAGATGGGTCTGTAATTCGACGGGTCAGGTCGACTGCCCTTCTTAGGCACGGGCTGCACGTTAGCTTGCTTTGAAGCATTCGGTACTTTTCCAAACTCAAACGAAAGGCGAAATAGGCGTGTCAAGATTGGAGACAACTCAGGCGCACAAGTCCTCAAAACAATTGCCGGTATCCCGTTGGGGCCACTAGCCTTATTCACGTCTAGGTTACTCAGTACCCAAAGAATGTCCTTCTGGTGAATGCGAATGTTCGACATACTCGACAAGCATCCATCAGGAGAAGCAGGGGGCCTAGCGCCACCAGGATCCAGACGCGACGATTCCGCAAACATAGAAGCAAAAAAAAAAGTTTGCTTCCTGCTCAACGGAGTGGGCCAGCAACCCATCGGGTCTCAGCAGTGGTGGTAGTGAGGGGCGGCAGAAGTTCGATTCGACCGACTTAGCCAGGGACCAAAAAGCCTTACTACCCGCTGGGTATGAAGAAAGTTTGTTCCCTATTCGGCTAATGTGGTCAAACCGAGCCCTCCGCAACACCGTCTTGCAGGACTTGGCAGCCCTGTTAAAGGCTCTCTTCTTCTGACTCACGTCATTTGCTTTGCGCGTTCGAGGGTCGACCCATGCTAGGTACGCCGCGTGCTTAAGCGCATTAGCGCGATTGCACTCGGCACCAAACCATGGACGAGCTTCGCCAGATATTGTTGCGTTACAGAACGGAATGTAGTAAATGCAGTAACAATATTTGAGCAGAAGGGTACCGCTGCTGAGCCGCATCCGCCGCCTCACTCAGGTGCTGTGTGGGCCCAGTTGTCTCCAAATCACCGCTGTGCAAACGATAGACACAGGCGTAGACAATTTTGTGCAGGCCTGTGTCCAGTATAACCCACAGCGTTGAGAAACTGGAGTCTTCAAGGTAGCGGAGACGCCGATAGCGGATGTCGTTCCGGGCGTACATCCATACGCCCGCGCGTAGTCCAGTAGTCTGAAGTGGCGCACCAGGGTAAACCCTGAGTATGTAAGATACGACACGTCTGACGGACATCCGATCTGCGTCTCCGACAGGAACAAGAGCGCTGGTTTCTCAGTCTCTAGTTGGTGATGAACTGCGGCGAGATTTCAGTGCAGACCTCGTATGTTAGAGAGATGCACTTTATGTGAGAGGGAGTGCTGCCGCTGTACAGCTTTGCTCTTATTGTTCCTGGTAATATTGAGTGAGTAAGGTAGAGGAAAAGGAAGTGAAATGAGGTTCCATGCTACTAACCCTCAGGCACGCTCTGACAAGACGGAATCATCGGGGGACGAGCCTGGAGACTGCGGAGATGCCCGAGTCCCCCCGGGAATGTCCATCGGGCCCTCTCGTCTGGTCGCCAACCAGCGCGATGGTGCATTCCGGGATTTTTCGACAGTTGACGGGGCAGCCTTTCATGTGTGGCTAGCACACTACTTGGGCCCCCAACTACCTGCGGTCGGTCAGCGGCGTTGGGATCCCGTTACCCTCCGCGACTAGTCTCCCGATACACCCATGTCAGCAAGCCTGGTTTGTCTGCCTGCATTGGAACAACTATTTCGACCCAACTCCTCTGAATTGGCTACACTGGGCATCATATCGGAACACAGCTAGGCCGCTTGGCGGTACGTTTTTGCCCAGTGGGTGGTCACAAGCCATCGGCCGAAGCCTACCACCAGTTAGTGTCATCTGATTAGCACCACCCAGGGACCACGTGTATGGTCTAACATTAAGTATTCTCCTACGGATGCGGGTGACTCGGCCCCCAATCATTTTAAATTACTTATACAGTTAGACAGAGTGCAGTAGGTAACTAATATTGATAATCGACTAGGTATAATTACATTAGTTTTATTTGATTTTCAAATTTTAAATATAACAACACGTGCCTACAGTCATTTTAAATTACTTATACAGTATGGCAGGCTGCAGTAGGTAACTAACATAGATAATCGACTAAGTATAATCAAATTATTTTTATTGGGTTTACATAATTATTTGGAATATAATAACACGTACCTACAATCATTTTAAATTACTTATACAGTTAGACAGGGTACAATAGGTAACTATTTACACTAATATTATGAAGAGGAAAGATTTGTTTGTTTTTAAATGAATAGGCTCCGAAACTGCTGGACCGTTTTCAAAAATTCTTTCAGCAATGGATAGCTACATTATCAGGGAGTAACATAGACTATATTTTATCCCCGTACTCCCACGGGAACGGGAACTATGCGGGTGAAACCGCGTGACGTCCACTAGTGATAGATAATCGACTAGGTATAATCACATTACTTTTATTTGGTTTACAATTTTTAAATATAACAACACGTGCCTACAATCATTTTAAATTACTTTTACAGTTAGGCAGGCTGCAGTAGGTAACTAACATAGATAATCGACTAGATATAATCACATTATTTTTTTCAGTTGATACAGTTGGGTTCAGTAGTTTTTATTTTATGAGCATATTTGTTTATTTCAATTTGTGCGTAGACGAAGACGTCGTACAAGTATCACCACTTAAAAGTGAAAAATTAAAAACTTTTTACAAAAAAATATAACTGACTTTCAAACAAAACAATACAAAGTATAAAATAACTTTAATTTCCGAAGTCGGTGTTAAAAAATAAAGAAACAAAACCAAAAACACCGACTTCCGAAATTAAGGTTATTTTATGCTTTGTAGTGTTTTGTTTTAAGCAAACGTTCCTTGCACAGGTAGATAGGGACACAACAACACAACTACTCCGTTTCGTACTTCGAGCGAGACAATCAAGACGCCCGCGTTGACGACCGATCGTTGCTAAGCGACGGCAATGCTTGTACTTAAGAATTATTGAGATTGTAAAAACTTTGGTATTAGGCCGAATTTCCATTGGCTTATTGGAAAATCTATTAAAACACAGTGACTCATACTAATAAACGTATTAAAAGAACCTGAGCAAAATGAAATCAGCGAACTATCCTAAAAAATATAATGAACGTTCGAAAATTTGTTGGATTATTGATAAATCTGTTTCAATATAAAATCATATGACTAATAAAGGTATGAAAATGGACGGAGAAATTTTTCACATTACGTAATTAAGCAAAAATAAAAAAAACAAAGTTTAAATAGGAAAATCTTTTGGATAACTTAACAAAGCTATGTATTTAAGGATATAAAAACATATTATAAAATAAAAAATGGCAGAGCAATTTTTCAGCGGTAGTTATAGTGCAAAATGTTAAAAGTCAAATTTGAGGTATCTCCGAAATCGAAAAAATGTTGGATAACTTTACATAATTATTCTAACTAATACATTCAAACGTATACAGAAGGTATTTCAGTCAGAGGATTTTTTCCCAGTGAGTTATAAGCAATTTTCATATTTAGGTAAAAATACCTAACTTCTCGCAACAAAATTTGTTGGATTATCGTACATCTGTAATCTGCATACCTTACTTTATCATAATACCAAGTCTCACTGGCAGAGGAATTTTTCGGGTTACATATGCCCCGTTGATTGGACTATTGGTTACCCTTTGGGACGGAACCCTTAAAAGAAGTTTTCCGTTATTGTCACCAGATGGGGGTTTCTTTAACGCTTAAACTCTTACTAAGGCCACTGATTATCATCATCATCATATCAGCCGAAAGACGTCCACTCTTGGGGGAGGCCTAAGCCACTGATGCGTTGACAAAAAACGATCATCTAATTTTTGAATAGTTGATGTTTTTACATGTCTAATTCAAAAAGAGGGTTATGTTATATTTTTCTTTCAGTATATACCTCTCGGAAGATTCACGTACTGTGACACAGACTCTCCGCTGAGGATGTGGGGTGAGAATACATCCCCTATGTGCTGTCTATGTGATGTATACAAATCAATCTTATAGTAAGTATTTATATATACATACACGGTGCAATTTTAGTTGTCTTTACAGCGGCATCCCACTTCATCTATCCAATGACTACTACACATTCATTAAAAAATATATATCTTTATAAATATTTCAATTA
This sequence comes from Lacanobia wlatinum, assembly GCA_947578705.1. Lineage (NCBI taxonomy): Eukaryota > Metazoa > Arthropoda > Insecta > Lepidoptera > Noctuidae > Lacanobia > Lacanobia wlatinum. Next base: position 3,896,695 of record OX388035.1, read on the forward strand.
TTAAAAAATTAAAATATTATTCTTTATCATGACACATGACGTATTTTGAAACATCCTGTAGCGAGCGCAATCCGAGCCTTGTGTTCTAAGGACGGCGCGGAATAGAACGGCTACGTAAACATTATTAACAGGGTTTTTTATTTATTTATTTAATACTTCATGCACACAAATGTACAGAGGCGGACTTAATGCTATTACTTACAATTGCTTATTTTTTTAATTACTCTAATGAATTATTTATTTTCTACCTATTATTTTAATTCATTATCATCATCATCATCATATTAGCCGAAAGATGTCCACTGCTGGACCTAGGCCTCCCCCAATCTATTATCTTAATTAATTATTAAAAAATTGGTTATTTGTAAGGTTGGTTTACGGACGATAATTTTACGTGATAACGTCATAAGAAAACTATTGAATTCTTAACAAACAAGCCGAATGCTTAGGCCGATCGTCGCTCTATCGCTTGTTCCGCGCTCTCGCTTGCACGCTCGGCTCAGGCGAAATAAATATGACACTTTTTCGTGCGTGCAGCCGAAAAACGAAAAAGTTGACGTTATTACGTCAAAACTCAGCTGTTCACTGCATTTTGTCGAGTTATGCGCATGGCAATCGATTTTTTTTCACAATTTCTGTGTTGGTCCCATAGTAAAAGTTGTTCAAAAAGATGAGTACAATGACCCCTTAAGGGGTATTGCGTTTATTCTGTTACATCTAGTATAAAAAATATTAGCCTCCTCTCTACGAGAAGATTAGTATAGATGATGTAATAATATGTTACATTCTTTGCAGTATAGGAAACGCAATCAAAATGGGTGTTGATAGTACTGTGTTTTTCATAATGAACGCGTTGTACGAAGGCAAATTGCAGGTATGTTGGTTGAGCATGCTTTGTAGTTCAGTTTTAGTATTAAAATTTTACAGAAAAATGCTTTTCCTCATCAGCACAATTTTTTTTTTTTAGAGAGGGTCCTTGGAGTTTCTTCCACGTTCTTCTCCTTAGAGATATATGCTTAGGAACGTGCAAATAGCTTCATCTCTTTGACTGACCGACCTTGACAATTCGAAAGTGCATGTAAATGGTTTAATTGAAATAAAAGCATTGTGTTTTTGAGTTTCATCAAGGTCGAACGGTAATAGTTGTGGCATGTTGGATAGTCAGCCAGGAATGTTCAATGTCCAAGGCTGGCAGGTTATGGTGTGCCACTTGTAGAGGCTTTTCAAAATCAACTATATAAGTATTAGTTAGGATTAGTTTTCATGCAGAGCAAGATAATTAAAAATTACCTAATTTAGCTACCTATATCTAGTACCTACCTAATCTAAAATGTAGTCATCACGAAAATTGTCGCATATATTGAAACCCTTTTGTCTTTTATATGTTGTCCCAGCAAGGATTTGGTTTTATTTAAAAAAAAAACGTTGCTCCACTAGGAATTTCTCCTGTATCGTGGGTGCGTTCACAAACATACAAACTCACATACACACACTACTAGACCCGAAACAACTATCTGTAGGCCATACAAATATTTGTTCCGAGCGGGAATCTAACCCGCGACACGCGGCGCAGCAGTCAATCGCTCAACCACTGCGTGTCGTCTCAGTCGAGGGGTGTATTGTATTCGCACTGTCTTTGTGAGGTCTACTTTTTGTGCTGAGTTTTTCCTCAACAGACTAACATATTTTCCACAGTTCTACCAGTTATTGGGATCGTTGGATAACCGAGACTTGTGCCGTTCAATTTGTTGTGAAGTAAGTTATTCAGGCTGATATACAAAGCAATAGTTTGAATTCTAAGCATTCTAAGGACATGTGGCAAAATCAACACCACCAAAAACTAAACATCATATCTACCACCTACCATGACGTGCCACTGACATCATAATTTTGTTGTGAGAGAGAGACGGATCTATACAGAACGAATAGCACTATCCCTTTTTTCCGGGTCCTGCACCTGCTAGTCTATTCTGTAAATAACTATTTCGATATCGAGCTTCACCTGAGTGACAAAACTCACAAAGTGAGCTTTATTGCACACAACATAAAGGTCTTAATTTGATACTCACCTCGGATTCCGCTGTCGAGATACGAAAATGTTGTTACAGAATAGCACTACAGATCTGACGTGCCATCGAACTATGAGAGTAATGGAACCGGGAGTGCAACTACGTTTGCGCGCGCTCTAGTGCACTATAATATCACCAACGTATTTTGCTAATCTCCGTTGAGGTTGACCTGGAAGTCCCAACCAACACATCTAAAAGGGTTGCGTCGTCGAAGTCATCATCATTATATCAGCCGAAAGACGTCCCATGCTGCACATAGACCTCCCCCAAACCCGGGTTTATTCGGCCATAATCGCCACGCTTGGCAGGCGGGTTGGGGATCGCAGTGTATGGTGTTGCGTTTTGCAGAGAACGCTGCTGCCCATTCTCTGGTGAGTCCCTTAGTCTTAGATGGGATGGTATTATTCTTTTACGGCACCATACGGCACCGGGCGACACCAAGTGTCGAAGTGTCGTCGATGTGTGCCAGCAAAAAAAACGCAACAGTTGCGCATACATTTCACGCAATGCCTGGTTGAAAGGATTTTTCAATATTATAATAATAATAATGGTTTTTTAATTTTTTTTTTTTTATAATAATAATATTTTCATTATTTTCAGGATGTAGAGCCACGTTGCCGATGTCAAAAACACAAGCCGTGTAAGTATAAAACATAAGCCTGTCCGGAAACAGTGTGATTATTTTAAAGTGTTTGTTTAATTTGGTGTCATTAAATTGTTCTTTATTTTCATGTCTTTTACTTATTGTCTAACTATGGGATACACACAGCAAACAGCTGAGCTGCAAGCGGCATCTTTGGATGAGATACAAACGACCGTGATATAGGTATATCGTTGAAATATTCGTGATCGGATCAGGACTTACAGGGGTTCGTACCTCGTACAAATAAATCATTTTACCCATTAAATTTTTAGTTGTGATAAGTGCTTGTATAGTAGGTATAATATACTACCTTTTTAGGTATAAAAAATACATTATATGCAAGTGATTTTTGAACTCTCAAACCAGCAAAAAACAAGCGTGCAAATAAAATAAAATATCGTCTTCCAAATAGAAATTGTAAAATAAATGTAAATCGAATGTGTGTTTACTTACAAAAACTAGCCAATTCACACTTCGATATCTATAAAGTTTTACGACTTTCCATCGTAAACTGTATTATATTCGAATGTAACAGATTTATTTGTGTTCACATTATTTTTGGATCAGTTTTTTCGTAGACTGATCGACGGTTCCACTATGAGGAATCCGACGGCTGTCGTTATCTTTTATATTTGCTTATCCGTAGTTTTGGTAAGTTTAAATTTTGAAATATCTGTTTCTTTTAAAACAACCTTTTTGATTGAGAACAAACTTTAATTGCCTCAACAGTCTTTATCTAGATTATTTTAAGGATATTTTACTGTAGCAGAAAAGTTATTGATCGTTACAATATTTTGCAATAAATTTTCCTGCAAATAGAGTTGAATACGCCTTATCAAAAATATGTAGGTAATATATCGAAATAAATATTTTCCAAAAAGTTAACAGGTGCAAAAGAAGCGAAAGATGTTAAAGAAGCTAAAAATCCTAAGGAAGAGGTAGACAAGGTCATAGAGGATGAAATAACGCAGAAGTTAAGCGATGACCTGCTGCAGAGCCTTGAGAGGAAGTTCCAAGTTGATCTTCAGAAGTAAGTCTACCTAATGGTCTAAAATACCAGGGGCCCCAGACCTTACATATCAAGCAAGTATGCGAATATTCCAGGGTTGCGGAATCTGTTCGATAGAGTCACCGCGGCCCTGGAATGCAAAGGGCATTAGGAGGAACACGGATGGGTTTTAGTCAGTAAGAGTCTGATACTCTCTTCTGCTCTGCCCAGAGCAGGAGGAACCATTTGATAATTTCACATCCTTAAAAAAAATGCGAATGTTAAAAGTACAAATTAACATTACTGTATCCCCTACATTGTGTTACGGACAAAATAAGTAATATTTGGGGTCTCTGAAATCTTAGTCCATAAGCTAGTGCACACTGCTAGGTAGTCGAAGGTTTGAAATGAAAGGTGGTTAGTGAGATTGGACTAGTTTCCTTATAAACCTTATAACGCTTCGGTCGGGTAGACACGATAGATATAAGAGAAGGTGCTGCCGAACTTGATAGTGAGGCGGTTGACAGGGGAGATTGGAAGAATAAAGATTATTTCGCCGATCCCAAGCACCGTATCGCGGGATACGGATTTGAAAATGATGATGCTTCCGAAACTTGCCTGTGCACATATTTTACAAGTGATAGCACGCCCTTTGGAAAGCAAATTCGTCCTTCAATGTCTGCGGATAGCTCAGCAGTATACAGCTGTCCTGTGCTACCATTCCCTCCAGAGTACATAATCTCTAACCAACTTGCACAAATCATTTTACTCCAATGTTCTAAATCGATTTCATTCAGGTCTGTTGACATGGTGCTGATGAAGATTAAGCTGTTACTAAAGAATGGGACGCTACACATCCAGGACAGACTGGGGGAGCTCCAGGATATGATCGAAGTAATCAAGAGTCATGGGGAAAAAGAGGTAAGAGATCTTGAGAAAAAAAATATGGTAAAATACTAAACCTGTTGGACAAGAAAAAGGCTGGGTTTTTATAAATTCGTACGGGATAGGTAAAACAAGACCGGCAATGTCGCTGGCAAAGGGCTGTAGTCGTTTTAATTAACGAATTCATGCATAAAAAATAACATAAAAAAAGAGGCCAAGTGCGAGTCGGACTCGCCCATGAAGGGTTCCGTAGCAGCAAGTAACATAATATAAAAGTTCTTGTAGTTCGTTGTAACTTTATAATTATTATTTACTTAGGCACCTATTACAGATTTATTATTAGAAAAAAATGGTTCACGGTTTATGCATAAGGTTTATGTTTATGAAATTAAATGTTTTTTTTTTTATATTTGAGTTGATTAAATGAAAGATAAATTGCGGTTTACGATTTATGACGTATTAAAAAAAACTACTTACTAGATCTCGTTCAAATCATTTTTCGGTGGAAGTTTGCATGGTAATGTACATCATATATATTTTTTAGTTTTATCATTCTTTTATTTTAGAAGTTACAGGGGGGGGGGGGCACACATTTTACCACTTTGGAAGTGTCTCTGGCGCAGACTATTCAGTTTAGAAAAAAATTATAGTAGTAATCTCAATATCATTTTTGAAGACCTATCCATAGATATCCCACACGTATGTATGGGTTTGATGAAAAATAAAAATGAGTTTCAGTTCTAAGTATGGGAAACCTCCAAATTTTTTTTTTCTATTTTTTTGTGAAAATCTTAATGCGGCTCACAGAATACATCTACTTACCAAGTTTCAACAGTATAGTTGTTATAGTTTCGGAAAAAAGTGGCTGTGACGCACGGACGGACAGACAGACAGACATGTATGTCTGTTCTGTCTGTCTTGTCGGGTTCTGTTTTTTGCCATTTGGCTACGGAACCCTAAAAAGGAATGCGTGAAATGAAATACATTTCATGGAATAGAAACTTGGCAAAACTATATTTTGCCAAGTTTCTATTCCATGAAATGTTTTCCTCTTTCCCCAACTAGCTGGATACCTGCTTACAAAAGAAACAGAATGAGACTTCAGGGTTAGCAGAGAAGGCTCTCCATCAGATGGTGGTCTGCGGATACGCGCTGATTGGCCACGATCCTGCGCAGGCGGTGCACAGCGTTCTAGCTCTTAAGAACATGATCCGGACGGGGATCAAACCGGTGAGACTGTTAAATTTCTTAAGGTCTAATTGCAAAATTGATGGTTAAGAAAGTCGCGACCTTTTTAAAACTCCTGAATGGTAAGGACGTTTCATCAGTATTTTAAGAGGTTTTATTGACTAGTTTATCCTTTAATAGACCTCAGATATTGTAACATTAATCCTATAACTGCCTGAGCTGTCATTCAAAAACTATGTGCCGTTTTCTGATATACAGTCGAACATAAATGAAGCTTTTACCAATGCTTTGATTTCTGTCAATCAATCATTCACATCTTGCTATCTTATTGCCGCTGATTAAAACATGAAAGCCATACAGACTTCAGAAATCAAAATAAATGCTATCACTAACATTCTATTAGCACGGTGCTAGAACATCAAAATCGATTCAGCCGTCCTTTCTGGAATCCAATTGGCTTATATCCAATATGCAAATGATTTTGGAAAATTCAGCGCACACGGCTAGGAATGTAGGTATTTCCTTTGTTTATTTTTTTGTAAAAGCTAGCATTTGCGTTGCAAGAATTGCCTTTATTGCAAACAAAATATTTCTTCCTCATTCATAAACAACATTGATCGATGGCGTTCTCGAGCGCCCAGTGTTCCACGCAAATAGTTTGAACTGGAATCTGGACAGTATTTCTGGGAATTTAGGAATAACATCAGCGCTGTCTGCGAGTTCTCTGGCGTCAGGAGTTGGCGGCTGTTGATAGCTTCTAGGCATTTGCTAAAGTCTACGAAGGATTTTGAATATTAAAAGCGTTAAGAGAGTTCTAACAATGAGATTAATTCACCGGTATTGTTCTCCGCCAAAATCTAGCACGTTTCTCTAATCATTCTGAGAAACCATCATGCCTTCCTTTTTACAAAATGGAGCATAATCACAAGCAGGAAAACGCTCACAATTTATGTAGAAGATCACTCTATTTACCAACCATCAATTGCGAAAAACCTAAACGAATTCTACGCTTAACCAGATTAATAGTATACGTCAATTCCATTTAACATCAAAGGCAATTTCAGGTGCATAACACTAAATTAAATTTACAGATTTACGAGCAAAAGAAAGAGGTTTACGGGCTTCTGAAGGTCTGCGGCCACGATCACGATACTCTGAAGAAGGTCATAAAATGCGTCATCTCCAAGGTGGGTGGTTTAATGACTTTTAGACGAAGTGGTTCCAATGATGCGTGTTATGGCGGTTTAGGAGCAATTACGTGTCTTTAATGAGTTGGGTTTGGGATAGTGGTAGACCTTGGCCTGATTTTAATGGATTTTGAGGACGAGTAACAGCTGAGCTCTGAAGATGAAGACGAACTGTAAATGGATGACGTACAGGATGCAACAATTTGAAAAGCTGTAAAAAATCACAAAATAGTTCCTTTTATCCGTAACAATTTATTACTTAAATAGTTTGTTTAAAACACCTACAAGTTATGCCTGTACTGTTGGTGATGCAGAAGTATCTCTTTAGTGTATGCACATTTGGTCAGTTCATATTCAAGTCCCATGTAATGGAAGAGCTCGTAGCTAAATAATAACAGACGCACAGTTCGAGAAGCAGGTCGTCGAGGACAGATAGGCAAAAACTGGGACCATGCACATCGTTCCATGTAAAATGCTGGGATTCAGCTGAATTCTGTAAATCTGGAAGCCAACACTAACACAGCTGGGCAGAGGCAAGGCAGGTTACTCGTAATATAGAACCACCCTCAACCAGGCATAAATCTAGGTTCCAGGCCAACCATTGGTTATTTTCACAGACCGGCCGTGAAGAATGTTTTTTGTTTTGGTGTGTTTTTGCCAAAAGGTGAACCACATAAAATATACTTGCAATCTATCCATCGTCTCATTGTTAATAACGTTGTAGCAATTATTAATAAGACTACAGATGTTTTGCTACACTTGATTTATGATACAATTAATTAGAGAACTTAATTTAGAGATTGGACCCTTCCGCATTTTCGCACATAAATCTGCGAGGTAGCCATTTCTGACCAGCGAGACTTTTAACAATTTTAATTTGATATTGGCATGTTGGGGTTGACATTTGGCACTATGTACTAACTACCTTGATCAATTTTTTTGGCAGCTTTCAGACGACTATTGAAGTGTAATTTAAATGTAAAAATCTAAATGCCATAGTTTTAGTTTAATAATAACCTCACACCCATCGCCTCTTGTAGATAACTGTCGTCGTTGAGGAATGATTAAAAAGTAGCTTTTGCTAGCAGTTGCGGTCCTGTAAAAACTAGTCGTAAGCCCTAATTCAAATGAAGTTCTACCAAGTGTCAAGTTTTTCCCAAATCCGTCATCATAAACAGACAGTCTAGGTGGGTTACGCTAGACGAGCCGAGCACGAGCCGAGCCAAAATTCGTGTAGTGTGGACCGACTTACGAGCCTCGAACGAGCGCGCTTCGAGCGTTTGGCTCGTGCTCGACTGTGCTCCGTCTATTGTCGGTTTTTTGACGAACACCTTGGGAAAAGCTATATTCGAGGAGAGTGATTGTTGTAGGCTCATTGTAGGTCCACACTTGACACCGCAAGTAGAGCGGCTCGTCTAGCGTAGACTCACCTGACTGTCACATTTAAAAGGTAAGTACGATAGTAAAAACAAAATCATTGGAAGTACGGTTGTGGAAAATAACGTTGAAATGTGTGTACATACCAATGAGCCCAAATACTAGCTCACAAGTTTCAGATTAATCGAATACGAAGAAGTGCTTGAAAAATAGTTTACTAATTTGTTACTAGACATATACGAACGAAGCAAGTAAATGACAAATAGGAAGCTTGTAAATGACTTTTTGCAATAGGGAATATGCACGAGAAAAATATTTATTATCTATACAGTTTATCTAAAAATATACACAAATATAACACTAACAGTGTAAATAGAATCAAAATTGTATGTATCTGTCCCTCTAGCGAAAACGCTGTTTTCTATGGCAGATGTATAGGCGCCAAGAACTTTGACGTCACAATTCATATCGGACTTCTCTTTCTAATTGTAAACTTTCAAGCTTTATAACTTCATCGCTGATAGAGGTATTTTAAAAATAATTTCATAATTATTTATCAGAGTTTAGAGGAATACTTATTGTATTTCATTTTGCAAATAAAAAAATCGCATGCATATTCCCTATTATATGCCAAAAATAGGTGCATTCAACCCATCGTTTAATAGTTTATAAACACAACTGGAAGCGGATATAGCCGTATCCATTACGGCAACACTTAATTCGGTTCGGAACTGCAAAAAATTCGTAAACTTCACGGAAAATGATTCATTTCCGGTCGTGAACCAAATAATATTCAGTAAAATGCGACGGTAGAATGTTTTACGAGAATATTTCAGCTATGAAGCTTTCAGTGCGTGAATTCTGATATAATTTTATAGTTTTATTTGATACATTTTTGTTTGAAAAATAAATGTGAGAAAATTTTAAGAGTTAGTTTCTTAGAATCTGTAGGAGTTGAACGAGCGAGTGGTTGTTTTGATGCTTCAATCTTAAACCACAGACTAGAATGTTTTTCTTCTTATCAGAATTCGCATTTTTTGCGTCAAAAATTGCGACACTGTTTGAATCATTATGCCATTTCGTATACATCTAAATCGACTGAAAATAATAGTCTCATGTTATTCTTTTAGGGAGGTTTCTCAAAGTTTCCTCGTGGGATATCCTTAGATATTCCTCTTTTATTTTGGTTACTAGTTGACCCGCGCAACTTTGTCTGCGTCACATTTTCATTAATGCTCCGCTTCTATTAGTCGTAGCGTGATGTTATGAAGCTATCCAAAACTAAAGAAATATTTTTTTTAATTCGAACCAATAATACCTGAGATTAGCACGTTCAACAAACTCTTCAGCTTTAAGCGAGAGACAAACTGATCCCACGTACGCAACGTATGTAACAGATTATGATATCTGGACTCTTGATTTTATATGAAAAACTATGCCATAGAAACACACTTATCCCACATACCCCCACCCCTCACACTTATTACTTTCCCTCTTCCACGACCTACAAAATGCCTGAAAGGATTAGGTAGAAGCCTTTGACTAGCAGTGAGACAGCAAAGGCGAATAAAAAAAAATATTCCTCTTAAAACAAATAAAACAGTTTCAAATAAACGTTCCCTTGTTTCAGTCACCAATAATTAAATCCGCCATGATGGACGTGACTTCAAAACTAATTGACGGAGTAGTCAGCCTAACAAAACTCATGGCTCATGGAGCGATGCACGAAGCCTGTCTGATCGAAGTCATCAGAAACATCGAAGATGAAGCATTCACCCTTGTAGAAGACGTGAGAGTCTGTGTCTATAACAACAATACATTCATGCAAGATGTAAAAGATTATTACAAAGAAAATAACGCTACAGTCCTTGATATACCAAGGAAGGTGAAAGATAAGAATGAAACTGCAGTAACAACAGAGACACCAGAGAAAGCTAAACCAGAAGTTAAAGAGAAAGAAGAGGTAAAAGAAATGAAAGACTTGATCAGAAGGATGCTAACTGAAAGTAAGGGAAAGGAAATAGATGCAACGTTTAAAGATAAATTGACCAAGTTGACGCAGGATTTGACAGTGGTTGATGCTAATGAAATTGTTAAAAAGATTAAGGTTGACTAATAAAGCGTAAGTTTAAATTGTGCATGGCTTTTTATTATGACACAATTTAGCCATCATCATAATTCTCTTGCCAAACACCATCATTGTTATCCCAATTAATTTGGGGTCAGTGCAATATGTCTTTGATGACTTCTTATATACTTTTCTTCTCTTCTGTTGTCACCCTTTTTCTAGTCATTATCATCATTCTGATCTTTCATAGAAGTAGGATACGCATCAGTAGGATTATAATCAATATTATTTTTATGACGTAGCTACATTTTATGATCTATTTAGCTTTTCTTACTAAAACTAATACTGGCCTAAAGCAAATTTATCGCCGGATAAAATTTTAATCTCTAACCCAAATCTGCGATGCAGACGGTATCCAAACATTAAAAATAGTCTACTTACAAAATCCAAGTGTTTACGATGGAAACGCTTAGACAACGTTCGTTGGCGTTCGCATTACACATTTTGTTTACCCGACTGTGAATGCACGCATTACGATTGGTGGATCAGTTGCAACGAATCTCTGTGATGTAATGCGTTTACGATTTTATATTTATGTATTTCAGGATTTCTTTTTGGGTTTGCTGTAATTTCAAATCTGTTTTCTTCGTCTTCGTCTGTCTCTGTGGCGAGTTTTCTATTAGTGATGCTATACCTCGATTGATCATATAATTGTGTACAGGCTATTTTCTAGCTAGATCGGGAATAAAAAGTATAGAACAGAATAGAAAACACTTATTCGACACTTCGACACCTCGCCAGCCACAAACACAGAGGAAAAGAGAAGAATAATACAGAATGAAATAGTAAAATTGAGCTAAACGCGCCTATACCGAATAGGTTACCCTCTCACCGTTTGCTGGGCGTCAAACACCTAGCGCTGGTTTTCACTTGGTACCCTACAGTGACACATCGACGAGGGTAAATAAAATAAATATCTATATAGGTAACAATGTTTAAAAATGCGTAAAAAATGTTAAATAATACGAACATTACTGTTTCGAAGAAAGAGGTGTTGATTTTTAGTGTGCTTTTTCTTCACAACGCCATTCATCTCCGTATTACTGATCATCAGCTATAATTCATTCCCCAGTTTGACAGATCTACGGACTTTTTAGTCTAACCCTTATCCATTCAACCCGACGATATGAATGTAATCTCTAATATTAGATCAACTCCTTCAGTTCCCTTACGTAATTTTATATCAAATGGGCATGATATTTATGTCACATAACCTTTCGAAACGACTTGTCATAAACACGAGTCTTCCTTGATCATGTCTTATATGACATAATTATTTGCTATAATTGTTTTTCAGTAGGTGGGTTGAATGCCCTTTTGCCTTTTTAATTGTTGGCCTGTCTGGCTTGCGTCCAAGTGTTAATGTGTGAGTACTGGTTACGTTTGAAGAGATGTTCTCAAAAACTGAGTGGTAACGTTTGTTTATGAAATTGCTGTCATGGGATGAAATATCAGTGGGTTGTGTCTGTTAAATCTTTTCGGAATGAAAAGGTTGTTCATGATTTGTAATTGAGTTAATGTGAACTAATATCATGACGGTATACGCATTTCTGTACCTTATTAGAGGCGTCTAATAATGTTTTTTTTTCTGATGTACATTATAATTAACAATAAGTATCCGTTAAATTATATTTGGTTTAATGTTCACTAGCTGGTACCTGCGCCATTTATGGGCTATATTACTGTGAAGTTTGATCAAAATCCGTTTAATTGTTTTTGTATGAAATAGTAAACAACACAAACTACTAGGTACTATTGTCACAAACTTTAGCATTTATAATACCTAGTACTAGGAAGTCACTTGTGCAGGTAAGTATTTTCAACCATGTCATGCCAGTATGGATGCCGTAAAATAGCAGTGTCTTGAGTAGAGCAAGAAACTCAAGAAGTTTTAAAAACGGAGACTGGACGGTAATTCCATACTAATATTATAAATGTGAAAGTAACTGTCTTTTTGTCACTTCTTCACGTCTTCGAGGCTTAATGGATTTGTATGAAATTTGGCTCAGGGGTATACCATGTCCCGGGTTAAGACAAGTTAGGTTTTTTGACGTGATAATGTCTTATAAATCGATGAACGCCGGCTGCGCGCACTAAAAAGTGTCTCGTTCCGCAAGCGAGAGCGCGATACAAGCGATAGAGAGGTCCGATCGGCCTAAACGTTCGGCTTGTTTGTTAAGAATTCAATTGTTTTCTTATGACGTTATCACGTAAAATTATCATTCGTAAATCGACTTTACAGACAGCCATTTTTGACACGACTGTTACAAAAACTGCACTGTTTATAAGTATGCAGCATTGTTTACTTTTTAGGGTTCCGTACCCAAAAGGTAACCAACGGAACCCTATTACTAAGCCTCCGCTGTCCGTCCGTCCGTCTGTCTGTCAGCGGGCTGTATCTCAAGAACCGTACTAAGTACGGTTATTATTTTTTATAATAAAAAATAATAACCGTACTCTTCGATACGGCTCGTATTGTGAGGAGGTTCCTTTCTCTGGAGCCCTAACCACCGGTAGCTTGGACCCTGCTCCCGACACCGGCGGACTACTATTTTTTATATTTTTAAATGTATTTTTTAATATTTTTTTTAAAGTAATAATTTAAAAATCTTATCTTTATGTACAGAAAAATAAATAAACGAAATAATAATAATAATGAGACCTGACCGCCGGTAGCTGGGACCCTGTTCCCGATACCGGTGGGTTACTATTTTTATATTTTTAAATGTTTTATATATTTTTTTAAATATTTAAAAATGTAATTTATATGTAAAAAAATAAATAAACGAGAATAATAATAAAAATTAAGGTTTATGGTACGGAACCCTTCCTGTGCGAGTCTGACTCGCACTTGGCTGGTTTTTTTATTTACTTATGTTATTGAAAACTAGGATTATTTAACAGGTACGACATCATGGTGTATCCCACAAAAACCGTACTATCTTCCGTTATAAAACTTATTCTAAATTAGATGGGAAGTTGGTTCTTAAACATTTACAACGTGCAGAGAGCTCGTGATGACGTCTCTATAAGCGCCATTCTAAATCTTAACTTTTAGTTGACGTTTATGAGTTTTACAGGAAAATGAAAACTGTCTTTAATATCTTTTTTTTAACTATTCGAGGAAATCTCTCTCAAATGTCAAGGAAACGGACATGGTGATAAATACGATTTTAATATAGGTATTTTTATTGTTAGTAGTTATTCAGTTATTTCATTGAAGCCTGTATTTCATTAACTAAGTTGAACTGTGTTAATTTGTAAAAATCTGTCAAGTGCGAGCACTCGCACTTGACAGATTGTCTCACCGCCATCGATCACCGAGTGGCGAGTAAAGCATCAAACTCGAGACGAGTTGGCGAGCAGTGAGTAGCGAGTGAAAAGTTTCGATAGTTTTGACATTCGGCTTTCATCGAGAGCTTTTGTGCGACGGGCTTTTACTCGCAATACTCGCTCGGGCTCGCACTATAGGTAGAAATTACCGCTGTTTGGTGAGTTCTGACCGTCAAGCGAGCATCGCCGAGCGAGTGTCGCTGAGCGAGTACAATCTTTGATAGCTCTTGTCTTGCAGCTCTTTAAGCAGCGCGGCTGCCGCGTAGCACTTTGCGACAAATTTGAAGGCGATACTCACACGAAATCTATCTTTTGTCCCTTCCCTCAGCGAGCAAATAGTCGATAGCTACTCGCGTCCTCGTCGGCGGTAATATGCAGCAAGAACAGTGTTGCCGAAAGCACCGACCCCTGAGGAACCCCGGCATTAATATACAGCAGTCCAGACGAGCAGCTATCTATGTCCACTCGGATAGACCGATTCCTCAGGAAATCCGCGATCCAATCACACAATCCGGCGAGCAGACCGAAGGAAGGAAGGAAGCTTACTAATAAGGCTATCGTGCCAAACCCTGTCGAAGGCCTTCGAGATGTTAAGGGAGACCGCTAGTGCCTCCCAGTATTTATCTATGGCCTGATAATGAGAAAAAAAAATCTATCGATCAGTGTTTGCGAATTTCCAAAGCTATTCAAGGTATTGAAAATTCGCAAACACAGATCGATAGATATTTTTTAAAACCAGATGTCGGATAGTGGCATTTGTTGACTTGTGACTCGGCTCCACATCCACAACCTACAGTTGATTCATCACGGTAGCCCCACTTTGCGAGGTTGGAATTTCACCTTCCTACTTGCGTTCTTAGGTCGTTCAGAGATTTTCAAGTGGATCACGTTAGGTGTATCTTTGTTAATCAGTAACTGGGTTATGGAAATAGGTGAATTAGTCAAGCAGTCCCTCCATGTAAATACTGGTATTCAGCAGCATCCCAACATGTTTGGTAAGAGGCTAGGCAGAAAATGGAAGGCTTACTACCCAGTTGTGGACCTGTAGCGGCATCAATGCCGCCACAAAAAAAACCAACGGAGCAAATCAACATCACAACAAAAAGAACCGCAACGCCATCTGTCCAACTAGCAGCGAACTACTACGTCGAAATCCTGCACCGCGCAAGCAGAATTTACCGTGCAATCTGAACATGAATACATCAGCCTGAATATCAACCATCGGGCAGTTATCCGCCAGGCACAACAACCGCCTAGTTGGAGGATCCTCCCTTTTCAAAGGAGGTTTGCGGGACTTCACTCTCTGTTTCGCATACCAACCTTACAAACTAGTGGTTGTTGTTCCTGGCGGGCAACTTCGGGGCAATTTCATTGATGCCGCTACAGACCAACGACCATTCTGTGAGATAGAAGCTTTACTTAAATCTTTCCAAATCAACACCCGGTTGTTTACGCAAAATACCTTCTATAAACAAAATAAATGTTTTGTAAATATCTCCTACGAAATTCAACGTACGCCATAATCTTATAAACGGAAGTTCGTTTTAAATAATCCCAAATGTTCGCAGGAAATGATTAGCTAAACATTTTCTTTCATCGCAAGCCAACAGGGAAATCTTCTTGTTTACATAAGGATATTGTACCTATATTATGTAGAAATATTAAAACATGTGGACCTACGCCATTAGATGTTATACATTATGATGTGTGTTGATGCTAAGCTTTTCCGAATCACAAGATACTCAACAATAGCAACTATAGCTTGCTATTCATTTTCGAAATTGGATCAGCCAATATAAATAATAAAAACGAGGCGGCAGCGCTGCAGCAGCGCTGCTGCCGGGCTGCGGCCGCGCGTTTATTATTTATATGGATTAACAACGCAGCGCGGCAGCAGCGCTGCAGCCGCGTGGAACTTTCCAACCTCGCAAAGTGGGGCTACCGTGATGAATGAACTGTAGGTTGTGGATGTGGAGCCGAGTCACAAGTCAATAAATGCCACTATCCGACATCTGGTTGAAAAAAATATCTATTGATCTGTGTTTGCGAATTTTCAAGACCTTGAATAGTTTTGGAAATTCGCAAACACTGATCGATAGACTTTTTTTCTCATTATCAGGCCATAGAGAAATACTGGGAGACACTAGCGGTCTCCCTTGACATCTCGAAGGCCTTCGACAGGGTTTGGCACGATAGCTTTATTAGTAAGCTTCCTTCCTTCCTTCGGTCCGCCCGCCGGATTGTGTGATTGGATCGCGGATTTCCTGAGGAATCGGTCTATACGAGTAGTCATAGATAGCTGCTAGTCTGGATTGCTGTATATTAATGCCGGGGTTCCTCAGGGGTCGGTGCTTTCGGCAACACTGTTCTTGCTGCATATTAATGATCTGCTTAAACCCGGTACCTTTGGGTATGCAGACGACAGCTTGTTGCTGAGAGATACGTGTCCGACGCACGAGCTACCAATCTGGTCAAGTTCAATGCTGCTAAGACCCAAGCGTGTCTATTTTCCGCCAAAAGGAGCCAATTCCACCCAGCTTCATTTTTCCGAGGTGCAACCATGCCGATAACCGACCAACTTGAGGTTCTTGGGGTTACATTAACATCTACCCTCAATTTTGGCCCTTTCATAGAAGCAAAAGCTAAAGTGGCTGCAAAGAAGTTGGGGATCCTAGCAAAGGTGAGACGGTACTTCACGCCGGAACAGCTGCTCAAACTCTATCAAGCGCAAGTTCGATCATGTATGGAGTACTGCTTTCATCTTTGGGATGGATCTGCCTGATACCAGCTTGATGCCCTTGAGTCAATTGAGAAACGAGCCAAGAGGATCATCGGCAATGATAGGCTCGTCGCGACGAAGCTCCAAAGTCTTGAGCATCGACGACGAGTGGCTAGCCTGTCGTTTTTCTACCAGTTGCATTTTGGGGAATGTGCGACGGAATTACATAATTTAATTCCGCCAAGCCCGTTCCATCATCGGACCACAAAACGAACGGCGATGCGCCACCGGTATATGATGGACATCCCACCCACATGCACAAAACGTTTTGTAAACACATTCATAGTGCGTACAGCTAAGGAGTGGAATTCCCTACCGGAGTGTGTTTCCAGATAGCTACAACCTGGGAGTCTTTAAGTCAAGAGTGAATAGGTTACTTCTAGGCAAGCGTGCTCCATCTTCGACCACATCATCGCTTACCATCAGGTGAGGTAATGGTCAAAGGCGTGCCTATCAATAATAATAATAAAAAAAATATTGCATCAAAAGTCGACCAGATGTCGGATAGCGCCATTTTAGTTATACCACGTCCACAGCAGAACGATACACCTAACGTGGTCCACTTGGAAGTCCCTGAACCACCTAAGAAAGCAAGTAGGAAGGTGAAATTCCAACCTCGCAAAGTGGGGCTACCGTGAGAGATCAACTGCAGGGTGTGGATGTGGAGCCGAGTCACAAACCATGACCCACCTATATAGGAACCGGATATAGGAAGTGACCTACGTACTGCCACCAACGATGCCGTAGATGTAGCAATGGTTTGGACCAGCCAAATCTAAAAAAACTGTCGTGCCAGCGACGCGAAGAAGAAGAAGACGGAACACCATAGTAAATTCCTCGCCAAGAGTGTCAGCTCTTTTAAGAGCCGATTTTTCAATCGTCAGATTTTATTTGCAGAGTAGGTAAATATGGTAGTTTGACATAAATATATCTATGCAAAAGATCACAAACTGACATGTTATTCCTTGGAATAGAGTTATCTGGATATTGAAAAATTAGCCCTTTAGGGTGCCTGTCCATTACAGCGGAGCGAGGCAGCGGAGCGGAGAAACTTTAACCAATGGAATGGCATAAAATCTCCGCACCATGTGAGACACTGACATTTTGACTGATATGACTGGTTAATGTTTCTTCGTTTCTCCACTCCGCTGCCTCGCTCCGCGCAAGTGGACAGGCACCCCTATACTCGTATTTAACAGAATGTTTTTTTAACTGCCTCTCACGTTATTCCATTTTGATAGACCGGAACTCATACTAAATTGCGTTTGAGAGCAGAATCCTTACTAATATTATAAATGCGAAAGTAAATCTGTCTGTCGCGCTTTCACGCCAAAACTACTGAACCGATTTACATGAAATTTGGTACAAATATAGTCTAGAGCCTGAGAAAGGACATAGGCTACTTTTTATCCCGGTAGTATGTTCCTTAGGGACTACGCGGGCGAAGCCGCTGGCAGAAGCTAGTCTTAAATAAAAAATAGACGCCACCAATTCAACAAAACATTTTCAAACAGTATTTTTACAGACTTTAAAGCAAATAAACTTAAGAGCTATTAATACGGCCCTTAACGACCGATTCTTCTCAAACCTCGCCCATTGCCAATAATCTTCGTACAATTTACCGCAAAAACTCAATCGTGTGAAACAAATATATGTCAGGGACGGTTGTGACGTGATCGGGAGCATTAATATCGACAGATCCGCTAATGTATGAGTAATATTACTAAAATAACTTAGTAATACACGACTGTTACGTATTGTGAATGTGAGTTATTTGGAACTGTGTGTCTTAGGTTCTATGTTTTCTGAATGGGTGTGATGGTATTTTGTGTTACTCTTGAAGAAATCCTGTTTAGATAGTGGTTTAATTAATGAATATCCTTTGGGACTTTGCTATGACGCTGGAATTAAGCTGCTTTAGCTAGTATTTGTGAAAGAATAACGAGGATTATTATCATCGTGACCTGCGGGTCTAAAAAGGCTACTTTAGCACAATCAGAAAGCACATCACGCTACCCGTCATTGTCAAATTTTCCCAATCAACCGTGAACCTAATGCTTTAGCGATAAAGATGAAAATGAAATTTGAAAGATAGTTGCGTGATTAATATTATGATTAATATATAATAATTCTCCTAAGGTGGCCTTTTTAGCCCCCCTAATGTAAAAGATGAAACAAACGCGTGCCCTATCTTCGACCACATCATCGTTTACCATCAGGTGAGATAGTCGTCAAACGCGAGCTTATCATAAGTAAAGAAAGAAAAATAAAGCTATTCAAATTACAACCAGAGCCGGAAAAATTAAAATAACCGGGCGAATATGGGCCGGGCTAAAATCAATAAATACTGTTAATTCTCTTTGGCCATAAAGTATCAGCTTAGATGAGACAGAAATATTCGCAATAAATTCAATATAATTCAGAATGGGACTTACAAGTTTCATAAATTATGTTGAATTGCAGTTTCCAATAACTCATCTTAGTCAATAATAATATTACTACAAGATATGAAGTGTAACGAACTTGCTGACGACAATCAGGACTTGGCAAGGGTTTTGGTAGTAAACTATGAGCATAGCAAATATTGTTACCGGTATCAACGTAAATAATGATGGTCCGGAATGACCTTGTCTTCTAAATAGACTTAGCTATGGGCTCTTAAGAGTTATAGGGTTTAGGTCATCTGCTGTGAAGGTCTTGTATAAACGCTGTGAAATTCTAGACTATTTAGAAACTGCTGCTATATGTAAGTATATTCAAGACCAAAGGTTTTATTTTCTACTAGCTTTGCCCGCGGCTTCGCTCGCGTTAAGAAGTTTAAAATTGACAAAGTTTCATACAAACTTTGATCCCCTATTTTATCCCTTTGGGGGTAGAATTGATCAAAAGCCTTTCTTAGCGGATACCTACGTCATAACATCTATCTGCATGCCAAATTTCAGCCCGTCCGTCTAGTGGTTTGGGCTGTGCGCTGATAGATCACTATGTCAGTCAGTCAGTCAGTCACCTTTGAGTTATATGTATATATATTTAGATACCATAGAGTACCTGGTAATTACCGTTATCAATGGATAACTGCAATACTAGGGGTACCGCAGGTGCATTGATTACCATTTTGAAGACGATTCTTTTCCTGATAGCTACAACCTGGGGGTGTTTCAAGTAAAAATTTAATAGATACTTCAAAGCAAGCGTGCTTCATCTTCGACGACATCATAGCCTACCATCAGGTGAGATAAGAGATATATCAATGTAATCTAATAAAATAAAAATGTTTAAAGCTGAACGGCTTTTGCAGGATACCTAGTCTTTTACTAACGAAGTCTTATTAATGTCGAGAATATAACAAAGTAGTACGAGACGAAACTTACAAGTACTAATGAGGAAGTATCGTATAGCGTTCACACAATATGAGAACATGTTATCCATCTGTGGATAACAACAGGTCTGGTCAATGACCAAGGACGAAATAGGCACTAACCTGCATCAGTGAAGAACGCAGAATGCCTGTTAGGGCTGGACGGGACAGAAGCAGACGCAGACGTCAGAAAGGCTCTCTTGACCTTGGTCCACTTGGAAGCTCGAGGGGGTCGGTGCTGGGGTGGCCTGGCGCCTAGCTCCAGGGATCGCTGCTTGCGAAGAACGGGGTGGGAGGGCTCAGATTCTGCAAGAGAGAACATGTATCAAGTTCCCAGATGCGCCATCAGTTGGATCAAGTTTTTGGTTGTTCTTGGTTAGCCATTTACCAAGTCTTGAATGGTTTTAGCTTTTAGATATGGTAAAGACTCGAATAATGGGTCTTAAATTAGGTGTGGCATTTGATTACTCTTAAAAATTAAAAGGATGAGCAGGTAAAACTTTGGGCTGGATTATGGAATTGGGAATTCTAATCTGAAAGAGATTGTTGCGGATCTAAAGGGTTTTGGAAAAGTCCACAATTTCGATTAAGATGAAATATTTGGCATGATCGCTGAAGACAAACTGGATGGGCTGGATGTTATGCCAAATTTCAGATAACTCAGAATTTTGTGACCGTCCATCAGCAGTTTCAGTGAATAATTTATGAGGGACTGACAGAAACTATGATTCCAATGTAATCAAAATTGTTTTGATTGCTGCACGTGCTGCGAACGGGTACAAAGTAGTGATACACTTTGTATCGGTACAAATATAATCTTTGTTTACAATACTAACTAAAACTGACTGTAACATGCAGAATTACGTACTTAGATATTTACAATTTTGTATGTATAATGTGTCTGTAATGATGTACAGTATGAAGTGTGTGATTGACTAAAATAAATCCTCGAGGGCTCAATTACGTGGAGGTATACCAGAAATGAAATTTTTCTAAGTGAAAAAATCACTTATACACACCCAGCTTAAAATGCGTGGTCTAGTACCATCAAATGCACAAGTATATCTAACGATGGCAAACGCTAAGAAAATATTTCAGTCAATTAAAAACATGAATTTTAATTAGAGCATATTCAGGTCTTTGTCAACCGATGTCTTCGTCGCATACTCGAAATTTACTGGCCTGAGACCATCTCTAACGTAGAGCTGTTAGAGAAATGCCACGAGAGCCCGATCGACCGCCAGATCAAGCGCCGTAAGTGGAGGTGGATTGGTCACACGCTCCGGAGGGATTCCGATCACATTCCCAAACAGGCTATGGACTGAAATCCTCAAAGGAAAAGGAAACGTGGCCGTCCCCGTCAAACCTGGCGACGCACCGTGTTGGCAGAAGCGACGAGCATCGGAATGACGTGGAGCGAGGTGAAGCGTAAAGCTCAAGACCGTTGACGATGGAAGTCTACTGTGGACGCCCTCTGCCCCAGCTAGGGGACATAGGATCTTAAGTCAAGTCAAAGTAAGTCGTTTACAGACCCTTTCGAATTGTCAAGGACTGTCAAAAACGGTTACTCAAAAAGATGAGCCTAGCTTGGCCGTGCTAGCAATAAGAGAAGCAAGTCTACTCTGCAGCAAAACACACTCACTGCGCCATCTCCAGCGCAGGAGAGTTACAATTTTGAAAATTCACCCCTGAACACGTTAAATTCAGGATAAACTTTGGTATTGAAAAGTAACAGAAATATTATTAGGTAAATACCAAGGCTAGTTATAAAAAAGAGAAGGATAGTTTTAACGTAAATCGTAAACGTTTAGCATTATTCGACTCGTAAATGTCGAACTGGTAACATCAAACAGTATTTTATTGTTTGGCGCTAAAGTCGTATGTAAATAGTTTGAATGTTCAATTGTTACCAGAATTTCTAGACTCAGTTTTGTGTAGGAATCGGTTTGAAGGACATCCATCCATTTCTCCACCTTAATTTTGCGAATACCAGAATTAGTTTCTACTTCATCGTAATGTGTCGTATTCGTTTTTCTGCAATTTCGTTATTCTAGAAGAAATATTAGCCCAGTGTAAAACACTGGGCTAATATTTCTTCAATAACAAAACAAGCGGAAGTACATACAGAACTAGAAAATTATTAATTGAAGGTAATTTAGGAGCCATAAATAATATTCCATCAATTTATGCCTACGCTTATGTCCAGCAGTGAACGTCTTTCGGCTGATTTGATGATGATGATGATGAATTATGCCTTATTTTCAAGTTCACAAGTACGGAACAAAACAAAAAAACGGTCTTTAAAACTATTGGTCAAAACATGAAGAGAGACCAAGTCTGCACCGACAACCAAATGCAGATTATGTTGGCGCAGAACTCTGTCAGTTAAAACCATTTCTGCCTGGAGGCTTACTTAGTTTGGTTTACTTGTTGATGCTTGAGTTTGTCTATTTTTAACCCCCGACGCAAAAAGAGGGGTGTTATAAGTTTGACGTCGATGTATGTCTGTCTGTCTCAAACACATGGACCGATTTCTATGTGTTTTTTTCATCTGAAAGCCAGATTTCTTGCGGTGGTTCTTAGCTATGTTTGATTAATATCGGTCCAGTAGTGTAACAGTATGAGCTCTTTTCCAAAATGATGTAAGGCATTTTTGGCGTACGATTACTCAATTAAGTGCTTCACGCGTGCCAATAAATTGATAACTCCGACCTGATGCTGCAACCAGAATAGTCTTTTCAAATGGTCTGTTTTCTTTTTTTGCGTTGGGTTTTTTTTTAATTTTTGATGGCTTAATGGAGTGTGCTAGCCAACAAGTGTCAATTAATTTCATTTTATTTGATTTGCATATTATTTTTCTGTGTCATGTACTTATTGGAAACTACTTTGCTTTTACTCTATAAATTCAAGTTTTTAAAACTTAACAGACAGATGAGTGGCTGGGGAATTTCTTGCGCCACTTCTTCTCTGCTAAAACACTAGGAAGTGGTGACGGGCGGCTGTTTTCGGGGACTGTCTTTATGTAGAACTTTGATGTTCAAAAAGTGCTGGCACTCAGCCTAATTTGAATAAATAATTTTTGACTTTGATTTGAACCTTGGGGTAAATACGATAAAACAACATCTTCAATTAAACATCAAAGCAACATTGACCAACACCGTTCATGACCATATACACGAACTACAAAAAACCAAAATCTAATCTCACCAAGCTCCTCAGACGAAGGTATGGTGAGGGTCAGCGCTGGTGGCGCATCGCTGTCCCCTCCATCACTGAGCGATCTGCGTCTCTTAGGCACCACGTCGGGGGAACTCTTGGAGCCTCGGTTGGAGGTCTTCTTCTTGACGGATTCCCTGTGAGTCTGGATGATGTCCCTCATCTTACCCCATGGGCTTTTGTGGAGCTTGTTTGGAGATGGTGAGGTGGAACTGTCGTCCTGGGTGGAGAAATAAGGTTACTTAATAAAAGTAATTTAATTGATATTGTTTGGATACAATAAGGTACTTTAAAAACCGGTCAAGTGTGAGTTGTACTCTCACACGAAGGGTTCCGTACCATAAACCGGTGCTCTTTAATTTTTGATTTAATTTATTATTTGTTGTTATATTAGCAATAGAAATACACACTCTGCGACTGTCTTCCTATTATGGTTCTTGAGATACAGCCCCCTGACAGACAGACGGACGGACAGCGGAGGCTTAGTACAATACTTACAATACGTACAACTTGTAATAGTATTCCGTTGGTTACGCTTTGCGTACGGAACCTTAAAATGGTTCGTCAGTTAGATTACCTACCACTTTTTTTTTTAATTCTTTTGTAACGTAAACAAAAATTTAAGAAATTCTTATGTCACAAACAAAATCGTTCATATGCGTTTTTCGATCAATATTAAGCATGACCGAAGGTCAAAAAAGTAAGCATAATTTAAAACGATAAGTTCATAACTAAATTAAATACGATCGAATTGCGCATGGTAACGTAATTTTTATCATAATTTTAACCATTCGTTGGATTACTAAACTACGAAAAACTCAACTTTAGCATTACTGGGGACGAGTTTACCATTTTTGGCACATACGTCGATTTTGCAATTAAAAATCTTGCCTAAGACGAGGAATTTCTCTTCCATCGCTATGTTTATAGACCAAAATTAACCATGCCCAAACAACCGGCTTCTAAGCAACTATGTAGGCCACACAAATATTAAGGCGCAGAGCCACCGCAGCGCATGCTGTGCACGGGCACGCGACGTATTTTTGCTGTGTGGATTCATTTGTTTGACAACGTTGGTCTACGTTTTTTTTTTATTTGTGATGGGTTTGCTCTTGAATCTAGTCTAGGTCAGAGATGACAGAGACAAAGTCTACGATGGAGTGAGCTTACCCAGAAGGAGCCTGTTCACTCTAACTTTGAAGAGATTAGGGTTTTTTCCACTGCAGTACACACTACACACCCCCAACTATATACAACTAGCGTGGCCCACAAAGGCGCTTCGTGCTGCGATACAGTTGTACATAGTCGTGGGTTAATATTCGTGTACCGCATGCACAGCGTGCAATGCGTTGACAGGGTCTCAACCCTGTCAACGCATTTCCATCACGTAGCTTACCACGTGAGCGCCAAATTTAAGGAAGCCACGCATGTACTAATGAGGTCAATTGATGCGTAGCTTGTCGTGGTTTGCAGTGGACACAATCACATACATTTTCTTGCAAAGCATAGCTTAACACAAGTGTGTGGCCTCTCCGTGCGCCGCGGTGGGTCTGCTCCGTTACGCGTCGGGGAATCGAACCCGCGATGTGTACGCCAATAGCTCTGCCATCGGTTGTCAATCGAAATAATTTTTAGAATCATGTTTATTTAACTTTATCAAAACCTAGTCTGTTGTGGCTAGAAATCTATAAACAACTTTTATTCTCAAATGTTTACGCTTAAAAATAACTTTTATTTGTTTGTGTTCTAAATACAGCGTTTCGATTTAATATAAAGAAAATGATCATTTCGACATAACTTTCAAAGCAATTTGATTCCAAATATCCACGCAATAGGTTTTTTTCTTTAAGGCTCGGACTCCACCAAAGCGGAGACGAGACGAGCAGACCGGCGAAGTGTTTAAATAAACCAATAGAATTTCGTTATTCACACATCTTGTCTCCAATCAGCTTTAGTGGATAACATTGAGCGAATATCTACACTAATATTATAAAGAGGAAATATTTGTTTGTTTGTTTGAAATGAATAGGCTCCGAAACTACTGGATCGATTTGAAAAATTCTTTCAGCAATGGATAGCTGCATTATCAGGTAGTAACAAAGGCTATATTGTATCCCCGTACTCCCACGGGAACGGAAACTACGCGGGTGAAGCCGCGTGACGTCCACTAGTGTTTTATATTTGTACGGCGCGATGGAAGCGAATATGTTAGCTGTTCCTCGCTGAAATTGAGCTGGGCCGCGATACAAAGCGGAGATGTGACCATATTTGCCTCGCAAGCTGACGATGGCGCGCAGCGGAGACCAGATGTATGCGGCGTACAGTGTAGTCAGCGCACATCTCCATCCTAGCCAACACACATCTCCGCTACAATCTAGCCAGTACGCATCTCCGCACAGTTTCGATGGATACACCCTAGCTGAAAAACATTTCTTCTCGTCTCCGCTTCGGACATCTCCGCACATCTTCGCTTGGTGGAGTCCGGGCCTGATTCTGCCCTGCAAACCATCTCTTGCTTCTTTTTTTATCACAATCAGTCTCTCTTTTATTTGGCCTCTCTTTCGCTGTCCACGTGCTGTCCACTTTTCACGTCAAATGAGTTATTGTCAAATTCTATAATAATACTACCTGACTCGGCAAACGTTGTTTTGCCTCCAAAAATTCCGTCAAGCCGATTCGGAGGACTTCGATAACAAACACTGTGACACGAGATTTTTAGGGTTCCAAACAAAAAACGGAACCCTTATAGGGAGACGAGTGTTTTTAGGGTTCCGAACACACCCCTTACAGGACGTAAGGGGTGTGTTCGGAACCCTAAAAACACTACGGTTCATTACAGTAGGCCCACTCACGTGTACGTAAGAAATGAGTGTTTTTAGGGTTCCGAACAAAAAACGGAACCCTCATAGGATCACTCGGGTGTCTGTCTGTCCGTCCGTTTGTCAGAGCCAGTTTTCTCCGGATCCACTGGACCGATTCTGTTGAAATTTGGTACACATATAGACTTCTGTGACCCAAACACGGACACGTTACGTAAATTATACATTTTTTTATTGTATTGGAGTCACTTTTAGGGATTTTTTTTTAAAAATAAATGGTTTTGAAGTTATTCAAGAAATTAGACGATAAATGACCATTCCCCCCTTCGAAACTACTGAGCACAAAATTTAAAAAAAAAATGCAGATCTTTACCTATAGATTACAGAAACCCCAATAGAAAGTCTATAGTGTTAAAATAAGATGTTAAAAGAACTAAATTCGTTCGGAACCCTTTGCACGCGAGTCCGACTCGCACTTGGCCAGTTTTTATACTTTAGATTTGGATACCTACTTTTAAAAATAATTGCAAAAGAGCAGAATTCTGTTTGCTGCCCTTGTTTCGATTTCCTCGACAGGTTCATTAGTTTTATCGATAAATAAGGGAAAACATTACAAATGCGTATTAAAAAAAACTAGGTATGTATACGTAGCTAATTTTTGAAGTTCAAACTCAATGATCATTTGATCAGTCACGTGTGTGCGCCTACATGTTTTCTCGACCTAACTATAGCACAATAATAATCATATATAATAGCGCCAGTCATTTAGCAGACGGGATCGCGACTGAATGGGTCTATTTTCAATATTATTTCAGGGAATACCACAGTGTAGACAGCACAGAATGTCAACTAAAAACAATACTTTAAGAATCTTGAAATGGTGATAAAGTTACAATTATTTGTCAGACCACTTCGCACAGACACTCGCAAAACAAGATCGGGAATTTATTCATTTTCATGCTCGGTATTTTCCTGTTCGGAAATAAATTCTTGTTAAGAGGTTAGTCATACATAAATAATAACAATCTTGTTTTGCTGCTTCAGAAAAATATTAACGTTTGCTATGGGTTTCCCCCAAAAGTGTAAATATTTTCAGGAAAGTGGAAACGATAAAAATATTATTTATTTAGTTTGCTCATGAACTTACAACGTCAAATTCCCTTACAATACCTTTGATTGTGTGTCTTTTATATTTAAAATGGGCATTGTAACCAAATAAACCAAACCAATTAATAGGTAACGCCATTTTTTATGGGCGAGGAAATATTACAAGTTCATCAGCCAAAGTCCATTTTTAGTTTCAACCTTATTGAATTATTTTTGTACTATTATTTATAGTAAAAAAAGTTTGGGCACGCGTTTGGACACTATTTCACTTAATCTACTGGGAGATATTTTCAAGAGTCAAAGCCTTGTCTGTCAAAGTCTGTGTTACTTGGTAGCTACAACCTAGGGATCTAGTTAAGTGTGAATAGGTTGACTCTAGGCAAACCTGGTCCATTGTTGACCATATCATCTCTTTCCTTTCAAATTTTAATCTAGATAACATAACATTACAAAAATACTCGTCTCTCACGTACACGTGAGTGGGCCTACTGTAATGAACGTTGCACAGTGGTATTTATACAATGTTGATTCTGACCTGCGTGGGAGCTTGCAGGAATGTGTTGTCGCCATCGTCCCGCACACTCTTGCGCATACCTGGAACAGATCGATCGGTTACTGTGGAAACTTCTGGGAAATCCGGGAAACATACTCTAATGAATAGATTTTTCGAGGAATGGAAAAGTCTGCGTTCAAATTCCTACGTGTATTGCAATTTATCAAATGTTTAGATAATGTTTGTGCCAAGTGTAGTTTCGAGAAGTGCTTTGCTAATTGAGACTGCTCAATCATAAGTGAAACTTTGTATGTTGGTTCTGTACGTTTGCACATTTTCTTGGACTTTTGGAGGAAACACCTATATTTTTACACGAGTTTTAGAGCGTTTGATATCATTTTAAATTCCTTTTATACCTAGGTACGCTTTCCGCGTTTATCATGGGAGAACATAAAATTGATTTACTGTTCTGAAATATTATTGAACAATGCAAGTCTGTGTTGTTTATGTTTTTTTGAAACGAGAATTTGCCAGATTTTCAGAAACATCGGGAAATAAGTTTTGTGAATAACTTTCAGTTGACTGCAATTTATAATCTGAATGCGACAATTTTTCCATTTATTAAACCGATATTTTTTGTCTATAACAGTTCTGCTGCTCACATGATGACTTTTATTAAATAATGTTTCTTTCAAACTAAAATGCTAGAAAAATAAAGGGATGGACAACAAAAACAGGTTATCAAGACGACCTAAGTCTGATTTTGATGATTTTTTATCTTTATTTTCCAAATTAAAAATGCTTTTTTTACCTATTTGATCATCACGCTACTAAGAAGAGAAGCAAAACACGTTTATCACCCAAACAAACACTTACAGCTATATATATTTATACTTTATCTATACTTTATCATCCACAAGATAAAATCTCTCCAGGGCATGTTTCTCATCGCCTTCCGAGATGGTTTACTCTATCCCGATCAAAGAACTCTCACGAACATCGCGCGAACGTTCCGGCGAGTATGCAGTGACTCACGTTGACAGAATAAGGTCATCCGTTTACAGAATATACACGCGCTATAGTTTATGGTTTTGCGCCAAAATGTTTTACTTTTACGGATATGTATTAAAATGTAGATAACACCGAATCACTCATCATTTTGCTTAGACTTGGGGTCGGCTTTCAGTCAAACTGAATTCAGCTGAATATCAGTATTTTACGTGGAGTAGCTGCCTACCAGACCTCCACAGCCCATTAACTGGGTAACATAGTACTTCTTAGCAAGACTGGAATCAGATTTTCTGGCTTCTGACAATCCGTAACGACTGCTAAAGATCTGCAAATGACAGCCATTGGTCATTCATTCATTCAGTCATTAAGCCATTGGTCCCGGACCAATGGCTTAACGTGCTTTGAGGCACGAAGTACTCTCGGTATGCTAAGATGGTCACCCATCTACATACCGACCTCGGTAAGCGTTGCTCAACCATGAAGATCGACCCAACCATCGAATCACTATAGACATTAAAAAGACTTTGAATTCTGAGTTTGTTTTGGTGTTTCTTCAAGAACACTGGTCTTATCTAGTTTAGTTTGACCAAAAATGATTGACGTTTTAAATGATTTTAACTTGTAAAAAAGTGTAACAGAACAAACGCAATACCTCTTAAGTGGTCATTGTACTCGTCATTATGAACAACTTTTTCTATGTAACCCAGCTCGAAAACCTGAAAAAGAAATCAGCTGCTCAGTATCTACATTTTTTCGAGTTATGCGCACATAAATGTATGGGACAGTCGACGTTTTTCACGATTTCAGTGTTGGTCCCATAGTAAAAATTGCTCATAATGATAAGTACAATGACCCCTTAAGAGGTATTGCGTTTATTCTGTTAGACGTTGAATATAAATATCATTTAAGGCTAATTCGTCACAAAAGGTTCTTCCTGGTTAGTCTTGTGGTCACAACCGCTGAGTTGTGGTCCTGGGTTTGATGTCCGGGTTGTGCAAAGTAAACTATTATTGGGCTTATCATTTGGAATTTACCAGTAGCTGCTCTTAGCCTGAATTTGACCGAAGAAAAGAATTATTGTTTAGAAATATTAATATTATATTAAGATGGACCGATGACCTGGTGAGGGTCGCGGGTGTTCGATGGATGCGAGACGCACAGAACTATACGGAATAGACATATGTATATACGGAACTGAAACGTGGTCGCTTACAATGGGCCTCATCAGAAGGCTCAAAGTCACTCAAAGGGCAATGGAGAGGGCAATGCTTGGAGTTTCCTTGTGTGATCGAATCAGGAATGATGATATCCGCAAGAGAACCAAAGTTACCGACATAGCCCGAAGGACCGCCAAACTGAAGTGGCAGTGGGCAGGGCACATTGCTCGCAGAACAGATGGTCGATGGGGCCGAAAAGTTCTAAAGTCGCGACCGCGTACCGGAAGACGTAACGTTGGAAGGCCTCCCACAAGGTGGACCGATGACCTGGTGAAGGTCGCGGGTAGCCGATGGATGCGAGACGCGCAGGACCGGTCGTTGTGGCGACGCTTGGGGGAGGCCTATGTCCAGCAGTGGACGTCTTTCGGCTGATATGATGATGATGAAAAAATAATGTTACATTTAGTGTGTTACAAAAATTAAAAATTAATAAAAAACTAAGATGCACTGTATTTGTCTTTCGCACTCTGCCAGCTTTTTTTGTACAGATGTGATTTGTCTGAGAAAGACACTTTAGCAAAAAATATTTGTAACAGTTTAAACATTTGGCAAAGGAAATGAGGAAACACTTAAGGAGGGAACGGCGTTCGTGCCTGCCTTTCTTTTGGTGTTAATGAGATACGATACTATTGGCTTGTCTCGGTTTTGCCGAGATTTTTAGGGTTCCGAACAAAAAACGGAACCTTTATAGGATCACTCGGGTGTCTGTCTGTCCGTCTGTCACAGCCAGTTTTCTCCGGATCCACTGGACCGATTCTGTTAAAATTTGGTACACATAGGACTTCTGTGACCCAAACACGGAAGCGTTACGTAAATTTTTTTTTTTTTTAGTATAGGTGTCACTTTGGGGGTCAAACTAAAAAATTTCGAAAAAAAGTTTTGTGAACAATATCGTGTGACATATCAAATGAAAGGGCTCACTGTGAGGGTTTTAATTATATTTTTATCATAATTTTAAAGTAAATTGTTTTGAAGTTATTCCAGAAATTAGATGAAAAATGACCATTCTCGCCCTTATCTCCGAAAATACTGAGCCTAAAATAAATTTTGAAAAAAAAATGAAGATAATAATTCTCTACCTATAGATTACTGGA
Source organism: Lacanobia wlatinum (assembly GCA_947578705.1). NCBI lineage: Eukaryota > Metazoa > Arthropoda > Insecta > Lepidoptera > Noctuidae > Lacanobia > Lacanobia wlatinum. The sequence continues at coordinate 3,927,587 of OX388035.1, forward strand.
AAATCTATAAGAATTCTATAAGTAGTGTTAAAATAACATGTTAAAAATATAAAAAAAGAAATTCGTTCAGAACCCTTTGCACGTGAGTCCAACTCGCACTTGGCCAGTTTTTATACACGGCCCACTTAATGTACTTGACACTAATGGACGTCACGCGGTTTCACCCGCGTAGTTCCCGTTCCCGTGGGAGTACGGGGATAATATATAGCTTATGTTACTCCCTGATAATGTAGCTATCCATTGCTGAAAGAATTTTTCAAATCGGTCCAGTAGTTTCGGTGCCTATTCATTTCAAACAAACAACAAATCTTTCCTCTTTATAATATTAGTGTAGAAGTGTAGATAAACTATCACCAGGCGTTTTTTTTAATGTATCATTATGATAATAGGTACAATGAAAATAAATAAAACATTAGAATTATGTAACACCAGTTTATAAAGTTTAAGTATCAAAACAATGTTGACATCCCATTCCGCGCCGTCCTTGGAACACAAGGCTCGGACTGCGAGCTCCTGGATGTTTCAAACTACGTCATGGGTCATGATAATGAATAATATTTAATTTTTTTAATAATTAAAATGTTCATTTGCCTGATAAGGTGAGCTGACGTTGTAAGACAACTAAAATGGACACAACGTGTATTCTTTTGGTTGATTGGTAGAGAATGCCCAGCGCATTAAGTCCGCCAGTGTAGCTGAAGTTTCATCGACATCATCATGATATAAGCCGAAAGACGTCTAGTGCTGGACATAGGCCTCCCCAAGCGTCGCCACAACGACCGGTCCTGTGCGTCTCGCATCCATCGGCTACCCGCGACCTTCACCAGGTCATCGGTCCACCTTGTGGGAGGTCTTCCAATGTTGCGTCTTCCGGTACGCGGTCGCCACTCCAGAACTTTTCGGCCCCATCGACCATCTGTTCTGCGAGCAATGTGCCCTGCCCACTGCCACTTTAATTGGCGATCCTTCGGGCTCCTAAATTAGCATGCATTAATAATAATGTTTAATGCATGCTAATTTAGGATGTAAAAGGCAGGCGAATAATAATAATACCTATTGCAATGCTTGCAAAAGGCTGCTAAGTCATAAGTACCTACTAACAAAACAACACCATTGTACACTTAGTTCGCAATAAACGTTTTGGCTTTGACTGTTATAACAAAACACATAAAAAAAATTAACACACTATAGATTAAAGAATTATAATACACTGCCTATTCTGGAATAATGTTCTTTTCAAATCCTTACTAATATTATAAATGCGAAAGTAACTCTGTCTGTCTGTCTGTCTGTTTGTCGCGTTTTCACGCCAAAACTACTGAACCGATTTAAATGAAATTTAGTACACAGATAGTTTAGAGTTTGAGAAAGGACATAGGCTACTTTTTATCCCGGGAGTATGTTCCCTAGGGACCACGCGGGCGAAGCCGCTGGTAGAAGCTAGTGGTAAAATAAGTTTATTTCCACACCATTTCTTTACGTAGGCAGGTAAGTATTTTATTTTTATTTTTGATGGGTTTGCTCTTGACTCTAGTCTAGGTCAGAGATGACAGAGACAAAGTCTACGATGGAGCGAGCTTACCCATAGGAGCCTGAGGACTCTAACTTTGAAGAGATTAGGGTTGTAAGCGTTTGGAAACACAGACGCAGGCAGAGAGTTCCACTCCTTTGCTGTGCGCATTATAAAAGACGTTTGGAAACGCTTAGTGCGAATTGGTGGAATAGTAACAAGGTAGGGATGGTAAGATGCAGTGCGTCTGGATGTCCGATTGTAGAAGAGGTCGTGGAGTTCTTGGGCACACTCCCCGAATTACAATCTGTAGAAGACCGACAAGCAGGCAACCTTACGGCGGTATACAGACAGATAGGGACAGGGATAAACAGACTGATAAAATTTGCACTTTCTAGATCGCATTTAGATTATTCTAGCTGCTTTATGATGCTGGGCAGCAGGTGAGGTGATGAAGGTAAGAAAATAAAGAGAAGGAGTCGTAGATGAGATGACATTATGAAGCAGAGTAGAAGACAGACTTCAAATATCGGACAGGAGTGAGAGACTGTCAGTTGTTTTAGAATACCGGGTTGGTCTGTTGTAAGTCTATATATGTAAGTAAGTTTATTTTGCCCTAGCTGACCGGCGCAACTTCGTCTGCATCACATTTTTCATGAATGCTCCGCTCCTATTGGTCAAAGCGTGATATTATAAAGCCTATAGCCTTCCTCGATAAATGGACCATCCAACACTAACAAATTTTTATCAATTTGAAAATAAGCTCCTGAGATTAGCGCGTTCAACCAAGTAAACAGACTCTGCAGCTTTATAATATTGTCATTAATAAATATATTTTTTTACTATTGATAGGCTCGCGTTTGACCACTATCTCACCTGATGGTAAGCGATGATGTGTTCGAAGATGGAGCACGCTTACCTAGAAGTAACCTATTCACTCTTGACTTAAAAAGTCCCAGGTTGTAGCTATCAGGAAACACAGACTCTGGCAGGGAATTCCACTCCTCAGCTGTACGCACTATGAATGTGTTATCAAAACGTTTTGTGCGTGTGAGTGGGATGTCCACTATGTACCGGTGGCGCATCGCCGTTCGTCTTGTGGTCCGATGATGGAGCAGGCTAGGCGGAATGAAATTATGTTACAATTCCGTTACAGATTCCCCAAAATACAACCGACAGACTAGCAACTCGTCGTCGATGCTCAAGACTTTGGAGCTTCGACTCGACGAGCCGAAGCTCCAAAGCGTCTTGGCTCGTTTTTCAATTGACTCAAGGGCATCAAGCTGGTATCTGGCAGATCCGTCTCAAAGATGAGATGAGAGCAGTACTCGATACACGATCGAACTTGCGCTTGATAGAGTTTGAGCAGCTATTCTGGCGTGAAGCACCGTCTCACCTTTGTCAAGCTCAAGTGGCTCCTTTTGGCGGAATAAAGACACGCAAGACCCAATCTTAGCAGCATTGAACTTGACCAGATTGGCATCGCCCCATTCAGAGACAGCTTGTAAAGACAAGTTCAAGCGCTCAACCATAGCCTCCCGGAGAGACCGGATCTGCGACCCTCCAGCTCGTGCGTCGGACACGTATCTCTCAGCAACAGTGCAGTCGTCTGCATACCCAAAGGTACTGGGTTGAAGCAGATCATTAATATGCAGCAAGAACAGTGTTGCCGAAAGCACTATAAATTATACATCAATGTTTTCAATATAGAGGTAAGTTATATGTAGTAATAGATTAAAAACGGTTCTAGAGTAAAAATAATTCATTGAGTATGTTTGTACACCAAACGGATGAATACGGAATGTCCATTTATTTAGGTCTCGCCCTCGCGTATTCAAAATGAGCCCATGCAACTTGTGGATTTTTGTGAAGTACTAGTACGTTGTACCTACAGTTTTCGGTACAAAACGCTACAGGCAGCCTATTGCTATCAGAATACCCGCAAATAACCTATATTCTAAACATCTGATCCATGAATGTTTCTCTAAAACTCTCGCGAATCATAAACATTATCCGAAAATATAAAATTATTATAAAAATACATACCGGTTTATGTATCCCATGGTTTGTTTAGCGTTTTCGGTTGAGAACACTTAACTTTTTATGCGCAAGAGTGTTGTAAATCAGAACTTTATTTGTTAAGTTGACTTTTAAGCTCGGGCAATAAAGTTTTGAACAAAGAGATGATGGACTGATCTCAATATTGCAGCTGAGAAAGTAAACTTTTAAAAAGGTCGAATAAAATTTCCTCCATAAATTACTAAGGTTTTGAACAAAATGGAATACTGCAAAGATGGGGTTCAATAAGTCAAATTAAAGCCTGTTCAGACTTACGAGAAACGCAACAATCTTACTGATAATGATACCGCTTATACTAAACTTACTTGCGAAACTGTTTTTTTTTTATTTTATTTGTGATGAGTTTGCTCTTGACTCTAGTCTAGGTCAGAGATGACAGAGAGAAAGTCTACGATGGAGCGAGCTTACCCAGAAAGGGCCTGTGCACTCTAACTTTGAAGAGATTAGGGTTGTAAGCGTTTGGAAACACAGACGCAGGCGAGTTCCACTCTTTTGCTGTGCGCATTATAAAAGACGTTTGGAAACGCTTAGTGCGAATTGGTGGAATAGCAACAAGGTAGGGATGGTAAGATGCAGTGCGTCTGGATGTCCGATGGTAGAAGGGACCGGTGGGATGAGGTTTTAAATGTTTTCTTGCGAAGATATTTAGAAAGTCAATAAATGTATGTGGGTCAATGACCATTATTGCACGGGTATCTGACGTCTACCATAGAGCGAAACTGGCTAGCTAGTATCGCTATACCGCTCAGCTAGACGGTATCTATTCGTTTACTTGGCAGCTGCAAAAACTTCCTTGGTCCTCCACACACCCTGCAAATCAATAACAGCATTGTATATGTCACCGAAAAATTGCAAACTCCGTAAGATTGAATCTATATTAGATGATAATTTCTCGATTTCACAGACAAGCATCATTACAAACAACTTTTACTATGGGACCAACACCGAAATCGCGAAAAAAATACCAGATGTTCAGTTCATTTTGTGATTTTTTTTTCGTGATTTCAGTGTTGGCCCCATAGTGAAAGTTGTTCATAATGATGAGTGCAATGACCCCTTAAGAGGTATTGTGTTTATTCTGTTACAGGTTGTATATGTGTTTTATGGAGAAAAATGAGTTTGCTATTTCACGCGATATTTTATAATCTTATGGCGTCTGCAATAACCCGGTTTTATGATACCGGGTAATTACCGGGTAGTGCTCTTACTGATTTGCAGTGTGTGGAGGACCGAGGAAGTTTTTGCTGCTGCCAAGTAAACGAACAGATACCGTCTAGCTGAGCGGTATAGCGATACTAGTTAGCCAGTTTCGCTCTATGGTAGACGTCAGATACCCGTGCAAGAACGGTCATTGACCCACATATATTTATTGACTTTCTAAATATCAACAAGTGCGAATCGGACTCGCGTGCAGAGGGTTCCGAACGAATTTCATTTTTTAACGTGTTATTTTAACACTATAGACTTCAAAATCTTAGGCTCAGTAGTTTCGGAGATAAGTGGGGGTATGGTCATTTTCCGTCTAATTTCTTGAATAACTTCAAAACCCCTATTTTAAAATTAAGAAAAATAAATATATTTTAAATCCCCTTACCCTTACCCTTAGGGTTTTTAAACCCTTTTATTTAATGTCACACAATATTGTTCTAAAAACTTTTTTTTTAATTTTCTAGTTTGACCCCCAATAGTGACCCCCATACTAAAAATTTAATGATTTACGTAACGCGTCCGTGTTTGGGTCACAGAAGTTCATATGTGTACCAAATTTCAACTGTGGAACCGGAGAAAACTGGCTGTGACAGACGGACAGACAGACAGACACCCGAGTGATCCTAAAAGGGTTTTGTTCGGAACCCTAAAAACAGAAATAATGTCATATAGCTGACCTGAATCGACTTCTTTCGTGATCCTTTACGTTTTCTAGCTATAAAAAACGTTTCACAATTTATTGTTCGACTATCTTAATTCTTTATTGTACACCAAAACAAAATAATATGATATTGTGTGAAACCGAGCGAAACTTATCACTACCGCTCGGGATAGCAAACACCTCTTAAGTCTGAACAGGCCTTAAAAATGCTGCTTTAACACTTACCAGAATCAGCCCTCAATTCTTCGCACGAAGAGTTAGGAGTCAAGGATAACGCGCTGCCAGGAGTCAAGCTGGCAGAGTCACGGGGCTCAGGGTTGGCAAGGGTGGCTGATGATGGAGAGGACCCTGCCAGAGCCACGGCCCCCACCATGGCTCCTGCTGCCACGGCGCTGGCTGCACTTCCCATGGCTGATTGGGGCCATTGTGCTTTCTCCCACCTGGGAACAATTGCATAATCATAATCATTTAAGGTGGACCGATGACCTGGTAAAGGTCGCGGGTAGCCGATGGATGCGAGACGCACAGGACCGGTCGTTGTGGCGGCGCTTGGGGGAGGCCTATGTCCAGCAGTGGACGTCTTTCGGCTGATATGATGATGATGTGATGAATCATTTATTTGTTACAATATGGTACAATGGTCTTAAGATTATTTAGTGGCATCATCACATTCTGGAAATTGTGGCGTGCAAATTGCAATTTTAGGTGCGTACAGATAATAAAGGATTAACGTAGTTATTGATTGCAATTGAATTAAAATAACAGTATTTCAGATGTCTCGGTTAAAAATTAAATCATAAAAACACACATACTTTATCGAGGATGTCAAAGAGTAAGAATAGATGTCAATAAGTATATATAAATTATTACAATTCGATAGCAATGTGGTAGCCGATGAATGCGAGACGCACAGGACCGGTCGTTGTGGCGACGCTTGGGGGAGGCCTATGTCCAGCAGTGGACGTCTTACGGCTGATATGATGATGATGATGATTACAATTCAATTAGGATGTCAAATTAAAATTAATTGATTGGGTTAGTCTTCTTTTTCTTTATGTTACTGGCCTGTCACGATATAACATAGCATCATGCAAATAGGCAGAGGTATGCCGATTCCCATAGTAAAGTTAATGCCGACTGAACGTTTGCATAGATGCATTCACCATACCGGGCAATTTGTGCCATTTGAAAAACGTGCGGTCCACTCTGTACTTATACACTTAATGAATAAAAATATGAGGAACCCTTATTGTTATGCCTATTGTTGGGAGAAAATTCAATGTAATGTAATGTTTTGTATTTTATATTATGTTTTAAGTTTGTTTTTTATTCCAGTTTGATTTCAATCTTATTTCATTTAATTTGATTCATTGTAATAAGTAGATAGATAGGTAGATAGTTAGATAGATATATTTATTAAGTACCAACAAAAGTAAAGAAAATAAGAAACAAAGAAGAAAAGTAGAAGAGAAGAAAATTAGTGAGAAGTAAAGTAGTTATTAAAAGTAAAGTGATTATTATTAGCCATGCCAAAATTTCAGTTTTGTTATCGTTATCCATTGTTATCCAACTTATTATTGTATAGTGAGAGTTAAATAAAATGCTGTGGTTACCTACAAATTTAACGCAAAGCGCCGCGCGGCAGCAGCGCGGCTGCAGCGCTACTGCCGCGCTGCTTTGTCAATCCATACAAATAATAAACACGCTTTATTTGTAAATGATATGTGCTATGAATGTCTTTGTGTGTATTTAGTTGGTTTGCCTAAATAAATAATTACGATGTTTCTCTGTACAGTTCTGAGTTGAGCACAGTTGTGCAATTTCTAAAACTAACGATAAAAAAAAACCAACGATCTTTATCTAGGTAATTCACAAAGGAACTTGATGATATTTTCTTTCTCTATTTTCTTAGGTATTCCCTTTTTATCCATGTTTAGCTTTGGAATTCCTTTTAACAGACTAACACATAGCAACGGTTTCTAACACAAAACCAGAGTTTGGGTTATCAATACATATTTACAAAACCGTGCATTAGCGATCCATTACGAGATTCTTGTAGATAGAAGTCTGTCTATACTGATATGAAGGTTCTGACATTGTTTGACTGCGGTTCGGCACCTGTTAATTGCATTTTTAGATTTACCTAAACGAATATCAGTTATCAGCAGCCTAGTAGCGGAATACAAAAATTAATGCAATTGGTCGCTATGCTTTCATTTTGACAATGCAACTACATATGATATTCATTGCGTGATTTACGTGTTCAAATTACAGATCTCGTCACCCGCTTCACAGCAGTTTTACACTGGGGGCCGCAACAATCTCAGGACAGCATTTACGAGACTGAATACCCGGACGTAGCGCTACACTTAAGAGGAAATGCTGGCGGCGAGACTTTGTTTGTAAAAAGTCATAATTCGAGGTTTGGCTCTCGACTGGTTTCTCCTCCAATATTGGACCGATTTAAGAGATATTTCACAAACTGAATATGAAGGATGTATACTGTATCTCTGTTTTCCTTTTTTGATTAATAGTTGCTAAATTTGTACACTAGGGCTCTGTTGACAGCGATTTATTGGACAATTTTGAGTATTTTGCGAGAGTTCTAGTGCTTATACGGTTAACAAATCATCAAAAAAGAAAACATAGGACACAGTATATATCCTTCTTATTCAGTTTGTGAAATATCTCTTAACTCAGTTCAATATTGGAGGAAAAAACAGTCCAGAGCCAAACCCCGAATTATGACATTTTACGTACAAAGTCTCGCCGCCAGCATTTCCTCTTAATGCTAGGCTTCATCTCGGATAAAACTATGAAACAATATTCCGTCACTTACAAATATTGGTGGCGATTTTGTCTCGAAATTAACCTTAATACCTTTGAAGCTTCGATATCATCGGTCATAGTCTTTTTGGTGGATCTCTTTCACAAGGGAGCATCATAATACGGTGCTATCAATAGTCATAGATCTGCCCTTACATTACTCCTCGCGAATAACATTGGAGCAGACGACGGAATAAAACGTCTACTTAAATGCATTTGCAGGGAAAAACCATCTCGTCCCAAATGTAGCAGAACTTGGGACCCGAAAGTAATCCTGGACTAATTTTTCCAATGGTACCCAAATACCAGTCTTGACCTTACTAAACTAACAAGAAAGTAGTCAATTTTATTAGCGTTATGTACTTCCCATCGAATACAAACCGTCTCGTTTATTAGAGTGCAAAATATCAATAGATCTCCCACTGGTAAACATAACTGACATGATAAAGACTTCTGCAGGAAATCGAGAACAATGTGTTTTATATTCACCGTATTTCGTAGAAAATTCGAGGATATGCCCTGCAAAGACTCTTGATGATTACCGCGAAGTAACATCTGCTTCACGATCCGAAGGAACCGATAGTCTTTTGCTTACCGTCAAAAGACCACAAAGAAAAGCATCGTCACAAACTATCAGCAGATGGATCAAACAGACCCTAGCGGAGAGCGTCGTCGACGTCACAGTGTTCAGTGCGCACAGCACGCGCCGCGCCTCCAGCTCGGCGGCGGCCTCCGCTGGAGTCTGTCTTGACACCATCGGGAAGACGGCTGGCTGGGCTAGCTCGTCTCAAACGTTTGCTCGGTTCTATAACCGACTATTAATTGATGACGGAATCTTTGCTCGATCTGTCTGAACAAATGACTATAATTATGTAAGTTTAAAATCAAAATACATAAAGGTATAAATTTACTATTTTTTCTGTTGTTCTAATAATGATTAAGTACTTATTTATGTTTTTTTCACAATTAAGAACCTGTTTCTTTTTGCTATTCAAAATTAAAGTTTTCTACTGATAAGTAAAGTTTTATTTACTAATCAGAGAACCTATCTCTAAACATCTACTTGGTTAATTGTATCTTCGAATGAATCGACGACATATAAGAACTTCACTTCAAGAAGTTTGTTTGATCTCATTTAATGACGGACATCCATACAAACTTTCATCCCCTATATCAACCCCTTCAAGCCCTTTTCTCGCGACAAAAGGTAGGCTATGTCTTTCTCCAAGGTCTAATCTATCCCTGTACCAATTTTCATCTAAATCGATTCAGTGGTTTTGGTGTCAAAGGGTGACAGACAGACAGAGTTATTACAGCATGTATACATCTACACTAATCTACATCTACACTAATATTATAAAGAGGAAAGATTTGTTTGTTTGAATTGAATAGGCTCTGAAACTACTGAACCGATTTGAAAAATTCTTTCACCTTTAGAATCCTAAATTATCCCTGATGAACGTAGGCTATAAGAGTATTTACAAGAAAGTTAGGGATCCGTATAAAAACTTCGATAATGTAACCCAAAGTGTGAAAAAAATACCAAAATCCTTATATCGCGTACGCTGCGGAAACTATTGACAATAGATCAAAGTGGTGTTCTATAGTTTTATAGAGAACATCAATATCCACAAAAAAGTCCGCGAGGGTATATATCTAACTATTATGGTTAAGTCACAATAACCGCATTTTGTTCAAATTATTCGCTCATAACCCGGGTGGAATGGAATAGTGGTGATTTTGGTATCATGATATTAATCCTTATCCATTTACATGGTTTGGTAATTTAGGTTGGTTATGTATACGTAAATTACACTTTAAATTATGCAAATCGGACCTTTCGTTTAAAAGTTACGACGGGTATAAAAATACTCTCAAGTAAGAAAAATGTCGCGGATTGAGCGAACAGCCCTACGTTTAGTCTATTAATAAGTAATTTACACGTTAGCCTTTATAGAGGGAGGACGAGGAGATGAAGTTCGTGGAGTACCTACTAAATCTGCGCGAACGAAATCGCGGGCGAAGTGCAAGTTAAATATATATCTAATATATAAAAATCACGTGTCACAGTGTTTGCTATCGAACTCCTCCGAAACGGCTTGACCGATTTCTATATTTTTTTTTGTGTATATTTGGCAGTTCTGAGAATAGTTAGTAGGTAGGCTATTTTTTTATTTATATGGCAAAACAACGTTTGGCACTTTATTTCTACTGGTGTACCAGTAGAAATAAAGTGCCAAAAGTCCTAATCGATCCCATGTGTCCTAAAAAGTTATTCAAGGTCAATGGTCTACATTTTCGTTTTTGTAGATTTTTCTTGAAAACGGTAAGTTTTATCAAAAATATAGCTCAGACAAAAATGTAGATCCTAAATTATCTATAAAAATGTTTTTATTTTTCTAAGCTTCAACTTTCCGAAGATATAGCGATTCTAAAAGTTGAAGGAGTTCCATTTTACATTAGATTGCACACATACCACGTATAATGCCACATAATTGACTCTTCTCCTCAAGAGATAATCAGAAAAGAAATTTGTTTTCTTCTAGCTGTATAAGGAGCTCCAAAAAAAATTGATTGTGTTGACAACATAGATATTTACAATATAGTTATGCTTTTAGGATGTTGTTGGGGCTGCCGAGATGCTGTAGTGCGTCTGGCATGTCATGGAGGCACGGATTGCTGGTTTTCATGCCATAATGAGAAACGAGTGGCCTCCATGTTGCACCGTATCCGAGCAAGCTTTAACAGCATTCTGAAAGTAATAGCTGACCATCTTGACGGTCCTTTTCATAGACACTGGATACCACTTCATGTGTCTATTTGGTTTATTGCGTGTGTTTTGTATTTTTTCTTTTACTAACATAGTTCTTAAGTACTTAGTAACACAGATATGGATGTTCAGAATCACAACAGATCCGAAATAATAAAGTTATTATATGTATATTTTTACGTTTTGTAAAAAAGAAACAAGTACAACTTTTTTGTTCTTCTCCAACACTTGTATTGATTATAATATCAAGTTCAGAGATAGCTAGACAATCAACTGAACTGAAGACTGGGGTTGGAAATTGACAGATATAATATTAGGTCATTATATATGAAATTGGCGTTTTGTCGTACTGGCCACTTTGATCTCAAATAGCTCCTCTTTGGTTTAGAATTCCAATTTCAAATTTATACAGCTATTTAGTCATGCTTTTGTGTTTCGAAAACCGGAATTATTTTTTCCTCTTTTGGTTTTTTCTTTGCGCCAGTCAGTTTAGCCGGAGTTTAGCCCAAGACCAAAGTTGATAATGAAGAATTGAAGGCTATTTTGGAAGCGGATCCATCGCAAACCACGTCCGAGTTAGCTGCAAGCTGTGGTGTTAGTGATAAAACTGTTGAATTGAGTGCAGCAAACCAACAAACGCGCGTCGACTGCTGCGTTACATTACTCAACCGGCACAATAATGAAGGGATTTTAAATCGAATCATTACCTGTGATGAAAAGTGGATCCTGTACGATAGTCGGAAACGCTCATCGCAATGGCTGAACCCTGGCGAACCAGCCAAATCCTACCCCAAGCGAAAATTGACTCAAAAAAAATTACTTGTGAGCGTTTGGTGGACTAGTGCCGGTGTCGTTCACTACAGCTAGCTTAAATCTGGCCAGACGATTACGGCGGATGTCTATTGTCAGCAACTGCAAACTATGATGGAAAAGCTAGCTGCTAAACAGCCGAGGCTGGTCAATCGCTCTAGGCCATTGCTGCTTCAGGACAACGCTAGACCACACACTGCACAACACACGGCTACCAAATTAGAGGAGCTTCAATTGGAATGTCCAAGACATCCACCGTATTCTCCGGACCTTGCTCCAACAGATTACCATTTTTTTCGAAATTTGGATAACTTCTTGCAAGGGAAAAATTCAATTCCGATGGGGCAGTCCAAAGCGCCATCAGAGATTTCCGTCCGAATTGTTTTTTAGTAAAGGGATCAATAAATTACCTATGATATGGCAAAAGTGCATAGATACCAATGGTACATACATTGATTAGATAAATAAATTATATTTAAAAAAAAAAACGACTTTGTGTTCCTCCCTTACAAAACGCCAATTTCATATGTAATGTAACCTAATACTTTGAAACTGATTCAAACTACACTCCCAGCTGCTCCGGAAAAACACCTAAACACTATTTTATACAATTGCAAAAAAGAGTATAGTGCCAAAAATTTTGCTATAGAATAGTAGGGTTGTTGTGTTCACCAGCGTGTAGGGGAGACCGGGTAAAAACGTAACATTTTGTACTTTTACGTTTTTTTCTGGTAACGTGTTATTTTTTTAATGAATTCAATATAGCCATATATAAATTTGGTTTATGTTCTTTACATTACTATCTTAATTTATCTTATTATTGTATATTTTGTATGAATTTCAGAGACTTAAAAAAAATTTGGCAGTTGTTACTTTCGACCACGTTGGCAGGTCGAAAGTAACACGTTGTGGGTCGAAAGTAACAGGAAAAAGGGGTTTGTAATTAATAGGATTGTAGACATATTAAATAACAAATTATTTATAAGAAACTTTGTATTAATAACACAAGTTAACATTTCCATTATAAATGCTCAAGACTTATATATTTAAGGAAACAACCTAATATTATCGCCTCCTTGGAATTCTAACGAGATCAGTAATTATATGATAGCAGTCTTCTATTCAGACTCGCAATTACAGCACACATCATTTCTTTTCGCATTCAGCATGTACCACATTTTACATTCCATGGCAACAGTCGACCAAATGAGCAATGAAGAGAGTGTCATAGCTCTTTTGGTCAACTGCTGCTAAAAGTTTCTAAACAAATGAAGCTTGTCAATCTTCGTCATCAGATTTATTTTTCTTCCCGTTAGCTGTCTTTTTTTTTGTCTTTCATTTCGTGGATATCAATTTATTCTTGCCTTTTTCAGTATCGGGTTGTAAAACTGTTAATCTTAGCTTTATTTCTTTGTTGGTATTCTTCTTCATCGCGTTTGTTTCTACGTCCTTTATTTGATAAAGTCCTTGGACCTGCTTCTGGTAAAGGTGTAAGATCTTAACGATGATATCAAAGGATTGAGAAGAGTTTGCTCGTGGCAGTCCACTAAGTCCTGGTAGGTACTGGTGACTTAGATCTTTTATCAAAAGAAGTTAGTTAACAGAGAATCAGCGTCAGCTTAGAAAGGATCCGGTAAAGGTTGAGCGATGTTGTCGGTGATTTATTACTACTATCTGTGTGCTGGTCACTGGGTGTTGGAAGATCAGAAACTGGAGTATCCGGAGGATGTTACATCAAAACTGTTCAACAGATGTCTCTCGCACGGTGCTTCTTATGCTTTGACGCGGCATTCTGTTGAAATAAATACACACATAAAATAATTACGTTATTAAATCAATACGGGGACAAAAGTAACATGTTACTTGTGTACCCATAGTGCTATGTTACTTTTGTACCCTACTAAATTTTTGATAAAATATAAAACATAACTTTAAAACGGAACCTGCAAGACAAAAACGGATTAAACCACTGTACAATCAATTTAATCAAGAATTAATATGCAAATATTCAGATTAATATCATCCTTTTAATATCACGTAAACATTAAATAAGTAAACGTCAAAAAACTTACTTTTGACTTGTAAAATCAAGTAGCGTCCTGTCACACAACCAAGAAGGGCGTGGTGCACACGGCGATTGAATGCAAGGGAGAGAGGTGCCCCCGGCTATCACTTAACGGCAGCAAAGCGGTGTTTTGATGATTGGGTGGACCTACAGAACGTTTGTTACTTTCGACCCGCCGTTACTTTTGTACCCGGTCTCCCCTACTAATTTCCAATTCAATAGACGAAGATGCATGTGATATTGATGAAGAGACAGCTGATTCATCTTCAATTGAACAGTAAATGACCATCCAGATAGAGGAAGAGAAAGAAGAAATCGAAGAAGACATGACTGTTGAAGTCGAATTTGAAAAGTATAAATCAGATTTAAAATATTAACAAAAAACTGAACTACAGTGAAAATCAATCACCTATATCAATATCAGTAATCATCATACAGTATTTTCCCATAAAACTCCGTCAGAATAGATCGTGGAGACTACCGGGGCAATCACGATAAAAAAACGCGCCAACTACCTCACAGGTAGTGTACTTGCTAATCGTGTAGAATGCAACTCCTTCAACTTTTAGAATTGCCATATCTTCGGAATGGTGATTCTTAGGAAAAAAAATAATAACACCATTTTTGTAAATAATTTTATGATCTACAATTTTTATTATCAATGTTGACTTTTGACCTTGAATAACTTTTATAGCACACATGGGATCGATGGGGACTTTTGGCAATTTATTTCTACTGGTGTGCCCAAGATCTCTACCAAAAGTCAGCTCTGTCGGAGTTTTTGTTATTTGATCACAATTTTTTGTCTAATTTGACCGGACTAGTAATAAGACATAAATAAATGTATAGTATGGATTTGATCTCGTGTCAGGAACTTAGGTACTCTATTTTTTTGGTGCAATTAGTAATATTAGTCTTAATTTCAAATTTTCAACACCCTTTTTGACACCAATAATTTGTTTGTTTGAACTCCTGCCCAAAGTCGAGCACATTTTCCATTTTGTGCCAAAAAACATTAACTTTCTCCGAATACCGTAGTATGACTCGTCACGAAATAAAAACATTATTTCTAAACGTATGACTAGTTCTAAACTATAAATCTGTTCGCACACCACTGAACATAACATTATGGATGAATTACTGTCAAGGAATGTTTCAGTAATCGTACCTATAGTGTTTTATGGCATATTTTACTAGTTTTTTTATTGAACTGTACAATAACCATCACAGTAAAAAACCTCTGCCCACCCTTCCGGGCATAAAGGCGTGATAACAACCACCAACCCGCCTGCCAAGCGTGGCTATGATGGCAAACCCCCCCTTTTGGAGGAGGTCTATGTCCAACAGTGGCCGTCTTTCGGCTGTTATGATGATGATGAATGACGTTTATAAAAATATTCTAAAGAATATCATCAATCTATACTAATTACTAATAGTAACACTAATACTAGTATTCTAATACTCGTATACTAACTAATATACTGATTACTAATATTAGTAATCTATACTTTAATCTATACTAATATATAAAGCTGAAGAGTTTGTTTGTTTGTTTGCTTGCTTGAACGCGCTAATCTCAGGAACTGCTGGTCCGATTTGAAAAATTCTTTCAGAGTTAGATAGCCCATTTATCGAGGAAGGCTATAGGCTTTTACATCACGCTAAGACCAATAGGAGCGGAGCAGTAATGAAAATTGTGACGCAGACGAAGTTGCGCGGGTCAGCTAGTTAATATATAAAGCTGAAGAGTTTGTTTGTTTGCTTGAACGCGCTAATCTCAGGAACTACTGGTCCGATTGGAAAAATTCTTTCAGTGTTAGATAGCCCATTTATCGAGGAAGGCTATAGGCTATATATCATCACGCTAAGACCAATAGGAGCGGAGCAGTAATGAAAATTGTGATGCAGACGAAGTTGCGCTGGTCAGCTAGTACTAATATACTGATTACTAATATTAGTAATCTATACTTTAATTAATATATAAAGCTGAAGAGTTTGTTTGTTTGTTTGCTTGAACGCGCTAATCTCAGAAACTACTGGACGGATTTGAAAAATTATTTCAGTGTAAGATAGCCCATTTATCGAGGAAGGCTATAGGCTATATATCATTACGCTAAGACCTATAGGAGCGGGGCAGTAATGAAAAATGTGACGTAGACGAAGTTGCGCGGGTCAGCTAGCAATATTATAAAGAGTTAAAGTTTGTGAGTTTGTGAGGTTGTAGGGGGTAATCCCTGGATGTACTGAACCGATTTTGAAAATTATTTTATTAAAAGAAAGCTACGTTATTTGTGAGTGTATATATTAACTCGAAAAATACCGCCCAACGAAGTGGGCACAGAGCAACTAGTCGTTTATATTATTAAATCACGCTTGACATGATAGATTTTAGAAAAAATGACAAACGAACGCTCTTATTCTTTTTGCTAAGTAAGGCGCGCTTCCACAATCCAGTGTTATCTTTTTCTCATCTCCGAGTTAACTTGGGGCCATTATGAATGATATTTTAGTTTATAGGGTTCCGTATCCAAATGGTAACCAACGGAACCCTATTACTAAGCCTCCGCTGTCCGCTTGTCCGTCCGTCTGTCTTTTAGCGGGCTATATCTCAAGAACTGTAATAGGTGAACAGTTGTAATTTTTACACAGTGTGTATTTCTATTGCCGCTATAACAACAAATAATACAAATTAAATTAAACATTAAAGGAGGCTGGGTTTTTTTTCGGTTTATGGTACGGGACCTTTCGTGTGAGAGTCTGACTCGCACTTGACCGGTATTTTTATTTATCCTTGTGCCTCATTATGCTTTGTAATGCCAACCGTGAATTTAATCGTGCATAAGAAACATGCTATTGCATTCATTGCATTCGGCAATAGTTTAGCTTTGAGCTTTGTGATATTAGCACAGATCAGTTTGACAGCAGTTGATATAATTTCTGTATCGAGGTGCATCGTTATATTTGTGGTTTTCCTGGCCAACCATTCACATTACAGCAGAGAATTTCATTGAGATAAGCTAGCGTTATTCTAAATGTTGTGATGAATTTGCTAGGAAAAGTCTTATTGGGTTGTTTCATCGGGAATTTTACTTCGTTTAATTAAGGCTTGTATACATGCCAATGACCTTGAGCATATAAACGGAGCTAACCACTCCTCTACGCGCCATTCCGCTACCCGCATTTTTAATTTATTATAAAAAAAACAAAGCAGTAGATAGTTTTTTAGACTTTTTTCAAAAAGTAAAGGAGTAAAATGCTTTCATTTTAACGATTCGGAGGTGATTTGGTGATTTTTTTTCTTATTATGTGATACCGATACATAAATTCTGCCTAAACCAAATTACGTATCATATCATTTAGATTACTACCTATTTTTTCAAATGTAATTTCTCAGTAAATGCCGACGAAAAGTTGCTTCATCTGCACGCTGTTTTTAAGCATTTCTCGAGAGAGCAGCCTTAAGCTTTTGTATTGAGTTTCCTGGTGCCGTTTCTTGGATAGTGGTTGCTTGGTGGATGGATTATGGACTTGCGTCGTATTATAGCCCACTTTCTCACAGAGTGGAAGCCTTTGTCCCAGCAGTGGGAATATTATGGGCAAATTTTTCTTATGCTATGCTTGTTTTCCTAAGGCACTAGCCTCTTCGTCGAGTGTACGACTAAACGCCGACAAACACTACGCCGTCATACTGAACACCGATAAGACTTTACTTCGACGGGACTTTTCGCCGACAGGACACTTCGCCGACAGGACTCTTCGCCGACAGGGCTCATCAGCGACGCAATAAAAAAAATAAGAGTCGGGGTACTCTGAGTCGGGGTGTTGTCGATCTTCAGTGTATCGCACAAGCGTGCATTCGAACTATGGTGAGTCGTAGAACAGTTTTGTCGCATGAGCGTTAATCGCACATCCATTTGTTGAGCACACGTAGTACACTTGATACCGATACATAAACAATGCAAGATCTTTATTTTTTATGAATTGTATAATTACAAGGAAAGCATAATCGATTTCCAAATCTGATTATCGGAGATAAGTTGCTTCGCTGATGAGCCCTGTCGGCGAAGTGTCCTGTCGGCAAAGTGTCCTGTTGGCGAAGAGTCCCGTCGAAGTAAAGTCCAGACGGTGTTCAGTCTGTTCGCGTTGTGTCTGTCGGCGTTTAGTCGTACACTGCTCTTCGTCACTTTATTTTCATTTTATTTTGCCTAGTTTTGCGGTGTCTACATTCATCCAAGATAAATCACACATTTCCGCCACATAACTAATTTATTCATTTTCCGCATTAGATAAATCTGCACCATTTATCAATTTCATTCATTCTTTCAAAAAATCACTCTTCATTAATCATGTAAAAATTAATGGTCAATGACTTTGGTATATTTACTTGGTAGATTTATTTTGTATCTACCTACGCGATTGATCTAATTTTCAGTTCCTGTATAAAACATGTTGTCGAGCCCTCGAATGGAAACAGCGAATTCACTGAGCTAGATGGGCCTAACCACCTTTAAAAAACTTAATTTGCTACCTTTGCCCTCTCTATACATTTATGTTCGTAGCTAAGAATAAAAAAAACTTGAGAGGTGTCAAGGGACACCCGGATGGAACGAAGTTCGGAGAAGTAAGTTTTGATAATTTTTTTTTTATTATTAACAAATATAATGTAACATAAACTTAATCAGTAGGCTCAATTTTAGACCCTAGCCCCCCTACCCACCCTACCTACCCTACCCACCGTACCTACCTTACCTACCCTGCCTACCCCGCCTAGCCACCTACCTTGCCTACCCTGCCTAGCCACCTACCTTGCCTACCCTGCCTACCCTGCCTACCCTGCCTATCCTGCCTACCCTGCCTACCCACCTACCCTGCCTACCCTGCCTACCTTGCCTATCCTGCTTACCCTGCCTATCCTGCCTACCCTACCTACCCACCTGCCCTGCCTACCCTGTCTATCCTGCCTACCCTGCCTACCTTACAAATATAATGTAAACAGAAATAGAGAGACAAAACGAAAATAACTGGCTTGCTTTCTATGAGAGAGAGAGAGAGAGACAGACAGAGAAACACGCGCACGTCGCACGGCTTACAAAAGTGTCGTTACAACTTTTCGTGAGATTTTTTTCCGTCTAGCCCCCTTTCACAACGCGCGATAAGGAACTTCGTTCCAAAAATCTTTTCAAGACAGCAAACGATCTATGCCCTTGAAACAGAAGAGATCCTTATAAATTGGTTGTTCATGATTTGCCAAGACTAACAAAATACAATAAGAACTGTCTAGCAATGTGTGTGCGTATGTATCACCATATGCCAAGCCACTTTAAGTATAAGGTTGTTGAGGATGAAATAGTAAAGGTGGTTAAGTAAACGTAGTTTTTATAATTTGAAAGAGTTTATAGATACTAAATTTTAGCTAATTTCATTAATGTTATAGGTAGTTTGCCTAAAATTTTTGCATGCTATAACTTAGCAAAACATGTTTGTGCCTCTTTATTTAGTTTAACACCATTTTATACCATGTTTTAATCCAGAGTTCGAAAAATTAAGAAATCAATTTAGAGAGCCAAGATGACCTTCATATTTTTTGCAATGCAGTTGTAGGTATGAGAATAGGACAGTGCACGGAATCTTGGCACAAAAGAAAGGACTTTGCTGAAAGTGGAACATGACATAACTTCCAATGATAATAAAAATAATAACAGTCTCAAAGTTTCTTGTACAGGTCCTTATTAGCATGGAATTTTGAAGGAATAACTCTAAAGGCAAGGTTTTTGATCTGTAGGTACCCCATTGGTTAACAATTGGTTAAAAAACTCATTTTAACGTGCCCAATTTTTTTTACTAATATGCAATGGCGGATATACATCGTCGTAAATCAAATCCATGAAAGCATTTCGAATGGATGTTCCTTCTAAGCTTTACACTACTAGTTAGTATAAAATAACTATGTAAGTAAAAATTATATTTACCTGAATGCAGCTTTAACTCTCGTCCACTTGGAAACTTTAGACTTCTCAACTTCTTTCATGAAAATACCTTCGGACCTCCTTCTCAAAGGAGTTCCAGGGCCTGCATCACTGTCGTCCCCTCCTGCAGACCTCGACCTCTGCTTCCTCAGCAGAGACCCTCCGAACCTCGCATGACCTTTCCATTTTGACCCTGACCTCTTCATACTCTTACCCATCATCACGGAATCAAAGAGTACTTGTCCATATTCACACTCGAATTCAGCATCTAAAGCCTCATTGATCATTTCCAACTCTTTAGTTTCAGATTTCAACCTTTCATTCTCACTGTCTATCCTCTTATGAGCGTTGTGGAGTCTCTTCAAATGATTCACATCTTTAAGCCTTTTCAAAAGACGGGTGTTATGTTCTTTTAAGGTCACAAACTGGTCTAACAGTTCCATTAATTTTTCCAGCTGGTCCAGAGCCTCGACTGTGTCTTTCGTTCTCTGAGCCACTTCTTTCCCTCTCTTGGAAATGGCATCGTTCTGGTCTCTTAGCCTTTGTAGCATAGTTTCGCATATTGTTTCGGCATCTGTTAGTTCTCCTTCATTAAGAGACCAGTACTCCTCAGGAGGGGAGGGGCCTGCGGTGCAGGGGGAGGAACCTTCAGCATCAGAAGGGGTTTGGGGAGACTTGACGGAGAGAGTGACAGGGGGCTCTCCTCTACGTCTCTTATGTAAGGAGGTGCCGCTCGGCGGTAACTCGGCCAAGTCTTTCGGCTCTTTTCGTTCAATTTTGCTATTCTTCTCATCTTCTGCGTGACCGGCGTCGGTGACGTCACTACTCTCTTTGAGTGACGTCATGCTGCAGCCGCAGAGTGTTGGTTTGTGTCTGGACTATTTATAAATGAAAATAAAAACACGTGCATCGTCCGGTGGCGCGGCACGACAACTTATAACGGAATGCATTTTGATACAATCGTGATTTCTATTGATAAATTCTTTTAAAATGTCTACAATTATTGGGCATATATATAGGATTATCACATAACACTTCCTACACGTTCATATCACTGCACACTTTCACTTACACACTTCAGTTAAACTATTTTAAAGCTTGTAACATACTTTAATATTTTATTATTTATAACACAAAATTAAGTACTTCTTTTATAATATATTGGGTGTATTTTTGAATGAATTATTTATTAATATCATTAAAAACTATTAATATTTAATTGATGGTTAGCGCCGCCCAACGCGTATGCGCACGTACGGCGGGCGGGCGGCCGCGCACTGCCGAGCTTTGTCGAGCGCCGGCGGAAACACACGAAACTTTCCGAAGACGTATTTTTAACTTCAACATTCCTTACATTGTGGGCGTGGAAAAACATTCCTTATTGCGGTGCATTAAGGTTTAATTGTTATGTAAAATGTAATTTTGTTGTAATAATACATTCTTAATGTTAACACGCCGCTTCCGAGCCGAAGCCCATTAACCCATTTATGAAAAAGGGACTAAAAATCTCGTTTTCTTGTCTTGTACGCGATTTAGCAGCTGATTTTTAAATGCCTGGCGTTTCAAGAACAGTTTTTGTGTTAATGTGTAAGCGTTGTGCAACGCTTTTACCTTAATAAAACAAACAAAACGTACTTAATCCTTGTTCTTCATTATGTTTCACCCTAAACGGCCTGGTTTGCTTATTGCGAATACCTAAGTAATTGTGAAACGCCAGCAATATCTCTCATACGGTTTATAATAAAATTAGCTGACCCGTGCCTACTTCGTTGGGCGGTATTTTCGGGTTAACATATAGCCTATGATACTCACAAATAACGTAGCTATCTATTGGTAAAAGAATTTTTTAAATCGGTTCAGTAGATCCAGAGATTATCCCCTACAACAAACTTTACCCCTTTATAAAATTAGTATAGAAGTATAGATAAGTCCCATGATCAGCACAGCGGGTCTAAAAACGCCACTTTAGCAGAATCAGAAAGCAAATCACGCTACCTGTCACTGTAAAATTTCCCAATCAACTTTGAACCTAATGCGTTAGCGATAAAGATGAAAATGAAATTTGACAGATTGTTGCGTGATTAATGTTACGATTCTAATACATTGATTTATAAAAAACCCAAGATGCACAGTCTCGAACAAATCCAACACTCGAAACTGTCGTCAAAAACTGACATGTGTGAGTTGTGTGTAGTTATACTATAAACATTTTTTTTGCCAACCTTATACGGATTGCTTAAAGTTGTTTTTACAAAGCAGTGCAGTATGACGAGTGATGCGCAATGTTTTTGCAAATTCAACCTTACACGGATCGCTTAAAGTTGTTTTTACAAAGCAGTGCAGTATGGCGAGCGATGCGAGACTGTTTGAAACTAGCGCTATGCTGAGTGTGTATCTTAGGTTTTTTATATGTCAATGTTCTAATATGATTCTCCTAAAGTGGCCTTTTTAGCCCCCCAGATTTTGATTTTCTAATAAAATATTCTACACTTATTTCCAGCATGAAGATAAAAATACCAAAACAGAGGTTTAATACTGGCACAAATATTCTTATTCGTCTGACGTCTCTGTCATTTTTTTTAAAAAACAGAAGAACACTAGTTCAGTCGAAACAAAGAAATCTCCTGTAATGTCAACACACGTTTTATAGTTTTAGGAAATAATTTTTATTTTGGATGAATTTATCTCGACAAAATTTTAATTTAAAGTTCTGACAATAATGCTCTGGCGGCGAGCGGCACATAAGGGGTATGTATTTAAAAAATATATACGGGTTGATGTTGCGTAGGTTTCCGGCATTCTCCGGCCTGCTTCGGAATGACACTTCAAATGCCTGGAACAGACAGCCATCCAAGCTTCAGGATCTAAGGAAAGGAGGACCCTGAACGCAATGAAAACCTGCAAGTACCATCGTCAAAAATGTTGAATGATTTTGTCAGATAGTAAGCTAAAGAACTGTGCAGTGTTGACATCCAAGAACTAAAGTATTTCTTAGTATCTTTTGCAAGTAGTACCAAGAAGTAATGATGGTCAATTTTAATGAGGATTAAACCCGATCAAATGTGGTACTTCCAAAAGGTTTCAGACGAGATCAGTTTTACCGGATCTGTTCGGACAAAGTTCGTGCCGTGTGTAGCTCTACGAAGACCAAAGTGCCTAACAATAGGGGTGTAGCCTCAAGATGATAAAATCACGTAGTAGAAATGCAGTGATGTCCATGGTTCTGTAAATAACTTGATGCCCTTGAGTCAATTGAGAAACGAGCCAAGAGGATCATCGGCAATGATAGGCTCTTCGCGACGAAGCTCCAAAGTCTTGAGCATCGACGAAGAGTTGCTAGCCTGTCGATTTTCTAACGATTGCATTTTGGGGAATGTGCGACGGAATTGCATAATTTAATCCCGCTAAGCTCGTTCCATCATCGGACCACAAGAGGAACGGCGATGCACCACTGGTACATGGTGGACATCCCACCCACACGCACAAAACGTTTTGGGAACACATTCATAGTGCATACAGCTTAGTTAGGAGTGGAATTCTATGCCGGAGTCGTGTTTCGTGATAGCTACAACCTGGGAGTCTTTAAGTTAAGAGTGAATAGGTTACTTCTAGGCAAGCGTGCTCCATCTTCGACCACATCATCGCTCCATCAGGAGAGATAGTGTTCAAATGCGTGCCTACCAATAGTAAAAAAAAACGGTCTTAGAAATTCAGATGATGTGACCTGCGCCAACCCATGGCTTTAGGTGAATGTTAGTTCACTTCACGCTTACTTCACCTAAAGCAGACCATACACGTTTAAGTAGTTTAATCAAACAGGCGGGTTTAAACAGTTTTATCAAAGTGGCACGAATGTCTGTGGAAAAATGAGTCGTAAAATTGCATAAAGAAATAAGTACAAAACGTATTTTTCAAATTGGTCGGCCCGTTTGATCAAATAGGGAATATGCATGAAAACAGTATTTATTATCTATACAGTTTATCTAAAAATAAACAAAAATATAATACCAACAGTTAAAATAGAATCTCGAAAAACAAACAAGATATAATTATTTTCAACAAATGTATCTGTCCCCCTCGCGAAAACGTTGTTTTCTATGGCAGCTGTATAGGCTTCATGGACTTTGACGTCAAAGTTCATATTGGACTTTTCTTTCTAATTGTAATCTTTGAAGCTTTATAACATCGTCGCTCATGAATGTATTTAAAAAATAATTTCATGATTGTTTACTAGAGCTGATACGTATTTAATTTCGCAAATAAAAACATCGCATACATATTCCCTATTACCTACTTGAAAGTGTTTTCCCCCATTAATTTTCAGAGTGAACAGAATATACTAGCTGCTTCACTCTAACACTCAACTGACAACGTAGAAAAATATAAAAAGTTTTGCCTGGCCGCAAACTTAGTTTCATAGTTGAGCAAATAGTTTGTTTTTGCATTTTAAGTTCCAGACTAAAAAAAAAGTTGTGTGGATAAAAATATAAAAGACTAGCTGTCCCGCGCATCTTCGTATACGTCACAATTTTATTGGTCTTAGCGTGATGATATATAGCCTATAGCTTTCCTCGATAAATGAGCTATCTAACACTAGAAGAATTTTTCAAATCGGACCAGTAGCTCCTGAGATTAGCGCGTTCAAGCAAACAAACAAACTTTTCAGCTTCATATATTAGTATACATATAGATTTTCAAAGAGATTTCTTCCTACAAACGAAACGAATCAAACGCTTTGTAATTTTACCGCTTAGGTGTATTTTTTAAGCGCCTACTTAAATCTTTTATTTTAAGACTAGGTGACCCGCGCAACTACGTCTGCGTCATAGTTTTCAATGCCTATATGCTTCGCTCCCTTTGGTCAAAGCGGGATGTGTTATATAGCCTATAGCCTTCCTCGATTAATGGGCTAAACAAAACTTAAACAATTTTTCAATTCGAACCAGTAGTTCCT
Organism: Lacanobia wlatinum; assembly: GCA_947578705.1. Lineage (NCBI taxonomy): Eukaryota > Metazoa > Arthropoda > Insecta > Lepidoptera > Noctuidae > Lacanobia > Lacanobia wlatinum. The sequence goes on from OX388035.1 coordinate 3,952,437, forward strand.
GAGATTAGAGCGTTTAACCAAACAAACTTTTCAGATTTATAATTTTACTAGCTGACCCGCGCAACTTCGTCTGCGTCACAATTTTCATTACTGCTCCGCTCCTATTGGACTTAGCTTCCTCGATAAATGGGCTATCTAACACTGAAAGAATTTTTCAAATCGGACCAGTAGTTCCTGAGATTAGCGCGTTCAAGCAAACAAACAAACTGTTCAGCTTTATATATTAGTATAGATTTTAAAGTATATAGATGAAGTATTTGTTGCTTTTAGAACTGACCTGTTCTATGTTTCGGCAGGTGACCACTGAACTTGGTGTCGCGTGGCGCCATGGAGCCCGAAGACGAGAAGAAGAAGAAAATCAACGATGACGTGGTGGTGTTCATGCGCAAGCGCAGCGAGACCGAAGCGCCGCGGTACACCGCCCGATTAAAGACCTACGTCGACTTCCAGCAGAAGTAAGTAGTATGTAGGAGACTTTACCACGGGACCCGCTAGGGTCAGTGCCTGCCAGGGTTGCGGAATTTGTTCTAAAGAGTCACCGTGGCCCTGGAACGCAAGGGGCGCTAAGAGGAACACGGATGGGTTTTAGTCAGTAAGAGTCTGACACTCCATTCTGCTCCGCCCAGAGCGGGAGAAGTCTCTAACAGCAAGTTCATTCACCCTTCCTCCCCGTACCTTTGAAACTTGTTTAGAAATTCCGCCTTTACTCTTTGTCTATGTAATGAAGGGTTCTTGTTTAGGGTTCCTTACCCAAAGGTTAACCAACGGAACCCTATTACTAACCCTCCGCTGTCCGTCCGTCCGTTTGTTTGTCCGTCCGTTTGTCTGTCCGTCCGTCCGTCCGTCCGTCCGTCCGTCCGTCCGTTTGTCTGTCAGCGGGCTGTATCTCAAGAACCGTAATAGGTAGACAGTGGAAATTTTCACAGATTGTGTATTTCTATTGCCGCTATAACAAAAAATAATAAAAATTAAGGTTTATGTTACGGAACCCTTTTTGTGCGAGTCTGACTCGCACTTGGCAGGTTTTTTTATCTAGGCTGGCCTTTGAGCTGTTAATTAATTAGTCAGTCACCAGAGTGTAACCTTTTTGTAAGTTGCAGTGGGCGCCATTTGTTTCAAATCGTGCTTATCGTTAAAAAGAGACTTGGAAGTCTACTACTGACTAACGAGAAAGCCATTTCTTAAACTCGGCTTGTATTATTAAGGGGTGAATACTGTGTAATGTTTTTTTTTTAAGTTTAAAGTAGAATGTTACGCAAAATGTTGTTATAAGATAAAAAGCTGACCCAAAAATGAAACTGAAAATGTGCCTGCCAAAGCTTTGCGAGCCTCGAGTTGCGTTGCCTAAACTTTGCTATTACAATTGTCTCAGGCGTCGCCGTGCAGCGGCCGCGCGCCGCCATTCCGGTGGTCACCAACATGACAAGAAGGCAATCTCCCCCTCGAGGAAGAAAATCGACGGCGAAGCCAAGGATAAGGCTGCGGAAAACCAGTGAGTATTTCACATTTTTAATTTTTCGTGTGATTAGCCAAGCGATTATATTCTTGAAATCGCTTCACAATTTCTGCTCCTTTCCAAATTAGTGATAGTTACATTTCATTCGCTCCAAATAAACACTGGTAATCGGCAGCATCTGATCGACTAAAGTCGGGGTAGACTTCTTATCTAACATAAATGTAGTTGGGAAGAAGGTCCATATATATACCTAATTATGATGACTTAACCATTACAGTTCTCTTTTCATTTTTTCCAGCTGATTATTGAGTGCTTCCCCCGCCGATACAGTGGTTTAGATATGGTGAAATGTAGAACTTGCTGTTCTACAATCAACCATATGAACTAAACAATTTATAAGTTAAATAATTGTTTGCAGATTTCTGAACTATGGAATTGACACAACTTCTTTTTCCAGAGAACACCCCAATAATGACGATGATCGCATGAGCCGAAGGTAAGCAGCGTGCAACGTCTACTAACATAAGCGGTGACCCGAGATGAGTATCCAACTTGCCAAGTAGACCAGCCGGTTGATTCTGTAAGGGCGCCTTCAAATTTCTAGCAGCTACAAGACAGAAAGAGAGAGAGCAGCGCGGCTCCAGCGCTGCTGCTTCGCTGCTGCTGCGCTGCTTTGTTAATCCATACAAATAATAAACGCAAAGTACCGCGCGGTGGCAGCGCTGCAGCCGCGCTGCGGCCACGCTGCGGCCGCGCTGCTCTCTCTTTCTTTCTTGCAGCTGCTAGAAATTTGAAGGCGCCCCTTACAGATTCCACCGGCTGGTTTACGGCAATTTGCAACAAATTCGAAGGCGCCCTAAGACTTCACCGTAAGAAGTCAGGTGGAGTGGGCTTGAGGTAAACTGTCTATAAGCTTCGAAGGATTGACAGTTCACTCACGTTCACTTACTACATTTTCAGGGTTTGATTTACAGAATATCCCGGATGTTGATACTTTTAGGATACTGATCTCGGGTCCGATTGAAATATACTGTGAAATAACATAGCCATTGAAGGTTTTAAAAACTAAATTTTGCCCGCGACTTTGTACGTGCATATCCCGTTTTTTCACGTTCCTTTAAGAGTTTAGGAAACCTACTTGCGAAGTTTCAGCTGTACGTTAACTGTCAGTCACTCAGTTACTCAGTCAGTTAGGGAAGTATTTTATAAATTAGGTTTGCTTGATATTAATCTGCTGCAAGGTGCATACCTAGGCCACGTTGTCTACTTTTGCTTGAGCCCGGCTTCGTCTATTGTTTTTTTTTTATCTTGTGTATATTCCCCATCCCATCATAACGTTGCCTTTATGTGAAGCTAATTGGTATGAGCGTAATTTTTAGATAGCTTTAAAGTGCAGTACAGGTGTTGTACCTAAGGTTGCCAACATTTCTTCGACGACATATAGTATTACTCATAATAAGCTATAATAATATAATACACTTCAAAATAATATTGTATTTTATGGAAAAAGCAAAAAATCGTCAAACATAATGTTATTTTTATATATAAACTATAATTTGTTTGCACTTCTTGCATTTACTATCAATTTTTTATCCAAAATAAGTGTCACTTTTATTAGTACTTAATCATAAGTATTCCATTTTTTAAATTAGTGTAAATAAAAAGCTTGCTTATAGTTTAAGCTGTGCCCGCGACTTCGTCCGCGTGGAATAGTGTCTTTGGGTAGCATTTTTAATTATTTAGTCGTAATGTTAAAAAAAAAATATTTTAGAAATAAGACATACGCATAAATACTTTAATGAGCCATTTGCATTCACATAAACCTTAAATATTTCCATACAAACTTTCATCCCCTATACCCTATTGTTATTTTACACTCTGGTAATAAAACTTTTACAAACTTTGAATCTAACATTTATTTATATCGAATCAACAGCATAAAAAATAAGTTTCAAGCTTCTAGCTCTAAAAATGACATCCCCCTTTCAAACCCTTACAACCCTTTTCGCATTAAAAAGTAGCCTATGTCCTTTCTCTCAGGCTCTAGACTAGCTGTGTACCAAATTTCATTAAAATCGGTTCAATAGTTTGGGCGTGAAAGCGCGACAGACAGAATCTCTTTAAAGGAGAAAATGAATCTCTTTAAAGAATCAATCTTTTTAAAGGAGAAAAAAAAACTAAGGGATCTCATGTCCGAGTTTAATTGCACTTATAGAAAAGCCTTGACTATTTATGTCCCTAAAGACGAATCAACTCACAAGGAAGTGAACATGGAAATAAAGGATACTGCTGTAAAGCCAACACTCCAAGTCGTGGAAACAGTTCCTACTCCAATGACTAGTAGGTTCGACTTATGCTCAAGTGACAACTAAGGCACAGATACATAAACTTAAATAAAAGCCAAACTCTAAACAGAAACAGAAGAGAGAAGAGAAATTAGACCTGAAGTTTATAGAGTGGAGTACAACGGAAGTAGAAGATTATAATGAAGCTGAGATAAAACACTCGAATGGAACAGAAGAAGAAAAACAGAGATGTCAGTTTCACTGAATTGTCACAGAGATTCATGAAAGGAAGCACTATACAAATGATTTGCAAAGGGGGGTACTGAGAACTTGTATTAAGTGGTTAATTTTAGTTGTAGGTGACAATGTGGCAGATTGGCCGGTTCTTCAATTAATTACTGATTAATTCTCAAATGGCAGATAAATATAAAAAGTGTTAAAATTAATATTATTGAATGGAATGCACAAAGCATCAGGCTAAAGTTATGTGAGTTTGAGAATATGTTGATACAAGATTCACATTGCTGTGTTAAGCCATGGTTAGAAACAGATAGTTTAAAAAAAAACTGGCCAAGTGCGAGTCGGACTCGCGTGCAAAGGGTTCCGAACGAATTAAATTTTTTTAACATGTTATTTTAACACTACAGACTTCTAATAGGTTTTCCTGCAATATTTAGGTAAAGATCTATCATCTCCATTTTTTTCAAAATTTTATACTCAGTTGTTTCGGAGATAAGGGGGGGGGGAATGGTCATTTTTCGTCTAATTTCTTGAATAACTTCAAAACCATTTATTTGAAAATTATGAAAAAAATATAATTACAACCCTCACAGTAAGCCCTTTCATTTGATGTGTCACACGATATTGTTCAAAAAACTTTTTTTTTTAAATTTTCTAGTTTGACCCCCAAAAGTGACCCCCATACTAAAAATTTAATAATTTACGTAACGTGTCCGTGTTTGGGTCATAGAAGTCCATATGTGTACCAAATTTCAACAGCATCGGTCCAGTGGATCCAGAGAAAACTGGCTGTGACAGACGGACAGACAGACAGACAGACAGACAGACAGACAGACACCCGAGTGATCCTATAAGGGTTCCTTTTTTTTCGGAACCCTAAAAGTTAAAGATTACAATGTATTCCGCAAAGAAAGAAAAGATTCATATGGAGGCGTAGTTATACTCACACACAAGTCAATCAAATCGCGTATTTGTAAGACTTTCAAAATTCTAACTCGGGGACAGAAATAATACACGTTAAAGTGTATAACTGTAATCAAATTGAAAACGGGATCAATACTTCACCTTCACCTTCTCTTCGCCTTCTTTAGCCTCTTCTCTTCGCCCGATATCTATGATCTCGTGTATGTGTAAAACTTTCCATAACATTATACTCAATAGACAGTGGTTTATAGAAAATAACCGTATTTTAGACCAGAATACTACGGGTTTCAGAAAGTGCCGATCTACTTTAAATAATCTAACTAGTTCAGTTTCGAGAATTCAAACAGGATTTTCTGAAAAACAAATCTGTTTTATTGATCTGGACAATGCATACAACAATGTGCATAGCTTATTACGTGTAATGGACGGCTTAGGTTGTGGGACAAAACATTAACATCTATCTTTGGAACTTTTTACAAGCATGTAATATAAAAATACAAGTTGGTACTGATTCACTATGTAGAACTACTTCTTGTGCCTTGGCTTAGGGTGAACCTTTGTCACCATTGTTATTTAACATAGCTGCTATCAATATTTGTAAAAATATAAATAATGTTTGTATTTCGCAGTTTGCAGATGACTTTGTTTTATATTATCTACTAGCTGACTCGGCAAACGTTGTTTTGCAAAAAAAAAAATACCCTACCACCTATTCTCATACCTACCGAATATACACACAAAATTTCATGAAAATCGGTCGAGCCGTTTCGGGGGAGTTCGGTAACAAACACCGTGACACGAGATTTTTATATATTAGATACTACCAACAATATTTTAGAGGCAACACTCATAAACTACAAACCAACTACATATCGTTGAATTTGTTTAGCAAATTAATTCAAGATACTGGTTTAATTAAATATGTTTTTCATCAAGCAAACGTAAAATTTGTATATTTAAAAATGGTTTTAGGAAAGACACTATAGACATTAAAATAAATAATAGATCCATCCAAGTAGTTGAGAACTATAAATATCTGGAATTACGGTTAGATCGTTCTCTAAGACGGTTTTGATGACTTTTGTTTTAACTCATTCATATGTTTATATGAATGAGTTAAAACAAAAGTCATCTCTATTGCGTCACCCAACTTTTTTATCCATAATTTAAAGTGCCATAACTTTTTTTGTCCTAAGCATCATTTGTCCGAATGATAACTTACCCGAACTTAATATCACATAATATCACAAGCCATAAAATAGAAATCCCTAAATATAATATGTCCTACATCCGTGTGTCACAAATATTACAATCAATAATATACAAAAGACATAAAACCGTTTTCAATAAAAGTTATAAGTCCTAAATTCAAATTACGTAATGTTTATGTAAATAATGTTCTTAGAACAAATTTGTATAACAAAGCTTTTGCTATGAACTTCTCTCAGGCGTTATTAGCTAGATACGAGCAGCAATTTTTTTTTCTACCTGCATGCAGCATGCAAGCAAGCACGCGGCTTGCAAGCAAGCACGCAGCATGCAAGCAAGCACGCAGCATGCAAGCAAGCGTGCAACATGCAGCAGGCAGCAGGCATGGTTTCTGTCACGGCTCCGGCGCTGCGGGGCTCCGGCGGTCCCACGCGAGTTTATCGTCGCAGATGGGTTTAACGCTCACTACCTCCGTTCCTACGCGATTTTAAATTACACTCTCAGGGTAGGGCAGACAAGACTGCGTGGAGTTGTATTTACTGCGATTCGTTTCTGTCACTAAAACCTAATTTTTAGCAAATGTTTTAGGACTAAAAAAATTATTATAAATGAACATTCGGAATAATACACATTATTCAACACAATAACTTAGGACATATGACTTTAGGCCATGTAAAATTAGGAGATTTAATTATTATAGTACTCGATATTATGACAGAATACTTTTAGAACTAAAGATTATTATGTTAAACAAAATTTCGGGATTTTGAACATTATGATTACTGAAGTTTATAGCAAACGTGTTATGGATAATGATTTTCGGACAATCAATTTTAGGAGAAGAAAGAGAGTACCGTGAACAAACCCTTCCTAATAAATAAAGATAAAAAAAACTGTGAATCCGGCATTGGATTTTTGTACGCAGGGTTTATTGAGTAGAGAGAGGAGCTCGTGGCTAGATAATAACAGCCGCACAGGTATATCTTCAGGGTTAAGCAACGCTTGCCAAGGTTGGTCTGTGGATGGGTAACCATCTTAACATACCGAGTTTCCTCCGTGCTTCTGAAAGCACACTAAGCCGCTGGTCTCGGCTGTCATTTGTAGATCTTTGGCAGTCGTTACTGATAGTCAGAAGCCAGTAAATCTGACTCCCGTGAAGGACCGTATTACCCAGTTAATGGGTTGTGGAGTTCTGGTAGGCAGCCGCTCCGCGTAAAATACTGGTATTCAGCTAAATCCGGTTTGACTGGGAGCCGACCCCAATATAGTTGGGAAAAGGCTAGGCAGATGATGAGTTTATTGAGTTGATTAGGCCCGCTGGTGGCACCGCAGCCTTACTCATCCAGCATCCAAGTTCTTGTCTGACATACACCTTCCCCCAGCAGACGCGGCGAGAAATCCTTGCACCATGCGCACTCTTTCTCACGCTCCGGCACGGGCGACGATCCCGAGGACGGCTGCTGTCGCCGTCGCCGCAAGAAGAAGTGCCGTCGACGCCGTCGCCGCTCTTGTGTGAGTATTATCTCTTATGATATTTGCAAAATGAAATACTTTTTAGCTCTAGTAAACAATCATGAAATTATTTTTTTAATATTTTCATCAGCAATTAAGCTATAAAGCTTCAAAGATTACAATTAAATAAATTAGAAAGAGAAGTCCGATATGAGCTTTGACGTCAAAATCCATAACGCCTATACAGCTGCCATAGAAAACAGCGTTCTCGCGTGAGGGACAGATATGCTTGTTTAAAGATAATTATGTCTCGTTTGTTTTTCGAGGAATATTGGTTCTATTTTCACTGTTAGTATTATATTTTTGTATATTTTTAGCTGTATAGATAATAAATATTTTTTTTCATGCATGTTCCCTATGGTAGGTGCTTTCCTAGTTTTTTTTTTATTTGTGATGGGTTTGCTCTTGACTCTAGTCTAGGTCAGAGATGACGAGAGACAAAGTCTACGATGGAGCGAGCTTACCCAGAAGGAGCCTGTTCACTCGTAACTCTGAAAAGGTTAGGGTTGTAAGCGTTTGGAAACACAGACGCAGGCAGAGTTCCACTCCTTTGCCGTGCGCATTATAAAAGACGTTTGGAAAGACGCTTAGTGCGTATTGGTGGAATAGTAACAAGGTAGGGACGGTAAGATGCAGTGCGTCTGGATGTCCGATGGTAGAAGGGGGCCGGTGGGATGAGGTCGTGGTGTTCTTGGGCACAATCCGTAGAAGTCCGACAAGCGGGCAACCTTACGGTAATGAGCCAAGCTATGTAGCTTGGCATCCACCAGTTTTACGTCACCGATGAGCCTCTTAGCTCTGCGTTCCACCGAGTCAAGCGCGGCAAGCTGATAATTAGCTGAGCCATCCCAAAGGTAGCTACAATACTCCATGCAGGATCGGACTTACGCTTTATATAGGGTTAAAAGCTGTCCAGGCCTGAAGTATCGCTTCACCCTATTTAGGAACAATCATAATTCTATTTAGACATTTTAGACCGTCCGCTAGATTTTCAAAAAATATTAGACACGTATTTTTTTTGCCATTTCAAATCGACAGCTATTGATAAAGATAAAGCGTATCAAAGTTCAAGAGTGGGGGCTGGTGACGTTACGTTTCAGTAAAAAGTATTCTAAAATGTGACTTCACGCGGGTTGTCAATTTACTGTATCGTTTTATTTTTTTGTCTAGAAAAATGCGTACCTAACCAACATTTTTTAGAAATTTATCTGACTGAATAGTTCGATTTTTTCAGGAAAGTACCGAATTAGGGATTACTCACATTTATTCAACTCCATTCGCGTTTCGCTGAACGATTCTGGTCACACTTATACAGTTCTGCTTCTATCAGCCGCGTACAGCGTCGTAAGAATGAGAAAGGCGCTGAATACGCGGCGAAGACTAAGATGTCCATGACCACCGCAGGACCACCGCCGCCAATCGCTTCCATATTTAGTAAATAATTAGTACTCAATTGCTACTAATTATTAGTACTCAAAAAAAAAATATTGGTGCCTTCGTAGTTTTCGGGAAAATAGACTTTGAAGGTGGTCTGGCGGTAGTCACGCTCTTTACTCATTTAGTATTGTGCTCTGAAGATGGATATTTCTGTGTGCGATATTTTTATCGTTTGGCTTCTTGCAGAAGAAATAAATGATAGATGTGTATGCATGTATCTATGTATTTATGATTTAATTTTTTTTGTCTCTGTTTTTTCTTTCCTATAATTTGCACCTGCCATATTCTCTCTGCACCACCTCAGGTCGACTGGTAGAAAAGCCCTAGGGAATTAAGTCCGCCTTTTACAGTGTTCTATTACTTGTGCATAAAGTTTTAATAAATAAATAAAATAAAACGTAAAAAATTAAAACGCAAACGATACTGGGTCGACCCAGTACAGGTACAGTCCAACAGCTAGATCGAAGGATTGAGAATTTATCTCTCTCTGATAATTCTACGGACTTTAGACCGATGAAACTAGAAGTATAATTCACATATTAATAGAAATATTTTTCTTGGTAATTTCTTCGAAGAGATTACTCTTCAATCTAGCCCTTGGACTATACCTACCTTAATAATTGAACTTATTATATCTTCTAAACTAAGACCCGATTAAATCTGTGACTTGGCGAAAACTTGCGACTAATTAGCGACTATTGAGAGAGAGAAAACAGATCTTCGCTAGGTGCCCTAGCTTTTGATATTCAAATAAACTAAGCTGGGGTACTACACCCCAGATCGGCCACCTATAAATCCTTATAACTTTCGAACCAGTGACCAACTAATTCTGGTATTTGGCGACTAATTAGCGACATTTTTTATATTATCTAAATTAAAATCCCTGATGGTGGCCATGCCAGTGTCAGTCACACAAAGAGTCTAGAACCATCCGTGTATCGCGCTGTTCCACCGCGTAAGGTTGCGTTCGGCGCTGAATGCGGTGGAACAGCGCTGAACTCCATACATAGCACTCGCATGATAAAAACACATTTGTCCTCATTTTATACTTGTTTGCCGCGAAAGCTGAAAAGTCGCGGAAAGCTGAATGGATGCGGACGCATCTCCATACAAAATCGTTGTTTTATATAATCTGAATAGAGCTGAAAAAGTATGAGTACTCCCATAGGCGGCATGTCATTTGCAAACACACAACCGGTCTATTTCATATTCGAGAAAGCTGGTCTGTTCTGTAAATCTCAATAGGTGGAGCGAGCTTGAAGGTAAGGTGTTTTGAAACACATAACTGCATCGAAACCAGCAGTTTTTAAGTAACGTCATAAATCTGCATCAAAACGGCGCAAGTAGACTAGCAGTCGGTATGTAGTTCGAATGCAGCTTATCTGTTTGGAGTCTTATATTATGATCCCCTAGGGTAAAGTTGTGGGAAATGGAGGCACTGGTGATCTGATCCCCTAGGGTAGTGTTGTGGGATATAAACGCACTGGTGATGTGATCCCCTAGGGTAGTTTTGTGGGATATGGAGGCACTGGAACCATATTATCCCCTAGGGTAAAGTTGTGGAAAAAGGAAGCACTGGTGATATGATCCCCTAGGGTAAAGTTGTATAATCTAAAGCGCTCTTCCTCTCTCCTAATTATTTAAAGTGTTGCTGTGCCCGACAGGGTCCATAATTGTTTCTATTTATTCATTTTACCACCTGTATGTGTTGTGTACATTATGGATTGCAATAAACGATTTGAGATTTGGAAATGAAGGCACTGGTGGTGGTAATACTATTGCCGTTTCTTATCACAATAAGAAACGGCAATAGTATTTAATAGACACCTGGTCCTTGTCGTAGGGGAGGCATTGATGCTAAATAAAGCAAAAAAAAAAAACTTAAAAAAAGCTTTTATTTAAACGCTCTAAAAAGGAAATAATTTTTTCCTTAAAAATTTAAACTATCAACTTATAACCTCATTATATACAATTTATATGATCATAAAAGCTTGTCGCGCGTTTTGTAAATAAATTTGTACCAATTTAATTATGTAATTTGAACTGCTAAGTTTATTATATTTTCAATTTCAATTTAAATACTGATGAATTAAACCTTGCGACAAGCTGACATACTTACAATACACAAAATTATAAATGGTTCTATAGATGCGCAAGAATAGCCTATGTAGCAAGTGGCATCATCGCATTTTCCAATTCCTACATCTACCCTAAATTCCACCTTTAATATCCCCCTAACACAAATGGCAAGGCTATATAATGAAAGGTTATGGATTACCCTATCGATGTTTTTTCTATGAGTTTCGCTTCATACAGACGTTCCTTATATAAACAATGCGAACATTGTACGTCTATATAGCTCAAAACTTGTTTTGTTTTTGTAGTGTTTTGGTTTTAGGTCTACTGGACACTCTTAATTTTATCTTCTTGTCTCTAATATTCAGTATGTCAATGTCATGCATACCTGTTATTTGCATGGTTACTAAAATGCCGATTTCAGATGTTATTTAGTATAAATTGTAAGTGACAGTGCTGTTGGTGTGCTTATTTATAAATAAATATCGTGCATTGTCATCCAAACAAAACGGATATACAAAAATTTCAGCTCAATCGGTTGAAGATATCTACTTCAAAATTGAGATCAAAGATTCCACCCGAACAAACATACTTACTTATGTAACTTGCAATGTATGTATACATTGCAATTTAAATAAAAGCTTTTAAAAATGCTCCCATTCTAAAGACGTTTCGAGAGTGACGCAAGCTCTTAGATATTTTGAAAATTAAAAAAAAATCACTATCGCTATACTCGAGCGTGTCAGATTTTTATACAAGAGGTTCAGCTTGATGTTCCAGTCATGTTTGCCAAAAATCTGACGATTATTTTGAGGAGTATTGTTAATCTGAATTGATTTTTTTTTAATGTGGTGAATTTTTTATACAGGAGATTCAGCTTGATGTTCCAGTCATGTTTGCCAAAAATCTGACGATTATTTTGAGGGGTATTGTTAATCTGGCACTAAGAACTTTTTTTTTATTTTTTTTAATAATGTTACGAATAAAACCACGTAAAATTCCTGATTCCGAACCTTTTTGTCCTCGAAAGGTAGGGAGTAAGATGTAGGCAGGAAGAAACCCCTTCTGGGGTTCTGCGCTCACAACTTAGTTACGATTTCAAGTAACAACTAATCTAGAATTTTAAGGAGTACTAAATGACTGATGATGAATGGCAATATGCGGGCGGCCACTTGCCAAGGGTGCTGGCCATGCTTTTCACCTTCTGCGTGGGGCACTCATACCTACCTGATGCGTTGATGAGAACCGTAGCTGTCCGTATTATTAAGAACAAGACAGGGGATGCTTCTAGTTTGAGTAATACAGGTCTATCTCGCTCGCAAATGTGATTGCTAAGTGTGATTACTTGAAATAGAAATGTTTTTAGAAAAGACCAAATTTGATGTAGTTTGCTTAACTGAACATTGGTTAAAAGATCACCAAGTAGGATCCATTAATTTTGAAAATTATTATGTAGCTAGCCTTTTCAGCCGACAATGTATGATACATGGAGGATCACTAATTTTAATTAAAAGTTACATTAGATCTAAAGAAAGGAAAGACATTGTTAAGCTGTCGGTTGAACACACCATTGAATTGTCCTGTGTTGAGTTGGATAAGCATGTTGTTGTTTGTGTCTATAGACCTCCAAGTTACCAGAATCTATCTGTGTTTGATTCTGTAATGGAAGATGTGTTAAAAAAAGTTTGTACTAGCAATAAATCAACAATTACATGTGGCGACTTTAATATTAACTTATTAGAAACTAACTCGAATAGTGTCAGATTATTGAGTCTATTTAAATCATTTAATTTATCAAATGTTTTTATTGAACCTACCCGAGTCACAGCTTCGTCTGCGACTTGCATAGACAACATATTTTGCAATTGTGATTATTTACATAAAGAGATGGTGAATAAGTTACCCTCTGATCACAGTGGACAAACAATAACGTTTTGCACCTACATTCCTTTACAAAAAATTCAAATTAAATTTAGACCAATAACCGTTAAAAAATTTAGAAAAACTTAATAGTACTTTGGCCAGTAAATTATGTATTCAAAGTTTTAATAACATACAAGACCCAAATGTGTTTTATACTGAATTTTTTTCATTACTCAACACTCAATTTAATTATAATTTTCCAATAAAGTCTAAAAGTATTTACACTAAGTTTATATTTAGTGATTGGGCGACTCCGGGCATTCGAAAAAGTAGAGAAAAGCTATACGAACTATATGGCCTAAAGCAACATGTGAATAACATAAGCTTTCATAAGTATGTTGCGAAATATTCAAAAACATTTAAAAGTGTATGCAAAATAGCTAAAGCTCTGTTTATTAGCAACAAAATAAAATCAGCAGATGACAAAATAAAAACCACCTGGAAAATAATAAATAATGAAACAGGTAGGAAGAAAAAGCGTGAAACTAAATTTAATTTAAATACCGTACATGGGCCCATAAACTTAGATGCAGAGGTAGCTCAGGAATTTGAAAACTTCTTTGCTGATATTCCTCGTAAAACTACACAAGCTCTTAACTCGTCACCCGCGCTCTCTGCTGCCTTTTTAAGGAAGAATGTCAAGGTATGCCCATCAGAGTTCAAGTTTCAACATACGAACTCCCTAGCCATTACGAAGGCTTTTAAAGATCTTAAAATTAAATCAACAGAAGATCTTTGGGGAATGTCTGTAAAAGTCGGTAGATCTATTATTGAAACTATTGCTCCCTACTTAGCTCTCATATTTAACTCTAGTGTAGACCAGGGAGTATTTCCTGATCTCATGAAGCACAGCAGTAAAGTCGTTCCACTGTTTAAATCCGGTGATAGTCAAGATCCCAACAATTACAGGCCGGTGTCAATCCTGCCGGTTCTCAGTAAGGTGGTTGAAAAGTTAATGCTTAACCAGATGTGTAACTACATTTTAATAAAAATTCCATCTTTCATGAACAACAGTACGGTTTCACCAAAGGGCGTTGTACAACTGACGCCGGTGTCACCCTAATAAAGAACATCTTTAACGCCTGGGAGGATTCACAAGACGCCATTGGAATCTTTTGTGACCTCTCGAAAGCGTTCGATTGCGTTAACCATGAGACACTTTTGTTGAAACTCGAGCATTATGGAATTAGGAATACATCCCTTGACTTGATTAGATCATACTTGAAAGACAGACAGGTTAAAGTACAGGTAAACGGTGTAAACTCACAAGGGTCTGAAATGGCAATGGGCGTTCCGCAATGTTCAATATTGGGTCCATTCCTCTTTTTAGTTTACATAAACGATTTGCCCCAATTGTTTCAAAATGAACCAAAGATGGTGTTATTTGCTGATGACACATCATTGATATTTAAGATAGACCGACGATCACAAAACCTTGATGATGTCAATTACTCTATTCACCAGGTTCAAGATTGGTTTACGGCAAACAACTTAGTACTAAATGAAAAAAAAAAAACTAAATGTATTAAATTCACTTTACCTAATGTTAAAAGTAACGAATGTGACATCATATTGAATGGACAAAAACTGGAAATTATCGATCAGACGGTTTTCCTGGGAATCACTTTAGACGAGAAATTGCAATGGGGACCTCACATAACATCTCTTGCGGCGCGGCTAAGCTCAGCCGCTTATACTGTTAGAAAAATAAGGCAGCTAACAGATATAGAAACCGCGCGTTTGGTCTATTTTAGTTACGTTCACAGCATTATGTCATATGGTATTTTGCTGTGGGGTCGGGCTGCTGACATTGAATCCATATTTATTCTACAAAAGCGTGCTGTCAGAGCCATTTATAATCTTCGTCGCCGCAATTCTCTTAGGGAACTCATATTAATATTATGACAGTCCCTTGTCAATTCATTTATGAAAATATAATGCATGTAAGGAAAAATCGACATCTCTTTAGCAAAATTAGTGATAGACATAATTTTAATACTAGAAATAGAAATAAACTAGATCAACCATTTTTTAGATTATCCAAAGTACGAACATCTTTCATGGGGTACTGTATTAAATGTTACAACAAAATTCCTTCTAACATATTAGAATTAAATGAAAGAAAATTTAAAACGTGTGTAAAAATGACACTTTGTGAACAAGCATATTACAAATTAGATGATTAAATTCAAGATAAGAATGCTTGGAAACATGCTAGTCCTCCTCCATAGGACAATCTAGGGTGTAGTTGACATAGTGAAACTGGTTAATATGTTTGTGTTTATTATATTAATATTTATTATGTATACAGGTTTATTTACTGATTTTTATATTTAATTTAACTCACACCCTGATCATTTAAATCAATAGTTGCAAAATTTGTTCGTATGTGAGTACTATGTCCCCTTACTAGCAAACTTATTAATTTTACCTCTGCTGGCATTTCTTTATTGTAATTATTAGTAGTATATAAGTGCTATTTTGGGAGCATCGTCCTTACATATAATCAATTGATTAATGTATGCAAATATTGTAAGCTTATTTTTGAAAAGAGTAACTATGGTGTTTCTTGTCCGTTCTTCTCCATAAGAATCTACCTTTTGCGAACGGACGACTAGAGTCACTATATTTTATTTTCTTTTGACGTTCAAAAGTGCCTTTATTGGTCCAGTTGAAATAAATCATTTGACTTTGACTTTGACTTAAGGTACTGGATAGTGTGCTTGAGAAATATTTAGTTAAACATCTTAGATTACATGACGCTCAGTTCGGATTTCGAACTGGGGCTGTCTACTGAAACAGCTATACCGAGTCTCGAGCATACTATCCAGTATTACACCAGCAGCAATACGCCAGTTTATGCCTGTTTTTTACACCTTTCCTGGGCGCTCCTTAAATATTGGTATGGCAATCAGCGTAACAATGTCAGATGGGCGGGTCACTATCGGATGCGTATAGGTTGGAGTGTGGCGTAAGACATGGTGGTCTGACTTCGCCCAAGCTCTTTTAAGTTGTACGTAGATTGGCTGGTCCGTGAGCTCAACAGCACCCAGGTAGGTTGTTCGATTGATGGAGTTTTTGTTAACAATATAAGTTACGCTGAGGATATAGTGCTGGTGAGCCCATCGATCAGTGCCCTCAGGCGCTTAATAAAGGTATGTGAGTGCTATGCGGAGGCATGGGCTCAGGCATAACACGGCCAAGAGTGAGATGATGTGTTCAAGTCCGGTACGAAGAGTCATGACACCATACCTCAGGTCACATTGGACGGCAGTGCTCTCAAACGAGTGGCGCAGTTTAAGTACCTGGGCCATTGGGTCACCAAGGCCCTCACAGATGATGTGGATATTGAAAGGGAACGCAGGGCATTGTCAGTCAGAGCTAATATGCTGGCCCGTAGGTTTGCACGCTGTACTTGCACAGGTAAAAATGACTTTATTCAAGGCGTACTGTCAGTCTTTTTATACATGCAGCCTATGAGTAAGGCATACGCAGAGGACTTACAATGCGTGTTCAATACAATAACGCATTCAGGATGTTGATGGGGTTGCCACGCTTTTGTAACGCATCCAGTATGTTTGTAGATGCTCAAGTAGATGGCGATACATCGCAATAAAATAGCCTCTTTGATGCGCCACATTCGGGGCAGCCCCAACAGCTTCCTGAAGCTCATTGTAGGAAGAATGGATGTGGATTGCTGCTTCATGGAGCATTGGACAAAGCTATATGTACGGGTAGTGCGGACCTAATCCAATGTTTCCATTGTTATGAGTTTGTTTCCCTTGTTGTGCGTTTGGGCCTCTTAGTATTTTATTTAAATTTAATGTATGGATGATTATAGTTGTAATTTATATGATTGTTATTCATCTGAAATAAATAATTTGAATTGAATTAAAGTACTTCAACTGATGTGTTCCCGAGAAATGACGTGCAGGGCCGTATAAAGCCTTGTCTCGTGCAATATAGCATAGTAGGGAGACATGGCCAATCAGCACGCAGCTGTCATTGCTTAAAATCTTGCCACTATAATTTCAATTAAATGTTGCCAGATTATTTTATGAAGTTAACCGTACAAATAACGTGCAACGTTACAATAGAGAAAGAGTGATAAGGGCAGAGTGGCACAAAGTGGGAAATACATAGTTCTCAGCGACTGCATGAACCACACTTTATTTATGATTTTAGCTACTTCGGCTTGTGCAAATCGGCAGATTATATTATTTCCTTGATTTGTGACTAGATTCCTTCAAAATAAAAAAAACAAATTAATCACGCTTGAGAATGTCCAGGTAACGTTTTTTTTTTATGCAACTTTGTGACTATGTGTGTGTGTGTGTTTGTTGTATGTCATGCTCAAATTGTCAGATTATTGAAATGCACACTTTTCTGCGTGTAACTAACTTACCTTACTTTAATCGCTCGAGTAAATCGAGATATCTATATATTTTTTTACTAATCTGATCAGCTGCCCTAGACGTTTGACCCTATGTACAGGGCTCGGGTATTGTGGGAGTACTTCATAAGGTGCAAGGGGGCAAACCTTATTATTCTGACGCGCTCGAGTAAATCCCAAAATCCCCGCTTGGGCTCCCCTACAATTGGTTCGAGGTGGCGCAATAAAAATTGCATTCAGAACAATATGAAGATGGCCTTTACCTAGCGTTGGAGCATCATAAAAAACCTTTTCCCGTTTTAAGGTATCGGTGCAGTCGTAAAAGACATAATTCGGTCTAAAATTGTTTTTATCTAGCGAACCTTCTCAGTTTCTTTTCATTTACCCATCGTGTTTAACAACCGCGCCATTTGATCTGCAAGCACGAAACACTTATATTTCACTTTGTCTGCAGCGTCGCAAAAGGCGCCGACGCAGCTGCCGCCGTCGACGGCGCCGCAGTTGCAGCCGCCGTCGCCGCCGGCGCAGCTGCCGCCGCCGACGGCGTCGAGGTTGTCGCCGCAAACGCCGCCGTCGCTGCTAAACCCCCAACTTTGCTCGTTAGGCCTGTGTCAGTTAAATTCGACGTACTGTTTGTGTTCAGACTGTTTTATAATAAAATATTTATAAAAGTTTTTGTTCCTATTTTTATTAAATAGCAATAAATCTCGCACGCCACACACTCCATTGAAATCTTGGCAAAAGGCACTTTCTTCACCACCGTCTAAGAAGCGATTAGCTATCGACTATTTTCTCGCTGAGGAAACTGACAATCTATATACATAATTCCGTGTGAGTAACAGAGACAAACTTTTATAGTCGATAGTTGGCTGTTCACACTGCCGGCGAGAATACTATTATCCCTAGTTTGTCCCAGCGACAAGAGCCATCAAAGATAATACTCGCTCAGCGATGCTTGCTTTGCGGCCAGAAGTCGGAACTCAATCTGAAAGACCAAACAGCGATCATTTCTACTTATAGTGCGGGCCGGAGCGAGTGTGGTGCGGCCATCACACATGAGCACTCACTTATAGCCGAGCGACAAAACTATTAGAACTACACACTCGCTCATCGCTGCTCGCCAACTCGTATCTAATTTCTCGCTGATCGTCAGTGGTGAAACAAGTGGCTATGTACCCGAGTACACAATGCGTTGGGGCGCTGCACCGGCACTTATGCCATGATTTGAATGGAGTGTGAGGCGTGCCACAGATATTTCTATGAAAGACAACGCAGCGACACCGCTCCAGAGCCGCCCGGCCGCCGCAACACGTCGTATGCCCCAGCACTAAGGCACTTGTCTCACTGCCGCCGCCGGCGAGGAAACGAATAGCTATCGACTATTTGCTCGCTGAGGAAAGGGACAAAAGATATAGATCTCGTATGAGTAAAAGAGACACATACATTCATAGTTGATAGCTGGCTGTTTACATTGCCGGCGAGCGGCTCTTACCTCTAGTTGATCGCAGCGACAAGAGCTATTAAAGATTGTACTCGCTCAGCGACTCACGCTCGGTGATGCTCACTTGGTGGTCAGAACTTACCAAACCGCGGTAATTCCTACCTATAGTGCGGGCCGGAGCGAGTATTGCGAGTAAAAGCGCGTCGCACAAAAGCACTCGCTTGAAACCGAGCGTCAAAACTATTGAAACTTTTCGCTCGCTACTCGCTGCTCGCCAACTCGTTTCGAGTTTGAAGCTTTACTCGCTACTCGCTGATCGCCGGTGGTGTGACAAGTGCCTAAAGGCGGATACAGACATGCGCAGCGCATGGGCGCTCATGGCATGCGTCGCAATGTGTGGACGATCATATTCATGGTGAGGCATGGTTACCCAGGCAAATTTACATCGAAACCTGTGCGTTGCAAGGCGTGCGCGGCGCATGCCTCGCAATGTCTGTATCCACCTTAACACATGCTACTGAGTAGGTACTGGTTGCGTAAATACCAGTAGGGACACCTGCGTGCCAAACCCAATGCGCGGAACGCAACCAGCTAGTCTATTCTGTAAATAACCATTTCGATATCGAGCTTCACTTGAGTGACATATCTCACAAAGTGAGCTTTATTCCACACAACATAAAGGTCTTATGTTTATACGAATTTGATTCTCACCTCGGATTCCGCTGTCGAGACACGAAAATGTTGTTACAGAATAGCACTACAGAACGGAGTAATGTGACGTAATTTTTTTAGGTTTAAATTATTTATTCTCAAAAATACAAAATAGCCACCTTTTAAAAAAAAACGTTGCCCGCTAGGAATTTCTTCTGTATTGTGGGTGGGTGCGTTAACAAACATAAAAACACACATACACAAACAGCTAGTCCCGAAACAACTATCTGTTGGCCTTACAATTATTTGTTACATGCGGGAATCGAACCCGCGACACGCAGCGCAGCACCCAATCGTGTCGACAAAAGTAATTTTAAATGCTCTGTTTGTTTTTGCGTATAGCCTCCAGTAACTGGTGATAACTACTATCATTAACACTCTTTAATGTCACCAAAGTTTTCTATAATCATTTTGTGTAGCACCGCACCGCCCTTTGGAATTTCTTCCTGGCAACCCAGCTTGTCGGCAAGAGATCCAAGGTTACTGACATAGCCCGAAGGATCGCCAAACTAAAGTGGCAGTGGGCAGGGCACATTGCTCGCAGAACAGATGGTCGATGGGGCCGAAAAGTTCTGGAGTGGCGACCGTGTACCGGAAGACGTTAACGTTGGAAGGCCTCCTACAAGGTGGACCGATGACCTGGTGAAGGTCGCGGGTAGCCGATGGATGCGAGACGCACAGGACCGGTCGTTGTGGCGACGCTTGGGGGAGGCCTATGTCCAGCAGTGGACGTCTTTCGGCCGATATGATGATGATGATGCCAGCTCGTTAGAAGCAAGGAATCTATAAGCCTATCTAAACCACGTAGCTGATAGTCCAACGGTCGATTTACCAACAGATCATAAGCAAACGAGAGGATTAGGGGAAAAGGGACTGTCCCCATATGGAAATCTATGGTCTGTGCAAACATTTGTGCATTTATAGTCATGTTAATCTTCTGACCGAGTTTTATCACAGTCTCGAGAGAAATTCACTGAAGAATGTATTACTTATTTGTATTTTGTTGGACTTAAATAGGCGAGATAATACTGGGTGATCCAGAACTGCGTGTTCATATATATTTGGTGGTGTTCTGTATCTGCTATACAATCAGAAACAAAAAACAAAATAAAAATAAAAAATATAAAATTGACTTTGTCAAAAAACCCGACCGCTAAAAACGACTAAAAAGTTCGAAACAATTCGCTTTTCAAGCAGTCTGATGCAGTTCGTTCCCTGGGCCCCAAGTCTGCTATTACAATAGTGTCAGAATGGTCTCATAATGATTTCATAATGGTCGATTTTGACAAATTATGCCAGATTTCTTTTATATATGTTTTTAAATATTATTTATTAATTTGTCATTATGTACGAGATTACCATTCTATGCCATTTCTTTCAATGGAGTGTTAGTGGTTGACCATTGGAAAGTAATTATGACGCTTTTATATTAGTAGATTACCAAACTTGTCAATATCGACCATTATGAAATCATTCTGACACTATTGTTATAGCAGACTTGGGGCCCTGATCTGATGCCACCAACTTGTTTTTAGCGGTCGGGTTTTTTGACAAAGTCTATTTTTTTATTCCCTACATTTTAGTGAGTTAAATTTTTGGAATCGTCTCCTCGAGCCCTTTATCTCGATACCCCACTCAATAGGTTTTGAAAAATTTTTTTTTTTGAAGACGAAATATGGCGCCAAAAATCGGCCATTTTAATTTTTTTTTTCCCTATGTCACCCTCACAATCAAGGCGAATCTAATGACACCCTTTCAAGGTAAAATCCATCGAGCCGTTCAGGCCGCAGAGCGTGCCAAACAATCCTTATCCTTACTAATATCCTTACTAATCCTTACTAATATTATAAATGCGAAAGTAACTCTATCTGTCTGTCTGTCTGTCTGTCGCGCTTTCACGCCAAAACTACTGAACCGATTTAAATGAAATTACACACATACACATATACACAGATAGTCTAGAGCCTGAGAAAGGACATAGGCTACTTTTCATCCCGGAAGTATGTTCCCTTGGGACAACGCGGGTGAAGCCGCTGGCAGAAGCTAGTTATTTATACATACATACTCTCAAAAAACATAACCCTCCTTCTGGCGCAGTCGGGTAAAAAACCGATCGCAAAAAATGTCTAAAAAGTTCAGAAAAATCAATTTTCTCTATCCGATGCAGTTAGTGGATGATGTAACGCCACCGACTGCATATGACTGCTTGAAAAGTGATTTTTTTGTGGATTTTCGAGGTCGGATTTTTTTAAAAGTCAATTTTTTTTTTATATTGTTTCTAGATTCTATAGCAGCTATAGAACACGCACTTCTAGATCAACCTGTGGAACAAGCAAAATTAACAATAATAAAACATGACGCAATAGTAGATATACTTAAGTCTTTATTTGAGGTAAAACCGGGGTTCAGGAAATAATAAATACTGTTATCTTGGTCTTTAAAACATTCTTGTTGTATTCAGACATTTATTCACATTTTTATCAAGAAAACGTTCAGCACTATGGAAAAATTCGTCTAATTTTATCAGCTGAATTATTTTCTTTTGTAAAATGCGTAACCATTCGCTGAATGGTTTTTCCTCCCGTTTAAAATCTTCTTCTTTCTAGGTTAAAACAATCGACTGCTACAGTCCCCATCACGAGAAGCTATAAATTTTGTAAACAAAGAACTTCTACTAAGTTACGTAGCGACAACAAAAAATGTATCCCAAATTCAATCAACTCCATGTAACTTAACAGGACATGACCAGTCGTTGTGGCGACGCTTGGGGGAGGCCTATGTCCAGCAGTGGACGTCTTTCGGCTGATATGATGATGATGATGTAATTTAAGTGTAATACGAAACTAACGAGGAATTTCAATTGGTCGGGTTATATTTTATCGATATAAAGCGCCGTCGTCTAATGTTTTGTGGTACTGGAACATGGAACAAACATTTGAAACAATTGAATGTGTGTTTACAAAATTTACAGCTTCTCGTGGCGTGGACTATAGACGGTTTAAGCGAGAAACACACTGGCCCTACGTAGACAACGTATGCAACGCTTTTGTATCGTATCGTATGTTGCGTTGCATACGATAAGTAGTGTGTTTCTACTGCATGATCATAATGCGTTGCATACGTTGCGTACGTGGAACCAGTTTGTCTCTAGCTTTATCCTCATTCGTAGTTCATAAAAATCAAGATAACAGCTTTCTTAACAATATGTACAAAAAATATCACAAATTGGCCTTCAGATCTTAACCATGATGTCTTCCAGATTCTTCCGCTGCAGATCTGGTACCGTGGTATCTTCGTGTGGCCTGCCCACTGGCAGGAGCAGTTCCAGTCTTTCGTTGAGTGGCCTGGACAGCAGGTCCCGGAGACGAGCGTTGCAGTTGAGGGGTGTTGAAGTCAGAGCCACTAGCCCGCAGTACTGGAATTAAAAAGAGAGAAGAATAAAAAAAACAGTCAAGTGCGAGTCGAACTTTCACACAAATGGTACCGTACCATAATACGAAAAAAAAAAAACGTTTTTTGTATGAGTCTTTAAGTTTTAATTTAATTTAATTTTGCTTATTTTTTATTATAGCGGCAATAGACATCCACACTCTGTGAAAATATCAACTGTCTACCTATTACGGTTCTTGAGATATAGCCCGCTGACAGACAGACAGATGGACGGATGGGCAGCTGAAGCTTAGTAATACGGTTCCGTTGGTTACCCTTTATATACGGAACCCTAAAAATGGTTATCCGTTGCCGTCACATATTTCCATGTTAACAGTTGATTTACTTTTTCTATAAGGACGTCAAGGGTCAACAAAATTTGCTGGAGCATCATCAAAATTCTGCAATCTAAGAAACGACCTCGGTAAACGAGTTTGATGTATTGTTTGAAGATTAGAAGTTATTAAGGTCATATTAACAAGCTGAACCGCGCAACTTGTGTTCGCGTCACATTTTTCGTTAAGGCTGCTCTCTCAAAAAAAGATTAAAACAGCACAGCGTGCAGATGAAGCAGCTTTTCGTCGGCACTAACAGAGAAATTACATCTGAAAAAAATAGTATAGTCACCAAAATCTAAGAAGTCCCACTTGACAGCAGGATACAACATTGCTTTGCAACTAGTAAGTATAAAAGAGACATAAAAATAAATCTCTTTCGCACTTAGTGGTATAGCAATCTTCTATCCCTCTCTACTCAGCTGTCAAAACGAAATTCTTAGATTTTGGTGACTTGAATCTACATGATATGATACGTAATTTGGTTTAGCCAGATTTTTTCTATCGGTAAGAAACTACCAAATCACCTCCAAATCGTTGAGATGAAACCATTTTACTGCTTCATTTTTTATCAAACAGTATAAAAAATATATATACTGTTTTTCAATACAAACAAAAATAAATTTGGTTCTGTTACTTTTTAAAAACACGTATTACTTTTATTATAAAAAATAAAAAATGCGGGTAGCGGAGTGGCGCATTTTTTTTGTTTGGTTCAAAAAGCAATCAAAAAAATTCTTCAGTTTTATAAAATTTGTATAGATGCATTGATATTTGAAGATAAAATTGTGCAACAGCATTCATTTAATTTTCGAGAAAACTAATTTGCATACCAAGATCAAAATAGCAAGGCCATTGGGCAGAAGCAAAGAGATCAATTTATTTTCCTAGTTTGAACTGTATATTCCTAGTCAAGGTCATTTGTGACGAATACTAGATAATAAAAGGCCAGAAATAAATGCTTTGATCTGCAGTTCATCTCATGTTTACAATGAACAAGCCCAACGAAAACACACAACTTATTTTATGGGGTGATTCTGGATAATGTAAGAGAAATAAAGACTACGGATTAAGAGGGGACTCTAGTCCCGAGGAATTTGAAAAATAGGTATTTGAAGAAACTATTGCCGATGCGTTGCACTGTGCCCTATCAAGTAAAATGCGAAAGCGACTGCAGCTCAGGCTGATTTTTACCCATAAAAACCTTGACTAAAAGACGTTTTGTATTTTGCTGTTTTCTTCTTCAAAACATGATTGATCTAAAAAAAAAACATATATCAAAATTTAGAAGAAGACTATATCTATGCTTCTATTATTTTTTATTTTGTTAAAAAACTTATCAAATTTGTCTAACATGGCGGTAGCATGGCTGATCATGGCGGTAAAAACGGGCTGTTTTTTCGGGTTGGATTGTCATAATTCTTTAAGTAATTATGTGTTGAAAAATAAAAAATGATATAGGCAGCTATTAATTCGATCTAGATTTTTTGGAAAAAAATCATTGCTCTAGCAGCGTTATCCACGAAGAAAACAGCGGAATGCGCTTGTATGGAGAAAGGCTCAAGACTTACCGACCCAAGTCCCCTCTTAAGAAATAAATAATGTACACGTGCTCAAGGTACTACCAAGATAGTCAGACGCCTTCAAGGCAGAAATAAGAGAGAGAGGTAATGCAGAAGACCGCTTTACTCGGAGACACGTCAGATGTAGTCGCGATCCTCAGCGGTGAAGGAACAAAGAAGAACAGGAATATGTGTTATTCATCCTTACTTCCTTACTAATATGAATGCGAAAGTAACTCTGTCTGTCTGTCGCGCTTTCACGCCAAAAGCATTAAACCGATTTAAATGAAATTTGGTACACAGATAGTCTAGAGTCTGAGAAAGGACATAGGGTACTTTTTATCCTGGGAGTATGTTCCCTAGGGACCACGCGGGCGAAGCCGCTGGCAGAAGCTAGTATAATATATAAGACTAGCTTCTGCCAGCGGCTTCACCCGCATTTATAATATTAATATAGTAATTATATAGTAAGGATTCTTCCGTTACTCAGTGACTGACAGACAACGTACAGTTTGAACTACTGGTCGTAGATAGCTGAAATTCGGAAAGTATTAATTTATTTATTTGTATTAGGTAAATAGGTTCTTTGGAGCACCATTAAGAGAAGACCACGGAAATGGGAAAAATGAGATATGCGCGTACGAAGTCGCGGGAAAAAGCTAGTTTATAAAATATGAGTAAATCGGAGACAGCGTGAAGCAGCATTCATAAATTTTAGCCCTTAGTCATGAAAAAAACAATTTAAAAAATATAAATATGCACACATTCCTCCAGGCTGTTCTTAATTAACATGATGAAAAATCTACACTAATATTATAAAGAGGAAAGATTTGTTTGTTTGTTTGTTTGAATTGAATAGGCTCCGAAACTACTGGACCGATTTGAAAAATTTGTTTAGCATTGGATAGCTGCATTATCAGGGAGTAACATATGCTATATATTATCCCCGTACTCCCACGGGAACGGGAACTACGCGGGTGAAACCGCGTGACGTCCACTAGTAAAAAAAATATATATTATACTCACATGAATAGCGGCTAGCAACACTCCAGCAGCTATCGCCGTACTGATCTCACTGTAGTAATGCATCCTCTTCTTCCCGTCATCTCTCCAGGAATGCGTCTGCCTAAACACCAGCACAAGAGCTGGAGCATCTGACAGGTAGGGCTTCACCGGCTTTGTAGCAAACGGCTTCAAGTCCGTCACCCACTGCCTCGACATTCTCTTGTTGTAATTCAACTCTTCCTCTTCTTCCACTATCTCTCTTATAGCTGCTTTCATTTCTTGGTCTTGAACCACGACGAAAGTCCAAGGTTCTGTGTGTGCCCCCGATGGAGAGGTCCCTGGAATGATAACCTGATTGTTAGCATCGTTTAATGGTTCAACTGAGAATTTTATTGGCCAGTATAATTAATAGTGTAGTATAGGTGTTTTTGGGTTTGGTTGCATTTTTTGTATATCTGACGCAGCTTACGGGCTTAATCAGTCGTTTAATTGGCTGCCTAAATGACATCCAGCCAGGGCCCCAAGTCTTTTTTTTTTTTTTTTTAAGGATGGGAAATCATCAAATGACTCCTCCTGCTCTGGGTGAAGCAGGAGGGAGTGTCAGACTCTTACTGACTAAAACCCATCCGTGTTCCTCCCAATGCCCTATGCGTTCCAGGGCCGCGGTGTCTCTTTCAAACAGTTTCCGCTACCCCGGCAGGCACTGGCCCTAGCGGGCCCCATCTTCTATGCTGACAGCTCTTTGAGGCGCGCGTGGAACACAGCGCGCCGTCGACCCAGGACTGGTTCTGATCGGACGGCGAACCACCCAATGCTCGCCGTCCACAGACCCGCGCCTACGGTGGCCGAGAATCGCCCTAGGGCCCCAAGTCTGCTATTACAATAGTGTCAGAATGGTCTATCATTGATTTCATAATGGTTGATTTTGACAAGATTCTATGCCATTTCTTCCAATGGAGTGTCAGTGGTTGACCACTGGATATAAAAGCGTCATTCTGACTTTCCAGTTTCCAGACCATTCTGACACTATTGTAATAGCAGACTTGGGGCCCAGTTCGTCTAATACAACATTATTATTGAACGGGCATAGCCGATGTTAGTGGGCTGCGACACAACCGTGAGGTTGTATTGCAAAAGTCTCGGACTCTTCTATCATTTGCATCATAGTCTATGCATGATAATCTATCATGTCATGGCATACGCATGTCACACAGAGTACTTTATATATATATATATATATATGGAAGTCACCATTTCGCCTATAACCTAAGATTTCTACATAGTATTTGTAATTACCTTTAAATGTGTTTTTTACCAGTAAATTTTATAGTGTCTGTGAATTAAGTGAGAAACTATTATTCCATTTCCCGCAAAACTCCCATTCGGCCCGCTGTACGAAGAAAAAAACGAAACACTATGAGATACCTTTGGCATTTGCGGCATTATCTCTTCATTTTGCTGACGTTACTAACAACATCCACGATCATTCACATCATGCATATAAAGAAGGCTCGACGAGATTTTATCAAAAACTATTACAGTGAGGATATTGATCAAGATAAAGGAAAATTCATCAACAAGCGAATGTACACAAGAACTTTGAATAAAATTCGCCACCAAATAAAAAAAATCAATACAGAACAAAAGATTCACAACTCAAAATTGGGCCCCATCACTGATAAAACATTTGTAGTCGTCATACAATGCCAAGCCAATGTATACCACTTAAAGCGGCTTTTGGATTCTTTGAAAGAATCCTTTTACATCAATTCAGCGTTACTTATCTTCTCTCACGACGACTACAGTGATAAAATGAATAAACTCATTCAACATATTGACTATGCTATGTACATGCAAATTTTTTATCCGTATTCAACCCAGTTACACCCAAAAGTGTTTCCTGGAGTAGAACCTGTGTCCTGCATCAAAGGTGCTCCTTGTGTGAAAACCAGGAATGCTGGATCTGCCCAATCGAAGCACCACTGGTGGTGGCAAGCTAACCAAATCTTCGATCATTTAAACGCCTTGAAGAAATTTACTAAACCGATTCTATTTCTTGAAGCGGATAACTATGTGATTATTGATGTTTTATTTATTTACAAGTTGCTTGTTTATGCAAGGAAAATGCACTGTCCTTACTGCGAAATGATAAGTTTGGCGGCCCATGAGCCTAAGATATCTCAGTACAAGAAAAAAAGAAGTATTGTAACAATAGAACGCTGGAGGAGCACTATGCCTCGTACAGCCATCGCGCTTGACAGGACTACTTGGCACAAAATCAAATCCTCGAAGGAAATCTTCTGTTTCAACAATGATTCAAACTGGGACAATTCACTGAAACATCTTGGTGCTGTTAAAATGGAAGGAAGTATTTTTTTGACGGCTATAGATGGTCCTAGAGTGTTCCGTATGGAGGAGTGTGACGTCAATGATGTAGGCTGCAAAGAACAGGACAAAGAGGAAGCTGTGAAACGTTTAGCAAAATCGGTTACTAAACACATGTTTCCTTTGAGTATCAAAATTAGATTTACGTTTAATGAAGATGATATTACAACTGAGGCAGGGGACTGGAACGATGTTAGAGACCACCAGCTGTGTATGCGCCTTGCTAATGAGAGTGTCTGGTATACAGACTAAAAGTATAATGATTAAACTGCGTTTTCAGTATAATTTTCTGTTATGATTATGTTAGAAACTGTAGATTTTTCCTAACTGCTGAAAGAATAAGTTGATGGGATCGTAAACCTATGCGACACAGGAAAATAAAATCACACAGATGGCACTTGTCTCACCGCTAAGCGAGCATCGCCGAGCGAGTATCGCTGAGCGAGTATTATCATTGATAGATCTTGTTGCTGCGAGCAACTACTACAAATGTATGTATCTCTTTTACTCCCACGAGATGTATATCTTTTGTCCCTTTCCTCAGCGATAAAATAACCGATAGCTGATCGCATCCTCGTCAGCGGTGAGACAAGTGCCTTCGTTTCCGACAAAAACTAATTTGCAGTTCCTTCAATATCTAGGAAAGTGGAAATGCTTTTTATTCTGATTAATTTCGTTGAGAAAAATGTTAACACGCGCCACTTTTCTGATTCCGGCTATTTCCATTGATTCCAGCTTTGAGGAGTTGTAATGGTTGAAAATAATGTGGTGGGCTTGTGGCAAAAAAAAAAAAACATACTGAATGAATAAAATTCATTTATTTCAGGTAAAGACCCATAGACATTCAATTAACTATCTTTATTCTATCTATTGAATCTATATGTCTTTATACATAAAATATGAATCGAAGAAATGTATGTACGCGCATAACTTCATATTTCTTTTAAGTTGTAATTAATTATCAGGGAGAAGTTTGTATGAACGAAAATTTTAAGAAAAAAAAATAGATCCGGGCGAAGCCGAGGTGGGTCACTAGTTACATATGAAGGTCTATTATATCCATTATATACCCATTCAAGATCAATTTATTTGATTTACAAGCGTTTCTTGGACAACCACGGCCATCCGTGAACGAGAAGCACAAAACTTACCTGCTACACTAGTCGTGCTGCAGGTACGTTTATACTTGATAATGATGAAGGCATGTGTAAGTAAATTGAAAAAAAATCCTGTCAAGTGCGAGTCGGACTCGCCTACCGAGGGTTCCGTACAAATTTGTAGCTACAAACCCTTACTAATATTATAAATGCGAAAGTAATTCTGTCTGTCTGTCTGTCGCGCTTTCACGCCAAAACTACTGAACCGATTTAAATGAAATTTGGTACACAGATAGTTTAAAGGCTGAGAAAGGACATAGGCTACTTTTTATCCCGGGAATATGTTCCCTAGGGACCACGCAGGCGAAGCCGCTGGCAGAAGCTAGTTACTAATAAAGACTATATTTTTTATGATTTAATTCCAAATGCATAGTTTTAGACTTTTCCCTATACTTGTAGTATAAGACGGCATTACTTGCCAAATTTCATAGTTCTAGGTCAACGGGAAATACCCTATACATTTTGATACCCTCGAGAGTGTCGAAATATACGTTTTTTGCGGCATAAAACGACCGTTTCTTCATCAGCTGCAAGGGGCCATAGACCTGAGTATATGGTTTTAATTTCAACTCCATGACTCCACGCGTCCCCGATATAAACGATCTTGACAGACAGGCGGTGGGACAAAAAAGTGATCCTATAAGAGTTCCGTTTTCCTTTTGAGGTACGGAAACCCTATAAATAAATCAATTTCGACAGCAAGACAAAAAAACAACGTACGAGTTGTGTTAGGTGGTCTGTATTTATTATTTTCCAAATTCCTTTCCAACATATACCTACATTTTGAAAACATTAATACCAGGTGCTTTTTTTAGAAAAATGCATGCAAAGTTCGTGATCTCTAACGTCTCCCCACAAGCCAGCAGGTTCCTCTTCAAAGACCTCTTCTTTGTAAACAACCATAATCATTCCCCACGGATACAAATTCTTGGAGATTTGTTTTATGAATAAGTTCACATTAGAAACATCGTGTTCCTTGCAAGTCATATTATGGATGTTCTCTTTGCTGTTGCACTCCCCAAGACGAAAAACTCGGGTGCCACTTACAGCAGTCATGTAGACATTCCCTTCCCATCTCTGCTCGCCCACATGCTTGAACGAACTGTCCCAGTTGAAGTCATCATAGTAGCAGAAAACGTCGCTACTCGACTTCAAGGCCTTCCAAATCTGCCTATTGAAAGCTATGCCTACCCTAGGAACTTCTTTTGTCCAAACCTCCACCGATATAACTGTCTTCTTATTGTACTGAGATAACATAGGCTTGTGCGCCCCCAAACTCAACAACTCACAAAATGGACAGTGCTTCTTTCTAGCAAGTCTAAGTAATGTATTGACGTATAGAAAATCTTCGGTCACATAATCGCCTTCTTCGAGAAATAATATTGTACCATTGTAGCGCTGCGTGATTTCCATATTGTCAAAGACCTGGTTAGCTCCCCACCACCAGTGGTGTTTCGCCTGAGCGGCTTCGGGGTCCCTGAGATCAGATTTTTTGCAGACATACCCTTCAGTACAGTACTGATCATCTTTACCAGGGAAAACATTTGGGTGCAGTTGTATTGAGTACGGATAGAAGATTTGTATGTATGGGGCAAACATTACTCTTTTGATGAGTTGATTCACTTCATAGCTGTAGTAGTCATGGGAGAAGATAAGCAAGGTTTTATCTATCCCGTTAGCACCGTTAAGGGACTGCAACAGCTGGCGGAGATAGTCCACATTCGAATGGACTTGAATTACTACGATGAATGTAACGTTGCCGTGGGGCAACCAACCCAAGTTTTTATTATACATTGTCTGTTCGATGTTGATGTTTTTAATGATATCCTTAACCTTGAGTATTTCTTGGATATCTTGTACTTTAGATCTGAACTTTAAATCTAAGTAAGCAGTTGAGAAATTATCAGAATCGTCTTGAAAGTTCTGGAGAAGGTCTCTTCTTTGTTTCCTTACAAATACGACTTGTTGGTACACTCCGTAAAGAACTGTAGAACAGACAAGGATAAAAACTATGATGTACACACGGGTTAAAATTTCTGGATTTAGATTCATGGTTTCGGATTATCGAAAAAGCATTTAGGAATGAAATACTTAGTAAAATAAAAAGTACTGAATTCAAAAAATTACATATTACAACTATAATGACATTCTTCCATTGAAGTTGAAACTTAATATGAATGAAATGAGTTTGACGGAAAAGACCATAACCAAACTACCAGGCATGCCATAAAGCTATAGCCATGTTAAAAAAGTAGATACTAAAGTAATTTACAATTCCATGCCACGAAAAAAATCTGCCAGGCCTTCTGAATGTAGATGAGAATACTAGTATTACACCACGATTGCTCTTACTAATCGTATAACGGACTCTCAAAGCTACGAAAAAAATCAGTTGTTCTGTACATTTTATTGAGTTATGCGGACATAAATGTGTGGAAGTCGATTTGTTTTCGCGATTTCAGTGAGGGTCTCATAGTATAAGTTTCTCATAATGATAAGTATAATTAGCAAAGTTTGGTAAAGTTGTACCTACAACCAAGAAACCTTCCTTCGATAACATACTAAAATTTAGTTAAATATACTGATAGATGGGGATGAAGCTAACGGGAAGGGAGGGGGGGTGTTAAGGTCCCTTTTTTAGTTTTTCGTTAATAGCTCGTAAACGGTGGCCCATAGCAAAAAAAAATCTTAAACCTACCTATGGACAATTTTTCGTTAGGAGTAATATAAATGAGATATAGAGGGATGAAGATCGACAGTAAAAAAATAATCTTTCTTTAAGAACGGCACGTATAATCATAAAAATTAAATTCCTAATTAGGAAAATTTGAAATAATCCATATACCTATACAATAAATCTGTTGAAGAATCATTTTTGTACATTCAAAATAATTTTAAAAAATAGCCAGGGAGATAAAGAATAACTAACAGAACCCATTTCCAATGTTTGAAGTGAAAACTTCTTTAGCGGCGCTGAGCACTTTTTGTTGGATGGGTAAAAACTTCCAAACTCGTGTCAGGGTCACGTGATGCTGATCGAAAAAGCGT
The DNA here is from genome assembly GCA_947578705.1 of Lacanobia wlatinum. Classification (NCBI taxonomy): domain Eukaryota; kingdom Metazoa; phylum Arthropoda; class Insecta; order Lepidoptera; family Noctuidae; genus Lacanobia; species Lacanobia wlatinum. The sequence continues at coordinate 3,984,965 of OX388035.1, forward strand.
AAGATCGAGGGGAAGGGAGAGGAACTAGTATCTCCCACTCTTTCTACCGTGCCTGAGTGTGCTGCTCCGCTTAGGCGGCACAGGGCGCTTGCGCGAATGTCCGTCTGTGTTTATGTACAGCGTGCCACGCGTATCCAAGGATACGAAATTACGGAATTACGAAATTATGGATGAAAGTTGATTTTTCTAAGAGATAAAAATTAATGTAATATATAAATAAATAACGATATAATATTATGAATAATAACATGTAAATTGTCATATTTGTGTACGATAGCGCAATAAATAAACATTGTATTCTACCTCATAAATGATAGTATTTTTGTACTTATAATTAAACACAACGTTAATACTAAAGTTTTCACTTCTGCCGGCACTCCCGGAGTGCTATTTTTTTTTTTTGAATTTTTGTCTCTTGTCTGTTTAGATGTTCAGGCATCACGTTAAAAGCACAAAAATAATGTAGATAACTTTGAAACATTAAAATTGCACGTAACTCAGGGTATAACATAGTTTTTGTTTCATCGTAATTGGTTCACTCTATCAAAAGATATTTGTATTTAAAGTTCTCAAGAAGAAATTAATTATATTATCTATCATTACGTGACACGTGCACATACACGCAACCCCATCTATTGAAATTAAACTAGTTTAGTACTGTTTCATGAATTAATGCATGGAAATAACACCACACCACAACATATTGGTGAGTTATTTGTGAAACTCTTGATACGTAGCAAAGGAAAAATGAACATTTAGTTATCATAATATCATTTTATTTATCGTAACATGTAAGCTTCTAAGTTAACTTATATTTTGACAGTTCAACTACATTGTCGATAGATGGCGATGTACTGATGATGCGTTTTTCTGAATCGCGGTGTTAAGATTTTCCGCTATTAAATTACGTTGGCCCATGTCTGACAATAAAAGTTTGGATAGTTAATTAGAAGGGGATAGCGATATTTTAGACGGAAAAAGGAAAAAAAAGACAAGTGATTGATAAATTGTGATTCAAATCGAGATAATTAATGTTTAGCAGCCGCACGCATGGGTCGATCTTCAACATTAATCAACGCTTGTCGAGTTCGGTCTGTGGATAGATGGCCATTTTAAACCGATTTCAAAAAGGAGGAGGTTCTCAATATTCGTCGGAACCTTTTTGCGCTGGACCGATTTGGATTTTTTTTTTGTTTGAAAGGGTATGCTTCCTTAATATTATCAAGTCAGGATCTGATGATAGGATCCTGAAGATATAGAGGGAACTCTGCAAATTTTCTGGGCACACTTGAAGCGATTTGGAAAAAGTTTTTGAAAGAGTATTTTCTCTGAGTGGTCTATTTCAATTTGGTGAAGATCTGATGAAGAACTTCGGAGATAGGCAACGGAACTCCTCAATAAATGATGGCAAATGGACTGGGATTGCTGAAATCTCATGTCGGTCTATTGTTTACACCAGTTCATAACATAACATCACGCCGGTGCGCTGTGAAGGGGTAAGCACATGTGAACCACTAAAAAGTGGAAAATAAAACCGACTTCCAAAAAACAAAACACTAAAAGTATAAAATAACTTTAATTTTTGTAGTCGGTGTTTTTTGATACTGACTTCCGAAATTAAAGTTATTTTATCCTTTGTAGTGTTTTGTTTTTTAGAAGTCGGCTGTACTTTTTTCTAAAAAAGTTTTTTAACATACCGAGATTCCTCCGTGCCTCGGAATATAACATCCGAACGGCTAAATTATAACAGTCGCACGGGTGAAGCAACGCTTGCCGAGGTCGGTGTGTGGATGAGTGATCATTTTAACTGCCTCTGTGGTCGAGTGGTTTAGGCGTCTGCTTTATGACCCGGTAGTCGTGGGTTCGATTCCCACGGGAAGAAACATACTTTGTAAAGTTGTTTTCCACTTTGGCTAGGACATTGCAGGCTTGAATCACCTGATTGTCTGATAAAAAGATGATTCCGTGCTTCGGAAGGCACATATAAGCCGGTGGTCCCGGCCGCCATATGGCGGTCGCCAAATAAACCATGTCAGAGGCTCTTGAGGCGGTTTAGAAACTCTGACACTAGGGGTCGTTAGACCGTTCTGCCCACACGATAAGAAGAACATACCGAGATTCCAACGTGCCTCGGAAATTAGCCGGAAATAAAAAAAAAAAACACGGGTCGATCTTCAAGATTAAGCTACGCTTGCTAAGGTCAGTCTGTGGATGGGTGACCATTTTAACATACCGAGAAGAGATCTTTGGAAATTTGACACCTGTTTGGAGGGTATGCGGTACAGAGAGTAAAGTCCCGCACACCTCAATTGATAAGGGAGGATCCTCCGACCAGACAGTTGTTGTGCCTGGCGAGCTTCTGCCCGATAGTTGATATTCGGACTGATGTATATGTTCAAATTGCACGGTAAACTCCGCTTGCGCGATGCAGGATTTCAACTTAGTAGTTCGCTGCTAGTTGGATAGATGGCGTCGCGGTTCTTTTTATTGCGACGTAGATTGCTCCGTTGGTTTTTCTTGTGGCGGTATTGATGCCGCTGCACCTGCAGTCAAGAAGCCGCTCCACGTAAAATACTGGTATTCAATTGAATCCGGTTTGACTGGAAGCCGACCCCAATATAGCTGGAAAAAGGCTAGGCAGATGACGCTTCATGGTAAAGAACTGAAATGATTTGCGAAAAATAGTGAATCTACAGTTGTAACCAAAAAACTACAAGGTTGGCAAAATCGGGCACAGATTACGATCGTAATTTTGTTTCAATTTCCTTTATGTCTTCCTAAGACGGCCTAAGTGACATCCCGGCATTTAATTGAATTTAGAAAAATAAATAAATTCATAAATATATTTTTGTCACACAGTTACCCTATTCTATAGACGGCCTAAGCTTCTGCCAGAATGTTCATTTAATATTGTATTAGACACATTGGCTGGATATCATTTAGGCTGATTTAATCGCCGTTCAATGAAAATGCCAATAAAACGGCAGATTCAATCTGCGATAATAATAACGATTTACTTTTTAGGGTTCCGTACCTCAAAAGGGAAAAACGGAACCCTTATAGGATCACTTTGTTGTCCGTCCGTCTTTCTGTCTCTCAAGACGTTTATCTCGGGAACGCGTGGAGGTATCGAGTTGAAAACCATATACTCAGGTATGTAACCTCTTGTAGCTGTGAAAAAATCAAACTTGGAGCTAAACTACTATATCATGGTTTTAGAAGTGCATGTCAATGAAATGACACTACGATTATTTCTCGAGCAGCGTCAAGTCTACGAAACGATTTTGCGCCGAGTAAATAGTGGAGAGGGGGGATTGTTCTTTCTTGACGTACCAGGGAGTACGGGTAAGACATTTGTGCTGAATCTTCTGCTGGCCCAACTCCGCAAGGGCCGTAAATTAGCTCTGGCTGAGGCTTTCTCGGGCATTGCTACAACTTTGCTTAGCGGTGGTCGGACTGCACATTCCGTTTTTTAATTGCCGCTTAATCTTGCAAGCGAAGATACCCCAACGGGGCCGGGGAGTCCTTTTGCAGTAGTGCAAGATGAGACGAGTGCACAAAGTCGCACAAGCATGCATTAGAGGAGTTGAACCATAGTCTGCAGGACATCCGCAGCAACCAGGAGCTGATGGGCGGTGTTGTCGTTTTGCTTGCAGGCGATTTTAGACAGACACTGCCAGTTATTGAAAGGGGCACACCGGCAGATGAAATATACGCATGTCTCAATGTGTCGCCACTGTGGTCTATGATAGAAAAGCTCCATCCTACGTGCAACATGCATGTTTAATTGTACAACGACCACGAATCAGGTGTCTTTGCGAGTAAGCTGCTGCAAATTGGAGAAGGTCGTCTGTAATCGGACACAGATGGAAAAATTCAATTAATCGAAGAATTTTCCCATCCAGTGGCTACAAAAGATGAACTTATGTACGTTTTTCCCAATTTGGAGATTAATATAAACAATGAAGACTGGTTGTGTGAGAGGGCAGCGCAGTCGCCAAAAAACGAGTGGGTCGCCTTAAGGGCGCCTTCAAACTCGTAGCGAACTGCCGCGCGGCAGCAGCGCTGAAGTCGCTGCCATGCGACTCTGCGACAAATTTGAAGGCGCCCTAACGCCGTTTAATTTTGTTTAGGAATTCTGCCGCCTGATTTACAGCGCCTAAAATAACACCTTTTATAGTCATGTCCACATTGATTACATTTTGATCAGGCGGTCCGTTCTTACATATCACACATCAAAATTTCCACGCAAACGAAGTCGCAGGCAACAGCTAGTGTTAAATAATATGGTTACCTATCCACAGACCGACCTCGGCAAGAGTTGGTTAACCATGAAGATCAACCCGTGCGACTGTTATTATTTAGCTAAGAGCTCCTCATTCAATCAGTATCCTCACTCTGTACCTACTAAATATCGATATCAAAAATCGATCGATTTTAAAAAATCGATTATTCTTACTCAATAAATCGATTCTATGAATCCGGTAAAACTGTTTAAGAGAAAATGTAAAAATTAATTAAATTAATCAGTGTTCTATAATCTGCAATTGTCAGTGAAAAACAAAGAAACTGTGTTTCTTTTTAGGGTTCCGAAAAAAAAGGAACCCTTATAGGACCACTCGGGTGTCTGTCTGTCTGTCTGTCCGTCTGTCACAGCCAGTTTTCTCCGGATCCACTGGACCGATTCTGTTGTAATTTGGTACACATATGGACTTCTATGACTCAAACACGGACGCGTTACGTAAATCATTAAATTTTTAGTATGGGGCTCACTTTTGGGGGACAAACTAGAAAATTTAAAAAAAAAGATTTTTGAACAATATCGTGTGACATATCAAATACTAGTGGACGTCACGCGGTTTCACCCGCGTAGTTCCCATTCCCGTGGGAGTACGGGGATAAAATATAGCCTATGTTACTCCCTGATAATGTAGCTATACATTGCTGAAAGAATTTTTCCTATCGGTCCAGTAGTTTCGGAGCCTATTCATTTCAAACAAACAAACAAAAAAAAACTTTCCTCTTTATAATATAAAGTATAGAAAAGGGCTTACTGTGATGGTTTTAATTATATTTTTTTTCATAATTTTAAAATAAATGATTTTGAAGTTTTTCAAGAAATTAGACGAAAAATGCTAAAATTTTGAAAAAAAATGGAAATAATAGATCTTCTTCTTTTTACCTAAAGTTTACAGGAAAACCTATTAGAAGTCTGTAGTGTTAAAATAACATGTTAAACAAACAAAATTCGTTCGGAACCCTTTGCACGCAAATCCGACTCTCACTTGGCCAGTTTTTGGATTAAGAATGAACTTGATTCATCAGTTTCTTTGTTCGATAGTCGGTTTTGTTGATTTTGATTGGCGATTACCTGGGCTGGTCGGCATTTCAACCGGAAAAGATGATGTGGCCTGCATTGCTGGGTGTCTAACGCTCAGCAAATGCTGAGATGGCTACCCTTTCGGTTTGGGCACGCTCAGCGCAATTATTGTGTACTCGTACCTACTATTACTTCTGTTCACTTAGTCTATGTTGCTGTGAGTTTGTGTCTATGCTGAATAAATGTTTTCTATTCTATTCATTAGGTACCCTCTTCCTATTTTCTTAACTCTGAGAGAGATCAAGATACGCAAGGTGTTAACTGAAAGTAGATTTTATTTATTTATTTATTTAAGCTTTATGTACAATAGTGGTACATGGGCGGACTTAATGCAACAAGGCATTCTCTACCAGTCAACCTTTGGATTAAAAAGACTACCCTGTGGTAGGTGTACAACAAAAAAATAAAGATACACATACATATTTTTTGACATCCACGCGAACGAAGTCGCGGGCACAGCTAGCATGAAAATAAAACTAAACAGAAATGCAATTAAATACATTATTCAATCATAAAATTCAATAATAACATAAAAATATACGATTATTTAAAAAAAGAATTACAACCATATGCTTTGTTTAGTGAAGCGCATGCAGAGCTTGCGGTCCCGGTAGTCAAGCCAGTCGCCCGCTGGCTCCATGAAATTCATCCCCTTTGTTTTCCTTCGCCCGATCAAAAGATTCCGAGGAAAGAGATCTTTAGATATTTCTTTTATAAACTGTTGAAGTTCAACTTCTGGATCGCAACCATCAATGTTACATTCATCCAAACTAAAAACTCTAGGTCCTTTAACAGCAATCACATACAAGTCATTTCCTGAACTGACTGGTTTTATAAATTTCAGATTGTGTACCAAAGATCGGTCCCAACGAGAGTCGTTGTAATAGCAAAAATCCTTACTCCGTGATTTAACGACTTTCCAAATTTCTCTGTCGAAACTTAACCCAGTTTTGAGCATAGCATCAGTCCAGATTTCTACCAGTGCTGTATCCTGGCGTTTGTGGTACTGGTAGGTGCCAAGTCGTTTGTGTGCAGCTAAACTGATCAGCTCGCAATACGGACAGTGTAATAGTTTAGCAACTTCAAGCGACTTGAAGATGAACAAGAAATCTCCAGTGACGTAGTTGCCTTCTTCAAGAAATAAAATGTTATCGTTGAAATTACTTGTGATAGGCATGTTGTCGAAGACTTGGTTAAAAAGCCACCACCAGTGAAGCTTTGCTTGCGAAGCCTTAGGGTTCCTCAATGTTGAGTTTGTGCAGGCCAAGTCATCAATGCAGAGTTTACTGTCTTCCCCGGGAAACACATTTGGGTACAACTGTAACGAATACGGAAAGAAAATTTGTATATATTTGGCAAATTGAACAGTTCTGATCAGTTTGTTGATTTCTTCATCCCAATAATCGTGGGAGAAGATAAGCAGAACATTGAAGATGCCACTGGCTTTCTTCATAGATTCCAAGAGTTGGCTGAGGTGGATCACATTTGAATGGACTTGTATCACTATCACGAAGGTGTTTCTAGTCATTGGACCAAAAACTAAATTGTAAACTGTCTGGCTGCGGTTTATACGTTTTATACGCGCCCTTAAATTCTTATGAGTGTGTTTGCTAGGACTTCGTGTTTGTAGTTGATTCTCTGCTTTAGTGATTTTGGAATTTTCTGGTAATATTGTGTTTTTGAAACTTCCGCTGTATGTTGCGACTGGATTTTTTCGTTTATGTTTGGTAAATCGCACTTGATTATACACAGCGCTTAGCATTGCAGAAAATATTATGATCAGTATCAGACGGTATATATGAACCAAATTATTTATTCGGAAAAACTTCATTCTTTGTGCAGTGCAGATTTTCTGTGTATAAATCTCGAAATAGTTATTCGCTGAACTGTTATGTGAAAAAAGTGATTTGAGCTACTGTGACAATCAATAAATGCGAATTTCATAAAGGCCTATTTATACAAAGCCGCTTTTTGCATGACGATTTCTGCAGATTTCAACAGACTTTGATACACTTTAAAGAAAATCCGATAGACGAGTAAGGTTTCTGTACATAATTTGCTCCTGTACAAAGTTGTGCCGGGGTCTCTAGTGACGTATAAATGTATAAATACAGATTTTTAATAAATTCCTCCTATTGTTCCCCATGATATGCACTTGACTGTCAATGTAATATTATTGAAAGATTATGTCACAGATTATCATCACTGATGACCATAAAGAACCACCTTTATAATTTGGAATTATTTTATCAATATTAAAAACTTTTTTGGTTTTTATAATCCACAACGATAGGTGGCTGATTGCAGTTTTTTTTTTGCTGTTTTATTTTCATCATCTTTGGCTGGCGTTCTTATATCATACTAGCGACCCGCCCTGCTTCATACGGTCAGGTTTAATTTCCGGTGGATAACACAAAAATTTTGACAATCACGAACATAAAAATAAAAAATCCAATAAAGTCAAGTCGTTCTCAACTGACGATTCGCTTATATGAAGCACTGCTTTTTATTTACCCACTAGCTTTTGCCCGCGACTTCGTACACTCACATTCCGGTTTTTCCAGTTCCCGTAGGAATTTCGGAAAATCCCCTCTTGGTGCTCCTCTACACTTCCCAAGGAAGCTACATGCCAAATTTCAGCTTTCTACGACCAGTAGTTTCGGTTTCTTATCGTGGGGGTAGTAAGGTCTAACGACCCCACACACCCTGACACACCCTGGCAGTTTCGGCTGTGCGGTGTCTCTCAGTCACTCAGTAACGGAAGGGTTTTATATATTAGGATTGATTTATTGATGATTGATAGAAAATGATTACCTAATCTAGTCTCCAAGGAAACACATGAATTAGAGCTTATGGTAAGAAAAGCTGTTTAAGTGTTCATAGAAAGTTGTAAATATTTTCCAGCTTTCTCAGCTAAACTGGAAATGGCAGGATTTCCTGAGCAATATGTAAGAGTGAAACTGGTAGATCTTGTTTTCTAAGGGCTTGAAGTTAACAACCTGGGATTACGTAGTACGACTAGACTTATATTACTAATTAAGTCTTACCGTATTCAGACTAAGTACCTTTCGATTCCAATACTTTTAGGGTTCCGTCTGTAAGAAACGGAACCCTTATTATAGGATCACTCGGGTGTCTGTCTGTCTATCTGTCCGTCTGTCACAGCCAGTTTTCTCAGGATTTATTGGACCGATTCTGTTGAAATTTGGTACACACATGGACTTCTGTCTTTGAGAATGGGGGCTACTTTTAGGGGTCAAACTAGAAAATTAAAAAGTTTTTCAAACTGTATCGTGTGACATATCAAATGAAAGGGCTTACTGTGAGGGTTTTAATTATATACATATATTTATTTATATATTTAAAATAGTTGGTTCTGAAGTTATTCAAGAAAGTAGTCCAAAAATGACCATTCCTCGTCCTTATCTCCGAAAATACTGAGATTAAAATTTTGAAAAAAAATCAGATAATAGTTCTTTACCTACAGATTACAGGAAAATCTATAAGAAGTCTATAGTTTAAAAAAAAACAAGCAAAAAATATGAATTTAGTTCGGAACCCTTTGCACGCGAGTCCGACTCGTACTTGGCCAGTTTTTTATTAGGAAAATCACTCGTTTCCTACGAAGTACCACGTGTCGGGCTCGTGGTATGTAAGCGCGACTGCTGGCCGTTTAGTTCTGGGTTCAATAAAGTTTTACTGGCTTTTCAATAGGAATTTCTCAGTTCGAAGTTTGATAGTGGTGTGACACCCATGTACCTTTTAAAGAACATAATACCGTTAGTCTCATCTCGGTCGAATCGGATTGCCTTAACAATATACGAGTATCTCCCCTGACCGTCTTTTCCATTGGGCACTCGGGGCAAGTGCCCGCAATCGATGGGGCCCTCTAACTTCTGCCAGATCACCTACCGATGACTGATAATTATGACTATAAATATATATTGTTTATTGTTTTTAAGACTAATTGTTTGGTTGAAATAAATTTGTGTATTGCCATATCTGAGTTTTACCTCTGATGTCTGGGCTAAACCTGACAAATATATTAATTTTAAGAAAATCTACGTAACGTAGCATAGTTTTGAAGCAGTTACTTTTAAATGCTAAAACATTTTCTGTTCTGGATAACATTACAATTACCTTTTCATTTAATGTGACTTTATAAACAATTGAATTTTTTTTTAAATGCCTGTTTTAGCATAATAGTCCTCTGCCAACGACATAGGGACATTATTTAATACTTTACGCACATAGATGTACAGAGGCGGACTTAATGCCTTGCCTTATTCCGTGCCCAAGGCCTCCAATAGGCAAAAAACGGCCCTGCTGACAGTAAAAGAATAGAGTGCCCTAGCTGCTCTGATACGGAGAAACAATTTTCATTAGCCAATGACATCACTTTACTTAATTTAATACTAAGAACACTTGTGCGTAGGTATGCACACAGGGAGTTTCCTAGTATAAGTCCCAAGTTCACAATAAATGACACGGTATTAAGATGCACACCGTGGTTGCATAGCTTACTTATTTAGAATAGGTGTGTTTGGCATGCTATAATGAATATGTACCTAGCTGCTCCATGCCCCGCAATGTGTGTCCTCAGTGAGTGGACAAACCATGGCGATTCGTCTATGGAATCCTTGCTAATGGCCATGCTTCGTGCTGATCTGGGTCACGAATTTGTCCTTAAGTACCGGTTCCATAACATCAATGTATTCTTGTAAGCTGTTCCTCGAAGTGTAAATAATGTTTAAGTTTATAGGGTCTAAATTCAGTCAGGATTATTCGTTGGCGTAAGTGTATTGTTTCTGAAGGAGCAAACTTTGAAGGTGATAAAATAAATTTGGATGAATAACTAACATTTTGTGTATTATTGATCTTGTCCTGTCATAAATAAAAAGGTAAGCCTATTAGAAGGTTTTTAACATGGTTCACTAAGTAGTATCATAATTCGTTAACTCTCTTTTTGCGTTCTAGGGACGATAATCGCACGAGTAAGCGATTGTCGCTGTAATTTGTTCGGAAAAACCGGAAGGCAACCCCTATTGATGTGACAATGCAACAGAGTTTCCTGTAAAAAGGAACGCGACGATCGCTTTTAAATAAGGACGACGCCTTATGATCGTAAGGTGACCACAGCTTTGAAAAATGTTAACAGTTTAAGATATATTCGCAAACTCACCAGCAGTCTTTATAAGGTTATCCAATACTTCTTGAGGTATCGGCTCCGGGCTGAAAGACCTGACAGTTCTCCTCTCAGCCATCAGCTCGTAGTACTCGCGAGATCTCTCCAGGACCTCATCATCCGACCTTCGTGGAGGTCTGTAGGGCACTTGAGGCGTATCTTCTGGTATCGCTGGCACCAGGAGATCAGGGTCATCATCTGCATCGTCCGGGAAGTCTCGTGCTGGAAAGAGAGAGCAACAGTTTTAGGGTGCTACCCAACTAACACCAAAGCGTTAAAAAAACCTATAAAAGGCTCTTATATCAGTTCCATTTTTATATAAAAGTGTTAACGCATACCTGTACAAACTATGTTAAAGCATGCTCTAACTCACTTATAACCACGAAAGAGGCCCACAGTTTTAAAGGTAAGAGAAATAGAAAGCCGATACTACGGTGTTACAAGATACTAAATCTACTGCACAAAAGCGTTTATTCATCGTCTGCTACTACTTTAACCGATATCACTGTTGTAATATTGGGTTGGTAATCACTACAGGTAGTAGGAAAGAGTCGCATATGAATACTTTGCCACTAAAAACTTTTTAAGTACATTACATATCAACTGTATAACTTTTAGCGTACGTCATGATTAAAAAAGCCTACCTTAATACAATTTGATCTGTTCGTAGAGGAAGTGTAATGTCATCCATCATTCAACACAGCAGAATAATATTATGGAATGAAACAGGTAAGCCATTTTAAATATTAGGTTATTTGAGTTTGTGAAGTGAAAAATGACTGCCCTTGTGATTTCACGGTAAATGTATACCATGTTTCTCATCTCAATTTTAACGCGCCTAGGATTTATTCAAGATTTAAAAGAAAAGTTATGATAATAAAATAGACACCTCAAGCTAAACATTATTATTCATCCCTGCTTCCTGAGCAGTGGCATGTAAAATTAATTTGTATTCATGGAACGCTTCAAATAATATAAGAAATTTAGTATTTTGTGGTCAAATGTTGAATGACTCGAAATAATATTTATTGTTAGGTTACCAAAACAATGGCGAGCTTACTTTAAATATTAAATCTTCACTTAGCTCATTCGTACCACTCTTTGAGCTACATAGATGGTTATAACAGACATAGCTCAATACATTTGCTACAGTGACGACATTAAAACACCTATAAATTTTACAAACAGACTCGATTAGGGTTCTTCAACGAAATAATGAAAACCTGCTAGTAGGTACCTACGTAAGCGCAAACAAATATTTGCTAGTATTTCTAGTATTCTAAGAACTAGAGAATGAATGTGTATTTTAATTTTTAGGTTTTTTTTTTACAGTCTTTTCACACACTCGTAATCTCACACGAATATAGCGCCATTTTGGTGCTGTAGCTGTGTGATGTGTCAAAAACTCGCGCGGAGTGTCGCCTTACTTTCATACCCGAATACGCTTACACTAGGTCAGTCATTCAATAAGATTAATATTTATCTTTACTTAATTTAACTGTATACCTAGTGTAAGTAAATTCTTGTACCGAAAGATACGTTTATTATAAAAAAAACTCAAGTTTATGTAGGTAGGCCTAATGTTTTCACAAAAAAAAACACATAATTAAAATTTGCATTAGAGTCCGTCGATTTATGGGTTGAGATGGGGTTCAGGAGGAAATGGGGAAAAGGGGGTACCCCCTGTACCACCCCCACCTCGCGGAGCCCCTTGGTTATGGTCATATTCATGGTTAAAGTTTTGAGGTTAGAATAGCGAAAAAGAGTAAAAATTTAAAATCGTTTGGTAGTAGGAGGGAGGGAGGAGGTGCCCCTCCCATGTAAAGGCAACGCACTGTTCTTGAGAAAAATAAATTATTATAGTAACCTAACCTCAAAACGCTTTATAACCGCTTAACATTGCACAGTCAAGAGAGGCCCGGTCGACGAAGCCACGTTTGGATAAAATTTCCATTACAGTCTGTTGCTTTGGAAGTTCATATCTTTTCTATAGATAGTACTCATAAATAAAAAGCTTGTCACAAATTTTCAATATGCGGAGAGTCACGGTTTACGAGATATAATTCTTTAAAGTTTCAATACAAATTGGAAAATAGCATGCCATTTGCAAATTTTTAGGTTGGATAAACTGTCATGGTAGACGTCAAAGTTGATATTTCACGTTCCGTTGACGTTAGAAGTGTATTTTATTCAATTTTATGTCATGTGTTTTTCATAAATATAATTTTATTTTTACATATTCACATACTTCTGGTGTGTATTAAATGTGCACAATAATGGGGTTGGCAAGTGAAAGCTGTTCTAAGATGGCGCTACCACTACACGAATCCTTTTCAAAGTGAGATAAACACTATTAGTCTGTGATTCCAGTCTTTAAGATTCATTTGTTCGTTTGTTTGTGTATTCTAGGCAGTCTGATTAATTTTGAGGTTTATAAAATCGAATTCGTATTATCTTACATTGTAGGTTATGTGATGTAGGTAAGTTTGGGATCGTACAAACAATTGAAAATAGTTTTTGACGATCTAATCACACTGAAAGTAATCATTTACCTATGTATTTACCCATCTTTTCATCAAAAACTGCTTTGTTATTGGTCTGTGCGCTACTAGTATTAGAATAGAATAGAATAGAATACTCTTTATTATGTACACCATATAAGTTACAGAAAAAAAAAAATAGATGAAGAAAACATTACAAAGGGTGACACAATGGGCGGCCTTATCGCTGAAAGCGATCTTTTAAAGACAACCTTTGGATGGATTTTAAAGAGAGGGTTTCATTGACTTTTTACACTATGCGGAACGGAACGTGAAGCGACGCGATGCTATCTGTCAGCGGTCAACGTTAGTCATCCTTTGTTGCCCTTGCTGTTTTGTTACTTTTTATAAACCATTCAGAAGTAGGAGTCCCGCGAAGCGGGCTCTGTCAACCGGGCTTCCCTCGACTGCACAATGTTGAGCAGCTATAAAACGTTTTGAGGTTAGGTTACTATAATTAGATTTTCTCAAGAACGTTGGGTCGCCTTTACAGGGGATTGGTGCCAGGACATAGGTGGCACCTTCCCCCTCGCTCCTCCTGTCAAACAATACTCATTTTTTACCCTTTTTTCTAACTCAAAACGATATTCTAACCTCAAAACTTTAACAATGGATATCTCCATAACCATGGGGCTCCGCGGGGTGGAGGTGGTACAGAGGCTAACCCCTGCCCCCTTCCTCCTCCCCCGTCTCGCCCCGCCCCTTAAATCGATGGGCTATAAATGTAAATTTCAACCCAGAGCTCACATCCCTCGCTTTTAACAAAAAAACATTATTTTTTGTGTAAAAAAGTCAATGTAATTGCATTATACAGCAACAATTATTGTGCACATTTAGTACATACCAAAAGTATGTGAATATGTAAAAATAAAATTATATTTATGTAAAAAACACGACATAAAATTGAATAAAATACACTTCTACCGTCAACGGAACATGAAATGGCAACTTTGACGTCGACCATAACAATTTAACCAACCTAAAAATTTGCAAATGGCATACTATTTTCCAATTTGTATGGAAATTTTGAAGAATTATGTCTCGTAAACCGTGAATCTCCCCAGTTTGTAAAAAGCTTTCTATTTATGAGCATTATCTACAAAGAAAATATGAACTTCCAAATCAACGGACACTAATGTAAATTTTATGCTAGGTTAGTGTCCCTGTGTCCTTCTAGGGCATCCACTCATGGCCTATCAAAATGGTGCTGGATCGGAATAAAAATCTCTAATAATAAGGTATGATTGATAGAGATTTTTATTCCGATCCTATACATTATCGGTTCTACACCTGCTTTAGCCAGACAAATATGAATATTTTTGCATGATTATAGAGGGTAAGGAGTCAGCTTTTTAGCTCTTGGAACATTCTATAAAAGCACATTTGATGTGTTTCTTTCTTCATTTAACTAGAGGTTGGATAAATAAAACAACATACTTATTTTTTTAAATCTTGTTTTTTATTTTGTTAGCATGATAAGATTATATTTTTGCTCACTCCCTTTATGTGTGGTTTGACTTATGTGTTCACGAAATTCAACAAATTATTTTGCATATATATACTTACATCGCGCTAAAACACCCATCTTTGGGCTCTTTCAACAATTTGACCACATTCTTCCGACAAACGATGATTTCATAATCGAGCAATGCGTAATTATTGACAATTAACACAACGCATTTTAACAGTTGACAAAGTCCAAACCACTTGCAAATTGTTACCCATATTTAAATGCCATAGTCTAGGTTAAGCCAAGTCGTAAAGAATTCACAAAATCGCAGAAATATAACTTGTATCTAACATAATGCCGGATGAACATGAACACAAACAAATAGTAAAAAAACATAGTGTCAATTCAATTTGACACTGACGTATCGTTTTTCCGTTCCATGTTATTCATTCCGTTCATAACAAAAATAATCTTAGTCATATTTTTTACGGTCTGGTTACATGGTTGGTACAGTCATTCTATATGATATTTTTTTCAAAATATTTAAAAACTTTTTGACAAGATATATGGGTATAAGTAGGAAAATCGCCAAGCGGAAACGATCTTCTGTCTTTTATCTAATTACTAGTAGACGTCACGCGGTTTCACCCGCGTAGTTCCCGTTCCCGTGGGAGTACAGGGATAATATATAGCCTATGTTACTCCCTGATTATGTGGCTATCTATTGCTGAAAGAATTTTTCAAATCGGTCCAGTAGTTTCGGAGCCTATTCATTTCAAACAAACAAATCTTTCCTCTTTATTATATTAGTGTAGATTAGCGCAGATTGGAATGTATAAGTTGCGTTCGGAAATTGCACGATGATTATTTTTATAAATCAGTAATAACTTTTAATTCCCGTTATTTTTAATATTACTCAATAATTTTTAGGTTCAAAACTTGAACTTTAAACTTGTTATTATAATTCGTATAAATTAGACCATGAACAGCGCTATGTTAATTTTTAGCTAACTTGGGTCCAACCTCGCCATTGACGCCATCCTTCCTTTATGGTTTTTATTTTATGTAGATAATTAGTGCTCTTAGTTATTTTTTTATTGTTTCAGAATGCCGTTCAAAGTTGTGCAAACGTTGGAAGGAAAAAATGCATATTATTTACTGTTCAAGTTTCCCTCACTCAGTATAAGAAAATAAAAATATTTTGAGATATCCAAATAAATATTTAACAGGATTATTGGGGATGGTGTGTTTGGCTCTTCCATGAAACGATTAGACTGTATAAAAGATGGTGTATTGGTGCTGCAGTGGTCGTACGGGACACAAAATGATGTACCCGCTCGCTATCGAGATTAAACGTGGGATGGTGGGGCGGCCGGTGGCACGCACGTGAGCTGCGTCACCGTCCCGCGCGCCTCTTCCCCGCTGTCGTCTGACGTGGCGCCGTGCGTTCGCGCGTAAACAAAGATATACTATGGATGAAAATTCCCATTGCCAGATTGGGAAGTTGTAAAATGTAGAGTAAAATGGAGCAACATTACGACCTACGACGCTGCAGACAGAATTGTTTCGGAAATGCTGAAGTATAATGACACATACGTCCTCAACATAAAATATCTTCCTCATATTCGCGTTCTACAGAACCATCTCACTCGACTCGGTCTTGACCACAATTATTATGAGTATTTATATTTTGACTTGGTAACAAATCTTGTTCATTTTTCGTTATGATTGAACCAACGGAACCCAAGCGAATATTATCACAACTACTAGATTTGTTGGCGTCATTCGTACTTTAACAACTGAATTAAATATATATATATATAATTATGCCGCTGTGACGTTTTTTTTTTCCTTCCCAAACATTGCGTGTGGTTATGACGCAATTAGTTATGACGCAGGTACTACTTGAACACATTAGAGGATAACTTTTACAAAAGTGAAGTTAGTGTTAATAACGACCCATACATGCGTTGTTTGCCACCAATACCTTTAGGACGTCTTTTAAGAGTACTGTCTATCACAATAATCTTTAGTTATATCGTTTATTAAAGGTCAAACCTAGATCGTGGAGTTTTTCGACACTTTTATAATCTCGTGTTACTAAACTCTCGACAACCCCTATTTAATAACCTGTGTCTGCAATAATGATGTGTGATACAGTAACTATACAGCAGCAAGTAATAACAGGAGTCAGCAAATACTGTAATAGAGATTTAGGTGACAGATACAGGTTAGAGCTATAACTTCTTAAGTATACATGCTGATACTAGCGCTATTATAACTCTCAAAGTTGAATTACATCGTCCATTACAGTTGTAGTGCCGCGATCGGGGCTAAAACTTGTTTGTTAGCTCCTCTATATTGTCTTTAGATAAAACTGAGATAAGTATAACTTTGTTATATTACTTAAAGCCATAAAAAAGCCTGTAACTGACACCAAAATGTTAGTTGGGTAGGATTCATTGTGTCATAGATCT
This sequence comes from Lacanobia wlatinum, assembly GCA_947578705.1. Classification (NCBI taxonomy): domain Eukaryota; kingdom Metazoa; phylum Arthropoda; class Insecta; order Lepidoptera; family Noctuidae; genus Lacanobia; species Lacanobia wlatinum. The sequence goes on from OX388035.1 coordinate 4,001,997, forward strand.
TTGACAATCGTTATAAGTATTCCGACTAACTAATAACAGCCATATGGGTCAGATTTTAAAGTTAAGCAACGCTTGCCGAGGTCGTTTCGTGGATGGGTGACGATCCGTTAGATACCGAGTTTCCTCCGTGCCTCGGAAAGTATGTTATGCCATTGATCCCGGGCCGGGATCAAATGACAGCCGGGATTCCTGGCTGTCATTTGAACATCTGTGACAGCCGTTATGGGTAGTCAGAAGCCAGAAAATCTGACACCTACTGACAAATGTTTTTTTTTTTACTATTGCTAGGCACGCGTTTGACCACTATTTCACCTGATGGTAAGCGATGTTGTGGTCGAAGATGGAGCACGCTTGCCTAGAAGAAACCTATTCACTCTTGACTTAAAGACTCCCAGGTTGTAGCTATCAGGAAACACAGACTCAGGCAGGGAATTCCACTCCTTAGCTGTACGCACTATGAATGTGTTCCAAAAACATTTTGTACGTATGGGTGGGATGTCAACCATGTACCGGTGACGCATCGCCGTTCGTCTTGTGGTCTGATGATGGAACGGGCTTGGCGGAATTAAATTATGCAATTCCGTCGCACATTCCCCAAAATACAACCCGTAGAAAACGGACAGGATAAGATGAGCTACACGACTACTGACAAATACTTGCACTGACTGGACGGGACTACTCAAATCTGTGTGGTTCTTTCTTCTAAAGACCATCTCAGACACTAATCTGCATGGTTCTTAAAAAATTATGAATTGTAAGTGTGAGGACTATGTAGGTCATTATTTTTAAGGGTTGATATCATGACTGCCTGGCAATTTGAGTAATCTATGCGGCCTACCCAAGTGTCCTTACTTTAGTATTGTTCGACGGTTCGTTGAGCACCTCAATGTTCTGAGTTGAGTTGCACGATAACTGAAAAATGCTTGCTGTCTGCACAGGTCATCTCAAACCTGCGTGGTGCTTTCCTCAAAAGGTCACCTCAGACGTTAACATACATGGTTTTCATATGTTATTGACGATTGTATGGACCTCAAAAGAGACTATGACATCTGAGTTTGTTTCGGTGTTTCTTCTCAGGGTAGTCAGTTAGGAAATACCGGCCTCATCAAGATTAATATGACAAAATAATATTGACGTGTAAAAGAGTTATTTGTAACCTATTTGCAAAATATATATTATCATTTATCATTTACCAGTCTTGCCAAGGGGCGTTGCTAAGTAACTTTCTGCAGGGTTTCGAAGTTCGGAGGCAGTCGTTCCATTTAAAAAATAAAATGCCTACTGTTTTTCACACACGGAAAACACGGTGTTGGAAGAATCCCACAGGGTGGATCGATGACCTGGTGAGGATCGAGGGTAGCCGATGGATGCGAGATGCATAGGACTGGTTTTTCTGGCCACACTTGGGGAGAGGCCGATTTCCAGCAGTGGACGTCTTTCGGCTGATATGATGATGACTGGTATTCAACTGAATCCGACTGGAAGCCGACCGCAATGTGCGAAAAGGCAGATTGGCTCATTACGTTTAGGACAAGCAACTAAGCAACTATTTTTATGACTTGTTGACTTCTAGAGAATAGTATAATACCTACTCGTAAATGTCAGGTTTTGCAAATGAGATGTCAGAGTTCGGATTTCTGTTGCGCTAAGCGAATGATCAATGACGCATTTACAATGAATAAATATCGAGAATCTACAGACTCAGTTAGCGTAAGCAAAAACTGGCTAGTAGGAAAATTATAAATCATGGAACGTGTTAGCATCAAATATCGAGACTGAAAGTCAAAATATGTCTCACTAGTTGACCCGCGCAACTTCGTCTGCGTCACATTTTTCATTACTGCTCCGCTCCTATCCGTTTCTTCTTATCTAAGTACTAGTTGACCCGCGCAACTTCGCCTGCTCCGCTCCTGTTGGTCTTAGCGTGATGATATATACTCTATAGCCTTCCTCGATAAATGGGCTATCTAACACTGAAAGAATTTATCAAATCGGACCAGTAGTTCCCAAGATTAGCGCGTTCAAGCAAACAAACAAACTCTTCAGCTTTATATATTAGTATAGATATAGATTAGAGCCACCTTTAGATGATTTCAGCCAAAAGTCATCATCAACATCTGCTTAGCCTTTTCCCGACTATACAGGGGTTGGCTTCCAGTTAAACCGGATTTAATAATAATAATAACAATCATTTTATTATCAGGCAACTGAGGCCCATAGATAAAATACACAAAATTAAAGAATAAAGAAAAAAAAATTGAGTTTGAGTTAGAAAATTAAAATATACAAAATTATCTTAAACAATAATAAACTAATACATATTCATCATCATATCAGCCGAAAGACGTCCACTGCTGAACATAGGCCTCCCCCAAGCGTCGCCACAACGACCGGTCCTGTGCGTCTCGCATCCATCGGCTACCCGCGACCTTCACCAGGTCATCGGTCCACCTTGTGGAAGGTCTTCCGGTACGCGGTCGCCACTCCAGAACTTTTCGGCCCCATCGACCATCTGTTCTGCGAGCAATGTGCCCTGCCCACTGCCACTTTAGTTTGTGCGATCCTTCGGGCTATGTCGGTAACCTTGGTTCTCTTGCGGATATCATCATTCCTGATTCGATCACGCAAGGAAACTCCAAGCATTGCCCTTTGAGTGACTTTGAGCCTTCTGATGAGGCCCATTGTAAGCGACCACGTTTCAGTTCCGTGCATAAATAATACATATTAATAAAACCTTATTAAAACTACAACTATACACGTTATGTTGTCGGCGTTGTGTTCCGCTGCGTGGTGTCGCGTAACCGTCCTCGGAAACGTTGAAAAACGACACCTTTTAGCCAAAAGTCCTCTTTCAAGAAGATCTGTAGATGGTGGGTTGGAACTCGAACCACGAACGACGTAAAGTTGATGTTGTGGCGCGATTCCAACCTTTCGACCCTCAGAGTCCACTTTTTTTTTATTTTTTTTATTTAATACTTCAGCACACAAATGTACATAGGCGGAGTCAGAGTCCACTTGGTCTTCTCTTTCAAGTACTGCACGACTTCCTCAACCCTTGTGGAGTGATGCAGACGTGAAATATACAGCTGCGTCGAAGGCACAGCAGGGCGCAGCAGCGTGTTGGGTCCACTCGTTGCGGTAACGCACTGGTTACGAGAACAGGGCTTCTTCTTCATCTTTTTTTGTTCTTTAGTGAAGCCCTCTTCATCAACTATCTCTTAATTTAGCTGAATACCAGTATTTTACGTGGAGCGGCTGTCTACCAGACCTCCACAACCTATTAAGTGGGTAGCACGGTAGTTCTTGGCAAGACTGGAGTCAGATTTACTGGCTTTTGACAGTCTTTACCGACTGCCAAAGTTCTACAAATGACAGCCGTGACCAACAGCTTAACGTGCTTTCCAAAGCAAGGAGGAAACTCGGTATGTTAAGATGGTCACCCATCCACAGACCAACCTTGGCAAGCGTTGCTTAACCTTGAATATCGACCAGTGCGGTACTATTATTCATTAGCCACGAGCTCCTGAGCAAGTCAAAAAAAAACTAAACATTTGGTTATCTAAATAAGTACTGATTAGTAGAATCTAATTCAAATTTTCTATAGTTTTAAATAATGCCCATTATTGTTACAAAATGAATAAGGCCGATATTAGTTTAAATAGGATCTAAAATTTTTTAATGGTCTCACTCGGGTGTCTATCTGTGTGTCTGTCCGTCTATCACAGCCAGTTTTCTCCGAATCTACTGGACCGATCCTGTTGAAAGGTATACATATGGGTATTTGTGATCCAAACACGGACGCGTCATCATCATCATGCCCTCATCCCATGTTACTTGGGGTCGGCGCAACACGTTTTTTTCTTCCATTCTGTTCTATCAGTCGTCACTCTATCACTAAGTCCCTTTTCTTTCATATCGCTCCTCACACAATCCATCCATCTTTTTTTTGGCCTTCCTCTCCCTCTCCATCCATCCACATTCATGTTCATAACTCTTCTAGTTACATGCATTTCATCCCTCCTCTTCACATGGCCATACCAAGACAAACACGGACGCGTAAATAAATATATTTTTAATATGGGGATCACGTTTGGGGGTCAAACTAGAAAATTAAAACAAAAAGTTCTTCAAACTGTATTGAGTGACATATGAAATGAAAGGGCTTACTATGAGGGTTTTAATTATTTTTTTATTCATAATTTTAAAATAAATACTTTTTAAGTTATTCAAGAAATTAGACCAAAAATTACCATCAATACCTCATCTCCGAAACTACTGAGTCGAAAATTTTGAAAAGAAATGCAGATAATAGTTCTATACCTAAAGATTACAGGAAAACCTATAAGAAGTCTGTATTGTTAAAATAACATGTGATAAAACTGAAATTGGTTCGGAACCCTTTGCAGGCGAGTCCGACTCGAACTTGGCTAGTTGTATGAAGATATTCTAGTAAATTTTTATACTATCTATAAAAAGAATCTTAGTGCATTCCTATATTCCTCCTGTATGGCCATAAATTCCTTTCTTGGTATTAACTGGTACACTCGTTATAATGTATAATTAACTTGGTAATAGTTCTTGATAAACTGTTATAAAAATAACACCATGCGGTTGAATAACGCAATTTCCGAGAAACCGCCGTCTGCTATACGAACAGACATCTGGTATAGTGAGTAAAACATACCTTATACGCCCACTCTCGTAATCAGCCTTCATGAAAAAAAAAACAAGCTCTTGCCCGTGAAAACGTAAGCCTTGACCCCGTTTTTTTTCCTGTTCCCGTAGGAATTTCGGGAAATCCTCTCTTTGTACTCCTTTACACGCTACAAGGAACCTACATGCCAAATTTCAGTTATCTATGAGAAGTAGTTTTGGCTGTGCGTTGTCTGTCAGTCACTCAAACACTCAGTAACGGAAGATTTTTATATGTTAGGATAATAGGTATGCCTAATTAAATTCCAGTATTGTTCATCATTCTTTTTATGTGTACCTGATGGACTGTCTTCAAGTTAGTGTTTTTTTGGGGTTCCGTAACGCAAGTGTAACCATCGGAACCCTATCACTAAACTTCAGCTGTTCGTCCGTCCCGTCCGTCTGTCTGTCAGCGGGCTGTATCTCAAGAACCGTAATAGGTAGACACTTGAAATTATCACAGATTGTGTATTTATAATGCCGCTATAGCAAAAAATAATAAAAAACCGGCTAAGTGCGAGTCGCACACGAAGGGTCGATAAACGTTAATTTTTAGGGTTCCGTACCAAATGGTAAAAAGGAACCCTTATGGGGTGACAAAGACTGTCCGTCTGTCACAGCTGGATATTTCAAGAACTACTAATGCAATTAATTTGAAATTTGGAATAATTTTAGATGACGTTTGTACAACATCTGCAAATGAGAAGAATTAAAAATTGTAAATCTTTTTTGCAACAGCGACTGACAGGGCTTAAAAATTCGAAGTGGGGCTACTAATGCATGTGGATGTATCATATAAAAGAGACACATGGTTTTCGATGTTTGACGAAATTTTTTAAAAATTTGACCATTCCCTTATCAGATATTTTTTTTTATATATATTTTTATTTTTTTTAATTTAATGATTAATTGTATTCATATTATTGATTTTGTTATTTTAATTTTATTAGTTTTATTTCAATATTGCGGCTATCATAAATTTCAATGTAATGTTTTATTGTATGTAATGTGTGTGCTAATATGATCCTTTGTTGGTCGAAATTAACATTAATTTAATTTAATTTACATTTATCTCCGAAGTTTGCATAGAAAAAAATCTGAAATTATTTTATGTGATAGAAGTTTATGTGAAGATTACAGGAAAAATAAAACGATGTCTCTAAATAGCACACTCTTTCAGAAATCATCAATAAAAATTACATTAGATCCACTATCGGCCAAGAGATGGCGCTGATCTAAAACTGCAATATACATCGCAGTGTAAAAATTCTCTGACGAATATAGGCCTCGCTGATGAATATCGTTTTTACGTTTTATATGATGGTACGGAACCCTCGGTGCGCGAGTCCGACTCGCTCTTGACCGGTTTTCATTAGTATTAGGTGTTAATAAAATTGTGAACTGAACATTTCATTTACAATGATACGGATAAAACTCTATCTACATCTACACTAATATTATAAGAGGAAAGATTTGTTTGTTTGTTTGAAATGAATAGGCTCCGAAACTACTGGACCGATTTGAATATTTTTTTCAGCAATGTATAGCTACATTATCAGGGAGTAACATAGGCTATATTTTATCCCCGTACTCCCACGGGAACGGGAACTACGCGGGTGAAATCGCGTGACGTCCACTAGTACATTATAATGTACTAGTGGACGTCACGCGATTTCACCCTCTCTCCGTGTCGTTCCGAGTAATTGTGAATTGACTTAACTAGTAAACAATCAGCGCACTGAGATACAATTTATTGCTTTTGGTATTATATTAAAATTGCAAACATATAATGCACTGTGACACTTAAGAATTTGACTAAAATTCCGGTTTGCACTAATTTAATTTATCCGTAATGATTAAATGAAAACCTGAAAAAAGCGAGTTCATTAACCTTTATTATACCACGACTTCTTATCTTTTGTTTTATACCTAAAAATAACTGTATTTACATAACAGCCTAATTAAAGTAATTTTTCTTTTAATTAAGAATAACGACCCAGTTACATTTATTTATGTTTTTGTGACTATCACGCTGCATTTGGGTACAAAGTCCCGTACACTTCGCGTGACCTTTCTACATCGTTCTTGATAAGGATATTTTAACTATAATTATTTGTTTAGATTCACGTGTGGTTCATTTGTTGCTTTGTTTTGATTATCAAAATACCTACATGTTTATCGCGGGGTTTGGACACAAGGCTTTATTTAATTAGCGAAAGTGCTCAAGCCCGCAGCTTTGCTCGCGTTAAACTGCCTCCACGGCCCAATCTATTTCTGTAAGTTTCATCAAAATCGCTTTAGCGATTTAGGCAAGTGCTTTAAGCGAGTGCTTTAGTGCGGCGGGCGATTACTCGCAAATTCGCAATACTCGCTCCGGCCCTCACTGTAGGTAGGAATTACCGCTGGTTCTGACCGCCAAGCGAGCATCGCCGAGCGAGTACAATCTTTGATAGCTCTTGTCGCTGCGATCTACTAGAAGAAAGAGCCGCTTGCCGGCAGTGTGAACAGCCAGCTATCGACTATGAATGTATGTGCATGTTTTACTCACACGAGATCTATATCTTTTATCCCTTTTCTCAGCGAGCAAATAGTCAATAGCTAATCGCTTCTTCGCCGGCGGTGAGGCATGTGCCTTATGAACAAATAAAAATCATTTTACAAAGGCGGACTCAACAGGCACCTTAGACAGTTGTACCAGTCGGCCTTAGTTAGGGTGGTGCAAAGACAGACCATGGAAAGTGCAATTATCTAATCATCATCATCATCACATCAGCCGAAAAACGTCCACTGCTGGACATAGGCCTCCCCCAAGCGTCGCCACAACGACCGGTCCTGTGCGTCTCGCATCCATCGGCTACCCGCGACCTTCACCAGGTCATCGGTCCACCTTGTGGGAGGCCGCGCCAACGTTACGCCTTCCGGTACGCGGTCGCCACTCCAGAACTTTTCGGCTCCATCGACCATCTGTTCTGCGAGCTATGTGCCCTGCCCACTGCCACTTTAGTTTGGCTGCCCGAAGGCTATGTCGGTAACCTTGGTTCTCTTGCGGATATCATCATTCCTGATTCGATCACGCAAGGAAACCCAAGCATTGCCCTCTCCATTGCCCTTTGAGTGACTTTGAGCCTTCTGATGAGGCCCATTGTAAGCGACCACGTTTCAGTTCCGTATGTCATCACTGGCAACACGCACTGATCATAGACTTTCGTCTATTTCTAATGCGTCTAATTATCTAATACGTCAGGCAAAAAGTATAGTTAGACACTTAATACTAGAGATAAGGTATAATTTGCATCGATTTCCTATTTAATCCTTATCAAAAATATATATATATGGAAAGGTACAGCTGATTAGTTTAATATCAGCGCAAATAATCGCCGGCTAGTTTGACATAACGCTTTTATAATAAAACTAACTTTTGCCCGCAGCTTCGTACGCGCATATCCCGTTCCCGTAGGAATTTCTGGACATCCTCTCTTAGTGCTCCCCGTCCTCCCATTTCAGCTATCTACGATCAGCAATTTCGGCTGTGCGTTGTCTGTCAGTCACTCACTCACTCAATAACGGAAGAATTTCATAAATTTGGATTGAATAATTAAACACCCTTATTGCACCAGTATTTATTTACTAATCGGGCACAATCCTATACTTACTTCAGGTTATTATTATAGCCTCTTTATTTCCATAATGAATGACAAAATATTTCATTAGATTATTATAACAAAAAGTGCATGCATAAAATTTCAAAATATTACAATTCGTATTATATATATTATAAATTACGAATCTCATTATAATTTTTAAATAAATTAATTAATTTTCTATAAATTTCTAAAAGTTAAGAAGAACGGGGTATAATATTACAGAAGAAAACGAACACTTACTTAAACCACACATAAAAACCTTAGTGTGAATAGGTTACTTCTAGGTCAGGTGGCTCCATCATCGCTTACCATCAGGTGAGATAGTGGTCAAACGCGAGCCTTTACGAATAACTAGCTAACCTGCGCCCACTTCGTTGGGCGGTATTTTTCGGGTTAATATATAGCCTATAACACTCACAAATAACGTGGCTTTCTATTGGTAAATGAATTTTCAAAATCGGTTCAGTAGATCCTGAGAAAACCCCCTGGGCTGCGGACTTTGTTCGAAAGAGTCACCGTGGCCCTGGAACGCAAAGGGCATTAGGAGGAACACGGATGGGTTTTAGTCAGTAAGAGTCTGACACTCCCTCCTGCTTCACCCAGAGCGGGAGTCATTTGATGATTTCCCGTCCTGAAAAAAAAAAGAGATAACCCCCTACTACCTCACAAACTTTACCTCTTTATAATTTTAGTATAGATATGGATTAAAAAAAAAACACTTTTCTTTAAAATGTTGATCCCAGTCGTGAAAAAAACTCTCATAAACATTATTTTAATTGCACTTTAATAGCTGAATCACAAGCTGATTCAATAGCAATTCTGCATGACTAATTATTTATTTAAATATTATGCCGGAGTGCAATTATAATGACTACGCTATGAATTTTTGTATTATCTGAACACAGAAAAGGTCATACAAAAAAACACTAACTTTTTCCAGCGATTTGGCTTGAGATATAAATATCATAGGAACCGAGCATTTTTCGGCATAAAAAGTAGCCTACAGCATTCAGAGATACTTATCTCCTAGCTTTTCATAAGTTTCTATCAGTAAAATAAATGTTTGAAATCGCATCATTAGTTCCAGAGATACTCTCCTAGAAAAACATACAAACAATATTAGCTCTTTAGCCGACTTCCAAAAAAGGAGGAGGTTCTCAATCCGATTACTCCGAGGTTTCTGATTCGATTTCTGTGATTCTTTTGTTCGATGCGGTATACTTGCCATTTGGTCTCGTAAAATTTGATTCAGTTTTGTTCAGTAGTTTTTTATTTTATGAGCATTTTTGCTTATTTCAATTTCTGCGTAGACGAAGACGCCATCAAAGTATCACCATTTAAAAGTGAAAATAAAAAACTTTTTACCAAAAAAAAATATAATCGACTTCCAAACAAGACACTACAAAGTATAAAATAACCTTAATTTCGGAAGTCGATGTTAAAAAACAAAGAAACAAAACCAAAACCACCGACTTCCAAAATTAAGGTTATTTTATTCTTTGTAGTGTTTTGTTCGGAAATCGGTTATATTTTTTTGTAATTTTTTTTATAAGTTTCTATCATTGAAATAAATCTTTGGAATTGCATCAGTAGTCTTTAATATATTCATTTAGATGTAGATAGATTATATCTCAACACAATGCTATTCTAATACCTACATAGATAGTTTAGATTATAATAAGCAGATACAGGGTCATTTATCAAAAATACAAGTTATAATGTATTCAAAATAGCTGCCAAATAACAGACTATCAACGTATGTTTTATATTATCGTTTCCCGTCTGCCATTCATTTGAAACAGAATAATTTGCAGTAATTTCCCTTGAAATATATATCGTGACATTGATAACAATATTAAACGACATAATGTACAATATTATATGTTGTTTACCAGCTGTCTACGTTATAATGTATGCGATAACAGGTATTATTTCTGCGTTGCTGACTGGTATGCAATTTATTGTAACGGAATCTAGTCTATTTCTAAGTTGCTTAGATATTGTTTTATTATAAGGCAACTTCTTCTCGTGTTCTAACGACGTATTCTAACGACCCCACACACCCTAGTGTCAGAGTTTCTAAACCGCCTCAAGGGCCTCTGACATGGTTTATTTGACGACCGCCATTTGGCGGCCGGGACCACCGGCTTATACATGCCTTCCGAAGCACAGAATCATCTTTTATCAGACAGTCAAGTGATTCAAGCCTGCAATGTCCTAGCCTAACTGGAAACAACTTTACAAAGTATGCTTTCCCGTGGGATTCGAACCCACGACCACCGGATCACAAGGCAAACGCCTAAACCACTCGACCACGGAGGCAGTTATAAGGCAACTAAAGGAATAGATATAATTATCAAGATTATGGGTTTTTTCTGAGTGTCAGGCTCAACCTATCCGTATTCTTTTAAATGCCCTGTGCGTTCCAGGGCCGCGATGACTCTTTCGAAGAAAGTCCGCAACCCTGCTGCTGCGTCATTAACTGAATTCCCATTGGTTCATGGCTAAACTATAACAGCAGCACGAGTAGAACTTCATGATTAAGCAACTCTTACCGAGGTCGGTCTTTTCATCATCCGTTATATACTGAATTTCCTCCGTGCCTTGGAAGTCCCGTCAAGCCGTTGGTTCTTAAAACATATTCTTGCTTTTAAGGGTTCCATACCCAAAAGATAACCAACGGAACCCTATTACAAGGCCTCTGCTGTCCATCCGTCCGCCTGTATGTCAGCGGAATTTTCACAGATAGTGTGCTAATGCCGCTATAATAACAAATAATTAAAATTAGGTTTATTGTACGGAACCCTTCGTGTACGAGTTTGCCATAATCGCCACGCTTAGCAGGCGGGTTGGCGATCGCAGTGTATGGTGTTGAGTTTTACAGAGAACGCTGCTGCCCATTCTCTGGTGAGTCCCTTAGTCGCCTCTTACGACACCCACGGGAAGTGATGGGATGGTATTATTCTTTTACGGCACCGTATGGCACCGACTAATTATTTAAAAAGCTAGTATCATACTAGAATATTCTAGAATATCTAATCCATTAGGAAGAGTCATGGGCGAGGTTCACATGCATTCTTAAATAATAGTTATTGACTGATAAGTTATCGCTTCTGTTATCAATACAAATAGAATAACGTTAGGACCGTTAGGTGAGGGTCAGTCGGTATTTGTCTAACCTAAATACGCTAAGATATTCCTTATCGGCATACTTCTTTGAATTAAGGGTCTAGTAAGCGTGCCAGGGTTGCGGAATTTGTTCGAAAGAGTCACCGCGGCCCTGGAACGTAAAGGGCATTAGGCGGAACACGGATGGGTTTTAGTCAGTAAGAGTCTGACTGTTATGCTCCGCACCGCCGGGAGAGGTCATTTCATGATTTTACATTCAAAAAAGGGGGCTACTATTAGAGTAATTTGTTTCACCCAAAAACCGAAACCCAAAATCCGTTTAACCGTTAAGGCGTGATTAACAAGCATGATCACAGATTACTAAATGCATGATGTAAACATGCAAACAACCAGAATTACGCCCAGGATATCAGTAGGATTCATTAATATATCCACGATTTTAATGGATAGTTTAAAAGTAATCTAATAAAACATTCAGTCGTCTTAGTGTTATTTTTCCACGTCCTCGATCGCGTTAGCATAAACGTCAATTTGTATTGAGACTGATTAAGCGCCATCTGGTGACAATAACGGAAAAACTATTTTTCTTTTTCATAAAATCGCACTAAGCCCTCAGAAGCGATTTCCTTATCTTTCTCTTCCAAAATTAATTTTCTTTTCTTTGGAATACATTATTTACTATTCACGTTTTTTCATGATTTAAAATCACATTATAGTGTAGGTGTAGGACAAAGTCTAAGTAAATCGATCCACCGTGCTTCTTAACAATAACCTCGTCAAACCCATTCCTTCATAAATTATTTATGGCGATCGATTTTTCTAACACGTCATCGTCGTCACCACGCACCATAAATTTAAGAACTGTTTGTTAATAAATGTCATAAGTAGACATACAGAGTTACTTGTCATCATTATTTTAGCTGAAAGACTTCCACTGGTTGATATAGGGCTCCACCAAGAGTCAACACATCGACCAGCTTTGTTCTTGCTGGGGGGGTGCTGATCCACTGCACTGTGACGATCGCCTGGAGGGCACGATGGAGCATACGGTGGAGGTCTACCCTGCTTGGGAGGAAGCGGGCCTGCGGACGTAGAGCGATAGGTGGCTCGCCGTCCGATAAGGGCCAGGCCCGTCGACGGCGCGTTGTGATTCACGCCCACCGCAAAGAGATATCAGCATAAGAGACGAGGCCCGTTAGGGCCAGTGCCTGCCAGGGTTGCGGAATTTGTTCGAAACAGTCACCTGGCTCTGGATCGCAAAGGGCATTAGGTGGAACATGGATGAGTTTTAGTCAGTAAGAGTCTGACACTCCCTTCTGTTCCGAGTCATTTGGCAATTTCCCATTCTTTAAAAAAGGGGGTGCTGATTGCTTGACGGACTCAAATTTTTTAACACTAAACATTTTAGCCGAAAGACTGCCACTGCTGGACATACGCCTCCCCCAAGTGTCACCACATTGACCCGTCCTGTGCGTCTCGCATACAACGGACTACTGCGACCTTCACCAGGTCATCGGTCCGCCTTGTAGGAGGCCTTCCAACGCTGGGTCTTCCAGTAAACCACTCCAGAACCTTTCAACCCCATCGACGATCTGTTCTGAGAACAGTCAGGGTTACGACTGTTAGTTATCAATGAAGAATGAAACAAAAATCAGTTGTTCAGTATATTTTTGCTCACATAACTCGACAAAATGTAGAGACAGCAGTTTCTTTTTTATCTTTTTCGGGGGTTAGTTTTTAGGGTTCCGTACCCGAAAGGTAACCAACGGAACCCTATTACTAAGCCTCCGCTGTATGTCCATCTGTCTGTCAGCGGGCAGTATCTCAAGAACCGTAATAGGTAGACAGTTGAAATTGTCACACATTGTGTATTTCCATTGCCGCTAAAACAACAAATAATCAAAAATAAGTTTTATGGTACGGAACCCTTCGTGTGCGAGTATAACTCGCACTTGACCGTTTTATTGTAAAATCATGGCTTCAATTAATACCTAACGCTTGGAAAAAAAAGCCCTATTATGACTTGAGAAAGGGATAGTGTTATGCATCTTGTATAACTCCATCTCCCTCCCACACCGTTATCATTATGGTTTTAAGATGTCCTAATAGGTACCCTGATCATTAAAAAGTAGGTGACCCTGTAACTAGCATCTATCTAAGATGAAAGTCTACTGAGTTCCTATCGGTTAAAAGTTTGGCCCCAACCGCCGCAACAGAAGAAGACGCCCCGGGCGTCGGGAGTCGCAGGGCGATTCCGGGCCACTTTAGGCGCGAGCATGCGGACAGCGAGCGTTGGGTGGCTCGCTGTCCGATCAAAACCAGGACTGGTTCCACGCGCGCCTCAAAGAGATGTCAGCATAGAAGGGGTTCGCAAGGGCCAGTGCCTGCCAGGGTTGCGGAATTTGTTCGAAAGAGTCACCGCGGCCCTGGAACGCAAAGGGCACTAGGAGGAACACGGATGGGTTTTAGTCAGTAAGAGTCTGACACTCCCTCCTGCTTCGCCCAGAGCGGGAGGAGTCATTTGATGATTTCCCATCCTTAAAAAAAACGGCTTAAGTAACCCGACTTTACGTTATTATTTATATTGTATACCATATACATATACGAGTTACAGACGGAACATACATCATAATGTTAATGTTTTATAGTAGACACGAAATCAAGAAACGATAAGATAAAGTTACAATATCAGTCTCGTGATAGAAACTGATAATTTTTCCAAATCATAGCAATACTTAAGAAATCTATGCTTTTAACAATAATCTTTTAAAGGCATTATGATAAGCAACAAAATGAGTTTTCTGACAATTACTTATTCAAGGTAACAATGCCTACCAAGGAAAATAATTATTACCTACCTATACTGACATATTTGATTTTAACGAGCATAATTTGTGTTGTTTTTGCATTGATATGTAAAAAAACCAAGATACACACTCAGCATCTCAAAAACGTCCGCAAAAAACAAGCGCATAATGTATAATTGTGCGCAAGTTTCAAACAGTCTCGCATCGCTCGCCATACTGCACTGCTTTGTAAAACAACTTTAAGTGATCCGTGTAAGGTTGAATTTGCAAAAAAAAAAATTGTTTATAGTATAACTACACACAACTCACACATGACACTTGATACATGTCAGTTTTTGACGACAGTTTCGAGTGTTGCATTTGTTCGAGACTGTGCATCTTGGGTTTTTATATATAAATGTGTTTTTGTAAAGCAGCATAGAAATGTAAACTAGAAATAAAAATAGAGCCACGTGTAATAATTATTTTCTACGAAAATCTGCACTAACGAACATAGTGCAGTCATATTAACGACCGAACCTGGCTTTGCACGGGTTTAAATTATATTCACAAACGTTTTTCGTTTATCGCTTTTTAACCGACTTCCAAAAAAGGAGGAGGTTATTAATTCGGTGGGTGTTTTTTTATGTATGAACATCAATTACTCCGATGTTTCTGATCCGATTTCTGTGATTCATTTTTAGTTCGATGCGGTATAGTTGCCATTTGATCACGTAAAAATTTAATTCAGTTTGGTTCGGTAGTTTTTATTTTGGGAGCGTTTTTGCTTATTTCAGTTTCTGCGTAGACGAAGACGTCATCCAAGTATCACCACATTAAAGTGATTTAAAATTAAAAACTTAAAAAAATAAAAAAATAAACCGACTTCCAAACAAAACACTTCAAAGTATAAAATAAACTTAATTTCGGAAGTCGGTGTTAAAAAATAAAGAAACAAAACCAAAAATTCCGAATTCCGAAATTAAGGTTATTTTATACTTTATAAGAACCACACAAATCGGATGAGAAACCTCGGAGTAATCGGTGTACATACATAAAACAAACAAAAAAATATACCCGCCGAATTGAGAACCTCCTCCTTCTTTTTGTTTTTTGTTTGTTTGGAAGTCGGTTAATAAATATGTATAATATTTGTGTAGGTAAGCAAAATGTGTTTCACATATTTTTTGTAATCAGTTTAGTTGTTGTTCTGTCATTTCAGTTATGTAAAATATATTCAATAAATGAGGGAAACCTTTTAATTAACAATTCATTGACATCTCCTTCGCGAATTACATAAATATGTTTAGTGAAAATCGATTCAGAAATCGTTGCAATGAGCGCATGAGCATTCCATTTAACTCTACTCCGTGTAAAAACAAGAGTAATAATTAGATTCGCATTTGACTGGTTTTTATCATGAATAACTTAGCTATACGTAGTTACTGGTTAGTTCCTTGATCTCAGATGACTATGTGCTTGGAAATGTTACTGAACTATTAACTCTGTTTTTGTACAATTACGTTATTTGTGTGTTTTTTAGGATCGAGTCAAGGAGAAGTTATTCTAAGCGTTTTGATGTGTGTTATCGGTCTATTTTGATTGTTTTTAGGGTTCCGAACATTCGTGAAAAACGGAACCCTTGTAAGATCACTCGGGTGTCTGTCTGTCCGTCTGTCACAGCCAGTTTTCTCCGGATCTACTGGACCACATCTGTTGAAATTTGGTAAACATATGGACTTCTGTGGCCCAAACACGGACGAATCACATAAATAAATATTTTTTTTAGTATGGGGGTCACTTTTGGGGGTCAAATTAGAAAAAAAAATAAAATAATAAAGTGTATCGTGTGACATAACAAATGAAAACGTTTACTGTAAGGGATTTAATTATATTGTTTTCATAATTTTAGAATAAGCAGTTTTGAAGTTATTCAAGAAATTAGACCAAAAATGACCATCACCCTTTATCTCCGAAACAACTCAGCCAAAAATTTTGAAAAAAACTAGTGGAGATAATAGTTCTATACCTAAAGATTACAGGAAAACTACTATACTATAAGAAGTCTGAACATAACATGTAAAAAAAATGAAATTGTTTCGGAACCCTTTGCAGGCGAGTCCAGTGTTTTTTACACTTTGACAGTGAGCCTGCACGTGAGTCCCGACCTCGATTGTTCCAGGTGGAAACTGGTGGAGTTCAGGAATCCTTGCTTTAAAGATTGAGAGAAATAAATATGTATTTGGGACTCGCACAAGCCAATATTGGAGGGTTATGGGTACTGGCAGAGTTGCAGAATTGGTTCGAAAGAGTCACCGCGGCCCTGGAACGCAAAGGGCATTAGGAGGAACACGGATTGGTTTTAGTCAGTAAGAGTCTGACACTCCCTTCTGCTCCGTCCCGAAGTGGTCATTTGATGATTTCCTTAAAAATATACTGGGATTTTTTTTTTAATTGCCCCACACTAGGAATTTCTCCTGTACCGTGGGTGCGTTTACAAACATATAAACTCACTAGTGGACGTCACGCGGTTTCACCCGCGTAGTTCCCGTTCCCGTGGGAGTACGGGGATAATATATAGCCTATGTTACTCCCTGATAATGTAGCTATCGAATGCTAAAAGAATTTTTCAAATCGGTCCAGTAGTTTCGGAGCCTATTCAATTCAAAGAATTCAAACAAACAAACAAATCTTTCTCCTTTATAATATTATATATAGTATGGACAAACAAATCTTTCTTCTTTATAATATTAGTATAGACATACACAAACAGCCAGACCCGGAACAACTATCTGTAGGTCTATGCGGGAATCAAACGCGCGACACGCGGCGCAGCGGTCAATCGCTCAACCACTGCGCCAACCGTGTCGTCAACCTTCCTCCGTGTCGTTATCCTAACATCTTTAACCCTTCAAGTAAGAGGCAGCCTTAAAAACCTATCGAGGTAATAAATTCTCCCGAATTTATCAAAGTACGCAGGAGACATTCAAACTCCGAACCACTACCGAGAAAATCCTAATTCTAACTAATTTTGAATCAAACTAAACTATGATACACATTATAAAGTGGATTGTCATACGCCTAAACTACAAAACTGTAGGAGTAATATTTGAAAGAAGATATTACCTACTACGGTGTCAGCTAAATAACTGTGACAGACAACAGGACGTACCTTGTTTAGTCATGAAAATAGATTATTACGTAAATGGTACATGTTTGTGACAATCTAAATCTATACTAATATATAAACCTGAAGAGTTTGTTTGTTTGCTTGAACGCGCTAATCTCAGGAACTACTGATCCGATTTGAAAAATTCTTTCAGTGTTACATAGCCTATTTATCGAGGAAGGCTATAGGCTATATATCATCACGCTAAGAACGATAGGAGCGGAGAAGTAATGAAAATTGTGACGCAGACGAAGTTGCGCCTGTCAGCTAGTCCAAACATCATATTGTAGGGAGGTAAAATTGTTTGTGTGTAAGAGGTACTGTCTGGAATAGTCGATTAAATTATTATAAATCTTAGAGTGACACGGTTGGCGCAGAGGTTTAGCGATTGGCTGCTGCGCTGCGTGTCGTGGGTTCGATTCCCGGATGGAACAAATATTTATATGACCTACATATAGTTGTTCCGGGTCTGGCTGTATGTGTATGTGAGTTTGTATGTTTGTGAACGCACCCACGATACATTTACCCCCTACGTCGTTTATATAAAAAAAACATTTAGTAATAAACGATCCCTGAATGACATTGGCTACTGACAGAAGGGCTATAGCATAGCATAGTCGGCCTTATAATGTTCCCACTGTTAGGACTCAGGCCTCCTCTCTAGGAGAGGGAATGGGCCGTAATCCACCACGCGGGCCCAATGCGGGTTGGTGAATGTCACATGTCTTCGAATTTTTGGTTCTAGGACATGCCGGGTTAAGGGCTATAAGGAAAGCTAATCATCATCAGAGTAGTGGGAGACTTTTGTCATGCAGTGGAAAATAATGTAAATTAAAAAAAAACGGCAAAGTGCGAGTTGAACTCTCACACGAAGTTTTCGTACCATAAACTAAAAAAAAATAACTCGTTTCTTGTATGGGATCCCCGTTTAATTTTTAATTTAATTTGATTTTTATTATTCGTTGTTATAGCGACAATAGAAATACACAAAATAAAAATTTCAACTGTCTAACTATTACGGTTCTTGAGATACAGCCTGCTGCCAGACAGACGGACGGACGGACGACCGGATGGATGGACAAACGGACGAAAGGACGGACAGCGGAGGTTTAGTTACCGTTACCCTCCGGCTACGGAACCCTAAAAATATTGAAGAAATAGGTAGTCAGGTTATAGAATAGACCACCTATTACGATAATTAAAAATTGCAATTAGTACCTCCTACTTATCACCTAGTCTACACTAATATTATAAAGAGAAAAGATTTGTTTGTTTGTTTCAATTGAATAGGCTCCGAAACTACTGGACCGATTTCAAAAATTCTTTCAGCAATGGATAGCTACATTATCAGGGAGTAACATAGGCTATATTTTATCCCCGTACTCCCACGGGAACAGTAATCACGCGGGTGAAACCGCGTGACGTCCACTAGTTTTAAATAAGGCTACAGAAATAAGCCGTATGGTGTCGGCTGGTGCCGTATGGTGCCGTCAAAGAATAATACCATCCCATCACTTCCCGTGGGTGTCGTACGAAGCGACTAAGGGACTCACCAGAGAATGGGCAGCAGCGTTCTCTGTAAAACTCAACACCATACACTGCGATCGCCAACCCGCCTGCCAAGCGTGGCGATTATGGCAAAACCCCCTTCTGGGGGAGGCCTATGTCCAGTAGTGGACGTTTTTCGGCTGTTATGATGATGATGATGACGACAGAAATATGGATAATAATAACAACAGGTTAAAGGGTGACCACAGTTCAATGTCTTTAACTTCAATCATTTTAATGGCTTTACCGCACTTAATTGAACTTCTAATATGGCGCGGTAACAAAAACTATATGTAAAAGGAAGTACTTAGTCTATTATGCCGCTACCAACTTTATCTACCTATGTAGTAATATTTGGAATACAATTTTTGAGGTTCTCGGCTACTGAGACCGCATTTAACTTTTTTTTTTCAGCAACTGGGACTGTGGTTCCAGGTAATTGCGGTCGCAGTCACCTGAAACCCCTATTTTTTTTATTATATTGTTTATTAAAACAAAATATATACACTTAGAATAAAAAATCCTAACTAAAATAAGGCGTCAAAAAATTCGTCCGCATCGCTGTCCACTGAAATGAGCCCAAAAGACTGGCGGCATTGCCACGTTGTGTGGCAATGCTTATCCTCTGTCCGAGTTAAAAGCCAGCCCTTGGGTCACGCGAAGTGTTAACTAAGCGTTTAAAAATATCTTTAAATAAGGCATGAGCACTCGGACGCACGATCCAAAATTTCAACCCCAAACAGCTCAAAAATATAATTGCCAACAAGGTTATTATATTCCGCCGCTTGAGGTTCTCAGAAGCCGCAGCGGCAGTACCAGCACAGCACGACGAGCTAGGAAGATGGGATGGCGCAAGAGTATCGACACAAGTAGCGTCCTACACTAAAGGGTTACCCATCTTCCATGGAAACAAAGACATACCGTCCGGTCGCGTGCCATCGTCGCGTGCCAGGCCATTGGGTTCTAGTACGGCTGGAACGCCAACGGCAACAAGAGCGCGTCGGATAATGTCTGTTTTTTAGGAAAAATGCCCTTGAAGTCAGCCAATTTACACAAAACCATAATGAATTTGACACCTAACCGACACCATACAACATCCATTGGACAAAATGTATTCACTTTTCCATGCGCAATCCTCAATTTAACGCTACAAACCCTCATCTGTTTGCACATAAATGTGGATTCCATCACTCAATCAGTACATGCGATTGTCCATGTATCCTCCAAACATGCAACATTAAATATCTCGGAGTTATTAAAGACGAAACACTCTCTTTTAGACCACATATCGAAAGTCTGGTTAAAAGAGTACGTAAATTAATATATGTTTTTAAAAAACTGCGGACGATTGCAGACTCAAAATTAATCACGCAAGTTTATTTGGCCCTAGGTCAATCTGTAATTCAGTATTGTATCACTTCATGGGGTAGAGCACCGAAAACTCACCTACTCCCTCTTGAGAGAGCTCAGAGAGCCATTTTAAAAGTAGCCAATTTCCATCCCTTTCTCTATCCCACAGATCTATACAAATCTTGCAACGTACTAACTGTTCGCCAGCTTTTCATTATGCATTTGGTGTTAAAACAGCACACCATGCTTTCTTATACCACTGAAAATACAAATAAGAGACGGAATGAATATGTGATTCAAATGCGGTTTCAAAGTATGTGTTTGTAAAAAGATTTTTTTATATTTTTAGGTCCATTTCTGTACAATCGATTAAATAGAAAACTAAGTATCTATAAGTTAAATTATTATAGCTGTAAAAAAACATTTGTGCAATATTTGCTCAGTATCTCTTACGTAGAGACAGAAGTTCTTCTTTTTGTCTGTAAATAAATTATGATGTGTCCTTTAATTTAAGTTTTTATTATAGTCAATTGATTTGATTCATTATTAGTTTATTATTTTAAGATAAAATATATGTATAAGCACTTACTAGCCTGAAGCACAGGTCCATCCTAGTTCAGGCAAATTAGCAACTGTGTTCTAAAAAGTTTAAGATTTATTTTATTGTAATCCTTTTTATTTAAATAAACGATTTATTATTATATTATTATTATTATTGGCGAAAACCGTGTGGAACGGAGGAAACGCGGGCGGAGAGACTTTGGATGTAAAAAGTCATAACTCGAGGTTTGGCTCTCGCCTGTTTTCGCCTCCAATATTGAACTGATTTAAAATATATTTCATATACTGAATAAGAAGGATATATACTGTGTCCTTATGTTTTCCTTTTTGATGATATATTAACCGTATAAGCACTAGAACCCTCAAAAATGCTCAAAATAGACCGATAAATCGCTGTCAACAGAGCCCTAGTGTACAAATTTCCTCTTATCGCATACAGACCGACGCGACCGGTTGAATTAGTTTGATAATAATAATAATAATGTAGTGATAATGATAAATTGATAATTGACCACTTCAGTAATGAATAATCTAATTATAATTAAGTTATTACTATTTACAGCTAAACTTAATTAGTTTGTGGCAAGATCGAATTGAAGTCAAATACTAAAACAAATAATGATATTTGCTTAATTAATCTTAATTAGACCAATTTAACCGTTCTGTTAACAATGAACTAGATATTTGAATACAATAGTTTTTGTTTTAGTTTTCAGCAGTAATATTTAAGTGCTAAAAAATCTTGTATAGTGAGAACATCAAAATTATTCATCATATCAGTCGAAAGACGTGCACTGCTGGACATAGGCTTCCCCTAAAAGGGGGGGTTGGCCATAATCGCCACGCTTGGCGTGTGGGTTGGCGATCGCAGTGTACGGTGTTGATTTTTACAAAGAACGCTGCTGCCCATTCTCTGGCGAGTCCAGGCGAATTTACGGCACCATACGGCTGAAAATGACTGTAATCACCAATCTACGTGGTTCATCAACCTACATGGTTCTCATAATTAACTGACTAATGCATGCTTTGTATGGATTTTGAAATATTCTTCGACTTCTGAGTTTGTTTCAAAGTGTACTCAGCTGGGAAACACCGGCCTCACCTAGTTTACTTACATTGACCAAAAAAGATTGACGTGTAAAAGTGTCATTTAAAATCTAATATTTACAAAATAAATATCACGTTTTACTAGCTTTGGCAAGTTGGTACAAACAATACTATTGTCTAAGGTTTGTTTTATGTAATCTTATTTAATAATTTCCATACAAATGATATCGATTTGCTATGCATTAGGATATTTTCATAATATTGTGGTTATTAGTTATATACCTCTATGTACGATAAATAGGTAATCAGGTGACTCAGAAATCGTGACGAATGTAAAAGTAAGTAAAATCGTGTGATTGAATTGAATATCAAAGATTATTTGCACGGAAAACTATTAGGTATTTTGTTAATATTAAAGTCTAATTGTATGACTTTAATATTAAGTCTAAATTAGTCGTATTTAAATACATTAATAATAAATTAATATTACGTTGTTATTTTTCTCAAATTAACTAACTTCATTGGCTGGATTGGATAAGGTGTGTTAAATAATAGCAATATTAAATCAAAGTAATTTATACTCTGTGGCCTGTCCCGCAAAACCTAACAATTTTCAGAATAAGTTACTAGTCTATGACAAATGCAGCAGTGGTGGCCGAGTGGTAACGGCTCCGACTTACGAGTCGCGGGTTCAAACCCAACCAGGCACATTACTTTGTGTAATTTATTTCATCACCACTGCTCTTTTTGAGAGCAGTGGTGATGAAATAAATAAGGAAAACATCGTGAGGAAACCGGCATGTCCTAGAACCAAAAATTCGAAGACTGAATTCAAAGATGTGACATTCACCAGCCCGCATTGGGCCTCTCCTAGAGAGGAGGCCTGAGTCCCAACAGTGGAAACATTATAAGGCCGACTATGCTATGCTATGACAAATGATAATGTAGCTTTCTTCACAGAAAGTATTTTTGGAATTGTAACAGCAGTTCCAGAGATTGCTTTTTACAAGCAAACAAAAAACCGGCCAAGTGCGAGTTGGACTCTCAGGCGAAAGGTTCCGTACCGAAATACGAAAATAAAACGCGTTTTTGTATGGGAGCCCCTTTTAATTTAATTTAAAATCTATTATTTGCGGTTAATAAGAATATGCCAGATATCTTTCCTTCCTAATATATATAATTCTTCCGTTACTGAGTAATTGAGTGACTGACAGACAACGCACAGCCGAAACTACTGGTCGTAGAAAGCTGAAATTTGGCATATAGGTTCTTTGGGTTGTATAGGGAATTTCGGGAACGGGAAAAAGCGGGATATGCACGTTCGAAATCAAGACGGAATACAAAATACAACTTAGGCCGAAGACCTCTTGAGAAAAAGTTGCCAACCAAACCTTAGTTATTGCGTTCATTTTAGTATATGTGTATGTAATTAAATTTTCCTTGTAACCGTTGTTAATAGCTAGTCAAATATTTACACTGACCTTGACTTATTATGGTAAAAACATACTTAGTTGATAAGTATTACATATTTACTTTGCCACAAGCTGTGTGGAAAAAAAAATAGAAGAACCTTTTGAAAATTCACGCTGGTGGATTCGCTCACGTGAAAACGTTTATCATTTTCATGTAGAAAGTACACTAAGTTATGAAGATGTAATTCATGCATGCTGTTTAGCATTAAAACTAGGTAGATACAGATAGGTTTGCAATTTTAACAATCATAAAAATATAAGTTATCTTTAAAAAGGTAAGTTATAAAAAGGGTTGCATAAGCACTCGACAAAATAAAACATGGATCGTTGTTGACAGGGTCTAAAACACAGCAAGTGGTATATTGTTTTGATCCCAGGTCAGGCGGATCATTGGAATTATCTGATATCTTGCGTAGTAACCCGGAGTCTCTCACCACATGGAAAGTAAGCCTTTGCATCACTGCAGTTGCAATATAGAAGTACTATCTATAAATTCGGTCGCCAAATGGCGGTCGTCAAATAAACCATGTCAGAGGCCCTTGAGGCGGTTTAGAAACTCTGACACTAGGGTGTGTTCGTTAGACCTTACTGCCCACACGAGAAGAAAAAGATCTATAAATTTCATGAAATTCAAGCGTGAAGCTATCTTTCAAAGTAACAGCATTGGAAACCCATGCACATAGTAACTGGTAACTGCTCATCAATAAGCATTATGTTCGCCATTTCGGACTCTCAATATGCCAAAGGGTCGAAGGCTTGAATTGCCGGCCAGCCTCAGCCGCGACGGCGGGCGTTGTAACACCTGCTCCTCAGCTCGCGGGCCGTCTCTGCCCTCCGCGCCTACGCGGGCTTATATTACACTCTAGGGGTAGGGCATTAGTATTGATAGGTCACTTCCCCCCAGGAGCTCGTGAATAAGTAAAAATCGCCTTGCGGGTCGATCTTCGAGGTTAAGCAACGCTTGCTTAGGTCGGTTCATGGATGAGTAACTAGCCGTTGCATAACAAGCTCGCTGTGCCTCGGAAATTGAGAAGAGCTCTGTGCACGTAGCATATTAGGCTGGTCGCATCTGTCATTTGTAGATCTTTGACAGTCGTTACGGATAGTCAGAAACCAGGAAATCTTACACCAGTCTTATTGCCAACTGGTTTTGTGTTACCATAATTAAAATATCTATTTACTGATACTCAGCTGCATGCAGTTAGATTTGAAAACGACCTAAACATAGGTGGGTAATAGCTAGGCAGATAGAATGACATGTCAAAGGGTCGAGGATCTCTCAGCCCAGTATTGATAACCCACTTCCCCCATTCCCCACCGAGATAAGTGCTGCAGCCGACACAATAAATATACAATACTAACTGTTATGTTATTTTATCTTTGTTTATTTAGTTTCATGTTCTGCGGGCTATTTACTCTCTTTGAAGGATTTATATATCTGGTAATGGGGTTTTTAGGTCACATTTTTGCGATAGTAATCGATATATATTTCTAAATTAAGTTTTTCAAACTAAATGTTTTAAGCTAAAAGATGGCTAAATACCGATTCGATTTTCCGGGAAAAACCCGCGATTATGTTGCCAGTTAGTTTGATATTATCGTTTTTAGGGTTCCGAACAAAAAACGGAACCCTTATAGGATCACTCGGGTGTCTGTCTGTCTGTCCGTCTGTTAAAATTTTGTACACTTGCGGACTTCTGTGACCCAAATACGGACGTGTTACTTAAATTATTAAATTTTTAGTATGGGGTCACTTTTAGGGGTGAAACTGGAAAATTAAAAAAAAAGTTTTTTTGAATAATATCGTTTGGCATATCAAATGAAAGGGCTTACTGTCAGGGTTTTAATTATATTTTTTTCATAATTTTAAATTAAATGGTTTTGAAGCTATTCAAGAAATTAGACGAAAAATGACCATTCCCCCTTATCTCCGAAAATAATGAGCCTAAAATTTTGAAAAAAAAAGGAGATAATAGATCTTTACCTATAGATTACAGGAAAACTTACGTGAAGTCTATAATATTAAAATAACATGTGAAAAGAAGTTAGATTCGTTCGGAACCCTCTGCACGCGAGTCCGACTCGCACTTGGCCAGTTTTTTTTCGAATTATGTACACATTTCTGTCATCATCATCATCATCATCAGTCCTAGCCGGGGTCGGCTCTCTGTATCTTTTTGCGCCATTCTACTCTATTATGAACCATATCAGGGATAACACCCATCGTCTTCAATCTTTCATGATAGGAATGGCCCAAGTCAACGGAAGGGCGAAGAGACAGAATCGGTCGTCTCTGCTTCTTCGCCCTTCGGGTATATTAAGAACCATCTTCACCACTGCAACCATCCACCATCCCATATTCCATTTGTTTTTTTCTCTTCATCATTTCTGTGACTTTAAAATTTCTTTCTTTTAATTTTTTTCATTTATTTCATTTTAATTTTTTTATTCTTAATTTTATAAAGTTATTCATGATGCACACATATTTGTATTTTTGGATAAGTTTCTAAGTTACTAATTATTTTTGTCTGTTTTGTGCATCAGTAGACAAGGTTATTTTTTATATCAAAGGTAAAACCAGTTAGTAAGCTCTGACACTAGGGTGTATGGGGTCGTTAGACCTTACTGCCCACACGATAAGAAGAAGAAGAAGTTAGTAAGCTTAGTCACAAAAGCCTTTATCCTTAACCGCATTTAGCGGACATAAACTTGATTCAAAACGCTTTTTTGCGTCTTTTATGGTTTTATAGACACTTATTCATCCGTAATTTATTCCCTTCAACCAGTTAAGTTATAGCGTTGATAGCGAGTAATTTGCACAGTACAAATTATCCTGTAGAGAAGTAGTAATAAAAACCAGCCAAGTGCGAGTCAGACTCGCATACGAAAGGTTCCGTACCATAAAACTTAAGAGGAAACATGGACGGCGAGACTTTGTATGTAAAAAGTCATAATTCGAGTTTTGGCTCTCGACTGTTTTCTCTTCCAATATTGGACCAATTTAAGAGATATTTCACAAACTGAATAAGAAGGATGTATACTGTGTCCCTATTTGATGATTTATTAACCGTATAAGCATTAGAACCCTCACAAAATGCTCAAAATTGTCTATAAATCGCTGTCAACAGAGCCCTATTGTGTACAAATTTGGTAACTATTAATCAAAAAAGTAAAACATAGGGACACAGTATGCACCCTTCTTATTTGGTTTGTGAAATACCTCTTAAATCGGTCCAATACTGGAGGAGAAAACAGGCGAGAGCCAAACCTCGAATTATGACTTTTTACATACAAAGTCTCGCCGCCCATGTCTCCGCTTAATGTTTATTGTGTGTGTGTGTTGTTATAGTGGCAATAGAAATACACAATCTGTGAAAATTTCAACTGTCGACTACGGTTTTTGGGATACAGCCCACTAACAGACAGACGAACAGCGGAGTCTTGGTAATAGGGTTCCGTTGGTCGGTTACCCTTTGGGTACGGAACCCTAAAAATCCTACCTACCTATAAGTTTTAAGTTGGCTGTGATATTTTTTGCGTTGAAATCTATGACTAGATACGTTTGCCTAAGACGCTTACAAAAAAAAGTAAAATAAAAAAGGATGTCTGTCAGTGTCACCTTTCCCGCCAGTTCCCGTTCGCGCCAATTTTTCCTTTTTCGCCGCTTCACCATAATACTCCTCCAACTTATTCTTATGATACAAAGTAAATGCAATAAAACAAACTATTAGTCCACTATAAACTATAAAACAGTTTTTTTCTAAAGTCCATATAGCTAACGATATCACATTCATTTTATTAATTAAATAACGGAGCGGCCGTGTTTGTTCAGTCGCGTCGCGCGCACTACTAAAGTTTGTTGTCGTGTTATAATTGTTAAAGCCAATCGATTTGCCGTTGATAAAGTTATTATTATTCTAATGTAGACTTTATCTTGATGCGATAAGGTTCACGTGTTAGGTAGTCGTGGTGTTGAGTTTGTTTATGTAAAGTTGGCATCCCGTAGCTTCTTTTTGCCAACATAGGCGTCCTTGACTTTTTTCTCTGCAGACAGTACGCGGGTGTTTGCACGCGAGAATAGTTCGCTCTGTGTATCATATAATTTTATTTTTACCTCATAATAAAAATGTACCGGGAATCTGTTCCCAGAAATATGGCTCGATGTGAACGCAATGCTTTCATTATTTATTTGTTTTTAAAATTAGGTCGTTGTCAGTTGCGATTAATTTTTTATTGATATTACGTCTTAGGACAACTCACACATAGATTAAAAGAAATGGCTAAAGTAAGCCCAAGTGATTTTAAACACTAGCCGTATGGTATTGACCGGTGCCGTACGGTGCCGGAAAAGAATAATACCATCCCATCACTTCCCTTCACTTCCTTGGGTGTCGTAAGAGGCGACTAAGGGACTCACCAGAGAATGGGCAGCAGCGTTCTCTGTAAAACTCAACACCATACACTGCGATCGCCAACCCGCCTGCCAAGCGTGGCGATTATGGCAACCCGGGGGGGGCTGCCCCTTTTGGGGGAGGCCTATGTCCAGCAGTGGACGTCTTTCGACTGATATGGTGTATTCGATTCTTTCAACAAACGTCATGTCACCTTTGATTGACGTCATACAAGTAACTCGCTAATCTTGGTAGGAAATCTTATTAGGAACTAGTCACAAGTACCTGCTCAGGCTTCAGTACACGCTCAACTACGATACTCGTCGAGTACGTAGTACCTAATTATAGAAAAGTAAGTACATACCCAGCTACATGATAACACCTAAGTAAATATTAAGTATTACGTCCCGCCAAGTCAATTAAATTCTCATGTAAGAATCGAATCGAGCTATTTCAACCATTGATTTCAACACTTTATTTGAATAAATGAATACTGTACCTACGCTACTTCCAACTCAGCTTGTTTAGTAAAAAGGAAATTAGATTAACCCGTTTTTGATCGGTGACCCTTTTTTTGTGTCGAAATCAGGCTAGTATCATAGTTGAAATCATTTGTGTACGTTCGCAGGTTCACAAATAACATTGATCGAGGGAAAAGCGGAAAAACCGGTCAAGAGCGAGTCGGACTCGCGTGCAAAGGGTTCCGAACGAATTTTTTTTATAATGTTATTTTAACGGGAGCACCCAAATACTCCGAAATATTTTATTCGGTATTCCGATTTTCAAAAGTCCGAATTTCATAATACCTAAGATTTATAATGTCCATTATTAAAAATCACGAAACTTATTTTACCGAAACTTAGTTTTCCGATTTTCATACGTCCGAAGAATCAAATGCTCGATGGGTTTTCGGTCCGAAAAACGAGATTCCGATTTTCGATTCTTCGAATATACTGCTAAAATTAAGATTCTGATTTAGATTCAATCAGTATAATATTCAGTTAGTTGCATATTTTAATATCCAAAGATATTTTAACTATTTCCTAAATAACTACGGGCAAAAGACTTACTGTTTAATATACCTAACGAATATTTTTAAGCATTTTGAATCTAAAATTAAAATATTGTCTTTTTTTATTTAGCCTGCACTGTCCCACTGCTGGGCAAAGGCCTCCCCCAAATCCTTCCAAGTATTCTTCTTCTTTTCTTTTTAGTAAATATTGTCTTAAGCAGTCAATAAGTTTTGCTACAAAAATAAGTGACAGAAACGAATCGCTGTAAAACCGACTCCACGTAGTCTTGTCTGCCCTACCCCTAAAGTGTAATTTAAGCCCGCGTAGGCGCGGGGGACCGCCGGAGCTCCGCAGCGCCGGAACCGAGACAGAAACCATGCACTGCTGGGCAAAGGCCTCCCCCAAATCCTTCCAAGTATTCTTCTTCTTTTCTTTTTAGTAAATATTGTCTTAAGCAGTCAATAAGTTTTGCTACAAAAATAAGTGACAGAAACGAATCGCTGTAAAACCGACTCCACGTAGTCTTGTCTGCCCTACCCCTAAAGTGTAATTTAAGCCCGCGTAGGCGCGGGGGACCGCCGGAGCTCCGCAGCGCCGGAACCGAGACAGAAACCATGCCTGCTGCATGTTGCATGCTCGCTTGCATAATGGTTGCTTGCATACTGCATGCTTACTAGCATGCTTGCTTGCTGCATGCTTGCTTGCATGCTGCATCCTTGCTTGCATGCTGCATGCTTGCTTGCATGCTGCATGCTTGCTTACTTGCATGCTTGCTTGCATGCTGCTTGTTGCATGTTCATGTAATATTACTATTTGTTCTGATGTTGTACATGTTGTATTGTTGTACATGAACGTTTTTAATCATGTAAATTATTTTAAGTTGTTATGGTGTACAATAAAAAATTAAGAATTAAGAATTAAGATGTTTAGTTTCGTTTTTTTGATGTTTAGAATTATCATTAAGTCGGACTTTTTGTTATTCGATATATTGAAACTCGGTATTTTAATAAAAGTAATTATAAACATTAGGAATATTGATATTTCAGAATTATAAAAAAAGGATGAATGATAAATCGGAATTGTTACATTATGAATTTTGAACCATTCGGAATTATGAAAATCGGTATTTTGAAATTTGTGACTGTCGGAATAAAGTTTTTCGTATTAATGTAGTGTACCCTATTTTAACACTATAGACTTCTTATAAGTTTTAATTATCATTTTTTTCAAAATTTTAGGCTCAGTAGTTTCGGAGATAAGGCTATTATTATATCTTTGAATTTCCTTCACGCATTTGAAAGCAATAGTGATGAAATAAATGTGATCCGGTACGTTTTACTCATCATCATCATCATCATGTCCAGCAGTGGACGTCTTTCGGCTGATAGCGGAAAGACGTCCACTGCTGGACATAGGCCTCCCCCAAGCCTCGCCACAACGACCAGTCCTGCGCGTCTCGCATCCATCGGCTACCCGCGACCTTCACCAGGTCATCGGTCCACCTTGTGGGAGGCCTTCCAACGTTACGTCTTCCGGTACGCGGTCGCCACTCCAGAACTTTTTGGCCCCATCGACCATCTGTTCTGCGAGCAGCGTTTTACATCTACGCAAATGTGTTCAGTGTACGAGCTATTTGCTCAGAAAAATCGAAGTAAAACAGTAAATTCTTAAAGATTTTAATCTTTAAGAAAACAATACATGAATTTGAGTAGTTTTATTAACTTTGCATAATAATGACGTCTGTAGCACACACGGTGCTATCTTACTCTTATATCAATAGTAAAAATATAAAAAAAAACATGAGTCACTAGTTAATCATCTCTCGAGATCGTCACACATAGCTGACTGAGGGAAACGCCGAGCAATGTTCACGTCTAGCTTTAAAAATATCTTGTTAGCACGTAACGTATTGGAGAGGAAATGCAACGGAGTGTGGCCAGCTAGACGACGGACCAGACGGTACTTGTGAAGTATCTGTATAATCGGGGGTAATTGGGTCAGGCAAATCTGGGTGTAAGCAGACATGGTCACAAATAATAACAGCCGCACTGTTGCCTAGGTCGGTCTGTAGGTGGCTGACCATCTTAACATACGAAAACTCCTCCGTACCTGGGAAAGCACGTCAAGCCGTTGGTCCCGGCTGTCATTTGTAGATTTTTGGCAGTCGTTACGGATTGTCAGAAGCTAGTAAATCTGACTCCAGTTTTGCCAAGAAGTACTGTGTTACCCAGTTAATGGATTGAAAGATACTGGTATTCAGCTGAATCCGGTTTGACTGGAAGCTGACCACAAAATAGTTGGGAAAAACGCTAGACAGATGATGATGGTCCCGAATACACATGGCTGCGTTGACTATGTTTAGGAATGCAATTGTGTAAAATTGAGGATAGCTACGTTTACTTTAAGCTCTTTGCGAGCAGCCACTACCGAACATAGCCATATTTTGTTAGCTTATGGCTAGAGCCGCAAGGATCAACCGTGTCGATAAGGCGTGCTCAATCTTTGTCCATTTTTAAAACTTTGGTCAAGAACCACTATCTCTCTCTTTTATTGGTTTTACTAGAGTTCTTTGCTTTTGTGTCTAATTTTTATTGTTTAAATTAATCTATCTAATTGATGTTTGTATAAATAGTACACCTAAGACTACCACAGTTCTGTCTCGCCTTTTTCTCTTTAAAATCCATCCAAAGGTTGCCTCAAAAAAAAAGGTTGCCGCCTTTTGTGTCCCCCTATGTAATTTTTCTCATCTATATTTTCTGTAACTGACATGGTGTACATAATAAAGAGTATTCTATTCTATTACATTCTGTTATATTCTATGCCATTCTATTCTGTTCTGTTCTGTTTTATTATATTCTATGCCATTCTATTCTATTCTGTTCTGTTCTGATATGTTCTGATCTGTTCTGTTTAGTTCTTTTCTATTCTATTCTATCGTTCTTCAAAGTAAAGCGACACTGGTTGAGGTCAGTCCGTGGATGGGGGACCATTAATTTAATACCGAGACTCCTCCGTGCCTCGGAAAATTCTGAAAGCACGTAAAGCCGTTGGTCCCGGCTGTCCTTTGCAGATCTTTGACAATCGTTAGGTGATCAGAAGCCTGAATATCTGACACCAGTCTTGATAAGGGGCCCTGGTAACCAAAACTGGGTTGAAGAGGTTAGATGGGCAGTCATTCCACGTAAAATACTAGTGCTCAGCTGCATCCGATAATACTCAAAGCCGCACGTAATATAGTTAGGAAAAGGAGCAAAACGATTATGTGATCCCGGCAAGAACAGCTTATTCATGTAGTAGAGTGACTCCCAATAAATGAAATTCATCCATTTCTGACTGAGTGACTGACAGACAACGCACAGCCAAAACTACTGGTCGTAGAAAGCTGACATTTTGCATGTAGGTTTCTTGGGTAGTGTAGAGGAGCACTAAGAGAGGATTTCTCGAAATTCCTACGGGAAGAACGGGATATGCGCGTAGAAAGTTATGGAGAGTATGCGTAGTCCCGCACACCTCCATTGTAAAGGGAGGATCCTCCGACCAAACGGTTGTTGTGCCTGGTCGGCAACTGCCCGATATTTGATATTCGGGCTGATGTATATATTCAAATCGCACGGCAAACTCTGCTTGTGCGATGCAGGATTTTGACGTAGTAGTTCGCTGCTAGTTGGATAGATGGCGTGGTGGTTCTTTTTGTTGCGATGTAGATTTGCTTCGTTGGTTTTTCTTGTGGCGGCACTGATGTCGCTACAAAGTAGCAGGTAAAAGCTAGTTGATTATAATGGCGATCCAGACCTGGAGATAAATGGTTCCTACACGCAAAAGGATGAATGAAACCTTATTAAAGAAAATACTCTAGTTGAATGCAATCTTCCTTATCTTACCGTTTACCTGCCTATTGCGTGTTTGTGGACAAGGCCATACCGGTCTAGTTATTAGGACCTCGGTTATCGAATGTCTAGGACGGTAAGGCCACTAGGGAACAATACCTCCTGGCCTTGGTGGCCTTGGTAATGGTTAAACTAATTTGCAGTAATCATTGTACAACAATCTGTCAAATATCATTTTCATCTCTATCGCTAAAACTTTAGGTTCAAGGTTGATTAGGAAAAATCTGACAGATTTGGGTAGCTTGATCTCCTAGCTGATTCTAGTAAAGTGGCCTTAGTCCCGCTGTTTCTGCGTATTCTGGTATTAATGTTAATAAACTATAATCCGTGGTGCTTGGTAACTGGGCTTAACCGAGTTGTATATGTCCCTTTGTGTGTATTGGCTTAGCTCTGTTCTGTCTACTGCTTGATCAGGAGGGAAGTGGAAATTATATTTTTTCCTACTCCTCCGCTGTTATTTTCTGATTAATTTCGTTGCGGGATCCAAGACAGTTGAATGTTTCGCCGGGATTCGGCGAGTTTAATTGAATCGGCGGGTTTGTGGTGGTCGCCACTGTTGATTCTGACTTTCAGGAGTCGCAGTGGTAGGGAATGTGTGGCGGGCTAGCCTGTTCCATCTTCAGACATGACATACAGCGAACCGCCACCGGTACATGGTTGATATTGGTGAAATGTACACGATGTACTGCACAACGTCACAACGTACAAAACGTTTCTAAATACTTTAATTGTGCAAAAGAGTGAAAATTCATTAAAATCGAATAAGTAGGTTACTTCTAGGCCTAGAGCGGCGCCACGGCGTCCTCACCTTCCGCCTGACGCAGGTACTCACCGGGCACGGCTGTTTTGGGAGGTACCTGTTTCGAATTCGGCGGGAGGATACGCCCGGGTGTCAACACTGTGAGGATCGCCCGGAGGACACGGTGGAGCATACGGTGGAGGTCTGCCCTGCTTGGGCGGAACACCGCCGCGTCCTCGTCGAGGCGATTGGCAGCGGCGACCTCTCGCGTCCGGCCCTTGTCCAATCCATGGTCCGCAGCGAGGAGGCATGGGAAGCGATCACCTCCTTCTGCGAAGCAGTAATGCTAGCAAAGGAGGAGGCCGAACGCGTGAGAGAGAGGGAAACCTCACGCCCCAGCCGCCGCAACAGAAGAAGACGCCCCGGGCGTCGGGAGTCGCAGGGCGATTCTCGGCCACCGTAGGCGCGGGCCTGCGGACGGCGAGCATTGGGTGGCTCGCCGTCTGATCAGAACCAGGCCCGGGTCGACGGCGCGCTGTGTTCCACGCGCGCCTCAAGGAGCTGTCAGCATAAAGGACGGGGCCCGCTAGGGCCAGTGCTTGCCGGGGTTGCGGGATTTGTTCGAGAGAGTCGCCGCGGCCCTGGAACGCAAAGGGCATTAGGAGGAACACGGATGGGTTTTAGTCAGTAAGAGTCTGACACTCCCTTCTGCTTCACCCAGAGCGGGAGGAGTCATTTGATGATTTCCATCCTTCTAGGCAAGCGTACTCAATCGTCGACAATATCATCGGTTACCATCAGGTAAGATAGTGGTCAAACGCGAATGATTCGGAAGATCTTCGATAT
The DNA here is from genome assembly GCA_947578705.1 of Lacanobia wlatinum. Lineage (NCBI taxonomy): Eukaryota > Metazoa > Arthropoda > Insecta > Lepidoptera > Noctuidae > Lacanobia > Lacanobia wlatinum. The sequence goes on from OX388035.1 coordinate 4,036,271, forward strand.
AATATCTCCCATTGAATAATCATCATTTTAAAAATCGATTCTTTTTATTATGTGTAAATAAATGTACCTGCAGTTACAAGCTGTTATAAATAAACATTATTTATCAGTAGCAGTATCATTTTTAAAGATGGAATATTTTTACGATTCTCAAGCGTGTCTAAATTTCCACTGTCACTTAGATCTTATTTTATATCGTTATCGCTCATAAAACTATTAACTGATCTTATCTACTGCAAAAACAAATATACCTGCATCAGCAGTTTTCCCCGACACATCAGGAAACGGATTCTGCCATCCATGAAATTGCTTATTTCTGGTGTTCTATACGTGTGATAACTCCGGAAAGCAAGAAACCGGCACCCACACGAATTGCGTAAAGGCTTATTTTAATTGGTCGATGGCTCAGTCAATATATCACCACTTACTAGTGCTTGACCTAAAGTTACCCGCACCCCGCATGGATAAACGAGAATGATTCCTTGTACGCGGGCGTACAAGGAATGCATGCGTTATAGAAATCACCCACGCCCTGCGTTTTTTTTAAGTATGGGAAATCATCAAATGACTCCTCCCGCTCTGGGTGAAGCAGGAGGGAGTGTCAGACTCTTACTGACTAAAACCCATCCGTGTTCCTCCTAGTGCCCTTTGCGTTCCAGGGCCATGGTGACTCTTTCGAACAAAGTCTGCAGCCCCAGGAGGCACTGGCCCTGGCGGGCCCCGTCTTCCATGCTGACAGCTCTTTGAGGCGCGCGTGGAACACAGCGCGCCGTCGACCCGGGCCTGGTTCTGATCAGACGGCGAGCCACCCAATGCCCGCCGTACGCAGGCCCGCGCCTACGGTGGCCGGAAATCGCCCTGCGACTCCCGACGCCCGGGGCGTCTTCTTCTGTTGCGGCGGCTGAGGCGTGAGGTTTCCCTCTCTCTCACGCGTTCGGCTTCCTCCTTTGCTAGCAATACCGCTTCGCAGAAGGAGGTGACCGCTTCCTATGTTGATTGAACCAGGGCCGAACGCGAACGCCCCGCATGCGAGCCATATCGACCAATGAAAATGAGCCATTTCTCATTCGCAATCAGAATCCATACATTCGTTTGATAGTGTTGGGGAATTATTCGAAAAAGAAACCGCGGTCGGAACGTCAAGGGCATTAGGAGGAATACGGATGGGTTTTATTCAGTAAGAGTCTGACACTCCTTCAGCTCCACCCAGAGCGCGAGCTGTCATTTGATGATTTCCCAGCTATAATTATATAATTTCTATACTTATACCTACTTAATATTATAAAGAGGTAAAGTTTGTGAGGTTGTCGGGGGTAACCTCTGGATCTACTGAACCGATTTTGAAAAGTGTTGTGAGTGTTATAAGTTATATATTACCGCCCAACGCAGTAGGCACGGGTCAGCTAGTTCAAAAATAAAGGGTTACATCGTTTTTAACTGGTTCGGACTACAGAGGTACACAACTAGATCAACAGAGTCTAAGATTAAAGAATGGCCATCATGTCTAGGATATGCTAATCGATGCCAGTGGGCCAAGGACCTTAGGAGTCCTTAGCAAGTCAAGTCCCCACCTGAGCAAATGCTAATGTTTTATTTAAATCTCGTATGGAGAAAGTAGTGCCGTGTCCATAGGATGGTCAATGACGTTTGACGTCCTATTTTATGACATTCTAGGTTTTGCCCGCGATTTCGTACGCTATATCCCGTTTTTTCCTGTTCCCGTAAGAATTTCGGAATATCCTTTCTTAGCCTACACTCCCCAAGGAACCTACATGCCAAATTTCGGCTTTCTACGATCAGTAGTTTCGGCTGTGTGTTGTCTGTCAGTCACTCAGTAACGCAAGAGATTTATTATAAATAAATAAAATAAAAAACCTTTTATTTCATGCAAAGTTGAGTAGTTACATACATAGTTTAAAGAAAATGAAAATAAAAGACGTTATTCAGACTTATGTTAAAAAATAATTAAATATATACCTAAAATATGAAAAATTTGTTCGTTTGCATGAACCCCTCCTCAAGTGAAGGTGAAGGCCTCTTCTAAAGAACTCCATTTGTCTCTATCTTGAGCTATTTGCGGCCAACAGGTACCAGCTATTTTTATCAACTCGTCTGCCCATCTCGTGTGAGGTCTGCCTTTGAGGCGCTTGCCGTTTGGACCCTTCCACGTCGTTACCCTGCTGGTCCATCTCTCGTCCTTTAGCCTCGCTACGTGTCCAGCCCACTTCCATTTTAGTTTTTTAGCGTAAGTTAGAGCATCCGTCGCTTTGGTGGTTTCTCTGATTTTTGTGTGACGAATTTGACGATTTTTTTTTTATTTCGGCTTTTTTCGATCAGTAGTTTCGGCTGTGAGTGACAGACAAGAGTCTGTCAGTCACTCATTCAGTCACTCAGTAACGCAAGAGATTTATTATCTTGATATAATTTAATTTACAACAAATTTGCTCAAAAAATGAATTTACGAAGACTGTATACATTGTTCGAAAGTTAAAAATTACGCGCCATACAATGGAACTCCATACAACGGAGCAGACGACGATGTAGTTCTAATTTTAAATTTGCAAATTCGTGCCATTTTTATACTTCAAAGCTTGTTGCGACTTTCCGACTTATATCTAAAAACAAAAAGTTTGTCTCATTACCTATTGTACTACTACTTTCTCGCAAATGTGTCGTAAAACGTTGTATGATACACGTGCGTATATTGGTATTTTCAAACTCGTGACTATGGTAAGCCCTCGACTAAAAACCAACTTACCGCACTAATATCATAAATAACTATTACTGGTGGAGGAGCTCATGACTAAATATAAAGCCGCACGGTTCGATCTTCAAGGTTAAGCAACGCTTGCCAAGATCGGTCTGTGGATGGGTGACCATCTGAACATACCGAGTTTCCTCCGTGCCTCGGAAAGCACGTTTAACCATTGATCCCGGCTGTGATTTGTAGATCTTTGGCAGTCGTTACGAAAATTTGGCACCAGTATTGCCAAGATGTGTAGCAGTTAATGGGTTGTAGAGGTCTGGTAGACAGCCGCTCCACGTAAAATACTGGTATTCAGCTGAATCCGGTTTGACTGGGAGCCGACCCCAATATAGCTGAAAAGGCTAGGCAGATGATGATGTTAGGATTGAGTGAGAGAGGAGGAAACAGGTGCTAGTGATAAACAGCTAGTATGCTGTAAAAGTGTGTATTATAAGGTTACTAACATGGTTTTTAAGGTATAGTATATTATTATGTTAATTAATTTTTATTTACATATTTAGCACATCTTTAAAAATAACATAAAAAAACTGGCCAAGTGCGAGTCGGACTCGCGTGCAAAGGGTTCCGAACGAATTGAATTTTTTAACATGTTATTTTAACACTACAGACTTCTAATAGGTTTTCCTGTAATCTTTAGGTAAAGATCTATTATCTCCATTTTTTTCAAAACTGTAGGCTCAGTAGTTTCGGAGATAAGGGGGGGAATGGTCATTTTTCGTGTAATTTCTTGAATAACTTCTAAACCAATTATTTTAAAATTATGAAAACAATATATTTAAGACCCTCACAGTAAACCCTTTCATTTGAAATGTCACACGATAATGTTCAAAAAACTTTTGTTTTTAACTTTCTAGTTTGACCCCCAAAAGTGACCCCCATACTAAAAATTTAATGATTTACGTAACGCTTCCGTCTTTGGGTCATAGAAGTCCATATGTGTACCAAATTTTAACAGAATCGGTTCAGTGGATCCGGAATCTTAAAAATATCTGGTTGACTGCAATCTATACATACGTATTTACCACACAATTACTGAAAAAAAATGTAACTTTTTTTGTGCGAAGGTTTTTTTTTGTATTACAAATCAGTCCTTAACATTAATTAAGGCTGATTTCCCAAAAATATAATATTGTTTTGTTTTGGATCAGTAACAATTACATCAAAAAAATATTCATCGGACCTATACCGCGTCGGGTAACGAAACCATATCGCGATTCAGCCGGTGGGCACAACGCCATCTATCGAGCACTATGATAGAGTCGCGGCGGGCGAAAGACCCCGAAAATTAAGGGAGATATTATTATTTTGGCAATGACACGTCCACTTTATGGGTATGTACATGTACATAGTCTAAATTAATACATACCTAAATCAAAATTTGTAATTCTGGTGTATCTTCACCATTAAGAGAGGATTCCAGTCGGTAACTCTGGGCCTTTCTCCATACAAACGTTTTCCGCTGTTTTCTTCGTGGATAATGCTGCTAGAACAATGATTTTTTCTTCCAAAAACTCTAGATCAAATTAATACGTGACTGTCTCATTTCCTTTTTTCCAAAAAATACTTACTTAAAGAATGATATCCCAAAAATCCGAAAAAACAGTCCGTTTTTACCGCCATGTTCAGACGAGTATCAGGCTAATTTGATAAGTTTTAAACAAAATAGACAATAATAGAAGCATAGATATAGTCTTCGTCTTAATTTTGATATATAATTTTTTAGATCAGTCCAGTTCTGAAGAAGAAAACAGCGGAATACAAAACGTCTTTTGGCCAAGGTTTTTATAGGTAAAATCAGCCTCTGCTGCAGTTGTCGCTTTCGCACTTTACTTGATAGGGCGCAGCGCGACGGCATCGGCAATAGTTTTGTTCAAATACCTATTTTTCAAATTCTTCGGGACTTGAGTCCCCCCCTTAAGAAGGCAGAGAATTAATAGTTAATGTAGCACAAAGAATACGCACTTTACAAAAATTAACATGACAGATACTAAGACTTAAATCCCTATATTTGATAAAAAAATAAAAACAAATAGATGAAAAATATAAAAAACCTTAAATTTTTCACCGATTGTTGGTCCGGTATTTCTGGGCAGCCGAGAGAACTTCACTGCTATACGTAGGTATATATGTATGTACTAGTTTTTGCCCGCGACTTCGTTCGTTCCCGTAGGAATTTCGAGAAATCCTCTCTTAGTGCTCCCCTACACTTCTCGAGCAATCTACACGCCAATTTGCAGCTTTCTACGAGAAATAAATTAAAACTAACATTACCTTATAATAAACTAGCTTTCGCCCGCGACTTCGTACGCGCATATCCCGTTTTTTCCCGTATCCCGTTTTTTCCCGTTTCAAAAAACTATCCTATCTTTTAAGTTGGATCAAATAACAGATAGTTACAAAGTTTCATCAAAATCGGTTCAGTAGTTTAGGAGTCCATTGAGGACAAACATTGTGACACGAGATTTATATATATTAAGATTAATATAGCTAACAACTAGGAGGCCAAAAAGGTATATCTCAGCATTATGCTGCGATATTAAAAAAATACTTAACACTTTCAGTGCCAAGTGCAAAAGTGTTTTTACAGTTTTAGTGCGAAGCACTCAACACATGGGCCGAACAATTATTCGTTCGTGTGCCCACAACCCGCGCATGAACACAAGTCACATATAGCTACTTAAAACAACGACTCAGATACGGGTTGTGGGCACATAACGAATCACTGCTCGACCCATACGCTGAGTTCTTGGCACTAAATGTGTACTATTCGAGAAGTGGTGTAAAATTTTTCGAGCTCTTTTCGCTTGCAGTCGACAAGGTTTTAGTTAATTTTGGGGCTGCCATACCTATTTGTCGAGGCGCCATATATTGAAGTACTAGATACTAAATCTTCAGAAGTTATAATAATAATAATTTATTCACTTCAGAAATACTTACTTTACTTTATTTCTTCATACCGAAATCGCGAAAAAAAAAATCCGCTGTTCAGTACATTTTGTCGAGTTGTGTGTACCTACAGAAATGTACGGGGGAGTCGATTTTTTTTCGCGATTTCGGTGTTGGTCCCATAGTGAAAGTTTTTCATAATGATGAGTTCAATGACCTCTTAAGAGGTATTGCGTTTATTCTGTTACAGGTTATATGTAATGGACTGTCCTCACAATACAGAGTTCCAAAATTTCTATGGAATTCTGTTTGTTCAACAAAGTTTGTACAGACAAAATGTTGGTGTAATAAAACGTTTTTTATTCACAGTTCAAAGTCTGTGTCTAATCCAAAGGGTTTTTTTACTAATGAAAAGCACACGCTTGACCACAATCTCACCTGACGGTAAGCGATGATGTAGTCGAAGATGAAGCACGCTTGCCTAGAAGTAATCTGCTAGTAGCTATCAGGAAACACAGACTCTGGCAGGGAATTCCACTCCTTAGCTGTACGCACTATGAATGTGTTCCCAAAACATTTTGTGCGTGTGGGTGAGATGTCCACCAGTCTGTTTCTTGTAGTCCCACTATTAGAGAGCTACTTGAAGTATAAAAGAGTGACTTGTAATCTATTTCCAAAATAAATATCATTTATCATTAACCTACCTAGCTACCAGAGTGATGTAAGCACTTATATTTGTTCCATTCAACACCAAAACAAAACAAACATAAAGATGAGTTTATAAATAAACGGATGCGATTGTTTAGAACATAATTTATTTGAGTAACATGCGTATTAGGGTGAAAACAGACGAGCGTAATTTTTTGAGTTGTGAGTCGCGAAAAATGAGTCGGCGGAATTTACGCTGCATTCGGTTTCATACTAAAGTCCTGTTTGTGCCACACAGCGACGCAAAATGAGTTGGACCGAATTTCAGTATGAAACCGAATTCCGCCGACTCATTTTACGCAACTCACAAAATTACGTTACGTTCGTTTGTCCTCACCCTGATCATCACGTCCTTGAGATAAATATAGACCTAAAATCTGTGTGGAAAATGGAAAGCGTGCGATGTTTTTAAAATTGTTAAAAGGAAGTAGTAAATAATAATTAATTTATGATTTCCATGCTGAATTCATATTTTTTTTCTGTGTCATGTATTAATAACTTTGCATACTATTTTGCATACTACATATTTATAAATTCAAGTTCTTAAAACGTAACAACAAACGTGTTGCTGAGGAGTTCGTTGCGCCGCTTCTTCTCCACAGCTACATCACTAGGAAGTGGTGACGGGCGGGCATTTTGGTGGACTGGGTTTTTGAAGTTCAAAACTTTGCTGGCTCTCAGCCTAATTTGGATAAATGATTTTTAGGGTTCCGAAAAAAAAAAGGTACCCTTATAGGATCACTCGGGTGTCTGTCTGTCTGTCTGTCTGTCTGTCTGTCCGTCTGTCACAGGCAGTTTTCTCTGGATCCACTGAACCGATTTTGTTGAAACTTGGTACACATATGGACTTCTGTGACCCAAACACGGACGCGAAAATGATTAAATGTTTAGTATGGGGGTAACTTTTGGGGGTCAAACTAGAAAATTAAAAAAAAAGTTTTTTGAACAATATCGTGTGACATATCAAATGAAAGGGCTTACTATGAGGGTTTTAATTATATTTTTTTCATAATTAAAAAAAAATGGTTTTGAAGTTATTCAAGAAATTAGACGAAAAATGACCACTCCCCCTATCTCCGAAATTACTGAGCCTAAAATTTCGTAAAAAATTGAGATAATAGATCTCTGCCTAAAGATTACTTACAGAAAAACCTATTAGAAGTCTGTAATGTTAAAATAACATGTTAAAAAATTAAATTCTTTCGGAACCCTTTGCACGCGAGTCCGACTCGCACTTCGCCAGTTTTTTTGATTATGGCAAGAATTGTCGATATAAACATACATACTTTTGGGCTTTGCCGCACTCGGCTAAAAATGATGTAGTCCATCAATCCAGCCAGGACCAACGGGAAATCTCGTCTCTAATCTATCGACCGTTCTCGGCAAGTGTCGCTGTACCTTGTAGATCAACACGTGCGTCTATTAGTATTTTTATTGACAAGCACCTCTTCTAGCGCCACCACATACGAACTAAAGACCTGGCGTAACGTAATTCCTATATCGCGGTATCAAACTTTTCCGAGCGACTTGAACAAATAAAAAACTATTTACCGACTTCCAAAACAAAACACTATAAAGTATAAAATAACTTTAATTTAGGAAGTCGGTGTTTTTGGTTATTTCGTTTTTTGACACCGACTTCCTAAATTAAAGTTATTTTATACTTTGTAGTGTTTTGTTTTGGAAGTCGGTTACATTTTTTGTAAAAAAGTTTTTTTATTTTTCACTTTTTACTGGTAACTGCGTACCCATTCACAGCGTACCGGCGTGATGTTATGTTATGAAAATAAAACTAAGTGCTTTCGGTGTAAAGGTCTCGTCAATACGAATGAAATAAGCCCAAAAACTTGGTAGTTCCTACATACCGATGTGGAGTTCCCTTGACTCTCTGTCGTCTCCATCATCAGGTCTGATCCAAACTTTCATTCTTTTGTAGTATCACCCGATATGCACACGAATATCAAGTTTTTATCAAACGCGTGCCTACAATTTTCGAGAGTTGCCCTCGATTTCTCAGGGTTTCCATCATCAGATCCTGACGTGGTGGCAATGGGACTACACGGGAAGCACCAGCTTTCAAATAAAAAAAGAATCATGAAAATCGGTTCACCCAGTCGGTTAATTATGAGGTAAAAAACATAAAAAAAACAGTCGAATTGATAACCTCCTCCTTTTTTTGAAGTCGTTTAAAAATAGCGTTTTGTCTTTGTAAATATTTATTGATTTGATAAACCGAAAATACGTTTCCAATATTTTTCGATAATCTAACTGAATAGACCGAATCATATTTTTTTACTCAGGAATAATTCCTATTGTGGTTAGCGGCACTTTACACCCCGTTCCACTGACTTCTGTAGCATCGATCATCCTGGGTGTCACCACTGTGTGGATCAAAGCAAATGTTACAAGTAAACCATGTACAGGCACTTTTGAATTGTCAAAGTCGGTCAGTCAAAAACATGAAGCTATTTGCCCATTCCAAAGCGTAGATCTCTATGGAGAAGAACGTGCAAGAAACTCCACGGACACTCTCACTCACGGTGGAGGTGAACCCTGCTTGGGCGGAGTACCGCCGTGTCCTCGTCGCATCGATCATAGATTAAAAAAACTTCCAAACCCAAAAATTCAATACCAAATCGACTTTCTTACTAGTCAGTGCATGAGTTTATATTTAGATAAATCGTTGTTATGTAATTAAATTAACCATATTAAAAATGTCATCCATTGTCCTATGATGCTAATGTATTTTGTAACAGGTGTGCGGGTCATCGAATTAGAGCACTGTTTTATTCCCCGGCCGTGTTTTGTAAACAGACACGGTATTAGTAAATACTGTCTGATTGTTTTGTATTTAGATCGTGGGATAGATTCAGAATGATGTAACAGATAAGAAAGAAAATAAAATACGTTTATTTAGCACAAAAGGCACAAAACACGTTTAAAGAACAAATAAAAAAAATCGTAAAAGGACATCATTGTTATCATTTCAGCCCGAATATGTCCACTGCGGGTCGTACCCCAATTATTTTGTTTCCACCTTGACAAGTCATGTGCGTCTCGCATCCATCACATTCTCGTAGCTTTCACCAGCTGCACGTTCCACCATGTGGGATCTTTGGGATGGATCTGCCATTATATCAGCTTGATGCCCTTGAGAAAATTGAGAAACGAGCCAAGAGGATCATCGGCAATGATAGGCTCGTCGAGTCGAAGCTCCAAAGTCTAGAGCATCGACGCCGAGTTGCTGGCCTGTTAGTCTTGTATCGTTATAATTTTGGGGAATGTGTAACGGAGTTAATAGTTAATGCTTAATTTAATTCTGCCAAGCCCGTTCCTTCATCGGATCGGCGATGCGCCACCGGTATATGGTGGACATCCCACCCACACGCACAAAACGTTTTGGGAACACATTCATAGTGCGTGCAGCTAAGGAGTGGAATTACCTGCCGCAGTCTGTTTCCTGATAGCTACAACCTGGGAGTCTTTAAGTCAAGAGTGAATAGGTTACTTTTAGGCAAGCGTGCTCCATCTTCGACTGCATCATCACTTACATTCAGGTGAAATAGTAGTCAAACGTATGCCTATCAATAGTAAAAACTGGCTAAGTGCGACTCGCGTGCTAAGGTTTCCGACCGAATTTAATTTTTTAGCATGTTATTTTAACACTATAGACTTCTTATAGGTTTTCCTGTAATCTATAGGTAAAGATCTATTATCTCCATCTTTTATTTCAAAATTTTAGGCTCAGTAGTTTCGGAGTTAAGGGGGGGGGAATGGTCATTTTTCGTCTAATTTCTTGAATAATTTCAAAACAATTTATTATGAAAAAAATATAATTAAAATTCTTAAAGTAAGCCCTTTTATTTGATATGTCACACGATATTGTACAAAACACTTTTTTTTTTAATTTTCTAGTTTGACCCCCAAAAGTGACCCCCACACTAAAAATTTAATCATTTACGTAAAGTGTACGTGTTGGTGCACAGAAATATGTGTACCAAATTTCAACAGAATCGGTCCAGTAGATCCGGAGAAAACTGGCTGTGACAGACGGACAGGAAGCAGACACCCGAGTGATCCTATAAGGGTTCCGTTTTTTGTTCGGAACCCTAATAAAGGCCTTCCAACACTGCATCTTCCCGTACGCGGTCACCACTCCAGTTTACAATAGTTTACCACCACCATTACAATAGTGTCAGAATGGTCTATCATTGATTTCATAATGGTTGATTTTGACAAGTTTGGCAATCTACTAACATAAATGCGTCAGTATGATTTTCCAATGGTCAACCACTGACACTCCATTGAAAGAAATGGCATAGAATGGTTATCTCGTACATACTGACAAATTTGTGAATAATATGTAAAAATATATTATATAAAAGAAATCTGACATAGCTTAATGCTCTTTAGTAGTTGTTTTTCGAAAATCATTTCTACTAACGGGTTTTATAATAATGACAATCCGACAATGTCATTATAACACGATTCTATTACGAGACCATTGACCGACCAATGATCGACCATTATGAATTTAGCAGATTTCGAACTTTAAGCAAAATGAGAATGGGATCGTGTTGGAATGACGACATTATGAAAAATAGCAGATTTGGGGCCCAGAACCTTTCGACCCCATCGCCTATCTGTTCTGGGAGCTATGTGTGTCCACAATAAATAGAATTTTAAAATAAATAAAATCATTATTTTCAAAACGGCAACAAAATGTTGAAGTTTGCGGCTGCGCCAAATAAGTCCAGTTCAGGATCATTATCATCATCATCAGCCTATAGCAGTCCACTGCTGGACATAGGCTTCTCCAAGTGCACGCCATTTAGCTAGATCTCCGGCAACTCTCATCCAGCTGCTACCAGCGACCCAGCAAAGATCGTCGGTCCACATAGCCTGATGGCGTCTTACTTACGTTTGTCGATTCGCAATCTCCACTCAAGAACTCGTCTACCCCAACGGTCATCGGTTCTACGGTTAATATGGCTGGCCCATTGCCACTTCAGCTTGCTTGTTCTGTGAGCTATGTCCACAATTCCATCTCGGATCACTTCGTTCAGTTCAGCATAGATGCCAAAAAACTATAGCAAGACGCTAAATATCACGAGGAACCACAAAGTCATTTGACATCCTCAAATCTACGCTTAGCCTGACCACTTCCCCTCATGTAGACGACGCCTGAGTTCCAGTAGTCAGTAGGAACATTACAAGCTGATTGTGCTATCCATCTACTAACGCCTAATGCTTTTATTTGAGAAACAAGTCATCACGCTACAAAATGTGTGGCATAGCGCCTGACACTATATTTACAGCAACAACTCATTCGAACAACAAATACGTATAAGAAATTGAAGCTATAGAAAAACCAGTTCCGTTTTAATTTATTTTTATTGTTTTATCAAATATTATCTTCTAATTTATGTCTTCACTATTGCTAAAGTTATTAATTTCAGTAGGACAATCTATGCTAAGCATCTAGCGCCATTTTTTGTATGAACCATCCGGTAACACATCAAACATTTGCCGATGTCCTCATGTGTCAACAAGGGCACCACGTCCTTCTAAAATAAATAATGAGAATTCTTAGAAACTGCTGTTTTTTGTTTAAATAATTAGATACTAACAAATCTAGTTTTAGGGTACCGTAGTTATGAATTTGTGTAAACGCTGGTCACTTACGACAAACTCAGTCTTCCTCATCATCATCATTTCAGGCACTCGAAACGCGTACGCCGCGGAATAAAAGCGTGTGGCGTCACGGATTGTACATATACAGGGTTATTTGCAAAACACCAACAACCTCTTAGGCAGTGAAAGTACACATGATTATAAACAGCTTTTACTTTGAGAAAACCACGAAAACTCGAAAAAATATCAGCTGTTTCATACATTTTCATCGGCTAAATATTGCATTATGTGTATGATGAAACAGCTGATATTTTTTTCGAGTTATTATTAGTGTCCCTAACTGTTACTGTTTTACACCATATTATTTACTGCAAGTTGGACTTTCACTGTCTTCTTCTCCGATCATCAACCTCATCGTAAGACGGACAAAGGTGACCGATAGAATACCTTCTATCTGCGTGCGTACCCGTAGGCAGACTTCGCCAAGTCATCGATTCAATTTGTGGTAGCATTTTGGGGAATATGCAACGGAATTGCATAATATAATTCCGCCAAGCCCGTTCCATCATCGGACCAGAAGACGAACGGCGATGCGCCACCAGTACGTGGTGGACATCCCACCCACACGCACAAAACGTTTTGGGAACACATTCATTGTGCGTACAGCTAAGGAGTGGAATTCCCTGCCAGAGTCTGTTTCCTGATAGCTACAACCTTGTACTCTTTAAGTCAAGAGTGAATAGGTTATTTCTAGGCAAGCGTGCTACATCTTCGACTGCATCATCGCTTACCATCAGGTGAGGTAGTGGTCAAACGTATGCATATCAATATTAAAAAAAGCTCTTCCAACTCTGAGTCTTCCAGTACGCTGTCGTCCCACCAGAACTTTTCAGCCTCATTTATTTATTTATTTCGTAACAATCGCTTACTATACTAACAGTCTTCACCAAAGCGTATAGTAAGCCAAAAACATAAAATTTATCTTAACAACTAAAAAAATGAATACATGCTTGAATCATCGAACCTTGAGTCCAAGTAAATACGTCAACCTCCGGTTCGTGAGCAATCAGGGCGTTCATCAAACTAATCGCTTGGGCCGTTGGTGCATATCGAGCTGTAAGGGTACGTGACGGTGGAGCCGCGAACAGGCTCCGCGAGGCACCGGCGCGCGACACCCGCTGTCGGTCCGGAGCGAACAGTGCAAAGCGAGCTAGCGTGGTGGCGTCATCGATCTTATTGTTAAGTAATAAGTAGTAGTGCATCACCAGCGCACATATACGTCGCAGTTCTAGCGTGTAGATGCCCACCATTCCCGCGACAAAACAGAGACGGATACAAATAGGGAAAGTACCCATATAATGTTTATACAGATAGCGAGCTTTGCGTTGAACCCGTTCTATCATCAGCTTATATTTTTGCTCGTGCGGATCCCACACCAGCGAATTGTACTCCAGTTTGCTGCGCACAAAGGAATAACACAAGACCATGATAGCATTCCTGTCCGTAAACCTACTTGCCTGCCTCATGACAAAACCAAGTGATTGGAAGGCCTTGGCACAAACCATCCATTCTGCATCGAACCGACTTTTATGAATTTTGGTACAGAGTTAGATAAACCCTGTGTGTGGTCAAAAGCTAGTTTATAGTAAGTTTTACGACATACCGGCTTCCTCAAGAGGTTCTCCTGAACCGTTTAGAGAGCAGTGGGGATAATTATATCAGATACACAAAGTAAAGTAATTGGGTGGGTTCGAAGTGTTCGATCCCACGACCTGCAGGCTGCAAGTCTTAAGTCGGGTAGTATAACCACTGAGCCATCACTGCTTGTAGGACTAGGACTCGGCTATCATTTGTAGATCTTTGGTCGTTACGGATTGTCAGAAGCCCGTAAATATGACTCCAGTCTTGCCAAAAAGTACCGTGTTATGTTAATGGTTTGTGGAGGTTTTGATAGGCAGCCGCTCCATGCATAATAATAGTATTTAGCTGAATCCGGTTTGATTGGAAGCCGCCGCAATAAAGTTGGGAAAAAGGGTAGGTGATTGTTTAACTAGGTAGATTACAGTAAAACCTACTTATTTTATTAAATATCATGATGATTTTCAAATATTTCTAGCAGTATATTAGTACTTAAATAAAAACAGTGTAGGTAGTTATTTATTTACTCATTACAAGCTTAGAGGTAGGTGTCAATTTAATTTTTGATTGACGTCTGTGAGACTGGTACAAAAAACACCAACTATGAGAGGCACCTTAGCTATACTGAAGATCGCAACGCTATTCTGAAAAACAACAAAGTGAGACGGTGAGAAAATATCATATTCCTCTGTAACAACATTTTCGTGTCTCGACAGCGGAATCCGAGGTGAGGTATCGAATTCGCATTAATATAAGACTATTGTTTTTAATAAAGCGAACTTAGTGAGCGTTGTCACACAGCTCAGGTGAAGCTCGGTTTCTTCTCTCTGGTTTCTTTCTAAAAGCGTTCCTTCTTGAAAATTATTTACAACTAGTGGACGTCACGCGGTTTCACCCGCGTAGTTCCCGTTCCCGTGGGAGTGCGGGGATAATATATAGCCTATGTTACTCCCTGATAATGTAGCTATCCAATGATAAAAGAATTTTTCAAATCGGTCCAGTAGTTTCGGAGCCTATTCAATTCAAACAAACAAACAAACAAATCTTTCCTCTTTATAATATTAGTGTAGACTAGCTTTTGCCCGCGAATTCGTACACGTACTTATATCCCGTTTTTTCCCGTTCCCGTAGAAATTTCCGAGATATCCTATCTTAGTGCTCCCCTGCACTCCCCAATGAACCTACATGCCAAATTTCAGCTTTCTACGACCTGTAGTTTGCTGTGTGTGTTGTTGGCGTTCTGTTAGTCAGTCAGTAACGGAAAATTTATACATTATGATTGATGATTATCTTCTTTTTTCGAGCATCGGAATAAAGAGGAGCGAGCCTCGAAGTGAAGTGTGAATCTTGAAATCACCCGCAATGGAGGACTGCTGTTGATTCCCTCTGCCCCAGCTAGCGGGCATAGCATCTCAAGTAAGATCTTCTTTTGTCCTTGAGAAAAGTGAAAATTCTACAAAAACATCTATATCTATACTAATGATAATATATATAATATTATAAATAGGAAAGATTTGTTTGTTTGTTTGAAATGAATAGGCTCCGAAACTACTCGACCGATTTGAAAAATTCTTTCAGCAATGGATAGCTACATTATCAGGGAGTAACATAGGCCATATTTTATCTCTGTACTCCCACGGGAACGGGAACTACGCGGGTGAAACCGCGTGACGTCCACTAGTACTAAATAATTTCGGTGAGGGAAACAATTGGACAGGACGATGACCCAGTGAAGGCTTCGAGGGTCTGCTGGGTGCCAGACGTACAGTCGATGTGGTGGACTTGGAGAGAACTATTTTCAGCAGTGGGCGTCTTTCGGCTCATCATTAGCTTATCAGCCGAAAGACGTCCACTGCTCGACAAGGCCTCCTCCAAGTGTCGCCAGAACAACCGGTCTTGTGCGTCTCGCATCCATCGGCTTCCGGTGACTCCCTAGGTCATCGGTACACCTTGTGGGAAGCTTTCAAATGCTGCGTCTTCCGGCACGAGGTACCAGAACTATTCGAATCATCGACCACCTTTCGTCGTTCGGCTAAACTGAATGAATTAATGTTTGTTGCTAAAATAATCGAGTCTGTCCAGCAATCCACGATTATAAAGGTACGGAACACACTGAACTTTAATTTGAATTATACTTGACCTGTTCATGATATTAGCAGTCATTCATATAAGATCAAGTTTAATTAATTAAAAAACTGTGTGATTTAAAGTCATTTGGTCGTACAATATATTATTTTAATTTCCATAATGGTCTATTTACACTACACATGGCGACTGAATCCGGTTTAAGATCGGTTTATAAGGCGACCCTAAGCTTGGCATGCTAGTAAGCTATAAAGATTCGTAACGAACTGGTATCTCCTTAAATTCGTTTAAAGTAACAGCATCTAAGTATATTCATTTTTAGGGTTCCGTACCGGAAGGGTAACCAACAAAACCCTATTACTAAGCCTCCGCTGTCCATTCGTCCACCATCCACGTCATTGGGGGCTCCTATTCAAAAAACTCTAGGCAAGCGTGCTTCATCTTCGACCACATCATCGCTTACCATCAGGTGAGATAGTGGTCAAACGCGTGCCTATCAATTGTAAAAGAAAAAGGTACGGAACTCTTCGTGGGAGAGTCCGATTCGAACTTAAAACACAACAATTTTTCTTGCTTTTCTTTTCACTTGGCCGGTTTTTTATGATAATTTATTTACAATTCAAATTAAAGTCGTACAAGTATAGTCTGAATTCAAGTGCATGACCTGTGTCTTTACAATTTGTCTGGTGTGCAGTACATGCCATGTTTTACAGATACATAGATGGACATCTTAACAATGTAGGCAGACGCCTCCCGTTGCTCACCGAAAAATACTTCAATCTTTTTAACGAGACAACTGGTACGGTACTCCGTGGCATAGTCTTTTTAACCTAAAGATTGACTGGTAGAGAATGCCTTATTGCATTAAGTCTGCCCATGTACCACAATTGTATACAAAGTTTAAATAAATAAACTCATTACTGACTTATTGAGCATTTTTTAATGTCTCAAAATTGGCGCGAATGAGCTCGTTTTCTATTCTCTTTCATTATTTTTACCCTGAAAGGAACTGCCTACGAATTTTCTAAAACTTTCTTATAACAATCCGGCAAAATAACCGCTAGCAAGAAAACCTTTCCAACCAAGTCTGCAGTCCTCCTAACCACATCAAAACCGGGTGAACACGAACATTGTAGCCGTTGGCCAATGACGTCAACCCATGTTATCAACCGAAAAGCTCGCGACGTACACACAAGGAGACAACATGCCAACGCCAGCCGTTAGTGTGACGCGCTTACGATTTCGGTTTTTTTTATTCAATAAATAGGTGTGTCTTTAATGGTTTTTGTTATTCGCAAAAGTAGTGTTAATTGCCTTTGATTCTGGGATTTGTTTTGTTTTGTATAAGTAGGTATTTAATTAATTTGTTTTGGCACATATAATTAACATGCGTAGTAGTTAACGAACTTGAAAGGACTTGTCCAACTAGCTTAATAAATAATTGTATTTATTTGGAACCTATGTAGGTAATGATCAAGCATGTTGATAAGAATATAATAAAGTAGATATACCTCTATATACAAGTTTTAACAGAATGAACCCATGAAGGGGTCATCGTACTTGTCATTATGAACTTGTACTATGGGACCAACAATGTAATCGCGAAAAAATAATCGACTGTCCCATACATTTCTATACGCATAACTGAACAAAATGAACCGACTGAACAGCTGATTTTTTTTCGAGATTTCGGAGTTGGTTCCATTGTAAAAGTTGTTTGTAATTATGGATAATTAGTGTTATACGTTATATATTAGTATTTCTACTGTCATCGGTTGATACGGTAGTAGGTACTTACTGTAACTTATGAAATTACAGAAACGGCTACGAAAGAACCGCTTTTTTTTCTAATAATAGTCATAGTTATAATTCGAAAACACTTTTTCTTAATTCTTTATTGTACACCATAGCAACATATATTATACAGTGAAGAAAAGTTCATGTACAAAGGCGAGCTTAACTCAAAGTTGAGTTTTCTTCCAGCAAACCTTTGAGTGATAGAAAGAGATCACAATAGTGAGACATAATTCGAAAACAATCTTTGTTCGTCTATAGTAAGGAAACGCTAAAATTGAAACCCAAAAGAGATAGTTCGGTTGTGAATATACGAACGCGAAATAAATGAAATAAACTAGGTACAAAACTATA
This sequence comes from Lacanobia wlatinum, assembly GCA_947578705.1. NCBI lineage: Eukaryota > Metazoa > Arthropoda > Insecta > Lepidoptera > Noctuidae > Lacanobia > Lacanobia wlatinum. The sequence continues at coordinate 4,054,134 of OX388035.1, forward strand.
CATTTTCTATTATTAACTATTCATATTCTATGTATTCGAGTATTTGTTTGGTTCGACTGGGAAAAATATGAGCTCATGCGAAGGACTCCATTAACTACATTTACAGGTCAAAAGTATGGTCACACAGAAAAATACATTTTGTAAAAGTTTAAATAAATGAAACGATTTCATATTAATTTTAAATTACATATTTAGTAAACATAACAAAACTATTTTAAGGTCATGGCACACTATACCGACACCGCTTCACCCCAACAATTTATTTATTTATTTAAACTTTATGTACATTAGTGGTACAAAAATGACAACAACAACAATGTGGTAACAATTTACTTGACATTGAAATTAGAGCATTAAATCGTGTGCCGTAATATATATAAATTTCGTAAAGTCAATATGAAAAAGCCAATAGCGGGCAGTCGGTGCGCTTGCCGCTACCATACAACTCGACACGCAGCACCCGTCTCTAGAAGGAGCGGAAAGGAGTGTCAGACTCTTACTGACTAAAATCCATCCGTGTTCCTCCTAATGCCCTTTGCGTTCCAGGGCCGCGGTGACTCTTTCGAACAATTCCGGAACTCTGGCATGCAACCTAGAATGTATTTATGAACCTATGACAGGGATAATACAAGGAAAGTGCCTAAGAAGAAGGAGTCCTATGTGTGGGACGGGTTATGGAGGGTAGCGGCACAGAGAGTAAAGTTTTTGGGGGCCGAGTCACCCGCGTCCGTAGGAGATTACCTAATGTTAGACCCTACACGTGGTCCCCGGGTGGTGCTAATCAGGTGACAGTAACTGGTGGTAGGCTTCGGCCGATGGCTTGTGACCACCCACTGGGCAAAGACGTACCGCCAAGCGGCCTAGCCGCGTTCCGGTACGATGCCCAGTGTAGCCAATTCAGAGGAATTGGGTCGAAATAGTTGTTCCAATGCAGGCAGACCAACCAGGCTTGCGCTGACATGGGCGTATCGGGAGACTAGTCGCGGAGGATAGCGGGATCCGAGGCACGGTGCGCCGCTGGCCGACCGCAGGTAGTTGGGAGCCCAAGTAGTGTGCTAGCCACACATGAAAGGCTGCCCCGCCAACTGTCGAAAAATCCCGGAATGCACCATCGTGCTGGTTGGCGACCAGACGAGAGGGCCCGATGGACATTCCCGGGGGGGCTCGAGCGTCCCCGCAGTCTCCAGGCTAGTCCCCCTATGATGCCGTCCTGCCGGAGCGTGCCTGAAGGTTAGCAGCATGGAACCTCATTTCACTTCCTTCTCCTCTCCTTCCTTCACTCAATATGAACAGGAAAAATAAGAGAAAAGCTGTACAGCGGCAGCACTCCCTCTCGCACAAAGTGCACCTCTCCAACATACGAGGTCTGCACTCAAATCTCGCCGCAGTCCACCACCACCTCGAGACGGAGAAACCAGCGCTCTTATTTCTGTCGGAGACGCAGATCGGATGTCCGTCAGACGTGTCATATCTGTCTTACCCAGGGTTTACCCTGGAGCACCACTTTAGACCACGCGCGGGCGTATGTGTGTACGCCCGGGACGACATCTGCTATCGGCGTCTCCGAAACCTTGAAGACTCCAGGTTCTCAACTCTGTGGGTTATAGTGGACACAGGCCTGGACAAAATTGTCTACGCCTGTGTCTATCGTTCGCACAGCGGTGATTTGGAGACAACTGGGCTCACACAGCACCTGAGTGAGGCGGCGGATGCAGCTCAGCAGCGGTACCCTTCTGCCCAATTGGTGTTACTGGGGGACTTCAATGCCCACCATCAGGAGTGGCTCTTGCCATACCAGTGCACAGACCATGCTGGACGAGAGACGCGAAAGCTAGCGCTAGCGTTAAATCTTACCCAGCTGGTCCAGGGGGCAACGAGGGTGCCGGATGTTGATTCGCACACTGCCAATTGCTTGGACCTTTTGCTGACAACTGATCCAGACCGCTACTCGGTGACGATTTCTTCACCACTGGGTAGTTCGGACCACTGTCTGGTGAAGTCTGTGTCCGTCTACTCCCCGCCCGATCCTAGTCCAAGAGGCACCCGGCGGGTATGGCGATACAGGTCAGCAGATTGGGATGGCTTGCGATCTTTCTTCGCTTGTTACCCTTGGCAGCCTACTTGCTTTTCTTCGACTGATGCTTCATTGTGCGCGGACGCCGTAACGGATGTGTTGCGGAGGGGAATGGAGTACTACATTCCGTTCTCTGACGTAACAATGTCTGGCGAAGCTCGTCCATGGTTTGGTGCCGAGTGCCATCGCGCTGATGCGCTTAAGCACGCGGCGTACCTAGCATGGGTCGACGCTCGTACGCGCAAAGCAAATGATGTGAGTCAGAAGAAGAGAGCCTTCAACAGGGCTGCCAAGTCCTGCAAGAAGGTGTTGCGGAGGGCTCGATTTGACCACATTAGCCGAATAGGGAACAAACTTTCTTCATACCCAGCAGGTAGTAAGGCTTTTTGGTCCCTGGCTAAGACCCGACGGGACGTTGGCCCACTCCGCTGAGGAGAAAGCGAACTTGTTTGCTTCTTTGTTTGCGGAATCTTCACGTCTGGATCCTGGTGGCGCGGAGCCCCCTGCTTCTCCTGCTGGATGCGAGTCGAGTATGTCGAACATCCGCATTCATCAGAAGGACGTCCGTAGGGTACTGCGTAACCTAGACGTGAATAAGGCTAGTGGCCCCGACGGGATACCGGCAGTTGTGCTGAAGACTTGTGCGCCTGAGTTGTCTCCGATCTTGACACGCCTATTTCGCCTCTCGTTTGAGACTGGAAAAGTGCCGAAGGCTTGGAAGCAAGCTAACGTGCAGCCTGTGCCCAAGAAAGATAGTCGAGCTGACCCGTCGAATTATAGACCTATCTCAGTAACGCGTACTGAATCATAAGCTCCTGGCATACCTAGAAGCAAATGATGTCCTTAGTGACCGACAATACGGATTCCGCCGAAATCGGTCTACTGGGGATCTTCTTGCGTATGCCATTCACATCTGGAGTGAGGCCATAGAGAAGCACGGGGAGGCACTAGCGGTCTCCCTTGACATCTCGAAGGCCTTCGACAGGGTCTGGCACGATAGCCTTATTAGTAAGCTTCCTTCCTTCGGTCTGCCCGCCGGATTGTGTGATTGGATCGCGGATTTCCTGAGGGATCGGTCTATACGAGTGGTCATTGATGGCTGCTCGTCTGGACTACTGGATATTAATGCCGGGGTTCCTCAGGGGTCGGTGCTTTCGGCAACACTGTTCTTGCTGCATATTAATGATCTGCTTAAACCCGGTACCTTTGGGTATGCAGACGACAGCACTGTTGCTGAGAGATACGTGTCCGACGCACGAGCTGATGGGTCGCAGATCCGGTCTCTTCGGGAGGCTATGGTTGAGCGCTTGAACGTGTCCTTACAGGCTGTCTCAGAATGGGGCGAAGCCAATCTGGTCAAGTTCAATGCTGCTAAGACCCAAGCGTGTCTATTTTCCGCTAAACGGAGCCAATTCCACCCAGCTCCATCTTTCCGAGGTGCAACCGTGCCGATAACCGACCAACTTGAGCTTCTTGGGGTTACATTAACATCTACCCTCAATTTCGGCCCTTTCATAGAGGCAAAAGCTCAAGTGGCTGCAAAGAAGTTGGGGATCTTAGCAAAGGTGAGACGGTACTTTACGCCGGAACAGCTGCTCAAACTCTATCAAGCGCAAGTTCGATCATGTATGGAGTACTGCTCTCATCTTTGGGACGGATCTGCCAGATACCAGCTTGATGCCCTTGAGTCAATTGAGAAACGAGCCAAGAGGATCATCGGCGATGATAGGCTCGTCGCGACGAAGCTCCAAAGTCTTGAGCATCGACGACGAGTTGCTAGCCTGTCGGTTTTCTACCGGTTGCATTTTGGGGAATGTGCGACGGGATTGCATAATTTGATTCCGCCCAGCCCGTTCCATCATCGGACCACAAGACGAACGGCGATGCGCCACCGGTACATGGTGGACATCCCACCCACGCGCACAAAACGTTTTAGGAACACATTCATAGTGCGTGCAGCTAAGGAGTGGAATTCCCTGCCGGAGTCTGTGTTTCCTGATAGCTATAACCTGGGAGTATTTAAGTCAAGAGTGAATAGGTTACTTCTAGGCAAGCGTGCTCCATCTTCGACCACATCATCGCTTACCATCAGGTGAGATAGTGGTCAAACGCGAGCCTATACAAGGTAAAATAAAAAAAAGTCCCACAAACTTCCTTTTTAACCCATTAACGCCCAAATAAAAACCATTTAAAATTTTACGTAAACAATTTTTGATATAGTTAATAAAACACTTTAATTAAGACACTGTATAGAAAAAACAAACAAAAAATAATCGGAAGTTGTATTTTTAGGGGTGTACTAAGTTTAGTACAATGGGCGCTTAGGAGTGATATTGGGCAAAGCATCCTCTATACAGGCATAGTGTTTTTAGGCACTTGTCACATGCTCTTTTGACCCGGTTGGAACATACAACACATTCAGTTGGTTCGGTATATATTTTTCGGTTATGCCCATATTTTCTTCTATTTTCTTCGTTCAATCCAGAGGAAAGAACGTCTTGTTTTATTGTTTTTTTTTTGGCTCAAATACGCTCGTGCTATGTGTCTGCGACATGCTAGCTGATCCACACGATCATTTGGATTTCTAGTCTTCATGTAACATTCCACATCGACAATTTTTTTTGTAAAAGGTCACAAAGTGGACGCAATTTGAACATTTTATAGGTAGACATAGGTTCCTTTTTATTTCCAAGAATCTGTTTCTTGACGTGCACTCTGAAACTACTGGTACACCGAGATCGTCATCTAAGCTCCAATGTGACTGTCACTAGGTAATTTATGGTAACCATATTATAAGAATGCCCAATAATTTACGGAGTTCCTCTTTGGTAAAAACTTTTTCGTGCCTATTGTTTTTTCCAGCATATTTCTTGCTTTGCATTGCGATAAGTTCTAGCACTTCATCATCAAAAAGATACTCAAAAACTTGAACAGGGGTACCCTTTAGGTTATTCGAAACATGAACACGTTGTTCTTCACTAGACATTTGATCTGTAGTAGACCGAGAAACGGAGTAAAAAGGCACATATTTTCTCCAAGTTGGCACCTCACCAATAGTTGAATCTTTTTCTCTTTGGCACGTTTAGTCAAGTAGATGATGTGAATTTTGTGAGGGATTCATCGGCACCACTGCTCTATTCATCTTCAATAGTGGACAGTGGTATGTCTGTGAGGAACAACTTCTATGTTGCCAGCAAGCAGGAACGTCTGAAGGTAATCCATGTTCGTATAAGTCGTCGTCTCCACCTTCCTTTTCATCGGTGATAACGCCTGGATTGGGTGGTAGCATAAACACATCGTAAGTAGCATCATCATCACTATCTTGGCTAATAATGTCGTATATAGTAATAATGTCTTGCAAACCAAAATAGTTTTTTTCTTGAGTAAAAGTAAGGATGTCGTTTTGCCATTTTGTACTTTTAAATGGTTTTCTCTTGCCACCTGATAACCAAATGAATAAAGGGTCACTTATAGAAAGAGAAAAAAAATATCCAAAAACTCTCGACTAATTAGCATAGTACAAAAATACAAAATAAAAATTGTGACGCAGACGGAGTTGCGCGGGTCAGCCAGTAGTTGATATTCGGGCTGATATATATGTTCAAATCGCACGGTAACCTGCTTGCGCGATGCAGGATTTCGAAGTAGGAGTTTGCTGCTGGTTGGATAGATGGCGTCGCGTTTCTTTTTGTTGCGATCTAGATTTGCTCCGTTGGTTTTTCTTGTGGCGGCATTGATGCCGCTACAGGATCAGATCCGTGACACCACCAACAAAGACCGAAAGAAATGGAATGCGATCGCCCGAAAAGTCATTCGTGTGGGCCACGACCCTCAGCAATGAAGAATATGACATAAATAACATACATGTAGTTTATTTCTCTCACAAAAAGTACAATTTTGGTACAAAGTATCTAGGTTACTGGCAGATTCAAACCTTTGTGAGAGCTGGAGTCTACACTGGGTTCGAGACCTGTATTTATTTATTTTTATTTATTTGTTATATACTTTATTGTACACCTCATAACAAGCACAGGAAAAACGCTTATAAAAAACTGGCCAAGTGCGAGTCGGACTCGCGTGCAAAGGGTTCCGAACGAATTTTTTTTAATGTTATTTTAACACTATACACTTCTTATAAGTTTTTCTGTAATCTATAGAAAAATATCTATGAACTCCATTTTTTTCAAAATTTTAGGCTCAGTAGGTTCGGAGATAAGGGGAGGGGAATGATAATTTTTTGTCTAATTTCTTGAATAACATGAAAACCATTTATTTTAAAATAATGAAAAAATATATAATTAAAACCCTCACTCAGTGAGCCCTTTCATTTTATATGTCACACAATAGTGTTCAAAAAACTTTTTTTTTATATTTTATAGTTTGACCCCCAAAAGTGACCCCCATACTAAAAATTTAATAATTTACGTAACGCGTCCGTGTTCGGGTCAGAGAAGTCCATATGTGTACCAATTTTCAACAGCATCTGTCCAGTGGATCCAGAGAAAGCTGGCTGTGAGAGACGAACAGACAGACAGACACCCAAGTGATCCTATAAGGGTTCCGATTTATTTCGGAACCCTAAAAACTAGTGATCAGTGGGCGGTCTTATCGCACAGGACAATCTCTTACAGACAACCTTTGGATGGACTGAAATAAAGAAGTTAGATTTAGGGCGTCTGTATGACAGATCTCCGGGCTCACACTCTTAAAAGTTAGAGTATTACGGTGCACTTACGTACTACAACTTTGTGAAAGCTCCAAGTATTGAGAGGAAGAGAATTATCAAATACAAAACAAAAGGAGACTTCACCCCATAGCCTATGAAGGGCACTGGGCGTGAGCACTTACCAGACAAAACAGATTGATTAGGGGGCGTCCATTAATTACGTGAGGCGATTTTGACGATTATAGGACCTCCCCCCCCCCTTGGTGAGATGTCGCGAGATTTGACTCGACCCCCTCACCCACGTCCTAATCTCACGTGAGATTTTTAAAAATGCGTGTTTTTAGAGTAAACACGCCAATCTGTGAATCAGACTAGTTAAGACTTCTTTCTTTCTTACTGAAATTTGTAAAAGATTATTTTAATTCAGTCCACAGGGACTCATGTGTGTTGTCTTCTTAAGAATAATTACTCAAACCAACATGTCCATGTGATTTTCAGTATAATCAGCACTCTTAAACTGTTGTAGTTTTGCTGGTGCGCTATGGAAAGTTTACCGGTGCTCTGCAGCTCAGAAACATGTCATGTTTTACTAATCGATTTTTTGAACGACCAGTTTTTTCGCAATTTTATACTACCTATTGCATCTGTTGCTTTCGCAAAAAAAAATACGTGATATATGCTGTGACCCCCCTTCTCCCCCACATGAGATTCGGTGAGATTAGGCTCGACCCCCTCACCCCCTAAAATGCCTCACGTAATTTATGGACGCCCCCTTACGACGTAACGAGGGGATTCACCACAAATTCATGATGATAACTGATCACTAATTAATTTGTTTGACTACAATCTGACCCGTGTGAATAGACCTTGTCGATTCTCCGGAAGAACAAATAGATGATTAAAATAAAATGGTTTATTAATTTCATTGATTAATGTCCTAAAATTAATGATGCTATCAGAGAAAACATTGGCGCTGACTTATCATTAGACGGGTCTGCTAACACCTCATTAATCAAATTTTGGCAAGTTTATGTAAAAAATATGTTAATTTAATTAGATTTAAAAATTTGGTCAAAGTTATTAAGAATATCATTCCTTTATAATTAACCTATCGTATCATTAACGGTCGTTTGTCAAAAAAGTGCAGGTTCCCACGGAAATCCGGTGGTTCTATACAAATTAATGATACATTTGCAAAATAAACTGACACGGAGTCCTTCATTTAAAAGGGAGGATACTCCGACTAGACGCGTGTTGTACCTGGTGGACAACTGCCCGATGGTTGACATCGGGCGGTTGTATACCATTATGTTCAAATCGCTCGGACAACTCTATATGATTTAGTTCGTAGGTGGTGGCATAAATGCCTCTACACTTTCGCCGTTTCTGATAATAAGTAATTGAAATACTTCTTTAGGTGACAACTAACACATATTATAATGTACAAGACAAAGTTAATTTGAGAAAAAAAATATGCCTTCTCTATGGGTATGAGAAGTGACCTTTGCACTTTAAATACACAAACCGCGACCCGCCGCCTTCCGGCCTCGCCGTCGAGGCCCTGTGCGACGTCCCAGTAATAATATTACTACTCCCCGTCTTTTGCCTAACGAACCAACCCGCGCCGCTGAGCCATTAGCTTTAAACTCCATAAATAATGTCATGACCCAGCCTGTCCCTTGCTGTCCTCCCCAGAACGACGCCGCTGAGCCGAGGCCCGTACCCCACAGGGGGGGGGGGGTACCCTCAGTGAGCGGAGTTGTAGTTTTAAGAGTATTGTTGCCTTGGCTGGGGGCTTTAGAACCGGGCTAGCAGTAACCACCCTTAGGTGAACTGCGAGTGGTCCTGATAAAAAAAGCACTTTAAATAGAATGAAAATAACAGCTGCTGCCTGCTGCTGTTGCTAGCTGGAATGTATTATAAGCACCATAGAAATATTAAAAACAGATTAACACTCTTACCCTCCTTTGCGCTCCGAGAAAAACACTGGAAAAATATGTTAATAAAATTCCGTCGTGTGAATATTGCGTCTAACTTCTTCGCCCATTCCGTTACTCTCTTTCACACTTGTTCATCCAATTTCCACCTACTGTTGTATACATTTCCTTATCCTAATATATAAAATTCTACCGTTACTGATTGAGTGACTGACAGACAACGTGCAGCCGAAACTACTGGTCGTAGAAAGCTTATATTTGGCATGTAGGTTCCTTGGAGAGTGTAGGAGAGCACTAAGAGGATAAAGGATTTCTCGAAATGCTGAACTGTAGTGCTATTCTCTAACAACATTTTCGTATCTCGACAGTAGAATTCGAGGTGAGTTTCAAATGAAGATCTTTATGTTGTGTGCAATAAAGCTCACTTTGTGAGTTTTATCACTCAGGTGAAGCTCGATATCGAAATAGTTTCTTACAGAATAGACTAGCTGGAACGGGAAAAACGGGATATACGCGTACAACGTCGCGGGCAAAAACTAGTATAATATAATACTTTTCTTAAACGGCTGGACTGACTTTAATGTTTCTTGTGTGTGTTCGTTTGATTGAGTTTGGTGGTTTAGATCCACAGTTGAAACCGGTAGGTGGTGCTGCAATTAAGAAAAACTGGCCAAGTGCGAATTGGACTCGCGAGCAAAGGGGTCCGAACGATTTTTATTTAACATGTTATTTTTACACTATAGACTTTTTATAGGGTTTCCTGTTATTTTTAGGTAAAGATCTATTATCTCCATTTTTTTTCAAAACTTTAGGCTCAGTAGTTTCGCAGATAAGCGCGAAATGGTAATTTTTCGCCTAATTTCTAGAATAACTTCAAAACTTTTTATTTTTAAATTATGAAATAAATATAATTAAAACCCTCACAGTAAGCCCTTTCATTTGATATGTCACACGACGTTGTTCGAAAAACGTTTTTTTTTTTAATTTTCTAGACCCCCATACTAAAAATATAATAATTTACGTTACACGTCCGTGTTTGGGTCACAAAATTCCATATGTGTACCAAATTTCAACAGAATCGGTCCAATGGATCTGGAGAAAACTGGCTGTGACAGACGGACAGACAGACACCCAAGTGATACTATAAGGGTTCCGTTTTTTGTTCGTAACCCTAAAAGCCTACCCCAGCAGATCGTTAGTACAGTAAAAATAAATGAATAGCTGGGAAGAGGTATCGAGTATGATTCCTAACTCATGAGCTGTAACAGTTCAAATAAAGACGAGACCTTGACCGAACGCAGTATGCGCCAAGCAGGACTATCGGAACGCATACGTGCTACAGACTAATGATTGTGGACACAGTATGGTCAAGTTAGCAGCTACTAGCGATACGGAGCTGAGTTTTAAAATTGAGCTATCTATCAACAACACAATTATAAGCCTTTGGATACCTTAGCCACATAATTTAATTCCCGGAGAATGCAATTATGAACCCACATTATGCACTTTCTGCAGGGGCCAAAACCGGTTGTAAAATACCTGTTTATTATGGTAACAACTTTTATTTATTTTACATGTTTCTTTATATCTTTTTCTTTAAAATTGGGTCAGTAAAACGGTATTATTTTGTTAATGTAAAAGTGTATACCTACCGATAGCGAAATGGTAACCAAATGGAGATAACATATTATACATGTCGGTGACCCAATACAGCGGCACCGGTAACTTTTTTATTTTTATTATTTGTGATGGGTTTGCTCTTGACTCTATTCTAGGTCAGAGATGACAGAGACAAAGTCTACGATGGAGCGAGCTTACCCAGAAGGAGCCTGTTCACTCTAACTTTGAAGAGATTAGGGTTGTACGGACGACTAGAGTCACTATAATATTTTATTTTATTTTAATTTGACGTTCAAAAGTGCCTTTATTGGTCTAGTTGAAATAAATCATTTGACTTTGACTTTGACTTTGTAAGCGTTTGGCAAAACAGACGCAGGCAGAGAGTTCCACTCCTTTGCTGTGCGCATTAATTAATCTTAGAACTAATCCATTTTGCGAAATTTGTTCGAAAGAGTCACCGCGGCCCAGGGGGGCGGCTCTCAAAGCCCGAAGTCCGTAATTTCGGCCTTAGTTGCGGGCGTTTTCTACTCCGTATCACCTATGGACTTACGATTAGTCCGAACCCGAACTAAGAATGAATGACAACACGATTTGGCAGTTACTATCACGTTACCGAGTAGAAAACGCCCGCAACTAAGGCCAAAACTACGGACTTCGGGCTTAGAGAGTAGCCCCCCTGGAACGCAAAGGGTTTTTTTACCATTACCATTAGGTGGAATACGGATGGATTTTTAACCGACTTCCAAAAAAGGAGGAGGTTCTCAATTCGATGGATATTTTTTTTTATGTATGTACACCGATTACTCCGAGGTTTCTGATCCGATTTCTATGATTCTTTTTTTGTTCGTTGCAGTATACTTGCCGTTTGGTCCCATAAAAATTTGATTCAGTTTGGTTCAGTAGTTTTTATTTTATTAGCATTTTTGCTTATTTCAATTTCTGCGTTAACGAAGACGTCGTCCAAGTATCACCAAGTAAAAGTGAGAAAAAAAAACTTTTTACAAAAAAATATTACCGACTTTCAAACAAAACACTACAAGGAATAAAATAACCTTAATTTCGGAATTCGGTGTTATAAAACAAAGAAACAAAACCAAACACAGCGACTTCCGAAATTAAGGTTATTTTATTCTTTGTAGTGGTTTTAGTTAGTAAGAATCTGATACTCCCTTCTGCTACGCCCAGAGCGGGCGGTTGATGATTTCCCATCCTAAAAAAAAACCTGTACCGTGTCCCTGTCTTTCTGATAGAAGACCCGAACCGGAGAATAAGTACTGTGTACTTCATATTATGGCACGAACCATCAAGGAACTGCAATCCTAGAAGCAGGATCCATCTAGCAGTGGGCCTTCCCCAACCATAAACCGCTGTCAGCGCGACCTCTGACCCTGTTTACCCCCACAACACAACGCCGTAGTCATAAGTTTACGTCTTACAATCAATTAACACCTACACGATTATTTTCCGAATGTTTACTCATTTAACCACTATTTATAGAACCTTTAAAACGATATTTACATATTATTGAACAATACATAATTACTATTGTACATAGTTTTGTCTCCTACTTGTGTATGGCTGTCCTTTGGTGGGTAACGGCCTTTACCTATGCCAACGGAGTTTCACTTTGGATACATTTAGGTATATTTGCAGTGACCATTTCCAAAGATGGCTATGAGAACATAGCCCAAAACATAGTTATTGTGCTTTGGAATAACAAATAAATATTGCATTTAGGTAGAAGATCTACCAGGCTAGTTAATATAGCCTTAACAAAGTCAACATAGTCAGCGCCGTCTAATCGGAAGACATCCCCTTTTCTATCGAGGATAAAGAACTTTTCATGTATTTTCTATATTATGTAAGAATAATAACGCCCGCGCCGTTGGCTAGAACAATTTTACGATAGGATATGTACGTGGTAGATTCGCAAATGACTTTCCGTTCGTCTAAGCTGAAAACGTTTCATGTTCCTATAATTATTACGATTGAGACAAGAATATGTATGGTGGTATTACTTTGTCCGAACCAGGGGAGCTACTCTCTAACGAAATCCGTAGTTTCGGGCTTAGTTGCGGGCGGGCATTTTCTACTTCGTATCACCTAACCACTGAGAACTAATGATAACACTATTTGACAGTTACTGTGAAATCGTGTTGTCATTTATTCTCAGTTCGGGTTCGGGACTAATCGTAAGTCTGTAGGTGATACGGAGTAGAATACGCCCGCCCGCAACTAAGCCCGAAACTACGGATTTCGTTAGAGAGTAGCCCCCCAGAACCCTTAGTGCGACTTCTTGAACGTACTCGATGTCGTTAATGCAATCGTTGACCCGTTTAGTCGTTTTTTATTGTACCTACCTACATTGTGCGTATTCGTATGTGCCAAATAAATTAGTTTCTTTCTTTCTTTCTTTTAACCCATATCAATTTGTACAACCTGTAACAGAATAAACGCAATGCCTCTTAAGGGGTCATTGTACTCATCATTATGAACAACTTTTGCCATGCGACCAGTACTGAAATCGCGAAAAAAGAAAATCGACTCCCCATACATTACTTAACCTACATGGTTTTCATATGTTATTGACGATTGTATGGACTTCAAAAGAGACTATGACCTCTGAGTCTGTTTCGGTGTTTCTTCTCAGGGTAGTCAGCTAGGAAATACCGGCCTCATCAAGATTAATACGACAAAAAAAAAAAATTACGTGTAAAAGAGTTACTTGTAATCTATTTGCAAAATAAATATCATTTATTTATGTGCGCATAACTCGACAAAATGTACTGAACAGCTGACTTTTTTCGCGAAGTCGGGATAAGTATTGTATTTATTTTGTTACCCGTTGTATTTACAAGAATAAGTTGTCCTCCCACCAAACGACGTTTATTCAGTCGAATCGACGGGCAGTTTCAATATAAATTGACTTTTACGATAACGTACGTAACGTTTAAAAATTCCCACTAAGACCACTGTTCTTTCATTATGACCTTGACTAATATTAATAGCATATCAGGGCGCCACACCACAGTTATTCAACGCTAAGCCACGCAGTACCTACGTTAGATCTTAGCATCGCCACAGATAATATAATAATAGCGTAGCATCGCTGTAAACACGCAGCTAACGTGGCTAAGTTTTCCGTGCACAGTAACGTAGCAGTGGACTTTAAATTAAGAGCACCATTTTTAGCTTTCGAAGGCTAATGATGATATCAGACTTCACAATGATACATCCCTCATATACTGAACTTGTTTACAATATTGCGGCTGTTATTTTTGCGAATTTCAATGTATCATTAAACGGTTCATTAGGAAAATCCCCAATTCAGAAAAAAAAAAAACGAGTCAGCGTCATCAGTTTTGACACCTTGTCATTTAATTGCTTGAATAGCACGCAAATAGTCGTTTCTGCTATTTTTGTTTAGGTCTTTGAAGAATTCTTCATTACATTCGATTTTTCTAGAAATCCATCCTTTTAAGAGTTCCGTACTCAAACGGCAACTTGTTACCAGGCCTCCGCTGTTCGTTCGTCCGTCTGTCTGTCAGCGGGCTGTATCTCAAGAACCGTAATAGGTTACCAGTTGAAATTTTCACAGTGTTCATTTCTATTGCTAGTTGCCACTATAGCAACAAATTCTTATATATACTAATACAAAAAGCTGAAGGGTTTGTTTGTTTGCTTGAACGCGCTAATCTCAGGAACTACTGGTCCGATTTGAAAAATTATTTCAGTGTTGGATAGCCCATTTATCTTTATCCAAGGAAAGCTCTAGGCTATATATCATCACGCTAAGACCGATAGGAGCGGAGAAGACGAAGTTGCGGGGGTCAACAAGTTCCTAACAAAAATTAAACTACATAAAAATTTTACGGGGTTACCGTGTCGGAATCCGACTCGCACTTGGCAGGTTTTTCAGGATTCTTTTTCCCACCCAGTAACCTAAAGCTTGGTACAGAGGACCTTCTACAAGGTGGACCGATGACCTGAGGGGCTACTCTCTAAGCCCGAAGACCATAGTTTCGGGCTTAGTTGCGGGCGTATTCTACTCCGTATCACCTAACCACTAAGAATTAATGACAAGGCGATTTGAGAGTTACTGTCAAATCGTGTTGTCATTCATTTTCAGGGTCAGGGTCAGAAGTCGCGCTGACAGCGGTTTATGGTTGGGGAAGACCACTGCCAAATAGATCCTGCTTCTAGGATTTCAGTTCCTTGATGACTCGTGCCATAATATGAAGTACACGGTACTTATTCTCCGGTTCGGGTTTTTATTTTAGGATGGGTAATCATCAAATGAACCCGCCCGCTCTGGGCGTAGCAGAAGGGAGTGTCAGACTCTTACTGACTAAAACCCATCCGTATTCCTCCTAATGCCCTTTGCGTTCCAGGGGGCTACTCTCTAAGCCCGAAGTCCGTAGTTTCGGCCTTAGCTGCGGGCGTTTTCTACTTTGTAACGAGACAGTAACTAGCAAATCGTTTTGTCATTCATTTTTAGTTCGTGTTCAGGACTAATCGTAAGTCCGTAGGTGATAAGGAGGAGAATACGCCCACAACTAAGCCCGAAACTACGGACTTCGGGCTTAGAGAGTAGCCCCCCTGGTTAGGGCCGCGGTGTTATTAATGGTTACATAATACCATCCATAATACCATAATTACCTCAATCTAATTGACATCTGACACCATATTGTCTTGTAGCTTTTTCTTCAAAGAATAAATCCACAATTATCTACAAAGTTATTGTCAGCATGACTGAGCATTTTAAACTGTAATTACTAGCTTTTATTTCAGTCCAAATTTCATCTTTGACGTAATACTCATTAAATGTATTATAAATATCTAGATGTGTATAAATAAAGCTATCAATAACATGCAAATTATTGTGAAGAAGAAAAACTTGACCGTAGTTTTTTTGGAGTTAATAAGGTGTTGACGTAAATTTCAGGTCATAATAATAATAACTTCATCATGACGAATAACTACCGGAGATTTATTGTGAAGGACGGCACGGTCGACATATGTCGGGCATGTCACCGTCCGGGAGAATCAATTCGCCACATTATCTCTGGTTGTTCTCGTCTAGCTAATGGAGAATACTTGCATAGGCACAACCTTGTAGCCAGGATTATCCATCAGCAACTTGCTCTGAAATACTCTCTTGTGGAGTCAAAGGTGCCGTACTACAGGTATGCGCCCGACCCAGTTCTCGATAATGGCAATATCACATTGTACTGGGATCGGTCCATCATCACTGACAAGACTATTGTTGCTAATAAGCCTGATATAGCGAGTGAGGCGTGCAATGATTATAGACATAACCGTCCCGCATGACGAGAACCTCGTGAAAGCCGAGAAAGATAAACAAATTAATTATATTGACTTGGTTCGCGAGGTTGTCGACATGTGGGATGTGGATTCCGCAATCATTGTACCGATAGTCGCGTCGGCCAATGGCTTAATAGCCACGAGCCTCGACCAACACCTCAGGAGGCTCTCGTTGGGCAGCTGGATCAAGGGCTTGATTCAGAAAGCGGTACTTCTGGACACGGCTCGCATTGTCAGGAGGTTCCTCTCTCTGTAGCCCTGACTGCCGGTAGCTTGGACCCTGTTCCCGATACCGGTGGGCTACTATTTTTTATATTTTTAAATGTTTTATTTTTTTTGAAATATTTAAAAATATAACAATTATGTATAGTAAATGAATAAAGGAAATAACTTTATTGACATAAAAATATTACAGCCAAACATGTGAAGCCCCTGACTCCCGTGCTAGGCGAATCTGTGTTACAGGAATCAGTGTCCTCCGCCATAAATCAATACACATTTCAATTTTTATGTAATAAAATACAAAGAATAACTAACACTAGTAAGTATTGAAACCGAAAATAAAACTATAAAGTGGAGCAAAGCGAACGTGCGAGTGTGTGATTGCGTGAGTGATGGTGTGTGTGTATGTGTGATGGTGAGCGAACGCATGTGTGTGTGCATGAGTGTGCATGGCTTCAATCTTAGCTTAAGGATTGAAGCCATGGTTTTAAAATTTGTTTTCAAGGTAGTCGATATCTTTGGATCTCATAGGACCAGTTTTTCGAATGAAAATTAATGTGACAAATTGGCTGTAAGCGCGGGAATTGCAAGTTGCCCACACACCGCACCGCGGTTTGTGAGCTTGTCCTGAGGCGAGACGATTACGTTACGATTCCGATTAGTGTGCGTTACAGGAGGGAGGTTTATACAAAGAATACTGCACGACTTGAATTGATACGGTGCGAGTGTGCGACCCTTTCCGAGTTTCCTAGGGTCATCGACAATTTCACTGACACTGACAGCACAAAATACAGGGTAACTGGTAGGTAACTGATACTTTCTGAAAGAGCTGGAGAATAAATCCCCCGAATAATATAATCAATTTCTTTGGTAATAATCATTTAGTGTATGAACCAGAGTTCGATTACTCGAAAACAACTCAATTTAGCGGCCATGTGACCGGGGTCAAAATCAGTAGAATTCATTTCCATCACATCGGTACTCTTCGACGTATGGTTCAGTAGAAAACCAGCGTCAGGCAACTCCTAGTTGTTTGGCATTTTGCTGGACATATTTGGCTCCCAAAATAATAATGTCTTGACCCAGCCTATCCATTGCTGTCCTCCCCATAGCAACGCTGCTGAGCCGAGGTCCGTACACCACCGGGGGTGCCCTCAGCGAGCGGAGTTGTAGTTTTAAGTTTTGTTGCCTTGCCTGGGGGCTTTAGAGTCATTTGAGGCCACCACAGGCTAGCCCGGTTGAGCAGTAACCACCCTTAGCGAGGTGAACTGCGAGTGGTTCCGTTAAAAAAGGACATATTTGGCGCAGCCGCGGACCACGCAATATAATTATTTTAAATATTAGTTTCCTATTATTTGCACCTACATTGTGAGTATCTGTGGGTACCAAATAAATTAGTTTTCTTTCTTATTTCAGTCTGTAGGTCCCTTCTTCATCTCCTTATTTTCAGTTCATCTAAAGGATTGGTTACACTTGTTATATAATAAATATTCTCTTTAAGTTTATTCTGAACTAAAACTAATGCTAAGCTACTGTTTTGGATGATGTATAAAATAAAATATTAAAATTTAATAAAATAGATTTTTTTTTTCAGGAACTACAGGTAAAGAAGTCATCATCCAAATATCGCCAAATGTAACCTGACAAAAGTCTATGATCAGAATCAGATATCCGCAAGAGAACCAAGGTTACCGACATAGCCCGAAGGATCGCCAAACTGAAGTGGCAGTGGGCAGGGCACATTGCTCGCAGAACAGATGGCTCATGAGGCCGATAAAATCTGGAGTGGTGACCGCGTACCGGAAGACACAGCGTTGGCGCGGCCTCCCACAAGGTAAACCGATGACCTGGTGAGGGTCGCGGGTAGCCGATTGATGCGAGATGCACAGGACCCGTTGTTGTGGCGACATGTGTTCAGCAGTGAACGTCTTTCGGCTGATAATAATATGATGATGATGAACCTAACTTGTGAAGTTGTTCATACCCCAACCAGTGTGACTTAGTTTAAAAAAACTTTTTTAGTACCTGCGTACCCATTCATAGCGTACCGGCGTGATGTTATGTTATGAACTGGTAAAAACAATAAACAGACATACGATTTCAGCAATCCCGATCCATTTGCTATCATTTATTGAAGAGTTCCGTTGCCTACCTCCAAAGATTTTAATCAGATCTTCACCAAACTTTAATGGAACCAGTCCGCGAAAATACTCCTCCAAAAAAAAAATCGTCCAAATCGGTTAAAAATTGGCGAAAATATCGCTGATCAAGCATTTTTCATGGGATCCCATCATCAGATCCTAACTTATACCTTCCATCATCAGCTCAGCAACATGAGATGATGATTACCAGGCACAAATATCTATATTGCGTAAGAAAGTTCATGAGAAACATTGTATGTGCCTATAAAATTTTAGGGTTTCTCTCGATTTTCATGGGATCCCATCATCAGATTCTGATTTGGTGACAATGGGACTACTTCAGGAGTATAGGCTTTCGAATAAAAAAAGAATTTTTAAAATCAGTCCACAATTAGCGGAGAAATCGGTGAACACACTTAAAAAAAAAAAACTTGAGAGGTGTCAAGGGACACGCGGATGGAACGAAGTTCCTTTGGATTAATTAGGGAAGGAATTGTAAAAAAAAATATTATAAGGGAGCCTCCTCTCTCGGGAACCCTGACTACCGGTAGCTTGGACGCTGTTTCCGAAAGCGGTGGGCTACTATTTTTTATATTTTTAAGTGTTTATTTTATTTTATAGAAATGTAACAAATATGTAAGTAAAATGAATAAATGGAATAATAATAAAAAAAATAAAAAAAAATTATAAAAATAAATTAATTAACTAAAAATTATATTTTTTTTTAAGTTATAATATATTTTTTTATTATTAACAAATATAATGTAATATAAACTTAATCAGTAGGCTCAATTTTAGTAATAATTGGCTTGTCAAAATAACTGGCTTGCTTTCTATGAGAGAGAGAGAGAGACAGACAGAGAAACACGCGCACGCCGCACGGCTTACAACTAAAGCAAAAAGTATCGTTACAACTTTTGGTCTTAATTTAACCCCTCTTAGTCTAACCCCCTTTCGCAACGTGCAATAAGGAACTTCGTTCCAATAAAAAAAAAACATACATACAGCCGAACATAGAAGAGGTTCTATGTTCGACTGTATGTTTCTTTTTTATTTTTTTACTTTTTAACCGACTTTTTCAAAAAGGAGGAGGCTCCTTTTTCATAAAATCGGTTAAAAAGTAAGATGAATGAAAAGGTTCATGCTTAATCATTTTATAATATCATGCAAGTTCACTGACCAAAGATAATACTTCAGAGAACTTGAAAAAGGCCTTGTTTAATAAGGGACCAATCTTGAAAAGTTGAAGTATTAGTAAAAACATTAATTTGTTTTTGTGGTTACGGTTGGTATTTGCCTACAGTTTTATAATCGGTAATGTGAATATTTCAAGTTAAAGTTCTTGATTGTTATTAACAAACACTTGAGTGGGCAGATAAGGGGTAAAGACTCCACCTACCTTTTCGGAATGAACTCTAGAAGCCAATGTAAACTTACATGGGTGCCAGAGGATGGACGGCGTCACCGAAACTGGCCCAGAAAGCAGTAGCGAAGTTAGTTGGAGGCACCACCTCCAACTAACTTCGCTACTAAAGTTAACATATGCAGGTTATTAAGTTTGCTTACTTATTACTATTCTACAGAACCCAGAAGATACCAAGAATCATACGAAATAGAGCAGCTAAAACTCGAACGCACCTCCGACCGTTTCAAATACCTACTAATGCTATACCTATTAAAATATGCACCCTTATTAGGATTCCGAACAAAAACCGGAAACCTTATAGGATCACTCGGGTGTCTGTCTGTCCGTCTATCACAGAGTCAAGAGTGAATAGGTTACTTCTAGGCAAGCGTGCTCCATCTTCCACCACATCATCGCTAATCGCTTACCATCAGGTGAGATAGTGGTCAAACGCGAGCGTATAAATAGTAAAAAAAAAAATCTCCGGATCCACTAAACCGATTCTGTTGAAATTTGGTACACATATGGACTTCTGTGACCCAAACACGGACGCGATACGTAAATCATTAAATTTTAGTATGGGGTCACTTTTGGGGGACAAATATAAAATTAAAAGAAAAAAGATTTTTGAATAATATTGTGTGACATATCAAAAGGGCTTACGGTGAGGGTTTTAATTATATTTTTTTTTCATAATTTTAAAATAAATGGAATGGAATGGAATGGTTGGTTTTTAGAAATTAGACGAAAAATGACCATTCCCCCCCTTATCTCCGAAACTACTGAGCCTAAAAGTCTTCTTCACAATAATTTGCATGTTGTTGATAGCTTTATTTATACACATTTAGATATTTATAATACATTTAATGAGTATTACGTCAAAGATGAATATTTCGACTGAAATAAAAGCTAGTAATTACAATTTAAAATGCTCAGTCGTGCTGACAATAACTTTGTAGATAATTGTGGATTTATTCTTTGAAGAAAAAGCTACAAGACAATATAGTGTTAGATGTCAATTAGATCAAGGTAATTATGTTTATTTTCTACTCCTCTGTTGTAATTTTCTGATTGATTTCATTGCAGGATCCAAAACAGTTGTATCATTTCTCCGGGATTCGTCGAGCTTCATTGGCTCGGCGTTTTTTTTTTTGTTTCACTGTTGAATCTGGCTTTCGGGAGTTGCAGTGGTTGGGAATGTGTGACGGATTTGTCAAAAAAAAAAAATAGTAATCTTTGTTTCACAAGTCATCTCAATGATTATCTTCATTTATACTGCATTTGATGCAATGAAAACGTATGTCTTAATCTCCGCAAAACAAACACTGATTCATCATGTTTTTTTTTTAATTTGTAGATATAGATCTAAAACTACCTGTTTTTTGTTTTGATATAATTGCAATTGATTGTCTAACAAAATTGATGATTTGATGAATTTATTGAATAATTTACATATTTGCATTTAAAACATTCACATCTAATTTATCGACCTACCTCTTGTATTTTGATTTTGAATGAACATACATAGCGTTACTTTCCATGTCGTTGCATTTTTCTATGACTACTACGAGTATTAAGATTTACTATATTATACCATAACTAAGCGTTTTTTTTTTGTGATTGGAACAGTAATTTCACAGATTTCCATTTTGCAAGGTAAGGGTAGCGGAATTTGTTCGAAAGAGTCACTGCGGCCCTGGAACGCAAAGGGCACTAGGAGGAACACGGATGGGTTTTAGTCAGTAAGAGTCTGACACTTGACACTCTCTTCCAAGTCATTTGATGATTTCCCGTCCTTAAAAAAAAGAGATTACCATTAACAAATATAATAAGATTAATTATAAAAGTGTAAGCATAAATGGTTTGAACATGTTCAGAGGATGAATGAAAGCGACTAACAAAAGGTAGAACGAAGAAAAATGATGATGATCTGGAAATAAAGAAAAGTTTGTTTTGATCGGTAAAAACTGACCCTAATAATTATATCATTAAATCATAATGGTCATTATACCTCTACAGGGCTCCAAAAAAAGGTCCTCAACCTCATTCAATAAATTAAAACTAATGATTAAAAAGAAACCAGTGATAACTAAGGCATTTTTGGGTCCTAACCACAAATTCGAATGACGCAGGTTTGAATTTTGCAACCCTTTATCAATAGGTTTTATTAGGTATGTATTTATATGAATCCTTTTTTTTTTGAGGTTTTCGTGCGTCACTAAAACCAGAATAGATTTTTGGGACAGGGGCAGGACTCAGAAGACTACAGCTTTAGTTGCGACACGTCAAGTTTTGGGAAATACCCGCTGGTATCTGCCAGAATCCAGCTTGATGCCCTTGAGTCAATTGAGAAACGAGCCAAGAGGATCATCGGCAATTATAGGCTCGTCGCGACGAAGCTCCAAAGTTTTGAGCATAGAAGACGAGTTACTAGCCTATCGTTTTTCTACCGGTTGCATTTTGGGGAATGTGCGACGGAATTGCATAATTAATTCCTCCAAGCCCGTTCCATCATCGGACCACAAGACGAACGGCGATGCGCCACCGGTACATGGTGGACATCCCACCCACACGCACAATCGTTTTGGGTACACATTCATAGTGCGTACAGCTAAGGAGTGGAATTCCCTGCCGGAGTCTGTGTTTCCTGATAGCTACAACCTGGGAGTCTTTAAGTCAAGAGTGAATAGGTTACTTCTAGGCAAGCGTGCTACATCTTCGACCACATCATCGCTTACCATCAGGTGAGATAGTGGTCAAACGCAAGCCTATAAATAGTAAAAAAAAGTATGTTTTAAAGTGCTATTTAGTGTTGTAAATTAAAGTGTCATATTTGATTACTTAATCGGCTGTTTTTATTATCACGAACCACAAGCTCGTAACAATATAACATGGACGAAGATAATTGCACAAATTGTGTGGGACCCGTCCTGATCTCAATCGTGATAGATACAACCTGGGAGTTTGTCAAGAGTGAATAGGTTACTTCTAGGCAAGCGTGCTCTATCTTCGACCACATCATCGCTTACCATCAGGTGAGATAGTGGTCAAACGCAAGCCTATCAATAGTAAAAAATTGTGTTTTAAAGTGCTATTTAGTGTTTTTGGTTACTTAATCGGCTGTTTTTATTATCATGAACCACAAGCTCGTAACAATATAACATGTTTAAAAAACAAATATAATGTTTATATTACATTATATTTGTTTTTATCAATAGTAAAAAAAGGCTTTTAGGATTTGTACCTGCAGAGCATCATCTCTTAATATCACTACAATAGTGAAACATTAGACTTAACGCAACAATGCATTATCAACTAGTCAATCTTTATTTACGGATGGGAAATCATCAAATGACTCCTCCCGCTCTGGGCGGAGCAGAAGGGAGTGTCAGACTCTTACTGACTAAAACCCATCCGTGTTCCTCCTAACACACTTTGCGTTCCAGGGCCACGGTGACTCTTTCGAACAAATTCCGCAACCCTGGCAGGTACCATACAACCTAAGGGTTAAATGACATACATGTGATATAAAACAAATACGTAAATAGTACTTAAATCGAAAATAGTTTCTTATAGATTACCTGTACTATAAATACACATAATAGATATGCTACATACACACAGACCGCCGCATGGTGTCGGCCAGTACCGTATGGCGCCGTAAAAGAATAATACCATCCCATCACTACCCGTGGGTGTCGTAAGAGGCGACTAAGGGACACACCAGAGAATGGGCAGCAGCATTCTCTGTGAAACGCAACACCATACACTGCGATCGCCAACCCGCCTGCCAAGCGTGGTGATTATGGCAAACCCCCCGCCTTTGGGGGAGGCCTATGTCCAGCAGAGGACTTCTTCGGCTGTTATGACTGCTGAAGACTGATACACACAGAACAGCATATACATGGACACATAAATCTGCAGCACTACTATCAAATACGTTTATTAGTGCCTACAGTTTAAAAAGGGTGGAACAATTGGTTATGGGTGTCTGTGTCCTGCCACAGTAGGTGGCCTACAAATATTAATTTAAATTACACTAGAACGAGTATCTACACTAACATACACTATCAACTATTGAATCTTAAAACATATCTAAGTATAAGTAAATAAAAGTACAAGTTAAATATATCTATAAAAAAAACCGGACAAGAGCGAGTCGGACTCGTGTGCAAAGGGTTCCGAACGAATTTCATTTTTTGAACATGTTTTTTTAACGCCATAGACTTCCTATAGGTTTTCCTGTAATCTATAGGTAAAGATCTATTAACTCCATTTGTTTTTTTCAAAATTATAGGCTCAGTAATTTCGGAGATAAGGGGGAATGGTTATTTTTCGTCTAATTACTTGAATAACTTCAAAACCATTTATTTTAAAATTATGAAAAAAATATAATTAAAACCCTCACAGTAAGCCCTTTCATTTCATATGTCACACGATATTGTTCACTAAACTTTTTTTTTAATTTTCTAGTTTGACCCCCAAAAGTGACACCCATACTAAAATTTTAATAATTTACGTAACACGTACATAAATCCATATGTGCACCAAATTTCAACGGAATCGGTCCAGTGGATCCGGAAAAAACTGGCTGTGACAGACGGACAGACACCTGAGTGATCCTATAAGGGTTCCGTTTTTTGTTCGGAACCCTAAAAATCACTTAATACTAAAACAAATTGCTATTTTTTATAAACAAGCATTAAGGAATAAAAGCTTCCAGTATCTAAAAAAGAAAAAAAAACAATTTTTGAAGCGCCATATTCAGCCTAAGCCAGTACCTAAATAATTTCATTAACTTAGATATTATGCAAATACTTTTACCTCCAAACACTTACATATAGACAGAAGCACTATAAAATTACCTAATTAAGAACCTGCGTAGGATCTGAAATCTGTAGCATTTGAATCGTCATAGTGGCACCATAAAAACTCATAATGACGTTTTTGTAAGTGAGTACTGCGACATAATATTTCTTCCATTGTACCGGGTGACCTCTCTGAACTGTGCCCATGTTAAACGCATTGCTAACGTAAATATGTTGGCTAACTATAATTATGATGTTTTTGTAAAGTGGTGAAGATATTTATTTATGTATTAGCTGGCGACGGAAAATTATTAATATAACGCACTTTGAGGGTCTTTTTTGGTCTTTTTATAGAAATGAGGTAGAAAACAGTTATAGAATAAGTTATTGTAAGAAGGAATGAGACAAATAAAGTTTTTTTGGAGTATTCCCATCTGTCCCCGAGTGTTTGTCCCCAAACGGGGACAGATGGGAATTTTCGTGTCATCTGTTCCCAAATTCATAAATGGGGACAGATGGGAGTTATAAGTTTCATCTGTCCCCGAAATATTTTTTTATTAAAATTATTGAAGTATTTCCGAGGCTGGAATTGTCAGCGGTTAGGATTCAAAAGTACCGGGAGACCAGAAACATGTCAAAGTATTGCCGCGGCCAGAATTACGAGCGCTACAGATTCACAAGTAGAAACCAGGAGACCAGAAACATGTCAAAGTATTGCCGGGGCTGGAATTACGAGCGCTACAGATTCACAAGTAGAAACCAGGAGACCAGAAACATGTTAAAGTATTGCCGGGGCTGGAATTACGAGCACTATAGATTCACAAGTAGAAACCAGGAGACCAGAAACATGTCAAAGTATTGCCGGGGCTGGAATTACGAGCGCTACAGATTCACAAGTAGAAACCAGGAGACCAGAAACATGTCAAAGTATTGCCGGGGCTGGAATTACGAGCGCTACAGATTCACAAGTAGAAACCAGGAGACCAGAAATATGTCAAAGTATTGCCGGGGCTAGAATTACGAGCGCTACAGATTCAAAAGTAGAAACCAGGAGACCAGAAACATGTCGTAGTGATTCCGGGGCTGAAAGTAAGAACAGCAAAGACTCACAAACTATCAGGATTCCAGAATTATGTAGGTGATTTTTCAAGGATCAGAATATAAGATAGAAAATGTTGTGCGCCAACTCTAAAGTCTACGCAGACGAATTCGCGGGCAGAAGCTAGTTGATTATAATCGCTATGTAAAAATTTCAACTGGTACCTATATCTACGGTTCTTTAAATACAGCCCGATGACAGAAAGGCGGACGAACAGCGGAGACTTAGTAACAGGGTTCCGTAGATTAACCATTCGGGTACATAACCCTAAAAAGTCATTTTGTGCCAAACATTAACGAATTGGAATAAGGCGAAATAATTACGAATTATTAGGCAAGTTACCCAGATGAGCTTTTTTTATATGTGATGGGTTTGCTCTTGACTCTAGTCTAGGTCAGAGACGACAGAGACAAAGTCTACGATGGAGCGAGCTTACGCAGAAGGAGCCTGTGCACTCTAACTTTGAAGAGATTAGGATTATAAGCGTTCGGAAACACAGACGCAGGCAGAGAGTTCCACTCCTTTGCTGTGCGCATTATATGTATAAAACGTTCGGAAACGCTTTGCGCGAATTAGTGGAAAAGCAACAAGGTAGAGATGGAAGTTGCAGAGCGTCTGGATGTCCGACGGTAGAAGGGGACCGGTGGAATGAGGTCGTGGACTTCTTGGGCACACTCACCGAAGTACAATCTGTAGAAGACCGACAAGCAGGCAACCTTGCGGCAATGACCTGTAGAAGACTAAGGGCTAATTTGGTAAAGTAATTGCTGTAGAAATTACATACTATTTTAATAACACATGTAAATTCAGCTCAGGGTATATGGACTGGTACTTACGCATCAGCAAATAAGTGACATAATTTGTGCGCTTTTTGCAAGATATTTCTGCTGCAACTTTGTCATGTGAGGTGGTGCACTACGCACGTACATTTAGACGTAGAAACACGTGATCACTTAAGTATTGTTAGCCTCAGGAAAATTATAACACAACATTAACGTAACATCACGCGTTTATTTCCTGAAAGGTTAAGTAGAGATGCACGTGCCTACATACAACCTCATTTTGCCCATGGGGGAAGCCATACAGAAAATGGTTTTATAGTCTTTGGGGGAGGATTATTGTTGTATCTCGGGCATGTTTCCAGGCTACTACTGAAAATGTCAGATCGAACCAAGGGTGGATGCAGGGGGAGGGCTAAGAGGCTCAAGCCCCCAGCAAAAGTCCGAGATATCTTTGGTAGTCCACATAATAACGAATTCAATGAGGAATTAACGAAAAGTAACCCAAGGAAGCTTGTATTGTGGTAAACAAAATAAAATGTTATGTGTCTTTTTAACCGACTTCCAAAAAAGGAGGAGGTTTACAATTCGGTAGGTATTTTTTTATGTATCTACACTGATTTCTTCGAGGTTTCTGATCCGATTTCTGTGATTTTAGTTCGATGCAGTATACTTGCCATTTAATCCCATGAAAATTTGATTCAGTTTGGGTCAGTAGTTTTTATTTTATGAGCATTTTTGCTTATTTAAATTTCTGCGTTGACGAAGACGTCGTCCAAGTATCACCACTTAAAAGTGAAAAATAAAAAACTTTTTACAAAAAAATATAACCGACTTCCAAACAAAACACTACAAAGAATAAAATAACCTTAATTTCGGAAGTCGGTGTTAAAAAACAAGGAAACAAAACCAAAAACACCGACTTCCGAAATTAAGGTTATTTTATTCTTTGTAGTGTTTTGTTTGGAAGTCGGTTATATTTTTTTTAGTATTTACTTTGCTAGAATACGAGTACGTTCTAGCCACGTAAATTACGGGTCAAGCCCACCCCCACTCCAAATGTCAATCCTGGATCGAATACACTATATCAGACCTGAGAATCAAAACCAAGGACTCGGCAGTGGTACTTGCGTTCGCTACTTATATTGCTTAACAATATCTGCCTCAGGCTACTTAGCAGCTTACACCTCCCATCTGATTTCACACTAGTAGACGTCACGCGGTTTCACCCGCGTAGTTCCTGTTCCCGTGGGAGTACGGGGGTAATAATTATATAGCCTATGTTACTCCCTGATAATGTAGCTATCCATTGCTAAAAGAATTTTTCAAATCGGTCCTGTAGTTTCGGAGCCTATTCATTTCAAACAAACAAATCTTTCTTCTTTATAATATTATAGTGTAGATAATTATTAATCTCGATTTGTTTGTTTTTATTGTTTTTAGTGACGTCCAAAAGCTTACAAAAAACCCATTGAATTGCAAAAACTGTGTACTTTGGCAGTGCGAATTATATTATAAGGTTGGTCATTCACCGGGAGCGTTCGAGCATATGCTGTAAAAATACAGGATTTGAGCGGTGGGTTTCTGACGCCCAGCAAAGGCTGAGATGCATGTTTTCGGCATGGGTACACTCACTGCAATTATACTGCATCGTTTTTAGGGTTCCGAACATCCTTAAAAACGGAACCCTTATAGGATCACTCGGGTGTCTGTCTATCCGTCTGTCACAGCCAGTTTTCTCCGGATCTACGGGACCGATTCTGTTGAAATTTAGGTTACATATGAACTTCTGTGATCAAAACGAAGAAAAAAAAAAGTTATTCAAACTGTATCGTGTGAAATATCAAATGAAAAGGCAAACTGTGACGGTTTTATTTATATATTTTTTTATAATTTTAAAATACCTAAATAGTTTTGAAGTTATTCAATAAATTAGACCAAAAGGCCATCACCTAAAAAAAACTCCCTTAAAAAAATCCCTTAAAAATCCCTTATCTCCAAAACTGAGCCTAAAATTTTGAAGAAAATGCAGATAATAGTTCTATACTTAAAGACTATAGGAAAACCTATAAAAAGTCTGTAGTGTTAAAATAACATGTTAAAAAAAATAAAATGGTTCGAAACGCTTTGCACGCGAGTCCGACTCGCACTTGGCCCGTTTTTTATCTACACTAATATTATATAGAGGAAAGATTTGTTTTTTTTTGTTTGTTTGTTAGGGTTCCGAACGAAACACGGAACCCTTATAGGATCACTCGGGTGTCTGTCTGTCTGTCCGTCAGTCTGTCTGTCTTTCTGTCTATCCGTCTGTCACAGCCAGTTTTCTCCGGATCCACTGGACTGATTCTGTTGAAATTTGGTACACATATGCACTTTTGTGACCCAAGCACGGACGCGTTACGTAAATTATTAAATTTTTAGTATGGGGGTCACTTTTGGGGGTGAAACTAGAAAATTTAAAAAAAAGTTTTTTGAACGATATCGTGTGACATATCGAATAAAAAGGCTTACTGTGAGGGTTTTTATTATATTTTTTTCATAATTTTAAAATAAATGGTTTTAAACTACTGAGCCTTAAATTTTGAAAAAAAAAATGGAGGTAATAGATATTTACCTATAGATTACAGGAAAACCTATAAGAAGTCTAAAGATTTAAAATAACATGTTAAAAAAATTAAAATCGTTTTTTGCGCGCGAGTCCGACTCGCACTTGGCCAGTTTTTTAAATTGAATAAGCTCCGAAACTACTGGACCGATTTGAAAAATTCTTTCACCTTTGGAATTCTACATTATCCCTAATGAACATAGGCTATAGAGTATTTTCAAAAAAGTTAGGAATCCGTATGAAAACTTCGATAATGTAATCCAAGGTGTGAAAAAAAAAACAAAAAAGATCCTTACATCGCGTACGCTGCTGAAACTATTGACAATAGAGCAAAGTGATGTACTACAGTTTTATAGAGGACATCAATATCCACAGAAAATCCGCGCGGGTATATATTTAACTATTATGGTTAAGTCACAATAACCGCTTTTTGCTCAAATTATTCGATCAAAATCCGGGTGGAATGGAATAGTGGTGATTTTGGTATCATGATATTAATCCTTATTCATTTAAATGGTTTAATAATTTAGGTTGGTTATGTATAAGTAAATTACACTTTAAATTATGCAAATCGGACCTTTTGTTTAAAAGTTACGACGGGTATAAAATACTCTAAGTAAGAAAAATGTCGCGGTTTGAGCAAACTGCCCTACGTTAAGTCTATTAATAAGTAATTTACACGTTAGCCTTTATAGAGGGAGGACTTATAGGAGATGAAGTTCGTGGAGTACCTACTAAACCCGCGCGAACGAAGTCGCGGGCGAAGTGCTAGTTATGTAACATTTTATTATCCTCCTCACTATAGGGAACATGCATAGCGTTGAATACGCCATCTAGCGTTGCATATTCGAAACGTTGACGCTTCTGTGCTGCCACCTAAAGTTCTTGCACGCGCAACTTCGTCTGCTCCGCTCCTATTGGTCTTAGCGTGATGATATATAATCTACAGCCTTCCTCGATAAATGGGCTATCTAACACTGAAATAATTTTTCAAATCGGACCAGTAGCTCCTGAGATTAGCGCGTTCAAGCAAACAAACAAACTCTTCAGCATTATATATTAGTATATAGATATAAAAGTATAGTATTTATTCTTCTATACTTGCCATGCAATACGTCGTTTTAGTAAAAACGACGTATTATGGTGTTAAGTTTCTATGGTGTCTAAAACACTTAAAACTTGGCAATTTTTAACATAAAAAATTGCCACGGTCATCACAGTTTAGTTCTTTAAAAACAACTGCATCAGGTGTAAAGCTCGGATTCCGCTGGCAAATTAAACACTCACAAAAACACTTCTGGTGAATGACAGCCAGCCCTAACGCTTAATTACCTACAAAGGATGTAAGTCATATAAAATTACTTAAGTGTAAAGATCAAACTGTAACTGGTTTACTTTGCTTACGCACAAGGTTTGATTTCGAAGTCAAAAAACTCGACGAAACAAGTTAGATTAAAATCACAAAAAAATCAACACAAACCATTTTCATTTATTTTTTCTGTTTGGGTATGATCCATTTGTGTCAATGTCGATTATTGCTTTTTGGAATTGACTAACGGGGTATTTGAAAAGACATTGACGAGTTTTAAAAAAATGCGTTTAATTAACTTAAACTCGTCGATGTCTTTTAATATGACGAATGGTAGATACATAGGGTATCCACTGGTCATCCTGAAGGTTTTTTATTTACCACCACTCTATGGCGATAAAAAACTGGCCAAGTGCGAGTCGGACTCGCGTGCAAAGGGTTCCGAACGAATTTAATTTTTTTGACATGTTATTTTACCACTACAGACTTCTAATAGGTTTTCCTGTAAACTTGAGGTAAAGATCTATTATCTCCATTTTTTTCAAAATTTTAGGCTCAGTAGTTTCGGAGATAAGGGGGGGGGAATGGTCATTTTTCGTCTAATTTCTTGAATAACTTCAAAACCATTTATTTTAAAATTATGAAAAAAATATAATTAAAACCCTCACAGTAAGCCCTTTCATTTGATATGTCACACGATATTGTTCAAAATACTTTTTTTTTAATTTTGTAGTTTGACCCCCAAAAGTGACCCCCATACTAAAAAATAATAATTTACGTAACGCGTTCGTGTTTGGGTCACAGAAGTCCATATGCGCACCAAATTTCAACAGAATCGGTCCAATGGATCCGGAGAAAACTGGCTGTGACAGACGGACAGACAGACAGACAGACAGACAGACAGACAGACAGACAGACAGACAGACACCCGAGTGATCCTATAAGGGTTCCTTTTTTTTCGGAACCCTAAAATTACCTATTATTATTTTTAACCAGTTAACACTAGTCCCATCACTTCCCGTGGGTGTCGCAAGAGGCGACTAAGGGACTCACCAGAGAATGGGCAGCAGCGTTCTCTGTAAAACGCAACACCATACACTGCGATCGCCAACCCGCCTGCCAAGCGTGGCGATTATGGCAAACCCCCCCTTTTGGGGGGGGCCTTTGTCCAACAGTGGACGTCTTTCGGTTGTCATGATGATGATGATAACCAGTTAACAAAGTTTCTGAAAACGGCCAGAAGTTAAAAACAATTAAACAAAAATATGACTGACTAGCGGACATCACGCGGTTTTCCCGCGTAGTTCCCATTCCCGTGGGAGTACGGGGATAAAATATAGCCTATGTTACTCCTATGTAGCTATCCATTGCTGAAAGAATTTTTCAAATCGGTTCAGTAGTTTCGGAGCCTATTCATTTCAAACAAACAAACAAATCTTTCCTCTTTATAATATTAGTGTAGATTCCCAAATAAAACACTCGTCAAAGCATACAATAAGTTTAATTTCGGAAGTCGCGGTCGGTGTTTTTGGTTGTTTCTTTGTTTTTTGACGCCGACATCCAAAATTAAAGTTATTTTTAAACTTTTAAGTGTTTTAACCGACTTCAAAAAAGGAGGAGGTCTCAATTTGGTTGTATTTTTTTATGTTCCTTACCTCATAATTCTGTAATTTATGAACCGATATGAACAATTCTTGTTTTAGGTGAAAGGATATAGTTTCCGATTGATCCCATAGAATGTTTCATCAAAATCGGTTAAGCAGCTGGGCTTTTAAATCAGAATAGCTGGTTTCGTGACAAAATACGTCATCCAAGTAAAAGAAATTGCGTATTTTGCTTTCCTGTGACTTTCCAGTGGTGTTGTTAGGTGTAAGGTACCATTAATAAGTGGAAAATAAAACAAATAACATTTTTACAAAAAAAAATAAAATACAAACAACATGCAAATTGAAAAAAATATTTCGGAAATCGGAGTTAAAATACGTAGAAACAACCAAAAACACCGACTTCCAAAATTAAGGTTATTTTTACAAAAAATACAACCGACTTCCAATTTCAAAGAAACGTTAGCTTTTTTTATAAGGATGGGAAATCATCAAAATCATGATTATTCCTTTCTGGGTGAAGCAGGAGGGAGTGTCAGACTCTTACTGACTAAAACCCATCCGTGTTCCTCCAAAGACCATTTGCTTTCCACGGCCGCGGTGACTCTTTCCAACAATTCCGCAACCCTGGCAGGCACTGGTCCCAGCAGGCCCCGCTTACTATGCAGGTGTGTTTTGTTGAACATTTATAAACAGCCAACCGCGTTTAATTTGTGACCTGTTGTTTTATTTTGTAGAACTTTAACTGCCTCCGTGGCCATGTGTCCAATGGCACTTTTCTTATTTAGAGACAATAAGAAAAGTGCCATTGGACACATTCTTAGTAAAGACAATTTAACAGTTTAGGTTTTAATACATTACTTATTAGTCTATAAACAAGGCTAGATTTTAATAAGATTAGGGTTAATTCTTAAGGCGAATACACTTAGTTCTTGTGCTTATTTGGTAACACTTGTGCTACATTACACTATTCACTAACACTAAATACTAACTCGAAATGTTCTTTTTAATATTCTTACTATGTCCGTGTGGTCGAGAAGCTTGATCGCCTCGACGTTCATATGCTGATGAAGTCTGTGTTCGTGAGCTTCTGCAAATTTTTGTATAACTTTTTCGAAAACATGAACATAACATCATGGCTGGCACCCTCATTTTCCCAGCTATGTCTTGTCCTATGGGGCGAGCCTATTGCCATCAACTGATCACAAATCCCTAAAACCTAGCCTTTTCACAACTATATTGGGGTCGGCTTCCAGTTAAACCGGATTCAGCTGAATACCTGTATTTTACGTGGAGCGTCTGTCTACCAGACCCCCACAACCCATTAACTGGGTAACACGGTACCTCCTGGCAGACTGGTGTCAGTTTTTGTTTTGCTTCTGACAATCAATGACGTCTGTCAAAGATCTACAAATGATATCCGGGACCAGGGAATTAACGTGCTTTCCAAGGCACAGAAAAGTCTCGGTATTTTATAGATTGTCACCCATCCATCCAGACTGTCCTCAGGACGTGTTGTTTAACTTTGAATATCGACCCACGCGACACTTTTCTAGTTGATGAAGGGATGTAAGCAACTTCTATAGGTTTGACCGATTTGAAATTTGGAATTCCGTTACTTCAACGATATTGCAAGAACATGGTAACATTGACCTGATACTGCAGCATGGCCTGAGGTCTCCAGAATACTCAACTCCTCACTAAGTTATAGCAGAGGTATAGTGTTTTGGCTCACTGAAATGGTTTCAATGAACAGATCATAGGTAGATTAGTAACCTTAATTTGAAACTGCAGCATGACTTGAAATCTGCCGGATACCCAACTCCTCACTTACTTACAGCAGACTTTTCGTGTTTGTATTAATTTAAATGGTCGCAATGAATAGGTTACAAATAAATTGTGATCAGGGTCTGATGATGAAGCTGCAAAGAGAAATTGGTGAGAGATGCTTGGTTACTTTCACTCGTTCTACCGATATGATATTTTGGTAAACGATGTGGTGCCGTTTAGGTGTGTTCAGATCATAGGGTTTCTAATAGTACCTATAAGGTAAACTAAGTTTAAAAAGCATTTAATAAAAATTTAAAAAACCTCCGACAAAAAAATCTTTAAAAAGTAAAGATTGTCGGTTTCCCGAGGCGAAGACGCTTTCCCAAAGAATCGTACCTATATTAAACTAAAAGGATCAATAAAAAATTAAGGTATTTTACTTTTTAAGTGTTTTTGTTGGGGGCTTTTTAAAATTTTAATTTAATTTTTTGAGAAATATTTCGCATTGTCAAGACTACCTACAGTACTGTCTCTCCTTTTTCTCTTTAACCATCCAAAGGTTGTCTTGAAAAGATAGCTTTTAGCGATAAGGCCGCCCATTGTGTCACCCTATGTTATGTTTCTCATCTATCTTTTATGTAACTTATGGTGTACGAGTACATAATAAAGAGTATGCTATTCTTTCTATTGCCAGTCATATTAAGTTGGGCCCAGAAGACAAATAAGACATTATCTACGAGACAATTGGAGTTTAATATTTGGTTTTGTACTTAATCTCGGAAGGGTCGTTTCGTCGAAGAATCCTTGCTTAACCTCATCGTTCGATGTGCTACTCATCGCCACAAGTCGTTTCATTAAGAAGACGCTACTTAAAATGCGACATATAAATCTATCATGCGAAATAATTTAATCAAATTATCTTGTTACATTAGCATACTTTATCAAGACTTGAATTTAAATTGGGAAAACTAAAATGGATATAAAATTCCTATGATGAGCCAGGTCTTTTAAATTTTATAAAATTGTAAGTTTAATAAAAATTATATAAGTTTATAATGTTGTTGTTTTGCGTCAGTAGATTTGTCCGAAAGTTGACTATATAGGTATGGTGCCGTGCCATAGATCGCTCAGTCGAATTTATGCGCGCGCGCAGATCGTTCTAATCGTATCGTACACGTGTTAGTGTTTTTTTTTATTGTGGATTTTTCTGTCGTATGACTGGAAGTGATTTTATGTGATTGTTTGAATAGGTAGGTTTGTTTTATTTTTCAGATATTTTTAATGAAAAAAAAATACTAATGAACGAAATAACTTTTTTTATGCATAATTGTAATTAATAGGACAATAACGATTTTAGAAAACTAGAAAACAACATTTCGCAAATTTTGCTAAATAACATAATATTTTGGAATTTTGCCATAATTACATAGATAAAATTCCTAAGTGGTTAACCTATTTTAATAAGTTTTTAAATTATCTCAATTTAAATCCTATTAATTGAAAGTGGAGTACTGATCAAAAGCTACAAAAATTAATAAATTACATAAGATAAATTTTAAATTATTCATTGTTGCAAATTACATTACAATATTACATAACATAATTTTCTTAGTAAAACTATGTCCTCAAGTTTTCAAAAACTATATCAGTATAAATAAAGCAAATATAAACACTAAATCAATAATATGTCCCATAAACATTTATATCCCTCCTTAGCTATTGATAAGAATACCAAGGAAAACTAATGTTACCTTAAAAGTTTTTCCCAATTATAAATTCATCGCGGTTTGATATTTCTCTAAAGGAGTTTTTAGTTTTGGCACAGAAGCTCTTGCAGCTTAGTGTGGATACTTTTAGAGTTTTCTGTAATCATGAACTTCCGAAAACTCGTACTTGAGTTCGTTTCAAACTTTGACATTGGCAGGACAAAAAAAAATCCCAAAAGCTCAGTCTTGCCAATATCTATTTCGTGTTTTAGGGTTCCTGTCCGTTTGTCTGTCAGCGGGCTGTATGTCAAGAACCGTAATAGGTAGACAGTTGAAATTCTCATGGATTGTGTATTTCTATTGCCGCTATAACAACAAATGTCGTTATAAGGGTTTAATGCGTTAAGAATCATAGACGCAAGCAAAGAGTTCCACTCCTTTGCTGTGCGCATTAAAAAAGACGTTTGGACACGACAAAGGTACGAAGACAGGTCAAGAGATAATATGGCAGGTGCATTGATTTAAGCGAAGAATGCTGAAAAATCAATATTGATAAACAAACATAATATAACTATCAGCACAAGAGTACATAAATTACATATACACCTATATGTATACTGCTTGGCACCTGTTGAACAAATCCTCTCAGGAAAACTTGAACAAAAGTCTTGTACGAAAAACCGCTCTATACTATGAATTTCAGTTCGAACATCACTAAAATGTTAAAATAAATCTATGGCTAATTGAATTAACAAATTTTTTAAGCAATAATCGCATTCGCAGCTTTTTTGCGATCTGTCAAAAACACCACTAATTTCGCTACATTTCTAACAGATTCCGACTGCAATGTATCGCAAAACATGGCTCCTCTAGTCACAGTTTTTGTTTCAAAAAGTTTTTCACAGAATATCCCAGCTAGTTACTGTGATATAATTTATTCTGTACATTCAAGTGCAGTTTGTTACATCTAGGTGTAAATGACACTAACGTTTCTTGCACAAACATAGTGTCTAGGCACGAATATATTTTTTTGTAGGCCATAGACTAATATTTGAATATTTAATGCATACGGGGCTAACCCGCCAAGACAGACTAACCCCAAACAAAGTACTATGTCAATATTTCATGCTATTTTATTTTAATAAACTTGAGACATAAATGCGTGTTATTATGCAAATTGTTTCTAAGAATAGAGTCCATAAAATAAACTTAAATAGAAACAGTAAAACTGGGAAAACCCAACTAAATAATTTTAATATATTATCGATTATATTTTTTTGGGTGAAAATTAATCACAATGCAGAAAATAAGTGGTACGAAAATGTGATCAACTTTTCAAACTAAGCTTAGCCGGTGTGCTAATCAAATCATCAAGAAACAAGTGATTTATATATTTATAACAACATAATTGTAAAACCGGCTAAATACAATTCGGATTCACATAGAGTTCTGTACCGAATAAATAAAACACGTTCTTGTGGAGCCACAACAAATTTCACGTTCATTTTTAACTTACTTTTATTTTATCATTTGTTGATAGAGCGGCATTTTAATTTACTTTTATTTTATTATTTGTTGTTATAGCGGCATTTTAATTTACTTTAATTTTACTATTTGTTTTTATAGCGGCACTAGAACTACACACTCTGTGAACTTTTTAACTGTCAACTTATTACGGTTCATGGTCTAGCACGAATGTTTTTGATGTATAGTAACGTTATAATTCTCGTTTCGCACATTTATTTATTTGATTTAGAATAATATATTCATATTTTTGTGTGATACAAATTGTGTATTTCGCATAAAATTAAACCAAAATACTGTGAGGTTGTAGTTTTTATATTTAAAATTCACTTATAGTAACGTAACTATACGTCAAGAAATTCGTGCTAGGCCATCAGCTCGCTGACTTAGTAATAGGTTTTCGTCGGTTCGCTCTTCGGGTACCACTAAAATAATATGCTAGACAAAGAAATATATTTCTATCTGGTAATTTTCAGTAGCAGCCTGGCATGTGGATTTGTGTCCGTTTGTTGGAAATAGTACTATCCTTTCTTGCATGGAACTTGAAAATAACTAGCGATATGTGTTTGTAGTACAGTCGAGGAGCTCTTCACGGTAAGCAATGCTTGCCGAGGTCGGTCTGTGAATGGGTGACCATCTTAACATACCGAGACTTCGTGCCTCGGAAAGCACATTAAGCCATTGGTCCTGGCTGTCATTTGTAGATCAAATCAAATCAAATCAAATCGTATATTTCAAATAAACCATTTACAGGCACTTTTGAAGTGTCAAAGTCAGTCAGTCAAAAACATGAAGCTATTTGCACGTTCCAAAGCGTAGATCTCTATGGAGAAGAACGTGCAAGAAACTCCACGGACACTTATCACGGATCTTTAGCAGTCGTTACGGATTGTCAGAAGCCAGAAAATCTGACTCCAGTCTTGTTAAGTACCGTGTTACCCAGTTAATGGGTTAACATGTTATTTTAACACTACAGACTTTTAATAGGTTTTCCTGTAATTTTTATATAAAGATCTATTATCTTAATTTTTTTCAAAATGTTAGGCTCAGTAGTTTCTGAGATAAGTGGGGGAGTGGTCATTTTTCGTCTAATTTCTTGAATAACTTCAAACCATTTATTTTTAAATTATGAAAAAAATATAATTAAAACGTTCACAGTAAGCCCTTTCATTTGATATGTTACACGATATTGTTCAAAAAACTTATTTTTTAAATTGTCTAGTTTGACCCCCAAAAGTGACCCCCATACTACAAAATTAATTGATTTACGTATCGCGTCCGTGTTTGGGACACAGAAGTCCATATGTGTACCAAATTTCAACAAAATCGGTCCAGTGTATCCGGAGAAAACTGGCTGTGACAGACAGACGGACGGACAGACAGACACCCGAGTGATCCTATAAGGGTTCCGTTTTTTTTTCGGAACCCTAAAAATGGTATTCAGCTGAATCCGGTTTGACTGGAAGCCGACCCCAATATATTTGGGAAAAGGCTAGGCAGATGATGTGTTTGTACTATAGGTACACCACTGCCCAACTCCTTGGACAGTACCTACAGTCGTGAAGCTGTGTTTAGAAATCACTACAGTACCATTTTAAAAATTAACGTTATTTTAACAACGGAACAAGCTCTTGAAACTATTTTTGTGTTGGCTAACTCCTGACCTTAGACACGACTATCTTCAATACATAATTTCTATGTATCAATAACCTCAATAAGATGATTCATTCTCGATTATCTAAAACAAATATTGGTACAGTCGGGTGTATGCCTACTTTTTTGTTTTGACTGTCCAATGACCCCGCATCTTACTTAGAAAGCTGTTATCAGTTCTTACGTACCACTGTTGATAATAGACATTTATTCCGACTTAGAATGTAAAGACAGGTTATTTCGACTCACTTCCTTATGTAAACTTATGTTACTAAAACCAATGCATTTTCTACACCTAATCTCCTAATATTATATATCTCCTAATCTCCTATAATCCTCATTTTTAGGGTTCCGTACCCAAACGGAACCCTATTACTAAGCCTCCGCTGTCCATTCGTCCGTTCATCCGTCCGTCTGTCTGTCAGCGGGCTGTATCTCAAGAACTGTAATAGGTAGACAGTTGAAATTTTCACAGATTGTGTATTTCTATTACCGACATAACAACAACAACTTTGGTTGAGTGGAAGAGAATACCTAAAGCGTTAAGGCCACCGTATTACCTTTGTCCATTAAGATTTATCAACTCCACTTAGCCTGAAAACCTACCAAACTAGTAGTATTATTATTTTGCTGTTCACTTTCTCGGGTCCCTGGAGACCGGTCCTTTGATAGGCGTACGAGGAGCCGAAACCAACTCGCAGAGGCCCCGTTAGACATTTCAAATGGAATGGTATTATTATTATTTATTTATTCATTATGACTACAACGGTCCAATTGTTAGTAAAATAAAAAAAACAAGGAAAAC
Source organism: Lacanobia wlatinum (assembly GCA_947578705.1). Taxonomy (NCBI): domain Eukaryota; kingdom Metazoa; phylum Arthropoda; class Insecta; order Lepidoptera; family Noctuidae; genus Lacanobia; species Lacanobia wlatinum. Next base: position 4,093,186 of record OX388035.1, read on the forward strand.
TTAATCTACGGGTTAGTAACTTAATCTAGACACACACAAAACACATACACAAGATGGCTACATTTATGAGCGACAAGGTTGCCCTTGTCGCACCAATACATTTATAAAGTGCCTCAGCATTGGGGCATATTGCTGTCCAGCTAAGGCTTTCAGAAACTGTTGGAATTGCCACGCACTTTTGTAAGCAAAGAAGCGGTCTTTTTTCTTTGAATTGCGTTAAAGTCATCGATTCGCGCTTCCGCAAACATAGTGGAAGCACTGCAGTAGGTACCGAGGCAGCCCCAGCAGCATCCTGAAAGCATTATTGTACTGTATTCGTAGGAGGTTTAGAGCTGTACGCGTGTAGTTGACCCATAGACTAATAAAAATAAAGTTCGACATATTCTAAACTGCTAATACCTTTTTTAACAATGTGAAATCATCAAATGACTCCTTCAGGTCTGGGCGGAGCGGAAGGGAGTGTCACTCTCACTGACTAAAACCCATCCGTGTTCCTCCTAATGCCCTTTGCGTTCCAGGGCCGCGGTGACTCTTTCGAACAAACTCCGTAATCCTGGCAGGAAACTTTAAATACCTATTCAATTGAAACAGACTAATACTAATTTAAGCCGTTTTTTTCTTTTGTTACGTAAACCAAAATTGGCGAAGATACAACGCTTTGAAAATCCTCAATTGGTCACACCGTGGTATAATTTTTATTGCGTTCTGACGTGATGCGCCCCCACTCCCGAGTTTTGATGCGTTTTATTGATTGACAAAAACAAAAAATACGTGTCAATTGTTTTTCAATACTCTAACTGAAGGACAAATCTCTTCACAGTTAGAGTGAACAGGCTCCTTCTGGGTAAGCTCGCTCCATCGTAGACTTTGTCTCCGTCATCTCTGACCTAGACTAGAGTCAAGAGCATCGCATCGCAAATAAAAAAAAAAAACTAAATAGATTTGCAATTTATTGATGGTAGATACTAGCCCATTCCCTAAAACAAGCGTGCACCTAAATATCTATGTCAAATAACATGACCAATATAGTCAATATTAAAAGGGTCCTAATCTTAATTAACAACAAATATTTAGTTAACGACGAGATTGTTTACACAGACGTTACGATTTAATAAACATTTTAGTCGAAATAGTTACAAGGCCTGCAAACCTAAATATAATATTAAAGTTTTAGAGATAAAACTGTTTATTTGTAGGTTTTAGATGAAGTAGCAAAAACTCTTATCTATTGGTTTTTTGAGGTTTGTGTTGGAGTTATCAAATTCCGGGTAGTTCACACTCTCTTTGGAAAGTTCGATGTATGTACGTCTAGTGGGTATTAAAATAGGTCAATCTGACAAAAATCTTTAGTTATATTTCTCCAAAAAGTTAGGCAGATGGCTAGATAATTTCAACGACTATACAACGTGTTACAGAATAAACGCAATACCTCTTAAGGAGTCATTGTACTCATCATTTTGAACAACTTTCACTATGGGACCAACACTGAAATCGCGAAAAAATTATGTATTGTATTTAGGTCCCATGTTACAATCAACAGGACACTTAAATTCAAACTCCGGACTACTGAGAACTCCCGAATGGGAAAACCCAACGAAATTTTGTGGCACCCGAGAATCGAGTCTTCTCAACACCATGGCAGCAGCATTTTCGTCCACTGCACCAACGAGGGAATCTTTTCAATGGTTCAAATAATAATCCCTTGGTGTCTGCTCTACCTAGCCTTATTAAGGCTGCTCTCTCGAGAAAGCGTGCAAATGAAGTAACTTTTCGTCGGCATTTACTGAGAAATTACATCTGAAAAAAATAAGTAGTAATCTACATGTATGATACGTAATTTGGTTTAGCCAGAATTTATGTACCGGTATCACATAATAAGTAAAAAGAAATCACCAAATCACCTCCAAATCGTTGAAACGAAACCATTTTACTCCTTCACACGTTAACAAAAGTCAAAAAAAAAATCTACTGTTTTGCCATACAAACAAAAATAATTTGGTTTTGTTACTTTTTTAAAGTGTGTTTTATTTTTTTATAATAAATTAAAAATGCGGGTAGCGGAATGGCGCGTAGAGGAGTAGTTAGCTCCGTTCATATGCACAAGGTCATTGGCATGTATACAAGCCTTAATCACGACTGTTTGACCTAATGCAGCTAAAATAGATTCCCTGATGATATTAATAAAGTAAATTTCCTATTCTATGATGATTTTTAATAAGCATAGTACAGAGACACTAAAATAATTGTCTTAAATAAATAGGTAACGTAAAGGATATTGGACCAAAATGTATTTTACTACTAAAGAGATATTAGTAACATAAAAGACATTGGGCAAAAATGTATAGGGCTTGGTCCAACGTTTCACTACTAAACATATAAAACTGGTGGCAAAAATGCTCAAAATGTCTTAAGACCATTTTTACCTAGTGATTTTTATTAATCAAAAATGACAATTACACTTGACCAATTAATTCACTAACTGCCTATTCTATGACAATAGTATGCAATGCAAATAACACCTTTTCCTAATAACTGTTTTCTGTTCTAATAATTCGTCAATGTTACAATAACTGTTGTTTCAAGAGTGCACTTAACCGACTTTTGTGAAACGATTGTCATTTTAATAACGGTTTGTTAATTATTCGTAAACGGAGCTTTGTTGACTGACTGATCGTTAAACTAGGTATGAAGTTGTCTAGTCTTGAAAAGTCGGTCCAGTTAAGTATTCTCGCCTAAATTAACTTACGAAAATTTTCAAGCGCCTAACTCATGAAATACGTTTCAAACCTATCCATTTTAGATATTGGCAAACAAAACGAGTAAAACCTTATTACTTACATAATTTAACTGACAAAGTATTGCTCATCGGGGATGGTTTGCCCCTAATTTTGATTACAATCTGTATCTGCTTTAATATTTCTATTAATATGAATCTGTGGTATTGTGTCATGTAATTATGGTCAAAACGGAGATGGAAATTGGGAAACATTGAGAAACAGAAAATTAAGGCCCGATTACAATAAATAAATTAACATAGGGCTGGAAGATGAAATTGATTCCCAAAGCCTTGAGGCAAATGACAAGAGGAAGAATGAGTTCACAAATAAAATCTGTGAACATTGTAGGTAATATCTCTATCTACAAATATCTCTTAGTTGAAACAAAACTGTAGGTATGTATGTACATTGCAGCTATACCGCAAACTTCATTTATTTCATTTTATAGCATAGGTATTCAAGCAACTGACTGCATTTCAATTAGCAGTTAGTTTGATTGACTCGTAATAAACGCAAATAATGATAAGTACAATAGTACATAGTATTTATCTACTGTCCTAATGAAGATATATCTGTGTGTTTCTGTCTGACCCTTGCATACGTATGTAAGTATTTTTACATACCTCTCTCAATAATTGTTAGTAAAGTAAAACTTTATTTTTATTATTATAGTAGGCATCAGAGAAACTTGCAATAAAGTATATTGACCTTTCTCTGATATCCCTTCGTAGATACCCGAACAATAAATTATGAACCGTTTTTCATTACTGGACAACGTAAAGGATCACTAGAGAAGTCGATTCAGGACAGTTTTATGTCTTTATTTCTGCTTTTGATATTAAAAGAGCGCCTACCATAATCCCCGGCTTCAAGAAATAAATTTTCGATGCTACACAAATTAAAAGCAATTCAAGTGTCGCGATTGGATGCTGTTAATAATGCATTCAACAAATCACATCAGTTTACGAGCTCATGCCAAATTAATCCATTAATTTTATGCAAATGTTAAGTAGTATGTTTAAGAATTTATTAAATTCAAGCCACCAAGTTACGACAAATTTTGACCTATTCAGGAGTTAGTCCGTCAAAAACGCAGTCATTTCTAATTATAGCTTACTATTTAATTAGCCTTACATAAAAATGCTCTTAGTAGAAGTACTTAATTATTTATTATTAAGACTTTGATTCAATAGCATTGATTAAACATAATTTAATCTGTCAAGTGCATCATCATAATTCTTATGAGCTTTATCTTAAAATGCTGACGTAGCCATTGTCTAGAAAGATTCGTTGCCGTATCTGCTGCCTAGAGCCTTAGACGCTATTAAAAAAAAAATCTTAATCGTGTCTAAATTTACTAACAGAGTTAGAGATACATTTTCCATTCATGTGTATAAACACGTGTGGTCAAGTAGGTAAGCACGCTATAACTATGCCATAACTTATTAACTGTGGCAGCTCATCAGACAGTCTATTTACAACCTGTATTGCTAGATCAGATCCGATAATACCCTTATTTAAGAAAAAAACGTGACATAAAAAGTGGTATATCACAGTATCTTGATAATAAATCAATAAAATCTATTATCACTGAAATATTATAAAAAATTTAATCAAAAATATGTCTGCTATAAACATGGAATGTTTATATGTCGTAAACTTTGATAAAATTAATAAATCATGTTTATTTATTGTCATTAAATTGTCAATGTTTTTGCAACAAAAAAGTGCTATTCGGATTAAGTTTTTGCAGCTGAGCACGAGACACTTACTTGTATTAATTCGTTAAAGCATTATTATTCTGAGAATAAACATTATTTGAAAATTTATTACCAAAATCATTAGTGATAATAATACATTCGATTAATTAATTGGGTTTATATTATAGGTTAATCACGTTAAAATAGTTAAATACCGCCAAACCCCAAGGATTTTTATAACCTTGAACTATGACCATTCCTAAAAAAAACTTTTGTTCGTCGAAGTATTTTTGTTCTAAACCTTTCTATTTAATTTCGAGATTCTGTGATAAACATCCTGTATAGTTAAACTTTATTTGAAATCATGCTTTCAACACCCTTTCAACTATAAATAAAAAACGTTAGAAACATTCGACCACTTTTTGTCAATTGTCCTTATTTTTAGGGAAGATGACCATCTATTACAACACTTACCGAGTCAGTACTGAATATGAGATTAATCTACGATCTATTTGGTGACGCCGGGCCTGTATGTACCTATCTACTTATTATTCACAAAAGGTTCTCTCGTTTGAGACGAAATAAAATCCTAAACACCGCTCATACACAAATAATACACACATTTTGTTGAAAATCCGACTTTTTGTATGAGTTTTACTATTTTTCGCGCATAATATTGTGATAAAATTGACATTATTTGAATGTTTATTGTTAATTAAGATGTACGTAATAATAATTAAGTAGTAGTTGCCCTATTTGTAATTTTGTGAGTCAGGCACACCGTCATTTTCATAAATCCAAAAATCTCATTTTTGGTTTTATCCCATTGCATAATCTTATTCTTTCTTGATCTATGTCGGTTAAGAAAAGTTTTTATTTTGATAATATTTTAATAACAATGCACACATAGTTTTGTTTACATAATTTTAGTTATAAAAGTTAAAATTCACTAAGTTATTCTTATTATGTAATCGTAGTTTTTAGGGTTCCGTACCTCAAAAGGTAAAAAAGGAACCCTTATAAGATCACTCACTCTCTTGTCCGTCTGTCTGTCCGTGTCTCACCACCGATTTTCTCAGGAACGGGTGGACCTAGCAAATTTATACCAGATGTTGAGGTCTTTTGTCCCTATTAGGTGTATAAAAATCAAGGTCCTGAGTCAACACGATAAAAATAATGGCAAATATAGATTTTCGCGAACACTCGTGAATATCAAAATTTACTTTAATTTTTAACTTTTTTATATTTTTCGGAATTTTCCCTTCACTTGTGCTGTAAAACCTTGCTTTCAACAAAAAATTGACAATTCTAGGAAGCGGAAGTACCCTATAGGTTTTGAGTCGAATACCTATATGGTAGTTCCCGTTGACCTAGAACCACGAAATTTGCCAAGTAATACCTTCGTATGCTACAAGTATAAGTATAGGGATAAGTCTGAAAACTATACATTTGTAATTTAATCATAAAAAACTGGCCAAGTGCGTGCGAGTCGGACTCGCGTGCAAAGGGTTCCGAACGAATTTAATTTTTTTAACATGTTATTTTAACACTACAGACTTCTAATAGGATAGGATCTATTATCTCCATTTTTTAACAAATTTTTGGCTCAGTAGTTTCGGAGATAAGGGGGGGGAATGGTCATTTTTCGTCTAATTTCTTGAATAACTTCAAAACCAACTATTTTAAAATTATGAAAAAAATATAATTAAAACCCTTACAGTAAGCCCTTTGATTTGATATGTTACACGATATTGTTCAAAAAACTTTTTTTTAATTTTCTAGTTTGACCCCCAAAAGTGACCCCCATACTAAAAATTTTATAATTTACGTAACGCGTCCGTGTTTGGGTCATAGAAGTCCATATGTGTACCAAATTTCAACAGAATCGGTCCAGTGGATCCGGAGAAAACTGGCTGTGACAGACGGACAGACAGACACCCGAGTGATCCTATAAGGGTTCCTTTTTTTTTCGGAACCCTTAAAATAGTCTATATTTAAAGTAATTTGTAGCTACAGAGTACGGAACCCTCGGTGGGCTAAGCCGACTCGCACTTGGCCAGTTTTTTTAAATTATTCGTTATAAAATTGCCTATTTTGCAAAAAATAGTGCTACATCCTCATGACATTACAAACATTTCCAAACACGGAAGGAAATAGTTCCGCTGCTAAAAACGTATCATCATTATTATTTTTTACAAAAAAAGCCTTGACTTTGATAATATTTGCCAACGGAAATTTCCTTTAACGGAATTCCAAAGAAGGCGAAATATGGATAAGTAATATATTCAAAGTTCCGATTTGAATATTCTGACGTCGCGCGTCGTTTGTCTGACAATGACCCAAGTCAATGACGCCGTAAACTTACAATTGGTAGACATTTCGCACATCACGACTCTTTGAGTTTCCTAAATAATGTATTTTTAGTCACTTGTTTACTTGATTTGGGTCAAAATAATAACCTGGGAGAATGATTATGATGTTTTTAGGGCTCCGAATAAAAAACGGAACCCTTATAGAATCATTCGGGTGTCTGTCTGTCTGTCCGTCTGTCACAGCCAGTTTTCTCCAGATCCACTGGACCGATTCTTTGAAATTTGGTACATATATGGTTACGTAAATTATTAAATTTTGATTATGGGGGTCACTTTTGGGGGTCAAACTAGAAAATTAAAAGAAAAAGTTTTTAAACAATATCGTGTGACATATCAAATGGCTTACTGTGAGAGTTTAAATTATGTTTTTTTCATAATTTTAAAGTAAATGGTTTTGAAATTATTCAAGAAATTTGACGAAAAATGTCTATTTCCCCCCTGATCTCCGAAACTGCTGAGCCTAAATTTTAAAAAAATATGGAGATAATAGATCTTTACCTATAGATTACAGGAAAACCAATAAGAAGTCTATAGTGTTAAAATAACAAGTTAAAAAAATAAAATTCGTTCGGAACCCTTTGCACGCGAGTCCGACTTGCACTTGGCCAGTTTTTTATTTATGCACTCACTTAATGGTTTCTGTTTATTTGATTCATTAAAAGTTGTTTTGTTACCTAACCCTTTTAGTTGAAAATGGGACTTGATTTATGAGAATTTCAGCTAAAATGCCAATCAAATCGAATATCATATAAACGCCATCTATGTAAAAGCCCTTCTGAACTTTTGTACATACACAAATTAAATAATAACTTAATGATAAAATCTAGCTGCACTGCATCCTTCAACACGAGGTTTCTTTATTTATTCATGGGCTCGTGTCTGACCACTATCTCACCTGATGGTAAGCGATGATGTGGTCGATAATGGAGCTGCATCGCCTAGAAACGGCCTATCTACTCTTGACTTAAATATCCCCAGATTGTAGCAAACACAGAACCGGGTGATTTCCACTCTTTAGTCAAAGGCATTGAAAAATGATGTTGAAGAGCGCTTCATACAAAAAGAAGACTAAAGCCTCGTATCCACTAGGCAACAAACATTTGACGCGCAACATGTTCGACAAGGTGCATAACAACGCGCGACGTTGCCAGCAGGCGCAAAACATTGTCAATTTTACTCAAAAAAGTTCCTCGCGTTCCTTGATCAGCAACATGTTGTGCATCTTGTCGTGCGTCAAATGTTGCCTAGTGAATACGGGGCTTAGAAAGTTTTGAACATACCGCTGTCGTGTTGGCAACGCATTGTTGCCACGGCGACCTATCTATTTCCCGTAAGAACTAGAAAAGAGCGCACGTACGCGCTCGGGACCTGTCTCCATCTTATTTTATTGAAGTTGTCTACAATGTTCAAACCCGGATTTGCTCAAGTTTTAAACCTGTAACTTTCCATAGATCCAGGAACTACCATTAACTATTAGCAAAGACGTGAGAGACCACATCTAAATCAATCAAAATACAACGAAAAATTAACGCTATTCTAATGAAGAAGGCCAAAAAATATGACAAAAAAAAATCTTCGTCACCATTTTATTTCCATCCCAAATATAGAAATTCACAATAAGGAAACACCATGCGTATGTGTTGCCAAATATGGAAAAAAATCGGAAATATCAATGATTAATATGATTATCTAAATGTTTAGTTATGATAATTTAAGCGTCATCGTCTTACTTAGTGGACATTGAGAATGATTCATGTTAGTAATACTTTGCACGCGAGTTCGTCTGTATGGTTCGCGGGTTTTTTCGTACAAACTTAAATACAACGTGTTTAAGTGTAACCCTTATGGGTTTTTCTTCTTTTATCATTATCCCAAAGTATACATTTAATTTCTTAACTTATTTTTCTTAATTCTTTATTGTACAGATGGCCCACATCAAGCTACCCGTCAAATTGACAAATTTTCCCAACCAACCTTGAACCTATTATCGCTTTAGCAATAAAGTTGAAGATCTATTAAAGAAATTTGACAGATTGTTGTAGCTTGATGAGCTGGCGTCTGTACACCAAAACAACTTATATTACTTACAGACATAATAAAGTTCAAGTACAAAGGCGAGATTACCTCAAAATTGAGTTTTCTCGCAGCAAACCTTTGAGTGATAGAGAGAGATCAGCGAATCGAGAGAGGTCGATGAATGCGAGACGTACGGGACCAGTTGTTGTGGCGACCCTTGGGGGAAGGCCTATCTCCAGCAGTGGACGTATTTCGTCTGATATGATGATAATGGTGATGATAATGATGATGAAATATTTAATTTCGCCTTGAAAAATTTAATGAAATGTAGGGACTCTATGTGCCAACATCTGTGTTCCCTACCACCTGTAACCCTGCAAACCAAGATTGTACAGGCATCTTCTGGCCTCGTTTATTCCATCGTAGACCTGATCTATCGATTTCCATCAGCCAATATTAAGGTCAAGAGATGGCAACTCGTGACATAAAACAAACACTTGCACAAACATACAGACAGAGACACTTATGCATTGATTTGTGTTTCTATTTCTCTTCCGTTACTTTAAAATCTAAGTAAATAAAAGGAGATTTATTTGCACAGTATGGTGTTTGCGAATTAGTGGTGTTAATGTTTTTTCTTAGTTTTTATTTGTGTGTACATAATTTTAGCGGAAGGACTTGAGCGGTATTGGGAACTTTGTAAGAAGTTTGCTTTGTTATTTTCGCTATAACAGTATTGTTTTAGATTTTAGTGTTAAGTGTGGGCTCACAAAAAAAATCCTCTGTCTCTTCCGGTGGAAGTCTTGAAAGACGTCATCGCATCCATTTCCGTTTGGCGTACATAATAATAACTTAAATTAGTGGTCTAATGGGGACTCTGCGATTTAAGTGCGGTCCCTCTTACCTTGCCTTTTAAAGATTTGGGACCCCTGGGACTCAAGAAAATTCCAATACTTTGATACTTATAATTACGATCTTATCGAGGTTATGATAAAAAGAGCTTTAAAACATTAGTAGGAAAAACTAGAGGAAAATAAGTACTTACACAGATTATAGTGAAAAACAATCCTGTAATTTTAAATGGGTACTGTCTACCACACACTAACTACAAAAAACCTGACGTCACACAATCCCTACATCGCGCTGTCAAAATACTCCGGTTGATTTGAACATGCCTGACAACCAGGGGCTTGAGCCCCTTACCCCCGTACCCCCCGATCCCCCCTGGATCCACCCCTGCTGACAACAATCACAGTGCAGTTGCCCACCGAACACAACAACCGTCTGTTCGGAGGATCCTCCCTTGTTAGTGAAGGTTCGAGAGACTACACCCGTGTTCCGCATACCTACCTCTATAGTGCAACTTCCTAAGTAATAAGGACATTCATGCTATTTGAATACGATGTAGTTTTTCCCTATTATCTCAGGCAACTTATTAAAATGCAATATTAGCTTATGAAACAACGATGTAAAAAGACGAATTTTATGATTCATTAAGTTTCAAATATTTGTTTTGACATGCGAGATAATTAGAATTCTTTAAACTTATCTATTAGACATCCAACTAAAACTCTTGTATTTTTCATAATAAAAATAGTAAAGACATGAATTATTTTTCGTTTTTTTTAACTATGACTGTATATGTTCCTAAAAATATTTACATAATCTTAAAACATCTTCTATGGCAAATAGAGAAGTTTTTCCTGCTTCTGTGTTTTCTAGCTATATGTAGTTCTTCGGAATAATAATAATATGTGTTTCTTCTGGTCCAATTTCACAAGTTGGCTATGCCCAATACCAATAAACAGTATTCTATCTAAAACCCTCTATCAAAAGCTCATTCAAAGCACTTATTAACAAAGATGTGGTCACAATTTTTTAAGGCGTTTCCCTGACCAAATAACCTTGAGCATTCGTTCCCTTTTTGCCGCACCCCACCGTTTATCATAGAATTCACACAATTTTTGGAATTACTGTAATAGATAAAGAAAAGCGATCTTTTGAAATTAAATAAAACGTGTATAATTTAGATTTTTAAATTATCTATTCATTAGTGTAATCCTCAAATGATTAGAGCGTCGCCTTTAGCAACAGATGCATACAATCAATAATTTTAGTCATTTTTTTAAATTAGATTTTTAATGTATTTATAACACTCAAAAAAAATAAGAATTTGAAATGTGATGATAAGATATCGAACATTAATGACGTGCTTTCAGATGTAGTTTATTTATCTTATCTAATGAGTTAATAGTATCTGAATAACGAAAAAAAAAACAGACTGTTGTAAGGTTTTGGTCGGGGTAGCGCCTTAAGTGGTAATTATAATCTAAGCCCGTTATGTCCCACTGCTGGAAAAAGGGGAAAGGGAGGCCCTTTCCCAATTCCATACACGAGAAGTGGATTCTTTGTCCTCTGCTATTGCGTGACAGTCCAACCGCTAAAAGTCAGGTTCATTTTTAAGATTCCGTATCCGAAGGGTAACCAGTGGAACCCTTTTACTGAGACTCCGCTTCCCGTCCGTTTGTCTGTCAGCGGCCTGTTGAAATTTTAATTGAAATTTTCACAGAGTGTGTATATCTATCTATTGCCGCTATAACAACAAATAATAAAAATAGATTTAAATTATAAATTTAAGGGGCTGCCATGAAAAGTGTATTTTTCGGAACCTTTCGTGTGAGAACCCCCACTCGCACTTGACCGGTTTTCCACCATCGTCTCGGTCGCTAAGTGATAAGTAACCACCTTCGACCACTCGTAGCCACGTGGCTATCATTAGCACGCTCACACGTGTTCATCAATCTGATTTTTTGCTGTTCAGCTTCAACAACATTGTATTAAATAATTGCCTGTCTCTACAACAAATTGTTACAAAAAGTCCGAAACTATGATTGAATTTTCAAATAAGTGTGGGTTTGTTTTTGCTTCATAAGTGTGTATGTAAACGTATACCTAGTTATTTATTTTTTTATTATATTTATCATTATTTGAATTCGACACCATAATTGTGTTTCTGGGGCCAGGTTTGTTGGCCACTTCTTCTTCCCAGCTAAAACTCTAGGAAGTGGTGACGGGCTGAGCGATTTGGGGGACTGTCTTCATGTACATTTTATTTATTTATGAAAACTTGATCATTAGTAAAATCACTGTACAAAAGCGGACTTAATGCCTTAGGCATTTTCTACCAGTCGACCTTAGGATGGTGCAGAGACAACATGGCAGGTGCAACTTAAAGCAAAGACAAACAGAAAGGAAATACAATCATAAATACATAGATACATACATACACATAAAAAAATAACGACGTTTAGAAAAACAAATTCAACGAATTAACGCTGTGATGACTCTACCATCTTCTTGCGAATGTATTCACGTGCCTTCACCTTAAAGGACTGGTTGCCGTCCTGACGTTTAGAGGGAAAAATTACGGAATTACGGAGGGAAATTTTGACGTTCAATAAGTGCTGATTTTCAGCCTAGTTTGAATTAATGCCTTTTGATTTTGAATTGATATAATTTAATATTTATTTTGCCAAATAATACACATCTTCAGGTTAACAAAATATTTGAGTTAACGTCGGATTTTAAGAATAGTTTCTATTCAAATAAAGTAACCTAATAAAATTGTCAAGGACTGGATTTTTCAAATAATTACAAAAATTACCTTTCCCTGACCTCTGAAAATCCACCAAGCATTTTGTTAATGAAATTTTGAAGCAATTTTCAATAAAAAGAGGATTATAAGGTAACTCGTCATCATCATAATACAAAGACGTGGGCATTTGACACTGCTTGTTTTATTGACCCTTAAAAGATCATTAATAACCTCTATTATTTAGTTTTTCCCTTATTAACGACAATGATAAATTATTATGTTAGCACATTAATTGTTTGTCCAAAGAAAATAATAAAAATAAATTCTGATAAAGCATTTAAACGATGGTGTCATTTCTAAAATTAACTTAAGGGTTCCAGAAACTGACGTCAATGAATTTCGGTAAAACATTCACGGGTTATTTCCAGATCCTTAAAGTACAAACACTTATCTAAATTATTCAATGAGGTCTTCTGTATTGGTTTTTAGGAAAAAATGTTTTACTTTATCGTGGATATAATTTATTTTTTACGTTTATATACACAGGTAGAGGTTTTAAGCAGAAACGCTTTTGAAGCGAGTTTATTTATTACGGCTATATAAATTTGCGGAACAGGGTGTTAGGTCCCGCAAACCTCCATTGAAAAGGAAGGATCCTCTGACCAGACCGTTGTTGTGTCTGGTGGGCAACCACCTCTGATACCGCGATGCAGGAATTTTTTGACGTATTTCGTTGCTGGCAGTATAGATGTCACTGCGTTATATTTTGTTGCGGTATAGATTTCGCTACGTTAGTTACACGGCCATTTTTAAATTAAAATGCGTCATCCATAAATCTGTTCGAACTTCAGAATGCCATTTCTCGTACCTACTTAAAAAGAAAGAAGTTCAAGTCAAGGTAAAAATAAAAGTGAAACTGCAGCAAAACTAGAGGAGTTTTTAACAGATTGTCATCGAAACTATCTAAACATAGATAATTATGAGAGTTCTTTAAAAATCGAGGAACAAGGAAACAAATCTCCGATATTTTCCAAAAATTGTGCAGTTATTTGTGAAACTCTTCAGCACAAATTCATTCATCCGTGTACGTATACGTCAATACGACAAAAAAGTCTCACGGATCATGTTTTTAGCACTGTAATAATTTAGTCTAAATTAATCGCTAATTTCCTAAGACAACACAAACTTGTGCCTATATTATACTTTACGTCATACTTATTCCAAGAATTGAAACAATGTAGGTAGTTGTTTTTCTTTAGATAAATGCTCAAGGATAATAATTACGATCAGAGGGTGAAGCTAATCACCTATCTCCATACAATGGTGATCTTTTAACCCTGATTATAATTATTTGCACGTGAGTCTTGGACCTTACCTAACAAATACGTGGTAGTGTAATTGATTAGGTATGTTAACGTATGCAAAGTCTAAATTGCGTCTTTAGGGTTCCGTGCTGAAAAGGTAACCAACGGAATCCTCTTACTAAGTTTCCGCTGTCTGTCTGCCCGTGTGTCACACAGAGGCATACTGTTTTCACAGGGTGTGTATTTCGATTAGTCCTCAATAAATAAATTAAAAAATTCATAATTCATTTAAATTCTGTATTATTCTTTTTTTTATTTTTTGTTGTAAACCCACCAGTATAATCTTTTTAATTCAAAGGTTGACTGGTGTATTTGCTATTGTAAATAAAGCTTAAATAAATAAATAATAAAAAAGTTGAAAATTTCAAAAGGAATTTAGGAGTTACTACTCCTAAATTTCCTTCGTGCGCGAGTCCCACTCGCTCTTGGCTCGTTTCTATATTATTTTTGTAGTTTATTATCAATTAGTCTCTTTGAAAGAAAAGAAAGAAAGTAAAATGTTTATTTGAGACTCGCACAAGACATATAAAAGTGAGATAGGTAAAACACACCACCACCACCACCACACCACCACACATCAATCAGTCACCACACATAAATCAGTGATATTATTTATTTAAACTTCATGTTCAGTAGTAGGTACTAGTGATGTAACGAATATTCGCATTCGCGAATATTCGCATATTTTTGCATATTCGCATTCGCATTCGCGAAATTATTGCGAATGTTTTTGCGTGTATAATTTTTGATTTGATTCACTAGAATTTGATTTACTCATGTTTATAATCACTATTCACACTGTAACCTCAAAATTCACTTGTTTTGTTTACGAAAACACCGGTGCGAGCGGAATGACACTTCAATCGGATGCGTTCGTATTAACTCGGCTATTCTCGGAACGAAAAACAGACGGAACGCACTTCGTTCGAACGGGACTGCCGCTAAAGTCACCAAGCCATAGACAAATGGCGCCAAATTTAAATAAAAACTGAATATTCGCATTCGCATTCGCGAATGTTGGCACCAGATATTCGTATTCGCAATGTCCAAAATATGACATTCGTTACATCACTAGTAGGTACAAGACATACGGACAATGTAGGCAGATTTTAATCCTAAATTTGACTGACTGGTAGAGAAGTCAGTCAAATTTAGGATTAAAATCTGTTAAAAGAACAACATTATACCTTTCTTCCTTACTACCCCCGCTCCCTTCGCCCCTCCCTCCCTTATTACCTACCTTTTATCTGTTTATCACCATGTTATGTACCTACCAGTATTTGTAATATAAATTACTTACTTATAAAAAGTGTAAAAAACCAGAAGTTTAACCTTTAAGAAAAAAAAAAGTATTTTCTTTATTATAAGTTCTAAAAGATTTTAAGGAAATAAGAGATTTTCCATTTAAGGTATTATAACTCCGTTAGGGGATGCCCCAAAGCTTATTGTGCAATGTAAAATATTTAACTGAAGTTAAGAATAATATAAAAAGTGTGTGCATAAGAGCTCTTTGACCTTGTTCAGTCAATAATTACAAATATTTAAATGCGTCTGTTTCTAACTAATTACTTAGTCGACACGTTCAAATACACGTGATTGTCTTATAAAAACTACCAATTTGAACAGAAATGAAAATTATCTGGCAATTTATAAAGATTTTAGCAATAAAATGAAGCTATCGGGTATTAACAATCGTTAAGTCTAATAAAAAACTATTGTATGATATTCTATGAGATTTAAAAATAATCTGTTGATCCTACTAATATTATAAATGTGAAAGTTTGTATGTTTGTCCGTCCATCACGCAAAAACGGCTGAAGGGATTTGGATAAAATTTAGCACACATATAGTTCTCATCCTGGAATAACATATAGGCCACTTTTTATCCCGGTAACTTACATGGCTTAATAAAGACAGAGGAAGAAGTGAAAATGTAGAGTTGCTGCTGCTTTGGCACTTCAGATTCAAAAGTATCAGGAGAAGATAAATATTTCGAAGTATTTCTGGCGCTGTAATTATGAGCGGTTAAGTTAAAAAAGGACCAGGAGAACAGAAATATGTCGAAGATTTTTCCGGGCTGGAATTATGAACGCTATAGATTCACAAGCACCAGATGAGCAAAAACATATCGAAGTATTTTCGGGGCTAGAATTATGAGCGCTGTACGTAGATTCACAAGTACCAGGATAGCAAAAAAATGTCAAAGTATTGTCAGGACTGGAATTGTGAGGGCTAAAGATTCACAAATACCAGGAGAACAGAAAGAAACATGTCGAAATATTTCCGGCGCGAATTGTGAGCGGTTAGGATTCAAAAGTACCAGGAGAACAGAAAAATTACAAAGTATTTTCCGGGCTGGAATTATGAGCGCTACAGATTCACAAGTATCAGGAGACCAGAAACATGTCGAAATATTTCCGGTGCTGAAATTGAGAGTGGTTGGAGCAATTAAAAGTACCAAGAGAACAGAAATATCGAAGTTTTTTCCGGGCTGTAATTATGAGTTCTAAAGATTTACAAGGTACCAGGAGACCAAGAAACACGTCGAAGTAGTTCCGGGGCTGAAAGATCGAAAAGCAAATACTCTCAAATTATCAGGATACCAGAATTATGAAGATGAACTTCCGAGAATAAGAATATGACACAAAGAAGTTGAGCACCAGCCCTACAGTCTACGCAGACGACGTCGCGGGCGGAAGCTAGTAGGCTATAAATATTAGCCCGAAAAATATCGCCCAACAAAGACACGGACACGGGTCAGCTAGTAGTAAATAAAGCTATAGTTTTTGCAACAAAAAAAGAATCCCATGCCTAAGGTCAAGATAAAACTAAAGTCACAGGAGGATTCAACGTTTAGCGGAAAATATCAAGCAGATAGGTAGAAAAATATTAAAAAATAACATCTTATAAATAGGTACCTAATAATAAACTTCACTGAAAATAAACGAATCTACACATATAAAATAGGGAAAACGACTAAAATAACATCAGCAGCAGCCCTTATCTCCGAAACTACTAAGCCTAAAATTTCGAAAAAAATGGAGATAATAGATCATTACCTATAAATTACTGGAAAACCTATAAGAAGTATTTTTTTAAGGATGGGAAATCATCAAATGACTCCTCCCGCTCTGGGCGAAGCAGAAGGGAGTGTTAGACTCTTACTGACTAAAACCCATCCGTGTTCCTCCTAGTGCCCTTTGCGTTCCAGGGCCGCGGTGACTCTTTCGAACAAATTCCGCCACCCCGGCAGGCACTGGCCCTAGCGGACCCCTTCTTCTATGCTGACATCTCTTTGAGGCGCGCGTGGAACACAACGCGCCGTCGACCCGGGCCTGGTTCTGATCGGACAGCGAGCCACCCAACACTCGCCGTCCGCAGGCCCGCGCCTACGGTGGCCGGGAATCGCCCCGCGACTCCCGACGCCCGGGGAGGAAGTCTACAGTTTTAAAATAACATGTTAACACAAAATGAAATTCGTTTGGAACCCTTTGCACGCGAGTCCGACTCGCACTTGGTTTTTTTTTGTAAGTCAACTCAGTAGGATCGATGATTTTAGCTTACCATCTGAAATGCTGTTCTGCTAAAATCTTACCATGACATCGAGGAGTGAAACGAGCTTGAAGTGAAATGTCGATCCATTCTAAAACTTCGTTTCCACTAGGGGCGGACCAATAGCATCGCTTGCGCTGAGCGAGGCTAGTTAAATGAAGCGATTCTATTGGTTATTTACAAACACATCCTCGCTACGCATCTTCGCAAATCTCTGTTGGAAAAATAACCTAATGCTATGGACTGAAAGTTCACTTCAGTGTCTTCACCTAAGCTTTCACTGTTAGTGGTTTAGGCGTTTGCCTTGTGACCCGGTGGTCGTCGGTTCGATTCTTTGTTTCCAGTTTGGCTAGGACATTGCAGGCTTGAATCACCTGATTGTCTGATAAAAAGATGATTCCGTGCTTTGGAAGGCACGTATAAGCCGGTGGTCCCGGCCGCCAAATGGCGGTCGTCAAATAAACCATGTCAGAGGCCCTTGAGGCGGTTTAGAAACTGTAACACTAGGGTGTATGGGGTCGTTAGACCTTACTGCCCACACGATAAGAAGAACTGTTAGATTTATACAGAAAAGTACTATAATACAACCTGTAACAGAATAAACGCAATACCTCCTTAGGGGTCATTGAACTCATCATTATGAACAACTTTTACTATGGGACCAACACTGAAATCGTGAAAAAAAATCGACTACCCCACACATTTATGTGCGCATAACTCGACAAAATGTACTGAACAGCTGACTTTTTTTTCGCGATGTCGGGGTTGGTCCCATAGTAAAATTTTGTCGTAATGATGAGTACAATGACCCCTTAAGAGGTATTGCGCTTATTCTGTTACACGTTGTATAGTCCTCCTGGCCAATTTCGGCCGTGGCGGCCAATCTCAACGGAGACTAGACATCGGCGCGGGATATAAGTATAATATTACTAGCTGACCCGCGCAACTTCGTCTGCGTCATACAATGTAATTATTTACGACATCACATTAGAAACCTCAAAAATAACAGTATTTCTCCACTATTTAATGGATGTTATTATACATATGAACCTTCCTCTTCAATCACTCTATCTATTAAAAAAAACCGCATCAAAATCCGTTGCGTAGTTTTAAAAATTTAAGCATACATAGGGATATAGGGACAGAGAAAGCGACTTTGTTTTATAATATGTAGTGATAGTGCGGGTGTGTGTGCGCAAACACAGGTGCCCTCCCTCTTCCATCACTCTCATATTAACCCGTTACGGTACGTGAAGCCGTTGCCCGTTGGTTCACGCCAGACCTCTATCCGGTCGTTCCGGGCTGCCGTCCCATCGGAGAAAAGCACTTCAAACTACTATCATGATGTTAAGAGGGGACTACAGTCACTATAATATTTTGTTTTAATTTTAATTTGACGTTCAAAAGTGCCTTTATTGGTCTAGTTGAAATAAATCATTTGACTTTGACTTTGACTCTAGTCCAGAGGAATTTGAAAAATAGGTACTTGAAGAAACTATTGCCGATGCCGTCGAGTTACGCCTTATCAAGTAAAGTGCGAAAGCGACAACTGCAGCAGAGGCTTTACCACTTTATTTTACCTATTTAATAAAAACCTTGACCAAAAGACGTTTTGTATTCCGCTGTTTTCTTCTTCAAAACTGAACTGATCTATAAAAATTATTTATTAAAATTTAGAGGAAGACTACATCTATGCTTCTATTTTGTTAAAAACTTATCAAATTTGTCTGATAGTCGTCTGAAAACGGCGGTAAAAACGGGCTGTTTTTTCGTTTTTTTGGATTGTCATAATCCTTTTAGTAATTATGTTTTGGAAAAAAGAAAATTTTAGAAGCACGTATTAATTTGATCTACATTTTTTGAAAAAAAAAACCGACTAGAGTCCTCTTAATTGATAGTCTATTCGATCATCAGTCAGAGAATTCGTGATTATATCTAGATTTCCTTTTGTTTCAGAAGTCTGAAAGATGGTTTTAGGCACCCTACAGCATGTCCCCAGTAAGGGGCGGATATCAATTATGAAAATACAAAACTTCACAGTCCAGAAAAGACGTAAGTATCTATCTTTATGAGATAAAAACTGGCTGAAACGACAGACGACGCGCGACATTCTGTTCAAATTATTGAGTTCATTTAAAAATCCCACTAGAAAAGTTCAACGGAACCCTAATAATAAATTACGGTACTAAGCCTCCGCAGTTCATCCGTCTGTCTGTCAGCGGGCTGTATCTCAAGAACCGTAACAGAGAGACAGTTAAAATTTTCACATTGTGTATTTCTTTTGCCACTATAACAACAAACAATAACAGTTAAATTAAATTAAAGGACGGTAAATTTAAGGGTGCTCCCATACAAGAATCGTGTCTTTTTTTAACCGACTTCTAAATACGATCGGTATTTTTTTTTGTTTTTTTTTTTTATGTATGTAGGTACACCGATTACGTAAAAACTTTATGTTTTGAACATTTTGTTTCGAGTTATAGTATCCCTCGTGTGAGAGCCCGACTCGCACTTAGCCGGTTTATTTTTTTATTTTTTCTGGGGTTTCCAATTATCCCTGTTGTTAAAAATAAAATTGCTAAATCGGTTCCGCATTACCAAACCAAGTAACCAAGTCATTCGCTTACCGACATACAGATTCTCGTTTTTAGGGTTCCGTACCCAAAGGGACCCTATTACTAAGCCTCCGCTGTCCGCCTGTCCGTCCGTCTGTCTGTCAGCTGGCTTTATCTCAAGAACCGTAATAAGTAGACAGTTGAAATTTTCAGAGTGTGTATTAATATTGCCGTCATAATAAAACTTGAATTAAATTAAAAATGAAAGGGAATCACAAGAATCACGTGTTTTTGTTCGTTTTAAATCGAGGGCAACATGTGCAAACACGTGAACTTAAAAATGCACGTGTTTATGTATTTAAAAAAAATTGATGAATAAATTACAATGTTCGTCCAAATGGAAGGTCAACTGCCTACAACTTGATTTAGACTATAATGTGCTAGGAATAAGATTTTATTTTGTGTTACTCAAAGTTCTTATCTAAAGAGCAGAGATCTGCCGATTTTCGATCGGCAGATCAGAAAATTATAGCCGGGGTCAGTGACCCAAAATAGAATTCCATTCTTCCATTTTCAAAACTCTAGTAATTGGGTTTTTTAAAGAATCCGTTGCAATGTTGCAATGAATGAAATTACGTTACATGTGAATAAAAAACGTGTTGTGAAAAAACTTATCGAACATTGTTTTTATTTTTTGTTTTTAGACTCGGTGATCAAGTTGTCGTATGGAATTCTGCTGATGATAATTAGTGTGATTATGGCTTCCATCAATCCTATAGACATCGCTACTAATTGGGTAAGTGCCTAATTAAGTATTTTTGAATAATCATTATTATTGATCATACTTTAACAAAGTTCCTAAACCTAACCAATCTTTAAAGTTAAGTCGCGGATCTGAATTATTCTTTGAAACTTTACAAATAAATTTTTCTTGATAATCCATCTTCATCTTACCCAAATCAAAGTTCCGCCGGTGCAATGTAGGTACCTATTTATTTTTTAACCGACTTGCAAAAAAGGTGGAATTGAATTCGGCGGGCATTACATTTATGTATTTACACCGATTACTCCGAGGTTTCTGATCCGATTTCTGTGAGTCTTTTAGTTCGATGCAGTGTACTTGCCATTTGGTCCCGTAAAAAATTGATTCAGTTTGGTTCAGTAGTTTTGATTTTAGGAGCATTTTTGCTTATTTCAATTTTTGCGTTGATGAAGATATCATAGCATAGCATAGTCGGCCTTATAATGTTCCCACTGTTGGGACTTAGGCCTCCTCTCTAGGAGAGGGAATGGGCCGTAATCCACCACGCGAGCCCAATGCGGGTTGGTGAATGTCACATGTCTTTGAATTTTTGGTTCTAGGACATGACGGTTTCCTCACGATGTTTTCCTTCACCGTTTTGAGAGCAGTGGTGATGAAATAAATTACACAAAGTAATGTGCCTGGCTGGGTTTGAACCCGTGACCTACAACTCGTAAGTCGAAGCCATTACCACTCGGCCACCACTGCTCCTATGAAGATATCGCCCAAGTATAATATAACCAACAAAAAAAAATATAACCAACTTCCAAACAAAACAAACAAAGAATAAAATAACCTTAATTTCGGAATTCGGTGTTAAAAACAAAGAAACAAAACCAAAAACACCGACTTCCGAAATTAAGGTTATTTTATTCTTTGTAGTGTTTTGTTTGGAAGTCGGTTATATTTTTTTGTAAAAAGTTCTTTGAAAATCAAAAATAATCTTTTCATTTTATCTTCTTTTATACTAGCTTTTGCCTGGGACTTCGTACGCGCATATCCCATTTTGCCTCGTTCCCGTAGGAATTTCGGGGCATCCTCTCGTAAGAACACTCTATACTCCGTAGGGTACTCGACTTACTTGGCTATAAGTCAAATTTCAGCTTTCTACGACCAGTAGTTTCGGCTGTGCTTTGCCTGTCAGCCACTCAGAAGAATTTGATACCGAATTAACTTAATATTACGCTTGTAAAAACTGAACACATTACTCCTACCTACGTCAGAACATAACGAAAAAACTTCAACATTCAAACCTGTCAATTTTCATTGTTACCTAATCATCTAACTAATATTTGCGACCTGTCCATAACATCTGTTTTTATTTACCAAAAAAACGAGTAATTACTACATTTTAGTAACGCATAGTTACAATTATTACAAAAACAGCATACCGCTTCAACGTGCGCAGTCGAGTAAAAAAGTTCAGTTAAGTTTTATGAGTTCATCGCACACGTTTGAAAAACGTGAGCTTTGGGAACTAAATAAAAACCACGTGCGTTGCCTTATAATTTAGTGAATTGGATATTTAATTGCAACTCAGTGATGTTGGTTGAACTGGTCAAGTTTGAGTTGCTCTGACGGTCCTGGGTTTTTACAAAAACTCTTTTTTGTTGTGATGGTGATAAGTTATGTAGGATGGCCCGGCAGATAAAAGTCGTCTGAAAATGCAACTAAAAATCTCCCGTGTTCAAGTATGCATCACCATCTACGACAAACTTTGAAGATGGCAGGTTTCCGATTTAAGAAAACTTGTCGTTTATTACTCGAATGCTAGAGTTGGACTAACTACATAATTTTAGTGCAGTAGTCTTGAGATAGGTAAGTACGTAGGTTTAGTTTAAGTCATTAACCTCTTATGCACACGGAACCCTGGTTGATCTAAACTAAAAACATATCGGTCGGAATCTGGTTTATAAGTACCTAAAAAAAAATCACAAAGAAAAAACTAGAAGTTGACATTTAGTTAATTAGTTGGCAACTTATATTGCTACTGCTAAAATATTTTTGTAAAAAAATTAATGATTTCATCAAAAGTTAATCTAGGTTCAGGAAACATAAATTGGTTTTAAAGAAAAAACGCATCCTTTGGTTATATAATTTATGGAGCTTAGATTTTTTAAATGTACTTGTCACGAGGTTAACACACGTGGGATGTGGACTCAGCAATCATTGTACCGATAGTCGTGTCAGCCAATGGCTCAATAGCCACGAGCCTCACCCAACACCCAAGGTCATGGCACATTATAACGGCACATTAGTAGCATGGCAATTTACTTGTCATTCAAATTAAAGCATTAAATCGAGTATCGTAAAATATATTTCATAATGTCAATATGAAAAAGCCAACAGTGTGCAGACAGCGTGCTGTAAACGAGCCGACCGCGTACTTACAGCGCGACGACACCGAGTCGCCAGCCAAACAATGTCGGACTGCGAGCTTGGACCTCGCGGCCGGCGTTTAGTTAGCGCGCTGACGGTTAGCCTTAGCCGTGCTGCTGCTGTGCCATTGCGGTGCCGTTATAATGTGCCATGACCTTTAGTAGGCTTTCGTTGGGCAGCTGGATCAAAGGTTTGATTCCGAAAGCAGTATTCCTGGACACGGCTCGCATTGTTAGGAGGTTCTTCTCACTGGAGCCCTGAAAACCAGTAGCTTGAACCCTGTCCCCTCTTTTCATAAAATCTTGACAAGTAAGAGATGGTAGATCCGCTTCTCAAGCCTTGAAATCAATCTAATTCCCTACTTAATTTTTATGGCTTTATTTCGCATATTTTTTACCAAAGATCATGCGTTATGGCTCTACTCTGCTAATGGTAGACAATCAAGTTTGTGTTCGTACGTCACTCAAACCCAGGATACCAGTCAATTAAACCTCGTGACGTCAGTAGGCTTTCCGTTTTTTATTGATTATATTAACTAAATCGAATAACTAGTTCCAAAGAGGTTAATACCACTTTCCAGCATTTTTTGTTGATGAATAATAAAATTTGAAAAAATTATTATTTTTTCATAACATCAAAACAATATGTCAAAAATAAATGAAAAACAACATGTTTTGTATTGATTTAGGTTACGTACGAGTAGGTTTGTCTATTAATCTATATATACTAATATATAAAGCTGAAGAGTTTGTTTGTTTGCTTGAACGCGCTAATCTCAGGAACTACTGGTCCGATTTGAAAAATTCTTTCAGTGTTGGGTAGCCCATTTATCGAGGAAGGCTATAGGCTATATATCATCACGCTAAGACCAATAGGAGTGGAGCAGTAATAAAAATTGTGACGCAGACGAAGTTGCGCGGGTCAACTAGTTTATTATAATTTAAAAAGATGTTTGTTTTTCTGAATTATATTACATCTTCGACGAATCCATGAGCTTCTGGAAAAATAACTGGAGTGGGTCAGTACTTATCACTTACAAGTTTACAATTTAACACATAAAACTAGACAAAGATAAAGTAGATCATTTTACTATATTAAACACTGTTACAAAATTCTTACCTTTGTCTATTAAAAAGAGGTATTTTAGCCAAAATTCTGCAATGGGTAAACCTAGATATTTTTAGTGATCTTTCCTGTTATGCACCTGAATATCGGGCACTTATCCCAGTGACAAAAACATTGACGAATTGATGCCCAATGCATTATTTTCCCGTCCAGTTTTATACATGCCTGTATAATTTAGTATTATTATCAATTTTCGTAAGTAGATAGGTACTTAGGCACAGAATTCAAGGCTAACTTTTTCGACATATTGCAATTGAGTTAACTACTTAGTTACTAGACATGCTAGCAAAACATAAAATAACTAGACAGAGCAAATTATATTCTCATTAGTACGAGTTGTTCTTAAAGACGAAAAATAAATGAGAATGTGAGTGGTGGGATCTAAGATCTCAAATATTTAAATCGGAATATTATACTGATAATTACGATATTTTGTGCAATTATCATGACTTGAACAATTTCGGGACCCTGAGGTCCCGGTCCTTTGGTAGGCGTATGAGGGGCCGAAGCCAACTCGCAGAGGCCCCGTTCGACATTTTTAATGGAATGAGGCACCAACCGGCGATTATCCCTGTATGCACTATTAAAGTACACCCAAGGACAATCCCCGGTAGGTTCAGAACTATTGCATAATATGGAATAGTTATTATCATCATTATTATTTATTTTTAAATGAACTTCTTGACAAAATAACGGTTTCCAAATCGAATCGTTGTTTTAGCAATCCTGACTTTTTCATGTGGTTCAAGGGAAATTGAAAAGGTTTTAATCAATACAAACTATTAAGATGCCAAACTGTTTCTTTGTAAGATATAATAGACATGTCACCGAAAAATGGCAGACTCCGGAAGATTTTAATAAATTGTGATTAGGTTATATTAGGTTATAATTTCTCGATATGTTATGAAAACCTGGCCAAGTGCGAGTCGAACTCGCGTGCAAAGGGTTCCAAACGAATTTCATTTATTTAACGTGTTATTTTAACACTACAGACTTCTAATAGGTTTTCCTGTAATCTTTAGGTAAAGATCTATTATCTCCATTTTTTCCAAAATTTTAGGCTCTGTAGTTTCGGAGATAAGGGGGGGAATGGTCATTTTTCGTCTTATTTCTTGAATAACTTCAAAACCATTTATTTTATAATTATGAAAAAAATATAATTAGAACCCTCACAGTAAGTCCTTTCATTTGATATGTCACACGATATTATTCAAAAAAACTTTTTAATTTTCTACTTTGACCCCCAAAAGTGACCCCCATACTAAAAAAATAATGATTTATGTAACGCGTCCGTGTTTGGGTCACAGAAGTCCATATGTGTACCAAATTTCAACAGAATCAGTCTAGTGTAGGCTGTGACAGACAGACAGACTCCCGAGTGATCCCACAAGGGATCCGTTTTTTTTTCGGAACCCTAAATATCGTTTTGTGTATAATACATACATACATATTCCATCCAAATTCAAGTTTCCAATACATCCGTGTCTTATTTAGAAAAAATAGTTTACAATTTCACGCGATATTTTACATTCATACGGAGTTTGCCATTTTCCGGTGACAGACACACTACCTGTTAAAAAAAGTTATTGTAGTGGTAGACAACTATCCTATTGCTGAATCACATCTACTTTTTATTCTATAAAAAAACCGGGCAAGTGCGAGTCGGCCTCGCCTACCGAGGGCTTGGTACACATGTTACCTACTTTAAATAAAGACTTAATTTTTTATGATTTAATTACAAATGTGTAGTGTTCAGATTTTTCCCTATACTTGTCTATATCTATACTAATATTATAAAGAAGAAAGATTTGTTTGTATTGAATTGAATAGGCTCCGAAAATACTGGACCGATTTGAAAAATTCTTTTAGCATTGGATAGCTACATTATCAGGGAGTAACATAGGCTATATATTATCCCCGTACTCCCACGGGAACGGGAACTGCGCGGGTGAAACCGCGTGACGTCCACTAGCTGTAGTATAAAACGGTATTACTTGCCAAATTTCATAGTTCTAGGTCAACAGAAAATGCCCTATACATTTTGATTCTCTTGAGAGTGTCGAAATATACGTTTTTTGCGGCATAAACGGCCTTATCATTTTTTACGTTAACTTAGAAGTTTGATTTTACGATTTTTGATTCACAGCTTCAAGGAACTGTAGGCTTAAATATAATAGGGTTCGATACCTCCACGCGTTCCGGAGATATAGGGTCTTAATAGACAGACAGACGGACAGACGGACAAAGTGATCCTACAGGGATTCCGTTTTTTCGTTTTAAGGGACGGAACCCTAAAAATGAATACGAAAATGAAGCAAAGTCACGGGCGGAAATAAGCGTTTATTAATTAAATTACTAAGACAGATAAACACTCAGACATAATGAGTTAAAAAATTATTAATAAATCTTAACAATAACAAAATCACGCGAGACGAATCCAGACTTCCGGCGTCGTTAAGTTCTTATCAGTTTTGTAACAAAACATGTTATAAATAATTAATAATATAGTCATTGTTTTGTAACAATAATTATGTGTAAAACGTTGACCTCTTAATTTCACAACCTTTTATCAACTGTGTGATACTTTCTCAGTGTTGTGTAAATTCATTGATAAAATAATGTTCATTTATCATTTAACATTTTGCCTCAAAACGTAGGAATTTTTGCAAGTTGGTTCACTGAGATTAACTCGAGACACGTATATTACAGCAAGTACCAGGTTTTGTTGCGGTGTTGTTTCAACTTACCAAATATATGATAGAGCTAATTTTATTTTAATAAAATGTAAACTTGTTTTATTAAGAAAAGAAATGTTTATTATAATTTAAGTTATGTTAGTTAGAACTAGTTTTTTTTTGTTCGAATATTTGTATGCCAGTGAATGGCGAAACATGTCAGATCCAAGTCCTCTATTTAATAAGACTTTAAATGTGCCATGTTTCTTTACAAATAAAATATTCTTATACTGCTCTGCGATATAAACGTCTATCATTCGGGATCAGAAGCTTTTTGAGTTTATTTTTAGGGTAACGTACCTCAAAAGGAAAAAAACGGAACCCTTATAGGATCACTTTGTTGTCAGTCCGTCTATTTGTCAAGACCCTTTATCTCGAGAACGCGTGGAGGTATGGCGTCGAAATTAAAACCATATACTCAGATTTGCAGTAACCTTGAAGCTGTGAAAAAATCGAACTTCTAAGTTATCGTAAAAAAATACGGCCGTTTATGCAAAAAACGTATTTTTCGACACTGTCAAGGGAATCAAAATTCAGAGGGTCCCGTTGACCTAGAACTATGAAATTTGGCAAGTACTATCTTCTTATACTACAAGTATAGGGAAAAGCCTGAAAACTATACATTTGTAATTAAATCATTAAAAAAATATAGTCTTAATGTAAGTAAAATTTATAGTCAACAAAGCTATTTGATATGCAGGCAGCTAACTTGTAACTACTTTTAAACAATGTTGTGAGTGTGCTGAGTGGACAATTATTGTACAACACACTCGTAAGTATCTCAAAAGCTTAAAAAATTGTAATGCACACAATAGAAATAAACATTTGGCAGTGCTGTGGAAAAATTAATATTTTTGCCTGTAGGTATACCGAACAGCATTGTTGACCGTACTTACAAATTTGTACGGAACCCTCGTTGGGCGAGTCCGACTCGCACATGGCCGGTTTTTTTATTTAATAGTTAGCCATTCAGCGATAGTCACTGAGTAGCAAAGATTAGATGTTATTTTTATTTGAAAAGTAGGATATAAAAATACTCGTGTTCGCTAAAGAAAACCCGCAGTATTCTAGTATTTTTACTTGACTCAAAATATCATTCTCACATATCACTCAAACATCATAATTAAGTGTTTCCAGTTCTTTATTCTCAAATCATTGCAAATTATAGTCTTCAAGAAAAAATCTTAATGATTGTAGATATCATACCTACTCGTAAAAACGTAGACTTATAATAATTCACATTTGTATGATATCCACACACATTTTTTGTTTTCAAACAAAACACATTTTATTAATCCACTATGTGTCTTCAGTCATAAAGTATAAGTACAATAGATTTTTTATGAGGACCATCACCTTATTTTCTTACATTATTTACCTGCAGTAGCTTTTAAAAAGAAAACTTATGCAGTGAAAACCAAACTACCAGTAGTTTCTACGAAAAAAAAGAAAAACATTTTCAAAAGAATAAAAATTGCTAAAGGACTGCTTTATTGACTTTTCAAACAACTTCTTGTGTAGTTTCTTAATCCTAATATATAAAATTCTTCTGTTACTGACTGATTGAGTGACTGACAGACAACGCACAGCCGAAACAACTGGTCGTAGAAAGCTGTAATTTGGCATGTAGGTTCCTTGGGGAGTCTAGGGGAGCACTAAGAGACGATCTCGATCTCCCGGAGGACATGGTGGAGGTCTGTCCCGCTTGGGCGGAGCACCGCCGTGTTCTCGTCGAGGCGATCGGCGGTGGCGACCTCTCGCGACCGGTTCAATCCATGGTCCGAAGCGAGGAGGCATGGGAAGCGGTCACCTCCTTCTGCGAAACAGTAGGTAATGCTAGCAAAGGAGGAGCCCGACAGCGTGAGAGAGAGTTAAACTTCATGCCCCAGCCGCCGCAAAAGAGTCGCAGGGCGACTTCCAGGCCAAGGAGCATTGGGTGGCTAGCCGTCCGACCAGAACAAGTCCCGGGTTGACGGCACGTTTGGTTCCACGCGCGCCTCAAAGAGATGTCAGCTTAGTAGACGATTGGTCCTAGCGGGCCCCGTCTACTAAGCTGACATCTCTTTCCTGCCTGCCAGAGTTGCGGAATTTATTCGAAAGAGTCACCGCGGCCCTGGAACGCAAAGGGCATTAGGAGGAACACGGATGGGTTTTAGTCAGTAAGAGTCTAACCCTCCCTTCTGCTCCGCCCAGAGCTAGAGGAGTCATTTGATGATTTCCCATACTCAAAAAAATTTAGTAAAGCAGATAGGGCGTTTCTTTCATCAAGTACCTACTACCAACAGTAACGTCATGTCGCCAATACTCAATATCTTTATTGCAATTCACATGTATTCTTAGGTGGTAAAAACAGGTGGTTCAATTCAGCTTCATGAAACTTTTATGCTTTGTTTTATAATATACAAATTGCCATAGCGAATCATTGCCCTAACCGATTGACATAATGATAGACATGGTCATGACTCTGCTAAAATAAAATAAAAAATGGTTTTTTACAGTTCCATACTTTGTCTATATAATAGTTAGTTGAGTATGAAAAAATCGTAAAATATTTTTTTGCGGCGCGTTTTATTATAGCAAAGGTATTATTACAACAGGGTATTGTTTGCGTCAAGATGTTTAGGGTTGCGAACGTCCGTATGGAAAACGGAATACGTATTTTAGGTGTTTGAGGTTTAGTGCCATTTTTCGTATGTCATACTCACAATTTCGTTTTTATTGTCAACGCAATTTCGGGGTGAGGGCCTGATGATCCGAATCCCCAGTAGATAAATAAATCTGCTGGAAGAATCCCCCACCACCAGTACACCACCACCACCACCACCAGTGCAGTTTGGTACTACATACAACGTGTAACGGAATAAACGCAATAGCTGTTAAGGGGTCATTGTTCTCATTATTATAAACAAGTTTTACTATAGCGAACATTTTGAAAAGAACATTTTGTCGAGTTATGCGCACATAAACGTATGGGGCAGGCATTTTTTTTTGCGATTTCAGTGTTGGTCCCATAGTAAAAGTTATTGATAATGATGCGTATAGTGACCCCTAAAGAGGAAATACGGGCGTGTAGACTTCGTATGTAAAAAGTAATAATTCGAGATTTGGCTCTCGACTATTTCCTTCTCCAATATTGGACTTATTTAAAATATATTTCTTAAACTGAATAAGGAAGTCCGCCTTCCTCTTAAGAGGTATTGCGTTGGTACACAGACGTATTTAATTTTTAAACCCCGACGCATAAACGACGGCGTGTTATAAGTTTGACGTGTGTGTGAATATCTGAAAGTATCTGAATGAGGCATCGTAGCTCCCGAACGGATGAACCGATTTGGATTTTTTAAAAGGTGAATAAGTCGGGAGTGTTATTAATTGTGTTTGATGAAAATCGGTCTAAGATGGCCGCCGTCACAAAATGGCGTATGGCACATTTTTCACAACTCCCTCAATATGGGTATCAAATGAAAGGCCTTGACTAGCAAAATAATGTACACTATACAGGGTTATTTGTTGTTAACAGTAACAGGGTTGTTTTACAAAATGCAATATTATCCGATGAAAATGTATGAAACAGCCGTTATTATTTTCGTGATTTCAGGGTTGGTCTCAAAGTAAAACTTGCTTATA
This sequence comes from Lacanobia wlatinum, assembly GCA_947578705.1. Taxonomy (NCBI): domain Eukaryota; kingdom Metazoa; phylum Arthropoda; class Insecta; order Lepidoptera; family Noctuidae; genus Lacanobia; species Lacanobia wlatinum. The sequence goes on from OX388035.1 coordinate 4,123,785, forward strand.
ATCATGTGTACTTTCACTCCCTAAAAGTTTTTTGGTGTTTTACAAATAACCCTGTATTGAAAGGGAATTAGAAATATCAACTAACGAAATGAAAATTAAGTTAAATTAAAAATTAAGAAAAAACCTCTACAAAAAATCTTTAATACATATACTTAGTAAACACAAAAGATTTGCGGTCTCCCGAGGCGAAGACACTTAGCTTAAAGAATCGTACCTATATTAAGCTAAAAGGATCAAAAGAAATTATTTTATGCTTTTTAAAGTTTTTTGTAGGGGCTTTTTTTTATTTATGTATAACAAACGTAACTTACAGAAGACCTACTTACTGGAAAATCTATAACATCACTATGGTTTCAAAAAACATATTGAAAAACATGGTTCGTACGGAACCCTTTGCGCCCGAGTCCGACTTGCATTTGGCTCGTTTTTTAAAGAGACAGCATATTTTTTCAGTCTATAAGAAAATACTTTTTCATGGTTATTGTTTTCGAATCGTCATAATTTGTATTAAGTTCCGGGTTACTAAACTCTGTTAGACGTTGTTGGTACGATTGCAAAATATTTAAACTATTTTACTCAAATATCTCGAATTTCTTCAATATTATGAAACATCCGTATAGCTGATTACTTGGAATTGTTATCTAAAGTGTTGTCTGCTGTTTTATTTTCTAACTAATGACTTATAATACAAAGGTTTAGGTAGTTAAATAAATGTACACAATCTTGATGTGTCTTTTTAATCCTTCTTTTTAAAAACACAGTTTAAAAATAAAAATGCAACTAACAACCACTTTAAATACAACAATAACGATTAATTCCGTGTTTCCAGATAGCTACAACCTGGGAGTCTTTAAGACAAGAGTGAATAGGTTGCTTCTAGGCAAGCGTGCTCCATCTTCGACCACATCATCGCTTACCATCAGGTGAGATAGTGGTCAAACGCGTGCCTATCAATAGTTAAAAAAAAAACTTAATCAATTGAACTATAATAGTTTAACTTTAATAATATAATTATATTTTATGTTTGTTACCTCATAACTACGTCATTTTTGAAAAATTCTTGTTTTCCCGATTAGTCCTATAGAATTTTTATCAAAATCGGTTATGAAGTTTGGCTTTTAAATCAAAATAGCTGGAATTTGTTTACTTGGATATGACGGTTTTTGTCATCCAAGTAAACGAAATTGCGAATTTTGCTTTCCTGTGATTTTCCAGTCGTGTTGTTAGGTGGGAGTACCACTAAAAAGTGAAAAAACAAAAAACTTTTTAGTCGGTGTTTTTGATAGTTACTTCGTATTTTGACACCGACTTCCGAAATGAAAGTTATATTTTAAATTGTAGTGATTTTTTTTTATTTGGAAGTCTTGCTTAGTTGTATTTTTTTGTATGTAAAAAGTTTTTCAAACATGAAGCAATGGATTAATAATTTCATTCAAAATCGTTCAGAATTATGTTAGAAAATGTATTACGCAAAGATGTCGGTAAAGAAAATATGTTTCCATGATTGCCAACTACATGCTCAATGTAAAACAACTACAGATTTTTCTTAATATTCGACGTATGTACTAATTAGATATAATAATTACAGTAGCGTTACTTAGCTCAATAAAAACGTTAATGGCAGTGAGTTTGTGACTAGTCATGGCTAATTTAATCCTAACTGACAAAGGTGGGGTCTGGTCACAGGTGGCGTCGCAATAGGTCACGTTAGGCTGCACGTGAGGATGCATGAATGGTGCAGTAATTTAGACGTTGTCTAAAATACTGCATCATTAATTAAATGTAGAACTTTGACAAAATTAATAAATTATCGCCAAGTAGTAATCCCACTACATGCTATATCATGCAGTTTTAATTATGATTAATATCGGGCCTGAGACTGCTATACATATAAATTACTCCGGATTTAGCCATTCAGGCCCACTTGAACTGAAACTGAAATTAACTGTATAAATATCACGAATTGCAAAACAAGTAAATCTATTTATTTTGCAGTATATGTGGATACAGAATATTAAGACTTTTAATTAATCGGATACTGCAAATGACCGTGACTCGACTACGAAAGTTACATTGACCTGGATGTACTACATTTGATTCCGGATTGCATATGTGAGCCCATCATTATCACATAAATGATGTTTTTGCAAATTTATAATGAACTAGTGGACGTCACACGGTTTCACCCGCGTAATTCCCGTTCCCGTGGGAGTACGGGGATAATATATAGCCTATGTTACTCCCTGATAATGTAGCTATCCAATGCTAAAAGAATTTTTCAAATCGGTGCAGCAGTTTCGGAGCCTATTCAATTCAAACAAACAAACAAACACATCTTTCTTCTTTATAATATTAGTGTAGATTACACAATTTTCGTCCACTTACACCTAGATGAAGGCACAACAAACTAGAGGCACAAACACCCTCCCCCTCCATACTTCATCCCCCCTGCAGAACATCTGCTTCCTGGACGCGAACTTCAGAGACCAATCTGGAAATCTCTTAACCGACTGCGGACTAGGGCATTCTCCATCCATCCCAAACGCAGTACCAGTGCGGAGGCCCTTCACAGGACATGTATCACCACCTTAATTGCCCGTCATGGACTGTACCATCCAGGATTTGAACGAGGCCAACGATAGAGCTGCACAGGTTACTTAATACTGATCGTACAAAATTTAGTAACAGTCAACCGACTCGAAAAGAAAAATAAGAGATCTTAAAACACCGAAACAAACTCATAGGTCGCAGTCTTTGCTTAAATAGAAAAAAAAAACTTTTTGCAAATAAATATAACTGACTTCCAAACAAAAAACTACAAAGTAAAATAACCTTAATTTCGGAAGACGATGTTTTTGGTTTTGTTTCTTGGTTTTTTAACACCGACTTCCGAAATTAAGGCTGTTTTTGTTTTGTAAAAAGTTATTTTTATTTTTCACTTTTAAGTGGTGATACTTGGACGACGTCTTCGTCTACACAAAAATTGAAATAAGCAAAAATACTGATAAAATAAAAACTCCTGAACCAAAGTGAATCAAATTTTTAAGGGACCAAATGGCAAGTATTCCGCATCGAACTAAAGAAGAATCACAGAAATCGATACCGATAATCGAAATTAAAAAATATATAAAACTACCCACCGAATTGAGAACCTCCTTTTTTGGAAGCCGGTTATAAAGAAATGGGTCAATGTCCGAAGTAGTCTTATGAGGAAAGTACCACACACAAACTGCCTCCGTGGTCGAGTGGTTTAGGCGTTTGTCTTGTGACCCGGTGGTCGTGGGTTCGATTCCCACGGGAAAGCATACTTTATAAAGTTTCCAGTTTGGCTAGGACATTGCAGGCTTGAATCATCTGATTGTCTGGTAGGTAAAAAGATGATTCCGTGCTTCGGAAGGCACATATAAGCCGGTGGTCCCGGCCGCCAAATGGTCGTGGTCGTAAACCATGTCAGAGGCCCTTGAGGCGGTTTAGAAACTCTGACACTAGGGTGTGTGGGGTCGTTAGACCTTACTGCCCACACGAGAAGAAGAAGAAGAACCACACAGATTTGAGTGGACCTGTCCAGACAGGGCAAGCATTTGTCAGTTAGTGTGTAGCTCAAACTTAGAACTATAAGAAACTCAATAACTTGACGAATCTACAACCATAGATCATATTATTTTTTGCATTTTTATACGCCATCGGCTAGCTTAAACCGGTATTTTAGCAAAAAGATTAATCGATTTTCTAAATTATGTATTAAAAAACCTAAGATTATGATAATTAAATGTAATTTATTGACTTATCAAAAGGAAATACTGATTGATGCCTTTATTCCTACATATCTGAGGCTTAAGTTTAATACAAAACGAATGTAACTTATCAACTATAAGTTGTGTTTTTTTGCTTAAATTATTTAGACACCTTTTTTAAGGATGGGAAATCATCAAATGACTCCTCCCGCTCTGGGCGAAGCAGAAGGGAGTGTCAGACTCTTACTGACTAAAACCCATCCGTGTTCCTCCTAGTGCCCGTTGCGTTCCAGGGGGGCTACTCTCTAAGCCCGAAGTCCGTAGTTTCGGGCTTAGTTGCGGGCGTATTCTACTCCGTATCACCTACAGACTTACGAATAGTCGCGAACCCGAACAAAGAATGAATGACAACACGATTTCACAGTAACTGTCAAATCGTGTTATCATTAGTTCTCAGAGGTTAGGTTATACAGAGTAGAATATGCCAACTAAGCCCGAAACTACGGACTTCGGGTTTAGAGAGTAGCCCCCCAGGGCCCCGGGCCCCCCCTTTCGAATAAATTCCGCAACCCTGGCAGGCACTGGCTGACAATTCTTTGAGGCAAATTATTATTTATGTACCTACACGTCACGAATTGACATGTAACTTTATTTTTTGTTTCTACTTGATTGAACAAGAAACTTGTATTTAAAGTGGCAAAAAATAAAGGAATATTGTTGATACCTTTGACTTAACTTTATAAGATAAGAACTACAAGTCCGAAATACCGAAACCTCAATCAAAATTCTTAAGAAAAAAACTTAATAAAAGTTTTATACGTTGGATTTAATTAAGAATTCATTCTGTGCTTAAGCCGCCTGTCACAACCATTAAGATTTTCCATATCCCGTTTTTTCCTGTTCCCATTGGAATTTCGGAGAACTCTCTCTCTCTTAGTGCTCACCTAAACTCCCCAAGGAACCTACATGCCAGATTTCAGCTTTAAATTACCAGTAGTATCGGCTGCGCGTTGTCTGTCTGTCACCCGTAACGGAAGAATTAAATATAATTACTAGCTCACTCGGCAAACGTTGTTTCACCAAATAAAAAATAGCCTACCACCTATACCTACCGAATATACGCATAAAATTTCATAAAAATCGGTTGAGCTGTTTCGGAGGAGTTCGGTAACAAACACCGTGACACGAGATTTTTATATATTAGATATTGATTTCTTCCTATGTAAAACGCAGGGCAATACAACCAGGGTGTCACTCCCACTTTCAAACTTCGAACTGTATGCTACTGAGATATTCCTAATGCCGAAAACACTTTTGCCCAACTGTGGAATCAAACCCAGGATCTCACGCTCTCCACCCCAGTAGTCCACCCAGTGGGTAGTTAATACTAAAACCAATCAAACAAGACATATTTGCCAATGCAGCTAAGGTATAACCTACTTTTGAAGACAATTGAAGGCATAATGTAACACGTATGTTAACTTCAATGAATGCGCGAGCATGCCTTACGTGCGCACGCGCGGGTTCGCGTCTACACTCCACCTTACTATTATGTTACTCGTATAGTATGTCCGACTCTATCAAAAGTGAAGGTTAATGGTCAAAAGTATGCAGTTCACTGGTCTTGCAATGTCTTCGTTTTTAGGGTTCCGAACGAAAAAACTGGCCAAGTGCGAGTCAGACTCGCACATGTAGGGTTCCGTACCATAAGTCTTACTATTTATTATTTGTTGTTATAGCGGCAATAGAAATACACAATCTGTGAGAATTTCAACTGTCTACCAATTACGGTTCTGGACATACAGCCCGCTGACAGACAGACGGACGGACGGACGGACAGTGGAGGCTTAGTAATAGGGTTCTGTTGGTTACTCTTTGGGTAACCAACAGAACCCTAAAAACGGAACTTTTTGGATCTCTCGTGTGTTTGTCTGTCTGTCACATTACAACCAGTTTGCTCCTAATCTACTATCACTCACCGTACTGACTTTATTCACTCTTCTTTGTTAGTGCAGTCTATTTCTCTATGGAATGCGCTCAGGAGATCAGGATGGCCACCCACCGATTAACCTTTAAAGTTGAAGTTCGTGAACACATTCGTAAGAAGTTGGCTGTTGTATCATCACAGCGCATTCGTATTAACTAAGTATTTTGTTTACATATTTATCTTGTTAATTTGAGTATTTATTATATATTGGTAGTGTATGTATATTATTGTTCATTTTAATTGTATTTGAATCGCTTTCAATTCTTCATATTGCACCTACCACTATTCTCTGCATCACCCAAAGGTTGACTGGTAGAGAATGCCTATGGCATTAAGTCCGCCTATGTACATTTGTGTGCTGAAGTGTTATATAAATAAATAAATACTAGACCGATTCAGTTCAAAGTAACATACGAGTTCATGAACATCTGTGACCCAAACACGGACGCGTAACGTAAATAAAATTAAATTTTGAGAATGGCTGTCCTCATTCTCAAATATTATTTTTAAACTAGCCTAAAAATATGGTTTTCAAACTACGGTGTGTTGTATGACATATTAATCGAAAGGGCTTTTTTTCATAATTATGAAATAAATAATTTTAAAGCTATTGAAGAAAATAGACGAAACATTTCCCGCTCTTATTTTCGAAAATACCGTCCTTTAAAGAAGTCAGTTTAGTTTCAGCTTTAGAAGTCTATGGTTTAAAATAACTTGTTAAAATATATGATTCGGCGGAACCCTCTGCGCGCGAGTCCGACTCGCACTTATTCTACATCGACAACATCTATTATTATGTGGCCATCTACAAATTGTAAATACCAACTATAACAACAATGCGTCTGAGCGTATTTGGAACTTTGGAACTAAACAAATATCTTCACCAAGGTTAGGTAAGCATGTTAACTAGACAAATGTCTATGAATTGGAAGCACAAATAGCTCTTTTTAGGGTTCCGTACCCAAAGGACTACTAAGCTATTATCTGCTGTCTGTCAGCGGGCTGTATCTCGATAACTGTAACAGGTAGACAGTTGAAATTTTCACTGAGTGTGTATTTCTCTTGCCGCTGTAAATAGTAAAAAATAATAATTAAAGAGCATTTCTTCCCATACAAGATTTATTTTTCCCATACAAGAAACTTATGTACGAAGTGTTTACGGAACCCTCCGTGTGAGAGTCCGACTCACACTTGGTCGATCGGCATATTTAGGAGCACGGAGGACAGAATAGGAGGTGGAGCATAGTTTGTGACTCGGCTCCACATCCACACCCTTTTTTTTAAGGATGGGAAATCATCAAATGACTCCTCCCGCTCTGGGCGGAGCAGAAGGGGGTGTCAGACTCTTACTGACTCAAACTCATCCGTGTTCCTCCTCATGCCCTTTGTGTTCCAGGGCCGCGGTGACTCTTTCGATCAAATTCCGCAACCCACATCCACACTCTGCTGTTTATCTTTCAAGGTGGCCCTACTTTGCGAGACTGGAGTTACAGTTTCTTACTTGGTTGTATCCGTGGCATCACAGCAGGTCCTATCACAATCACAATACCAGCGCTGTGATATATTTTTTTAATATCCTGTGATAGGGTCCTTTTAGGCCTCATCATCATCATCATATCAGTCGTGAGACGTTCACTGCTGGACATTGGCCTCCCCCAAAAGGGGGGGGGGGTTGCCAAAATCGCCACACTTGGCAGGCGGGTTGTCAATCATAGTGTATGGTGTTGCGTTTTACAGAGAACGCTGCTGCCCATTCTCTGACGAGTCCCTTAGTCGCCTCTTACGACACCCACGGGAAGTGATGGGATGGTATTATTCTTTTACGGCACCATACAGCACCGGCCGACACCATACGGCTTAAGGCCTCGCACAGATTTAATTCATACTTTTGTTAATTTTTCTTGGGTTATTGAGCGGTTCTAGGACTTTCAAGACGACTTTTGGAAGTCCCTGAACCCTGCGGGAAGATGTTAGCTAGGTGATAAATAGTTAGTGGATGAGGGTAAAGTGGTCGTCCGTGTCCAGTTTCACTAAAAAACGGATAGATAGTTTTTTGTATGTGTAAAATCATTATTCAACAGACTAACAAATTCACAGTCTACCAAACAATTAACACTTAAATTTTATGATAAATGAATACCGTTTTTGCCCTTCCTAAAGTTCATCCGGTCAAATAGTTGGATTTTCCAAGTGAGTGGTTAAACATTAACGAATATTATTGAAGGTCTTCACCATAGGGTCAAGAGGTAATATGATATATCTGCAAAAACTAACGGTAGTAAACATTCTCACGTAGTATTTTTGACAAACAAATTTTACAATGACTGGGTGTGATTGTTGGTGTGGCGAGTTCCGTATTACTGCACTATTGATGTCATCTGTACTAATATATACTAATATTACGAAGTAGAAAGATTTGTATTTTTGTATCATCATCATATCAGCCGAAAGACATCCACGGCTGGACATAGGCCTCTCCCAAGCGTCGCCACAACGACCGGTCCTGTGCGTCTCGCATCCATCGGCTACCCACGACCTTCACCAGGTCATCAGGTGATTTTTGTATGTAACGAATAAACTTAAAAACTACTGGACCGATTTGAAAAATTCTTTCAGCAATGGATATCTACATTGTCAGCGAGTAACATAGCCTACATTTTATCTCCGTACTCCCACAGGAACGGGAACTACGCGGGTGAAACCGCGTTACGTCCGCTTGTTATTGATACAGATCACCATGGCTATACAGGAAATATTGCACTATCGCGTTTTCACAACGGTTTTGTGACAGCTATGAGACATTGTAGCAGGCTGGCCTTATGAGGCCTTTTTTTGTGGAAAAATCCCACTATTTCCCGCGGCTTCGCTTGTGTGGCTTATCCTATAGACACCGTGCATTTTTCGAATAAAAAGTACCGTATGTCACTCAACGTAGGTAGTTATTACTAGATAGTATAAAACAAAGTCGCTTCCCGCTGTCTGTCTGTCCCTGTGTATGCTTAGATCTTTAAAACTACGCAACGGATTTTGATGCGAGATTTTAACAGGATAAAACGATGTACTACAGTTTTAGATAACCTCAGAAAAAGTCCCAGGTAGCATATGTCTATCTTTTATGGTTGACTCACAATAACCATTTTTGTGATATTCAAATTTGATATAAAATACTGCTTCATTTGCAGAGGTTTTTTCACCAATATAGTACAAATTCTTATCTTAATAAATATGTTAGTCATCTTGAGTGTATAATTTAGAGCAAAATTGCCGTTCTCACCATTTAATTTGTATGAATATCTTAGGAGAGTAAGTCGCGCAACCAAATAATTGTAACGGAGGTAGAGATGTCCCGAACTGGTAGACACCTGAGAGCAGACGTCGTTGACGGTTGTCTATTGCACTTTTCATTTCAGCTGAACCACAATATTATTGATTCTGGTAATTAGATGTTCACTTTGTTAGTTTGGGCTAAATAAACATTTACACCCGTGCGAAGCCGGGGCGAGTCGCTAGTTACTAATAAAATAATTTCGAAATCGGATCCGTACTTCCTTGTTATGTATCTACTTTATAATCGTCCTTGAAAAATACACGGTTGCTGTGGCTTAGGCCATGAGACCAAAGCCGCAGGACAAGTTTAGTTTTATATTAATGTTGAGACGTTTTTTCTTGACGATGCAGATCTCTAAATAACACCTAAATCCTAATATTACAACGAATTATATCGGTAAGACGTACTCAAGCATTAATTGTACAAAAAATATCTAAGTACTCACTCAATATGAATGACAGCATGAATAGAAGTATTTAAGCAAAAAGTTTATTTATCTATTGTTCAGTTAAATATCAATGATACGTCTTTATGTAGTTATGAATGGAATAAAAAATCGGAAATCGTAAAAAATACGGAAGTTTGCAAACTGATAGCTTTCATATGTATTAGGGCGACCGAAGTCACCAGAAAAACTAAATTTTTTACTAGCTTTTGTCCGCAACTTCGTACTCGCATATCCCGTTTTTACCCGTTCCCGTAGGAATTTCGGGAAATCCTCTTAGTGCTCCTCTACACTCTCTAAGGAACCTACATGCCAAATGTCAGCTTTCTACGACCAGTATTGTCGGCTGTGCGTTGTCTGTTAGTCACTTAGTCAGTCACCAGTAACGGAAGAGTTTTATTTGATAGGTTAAGGTGCAGTGCAGACGACACTTTTTGTGCAATCGAGTCTGTGGCGCACAAAATGTTATTAGTTTACTGCATATAAATGCTTAGGTTCTATTTTCACAGATTAAAAAGTGCGTCACGGTTAGTCTGTCGTCTGCACTGCACATAAGATTTTATATCCTGTATACATTGATATTATAATATATCAATGCCTGTATATAAAATCTTACTGAATTTTTCAAGTGTGTTTTTTTTCTTTGAAAATTGAAAAAGGTTTTTGTAAAAAATTAGCTCTTCTCTTTAGTTTGCTATGCATAATTACTTCCCAGATATTGATCCTTATTAGCTGCACTTTCAGATGGTATAATAATACAGGGTGTGTTTTTTTTTTCAAAATCAACTGGTTCTATTTCTGGGTAGAAAAAAACGATTTTTCAAAAATCCAATGTTGTAGTTTTAGTTTTCATCAAAATCGGGTTCGAGATTCCTTTCAGTATTTTTCGATATCTATACTAATATATAAAGCTGAAGAGTTTGTTTGTTTGTTTGTTTGTTTGTTTGTTTGTTTGTTTGTTTGTTTGTTTGCTTGAACGCGCTAATCTCAGGAACTACTGGTCCGATTTGAAAAATTCTTTCAGTGTTAGATAGCCCATTTATCGAGCGAGGCTATAGGCTATATATCATTACGCTAAGACCAATAGGAGCGGAGTAGTTATGAAAATTGTGACGCAGACGAAGTTGCGCGGGTCAGCTAGTTCCTTATATGTAGTTTCGGATTTGGCCCTGAAGGCACACTTGACAAATTCACCATGTATAGGAGTACTAAAGGAAAAAGGTTATTTATATAGCTATTGTTCGTTTAAATATCAATGATACGTCTTCATTTGGAGTTATGAATGGAATAAAAAAAACGGAAACTGTATAAAATACGGAAGTTTGTAGCAGATAACTTTATTTTATTTCCGATGAAGCTTCTTTAATATTACTTTGATAGTTTTATTGTTAGATTAATTTGCATTTTGAATATATTACTAACAATAAATATGAACAATAGATTTATAATTAAGAGGATCATGTTCTTTTGGATGTTGTATGAAGCTTAAGTATTTCCGGATGACAATCGCTCTAAGGCGCCCATTACACGCTCATGCATGCGTCACTCAATTCCAAAAGTCATGACTGACGAATGACTGATGGTGATTGATGGAATTCAATCGAAACTAGACGCTCATTCGTTAATACGCGACGATATATTATTGGTTGATATACGGGATTAGAAACCGAGAAGGACTGAACTAGTACTCATTCCATAAACATATAAAAACAGACCCATTCACTTAAAAGTTTTGGAGGAATGCGATACAGAGAGTAAAAAACCCGGAAACCTCCATTGAAAAGGGAGGATTTTCCGACCAGACGGTTGTTGTGTCTGGCGGGCAACTGCCCGATAGTTGATATTCGGGTTGATGTTTATGTTCAAATCGCACGGCAAACTCTGCTTGTGCGATGAAGGATTTCGGCGTAGTAGTTCGCTGCTAGTTGGAAAGATGGCGTCGCGGTTCTTTTTGTTGCGATGAAGATTTGCTCCGTTGGTTTTTCTTGTGATGGTATTGATGCCGCTACAAAGTCGTGACTAATGTTATCTCCAGATTTTCATAAATCAATTCATGCAACCATCAGTCACTGCATTACACGATAGGTTATCCGTCAGTCACAGCGTGACTGTGGTAAAACTGACAGCAAAGCCTGCCGTGCAATGGGCGACTAAGACTCAGAGGTAACTCATATTAATCGGTTACGTCCTACGGTTCCAGAGAAATGACATTCTGTCAGGCGGTAGCGTAGCGAAGGCGACTGCCAAAACACAAATGCTGTCGTTTGTTTGACATTTCGACAATCGCTTCCGCTAATATAATGAAGTCACCCAAAGGGCAATGGAGAGGGCAAGGCTGGGATTGTATCAAGAATGATGATATCCGCAAGAGAACCAAGGTTACCGACATAGCCCGAAAGATCGCCAAACTGAAGTGGCAGTGGCACATTGCTCGCAGAAAAGATGGTCGATGGGGCCGAAAAGTTCTGGAGTGGCGATCGCGCAGAAACCGGAAGACGCAGCGTTGGAAGGCCTCCCTCAAGGTGGACCGATGACCTGGTGAGGTTCACGGGTAGCCGATGGATGCGAGACGCACAGGACCGGTTATTGTGGCGACACGCGCGGGGAGACCTATGTCCAGCAGTGGACGTCTTTCGGCTGATATGATGATGATGAACAGAATGGCATTTTGTCTAGAGCTTCTTAAATTCTTTTCATGTCAATATTGACGTCACATAACCAGCTTAACTTTCTCAAACATATATCATCGCCTTTAAAAGACTGAACAGTTTTCTAATATTCAAATCGATGTTTATGGAAAATCATAAATCTCTGACGTCAGACACATTCGTTATAACAGCCCAGTTGTTAACGGCTAATAAACTAACATAACTATGTCAGCCAATTAAATATACTACGTAGAAAACGCAAAAAAATCGTCCGATTAATTAATGTGGATAACTATGAGCAATTAGTACCCAAGAAAATTGACAAGCGAATTGACTTGAGGTTTGGGAAAAAAAAAGTTATAGGTTTTATGTCGACATTTGACGAATGTGCGTAAATCGGTTAGTTTTTCTACATGTGCATGACGGCTGTGTGAGATAAAAAACCGGTCATGTGCGAGTCGGACTCTCACATGAAGGGTTCCGTACCATAAACCTTAATTTTTATTATTTGTTGTTGTAGCGGCAACAGCAATACACAATCTGTGAAAATTTCAACCATCTCTACCAGCAAGTAAACACAATATTATTACGTCTAGTTCAATGTTTTGCAATGCAGCCATGGTGAACAAAAAACAACGTTTACAACCCTAATCTCTTCAAAGTTAGAGTGAACAGGCTCCTTCTGGGTAAGCTCGCTCCATCGTAGACTTTGTCTTTGTCATCTCTGACCTAGACTAGAGTCAACAGCAAACCCATCAGAAAAAAAAAGATTTTTCTTGTCTTTTAAAAACCATCAGTTTCTGAAGATTTTTTAACACAATTTTATAAAGCCTAAACAATAAATTCTTGGAATTTTAATTAAATTAAAATAACATAGATAAAAACTTGTAAAGTCGACAGTTTTTTTATCAAGGTTTTTTTTTCTAAATGACGTCCGCCATTCCCATATACAAATGTGCGAATTAATAAAACCTATGTTTTACGACCGTTTGACCATTTATGGTACAGCTTTTTGCAGTGTTAAATGGGCATATTAAAAGCACGAATAGGTACAGGTTATGTTTTTTGTTTTAATGCTTATACGTGTACTAATTAAGTAATTAGACATAAGAAGATTTTATAGCAATAGAAATCTTTAATTTCATTGGTTGTGTCTACCAATGACGCATTTTAAAGTATTTAAACGTTCTACGAACATTCGTACCTACATAGGTAATATTTTAGTGTCGAACAATACAAAAGAAAAACAGTTAACCAACGGTGCTGGTTTACTAAAGAATAATAACGTGCAAATGAACATATTTATGTCAACGTTTAAGCGATAATTTTTAGACAAAGCAAGAAGAGTCACTCATGGTCTCATTTTTTGTAAATAGTTTTTTTTTTATAGTTCTCGTAAGAACTATAAAAAAAAACTTTTACAAAAAAAATAACCGACTTCCAAACAAAACACTACAAAGAATTAAATAAATAACCTTCATTTCGGAAGTCGGTATTTTTGGTTTTGTTTCTTTGTTTTTTAACACCGTCTTCCGAAATTAAGGTTATTTAATTTTTAGCAGTGTTTTGTTTGGAAATCGGTTATAGTTTTTTTGGAAAAAGTTTCTTATTTTTCAATTTTAAGTGGTGATACTTGGACGACGTCTTCGTCAACGCAGAAATTGAAATAAGCAAAAATGCTCATAAAAGAAAAACTACTGAACCAAACTGAATCAAATTTTTACGGGACCAAATGGCAAGTATACTGCATCGAACTAAAAAAGCATCACAGAAATCGGAATCAGAAACCTCGGAGTAATCGGTGTACACACATAAAAAAATACCCGCCGAATTAGGAACCTCCTCCTTTTTTGGAAGTCGGTTAAAAAACAAAACAAATAAATAAATGGAACAAAACCAAAACATTTAAGAAATAATTATTAGTTAAACCTTTTCAAAACAAGCTTTATCAATATCACCTGTCCATACATATCTAACGAAATTAATGGTGCAATCATGTTTAGTTGAGGAGTCCTCATGGCCACCTTCCGGCTCTCCAAAGATACTACTGCTATTCCGTGAGCTTAATCACCTGCGTTACCTGCAGTGCGATTCTGTAAATATGTCGAAGTGAAAACTTGGGCGTAGTGAACGACAAGTGAGCTGTCAAACCATACAAACAAGATGGCATGACAGCTCGCTTGTCGTTCACTCCACCTAAGTGGTCACTGTGAGATGTCGACAGAATCGACCGGCTATACATTGTCGAAGTTATTAACCCAATGGATCCTTGTTTTCTGCAATTAATGAATTATTATTATTATTCCATTTATTTATTTTTATAAACATACAATTTATATTTTAAAATATTTCTATAAATAAAACATTTAAAAATAAATATTATTAATATTATATTAATCGGATGCCAGAAGTGATTGAAAAATGGATTACTAATTTGTAACTGGACACACATACTAATGAAAACAGTTAATTAACAGCTTTTAGAAAGGTCTGTTCAACTTTGCCTTAAAATTATAATCGGTATGGAAAAGCAGAGTATCAAGCTTACAGGAGAATTGTAAAAAAAAATATTTGTTTATTTCAACTTTATGAGCAATAGTGGTACATGGAAGGACTTAATCCAACAAGGCAATTCTATGCCAGTTAACAAAACTCCACTAAAAATCTTGCATACTAAACCAAACCTTCCCTTGTCCACAGTACATGGACATGCGAGAAGGCTCGTTCCTGTACAACATGTGGGAGAACCCCACGTACGAGATGCTGTCGGAGATGTGGGTGTACAACTACACAAACGTGCAGGAGTACCTCAGTGATGCGGAGAAGGTGCTGAGGGTACAGCAGGTCGGGCCGTTTATGTTTCAGTAAGTAACCATTTCTTGGTCCACCTTGGGGAGACCTTCCAACGTTGCGTCTTCCGGGACGCTGTAACTACTCCAGAACCTTTCGGCCTCGTCGACCATCAGTTCTGCGAGCGATGTGTGATAATCTGATAACAAACGATGATACGAGTAATGTCCTTGGTGAACCGTTTCTTTGGATTTTATTAGTTGACCAATATATCAATTTCAGTTGCTGTGATATTATCTTAGCAATTCATCTATAGCGCTATACGGCTATTCCGCTGTCCCCTACTTCCCAGCTAGATACTTTGTTATCACATGTGACACAGCTGATGCGTTTGCGCAACATGAGTACTTCATTTTTTTTTTACTGTAGATAGGCATACGTTTGACCACTATCTCACCTGATGGTAAGCGATGATGCGGTCGAAGATGGAGCACGTTTGCCTGGAAGCAACCTATTCACTCTTGTCTTAAAGACTCCAAGGTTGTAGCTATCTGGAAACACAGACTCTGGCAGGGAATTCCACTCCTTAGCTGTACGCACTATGAATGTGTTCCCAAAACGTTTTGTGCGTGTGGGTGGGATGTCCACCATGTACCGGTGGCGCATCGCCGTTCGTCTTGTGGTCTGATGATGGAACGGGCTTGGCTGAATTAAAAAAAAATTAAAAAAAAATTAAAATTCGTTTATTTAGGACTACTGTGATCCATATTTTGTTAGTATTTCAAACATCTTATATTCTAGTGTTAGTAAACATTGATATAGAAATTGTAGAACATGTATTGTAAAACAACGGATGACCAGGCAGGAAAATGTTTCCTACCTAATCAACCTCCTCACAAAATGCCTAATATTTGGCGTATAGCTCTCCGCCACAGCACTCAGGATATAGTTGCGACTACTCCGCACTCTGCACAGCAGCGAAGCAGTTTTTTTACGTAGTATGGCTTTAAAGCCGTCCGTGTGGGTCTCGGTAAACATTCCAGAGGCGCTACAGAAGCGGGGCAGTCGCAACAACATCCTGAAAGCATTATTATATTGAACGCGCAGGACATCCAGCGATCTCTTAGTGTAGTTGACCCATAATAATAATAATATAATAATTAATTATTTAAATCTTCGAAATACTGATCTTGCTTACATTAATGGTTTATTTTGTCAATGTCTCTAAAAATAAAAACATATCTTCAATCCCAAATTCCTAAGCACTTGCCCTTTGCCTCAACGTAATCTGCCTAGTTACATAGATACATTCTGTTTGACTGATTACATCGGCACTTCCTTGTTGATATAATTCATTAATATTAGTTAAATATTCTGTGAAAACAACTCGAAGTTTATTTACTAAGTTTGTTGATTGACTCACTACATTTTCCTGGTAAGATTAAGTTAATTGTTACTTTGTCAAAGGTAAACAGTAACAAGTATGAAGCATTAAATCAACTGCAGATTTTTGCATTTGCTTTAGTCCTCTCTGCGATAGTGAAAACGTTTTCTTCGTCTTACTTATTTTCTTGCTGTTTAGGATTTTTAGAACTTCTTATTGATGATTTGCGATCTGGTGGCAACCTATCTTCACCGATAATAAATGTGTCATGAAGGTGACATCTAGTAGATTTATCATTCGGCCATAAGAAATCCCCTGCTAGACGCGCATCGCGGATGTATTTTCTTTACTTTTATCACTTACTTATTTGTTCAAGATGAGATACTCCCTGTAATGGGTTTGTCTTCTGAGTCAAGGTTTGATTCAGACCATTGTTTGCTGTCAATTCAAGAAGCAGATCTCTGTTAACAGTTCTCGGGAATACCCGCACACATTCGGCCGCTATCGTCGCCGCTAAACATATATTTACTTGACAAGGTCGCGATTCAAAGTGTGGTGCAACTTTTTGCTGATTCACAGATTCAACAGCCATATTATTTCTGCTGCGGTAAGCAGCATTGTCAACATTAGCTCATCGCAGTCAGGTTTATTAGCCCAACGTGTTTCAAATATCACGATTTGCACAAATTTTGCTACTTTGCTGAGGTTGAGCCGTTATCCTTGTTCGACTGAAACTTGGACGGAATTACAAGCAGTTGGCACATTTTGAGTCAGATGTTACTGATCGTGATTATCGGGTGGTCAAGAGGATTTTTTGAACAGTGTGATTGGCCGTTTTACATGTCTTAGCTATGAATAGGTTTTGGACAGGACAAGACACAAAAAAAAAGCCTGTAAACAGGACAAAAATATGGACATAAAAGAATGAAAGCATACCTCCATTAGTTCAAAGGGTGAGGAAAGTCACTCAGTGAAGCAAAAATCATGTCTAGCCACGTATAGAGACTTGATAAAAATGTAAATAATAGGCAACTAAGCATAATATTATATACATTATATTATACTTAGGGGCCTACTTGACACAGCTTCTTGGACCAAAATATTCGTTTATTTGTGATTCAACTTTTAAATTGTCTTATGTTTAACACTATAATTTTATTTTTTCGTTTCCAGAGAAATGCGAACGAACGAGAACATTCGGATAGACAAGGAGCGAGGAGTGATGACGATGAACCCCAAGTTGAATCTCAAGTTCCTGCCAGAACAGTCTCTAGATGATCTTGAGAATGTGACAGTCAAGATACCGAATATAGCACTTATTGTAAGTATTTCAAAGTTTAAATTTCAAAATAGATTCTTTAAAGATGAAAAAGGATGTGCATCGGTATGAAGACCATTCATTTCCTCCATCACTATCGCTACTTTTTTATATTTGTGATCCCATGTGGGTCATGGGACTTTGATTCGGTTATGGGATAAATTGTCAGTAGGTAGGCCCGCCCCCTTCTACCATCGGAATCGGACATCCAGACGCACTGCAACTTACCATCCCTACCTTGTTACTATTCCACCAATTCGCACTAAGCGTTTCCAAACGTCTTTTATAATGCGCACAGCCTAAGATTGGAACTCTCTGCCTGCGTCTGTGTTTCCAAAAGCTTACAACCCTAATCTCTTCAAAGTTAGAGTGAACAGGCTCCCTCTGGGTAAGCTCGCTCCATTGTACACTTTGTCTCTGTCATCTCTGACCTAGACTAGAGTCAAGAGCAAGCCCATCACAAATAAAGATTTCTTTATTTGTTTAAACATTGTATAGGTACATACAAGAACATTCAAGATATTACACAGTTTAAGTCCACTAAATCTATTTATTGTTTATCAATTTATTTACAGCTTCCGCGTTCTCATGTTCCCGTTCTTTATCAATTATATTTTATTACAGTTTACTCTATTTGTCCATTATTTTTTTTACAATAGATAAGGTTGTAAATATTTAGAGCGTTGAATTCTTTGGCGGGACATCTTATAAAAAAACCGGCCAGGTCTGTGTTGAGCTGCGTACAGTATAGGGTTCCGTAGTTCCCATAACCATGAAGTGACACCCATGTTAAAAAATGTACGTCACTAACGCTAACTTGGAATTTTCACGTTGAGCCCATTTTCGTGAATGGAATAGGTGAGTAAAAAAATTACACCCTCTTTGCCGGTATGAGAGATACCTTAAACAAATAAAAATCCCATTTTTAATAAGAAACCCTTATGGTAAAATATAAGGGTTTCTGGTTTTATTACGGAATCCTATAAACACACATTTATCCAGTCGTTTGGACCCGCATTGGCTGTGTAGCCCTCCAATGATGCCTACCGTTTTTGTACTCACCAGGTGGCGCCACTGTCGAGTTTTAAAGTTTTTGTTACGCGCATGTGAATAAAGTTAGAAGCAAAATAATTTATGATGCCGCTAATGTGCGATTTAATACAACAAAGACAGTGTCGCAGTGTTCCATGTTCATTATGGAAAAAAAAATAAGGTTATATACATATTTCCGACAAAAAAAAAAAGTTCAATGCAGTAGTTGGGAGAACCGTAACTTCATCTGCCATAGTTAGGCTGTTTTAGAAAAATATTCACTATAAAAACAAATAAGTAAATAAACTCTCGTCAGTAGCAAAACAACAGTCTAATTTGACATTTCTAAAACCTCACGCTGCACTAGCGTCCTCATTGCACGCCGGTCATCATGTTTTTCGGTAACTCTCAACCAGCTGCTACCTGGCTATTTATATCAGACACAATCCTGTATATTTTAACATACCTTTTATTCTTAGCTTATATAAATTGGAAACTTTACGATAAAAAAGAACCTAAAATGTATATTCTGACCCGTAACGTTTCTAAAATTAGTGTTTTTGTACAAAAAACCCAAGTCCTTAGGATCTCTGGGGTAAATAAAACTTAATTACATACCTTTATGTTTAACATCCTAAATTATAGCACTTTAGCAGTTCTTAGTTGTCAAACTGGACACTATTACACAGTTGAAGGTCGAAATAGACTAGAATATTGCCTAAAAAAGTATTTTAAAATGGCATGGCAACATAAAATCTTGGCATAATTCCTGAACACTATGTCAAGCAGAAAAAAAATTGTAGATATATGTGTAAAATTTCGCTATTAAAATGTAAATTTTGCGAATAGCTGAAAGTTTAATTAGTTCTTATTTATAAATTTTCATCATATATAATTGTAAGGCCGCTGACACGAACGCAGCGGGCAAGGAGCGGTGCGCGTCGCTACAGCACTGGATAGGAAGTCTCGACATACTTACCGGTCGCCTAGCGACCAAATTCGGTAAATTCAACCGTACACAGTCAATCTCGAACGCATTCCACGGTCAAAATCAATGGTATCCGTGGATCGCGTTCAAAATTTACTGTGTAGGGGCGGCCTCAGGACTTAACGACCAAATTCGGTCACTACGCAATCGTTATTCTATGTCGAGACTTCAGGCCCAGGTCGCTTTAAATGCATAGATGTATAATGTAACTGCCCGCGCCGTTCGTGTCCGCGGCCTAAAGATAAGAGTGCCAATTCTGGCGTCTGGATTCATGCGACTGTGATGCGAACGCTAACGTTACTAAGAAGTAGTCGAGCTGGCTCTCTGATAGGTAGTCGCTCCATTTAGAATATTGGTTGGTACTAAGCTGTATCAGATTAGACTGAAAACTGAATCCAATATAGTTGAGAATAGGTGGATTGATTGATAGGCAGACTTCGACCTCATTCTAGGATTACGTAATCGTAGGGTAACTAACGGAACCCTATTACTAAGCCTCCCTGTTCGTCCGTCCGTCTGTCAGCTGGCTGTATCTCAAGAACCGTAATAGGTAGACCAATGAAATTTTCACAGAGTGTGTATTTCTGTTGCCACTATAACAACAAATAATATACAATTAATTAAATTAAAAATGTAAGGGGGTTTCCATACACGAAACGTGTTTTTTTTCGGTATTTGGTGTGGACCCGTTCGTGTGAGAGTCTGAATCGCACGTGGCCGGTTTTTATGCCAATATCACAAATATACTTTGTTAGGGTTCCGAAAAAAAACGGAACCCTTATAGGATCACTCGGGTGTCGGTCTGTCTGTCTGTCTGTCCGTCTGTCACAGCCAGTTTTCTCCTGATCCACTGGACCGATTCTATTAAAATTTGGTACACATATGGACTTCTATAACCCAAAACACGGACGCGTTACGTAAATCATTATTTTTTTAGCATGAGGGTCACTTTTGGGGATCAAACTATAAAATTAAAAAAAAAAGTTTTTTGAACAATATCGCGTGACATATCAAATGAAAGGGCTTACTGTGAGGGTTTTAATAATATTTTTTTTCATAATTTTAAAATAAAACTTTTTGAAGTTATTCAAGAAATTAGACGAAAAATGTCCATTCCCTCCCCCTTATCTCCGAAACTACTGAGCCTAAAATTTTGGAAAAAATGGAGATAACAGATCTTTTCTCTTCTATTAGAAGTCTGTAGTGTTAAAATAACATGTTAAAAAAAAAATTCGTTCGGAACCCTTTGCACGCGAGTCCAACTCGCACTTGGCCAGTTTTTTTTTTTCATTTGTACGTAGTTACGTTTTATAGGCACAGATAAAACATAACTACGTACAAGTGAAAAAAAACAAGGTATATTTCACATAACATACACCACAATTTCTGGTGACATAATACATAGTTCACAAAACCAGATTCGAAGCTATGACCTCCCATTCCGCTGTCAACGTCTCGGCTAATGTGTTCAGAATGGAAATTATAAAGTTATATAATGTAATACTTGTTATGCCCTTAGATAAGATAACTTACTGTCTGTCACTTTTAATTGATGTTCAAGGTTAATTTTATGGTGTTCCCAAAATAACTCTGCATAAACTTACTATAAAGAATTTAGAATTTATTAAGACCAAGTTTACAGACATGGTAAGCACAATATAAGTCTATAAGCACCAAGATATAATTGAAAAAAAAAAACACTTTCGAGTGCAATTGAGTAACCCTAGACCCCACACTAGGATACCCTGTGTCGTGGGATCTATAAGCAGGTAGAGTCATTCGTGTGGTGTAACTTTCCACATAATAAAACTTTTCACATAGTAAATTTTATGAAATGAGGGGTTTTCTGTTGGGAAATCTGACAGCAGCGCAGTAGCGATCTTTGGATTTCGGAGCCTATAGTCATCAACCAAGCTTGTGAGCTATAATAGTTTTGTTTTTCACCCCATGAAAGGGTTTACCTCATAAAATACCACTTAGGACCTCGTTTGTACAACGCCTGTTAGAACACATCCCTGAGGATACTGTATAGGGATTTCCCCTAAGCCTCGCTGTGCACGGCAGCATGAGATTACTGTGTTACCGTCTCCCCTAGAATCACACAATGGGCTAACAGATTTCCTACCGCTCTGGGCGAAGCAGAAGGGAGTGTAAGACGCTTACTGACTAAAACCCATCCGTGTTCCTACTAATGCCCGTTGCGTTCCAGGGCCGCGGTGACTCTTTCGGACAAATTCTGCAACCCTGGCATCCCAATACCTACATAGGACTTAAACATAGACCGTAAAATGTAGCATTGCTCCTTCAATAATTGTCTAGGAGGATTTAAACACCAAAAATGTCGTTTCCCGCACCATTTTAAATACTTTTCCCATCGGAGAACCAAGGCCTTTTGTTCTTTAATATTCTCTTTATTCTTTTCCAGGCTATGAGCACCCTAGCAGCTGATAAGTTGGGCTACTTCGCAAACGCAGGCGCTTACTACTCCATGTCCGCTTTAGGCTCCAAGCTCTTCAAGGACCTGACCGTACAAGAAATGTTCTGGGGTTATAATGACCCCATAGTGTCCATTGCCAACACCTTGCTACCTGGCTGGATTGATTTCAAGAAGATCGGGCTGCTTGATCGGGTTGGTATATTATTTTTACGTTTATTTATTAAGGTTTCTGCAAAGGTCGCATTAAAATAAATGGACAAATTTTAACACAGCGTTCATTACGTGTAACCAAAGATATCGAAGCAAAAAAACACTAATTTAAAGTGATTTTATTTTGACCTAAACTAATAAATTAACGGCACACTCCACATTATAAACACATCCATTATGGGTAGGTACTTGCGCTCGCGTTTTTCTTTTGGTGGTCTGAATGATTTCTAAAGTTTGTCTATTTATTTTAATGGGAACTATATAAACAATGGATTTCTGCGATTAATTGAAGGGTTTAAAGTTTTGTACTATTCAATAATCACGGATTTGCTAATAACTG
Source organism: Lacanobia wlatinum (assembly GCA_947578705.1). NCBI lineage: Eukaryota > Metazoa > Arthropoda > Insecta > Lepidoptera > Noctuidae > Lacanobia > Lacanobia wlatinum. Next base: position 4,146,426 of record OX388035.1, read on the forward strand.
ATAGGTAATCTTTTTATTGCAACAGAAAAATGCAGCATGCTTAATATAATTTTTGTGCTAATGACTTTACTCTTTTTTAGGGTTCCGTAGCTCAAAAGGAAAAATGGAACCCTTATAGGATCACTTTGTTGTCCGTTCGTCCATCCGTCCGTCCGTCCATCTGTCTGTCATGACCCTTTATCTCGGTAACGCGTGGAGGTATCGAGTTGAAATATACTCGGGTCTACAGTCCCTTGAAGCTGTGAAAAAATTAACTTACTCGTAAAAAAGATACGGCCGTTTATGCCGCAAAAAAACGTATATTTCGACACTCTCAAGGGAATCATTTATAGGGTATTTTTCGTTGACCTAGAACTATGAAATTTGGCAAGTATTCCCGTCTTATACTACAAATGTAGTGAAAAGGCTGAAAACTATATATTTGTAATTAAATCATGAAAAACAATATAGTCTTAATTTAAAGTACGTAAGACAAATTTATACGGAACCCTCGGTGGGCGAGTCCGACTCGCACTTGTCCGGTTTTTTTTTATTTCTTTACCAAGACTACACATCAACCACACCATAAGTATCTACAAGCTATTCGTGACCACATTTTTTGCTAAAAAGTCATTACCACCGTCGTTATTTTAAGATTACCTTAAGAATTAGCCGAAAATTCTCGAAGCTCTGCAAGAAAAGTCGTAAAAAACATAATCAGCAAGAATATTCTCCGGTCTAATGTGAGGTTTTTCTCCACAGTTCTATTCACAAAAGCTGGAGTGGTCTGAGGTGGAACTGAGGGACCGGAGCAGAAGATACTCCCTAAATGCCTGGGATAATACAACTGGACTCCTGGAGCAAGGCTTCACTGACTTGGAAACTAGGTAAGAAAAGAATATAGAGCCATTAACATGTAATTAGGTACAGATTTTTTTTTATTAAACTTGTTTGACATGAACGAGCTTGGCAGTTGAGAACTTGTCATGCTCACACAAATGTTTTGCTGATGATGCGCGTGTGTTGGATCATCTGGTTCCCTTCAAAATGTTAGAGCAAGATGGTGCTGATACACGCGTCATGTTCGTGAACGGACGCCGTCAGTTGAGACTGGTCATCTCTTACCTGCTTCTGGCTTATTTTAATCTGTAGGTACATTTTGAATTGTTTTTTATACTTTCTTGTTCTTAACATTATCCTCACATACAAAAGCAATCTAAGATAATGTCAACAAGTTTTTTTGTAACACATCACATGATTTAAAAGAGTGCCCGTGGAGTTTCTTGCACGTCCTCTCCATAGAGATCTACGCTTTGGAACGTGCAAAAAGCTTCATGCTTTTGACTGATCGACCTTGACAATTCAAAAGTGCCTGTATAATTATGGTTTATTTGAAATATATGCTTTGAATTTGAGTTTGACACCAAAATAGTTTTAAAAAGACTAGGCTTATAGGGAAGATTAATAAAATAATCCAGCTACTGATGTTGTCTCTAAATCTTGTAAATTCAACGAACAAATTATCTTCTCTTCCAGCACACCATGCAATAGAATCAAAGGTTCGTTCGAGGGTCTCATGCTGCCATCGAACTACGAGAAAGGCCGGAACATCACCATCTTCAGGAAGCAAGCCTGCAGGAACTACCCCTTCAGCTATGTTGGGGAGAATACGAGTGATCAAGGACTGAATTCTTATTTGTAAGTATTACTTCTTATTCCCACTGATAGACATTTTTAGGATTCCGAACAAAAAAACGGAACCCTTATAAGATCACTCGGGTGTTGTCTCTCTGTCTGTCCGTCTGTCACAGCCAGCTTTCTACGGATCTACTGGACCGATTCGGTTGAAATTTAATACACATATGGACTTCTGTGACCCAAATATGGACGCATTACGGGAATCATTAAATTTTTAGTATGGGGGTCACTTTTGGGGGTCAAACTAGAAGTTCATAGAGGAGGAGGAGTTCATAGATATTTACCTATAGATTACAGAAAAACTTATAAGAAGTCTATAGTGTTAAAATAACATTAAAAAAAAATTCGTTCGGAACCCTTTGCACTCGAATTCCTCTTGCACTTGTCCAGTATTTTTTTTTAATTCCTAGCTGGTTAGGTTTTTCACTAACTTGCTGCACTGACCTGTTACAAAAAACTACCGAGTCCACCATGGTCCAGTGTGTTCGTAACGTGAACAACCGTCAGAAATGGAAGCGCATTACTGAGAGAGCTGTCCCCGGGAAAGTCAACATCGGAACATCTGTCCATGTACCTCATCTGCGCAACCACGATCATTCTGACAAGAGTATCCTCTCTTAGTGATCCTTTACAGTCCCCAAGAAACCTACATGCCAAATTTCAGCTTTCTACGACCAGTTGTTTCGGCTGTGCGTTGTCTGTCAGTCACTCACTCATTAACGAAAAAAAAAAGCAGAAACTTGTCAATGCATGGCCTTTTGTTTTATGACATTTCCAAAGATGTCATTCAATTTATGTAAATACAACTTACGTTTGGTTCTCTTCCAGGTATACAATGGACACCACAGCCTTCAGTAGTACTTCTCCCTTCGCCTGCAACTGTAGTAATGAGTGTCCTCCCGAAGGATTCGTCGACGTCAGCAACTGTTATTATGGTTAGTATTACAGAATCTCCTTCCTCAAAATCATCATTCAGGCAAATGACGTTTATTTACAACAAGATAGCCTTCTCTTTCCTGTTCATCTCCACAAGGGCCACCAGTCCTGATCAACGAAGTGTTTTCCTATAATTGTAAGCGTCAGAACCCCTGGACCAATAGAGACATTTGATGTTTAGAAAATACCAAAATGCACTACCGTTTTGCTACTAGATACTATATCTAACTTCAAATATCTAGTACCTCGATTGATAGCGAAAAACGTGTAAAGAAAGTGGTCAGACATTCTGACATCAGGATTTCTGAATCACTCTTTGTTCATAGTTTGAGACAACACAACTAATTTATCTTTTTGTGAATTTTAAATACCTTCTTAGTACCTCGACATAAAAAAAAAACATTTTTTTAGGCATACTAGACAAATGTTACGCATGTTTTTTTTTAATATTGATATTATACAAATTATTATTCTGTTATAAACTCTCCATATTGAGATACAATTAATCCCAATGAAATTTAATATTTCCCAAAATCTGTGTACATTACGAAAAAAAAAGAGATTACAATCGCACGTGATTTATGAGTTTACGGCGGCATTAGCAATAACCTGGTGACATCCAATGCTTATCTCATTTTCAATCACTGCTTTGTTTCTAGGTTTCCCGATATCCCTATCAAAGCCACACATGATGGACTCTGATCCTGTGCAGCAGGCATATTTTGAGGGTCAACATCCTGATCCAAAGATACATTCATCACATTTTGAATTGGAACCTGTAAGTACTTACAAATTTTAACTTTCTCATCGACAATCTACTGATCTATTCTGTAAACATCTAACCGTGAAAACTAAGCCACTCTTCTAACTCCACGACCTCATCCCACCGTCTCCCTTCTATCATCAGACATCTAGACGTTCTGCAAATTACTATCCCAACCTTGTTGCTATTCCACCAATTCGCACTAAGCGTTTCCAAACGTCTTTTATAATGCGCATAGCAAAAGAGTGGAACACTCTGCCTGCGTCTGTGTTTCCGAACGCTTACAACCTTCATCTCTTTAAAGTCAGAGTGAACAGGCTCCTCCTGGGTAAGCTCACTCCATCGTCGACTTTGTCTCCGTCATCTCTGACCTAGACTAGAGTAATGGGCAAACTCATCTCAAATAAAAACAAACCTACGTGAAGTGAACCTGAAATGAGCTATCAATCCTTCAAATTAAGTTGGGATGACAGTTCACTTCAAGCTCACCTAAGTCTTCACGATAAGATGTTTACAAAATAGACCGGCTGTTCTAGATAATGAATCTTTCACAAATAGATTGAATCATTTGATTAAATTTATCCAAAGTTTGATTCTTTCGTCAACTTTGCTGCAGTTTATTCTTATGTATCTTTTGCCCCCTTCTTTTAATGTATCTTTTATTCTTATGTAGCTTTTGTCCGCGACTTCCTACGCGGATATCCTGCTTTTCTCCATTCCCTTAAGAATTTCGGAAAATCCTCTCTTAGTGCTCCGCTACACTCCCCAAGGAACCTACATGCCAAATTTTGGCTTTCTAAGACCAATAGTTTCGGCTGTGCGTTGTCTGTCACTGAGTGACACAGTAACGGAAGAATTTTATATGATGCCATTAATTGTTTACAGGTCATTGGAGCGCCTCTAAGTTTTTCTATAAAGATCCAGATCAACCTTGCGGTGAGGATGTCAACTGGAAACCCCATCACACAACCTCTGAAGGATAAAGTTTTACCACTCATGTGGTTTTCACTGGTGAGTCATTCATAGATAGATGAAGTATATGGTAGACGCCAGATAAACTTGCAATACAGTACATTGACCTTTCTCTAATATCCCTTCATAGATACCCGACCAATAAATTATGAACCGTTTTTCATTACCAGAGGACGTAAAGAATCACGATAGAAGTCGATTCAGGACAGCTTTATGTCTTTATTTCTGTTGTTGGTATTTAGAAAGCCAATAATTGTTTGTGGGTCAGTGAACGTTATTGCACATTTTTCTGACGCCTACCATTTCTAAAACACTAATTCAATAACTCTTTGTTAAACAAACCATCCCCATCGTGATAATCACTAAAAGATTTTTTCTATCATTCTGGATAATAACGAGTAGGTACATTAACTGTAATACTTTCACCAATTTGTTTGCCAAGATTGTTGATAATGTAATCATAAAACTTGACGTTTTCAAGTCTAGAATTAACATTAAAAAATCTTGGACCACAATATTAAACAATTTCTCCTCTTCCAGTACTGCAAAGCACCACCTTCAGATGTAGTGACCCTGCTCCGTCTGCGCCTGATCTACGCTCCTCCGTTAGTCATCACACTGAATGTCATACTCTTCACCATTGGACTGGTCCTTGCAGCCCAAGGCCTCCACAGGATATGGAAGCCCAGGTACAAGATCATCCCACCAAAGGACATCCCCACTCCTATTATCAGAAGAAAGAGCTCTGACAGAAGGAGAAGCAGTGTGATCCTCAACATGGCAGAGAATGTAGCATTTAATTTTAAAGATGATGAGGATCTGGCTAAGGAAGCAGTCTCACTCTTGGCTATCAATGAGGAGGATAGCGAGTTTGTAGATTTACTGGTCAGTTCTGAAAACGAAGAATGAATGGGAAATATTGTAGATGTTTTTTGCTCAATTTGATTTAGTGAGAGTAAAGTTTGCTCAATTCGATTAAGTTGGAGTGAGGTTCGAGTTATTTTGAAGTGTGTGTCTTGCCTCGATGAAGTGAGAAAACGTGAACATTTGAATCAAATAAGTTTTAAGGATACCTATTTATGTACTCTCTACCAACGATAACAAAACCATTCCTGAATTTCCACCTTTATTTTATTGACCGAGATTTTCGTAAAAATTTACAATTATAGAATAGTATTTTATGACAACTAACATTATATGTTACGGGTAGTACACACAACGCGTTCGACAAATTGCCCGGGCGGTATCAGTATTGGCGGCTATGTTACCTATAGTATTTTTGGTAACGACCGGGTAATGTGAACTTAAGTTCTGATCAAACTGAGGTAAATCCCATACGGTACGAAGGATGAGAGGCGAATGAGATTCAAATGCGAAGGTTGTTTAAACATTATTAGTAGAATTTGCCCTCTGTTGGTGTGTCTGATAGCTCGAAGCTCGGTTTCGATGTTCTTGGTTTTATAGGTGACTTCAACCTAAGAAGTAACGTGACTATTCGTTACAGTTTGATGTACCCGACCATAAAAAATGACGGCGTGACATCCCGTGAAGGATTCCCTTCAGTTTGACCAGTCCTTTATTTATGATATGCCATTAATATTATGTAGGTTCTCTACTCCGCTGGCGGTTTAGCTATTAAGGTAGATAAGTAGATATTAATAAATTGCTCAATATTCATTAGTAGGAGTTAGAAAGGTGTAAGGTTATCTTTTTATTATACAGACTTTGTTTACTGCTACAACTTTTGCCTTCTATAGATGTAATTATCATAATAAATTAATTAATATTCCGCTTGTTGCCTATTGGAGCTATGATTATTATGTTTTTTGTAATAATTAATATTATTATCAAATGCTTGTGTAACTTTGATGTTAAGTGAGCTAGACATTTTATTATACATGGTGTCAATTTAATCGTCTTACAAAGGCGGCCCACTTAATGTACCCGACATAACCTACCTCTAGACGCGCCTTTTTTAAATAATTCATTAAGGTGATAGGTACAATAAAAATAAATAATGCATTCGAATTATGAAACACCCTGTGAATAATGTTTACGCATCAAAACAATGTCGAACTGCGCTCACTTCTGGATGTTACAAACTAACGTAGTTTTTTTTTTTTATAAATTGAGTGTTTATAAAAATGATTCTTTTTTCGTTATTGAATAGATGAAGTGGGCTGCTGTTGTAAAATGACTGAAATGGCACCGCTTGCAAATTGACACTTTTGACAGTAAATTGTGTAAGTAACAGTCAACTTCAATGTGTTGAAAATGAATTTCCTAGAATGATGTAACAAGTTTCATAATATCAGTAGGTAATCCAGTCTTCAGAATCCCAGTATTATTTTTCACTGAAAATTCTGAAGTCTACCTAATTCATCAATCATTATACTGAACCAGTTTCAAGGGACAATATTAGTTTTAGCAATTGTGATATTAATTTAAGTTTTAATTCTAAGTTATTTGTACATAAACCTGTAAATATTTAATTTAATAGACTGATGGTGAAATGTTTTTTTAATTTAATAAACTTTTTCAAAATTTTAGAAACGTTTTTTATTTATGTATTCCTATTTACAATAAAATAAATTATATTCTTAGTTATAATTAAATATTGTACAGTAACTTGGTTTCGCAGTAAATACACATATTACCCGGGTAATTTCAATACTGCTTACAATTAAAATACCTTATTATTAGATTATATACTACAAGATATTTATGTCAAAATAAAATTAATAGTTAAGGAAAATCATAATTTTGTAAGCAGTTAATAATTATGCAATTTGACTGGAATTCTTATCTACTTCCTTATCTGTGCCATTCCTTATTAATTTGAGATTGCATACAACCAGCCTACCTGAACAGTACACACTTAGATAAAATCTAAATAAATATTTCATGCAATTTTGTTAAGAATTTATTATTTATACTAATTAAATCACAGTTATTTTGAGTGGTAATGGGATGAAATACGTACTCACCTAACAATATTACACTTATTTTTATGATAGATAGTTTTGCAATAAGTAAAAGTTAAGTAATAAACAGTTTGTAGGCTTATTATAGGAAAACTTTAATTGATCGTACAGCTTAGAAATGGAGTGAGTGTGAAGTGAACTGTCATCCCCTCTTGTTTGTATGGATTGACAGCTCACTTCGTGTTCACTTCACCTAAGCTTGCACGGTGAGATGTTTGCAGAATCGCACTGCAGTAAATATGTCGAAGTGAAGGCTTGGGTGAAGTGATCACGAAGTAAGCTGTCAAATCTATGTAATCAAGATGAAATGACAGTTCACCTCACGCTCATTCCAACTGAGTTTTGACAGTGAAAGATTTACAGAATCGTCCGGCTGGTTACTTCGGACAGGCGTGTTCCATCACCGACCACAACATTGCTTACCGTCAGGGAGATAGTGGTAAAACGTGAGCCTATTGATACTCAATAATACAAAAAAAGTTCACAAAATACAAACTTTTGTAAGAAAAAGCCAAAATTAAATTATATATTGATTTGCCTACATATTTGTATGGCTAATTTGTTACTAAAATTAAAATAGGTCAAAGATGTGGGTTAACCTATTTTTAATTTAAACCTATTTTTAATTTTGACCTATTTTAATTTCGGGATGCGGGCTAGCGGGGAGCATCAGACACATCAACTAAATGAGTTTAAATTCTCTATGTTATGAGTATTATTTGTAAACATATCGGTAACTACATACGAAATACTGCAACTTAGGTAAATTATGCAAATATCTTAGATAACATTAACAATAATAAATATATTATTTAACAAATCTAAAACGGAGACTAGAAGGTATATTTACAAATTGGTAATCATAATAAATTAATAATACGAAATAGGTTAATTTGATCGTTGATATTAGTTATATAATCCGTGACACGAATAATAACAAAATTATTAACTTTGTAGGGATGTTCTAAATCAGTTAAATTCACTGCAGATAAACTGATGACCTCTGGTATAGGCAATGTGCACGGCGTTAACTATGCCATCTAGTGTTGCATATTCGAAACTTTAACGTAGCACAGAAGCGTCAATTACGTTACGGTCCGTTACGTTTTGCTTATAATTCCAACACGCTCCGTTCAGAGGAACGTGCCCGAAGTAGACTGCCATCTAGCGTTGCAACTTCTAAACTTATAAGCAAACTAGTTGACTCGTGCAACTTCGTCAGCTTCGCTCCTATTGGTCTTAGGGTGATGATATATTAGCGCGTTCAAGCAAACAAACTCTTCAGCTTTATATATTAAGTATAGAGTCTAGATACAGATAAAATACACTTAACAAGGACACTTCTGTGCTACCAGCTATAGTTCTTGCACGTTCCTTATAACTATAACACTAGATCAATGTAACACAGGGTGATTTTCAAATGGGATGTTCTATAGCTAATATTCGATAATTTTGACCCTGGTGACTTGGGAGCCAAATTGGATAGTTTTTGAGTCATAGATGTGTGACCAATCACTAAAACAACCTTAGCTATTAAATATCAATCAATCCCCTAACCCTAACCTTTTCCTACCTATGTTGGATTCGGCTTCCAACCTATACTGATGCAGCTGAAAAATAACATTTTTCATGGGGTGCTGCCTATCTGACCCTGGCTTCTGGCTTAAGTATTGCATCCATGTACTAGAACATAAAGTAGCAAAAGGTTTAAGGTTGTAACCATTACAGACCCGAAAACTAGCCATTGTGGTCCTTCTGTACTTAAATCTAATTTGCAGTATTGTTGGGGACGCCACAATAAAGATGCATCAGTAAATAGATGTAGCAAGCTAGATGATGCATGAAGCATTGCAAAGTCGAATTGTGAGTTTCTTATTTATTCGGTCACAGATTATCCATGAACATATTGCCTACTAACATAGGCAGTACCATACCTACACGGCCAACTTCTTATTTTCATACCCTCTGATTTTGTCTTCTACTATCTGGCGTTACACAAACCAGTTATTATCATAGTCCTCATGAACCAGCTTGGTACTTCATTGACACATATATACCACAACACCATTTACTAGCTAGCATAAACATGCGCATATATCCAGGAGACGTAGTGGGCCACATTTGTATAGACGTCAGGTACACCGCGGCGGGCACAACCAGACCCGAATGACGTCAGGCCCCGGAGCTCCCAACGACCGCCTGATCGGCACTGGAGGGGTCCACCGCTATCACCCTGGAAGAGAAGGTGGAATCATGAGATATGAAGACAGGAGCAAAATTGGTAAATATTTGTTTGACCTTGAGAAGACAAGCAGAATCATACGTCATATTATTAATTCAATTTATGAAACATGAGGAGCTAGAGCATGTTTCAAATTGGTTGTATCCTATGAATTCGCTGAAGATTAAAGATAAGATTATTTGTCCAAAACATGAGTATACACAAACACACACATGGCATGCAAGATGTTAGAATTAAATTACATAATATATCAATCATAGCTCTTTAGAATTAAATCAGTATAATGGTGCAAACATCACGGAAGCTAACGCATCTTAATACTGTTTTAAATTAAAATATAACTAAGTCAATGAAGATGGAGCTTGAAATCTGACTAGCCCAAGGACCGTGATTGGTAAATAAAAAAGTAATTTCTTTTCACTTAAAACGACCCGTAAACCAGGAAAGAAGTCATAGATAAATAAATACAAACCTAAAAACAAAGTTTAATAAGGAGACGAAGAGGAAACGATATCGCAGAAGGAGAAGTCACACATATGTTAAAAAGGACGATACTAATCAATAAGACAAAATTAGATAGAAAGAATAAAAAAAATATAATTCCAACGTATGTGCAGGTGCGGACATATAATTGAAACACCTACTCTGGAGGAAACCACAAGTAGATGCTAGATAGATGTGAACGTGACTCAATTATTTTGAATTAAAATGGCTGAAAAAAGTGTTACTAATAAAAAAGTAGGTGCCAAAACAGCATTTACTGTTGTTTTATTTTGCTAACCAGATGGAACTAGATTTTGTCGAGTAACATATTGTAAAATTGATCAATGTGTTGATAGAAAAGTGTTTGGTTCATTTTCGAAATTAATCATTAACTGTTTCGAATTCCGATATGTTACTGAAAGAAATTGAGTGAAATCTAGGCGAACATTCTTTAAGTACAGCAAAGCAAACCTATGAAGCTAGCATTCATAATCAACAAACTAAAGATGACATATGAGATGGTGTAGAATAGGTATGCCATTTTAATCAGTTTAACATAGTCCATTAGAACGAAACTAACTTTGAAGTCTATTCACAGCACTCAAAATCAATTCGATTTTGAGAGAACCGACTTCAAACTTATCAAACATCATTTTCCATCATTTATCTTCAACAAAATTGACAGATATAGTTGACATCAGAATTCCCTCCTCCAGTATCGAACTCACGACCTTGCAATCAGTCACATCCAAGCTATTATTGCCTGATATAATATTCTCTGATGAGTGAAAGTCAAGAATTTTTATTGAACTTTCCAATATGAAGTCGATGTCACGAAAATTAATAAGAACACTATTAAATTGTAACAAGTCAACATCTGTCTTATCTTGTCTAATGATCAGTTGTTACTGACAGTTTGGTATGGCTTGTCAAGTTGGTCTATGAGTATACGGCTAAATGTAGAACAGTTACTTTTTGATATATTGGAATTAGATTTCGTGTTCTGGAAAATATTTGTCAAAATGAAAAATGTTAATCAATATACTATTACGTAAGTTATCTATAATATTCAATGAAGAAATATCTATTTCAATTTTAATTGCAATGCCTAAACAGGCAACTAAGTTATAAGAAACTTCCTATTTTTGTTAACATCTGTCCTGTACCTACCCGACACTTAGTTCGCAATAAAGAATTTTGAGTTTGAGTTTGAAATCATTTTGGTCAGGGACTTCACAATATCCAACCCTGTCTTCTATAAAGAGATTTTGCATTGACAGCGAAACCATAAAAGTTTCTAAGTAGGCAATGAAAATATGGATTAATTGTTTGAGCAGTAATATGAAAGAAGAGGGTGATCAGTCAAAATCAGTGATAATGTATTATTCTTTCATTCTGTACTTTCAACCAGTCAGGAGGTGAAAGTACAGAATGAAAGAATAAAACATGTCGCACCGACCCCAAGTAACATAGGATAGGGGCAGGAAAGTGATGATGATGATGTTTATGTCGAGAATTTTCAATTGTCAGCCAAGTCTTCATGATTTGAGATCACGTTTTAGTTCTCAGTCAACGACCATATCGTAGTTCTCAGTAGCCTATAAATCTTGTGTCATGTATCGTTCATAGTTTCTTCTAAATGAAGGACTATCGCTTCTTCAATCTCCGAGACAAGATCAGACACGAGATTCGATGTAGTAATTTAAAACTGTTTAATTCTGATGACTGATAACAATAGCAGATGTTACATTTTGATGCTACGTGTTACTATTATTGAGTATTACTGTTGCGATATAAAATTAATGTGAAAGAATGAGCTTTAGTCATGAAGATGGTAGCAGATAACGATTTTTTGCTAAACAATTTGACAAGTCTCTTTAATAAGAAATCAAAGAAACTTGTCAAATTGTTGTCTTGATGAAGACAAATGATGGACTTTTGGGACTTCTAGTAAAGCTATTGGAACCTGAGTTTGGTTTTAGTATGCTAATTGATTCATATTTTGGAAATATCAAATACAAATCATTTTTTTAACAATTCAAAACAAAACTCCCTATGCTACTTTTTTAACTTGAGATAAAAATCAAGAATTCTTCATTTATGTAGATAAAAATCTCGAAACATAATTGGATCAATTAAAATTCCTACTACACTAACAAACCTAGAATTCATTCTTAAGGTCACGCCAGCTTTTACTCTCTCGTGGGTGGGCAGAATACCAAACAAAAACATATTACAAAACAACTAATTAATACCCGTTTCTACATGTTTCAAAACATGTGTAGCCGAGAGAAAAGAGTACAGAAATATAATTATACTCTTTTGAACAGTTTTAATTCTATCTTTTTTTAAATAACAACCATTTATTTGGAATGCGCAAACACAGACGCACTCCTTCTTCCATCACTCTCATAGTCCCATTGGACGGCACTCCGACACGACCAGAGAGTGAGCCGGTGCAGGACCAACGGCTTAACGTGCTTTATAAAGCACGGGTGTCAGACTACTAACTTTTACCAGCTGTGCACTATAACATCACCCCGAGTCCATGGCTATCTTCCAGCGGAGAGGGCTGTGATGGCCGAAATCGTTCAGGAGGACTATGATTATAATTTAGGTAGGCTACGTTGCATTGGACTTACCGACATAATCGTTTACATGTTTTTACAAACGTGAAGATGAATCAATAAAACCAAAAGAAGATTTATACTCACAACACAGGCTCCTGTACTGCCATCCGTGCTTCCCGCACACAGATGGCCATCATTCAACGGAAGAGTCAGTGCGTACCTATCCCTGCACACATTCAGCGGCAGCACAGGCACCTCAGCTTCCAACAGTACATCAGTCAACGTCCCATTCGTCTGTTCTCTGCCCCATCCAGTTGTATAACATTCATCTTTGAAGTCGAGCCTATTATTATCATCAATGAAAGGATCTATTTCTTCTCCAAACATAAGCTTTTTATCACTTCTGTTTATATTAACTTTGTAATCATTTTTAAGAAGACTGTTCTGGATAAGTTTGACTACACTGTCTAGAGTAGCACTATCGTAGATTAGGTCGCTGTGACCTCTTTCACTGTCAGATTTTCTTAGTTCTTCACCATTCTTCCTTTCTGTTTGTCTATTTGATTCGTTAGATACTCTAACATTGTATCTCATGTTTTTATGCTTCTTATTGACAAGTCCTGAGAAGATGTTCTTCGTTAAATTGTTGAGCTTTTCAAGGTATTTCACAGCTGTATCTGGTTTCGGTTTCGGTGGTTTCTGCTTCCGTCTTGGTGGTTCCGTATTGGATTCTGGACGGAGGTAGAATGATGAGCTCTTGTCTGCTTCGAAGTCATCGATTGGTGGTGGTTCGAAGGGAGGTAGACAGATTGTACGGATTCGACTACCTGTACTGACGTCCGCTGGTCTTGTCAACTTCATGAGGGCTGGAAAGAGAAAAGTTAAATCTTATGAAAATTACTACCTTTTTAGAAGTACTAAAATTAACAAATGAAATAAACTAAACTAATAGCAAAATACTCTGCCTGTTGAACGTCAGGTTAGACCCGGTTCTCAAAAATTGTTACTGGGTTTTTTCATCTTGAAATTCTCAGTCGTAGCTCGGAGTCGGTCCCGGTTGGCGATAATAATACCTGTTATTACTTGGAACTTACATACTTAATTGGATAAATGTCGGTGTAGACTATAGACACCTTTGTTTAACATCTGTGGGAATACAAGCGTTATGCTATACTATGACTGCGTTTACGTAAGTTTTCCTCACCTATATCATGCTGGTAGTTATGGAACCGGTGATGCAGCACGATCTTCTCGATGGGCACGTATGCTCCCTTCTGCTCTGCCCGGTCCCATTCGCCCAGCACTGCTGTCCAGAGAGCGGGCACCGGCAGGTTGAAGAGTTCACTGGAACAGTAGTTGAAGACTGTTACTTTTGGCATGATCAAGAATAATTTGGTTAAATCGCAAACGCCTGTTAGTTATAAATTAATGGGTTTTGGAGTCACGATAATGTGATTGTCAAAGATGCGAAGTTTCGCAATTCAGCATTGTGGCTGATTTGTTGGAAACCTTTTCCTTTTTCTTTTGCTTTACTTATATGGTGTACATAATAAAGAGTATTCTATTCTATTCTAAGCTAGCCTATAGAACAGGCAGGCTCTTCCTTCAGAATATATCGTGCTATATATTTCGTGCACACAAACTCAAAGCACGTTTTTAAATAAAACCATTTACATCTGTACTGATTGAGCTTTGAACAGTCAAGAATTCAGTCAGAAAAATGAAGCTAGAAAAACAACAGAAATTTATGAAGAAGAACATAGGTACTTACAACGTCTGAACAGATTTGGATGAAACTTAATAAACCATGTTCTGAATTAAGACATAGGATATATATATATTTTTTTATAAAAAAATAGGCCGTATGGTGTCAACCGGTGCCGTATGCTGCCGTAAAAGAATAATACCATCCCATCACTTCCCGTGGGTGTCGTAAGAGGCGACTAAGGGACTTGCCAGAGAATGGGCAGCAGCGTTCTCTGTAAAACTCAACACCATATACTGCGATCGCCAACCCGCCTGCCAAGCGTGGCGATTATGGCAACCCGCCCCCCCTTTTGGGGGAGGCCTATGACCAGCAGTGGAGGTCTTTCGGCTTATATAATGAAAAAAATATATATTTTTATAGAACAATTTTCAACTTACAAGCAGGCTGACAAAAGCTACTTGCTATTTATATCCTCCTTACGATCACACAACAGTCCCGGGTAGGCTTAAGAGCCGGAAGAGTTTTCTTCATAGCACAGAGGCCATCCAAGGCTGGCCACCTAATGCGAGAATCAAGCTGTGGGCTGTGGGAAGAACATCATGCCCCACCACCCGACTAATTGCAACCCCAGGAACATCTGCCACCTGGCCGTGATCTGCAGTGGCCTATTTGAAAGGCACTGAACCGGTTGCGTACCCAGGTAGGCCGCTGCAAAGACAATCTGGCGAAATGAGGTTTCATAGACCCGTCGGATACTCAATGTGAGTGCGGTGCTCCCCTTCAGAACATGAGCCACACGTTGGCGTGCCCCAAGTGCGTATACACCTGTACTTTAGAATGAATGCCACTGACGCTGCAATTAACATAGCCACCTACTGAGCCCAAAAATCGTAAAGAAGAAGAAGAATATATATGCTAAAGATTGAAGTCAAACAGATATACTTATGGATGCAGTGCGCGGTGGTGAGCAGCCACATGGGGTGCACCAGCACGCCGCCGCACCAGTGCCCGATCAGCCCGTAGTTTGGGTGCAGCAGCTGGAGGGACACCTGGAAAATAGCAGTTGAAATAGTTAGCGATTAGATTCACCAGAGCTGAGCGCCAATTCTACTAACTGTCAAGTAACGTTCGCATTCGGATATCAGACGCAATCTGTCAAAAAATAGTAAAATTTGACCTCTGCTTTGTGTGTAGTTTGTATCGTGTTTAGTTTACTTGGGTGGAATAAATCTTGGTATTTGGTTTTGCAAGGAGACACCAATTTCTTTTTTTAAACGTAGCCCCACACTAGGAATTTCTCCTGTATCGTGGGTGCGTTCACACCACCCAGAACAACTATCTGTAGGCCATACAAATATTTGTTCCGTGCAGGAATCGAACCCGCGACACGCAGCGCAGCAATCCATCGCTCAACCACTGCGCCAACCGTGCCGTCAAATTTTAATTGCTTTATTAATAACTAGCTGATCCGCTTATTTTTCGGGTTAATATATATCTTATGACACTCACAAATAACGTGGCTATCTATTGGTAAAACAATTTTCAAAATCGATTCAGTAGAACCAGAGATTACCCCCTACAGCCTCACAGACTTATAACTACTAATATTAGTATAGATGACCCTAGAACGATACGATATATAGCGAACGATTGATGTAAAGTCAATGCGTCGCAATGTTACACGGTCAATCCCAAACATTTTGACATTTCTAAAATTACTATCATCAACGGGCCTAAAACGCCACTTTAGCTGAATCAGAATACACTTCACGCTACCCGTCATTGTCAAATTTTCCCAATCAACCTTGAACCTAAAGCGTTAGCGATAAAGATGAAAATGAAATATGACAGGTTGTTGTGTTAATCACACAACAATCTGTAATATTTCATTTTAGAAGTGGCCTTTTTAGAACCGCAGTGCATAGAATATAACATTGCTTTGGGGACACAGAATCAAACCTGTTCCTCAAATTACTTACAAAACTGAATCATTCACAGAATATTGAAGACCCTTTTCCTAGAAAAGATATGTTTATCGCCCTTGGTATCTAACCGCAGTGGCCATTGACTTTAAGAAGATAATTAAAATAGAATGGTAATTTTACTGACCTGCCAAGGCCATGCTCCTCTCTTAGACTCTCTGCCCTTGATGATGCGCAGCTGTCCAGGTGTCCTGTCTCGAGGCTGACGCGTGTGCCGACGTAATGGTACCCCACATTCTGGAGAAGAAGAAAATAATCATAATTACAACTGGTGGATGGTGTTACAACAGGGGTTAAAAGAAAATGTCTACTTATGTGTATCCTCCCTTCTATAATATAAAAGAATTCTTTCAGTTTCAATGTAAATGATTTAACTGAACCTATACCAAAATTTGCATGTCATTATGTTATGATTGAATATGTTAAGCTACCATACTACTATTGCAAGAACTTTTGTAACCATATTTATTTGCAAATATATCTTTGACTTTGACTTTGTAATGTCCAATAGAATAATCGCCAATACTTGAAAACTGAGGCTCAAAAATAAGTGATTTTTAACCGACCTCCAAAAAAGGAGGAGGTTCTCAATTCGGTGGGTATTTTTCTTATGTTTGTACACCGATTACTCCGAGGTTTCTGATCCGATTTCGGTGATACATTTTTAGTTCGATGCGGTATACTTGCCATTTGCTCCCGTAAAATTTGATTCAGTTTGGTACAGTAGTTTTTATTTTATAAGCATTTTAGCTTATTTCAATTTTTGCGTAGACGAAGACGTCGTCCAAGTATCACCACTTAAAAGTGAATGAAAAATAAAAAACTTTTTACAAAAAAATATAACCGACTTTCAAGCTACAAAGTATAAATTAACCTTAATTTCAGTAATCGGTGTTAAATAAAAAACAAAGAAACAAAACCAAAAAGTTTTTTTTGGGTAGGATAGACCGGAAAAATTTACATTTCTGCGTCACATGCGTGATTTTCGAGAATCCGGAGGTTAATTACCTCTTCAACAAACCGTGTTCGAATGTTTAATAACTACTACTTAAAACAATATTTTATAACAAAAATATATTTAGTAGTAACAAATTGGCTCGACATTTTTATTGTTTAATTAATTGTTTCGTTGAAATAGGTAATAAAGAGTTATAAGCATAAATGAATGTCTGCTTAGATAATGATAACCCAGTGTTTTTGTAAAACGATTATGTGAATTATAATGCGATGAGTATGAGGAACGAATTATGTGACACGCTATTTGTTCACGGTCCGTCAAGGAGCTAGGTCCTACAGTAAGCGGTAAGCGGATGCGGCTACGAGCGCAAAAATAATGGAGGCCCGGATTTATTTGGATCAATTTCCGCCGCACGTAAAGGCCGCACCGCGAAAATATTACTTTTATATAGAAAAACCACTGGTCAGAATCATCACCATCAATTCAAGCGAAAGATTTCCACTGCTTGACAAGCCTCGCCTAGGAATGCGTTTTCACCAGGGTTGTGCGAGGATGCGTAGCGAAGGATGTCTGTTTGACCACTATCTCACCTGATGGTAAGCGATGATGCGGCCGAAGATGGAGCACGCTTGCCTAGAAGTAACCTATTCACTCTTGGCTTAAAGACTCCCAGGTTGTAGCTATCAGGAAACACAGACTCTGGCAGGGAATTCCACTCCTTAGCTGTACGTACTATGAATGTGTTCCCAAAACGTTTTGTGCGTGTGGGTTGGATGTCCACTATGTACCGGTGGCGCATCGCCGTACGTCTTGTGATCCGATGATGGAACGAACGGACTTGACGGAATTAAATTATGCAATTCTGTCGCACACTCCTCAAAATGCAACCGATAGGAAACCGACAGGCCAGCAACTCGGCGTCGATGTTCAAGACTTTGGAGCTTCAATTCGACGAGCCTATCATCTATCATCTCTTCGTTTCTCAAGTGACTCAAGGGCATCAAGCTGGTATCTGGCAGATCCGTCCCAAAAATGGGAGCAGTACTCTATACACGATCAAACTTGCGCTTGATAGAGTTTGAGCAGCTGTTCCGGCGTGAAGTACCGTCTCACCTTTGCTATGATCCCCACCTTTCTGGCAGCCACTGGGGCCTTTGCCTCTATGAATTGCTTCCTTTACCTAGCTTCGCTCAGCGTAAGCGATCCTTTTGGTTCGGGATTGCTACGCATCCTCGCAAATCGTTGGTGAAAACGTAGAATAAGTTTTGTCACATCAACTGATCTTATAATAAATTAATAAAGTTTGTTTGTTTGTTTGCTTGAACGCACTATTCTCAGGCACTACTGGTCCGATTTGAAAAATTATTTCAGTGTTAGACAGCCCATTTACCGAGGACGGCTATAGGCTACAAAACATCGCACTAATGCCAATAGGAGCGGAGCAGACGAAGTTGCGCGGATCAACTAGTAAAATAATAATAATAAATAATAACTGGGCAAAATGTGACTAAAATTACGAATTTCAACAAAAACAGCAAGTTTTTTTTTACTATTGATAAGCACGCGTTTGACCACTATTTCTCCAGATGGTAAGCGATGATGTGGAAGATGGAGTTTCAACTTTTCCTGTGAAATGACCGGCTGCATGTGACACGTGACTAAAATAGACCGTGGAAATTAGTGAAAATGCTGAGCCGCTGGCGATCGCTGTCTGCTATCAGTTTGACCCAACACTGCGCACTTTGTTGTAAATTAAATTAACTTCTTTTGCTATAGTCATGATCATATCTTGCCGAAATTAGTCGCGTGAACTCGTGTGTTTCAAAAGTGTGTAATATGATAACAAGCCATGAATAATGTATTATTTTAACGTAATTTGACGGAATCAGGGGGGCTAATCTCTAAGCTCGAAGTTCGTAGTATCGGGCTTAGTTGTGGGCGTATTCTATTCCATATATCACCTACGGACTTAGGATTAGTCCCAAACCCGAACTAAGAGAAGCCAGTTCCAGTAAGACGCACTCAGTCGTTACATACTTTTAAAAAACTTGTCAAAGAACATTACCTATCTCTGTAATTATGTCCATAGCCTTCAGTTATTTTTACTGCCTGTATATTTAGTATTTATGTATCTATTATACATAAAGCGTATTATGTATTTATCTGTGTATCTATTATGTTATGTTATAATTACTTCTATTTTTTTTTGTCACACCAACGACAGCCCCAATTTCATTTCCAGGCAAATACTATCCATCCCAGGTTACCTGGAAGAGATCGCGGAATGCGATAAGGCCGCCCATTGTATGTGTTTTAGTTTTAAGTTTCCTTTTGTATTTAATTTTTGGTGTACAATAAAGTATATAATAAATAAATAAGAATGAATCACAACGCGATTTGACAATAACTGTTAAATCGTGTTGTCATTCATTCTTAGTGGTTAAGTGATACGGCTCAGAGAGTAGCCCCCCAGATTCAGCTAGCTTTCGTAAGGGAGTTAAACGAGTAAAGAAAAAATCTGTTTTTGGAAATGCTTATTAAAGAAACATAAATAAATATTAATTGTAATTTCTCTTCCGATTTCAATTCTTTCATACATATATTTCTAATTACAAAATTCGTACACCTAGAGTAATAAAAATAATGTTTAAAAGACTTAAAGTAAAATTGATTGCTCATGCTAATCCATCATCATCATAACAGCCCAAAGACGTCCACTGCTGGACATAGGCCTCCCCCAAAAGAGGGGGGTTTGCCAAAATCGCCCCGCTTGGCAGGCGGGTTGGCGATCGCAGTGTATGGTGTTGCGTTTTACAGAGAACGCTGCTGCCCATTCTCTGGTGAGTCCCTTAGTCGCCTCTTACGACACCCACGGGAAGTATTCTTTTACGGTACCACACGGCACCGGCCGACACCATGCTAATCCACTGATAGTAAAATAAACTACCGCTGAATATTGGATACTTTTATATTTTACGTACATGGTTTTTATCCTCAAGGAACATATAGATTACCTCCATTAATACACCCCATTAATATAGATGGATATACAAAGCGTTGCATTTAGTACGTCTATCCAAAGACATTCAAGCAAAAAAAAAAAACACTGATTAAAGTGATTTTATCTTGACCTAAAATAATAAATTGCCAGCATTTTTAGTGTTTTTCGTTACCTAGCTGATTTTTTTTCTTGTATCTAAAACGCTTTTCTTATTATTATTTTTACCAATGTCCTCCTTTTAGTGGTCTGAATGATTTCTAAAAGTTTGTCCATCTATTTTTTTTTAAATGGTCTACCCGTGTGCAAATTTTCATCCAAATACGTTCAGCTGTTTACACGTGAAAAGTTATACAAACAGAGTTACTTTCTCTTTTATAATATAAGTATGAATTATAACTATACCCCATGGCCACGGAAGGACAGTTTTCCATACGGAACTGAGCCATCCGTCAAGTCCACACCCGCGGTTACCCAACCGCGCGGTAAAAAGGTGTAATGTTGTTACACATACATTATTGATGAGCTCACAGCTACTCATTATACTTGGTATTTACATGCGAGCACGTAACTATTGTGTATTCAGGAGGTGCGACTTTTTTGTCGCATAGTCGCACGTCGATATTTGGACTTGATATTTGGGTTAGGTTGTTGCATAATTTTTGAAGAAAAATGGTCTCTATTACGTTTAGAAGATCCTACGAAAAAGCTTCTCTAAATAATCTAGCAGTTCAGCTCACTGACTCACAGATGGACTGAATCGCTTCAAGAGACGTAAAATACTCAACCTAGATGAGCTCCAACTAGTTAATATCGATAGGGACTTGACTCTGCATGCCGCAACCTGGCAACTCATCTGCTCCTACCATACTTGGACATAGACCTCCCCAAAGCGTCGCAACATCGGCCGGTCCTGGGGGGCTACTCTCCAAGCACATAGTCTGTAGTTTCGGGCTTAGTTGCGGACGTATTCTACTCCGTATCGTCTAACCACTAAAAATTAATTATAACGCAATTTGACAGTTACTGTCAAATCGTGTTGTCATTTATTCTTAGTTCGGGTTCGGGCTAATCGTAAGTCCGTAGGTAACACGGATTTGAATACGCCCGAAACTACGGACTTCGGGCTTAGAGAGTAGCCCCCCTGTGCATGGTCTCGCATCGGGTGACAAGCGACCCTCAACAGGTCATGGAACATCCACAAACGTTACGATTTGGCAAGCATCTCGCATGCAAGTTTAATTACATAGCGGGACACGATCGAGCTATTGATCACATCACCTATATTTCGGTAGCTAGCAATGCTATGC
The DNA here is from genome assembly GCA_947578705.1 of Lacanobia wlatinum. Taxonomy (NCBI): domain Eukaryota; kingdom Metazoa; phylum Arthropoda; class Insecta; order Lepidoptera; family Noctuidae; genus Lacanobia; species Lacanobia wlatinum. The sequence goes on from OX388035.1 coordinate 4,168,009, forward strand.
AACACGCATGTGAACTCGATTCAAGTGGATATGACATCAGTTAAGTTTTTAATTTTAATTTAACCTCATCGGACAAAAAAAGTATTATATTTTAACCGACTACATACGGAATTGAAACGTGGCCGCTTACAATGGGCCTGAATGAAACTGGCAGTGGGCAGGGCACATTGATCGCAGAACAGATGGTCGATGGGGCCGAAAAGTTCTGGAGTGGCGACCGCGTACCGGAAGACGTAACGTTGGAAGGCCTCCCACAAGGTGGACCGATGACCTGGTGAAGGTCGCGGGTAGCCGATGGATGCGAGACGCACAGGACCGGTCGTTGTGGCGACGCTTGGGGGAGGCCTATGTCTAGCAGTGGACGTCTTTCGGCTGATATGATGATGAACCGACTTAAAAAATAGAAGAAGGTGTCAATGCGACTGATTTTTTTTTATTATATTTTTGCATGATTGTTAAGCGATATTTTCGCCAATAATTGTCAACCAATTTAGATGATTCTTTTTTTGTTTGTAAGAGTATTTTTCCAAACTGGTTCCATTTCAATTTGGTGATGATCTGATGAAGAACTTCAGAGATAGGCAACGGAACTCTTCAATAAATGATAGCAATCTTCCGGGATTGTCTAATCTACGCTAATATTATAAAGAAGAAAGATTTGTTTGTTTGAATTGAATAGGCTCAGAAACTATTGGACCGATTTGAAAATTGTTTTTAGCATTGGTCAGCTACATTATCAGGGAGTAACATAGGCTATATATTATCCCCGTACTCCCATGGGAACGGGAACTACGCGGGTGAAACCGCGTGACGTCCACTAGTATCTTATATCTGCATGTTTATTGTTTACACCCAGTTTATGACCATAACGTCACGCCCGTACGGTGTGTACAAGTCAACCAAGTTTTTGGGGTTTCTATTCGGGCATAAGCATAATTTTACTGTCTATTTATTTATTTATTGATATTTAAATCAAGACAAATATCCCATAGGGTTTGTTAGTAAATACTTGAAATATGTTAGTATAATACACAGACATAGATACAGACACAATACAAAACATTACAACACAATACAAACATTATACAACTAGTCAACTACCATAGTCTGGGCGCACTTGGCAATGACACATGTACAGCGCACAGGTACCCCATCAAGTGGCCCTCAGTCTTGCTAGCAACAATGCTCAGGAGTAGGGTTGCCAGGTCTTCAAACCGAAAAGCCGGACAGACCAGCCAGTTTAGCCGGACATTTGTGTAAAAAGGTCGGACACTCTTAATATTTTAGTCTTAGTATAACACACATTTTTTTTAAAAGAAGCCTTTTTTGTAATTTACCATAAACTCGAATGATACAACAATAAAATTAAATGAATCAGTCTTCTCTATTATTAATTATTCAATATTCATTACTACATAAACATATACAATATTAATTTTTACAACTGCAAAATAGTACGTAGCTAGCGATACAAGGTGAGGTAGGCGGAGCGAAATGCGAAAATCAACACATGACAAATGTAAGAGTGATCAAATTCAAAAACCCTTTTACACATAATTACAAAAAAAGTTGTCAGTACGCGCTGCAGCGAACATTTCTGATGCGCTGCAAAACCGTGACAGCGACAACAGCATCCTAAAAGCAAGCATTAACCGGTCTTGCGTTGGATTTATTATAAGTAAACATACCTTAATTAGCGTTAGCACCTAGCCATGTAATGCAATTATCGGCTCTGTGTGCAAGTGTTTAGTGAATATGATAGTAGAGCCATAATTTAATAAATAATAAACAAATTGCATTCACTTTCCTCAAGCGTTTTGCGGTTTCATGAATCAGCTGATTGATCGTCTGTGTGCCGAATATTTAATTGATAAATAGTCGCATTCTTAGAACCCTTACTTTTAAACCAATTGATTTAATTTGATCAATTCGACACACTAGATTATAACGGTATATCCTAACCACGACCACCCAGATTAAAAGGTTCAGATTTTTGACCTAGTAGACAGTTAATTTGAGCATCACATAGCCACAGCTATTTAGAGATGAAGAGGCGAATAATTTTTTTAAACTTTGTCGTATGTTTGATTAATCGATTAATACCATCAAAATCAAAGCTAGTAAAAGTATCTACTGGTACCAGAACCTGATACTAAAACAACGAATCTTTATAACAGCCGAAAGACGTCCACTGCTGGACATAGGTCTCCCCCAAAATGGGGGGCGGGGGCCATAATCGCCACGCTTGGCAGGCGGGTTGGCGATCGCAGTGTATGGTGTTGCATTTTACAGAGAACCCTGCTGCCCATTCTCTGGTGAGTCCCTTAGTCGCCATCATAGTTATCATCGTTCTAGCACTTGCTTTAACCCGCGACTTCATGTGTGTATATCCCGTTTTTTCTCGATCCCGTAGGAATTTCGGGAAATCCTCTCTTAATGCTCCCCTACACTCCCTAAGGAACCAACATGCCAAATTACAGCTTCCTATGACCAGTAGTTTCGGCTGTGCAATGTCTCTCAGTCAGTCACTCACTAACGGAATCTATACTAATATATAAAGCTGAAGAGTTTCTTTGTTTGTTTACTTAAAGCGCTAATCTCAGGATCCGATTTGAAAAATTCTTTTAGTTTTAGATAGCCCAGTTATCGAGGAAGGCTCAATCAATCAATCATTTATTTAGGAAAGCTGTAGGCTATATATCATCACGCTAAGACCAATAGGAGCAGAGCAGACGAAGTTGCGCGGGTCAACTAGTTTTATATATTAGGATATCATCGTTTTTAGATAACTCATCCCCTAAGGCTTCTGAGAAGTTACTAATAGGATAAATATCATGGGTCACACATTTATAGAAAGAAAACATGTTTATTTGGCACACAATATATGTACACAATGTAGGAATAGAAATAAAGAGACTTCATCCTTACTTTATATAATTTATATTTATATACATATATAATTATATATTTTAAATATTATATTATAAATGCGAAAGTAACTCTGTCTGTCTGTCTGTCACGCTTTCACGCCAAAACTACTGAACTGATTTAAATGAAATTTGATACACAGATAGTCTAGAGCCTGAGAAAGGACATAGGATTTTTATCACAGGACTTTGTTCCCTAGGGCCACGCAAGCGTAGCCGCTGGCAGAAGCTAGTAAATGATAAATCCATTTTGCAAATGGGTAACAAAAACAACATAATCGTCCATCTGGGGCAGTCGGGAAATAACTCTTTTACAGGTCTATCTTCTTGTCAAAGTAAACGAGATCATAAGAGGTCGTTTTTTCCACCTAACTACCCTGAGAGGAAATACAGAAATATACTCAGACGTCCAAGTCTGTTAATCCTTACTAATATTATAAATGCGAAAGTAACTCTGTCTGTCTGTCGCGCTTTCACGCCAAAACTACTGAACTGATTTAAATGAAATGTGCCATGGTACACAGGTAGTCTAGAGCCTGAGAAAGGACATAGGCTACTTTTTATGCCCCCTATGGCCACGCGGGCGAAGCCGATGGCAGATGCTAGTTCTTAAATAAATATGTCGCTGAATGACAAAGTATCAGTAAATCAACTTCGCAAGTTTGTAAATTAGTATGTCACTGGAACGACAGAATTATATACAAGTATATTTATATGAAGGATTGAGTGAGCGATTGTCAATCAGTAACTTGTCATACAACGATACGTCAAGTAACGACTTTGATACCGTCGATAAACATATCAGACTTCAAGTAAACATTGACGACTGTACCGCAATTTACTAGCTTTCGTACGGCATTCCAACCATGGTTATTAATTAATTCAGTTAAAAAATCTCTATTTATCAATTTGTCTTCCCATAATAAACAAAAACCCTCATCGTCATCAACATCCACAGCCCGACTTCGACCACTTCTTCTCACAGTACTCTCATTTTTTTTGCGAATCCCCACGTCACTGTGCCACCCTCATCCTGGTTTTACCCGCGATGGCAAGAATTTCGTGGCACCCGTTCAGGGGTGACACCTGACTGTTTATGTCACGGTCGGGTGCACCCCTAAACGGTTGATGTTGATGCAATGAAACTTGTCAGAAGTGAGGTGCAAAAATTTTCGAGCTCGTTGCGCTCACTCTTGCATTTTGCACTCTCTTACTTCTTTTCGCTGCGGCTGCTGAGAACCTCAAGCGGCGGAAATATAATAACCTTATTGGCAATTATATTTTTGAGCCGTTTGGGGTTGAAACTCTTGGACCGTGGGGTCCGAGTGCTCATGCCTTATTTAAGGATCTTTCTAAACGCTTAGTTGACACTTCGCGTGACCCAAGGGCTGGCTTTTACCTCGGACAGAGGATAAGCATTGCCATACAACGTAGTCTTTTGGGCTCACTTCCGGTGGACAGCGATGCGGACGAATTTTTTGACGTCTTATCTTAGTTAGGATATTTTATTTTCAGTGTATATATTTAGTACTTTAATGCTGTACCTAGTTCATATCTAAATAAATATTTTTCTGTATAAATCAACAAAAAATGACTTCGATTTAAGTATGGATGATCAAAAGAAAATTAAACCTTTCCGAGTTGTGGTGCAAAAATATCCTTATTTCATGAGATTTTCTGCATGTAGATCCATCAGACTGTTGATTGACTTTTTGTCATGGTCGGTCGCGTGACACACCTAAACGGGTGACGCAATGAAACCTGTCCAAAAAGCGGTGAAGTGCAAAAATTTTCTAGCTTGCTTCGCTCACTATTACATTTTCCACTGTCTTAGTGTTTCAGCTGTTTTGTATAAGTCACCAAAATTACTTCTATTTAAGTATGAATCGTCAAAAAATAAAACCTTTCCGAGGTTAATTTAATTTTTTTGTTAATTTTATCTAATATCAAATAAAATTAACTAAAAATTAAATGAACCGTTATAATAATCAAAATTATCCGTGGCGGAGATCAAAAATTATCGAGCCCGCTTCGCTTCTCTTACAGTCATAATCTGTCTTAGTAGGTACTCAGTTTAGCCGTGTGAGCTACAAAGTTACTTCGAATTAAGAATGGATGTTTAAGCGAAAATCAAACCAAATGAGCGGTGAAATGGAATACCGCCACCCTTACTAGATAAGTCAGTAAAACTTGGTTACAGAACTAAATGCACTCTTCATGAAGACTTTTATACACCAACTAGTTGACCCGCGCAACTTCGCCTGCTCCGCTCCCGTCTTAGCGTGATGATATATAGCCTTCCTCGATAAATGGACTATCTAACACTGAAAGAATTTTTCAAATCGGACCAGTAATTCCTGAGATTAGCGCGTTCAAGCAAACAAACAAACAAACTCTCCTTAATACACGGAAGTTGAGACTCTCCAAGACGATACATAAGTTACGATTGCTACACATTCTATTCCTCAATTATGGAAAGTTGATGCCCAAATCGTTATGGAAATGCTTTGTCACTGCACAAACGAGTTACGAAAGTGAAATTATAACAGTTGTAATGTATTAGTTCGGTTTTGTTTGTTAAACACTTAGATGTTTTAATTTTGCATAATAATGGTGTAGGCGGAAAGCTCGAGTTTATGTAACCAAATGTTACCCTTTTAAGTATTTGAAATTTTGTTATTTTTACGACTTTTCCTATTAAGGATGTTTGGGGACATTTGGCGACAGCAAAAATAGTCAATAAAAACTTGCATAACTAAGAAACTGCCGAATAGGTGTTCCTTTGAATGTTTCTTGTCCGTACAGTATTTGGACACTTACATAAGTGGTAACACTTAATAACAAGTAGAACGATCATTATCAAATCAAGTTAAACAATTACTAAGATCTGGAATGGAATATTTATAATGTTACATATCTCAACAATTTTGCTTAGGTATACCCTATAGAATAGATATCTTGAGAATAAAAACATGGCCTCAATTAAGCTCTTTGGCTTTTAAATAAGGTGTTTTAAATGTCGCTAAAAATAAGAAGATCGTCTAAAAGATATTGGTTAGATCACAATGCCAATGCAGTTCCCACGTTGCACCAAGTGATCGATGCATACATCTCTATCGCATCCCAAGTCATGCGGTTACTGTCAGTGACCTCATCAACAAGCCATCAGCGTAATGATAGCACTTTCACTGACAACCAATCTCCAGATTACCGATAACGTATTATAATATCAGATGCAGTGTGTGCAGAAGGTATAGAGTGCAACTACGATCGTAAACACCAAATGGAGCTGTCTAGAAAAACTGTAGTAGTGAATAATTCTACAAAGATGTATTTCTTTTTACCTCTTAGGCTGCTTTTCTACCAGACATGTGCTATGCTACGTTGCTATGGATGCGTTTGATATCCACCAATCATATTCATTGGTGCACTATCCACCGTGTGCTCAACAGTCTGTTGTCATCTCCTCACCGTATTATTTATTATATTTTACCCTTATGTGTTTATTTTTCTGTTTATTTGTCCCGTTTAATTACTTTTTATGCTGCTCCGATCGACGTCATACTCAACGCCGGCTGTCGCTGAAAACCAGCGCTGTGGCTCTGTCTCGCACACGAGTCCTAGCATTATGCTGAGCGATGGCCGTTTTGCGCGAATGTGACGCATACTATTGTTTTATTTAATTTTTATTTTTTTTGGTATGTGTCATGCTTGGCGCAAATAAAAGCTTTTTCTTTCTTTCTTTTCTTTCACTGGTGGAAACTGATTCAACTAAGCTACGTTTTTTTGTATGCTAGGATGCGTGCTGTGGATGCGTGCTATGGATGGGCGCGAGGTGTGTAGCTATGTGCAGAGCAGTGCGTGACTTCCCTATTGTCGATACATCGCATACCTCGAGCGGCGCATCTTCCTCGCTCAGCTAAATAGCTTAGCATCAGTGGAAACGGTTACATAGTTTCGTAGCTTAGCTTTTACATTCTCACAGCATAGCTGCATAGGACATCTCTGGTGGAAAAGCACCCCAAATCTTGAGTGTTAATTAATGTTAGGTCACATTGCAGACACCGAAGTTAAGCTTCAGTATCCTTGACCACTGTTGTTAGTTTTATTGACGTGGAATCATTGATATATAAAAAACCTAAGATGCAGTCTCAAACAAATGCAACACTCGAAACTGTCGTCAAAAACTGACATGTATCAAGTGTCATGTGTGAGTTGTGTGTAGTTATACCATAAACAATTTTTTTTTGTAAATTCAACCTTATACGGATCGCTTAAAGTTGTTTTTACAAAGCAGTGCAGTATAGCGAGTGATGCGCTATTTTTTTTGTGAATTCAACCTTACACGGATCGCTTAGTTGTTTTTACAAAGCAGTGCAGTATGGCGAGCGATGCGAGACTGTTTCAAACTTGCGCACAATTATACATTATGCGCTTGTTTTCTGCGGACGTTTTTGAGATGCTGAGTGTCTTGGGTTTTTTATATATGAATACGTGGAATACTTCATAGGTGGAAGATACATATGTATAAACCGGTAGGTACGGTCCACTCCTACTGACTGTAATACTTTTGGCAACCTTCAGCACAACAGATATGGACATAATCAATTAATCAGCGCTGTGACTGTCTCGCACACGACTCCCAGCATTATTCTGAGCGTTGGCCATTTTGCGCGGAGATATTTAATATTTCAACCTCTATTAGACAGTTTTTAGGGTTCCGTACCTAAAGGGTAACCAACAGATCATAGGGATCCGTACTGGGCCTCCGCTTTCCGTCCATACGTCCGTCTGTCTGTCAGCGGGCTGTATCTCAAGAACCGTAATAGGTAGACAGTTGAAATTTTCACAGATTGTGTATTTCTATTGCCGCTATAACAACAAATAAAAGTTAAGGTTTATGGTATGGAACCCTTCGTGTGCGAGTTTTTAAAGCAAGGTGGCTCGTTAGCACAAATACCTAGTACTATTAAATGAATCCTTCTTTTTTTTTTACTATTGATAGGCACGCGTTTGTTCACTATCTCACCTGATGGTAAGCGATGATGTGGTGGAAGACGGAGCATGCTTGCCTAGAAGTAACCTATCCACTCTTGACTTAAAGACTCCCAGGTTGTAGCTATCAGGAAACACAGACTCCGGCAGGGAATTCCACTCCTTAGCTGTACGCACTATGAATGTGTTCCCAAAACGTTTTGTGCGTGTGAGTGGGATGTCCACCATGTACCGGTGGCGCATCGCCGTTCGTCTTGTGGTCCGATGATGGAACGGGCTTGGCGGAATTAAATAATGCAATTCCGTCGCACATTCCACAAAATGCAACCGGTAGAAAACCGACAGGCTAGCAACTCGACGTCTATGCTCAAGACTTTGGAGCTTCGTCGCGACGAGCCTATCATTGCCGATGATCCTCTTGGCTCGTTTCTCAATTGATTCAAGAGCATCAAACTGGTATCTGGCAGATCCGTCCCAAAGATGAGAGCAGTACTCCATACACGATCGAACTTTCGCTTGATAGAGCTTGAGCAGCTGTTCCAACGTGAAGTAACGTCTCACCTTTGCTAGGATCCCCAACTTCTTTCTATATCCGACTTCGTTATAACTGAGACTGTTGTCAAGAAGCACCGGACTTATACTTCTGTCTCGATGATGCTGTGTTTGCCTTCTAAGCTTCTTTCTTCACAATTGTAGTTACATAACCTGTGATTATTATAGGAAATTGATTAGTTAGAGTATAAAGGGCTTACGAGTTGTTATGTCATTTGTTAGGGACCGATTATTGTGTGATGATTTGTGAGTGTGACGCAATTTAGTACAAATTGATTGTGGCGTTTAAATAATGATTTGTGATGTAACTCGGAAACTTTTCTGAGGCTTTCAACTTTGATATTACTCAGCAAGATAAACATAGCTATGCTTTCTGTTGTTGATGCTTGTTATTTTGTGAAATATCTCTTATATCGGTCCAATATTGGAGGAGACAACAGGCGAGAGCCAAACCTCGAATTATGACTTTTTACAAACGAAGTCTCGCCGCCAGCATTTCCTCTTAAGCTAGTAATCCGGACCAAGACGAAATTTTGTATACATACCGTAGATCACATTCAAGATCTAAGCATAAATAAATTCAAAGCATTTGTAAAGCGTAAACTTTGCCAGAAGGCTTTTTACACCATAAAAGATTATCTTGAAGACAAAAAGGCTTGGGATTGAGCTGTTCCAATGAAATACACTTGCACAGTCTCTGTTTTTATTATTATTGTCAATGTATATTTATTTGCTTGGTTTATACATTGACATTTTTTTTTTTTATCAATTTTTTAGTTTTACTTTTGACATTTTCTTTTATTATACACAATTTGACTTTTGTACAATTTTTTTATATACAATTTGACATTTTTCTTTTTATTATATACAATTTGACATTTTTCTTTTTATTATATACAATTTGACATTTTAATTTAATTTTTCATATACAATTTGACATTAAATTTATCATTATTTTTATTATGAATGGGGACTATGTGGATTATTTTTTATTTCATTGAGTAACTTTAATGTTTGTCTGGCAGTTTGAGTGCTTTGTACGGCCTACACAAATGTCCTTTCTTTGGTATTGTTCGTCGAGTTGTTGAGCTCCTATGTGGATCTGAGTTGAGCTACACGACTACTGACAAAGGCTTGCACTGACTGGACAGGTTCACTCAAATCTGTGTGGTTCTTTCTTCTAAAGACCATCTCAGACACTAATCTGCATGGTTCTTAAAAAATGATGTATTGTAAGTGTGAGGACTATGTAGGTCGTTATTTTAAGGATTGATTTCATGACTGTCTGGCAGTTTGAGTATATTATGCGGCTTACCTAAATGTCCTTACTTTGGTATTGTTCGTCGGTTCGTTGAGCTCCTCAAAGTTTTGAGTTGAGCTGCACGATTACTGACAAAGGCTTGCACTGTCTGGACAAGCCCACTCAAACCTGCGTGGTGCTTTCCTCAAAAGGCCACCTCAGACCTTAACCTACATGTTTTTCATATGTTATTGGCAATTGTATGGACTTCAAAAGAGACTGTGACCTCTGAGTTTGTTTCGGTGTTTCTTCTCAGGGTAGTCAGCTAGGAAACATCCGGCCTCATCTAGATAAATATGTCAAAAAAAAAATTGACGTGTAAAAGAGTTACTTGTAACCTATTTGCAAAATAAATATCATTTATCATTTTATCAGATCGGCGAGTTTAAAACATCCCAAGAAGTAACTGGGTTGTAAAATGGGTAAATTCATTACCTTACATGAAAAGTTTATCATCAATTGTGGACTGATTATATGGAACCGATCCTAATAGTACCGGTATAGCATCTCCTTGATACAATGGCGAATGCCAATAAAATGGAAAACTCCCCTCCCCCCCCCTCCTCTCCCTCCTTATTTTTTTTTTGGTATGCGACATGCTTGGTGCTATAAACGCTTTTTCTTTCTTTATTTAGAGAAGATGGTGATGATCACCTCAACACTAGTATAACATCGCTGTTGTGTTAAATCCGTGGTCGAGTGGTTTAGGCGTTTGCCTTGTGACCGAGGGTGTGGTCGAGGGTTTCGATTCCCATGGGAAGCATACTTTGTAAAGTTGTTTTCCAGTTTGGAAGACTGGACTGTCCTGGACTAGGACATTTCAGGCTTGAATTAGATGATTGTCTGATAAAAAGATGCTTTTGTACTTCGGAAGGCACGTATACGGTAGTCCCGGCCGCCAAATGGCGGTCGTCAAATAAACCATGTCAGAGGCCCTTGAGGCGGTTTAGAAACTCTGACACTAGGGTGTATGGGGTCGTTAGACCTTACTGCCCACACGATAAGAAGAAGTTTGGCTAGGACATTTCAGGCTTGAATTAGATGATTGTCTGATAAAAAGATGCTTTTGTACTTCGGAAGGCACGTATACGGTAGTCCCGGCCGCCAAATGGCGGTCGTCAAATAAACCATGTCAGAGGCCCTTGAGGCGGTTTAGAAACTCTGACACTAGGGTGTATGGGGTCGTTAGACCTTACTGCCCACACGATAAGAAGAAGTTTGGCTAGGACATTTCAGGCTTGAATCAGCTGATTGTCTGATAAAAAGATGATTTCGTACTTCGGAACGCACGTATACGGTGGTCCCGGCCGCCAAATGGCGGCCGTCAAATAAACCATGTCAGAGGCCCTTGAGGCGGTTTAGAAACTCTGACACTAGGGTGTGTAGGGTCGTTAGACCTTACTGCCCACACGATAAGAAGAAGAAACTGTTGTTACATCCAAAAACACTATAATTTATTCCGAAAGATACATAGATACAGAATCGTGACGTCGCTAATGTAAGTGTTCAGCGCTAAACAAGTAGCGATTACATCGCGTTATAGTCGTAGTCGTAGTTCAGCGCTAAGAGGTAGCGATTACATCGCGTTATAGTCGCAGTTTAAGATGCCACCTTCAGATTTGTTCACTCTTATCTCAATGGCTACTGCCCCGCGGAGGCTGATTGATCTACATTCTACGAATTAAACAGATCTACCGCGGTTCAATTTTGGATCTTCAATTTATCATTTTGAGCATTGAAAATGTTAATGTCATTGTTTTTTTTCTTTTCTCTGTGGTATTATTGTTTACAGAACAAGACGAGCATACAGTTTTCAGAATAAGAAGAGCCTTTGCCCAGCTGTGGGACAAAATAGGCAAGATATATAGATAGATAAAATGTTATTGTTTTTGTCGTATAATGTACCATGATCTAAAGTGGTCTTAATGGCTTCCTCATAATTATCCTCAATGCTGATTTTTAGCCGTATTTGAACATACAATTAATTTGAATGCATTTTCAAAACTATAAATGAACATGAAAGCCATGGGGCAGATAGGTGGGACGATAAGTACACATATGTTAGTTACAAAATATATATATTTCTATATCACGACTCAAGCTGCCTGAGCTGATCATCATCACTATATCGAAGTAGATATTTACGTATGCTATTTGAGTGAGATCGCAAAGAGACTATTGTTTGTTTTGTGTTATACAGTCGATTAGTGTACCTCATAATAATTTATTGTACAGTATTTTGTAAGTGTGTGTAAAGTGTATAATTAAAACAAAATAGATGTAAGTATAACAGATGTAAGACATTTGATTATGATGATCGCTGGACACGCCACAATTGAGGCGATAAGTCCCCTCTTTGAGGAGTGGCTAGAGCGGCGCCACGGCGTCCTCACCTTCCGTTTGACGCAGGTACTCACCGGACACGGTTGTTTCGAGAGGTACCTGTTTCGAATTCGGCGGGAGGATACGCCCGGATGTCAACACTGCGAGGATCGCCCGGAGGATACAGTGGAGCATACGGTGGAGAACTGCCCTGCTTGGGCAGAGCACCGCCGTGTCCTCGTCGAGGCGATTGGCGGCGGCGACCTCTCGCGTTCGGCCCTGGTTCAAGCCATGGTCCGGAGCGAGAAGACATGGGAAGCGGTCACCTCCTTCTGCGAAGCAATAATGCTAGCGAAGGAGGAAGCCGAACGCCTGAGAGAGAGGGAAATTACACGCCCCAGCCGCCGCAACAAAAGAAGACGCCCCGGGCGTCGGGAGTCGCAGGGCGATTCTCGGCCACCGTAGGCGAGCATTGGGTGGCCGTCTAATCAGAACCAGGCCCGGGTCGTGTTCCACGCGCGCCTCAAAGAGCATTAAAGGGGGGGCCCGCTAGGACCAGTGCCTGCTGGGGCTGCGGACTTTATCCGAAAGAGTCACCGTGGCCCTGGAACGCAAAGGGCACTAGGAAGAACACGGATGGGTTTTAGTCAGTAAGAGTCTGACACTCCCTTCTGCTTCGCCCAGAGCGGAAGGAGTCATTTGATGATTTCCCATCCTTAAAAAAAAGTTTATGATGATATAAATAAATAAAATCATCATCATCATCTTTTCAACCGATAGACGTCCACAGCTGGATATAAGCTTCCCCCAAGAGTCGCCACACCGACCAGTCCTGCAAGTCTCGCATCCAGCGGATCCGCGTGTCCTCCACCAGCTTTCAGCTATGTAGACGAACAAAAACTCTGATACCCAAATACAAGAGGAACCCTAAAACTTCTAAGATGAGACGACCACTGATGTACGGTCAGCAAATGAAATAAAAACGTCACCTGTCAAGATGATTCGAGCAGCGTTATCAAAATCATCTGAGCTATTAGTCGGCCGCCTCTGTTGCTATCTGTACTGATGACCCGGTTGATGAGGTCTTTTTATATTTTTTTATTTCGAAGAATTTTCGGGTCAAAGCCCGGTTAGTTAAATATCAACCAGTGAGGAATTTATTAGCTGTAGTTGCTAGAGTAATTAAATAGGGAAGATGCAAATACAGAATTTATAAGAATGTTGTTAGTAAAATGATAAAATAAAGGCCATTGCATCGTTTTTATTTTAGTTAATATTGTAGGGCACACCACTAGGGCTTCTGGAACGCCCCCGGAATCGATTCAATAAAACAGCCTTTAAGCGATTTAAGAGATTATTATATTGAGCTGGTGCTCTCAAGAAAAACTTTTACAGAACTGTCTTAAAAACAAATCAATCATTATATGTCAATATTTAAACCTATTCTAAAATCCTAATTCTTCTAAAGCTTTTTAATTATTAATTTGACGGAGGTTCCCGGAGGGTGAGCCAACCAAGGAGGATGTATCACATGAGCTACGCCCTCACGAATAGAAGATACTAGGAAAGTCTTCCTGTAATCTTTTATTCCAAGCTTTGGAAGAGTTAAGCACCTACCTAACCCTAACCAGGAGTTCCTGCCTATGGGTAGAATGATCGTAGACACGACGATAAGTTTTATAGTGGACTCGTAGTGTCTTTGTGAATGATTTCCTGATTATTAAAAACATTAACCAGAGATTGGTCCTGGGACAGGATTTCTTTCGTAAATACGAAGCAGTTATCGATTTTTCTAATGGGTGTATTACTTTAATGGGAAGATGTTGTATAAATTTTCACAAATGTACTGAACAAAATGCTATGTCAGAATCGCAAGTGGTGTGCCATGACCATAATAATGAAATAATTCCAAATAACAACATTATGAAGGTTCGTGGATCTAAGGGAGAAGGGAGTTTTAATTCTGTATCGGAAACTGATTATTTATATTTTTCGAATTTAGTTAAAAACTGTGATGATAATTTTTTATCGAAAGTAGCTAATGCTGATGTAATTAATGAACTTGATGTAAATTTAGGTTTAAGCTCAGAGAAAAGAAACAGACTGAGAACCCTTCTTAACTTATACAGAGATAACTTCGCTTTTAAGGCCTCTGAATTAGGTAGTTGTAGCATAGAAGAAATCACTATTAGAACTGTAGATGATATACCAGTTCATCACCCACCATATAAGGTTTCACCCAAGCAGCGAGACATAATAAATACACAAGTCAAGGAAATGTTGGCTAATAAAGTTATTCGGGAATCCAGAAGTGCATATGCATCCCCGGTAGTACTGGTGCAGAAGCCAGACCAGTCGTGGAGATTTTGTGTAGATTATAGGAAGTTGAATAAAAAGGTGATAACAGATAGCTATCCATTACCGATTATTGAGGATATTATGATATACTTATCGGGAGCCAAATATTTTGCAGATTTAGATCTAAATTCAGGTTATTGGCAACATAGATTGTGTGAAGAAGATAAGCATAAAACTGCATTTATTACTTCTTCAGGTTTATCTGAATTCAATGTTTTACCTTTTGGACTTAAAACAAGTCAAGCTGTTTTCCAAAGAGTCATGGACAAAGTACTGGCTGGAATAAAATATAAAAAGGCCATTTGTTATGTGGATAATATTTTGGTTTGGGGAAATAGTTTTGATGAATTTATTGAATCGTTAGAAGAGATTATGTTACGTTTAAAGAAAGCAAACCTTACCTTAAAACCAAGCAAGTGTAGTTTTGGGTATAATAAAATTACAGTCTTGGGACATGAGATCTCAGGAGATGGTGTCAGACCCGATAATAAGAAATTACAATCTTTAAAAACTTTGAAAACACCAAAAAACGCAAAGCAAGTTAAATCCGTCTTAGGGTTATTTTCATACTATAGAAAGTTTATTAGTGATTTTGCACAGATTGTATTACCACTAACAAAGCTTTTAAAAAAAAATAAAGCGTTTGTTTGGGGTTGTAAGGAAGAGTTAAGCACCTACCTAACCCTAACCAGGAGTTCCTGCCTATGGGTAGAATGATCGTAGACAGGGTTGCATATGCTTCTATAGAAGCAGCTTCAGTCATGTCCTGCGATAAGCATTATTCTTTTAAATTCTAATGCGCCATTTGCGCTGAACAAAAACGCAGACATGCTGAAACCCTGCTGCAGTAAAACTACCCTAAAATCTGCAGCACATTGCTGGACATAAACAAAATGATGTGAAAATTCACATCCATCCAGAAGGGATTGACTTCACGAAAGCTACCCTAACTAGTCTACGCGGCAGCCAGACGGTTAAGAAGCGAAGGTCTATTCTGTCAAAGAATTAACTCCTAACATCGAACTCACTCCAGTAATCAAAGTCTGTTAGAAAATATATGAATTGAAACTATTTGCCTCCATCGAACAGCTCAACCAATGGTGACAACTTGCCACCCCTTGCGAAGGCTATGCCCCGTATGCAAAGTT
The DNA here is from genome assembly GCA_947578705.1 of Lacanobia wlatinum. Taxonomy (NCBI): domain Eukaryota; kingdom Metazoa; phylum Arthropoda; class Insecta; order Lepidoptera; family Noctuidae; genus Lacanobia; species Lacanobia wlatinum. Next base: position 4,183,611 of record OX388035.1, read on the forward strand.
GGTATCACCGCCCATGGAGTCCTTCAATTGCGTTACAGTGGACGCTGAAACCTTAATACAAATATAAAACTGGAATAACTTCAGCCTAGCTAAATATCGTTATTACTCGCGACCTTCTCCTCTCCACCCGGCAGCATCATCGAAGTAGTCTATCATCATCCGTATTCCAACATCACATGAAAAAGAAAAACCGATTAATAAACTATTCAACATACCAAACTAAAATTATGTTTTGTTTACATAAATATGACATAAATGATTATAGTATTGACATTTGATTTGACATCTTGCTTTTTCCTACCATAGATTCGGTTTTTTTTTAATTCTTACGTAAAATGGTTTCTACCTATTTACATGAACAATCTAAGGCTCTATATACATTTTACCTAGTTGGTCTGTCACCTATGAGTACCAAATACACTTCCTACTACCATACCTAGCAGTCTGTTGCATGGAAGTACGAAGTACCACTTCCATACACCAAATTCTATTTATCCTGTGTCCTTTTAAGTTTGTTTGACACATTGACAAATTGTTTTTAACGTTGTCATGCCAACCTATGACTGAACTGATACTAGCCAATACTTCGGGTTTCGTTGCTATTAAAAATTAATAAAACTATATGCTAACAGATCAGCAAAGAACTTGAGAATAACTAGCATATACCTAACTAGAAAGTGTAAAAAGTGGAAACCCAAATAACTAATCTCTTCAAAATAAAACGTTTTCTGACTTTATAATTGTGAAAAATAATCTCATATTTCTTCCTAAAATATTTCCATATAAAAATTAAAGTCTGCTGAACTATCAAATCATTTGTGGAATATTTTATATGATTTGATGTATATGATTTCTCTTTCAGTTTGTAAATATAAGTGGAATATTTCTGTGTCTTTCTTCTCACCCTTGTTTTCTTTATTTTACGGGCTCGAAGGGGAAGCTTGTACTCACAACGAGTTACGTACTCATATCTCTTCAGGGCATTATGTGTGTGTAAATTCTTCCTATCAAATAAAATCAAGTCCCTAACATTTTTATTTTCTATTCTACTCTTTGCCTTTCTGGCTGAAATGAAATTTATTGAGGAATTTGAAGCAACATTCGACGACACGGCGAGTTGTGCTTCGTACTGGACTATCTCCTTCGGTCCGTCTTCCATCGAGGCAGCTTGAAAGAGATCAACTCCGATTATTGAGGAATTTGAAGCAACATTCGACGACACGGCGAGTTGTGCTTCGTACTGGACTATCTCCTTCGGTCCGTCTTCCATCGAGGCAGCTTCTTCGTCTTGCTTATTCTTCCAGCAATCCACTTCGACAGCTTCCACATCAGGGTCGACAGCTTCCACATCAGGGTCGTCAGTGGGACTGGGTTCTGGTTCGTGCATCAAAATCACCTGGTTTTCTGGAATGAGACCGGATATAAATATTGGAACGGACACACCAGCTTGAACACTTTCCTCCGTTCCGTCCAGTTCCGTCTCGACTATGTTTAGGCTGCTCTCTCCACAGCTCTGCACATCATTGTCATCATTGTCCTCGTGGTCATCATATTCTTCATAGTCATCAGATTTAAATTGTGAATCTTCAATTTTCACGCTAGAATATAAGATTGTATCATTATCGAGATTCACAAGCGACACAAGCTCTTGCTGTCCGCATCCGTCGGATACTTTGGCACTCGTCTTTTCAACATGAACTAAACATTTTAATGCCCTTTGTTTACAGGCTGTGCATTTCCATGGGAACTCGTTTCTTATTTTGTCGCATAGCAATGCAAAATCGATACCGTCATGGTACGTGTAGTTGTAGAAATATTTGGCTGCGCTTTCCATAAATGCGCCCAAAATCAGTGCGTAATCGCTCTCACGCCATTCGCTACTCACAGCGACGAGCCTGAATTCTTCTATGAATTCTTCGAAACAAACTCGGTCTATACCGGTATATAACAACATGTTTTCCAATTCAAAATTTCAATATATAAAAACCACTTAGCTTTGTTGTCCAGGCGTTCTAGTTATCGCCTGACCATCAATATCTCGTCCTCCTTCGAGATACTTTATAAAAATAGGGCTTCGTGCTATATACGCTTAGCACACGCATTACTATAAAATGGGGGTCTTCATGCACTTTTTTTACGCAGTGCATACGCGAAATTATCTTTATACAGTGTACACCCTGTATACGCGAAAAACGTACTTTTCTATTTATTAAGTACCCGGCGCCTCCGCCACATGTAGGGCACACCACTAGGGCTTCTGGAACGCCCCCGGAATCGATTCAATAAAACAGCCTTTAAGCGATTTAAGAGATTATTATATTGAGCTGGTGCTCTCAAGAAAAACTTTTACAGAACTGTCTTAAAAACAAATCAATCATTATATGTCAATATTTAAACCTATTCTAAAATCCTAATTCTTCTAAAGCTTTTAATTATTAATTTGACGGAGGTTCCCGGAGGGTGAGCCAACCAAGGAGGATGTATCACAATATCAATTTTCAACAAAAATTATGAATTTAAGTAACGTGAAACGGAACGTATATAAAAACAACTATCAGCGTTTAGTGACGCCACTGCTGTTATGACAACGAAAAGGCAACCTTATGTCTTTGAGTTAGGACAGTTCTTGACCAGTGGCAGACAGGAGTGACGTCATCGTCTGTTTTCGCGCGAAAATTTTAACTGTCGGTTTAAAAACGCAATTTTGGCAATAAAGTAAAGCGTTTTCATTTCTGATTTAGATGGAGTCTATTCTTGATGGAGTTCTTTAAAATTCCCTATTATGTTCGGCTAATATAGTCACAAAGATTTTTATTTTGTTCTGGACCATCTTAGTCATCATCCACCTAGCCTAGAGCGGCAGCCTACCAGACCTCCACAACCCATTAACTGGGTAACACCCGTACTTCTTGGCAAGACAAGAGTCAGATTTACTAGCTTCTGACAATCCTTAACGACTGCCAAAGATCGCCAAATGACAGCTGGGACGAACGGCTTGACGTGCTTTCCGAAGCATGAAGGAAACTCGGTATCTTAAGATGGTCATCATCCACAGATCAACCTTGGCAAGCGTTGCTTAACCTTGAAGATCGAGCCATGCTGCTGTTATTCTTTAGCCACGAGCTCCTCTTCTGGACCATCTATGGAAGCTACTCCGACTCTAACCTAACGTAACGTCGTAACGTTTCACCTACAGTCGATTAGCCCATGAATCGTTGGTTTTCATCAAAATCGGACTCCAAATTCTCTTCAGTGTTTTTCAATATTCCTGATAGTTTCGGAGTTGGCCATGAAGACCACACTGAAAATTCACCGTTTATAGGCAATAGTTTTTAAAATCGTATTTTTATGTTATTTTTACTAGCTTTTATTTACTTTCACCTATCCCGGTGTCTATTGGCCAATTTGTCCTTTGGGTTAAACATTCTGTTGGTTAAGCATTCACTGACGAAGAGTTATGCGTGCGAAATGTGACGTGACGTGAAAAGTTCTTTGGATGAAAAGTTTATGGGTTAGAAAGAAAGAAAGAATAAAATTTATTTAGCACATTCATGAAACAAAGATTAAAGATAAAAAAAAAGGTTAAAGATAATGTTGACCAACGGTTCATGGGCCAATCGACTGTTGGTGAAACGATACAGTTTCCTTGATTTATGAATAACGAATTTAAAGTTGAGAATTTGTTAAACCCTATCTAGCCTGACAAACTGCAGCATGAAAGTAGGATTTCACACGTTATTAATGACAAAAAACTCAAGCCAAAAATCGACCCATAGAATATAGAAGTTACTATTACGTATTATTCAATATAGAAGTGAAAATTTAAATTCCATGAAGTATTTAAACAATTTATCTATGCTGCAGTCCTCCCCAAATTACAATACCTACATCGGAATTTGCCTGAGACCAACTCACTTCTATTGTCACTTCACCGCTTATGAACGTAACCATTAATTCCATTCATTCAGCCGTTAAATGCGTTTGCGCAGCTTCAATGGTTCTGAATACAAAACAAATTCGCTTTTCAACTGTTTAGCGGTTAGTTAGGAGGCGGAAGTTCAAGATGTCAGGTGGAGATCATTCATCATGGCAGGTCACTGTATATTAACCACTTTCACTGAGAATGGCCGTAAATGAACGGTTAAATGGTATGCAAATAGCGAAATACCTTTGCGAAGAAGGAACAATTTGCTGTGTGTGCAGACATTTTTTTTTCTTCTTAAAATGTTCATGATTTCCAAGAAGGGGACAAAATGTCCTTTAGGCTTTGCTTAAGATCTTTCAAACAAAGGATTCAGAGTAAAACGGTTAAGTTGTAGCTCCAACTAAATGTAGCCAGAAATTCAATCGTTCGTTTTATATGTTTTATATGTACGTTATAACATCGCATTGGATGTGTCTGTTAGGGTGTTATAATAATAATGAATGAATAAATAAATAAATAAATAATAAATAAATAATTGTTTTAAAGTTCATACACCAAACTATGTCAATTAAAGACGAATTAGACTCTCTTGCAGCTTTAATTTCATCCGTAAGTATCCGTACTAAGGCTATAGAGGTCAAGAGTCACAACACGCAAAGAACTGAATTTTTCATTAGCAGTATTTTTGACGTGATGACGTCTTATAAATCGATGAACACCAGCCGGTGTTCATCGATTTATAAGACGAGAGCGCGTTCCGTGAGCAAGGAACAAGCGATAGAGAAGCACGATCGACCTAAGCGTTCGGCTTGTTGGTTAAGAATTCAATTGTTTTCTTATGACGTTATCACGTAAAATTATCGTTCGTAAACCGACCTTACAGACTAACAAATTTTTTTTGCAGAAAACCTTGGCCAACCAAACATGATCTTGCTGCTCCAAGGTGTTTGGTGGATAAGGGTTTCTTTCTCACAATGCAAAACCACACAAAACTATGAAGTCATCAACTTTCCACTAGAAACACAACAGCCACCCCAGACCACCATTTTTTACCAAAGCCATCAGTCTCTCTACGAAAACTTGACAAAAGACGGCACTGTCAATGTTTAAACAATAAACCAAAGCTATTTGAGTCAAAAGAATAGAATTAGCCATGAATGCTCGGTGAAATCTGACAAGAAGAGAAATGGACTTGGTGGACAAAAAGTCAGCCATGTTTTGTAAAAAGTAATTACTGGGATTACGGCAGTGGCGTAACGTTCAGCAGTTACGTGACGGATTTGAACCGGATGTTGAACTGCGGTTAAACTGTGAACTGGCTTGATTTGAACTTGATTAGGTTATTAATGAGGATAAGAAGAAAGGTCGAAAAAATAAATAGATAGATAGATCATTTATTTGCTACAAGAATAGAAAACAAAACACTCAAAAACATAATTAAATAAATCATGAAAGAAAAACATTAAAAGAAAAAAAAAACAGAATTTATGGCAATCTGTGGTAGAAGTGCCAAACTACCTACCGATGCAAAAAAATATTTGAAATGAAAAATCCAATGTGCAGTGTGTGTCTCTAAGTTGCACCAAATGGGAGTCCAACTCAGCACGTGCCAGACAAATATATCTGACGCTGGTATTCTGCTGGATCCCAGTAGCGACATACGGACGGCGAGGAGATGCAAAACAGTTAAAAGGACATAAAATTAGTAGTGGTTTAGTGTATGAAACTGTCTGTGTGTGTCAGTCTTGAATATTGGAACCAATGACTTTGATTCGTCACTTCCTGACTGACAGACAACGCACAGCCGAAACTACTGGTTGTAGAAAGCTGAAATTTGGCATGTAGTTTCCTTGGGGAGTGAAGGGAGCACAAAATTTCCATGAGGACGGGAAAAAACTAACAAACCTAGTTCTATTCTATAAAAGTCTTCACAGTGCATTCAGTTCTGTAACCAAGTTTAACTAACCTATCTAATCTAGTAATATGTTCCCCTCCCTACTTCATCATCATCATATCAGCCGAAAGACGTCCACTGCTGGACATAAGCCTCCCCCAAGCGTCGCCACAACGATCGGTACTGCGCGTCTCGCAACCATCGGCTACCCGCGACCTTCACCAGGTCATCGATCCACCTTGTGGGAGGCCTTCCAACGTTGCGTTTTCCGGTACGCGGTCGCCACTCCAAAAATTTTCGGCTCCATCTGTTCTGCAAGCAAGTGCCCTGCCCACTGCCACTTTAGTTCGGCGATCCTTCGGGCTATGTCGGTAACCTTGGTTCTCTTGCGGATATCATCATGCCTGATTCATGCAAGGAAACTCCAAGCATTGCCCTCTCCATTGCCCTTTGAGTGACCTTCTGATGAGGCTCTACTTCATGTGTGTTCCAAATTATATGGTCGACCAACGGGGAAAAAAAAGCTTGGATTATTAAAAACAATAGATATTTATGTTTTGGTAGAATATGCTAAAACGTTTTTGCTACACTCCAACATTCTACTAGAGAAATGAAACGCGCATTTTTTGTAAAGTATATTTATCGAGACATAATGTCCTACGCATAAGTTTTTTTTTTCATATTGGGCCATTTCTTTAGCTCAATCTCGCCTGATGGAAAGCAATGGGTGAGGTCACGGTGGAGTGACTCAGAAGATCACGTTTGCTTTGAATGCTGGCAATTTTATAGCAAAGAAAAATAAAGAAAAGATGTTTGTTTGGCACACACAATGGAACCACACGAAACCCTGGATGAACAGGACATCCAGGGATCTGTAGGGAATACCTATGCATGAAAAAAATATTTATTATTTATACAGTTTATCCAAAACTATACAAAAATATAATACTAACAGTGAACATAGAATCAAAACTCAAAAAATAAAACGAGATATAATTATTTAAAACAAATATATCTGTCCCTCTCGCGTAAACGCTGTTTTCTATGGCACTTGTATAGGCGTCATGGACTTTGACGTCAAAGTTCATATCAGACTTCTCTTTCTAATTGTAATCTTTGCAGCTTTATAACTTTATCGCTGATGAAGGCATTAAAAAAATATTTTATGATTGTTTACTAGATAAAAAAAATTGCATGCATATTCCCTGAACTCCTGGTTTTATTTTTAGATGGGTTTGTTCTTGACTCTAGTCTAGGTCAGAGGTGACAGAGACAAAGTCGACGATGGAGTGAGCTTACCCAGAAGGAGCCTGTTCTTTCAAACTTTGAAGAGATTAGGGTTATATGCGGACGCAGGCAGAGATTTCCACTCCTTTGCTGAGTATTGACCAAAACAAATTCTGTAGGTAATCAATTATCATAATAAATTCAATAATATTGATGTCCGGAGTTGGTACCAATGTTTTTCAATAACTAAATAATCGTAAGGAAGAAAAAAACTAAATTGTAGAAAAAAGTGTTCACAAAGAAAGTGTCCAATTTGTCAAAACTCCGATCGCGATCACTCAACCAGACATAGAACAATATAATTTGTTGTAACGACGCGTCGCGCGTTGTATTGCGCAATACCAAACGCAAACGTAACATAAACGTAACGTTAACGTAAATGACAACGTAACCGCATAGTTTAGAGTTATGCGACAAGTGATTTACTTGCATCCGGTTACGTTTAAATGATTATATTGTTTTTTATTTTTGTTTGTGTTGTTGTGGGCGTGTTTTTTATGTAATTTGTTATAATGACTGTTATGTCATTGGTTGATAGTGAATTCTTGCATTGAATGTTTGGTTGTATTGTTTCATTAAAAGAGTGGTCCTATATTGAAATTATGATGGTGGATAGTTTATTTTCTCAACTAATAATAGACTGAACTTTTTTCTTTATTAAACTACCCACGTAAAACTGGTGGATGCCATAAGCTACACAGCTTGACTCATCGCCGCATGGTTGCCTGCTTGTCGGTCTTCTAAAGATTGTGCTTCGGAGAGTGTGCCCAAGAACTCCACGACCACATCCCACCGGCCCCCTTCTACCATCGGACATCACCCTACCTACCTTGTTGCTATTCCACCAATTCGCACTAAGCGTCTTTCATAATGCGCACAGCAAAGGAGTGGAACAATACCTGCGTTACCTGTGTCAATGTTTCCGAACGCTTACAACCCTAGTCTTTTCAAAATTAGAGTGAACAGGCTACTTTTGGGTAAGCTCGCTCTATCGTAGAATGTGTCTTTGCCATCTCTGACCTAGACTAGAGTCAAGAGCAAGCCCATCTCAAATAAAGAAAAAAAACATCTCAAATAAAGAAAAAAACCATTGTCAAAAAGGTGAAAAAGATATTTGTTATATTGTTTTTTCATTATCACATCAGCCCTATAACAGCATACTGGTACTTCGAAAGAAGTGACCAGGTACGTGACAAGTATAAGCAACAGTTCTTGCGGAAGTAAGTAGAAAACATGCATCATAATCGACCACCCTGCTCTTTCAATAAAGATCCTAATTGCACCAACATGGTACGTTAGGCCTATCAGCAGTATAACATCACACTGGTACCGCTAAAGGAGGTACCTGGAACGGGAAAAATGTAATAATACTGCTTGGGGAAGTAAGGAAGAAACATGGACACCCGTAGAATGCAGAGAAGGTGCACAGGTGCATGACAAGCGAAGGCAAGGGCGCCCAGGAAGAGTCCAAATTGATCCTTCAACATATCGATCTAAAGATTCTAATTGTACCAACGTGGTCCCTTAGGCCCATCAGCAGTATAACAACATGCTGGTACTTCGAAAGAAGTAACCTGATACGTGGTACGTATAAGCAACTGTGCTTGCGGAAGTAAGTAGGAAACAATGCATCATAATCGACCACCCTGTTCTTTCAATAAAGATCCAATAATTGTACTTATTAGCAGTTTAGAATCACGCTGGTACCACGAAAGAAGGTACCAGGAACGTGACACGTGTAGGCAATACTGCTTGCGGAAGTAAGCAGGAAACATGGACACCTGTAAAATATAGAGAAGGTGCACAGGTGCATGACAAGCGAAGGCAAGGGCGCCCAGAAAGAGTCCAAATTGATCCTTAAACATAATCGACCACCCTGCTCTTTCAATAAAGATTCTAACTGTACCAACATAGTACCTTAGACCTATCAGTAGTATAGAATCACGTTGGCACCACGAAATAAGGTACCAGGAACGTGACAAGTGTAGGCAATACTGCTTGCGGAAGTAAGCAGGAAATATGAACACCTGTAGAATGCAAAGAAGGTGCACAGGTGCATGTCAAGCGAAGGACGTGGATAGATGATTGACAACAGACGTTTGAATGGGAGTAGAAAGTTATGTGTTAGTACTGCACGACTTCCGATTCGCTTAGTGTTATAATTAACTGCCTCCGTGGTCGAGTGGCTTAGGCGTTTGCCTTGTGACCCGGTGGTCGTGGGTTCGATTCCCACGGGAAGATGATACTTTGTAAAGTTGTTTTCCAGTTTGGCTAGGACATAGCAGACTTGAATCACCTGATTGTCTGATAAAAAGATGATTCCATACTTCGGAAGGCACGTATAAGCCGGTGGTCTCGGCCGCTAAATAGCGGTCGTCAAATAAACCATGTTAGAGGCCCTTGAGGCGGTTTAGAAACTCTGACACTGGGGTGTGTGTCGTTAGACCTTACTGTCCACACGATAAGAAGAAGAAGATAATTATTTCGTACTTACTTCTGCTAGCGGCGTCACCCAAATAAAGGTCGAAAATAATCGCAAGGGAAAATACTCCCGGTATAAAAAGTAAGCCTATGCTCTATTTCAGGATATGGTCTACCGGTGTGCCATGTTTCATTCAAATCCGTTCAGCCGTTAAGACGTGAAGAGATAATAACAAGCAGACAGACGGAAAGTCAGACAGAGTTACTTCCGCATTTATAATATTAGTATGGATTGATTGTTTCCGACGTAAGGATATAATCGGTAATCATTCATGTTGAGAGCAACTACACTATAATGTTATTTCAATGCCAGTTAAAAATCGCTGGTCATTCTCACCAGAAATACCGTTCTTAATGAACCTGTAAGTTTAAAGGCATCTTTCTACTGGAACACAGCAATTCTGCTTTAATGTAGATTAACAGAAATGAGACCCTAATTAGAAGCATCTTACCAATACGCACGTTTTAGGAATACATACATTAATGATTGTGCTTACAGCTAAGGAGTGTACGTCTCTGCCTGAGTCTGTGTTTCCTGATGGCTACAAACTGGGGGCTTTAAGTTGATAGGTTACTTCTAGGCAACGTGCCCCATCGTTGACCACAGGTGAGATTGTGGACACCCGCAACCTTATAAATATTTTTTAAAATAAAATCTCTTCTACGTCTAAGTTATATTTAGAGTTTTCGTCAGTACCTATGATGGTACAGGCTGGTGCATAGAAATGGGCTATTTCATGGGCGTACCCAGAGGGAGGCATGGGAGGGCAGCTGCCCCCCCACCCTGGAAATCTCGCTGAAAATGTATGAACTCGTACTAATCACTAATCAAAGAGTAAACGGAGCCATATGCGCCAACTTTTGAATAAACTGCGCAGTAGACACTGGCAAAATGCATCATCGAAGACAGGTTAAATGGACTTTGTATGCTCAGTGTACATAAACTTGTACATAGTATGGGCGATTCTTTCACAGAAGACGTAACATCATGAACCGTTTTGCTGAAGATCCTCAAAAGTTACTTTTAAAGTGGAAGTTGAATAAAACAATTTAAATAAAATAAAAATGCATAGTCAAATTTACTTTCTTTATTTAACTACGTATGAAGCAGGATCATTTGCGGCTGTTTGCCCACACTACACTACATTTACCTAATGTTGCATGCAGGTGTCTTTGTGTGGTGTGTATGACAAAACACCCGCGGACGATCTGAACTAAAAAATCTGACTTACCCCCCCTACGCCAGAAGCTGGATACGCCCATGGGTTATTTAGTCATAGCAGCGACTTTAAAAAAAGCCACTTTAGTAAAATCATAATATTTCTCATACAACAATCTGTCAAATTTAATTTTAATCTTTATTGCTAAAGCATTTGGTTCAAGGTTGATTGGGAAAATTTGACAGTTTCGGGTAGTTTGATGTGCTGGGTGATTCTACTAGAGTGGGCTTTTTAGACCCGCAGAAGTCGAAATAACAATGAAGACGGCACATAATTTCTCAGAAAATCACGCCTTCATACAAAAACCACCACATGGAGTATTGTAGCCAACTTTGGGATGGCTCAGCTAAGTATCAGCTTACCGCGCTTGACTCGGTGGAACGCAGAGCTAAGAGGCTCATCGGTGACGAAAAACTGGTGGATGCCAAGCTACATAGCTTGGCTCATCGCGTAAGGTTGCCTGCTTGTCGGTCTTCTACAGATTGTACTACAGTGAGTGTGCCCAAGAACTCCACGACCTCATCCCACCGGCCCCCTTCTACCATCGGACATCCAGACGCACTGCATCTTACCATCTCTACCTTGTTGCTATTCCACCAATTCGCACTAAGCGATTCCAAACGTCTTTAATAATGCGCACAGCAAAGGAGTGGAACTCTCTGCCTGCGTCTGTGTTTCCAAACGCTTACAACCCTAATCTCTTCAATGTTAGAGTGAACAGGCTCCTTCCGGGTAAGCTCGCTCCATCGTAGACTTTGTCTCTGACGTCTCTGACCTAGACTAGAGTCAAGAGCGAACCCATCACAAATAAAAAAAAAACACCTTATTGCTAACAAAATCTACTTCCCTGGAAAAACTATCACCGATTCCCCGAACCACATAAGAAGTTTATATACGCACGAGCCACCAGCGGCGCGTGATCGGAAAATATCGTTGTGCACGCTTTCCAAGGCTCGCTTCCGTACCGACGTGGTTATACCTTTTACTTTCCTTCGTATGTTCGTGAAAATGGATCGCGCTGATCAGATTGCAAGGTTGTTGGTCGAGAGTTATCGCTGAGTCGATGACCTATGTGGGAACTGCTTGGTTGTCAGGGTAAGATTTAAGGTGGGTTTGCAGGTGGTGACTGCTCAAGGATTATCTGTTGGCTTCCCTTTCTAAACATGGCTACCCCCTGTTGGCCCGCGCCAAATACAATTGCAATAAAGTAAAATAATTGACAACTAATATTTCTTCGTAGATACCCGAAAAATTTTAAGAATATTTTTCGTTACTAGAAAAAGTGAATATATACGTAAGATGTCGATTCAAAGCAGCTGTGTGATGTGTTTAATTACATATTTGCAAATTAATTTGGTGCCTACCTTAGCCTATAAGTACATTCAACAAAGCGGTTTGGTAACGAATTTTTATCAGCTCTCTTTGCGCAAATTTTGTCTCAAAAAGTCTGATTGAAAAGCTCGATGTGCTCATCCTTATTTTGCCTATTTGAACAGTATCTAAAGGCTGAACTAAAAAAAAACCTGCTCACCGACGAAGGGGTCATATCAGTCACTCCTAAACCAACACATTATAATTAATTGTAACAGTGATCACCTCGAAATGAGTAACTTATTCACACACATTACACGTAAAGAAATACAACATCCATTAATAGTCATTACCCTTTTAATAAGTTACCACATTAAAGTGTCACAATAAATTACTAAACTTGACGCTAATACACCCACCAATCATAATTCCGACGTTAATAATAAAGTTCATCAAACTCCCAGCTGTGATGGTGACCATAATGTGACGTAAGACCATCGTGCACCATCATGTCTGTCCCATGACCACGTGTTGAGTGTGACGTAAGAGCGTGGTGTGACTTGTGAGCGGAGCGGAATGGGACTTGATATAAAACTGCGTTTTCAACGAAAATCATCAAAAAAAAAATTCAATTCAATTCATCCTTGTCTCTGACATCTCTGACCTAGACTAGAGTCAAGAGCAAACCCATCACAAATAAAAAAAAATAAGAAAATGAAAAGGCCATTTCTCGAACTTAAAAATCATTACCATTCATACCATATCGCCGAAAATGTCAAAAACTTTTAAAAAGTAAGTACGAAGTGCGAATACGATAGTTCCCTAAAAATACGGGAACTGTCTCTCAGACGGTTGGCATAAAACCTATATTGTTTTTAGGCTTACGGAGACGGGATAGTGCGCATTTTCATAGATATTGTTTTGAAATAACTTTCAGCTCATTTTCTATGAAAACTCCTTGTTATATTTTCGCGTCGAGCGTGTCTGCAAAAGCCTTTATCGTCACAAAGAAGCAGAGTCATGCATCTTCGTTTAACTCCCCAAATACTTTTTTTAAATTTAACTATTAACTCAAAATCTTGATCCGAAAACTTAGCCTCCATCATTCCTTAACTAAACCTCATAATTAAGTTTATAAATTGAGAACCGTGTCTAAGAAACGCGACCTCTCCTCCCTCAAACCCTAAACCACTAACCGCGCAAGTCACGTTTCTAAAGAAAATGAAAACTCATTCCATTGCGTATTCCCTGCGCGCCACATGTAACATTAGAGCTACTTACCCGGTAATGGTTGCGTAATGCTAGGAAGTAAACGTATAGCCTGTTGAATGAGCATCAAGTTGTTACGAAATGCCTTGACACGTTGTAATTGCTTGGTTTAAGTACCTATTTGTGTCTGGTTTAATGATTTGTTTGATTTATAGTAGAAGCTTACAAGAAGCGAACATTATTATGTAGTTTGAAATAAGCTGGGCATTACATAGCAAAAGGATTTAACTAACTACTGAATTGCACATTACATTACACACACATACTACACATACACCACACACACACACACATACATACACACATTACACACACACATTTACATTTTTTTAGTCATGCATGAAATATGCGAAATCTACAAATTGTATGATCTCGCATAGATTTTGAAGACTATCATTGACAACTTGCTAGCTACATATAGAAAAGAAATGAACAATTATAAAATGAGAAACCATTAGATCACAGTTGTAGATATTCCTCAAAAGATGTTGCTATGGCACACTAACATTTTGTCAGTTTTGAAGCCATTCAACAACAATTCTGTAACCCAAGCATCTAAATATATTATAATATTCTGACTAAACTACCGGAAAATATTCAAGTCAATTGAATTCTTCAAAAATAGAGCCACAAAATTGGCTATATTCTGACTAAACTTCCAGGCCACAAATAGAGTTATAGAATCAGTTATACCTAAACTATCAACGCCTTCATTACCCCTTTAAAAAGATGAGATCATCAAGAGAAACCTAACGCAAACCGCCAACAACATTAGAAGAAGCGACAACAGTGTAAAGGCGTCGCCGTTGACAGGTCATCATGAGGTCGTGACTCGCGAGGTCGAATCGTGCCCTGAACTAATGAGCTGAACCTAGTCTAGTCAAAGTACTATAACATTTGCTAAAGTTGGTAGTACAAGGGTAAAGATGAGGACCTTTTAGAGATTTGAATGCGATATTGACGTCGACACCATCAATTATATGGTAAACTGGGCTTATGCACGCGTTTTCGCAGGCTCGAAAGTCGCAATTTATCCCAAGGGATAAAATTTCTCCGATGTTCTATTCTGGGACATGGTACAAACGTGTGCAAAGTTTTATCCAAATCCCTTTTACTGTTAAGACGGGAACAGGTAACAAACAAACTCATTTTTGCAATTATAATACTATGAGCTAGGATTTTCTGTGTGTGGATGGAGCTTCGAATGATAGCAAGAATCGCCACTGAGTGAAAGAAGAATAACGCCAACTCCAAGTAACCTGTAATAAAGATAGGAAGATGATAACGAACAATGAGTGATCAGAGATAAAATATAAACCCCTACCCTGGATGAATATGGAGAACAAACGCCCGAAGGCAACACTGACGACCTAGTATTGACACGACTGGTGTAGAATGACGAAGTGGAAATTAATAAAATAAGGCTGATTAGAGAGAGAGAAAGAGAGAGAGATGTAAGAAAACCAAATGAAACAGTCAAACATTTTAGATCACCATTAAGGATGAAGTAAGTAATCAAACCAAACACAAATGCTAGGCACCAGATTACATTGAAACCCAAAACCTAACCTGACAAAAAGTCTAGCTTGAATGATGAATGACTCATTAACATTATAGTTGACTGCAGTTGAACTTCAAGTCTTCCACAAACGTTCATAAATAAATGTTATGTCATAATTCGTTCCCATATTATGCCGCCCATCAGCCGATTACTCCACAAGATATTAACACCTCATAAACATTAACTTCTACTCTATTATTTCAACCATAGATATATATGTATAATTTGTTCTCAGAAATGAGTGGCGTCGTGTCATCGGGGCAGGCATCGAACCCGCGACCTTCGCGGGAGAAAGTTAAGAAACTGACATCTAGAGTTACTGAGGGCTGATTGCTGGGATTGTGTTATTAAGTTTGTTTTAGTAGACTTCTTGTGCGTTGATTGTTTTACATTCGTCCAATTGCTATCCGATTTTATCTATTGCTTGAATCTTTATAGTTTCAAGCAGACTTTATTACTTACCATACTACAATTTTATGATTTACCGCTATTTACTAAGGCGTTACATCATCATCATTAAGTTCAATTACTACTTCCTTAGTCGTTACTATTGATCATGAAAATGGTATTGGGTTTTTCCATCCGGAACTTTGCAGCAGCCTAGATTCAGGGGGGCTACTCTCTAACGAAATCCGTAGTTTCGGGCTTAGTTGCGGGTGGGCATTTTCTACTTCGTATCACCTAACCACTGAGAACTAATGATAACACGATTTGACAGTTACTGTGAAATCGTGTTGTCATTCATTCTCAGTTCGGGTTCGGGACTAATCGTAAGTCTGTAGGTGATACGGAGTAGAATACGCCCGCCCGCAACTAAACCCGAAACTACGGATTTCGTTAGAGAGTAGCCCCCCTGGCTTTGAAACGTTGGTGGCAAATGATTGATTTTAATGGGGATGTGGGTGGCACTACAGAGACACCTCTGCCCTGACCCTTTGGGAAATACAAGTGTGATGCTATATGCTTTGCTATGTGTATATTTTGTAACTTTTACTGATTACCCATTATTTTTGCAAATGGAATTGATGTATTTTTTCGTAGCGTCATTTTCCCTGAACAATAAGCAATTGAGTTTTGATATTTTATCGAAGTATTTAAGTACGTACGCTTGGTTTACAATTTCGAGTGAATATGCGCACATCTTTTACTCCACAAAATTCACCGAGCCGACTAAGCTACTAATTTCCAACGTAGTAAAAATCAAAGTCATGAACAATGACTGTAATCGAGCAATTAACAAAATGTTTTTAAAGAAAAAAGATGATTGTCATGGAATTGATATTCGCCAAAAAGTCAGTTAGATACCGAAATCATCAATATGCTCCAAAAAGACTCCTGAAGATATACGGAGAAAACGAAAAGCGAATGTGAATATCCACAAAATCCAAATATAGAATACCCATTGTTCCTTATTACACAAATCTGTTTAAAGTAGAGAGTTCCAAGTGAGAGTAATAATGTTATGCTACCATTTAGTTGTAGGATCAATGGGTGCTAAATTGCCCCCGTAAGTAAGAGCTGTTGTTTACGAGTCTCTAATTGTGGGGTATCTGAACACCCCATAAGAAATAACTTCGATAATGTTTTAAAAAGTTAGTGGAAGTGAGTTCAGCTTGCCTGTGTATGTAAACTGTAACATGGTTTTATAAGTTGTGTTGGTGGACAGTAAAGAATTCAAAATCCACCTTCAAGGGCTTCTTTTAAATTAAAATAGATGGAAGGTGGAAACACTGTAAATTGTTATCAGGTCACCAGCTAGCAAATATTCTTGCAAATTCTATGACTGGTGACATAATTTTGATTATTCTGAAGGAGCATTTACACTCAATCATTTAATTGTACGTAAACCAGTAGTTAAAAGCAAAAAGCAACATCATTCTGAATGTTGGAACAGCGGTTAAGAGTTTAAGTGCGATACTTATTAATAAAAAAGTGTATCTAAAATAGCGGCTATCATTGTAAGTCTACGAAGTAATAAGGAAGACAAAACTACTCATCTAGATAGAAATGAAGATAAAAAACAAAATAAAACTACAACACATTGTGTAGCAGACAACGTGCGTGTAAAAGTAAAAGTTTCGCATGGAAGTAGGAAACAACCTTGACCACAAGCAAGTGCGGTAAACGATGAGACATAGATTACAGCTTCGATGTATTCTATATTGAAGAAAATAGAAAAGATGTTAGGTAACATGAAAACATATAAAAAGGAAAAAATGGATTTGGACTCTCAAAAGACAAACGACAAAATAAAATAAATTAATGCTGCTCTTTCGAGAAATGCTTAAAAACAGCGTGCAGATGAAGCAACTTTTCGTTGGTATTTACTGAGAAATTACATCTGAAAAAAATAGGTAGTAATCTACATGATATGAGACGTAATTTGGTTTAGCCAGAATTTATGTATCGGTATCACATAATAAGAGAAAAAATCACCAAATCACCTCCAAATCGTTGAGACGAAACCATTTTACTCCTTAATTTTTTAACAAAAGTCTTAAAAAAAATATCTACTGCTTTACAATACAAACGAAAATAATTTGGTTTTGTTACTTTTTTGAAATATGTGTTACTTTTTTTACGATAAATTAAAAATGCGGGTAGCGGAGTGGCGCGTAGAGGAGTAGTTAGCTCCGTTTGTATGCACAAGGTCATTGGTATATATACAAGCCTTAATTATCATAAAATTATATAACAGCAAAAAAGAGCTCGTTAAGATAAGGAAAAGGCATGAACTGATGTACGTTTTGAAGAATGAATATAAGTAGATCAAATGACATTCAACACCACTCAAACTAGGAAAAGCAACAACAATAGTATTTCACATCCAATCTCACATGTTTTGCAAACACATCAGTCATCATTACCAAGCAAGAAATACCGGGGGAAAAGTCTAGTCTTTTTCTAATGACAGATTGTCTCGATTGATATCGAATCGATATTCTAACTATCGATTGTTTTCATACTCTTTTTTGGCATCGGACTCAAGTGTGAAAGGACGTGCGTGAGATTTTTGAGGGCATGTGAAAATGAAACCTCTTTTATGGTTGATTGTACAAGTAGCCATTCTGGGCCATTAATATTTATGATGCATTCACACAATGGCCAATGTTTGTCGCTGATGGGCTGCTATCAATATGGTTATTATGTTTTAACATGTAACAGTCTTGTGTAGTTATCAAAATAGCATTCATGCACAATGCAATGGATCCCAAGTAATCCAAAATCGTGAACTTCAATTTACGCAAGGCAACCAAAGCTAGTCAATAGATACAATTAATTAATCTTTTCAGTCGCCAAAATTACGTAACCAGTGACTGTAATCGTTACCGTTCCAAATCGAATTAGGTTTATTTATTTCCAATGACTACTTACGGCTTTTACCTACTTTCCTTTGTAGTTTCGACTAATTTTCTGATTTAACTTTTGTCTTCATCTTACCTAACAACTTAGGTAAACTTTTTTACCAATCGATTATTGTTTTACCTTTAAATTACGTAAACTCTTTTGTTTTCATCAATTTCAAGTAATCAAATGTAATTTCACTTTTCGTTAAGGCCACTGTTTTTTATTATTATTTCTTCTATTTGCAATATTACTTCTGTGTTCAGGTTCTGTGTCGACTACGAAATAATGTCACATGGTAATAGTTATTCGTTGATATTTTGTCTAAAATACAATAAATTGGTTGTTCATTTTTACTATTATTTTAGTTTTTGGTGCGAATCCCACATAAATATTTTTCTTTTTGCTTTCTTTAATTTTTGATGTGCCGAATCACTCTTATAAGTATTCGAATTTATCATTTCCTAAATTATGCCTAGGTTTGTGCTTTTTGGTGAATTAGAATTAACAAGATACATTATGAAAACCTATATTTATGATTAATAATTTTATGTTGTTGTTGTTAATTTTCTTCAGGTATCGTAAGTTTGTTTGTTACATTGTGACAGTGTCATTCCTTTGCCAAATCTTAACTATAGATGAAGCCAAAGCTATAAGAGAAACAGCAAGGCTGTTAGCTAGCCAACTATTTGTCAATGACAGTAACACCGTGTTTTCCGCGTACAACGCTATATCCTCGTGAAAGTGAATCTAATTCTACAGAGAATTCAACTATTTCGGACCTGACATCATTGAATCCATTTGGTTCCATTTCTATCACATTTAATTTAATTAATTTATTTTTTATTGCTTTACGTTAAAAAAATTACTATTCAAAGATATCTATCATCTTCAGCTACAGTAAATATGTACCCTATTTGTACTTTCCATGTGTCGTAAGAAGTGACTAAGAAATTATATGAGTGCTAACTTTGACTAGAATATTAAGTATGTTACGAAGCATATATTGATGGTAGTCTTATGGAAATACCCATGGGGCTACTTAGGATGGTCGGTCTGTGACTGAATTATTTATTATAGGCAAATTAATTCAATAGAGGAAGTTCATTATTTATACCACTAGAATTGTTTCCATCCGTGTGAATAAGGATAAGACACAGTAGGAAATGAGTTTTTATGTAACATACACAGGTAAGTATTGAATTTTGATTTTTTTACTTATAAAAACTATCGAAAACGACTGAACAGAGTAGGAGCTATCAAAATACGTACTTGGCAATGGCACTAATAGTAATGGTAGGTACTGCTCATATCGCAAGCGAGAAGGAGCATCAACATAAAAATAATCGAGACCCAAATAGCGAAGGCAGTAAAAATTGTAATTGCAGCAACCGCGCATTTCCGTAATGTCAGTAGTTTCTAAAATCAAATCAAATCTATAAAATAATTTGTATGGAACACGAAACGGCTCGAGTCAATCGGCTCGAAGTGGAACGATACTAATCGAGAAATTGATCGCTCGTGACGTCACAGACCCCAATGCGCAGGCGCAGGTCCAATGTTTTTGCGCCAACGCTTTCCTCGCAAACATTTGATGTTTCGTAACAAATGTAACAATGACAATGAATTTGGTAATTCCGCCACAACAATACCAATCACAATAATGTTTTTTGATACATTTTTTGTCGATATTATTTCCAAGTTTTTTATCGATCGTTGATCTTTTGTGAGCCGAGACTGAATTGTCAATAACTGACAGGTAGTTCACGTTTTGTGAATTCAATTTTATTGGTATCTATAATTTTGTTATTGTTGGGTTTAAAGTTATTACGTTATTGTTAAGAGAGGCTGTTATAAATGACGTAACTGCTGTTAGGATAGATTATGGTTCTACTTTTGTAGTTAAAGCAAGCAACAAACAACATAACAAACTAGATATGTATGTGCTTGCATCACAAATCACTGCAATAACCTATCTCGTCAACACATTATGAAGCTTTTTTTTACAAATACCGATGAATACAATTTGAAGTTTTATCACAATGGCTGGTTATATTGGCAACAATAAACTGATGCACAACAAAGGAAACACATGAAAGTCTAAAATAGAACCTTATTGGAAATTGGTGTCTCTCAATCAGTCGGAAATTGGTTTTGTGTAAGTGAACGTAGTTTCTTCTATCAATTCAAACTATCTAATATAAAATATAGCTCCTGGATTTAGGGTATTTCGAAAATGAGCCTAGATGTGAGCATGGCTTTTTAGCAAATTCCTTTGAAATGTTTATGTGGATGATGTGATGTTAGAGATCATAATAACAATAGTTGTTTTTTGTAGTTATTACTGCGGATTGTTTAGATATTACTGTTTTTGTAGTTATTACTGTGGATATTTTAGATATTACACTGTTATTGTTGTGGGCTGCTATAAAATTTATTAACGTTTCTAAAGGAGCTCCGAGTTTCTGGTCAAGCGTTGTTACAGTTCTGAATTCTGATGTTGAAATAATTTGTTGATCCTGGTATATTAATAGTCTCACGTTTGACATTCACATTAGGTTCGTACAATAATGGTACCACTCGTTTTATTATGTAATGACTTAATCCAACTCACTCCTGTTCAGCATTTTAATTAACAACTTAACTGAGTTTAGTAATTTGTTAAGTCTTCCAGGTTATTTTTTTCACGCAACACTGACTAAAGCAGTTTAGCTAACAGATCACGCCGTTTATTACGAGTAAGACAAGATATTGTGTGCTAGTATTAAAGGGAAACCCGGTCGTTTGCGTTGGAAACTACCCGATATAAATATTAAGATGGAAAAGTGAAATCTAAGGTTTTGTAATCAAATAGTTTCCTATTGCGATGTTGGATTGATTATTATTATTATTTTATTGTGGTTGTGTGTGTTGGTAAGCTTGTCATAACTTTGGATTATGCTGTTAAGGAATTTATGAGTGTTAAACCGGTGTTTATAGTGTTTGTTGATCGCTATTATAGCATCATGTTCGTTTTTAAGTGTTTTGTGTACAGTCAACAAAGCTATTAGGTATGCAGGCAGCTAACTTGGAACTACTTTTAAAAAATGTTGTGAGTGTGCTGAGTAAACAATTATTGTACAACACACTCGTAAGTATGCCAAAAGCTTAAAAAAATATAATGCACACATTAGAAATAAACATTGGCAGTGCTGTGGACCGAATAGCTTTGTTGACTGTACATAAATAAATCAATTATTAAGCCTCTTCTTCTATTGTGAGAATCGTCACTTAATAAAACATTAAAATAAACAATGATCATACTCATTGAAATGAAATTCTAAAGTCAAAAACCGCGAAAAAAAATCACCTTGTCAGTACATTTTTTCGAGCTATGCACACATTTTTTCGCGATTTCGGGGTTGGCAACAAAGCGAAAGTTGTTCATAATGAGTACAATGACCCCTTAAAAGGTTTTGTGTTAATTCTGTTACATGTTGTATAAAAACAAGAGATATTCGTCCCTCAACAACCTTGTAAAATTGAACAAGCTTTCAGAAGTTCTAGCGCAAAACACTCCGCGTTCTGAAATATGTCTTGCTTTACTATCAAAGCTAATTCCGAGTTATCTCCGTTCTTGTCACTAACTAATGTAATTTCCTGTAGGTTGGCAGTAAAGTATTGTTACACAAAGGCAAGCAACCTTTCATTCGCTAGGTTGGCTGTCGTGTACCTGAGTCAAGCTTTAATACTAAACGTGACAACTGCTGGCGGCAGAGAAAATGAGAGTGAATATGTAAATTGGTTGATATTTTAATCTACACTTATAACGAAGTAATATTTTAATTGTGGGTTTACAAAAAAACAGTACTTTGAAGTTTTTCTAAGCTCCCAAAATAGCTAAGTAAAAATTAAGTAAGAAATTAGGGAAAAGGTAATAATTGATGGAATTCGAATTATTCTTGTAGGCAGTAGTCCTCAAATACAGAATTGCATTCCAACTGCGATAAAGATTGTCAAAAAGTCCCAAAAGACCAGCGCTAACCTGCCGTGCGGTCCATCCCAAACTTTTTGGAACTATGACAACTTTTACCTGATATAATGCCACTTTATCCAGAGCCCAAGGTAGAGGAAATGGTTGTAACGTTATTTGAGGATAACCCTTAAATCTAGAAGAAGACTTTCGTCTCATTAATGATAAAGTCAAAGACGATTGTGACAAAGATAAAACATAAGAAGGAAAGCTGTTAGATAATGAAAGTGAAATTACAAAGCCAATTTCAGGGCTGAACAAACTTAAGCCTATATTGATTATAGATGTTGATAATGATGGTGATTTATCAAACGAAACTATCGATAAATAGTTAATTGGTACTGAATAGCTCAAATTTTGATTCACAGAGATAAGATTCACATCAAGTCATAGATCATTTATCCTCAATTACTGTAAGTGCTGATGGCAGTTGTTACAAAATCTGAAACGTTTTATTTCCTTTCACGAGGAACCGCTAAGTCATGGCAATTAATTGAATCCATTAGGTTTATTTCAGTACTAATTGATTAATTTTAGGATTTGTCAGTTATAATGTTTTATTTGTTTTTGTGATGGAGCTAAAACTTTCGGTTTTATTTAAAGAAAAAGCCAACGACTATACAAAACTTCGCCACGAGAACTCACGCACCGTTTTTTCAGTAAAAATAAAAATTTTGCTTCTTACCTCTAGGGCTGTAGCCATCACAACTGTCCATAAAAATCGCCAATAAAACTACAATTAAAACACAGCAGCTAACACGCGTCATAGTCATAAGTTTGCACGACAACAATCAATTCATTCTTCCAGCACGCACAATTTGCGCTGATGTTACGCGTAAATTACGCGACGATACGTATCGATATTTAACGATTCATAAACATCACTATTAATCATTGTAACTGCCAATAAAAACCCGGTAAAAGTCAATCGTTCGATGTTTGAAATAATTTAAATAAAAAAGAATCTTTTGAGTTTGACACGTGCGCTTGGGACGGTGTCGAAATTAGAAATGGTTGGAAAAAAGTGCGCGGTGCGCTTGCGACTATATTAATGACTAACGATAGTGTTTTTACTTTTTTCCGTGGTGTTGCCGGCGCCTAGACCCCCACTATGGACAGGGGAGTTGACAACATTTTGTAGGGGTACTTAATTATGTAGGAAGGAAATGATAAGTGACACCCGCTGAATTATTGGTTGTTTGAAAAAGTATGTAAATAGCGCGTTTGCGAGGAAATTATGGAAATTGGGTTTTCTTTTGTGAAAGGCGGTAAAATAATTCATGTCATTAGTATTATGTGGCTGCAAACTATCAAACAATATAGTCAGAGCTTTTTTTATAATCGTATAAATAGTTTAGGGTTAAGCAGAATTTACTGGATCGTTCTGATATTCCTCAGAGCTCACTCACGATTGCAATAGAAAAATGATTTGGGAAGTTTTTATTTCAACTTTATGCACAGTAAGTAGTGGTGCAAGGGGCCAAGGGCGGACTTAATGCAACAAGACATTCTGTAAGTCAACCTAGAAACATCATTTTTAAAGACATTATAGGTAATTTAAAAGATAAATTAAAATTATACAAGATATTCATATCACCATATATTAATACAAGACAAATGTTGTCTATCACTGTCTATAGAGAGTGAAATGATTTGCGCGTGCGCCGCCAACGGTTGCAGTCGATAGATACTACTGCACTGTTATGTTGACAGGTTTATTGTGTATGTCTGTTCATTCTGATCCTTATTTCCTTCCGTTGGTTCGGTAGTCCAGCAGTGAAAGGAGGTCTATAAAATGTGGCTTTAGCAGTTAAGCTGCTTGGTTATATGTATATTCCTCTAGTAATATTAAGCACTAGAGACTAGTGTTTTGGACTGATTAAATGTTATAGTATTCTGTCATAGAGGCTTAGGCGCCCATTACACTCTCATGCAAGCGTCAATCAATGCCAAAAGTCACGAATGACGAATGACTGACGGTGAGTGATGTGATTCAATCGATATTAAGACGCTCTTTTCTTAAATACGCGACAATTATTATTGGCGCTTGCATATTAGAAAATCAAAACTTTTCTGAGCAAATTTCAAAAGAACAATAAACGAAATAACAAAATTTAAATGACCAAATGTTTTATTTAGAAAATTTTTAGAATCCCAATGTATGTGACATCAAATGAACGACTGATCAAAAGTTGCTAGATGTAATTTTAAAATATCCCCGACTCAGACTACCCCGACTCGGATAGGTTAGAAAACTAAGGCGCGAGCGAAGCGGAGCGGAGATCCCGCCTTAGTCTTCGTGGTTATTTTTTTTAAACCACCCAGAACTATGGTGAGTCGCCAGTAATCTATTTTGACCTTTAAACGATTTGGTCAATAGTGTTACTTTGGTCAGCTGAACTTTTGATCAAATGACCATCGTTCTTTTAAACTTTGTTGATTTGTACGTTGTTCTTTTGAAATTTGCTCAGAAAAGTTTTGATTTTCTAATATGCAACCATTATTGGCTGATATACGGGATTCGAAAAAGGACAAGGACTGAACTATTACCCATTTCATAAACATATAAAAACAGGGAATCTCCCTCTTGCCATAACATTTTAGGGCATAATATTGTTTGGCATAAGGGTCCCCGCACACGGGCCACCGGCCACAACCACAAAACGACGCCACCGGCATATTTCCTGTAGTTTTCATACATTTTATATGGACTCGCCGCACACAGTTGACGCCGGTGGCCGCCACATGCTATAAGCATCTTGCTTTAGCAGCATTTGTGGCTGTGGCGTGAAGCCCGTGTGCGGCGACTCTAACGTTTTCGCATAACTCGTCGTAGTTGTCTGTGGCATAATAATACTTGGGCATAATGCAAATTTTAGCATAACTATCATTTGGTCTTATTTATGTTGGCATAATTTGGGGTTGAAGGCTAGCTTCTAGAACAATGTAATGAGACGTGACGTCACAAGCCATGTACCTACACATCCACTACCCATGCCCGAAGAGAGTGAAATGATGCATTTGCGTTTGCGCAACCGACTGTAACAGCTGTTGGTTGCAATCCATACAGCTGATGGATTACGGTCATTCTATGGGTATTGCAGTTTCGCTATGATCTCACGCGTGGACTCTAGTCCACGACGCATGTATTCCACGAACGGACCAGCGGAGATTTGATTATCTTATTTCGCCAGGTCTATTTAAGGGTGTTACCAAACGGAGGAGCTCGTGGTTAAATAATAACAGCCGCACGGGTCGATTTCAAGGTTAAGCAACGCTTGCCGAGATTGATCTGTGGATGGGTGACCATCTTAAAATACCGAAACTCCGCCGTACCTCGGAAAGCACGTTTAGCCGTTGGTCCCGGCTGTCATTTGTAGATCTTTGACAGTCGTTACGTCAGAAGCCAGAAAATCTGACACTAGTCTTTCCAATGAGCACCGTGTTACCCAGTTAATGGGTTGTGGAGGTCTGGTAGGCAGCCGCTCCACGTAAAATACTGGTATTAAGCTAAATCCGGTTTGACTGGAAGCCGACCTTAATATAGTTGGGAAAAGGCTAGGCAGATGATGACCAAACCTATACATCAATATTGAAGAAGATCGATTGTAGAATGTACCTATCAAATGATTTATGACATTTAGTTTATAAATATTACGTGTACGTTACAAATAACTCGTGTGAAAGAGTCATTTGTAACGTAAATATGTACGTTCATATTTTTTGTAAAATTAAACGATGTTTCGCATTTGATCAGGGCCCCAAGTCTGCTATTACAGTAGTGTCAGAATGATTTCATAATGGTCGATTTTGACAAGTTATGCCAGATTTCTTTTATATATGTATGTAATATTATTTATGAATTTGTCATTATGTACGAGATTACCATTCTATGCCATTTCTTTCAATGGAGTGTCAGAGGTTGACCATTGGAAAGTAATAATGACGCTTTTATATTAGTAGATTACCAAACTTGTCAAAATTCGACCATTATGAAATCATTATGAGACCATTCTGACACTATTGTAATAGCAGACTTGGGGCCCAGGTACCCTGAGACGAAACACCGAAACAGACTCAAAGATATCAATCGACAGTAGGAACTGCCGGTCGATTCTGTAAACATATCGAAGTGGAGGCTTGGGTGAAGTGATCACGAAGTGAGCTGTCATTCCATCTTGATTACTTGGATTGACAGCTCACTTCGTGATCACTTCACCCAAGCCTTCACTTCGACATGTTTACAGAATCGCACTGCTGTACCTATGTATAGATAGAAACCTATACATATGACATTGTTCGGCAACAGTCGATTAGTGGTTTTTTTGGGCCCAGTAGGTGGCCACGTCAATTGCAGCGCCGGTGGCATTCATCAAATCTTCCAAAGAATAGGTGCATGGGCACTTGGGGCACTCCAACGTGTGGCTCATGTCTTGAACAGGAGCACCGCACTCACATGGAGTATCCGACGGGTCTATGAAACCCTATTTCGCCAATTCGTGTCTGCAGTGGCCTACCTGGGTGGGCAACCGATTCAGTGCTTTCCTGTAGGCCACTGCAGATCATGTCCAAGGGGCAGATCATAGAAATACAAAAAACAGGAGAAGTGGCAAGGGGGCGTGTCCGAGTCCGCGCGACATGCTCAAGTTGAGCATATTATAGGCCAATGATCGTCTCGGCGAACTAGTGCGCTTTCGACCGCGATCGTGACAATATGTAAGAACTAGCTGACCCGCGCAACTTCGTCTGCGTCACAATTTCCATTACTGCTCCGCTTCTGTTGGTCTTAGCGTGATGGTATAAAGCCTATAGCCTTCCTCGATAAATGGACTATCTAACACTGAAAGAATTTTTCGAATCGGACCAGTAGTTCCTGAGATTAGCACGTTCAAACAAACAAACAAACAAACAAACAAACTCTTCAGCTTTATATATTAGTACTAGCTGACCCGCGCAACTTCGTCTGCGTCACAATTTCCATTACTGCTCCGCTTCTGTTGGTCTTAGCGTGATGGTATAAAGCCTATAGCCTTCCTCGATAAATGGACTATCTAACACTGAAAGAATTTTTCGAATCGGACCAGTAGTTCCTGAGATTAGCACGTTCAAACAAACAAACAAACAAACAAACTCTTCAGCTTTATATATTAGTACTAGCTGACCCGCGCAACTTCGTCTGCGTCACAATTTCCATTACTGCTCCGCTTCTGTTGGTCTTAGCGTGATGGTATAAAGCCTATAGCCTTCCTCGATAAATGGACTATCTAACACTGAAAGAATTTTTCGAATCGGACCAGTAGTTCCTGAGATTAGCACGTTCAAACAAACAAACAAACAAACTCTTCAGCTTTATATATTAGTACTAGCTGACCCGCGCAACTTCGTCTGCGTCACAATTTCCATTACTGCTCCGCTTCTGTTGGTCTTAGCGTGATGGTATAAAGCCTATAGCCTTCCTCGATAAATGGACTATCTAACACTGAAAGAATTTTTCGAATCGGACCAGTAGTTCCTGAGATTAGCACGTTCAAACAAACAAACAAACAAACTCTTCAGCTTTATATATTAGTACTAGCTGACCCGCGCAACTTCGTCTGCGTCACAATTTCCATTACTGCTCCGCTTCTGTTGGTCTTAGCGTGATGGTATAAAGCCTATAGCCTTCCTCGATAAATGGACTATCTAACACTGAAAGAATTTTTCGAATCGGACCAGTAGTTCCTGAGATTAGCACGTTCAAACAAACAAACAAACAAACTCTTCAGCTTTATATATTAGTACTAGCTGACCCGCGCAACTTCGTCTGCGTCACAATTTCCATTACTGCTCCGCTCCTGTTGGTCTTAGCGTGATGGTATATAGCCTATAGCCTTCCTCGATAAATGGACTATCTAACACTGAAAGAATTTTTCGAATCGGACCAGTAGTTCCTGAGATTAGCGCGTTCAAGCAAACAAAAAAACAAACTCTTCAGCTTTATATATTAGTATAGATAGCCTTCCTCGATAAATGGGCTATCTAACACTGAAAGAATTTTTCAAATCGGACCAGTAGTTCCAGAGATTAGCGCGTTCAAGCAAACAAACAAACAAACAAACTCTTCAGCTTTATATATTAGTATAGATTCCGTGTTGTTCAGTGTTTTCTTTCTTATTTATTATACCTATGGGGCAGATGTTCCTGGGGTTGCAAGTAGTCAGGTGGTGGCGGATCATGTTTTTCCCACAGCTCGGTTCTCACATTAGCTGGGCGGTCTTGGATGGCCTCTGTGCTATGAAGAAAACGCTTCCGGCTCTTAAGCCTACCCGGGACTGTTGTGTGATCGTAGACATGATGTCGGAAATCGGGTGAATTAATGGAAGTACTGATAAGTAATCGACTGATGCATATCAATGTCATCAATCAACGATCGCTTGATCGGTTTGGTGACATCCTAGTATGGGCGAGTCTATTACAATATTCGTACTTAACCCAATTATCCGGTTTTACTTGGTTTCAAGAAAACATCAAAAATTGGTCAGGACCGACAAAGACGTGAAACCGGTAGGTACAAGTAGGTAATCTACAAGTTAGGCGACGATCCTCAGCACTGAAATACTGAGTATAAAGGTACCAGGTATCTAATCGGATACAAATACCAGTTTCCCGACAGCTACTGAGAATTTCCTGATCGAAAACCCAATATATCACTAGCCCGTTCTTTTATCGCCCATATTTCAGTGGTAGACATCGATGTCAGCAAGTGTGTGTGCTTGGCAAATTAATGGATCGCATTTGTCACGCGATAGGCAATATTCTGTTAATGAAGATATCGCTGAAGCCGTTAATTTAAAGATAGCCGTTAATTTAGGTCGGTCAAGAAAATTCGACTGTTAAAATAATACTTAATAGGCATGACAAAGAGGTAAAATTTTTGGTATGATTTTTTTAGAGGGCTGATCTCTCGAAGTAGTTATTGACCTTCTAAGCCGATTACGAAAACTAATTTACTGAAAAAAACCTGCATTATCACTAAGTGCCATGGGCTACCAATTTATCTTGAAAAATGCCTATAGCCTGAATAGGTACACGAGATGTCAGTCATACCTGAACTATCTATACCTGCCCGGTACTTCAATACGACGACTCTATTCATTAGACCATGCCATACTTATGGGGCAAATATTTTATGACCACAATAACAAATTATGTTTTTGTGATAATTATTGTAAGAGTTCCTTTTTTGCGCCATCTAGTAACAATACAGTATAACTAAACTGTCAATAAATAACGTCATCTATCGGCTTCTTGTGGTATCAAGCAGACAATCAATAAACTTGCAGCCTTCGCTCTAAGTAGTACCCTTTTTGACCACTAAAAGCGCTGTAGTCGCGTAAAATAATTGCATTACGGTTAACCTCCTTCATCTCTTTTATTCATTCAATGACTTTTCACGTTAGAAAGGGACAGCTAGAATCATGTCAATGGAACGTAACGTAAACACAAGTTGTCAGTTGTCGAACTAAATTCCACGGTGGCGGGTTACACAAAAGAGCTCAACATAAGTTTAATTTAGCTACATCGAGTGTTTAAATACAATATTACTTAAACAGTAATTATGTAGGTCCGTGTTACTTCCTAAAGTGTTGTTTAGTGTGTTTCTGTGGTGCCTTTAACCGTTTTATGTGATGTCAAGCTGTTGAATAACGGTATTGTTGTGCTGTGACTGTGAACCACTGGTTTTGTATCAAATCGAACACACCTAGTACGGAGCCCGTTTTGTGAATAAAAGTACAGGATGCAACGCGTGTGATTTTGACTGACCTTATTTACGGTAAGAGAACTTTTGTACTTTTAAAATAACTCGAGGAACAAACTTAAAAATTTTGTTATTGCAAAATGTTCTGGCGTCACTATTACGACATTTCTTGATCTTATTATCATATTACTCTGTTTCTTTTTATGCGGTAATACTAACTTTTATCACATTTCGAAATTCAAATTCGGAACCACAAACGTGTCATTTGTTTTTTTTTTAATGTATGTAAATTGGGCACAGTCAATCAATCTTTTAACTTGTTCAAAAAAGTTTTGCATACTTTTGTCCAGGATATTAAGGTCAATATTTTGCACCTATGATTCATAAATATGAATAACAGACTTCGAGAGTTAAGCAAGCGGCGACCTTGTTGCAAAGGTCCCCATTTGCCATTCTCCACCGGTTTGTCACGCACGTTTATCCGTCTGTGAGAGAAAACACCTAAATTATTACCTAATTTATTCATGTCGTTATAGCGAAGTACTGTTCAGGTTTTCTGTGTAATTAACGGTTCTGTTATTATGCTAATTTATTTGAAATCGACGGTCAGGACTTGAATAGATAGAGCTACAAATAAAACATTAAAAAAAAGAAAAATAAGGTTGATTGATTTTTTTTTATTGATTGATTGATTTTTTAAAAAGATTCCGACGAATTGAGAAAGGAGTTTCTCAATTCGTCGGAATCTTTTTTTTTAAATACCGACGATACTAGGTTCATACTCAAAACGTTTATCTTAACACATGTTTTCTGAATTGACGTGTCAAACTCCATTGTAATGTAATACAGGTTCAAAGTTTGACCGGTTTCTCATACTCAAGGCAAGTTTGTCAAGTTCTCAACAAGAATTAAGAATTTGTACACTAATTCTTAATTCAGAAACCACGGGTCATTCAGGCTTTTCTGTTCAGTTTGTGACTTTACTTCGAAGCTTCAAGCTTCAGCAATCATGGGTTTTTTAGGTCACTCTACAAGCTGCAAGCACCTGCGTCAGGCGCATTTATCCAAAATAGTGCCAAACGAACCGGTTTCGGTTTTGGATTTCCTACATCTGAAAATGCGATAATCGAAGCCTTCCTACGTACCACACCCTATCTCTACACAATAAAGATTATAAATCATGCACACGAACGCGTCGCGAAAATGTTACAACGATGTCGTATTGTCGCATCTTGCCTGTTTGCGAAAGTCTCAATAATCTTCAAATCGATCTACCACCTCGCCCTATCTATACTAATATATAAAGCTGAAGAGTTTGTTTGTTTGTTTGAACGCACTAGTCTCAGGAACCACGGAAGACCAATAGGAGCAGAGCAGTAATGAAAATTGTGGCGCAGACGAAGTTGCTTGGGTCAGCTAGTTATCTTATATAAACTTAACGTTTGGAAATTGGATTCAGAAGGTCAATCAATGAGACTTACCTACCTACTTATCCTCCAAATACCAAGATACTCGTACCTATAAAACAGCTAAAACAGGTTTAAAATTATGCTCATTGGCTAAAATGTTAAACATCTTTAGTTGCCTACTCAGTAAGGGCCCGCCTCTCAGCAGACGGTGCTAAAACATCGTAAATATCTGGGCTAGTTGTTTTATCTAAGTAGGGTTGTCAGGTCCTAAAATTGGAACGCCGAAGAGAGCCCCCAGGTTAATCGGACTTTTGAGTAAATAGGCCGAGGTAACACTGGCGTCCCGGCTTAGGCAGCGTGGAAGTCCAGAACCAAATCTTTGAATGAAAAGTAACCTATATCGTTCCCAGGTTTTTACCGTGTAATCTATCTCTAAGCATGTCAAATTATAGCATGTAAATCCAGGCTTTTTATATTGTAGCTAGGTAAGATAAAGTATGAAAAGCCTAACAAAAGCCGGATAGGTCGGATACCGTCTAATTTGACCGAACACGCATCCGTTTTCTTTCTTCTTTCTTTCATTCAAAATCGTCTGTTGGCAACCCTAGCTCTAAATATGCAATATTACTATTTTCGAACTCGGCTTGTGGTTTTTGACTGTACTTAGGCAGTGACTGCTTCGTCGAATACGAATATCTATTTTGATGACGTAATAAATATTAGTCATGCGGGCGCTATGGACTTTTGCAAGATGTGAGAATGCGAGTCTTATTGTGTGGTTATACGGAAATCTAACATAAAAAGCAGTTCTCTTTCTGAGGCCTGATTATGTCCTGCAGGAAATTGTAGTAAAGTAATTTTGCGCGTAAACTGCGACAACGTACCCAGGAATTGAAATAGTCATTTCAAATCTTGTTGGACAGTGCCATTCGCATTGGAAGTCTACTCCAAGTAAGTAAGGTACATTCTAGGAGCCAATGTTAAACTATAATATCTCTAATCAAGCTAAATAATAAAGCACGTAGTTCTCACATTGTAAAAGTTAAGAAAAATCACTATCTACCCCAACTTACAGCAAATATTTATCAAGACCACTATCTGCTCCAAAACTCATCCAAATAAGATGCTGACTCAACATGTAAAGCTGCTTGAAATTCAGCTCACTAAGCAAATAAAACCATAAATAAAGCACTTTCTTCAGCTGAGACTAGGAGACCCAGCTGATAATCGTACGTGGTCGTATTGGAAAGCCGGCAACAATGGCGATTTGACGTGCCCGATACTGGTAAACAGGTTCTAGATATACCCAGACTATATTGCATAGGTAATTGTCAGAGAATTATGATGGGAAACGACAAGATAAATCAGTGGTGGAATATATTACAGCACATGTAGCTGAGACATCAAATATGATAATTATACAGAAGATAATGCATCAGTTTTGTGGGACAAGCTCACCAGTGTTTCGAAGCATTACAACTCCTGAAAGTCAGAATCAAAAGTGGCGACCACTAGAAAAGCGCTGAGTCGATGGAACTCCCGTTACCCTTGTTTCTACAAGATCTGTGTAGTAAAGAACTCCAGATGTAATGCATTAGTTTACAAAAAACACCCAAATAAACAGAGTAAATTGATCCAGTACAGGCTATAGACAACAAAACCACAGAAAGAGTTTACCGATGCTTTACAAAACATAGGCTAACCGAATATGATGTCAATAATACTGGACAATAAATTGTGTCATTTCTGGCACATCAATTTCACTGGCTTTCATATTTACTTTTTCCAAAGCAATGCGGTTGACTTAGGAGTATAGATAACCTGATTGTGTTGCGGAATTTGTTCGAAAGAGTCACCGCGGCCCTGGAACGCAAAGGGCACTAGGAGGAACACGTATGGGTTTTGGTCAGTAAGAATCGACACTCCCTTCTGCTCCGCCCAGAGAGGAAGAAGTCATTTGATGATTTCTCACCCTTAAAAAACCCTTATGGTGAACCCTTTCAATAGGACCTTCCATCATTACATTACATTTTTATAGCCTACTGGCTATAAAAATATAACATGACATGTTAGAGAGGCATTTTAAGTACCTATGTACCCTTTTACTAGCTTGACGTACTTTCTTCAGCTGACGGGTTTTAGTTCCACGTGGTTATTCGAAAGCTGGTAGATGGGTAACAAAAAGCCGATTTGATGTGCTTGAGACAGAACCAATCGAATGATGAAGACTTGAACATTCATGGAGTACTAAACGTTAAAAAACTGGCCAACTGGCTATTTTTTTAACGTATTATTTTAACACTATAGACTTCTTATAAGTTTTTCTGTAATCTATAGGTAAAGATCTCTAGTACCTCTTTTTTTTAATTTTAGGCTCAGTAGTTTCGGCGATATGTGATGTGTAATGGTAATTTTTCGTCTAATTTCTTGAATAACTTCAAAACCATTTATTTTAAAATTATGAAGAAAATATAATTAAAACCCTCACAGTAAGCCAGCCCTTTCATTTGATATGTCACACGATATTGTTCAGAAAACTTTTTTTTGAAATTTTCTAATTTGACCCCCAAAAGTGACCCCCATACTAAAAATTTTATGATTTACGTAACACGTCCGTGTTTGGGTTACAGAAGTCCATATGTGTACCAAATTCCAACAGAATCGGTTCAGTGGATCCGGAGAAAATTGGCTGTGACAGACTGACAGACAGACACCCGAGTGATCCTATAAGGGTTCCGTTTTTTGTTCGGAACCCTAAAAAAATATTGTGAGTGAAAAAACTCGCAATGTTCATTTACATTTGCTAAGGTTTTCATATCCGGAGAGTTGCCGATGGATAATACACTTACATGGGCAAAACAAGATATCTAGACATCACCATATTTTTATCGTTTTCGATAAGTATACATGTATGCCTCTTCCGACGCTGTAGAACAGTGGTTCCTAACCTTTTCTATATTGTTACCCCTGTGACCTGTTAGGAAAACGGATTTTATCCCCGTGCGCAAATATAGGACTTTCTTCAATATCAGATGTAACGCTTGCCAAAATATTGTTACTCATATGTATGAAATGCGACTTTGAACTGTTGTATTTGACAGTGATATTTTTTAATGGTGCTAACATGACCACCACTAACGAATTACATTGTTCTTACTGTGCAGCGATCTATGATTTTATATTTTTACTATCTAGTTACGTATTTAATTTGATTAGTTTTTAATTATTAGGTTCTTTGTTACCCCCACAAAATAACTGATTTACCCCCGCAGGGGTAATTACTCTCAGGTTTGGAACCACTGCGTGTAGAATGATTTAGCAAATTAATTAAGTAAGAGGTTTTTCTAACCTTCAGCCAATTCCAAGATGGCTAACGATTAGTCACGATCCTATTAAACTGCTAAACTTCAAAACTAACATCAAGGAGAACCTTCTTGGGAACTGTAAAATCGTTAATTTAATCGAAGTAAACACTTAAACTTCCCAACATTTGGCGGAGGCCTAAGTGGACGTCTTTCGGCTGATATGAGTGAGTGAGTGAAACACTTAATTACGGTAAAACCGTACTTGGTCATCATATCAACCGAAAGACGTCCACTGCTGGACATAGGCCTCCCCCAAAGGGGGAGGGGGGTTTGCCATAATCGCCACGCTTGGCAGGCGGGTTGGCGATCGCAGTGTATGGTGTTGAGTTTTACAGAGAACGCTGCTGCCCATTCTCTGGTGAGTCCCTTAGTCGCCTCGTACGACACCCACGGGAAGTGTTGGGATGGTATTATTCTTTTACGGCAGTATATGGCACCGGCCGACCCCTTTAAATATTACCAGCAAAACAGGCTCTTATACCACCAACATTCTTGAAATTCAGCCAACATTCGACCGTGAACTAGGTGCACTTTCTAGATGTGATGCCGGCTTAGCACGTGGCCTCCATCTGAGAACTGTTTAGTAGCCACAACGCGACACAGTTTGCACACAAAAGGCTCCTAAACGAGTTCCGAACAAATAAATCTCGGAGATAAAGAGAATTCAATTCAATCCCGTTGTTTTATTTGGTTTCTAACTTTTGTATCTGGATTACGACGTGCTAGAAATTGTGGCGGTTTTAATGATTGTGTTTGGAAACAAACAAACTTTTTTGCTACTTGAGATTACTTTTGAGAATGGACGAATGATCAATCCCGCATTTTTTTAGCGAAGGGTGTGATCGCGAATCAGAATATATTTTGACAAATGATACAACGATCCTAAATGATTTGACTAGTATCCTTACAGTAATTATGGCTGTTGAGAATACAGCTTTAAAATAATATCAACTTGCTATAAAACATTTTAGTAGGCCCGACTTCAGCCACAGCTGGTCATAAGTCTGTCTTTTTTGACGGGCGTATAATCTCTCATTTAGAGCCCTATCAAAAATCCTCAATCTTCATCGATTTGCAGTCCCCATATCCCTCAATATTATCTGTAGGAACATTAAACTTACTAAAGCAATTCCTTACCATGATTAACCGTTTCCTATCACCACTTAGGTCTCAGTAATTAGCAAAAAGTTATTGTTTGTGTTTATTGCGGAACAGTGTATGCTGCTAGGGATAGTTACAGTCGTAGTATAAGGAGATTATTTGTACCTACCTAGTTATGTAAGTTAAAATCATTGTAATGCCGCATTAGTTCCTTTAAGGACGCTTGGGGGAGGCCTATGTGCAGCAGTGGACGTCTTTCGGCTGATATGATGATGATTAGTTCCTTTACCTCAGGTTTTCACGGAAAACTTATTGGCAAATATTCTTACAAATTCTGGTATCCTGGTACCTATTATGAATCTGAATGTTTAGGAAACGGCTAATAAGCATGACATATTTTTATTTGCTAAACAAAATATCTTTTGAAATAACAACTATGAAAAACTTGTTAAAATACCTTCGGCAGCGAGAAGTTTTAAGTGACGGCCTGTGAGTTCTGAAAGCCGTGTTTCCCATGCAGCTGCCATTTAAGTATAACGGCATTTTCGCGAAAGGAACAAAAATATTTGTTAAAAATCTCGTTAAATTTTTCAATCAGTTTTGTGGTTCTGTTTTTACTGTGTACGTATAAATTTTTCGATAAACTGATAGCCTACATTAATAAATATTTTTTTCATGCACATTCCTAAATTGCATGTTGGTCATGACCTGAGACATAAATAAAATCATTAACAGTGGTAACAACCTCGAAATTTATTGTGTTTTAAATGGTTTTCTTAATTACTTAGCTAATACTTCGTGTCTAAGATTAGGTAAAATCGGTTCGGGGTCCTGCTCATACTGAAAAAGAAAGAATATTAATCACAAGCCAAGCTATACACGATGGTACTCGTAATTCTTTATTGCCAACTGATACGACTGGCTTAAGAAAAAAAACATGCTGTGTCCCGCTTTGGTGAGGCAATGACCGCTATGCCAGTAGACTACCAGTCTTCTTCGCTTCGCTCTTGAAAGAGCCCATCAATTCGGTACCATCACCTTTGTAACTCAACCTGACGATTCTCTCCATCTAGTTCTGTGACCGGTTGCATTCATTAACCAAGTCCAACCGCAGATTTAATATGATAGGTCCACCTCATCGGTGACCTCCTGCGCGGCCTACTACCCCTACTCTGCTCTCCGAGACCTGCTATCAATACCAGGAATCAAATGACACAAAAGTTCTTAGTATTTATACTTTACTAGTCGACCCGCGCAACTTCGTCTGCTCCGCTCCTAGTGGTCTTAGCGTGATTATATATAGCCTATCGCCTTCCTCGATAAATGGGCTATCTAACACTGAAAGAATTTTTCAAATCGGACCAGTATTTTCTGAGATTAGCGCGTTCAAGCTAACAAAGAAACTAACTCTTCAGCTTTATATATTAGTATAGATTTATATACACACATTAATTAATAAACAGATAAGAAGAAGCAAGAGAAAAGAGGTACAAAGGTGATGCTTATTTCTACAGAAATCTTTCCAGCATACAGTTACGGTTTACGATCGAAATGATAACCAGCCTTTGGGCACAAGTGCACAACAAAACAAACGTAAATATTTTGCCAAATCACTACCGTAGAGAGTTCGTGATACCAACATAACGGCAGTTGGGGACAGATGGAGATACTGGCGTCAAACGATATTGTAATGACCGTGTTTTGAGAGCGAGTAGATGCCTGCATAATTAGCCAGGTACGGAAACCGGTTCGTGTTCGAAGCATGCTGAAGAGGTGGAAGGGCGAGAATTATATTGGCTGAGAAGAATTTTTCACTTTTTAGTGGTACCTGCGTACCGATTCACAGCGTACCGGCGCGATGTTATGTTATGAAAATAAAACTTACTAAGTGCTTTCGGTGTAAAGGTCTCGTCAGTACGAATGAAATAAGCCCAAACACTTGTTAATTCCTACATACCGATGTGGAGTTCCCTTGACTCTCTGTCGTCTCCATCGTCAGGTCTGATCCAAACCTTCATTATTTTGTAGTATCACCCGATATACACATGAATAACCAGTTTTTACCAGATGCGTGCCTACAATTTTCGAGAGTTGCCCTCGTATTCTCAGGGTTTCCATCATCAGATCCTGACATGGTGGCAATGGGACCACCTCGGCAGCATACCCTTTCAAATAAAAAAAGATTCATCGAAATCGGATCATAAACAACGAAGTTATCCGCGAACACACATAAAAAAAATTATATACGCTGTCGAATTGAGAACCTCCTTCTTTTTTAGAACGCGGTTAAAAAGGATGAGGTGTTGAGGCCAAGGGTTCATTACAGATAGAAGGAACAATCAAATCAAATCGTATATTTCAAATAAACCATTTACAGGCACTTTTGAATTGTCAAAGTCGGTCAGTCAAAAACATGAAGCTATTTGCACGTTCCAAAGCGTAGATCTCTATGGAGAAGAACGTGCAAGAAACTCCACGGACACTCTTTTAAACCATGTGACGTGTTACAAAAATCTTGTTAACATTAACATTGATTGCTTCTATATGTGAGGACAATGCCAAGAACAAGAAAACATATAAACAATTCAAAATGCAGGTACAGATTAAAATAAGCCAGTGGCAGGTAAGAGATGACCAGTTTCAACTGACGGCGCCCGTTCACGAACATGACGCGTGCATCAGCACCATCTAACTCAACCATTTTGAAGGGAATCAAATGATCCAAAACACGCGCCACCATCAGCAAAACATTTGTGTGAGCATGACAAGCTCTCAACTGCCACGCTCGTTCATGTCAAACTAATTTAATAACGAAATCTATAATTACATATGTAAATGGCTCCATAGTGCTCACATTTACAAAAAATTTAAAATATGCTTCTACGTTATACAAAACTATGGTTTCAAGTAACTAAGAAAAGAAAAAAAAAAAGAAGGCTGCTTTATTGTGTATACTTTGCTAATACAATAATGCAAAGAACCATAATATAATTAATTTTAAAAGCAGCATAGGGTCTGTAGGGGGATGTCAGATTGGTTTGGTGGTGTCGAAGGTTTCTAAAGACATTTAGAACTTAGTCTGAACGTACTGTCTATAAAACTTAGGAACTACAAGTGAGTACAGTAGTGTACTCAAAAGTGAAGTAGCGCTATATCTAGAATAGTTAACCCTACTAAGTAATGATTAATTTATATTCAACAACTTTCTTATAGAGCGAAATTTTGCAACCGATTTATCAACGAATTAAAGAAATAAGGATAAGTACCCAAAATTCTTGATCAATTTGGTATAAAGAATCTTTTGGTCATTCGGATTTTAATGACATAGCTGTATTTGAAAGTGTCATTATATACATAAAACCAGGTATTAGATCATCAATGATGACGACTTCCTCTTCATACCTCATTCTAGCAATAAAACATTTAAGTAGCTAGTATATAATTATATCTTTATTGCAATCAATAATGTACAGACTCAGACACAGGTGGTGAATAGAAATAATAATAGGCTCTGTCGGGCGCAGCAAAATGCGAAATAAGTAGAAGAGGGGAAAAGTGTTTTAGTTATAATTGTCATTCCTTATAACTAAGTCACTCAAAGGGCAATGGAGAGGGCAATGCTTGGAGTTTCTTTGCGTGATCGAATCAGGAATGAGAACCAAGGTTACCGACATAGCCCGAAGGATCGCCAAACTAAAGTGGCAGTGGGCAGGGCACATTGCTCGCAGAACAGATGGTCGATGGGGCCGAAAATTTCTGGAGTGGCGACCGCGTACCGGAAGACGCAACGTTGGAAGACCTCCCACAAGGTGGACCGATGAAGTGTGGTGAAGGTTGCGGGTAGCCGATGGATGCACAGGACCGGTCGTTGTGGCGACGCTTGGGGGAGGCCTATGTCCAGCAGTGGACGTCTTTCGGCTGATATGATGATGAAAGAAGAAATCAAATTATTTTCCATCTATCTGCTGGATTCCTGTCCGTCTCATCCAAATCTATAATAACGTGTAACCTATCTGATCTACCTGCATGTGATACTCAAACATTTTTTGTACCTAATATCTTCTTTAATTCTTCATTTTGAAAGGCAATCAATGCTTTGTTCCAATATTAATTACCAACAAGAATTATGTTGGTACGTAGTCTACGTAGCTAATATGAATGACCTAGGCCGGGGCTCAAGAAACTCTCTGTTGTAAATGTCTATACATATAATATTTACTATTCTTACTTAATATTATAAATGCGAAAGTAACTCTGTCTGTCTGTTTGTCTGTCGCGCTTTCATGCCAAAACTACTGAACCGATTTAAATAAAATTTGGTACATACTTTTTATCCTGAGAGTATGTTCTCTAGGGACCACGCGGGTGAAACTGCTGGCAGAAGGTAGTCTGTAATAAATAACTAACTTTAAGTACGTACTAAAAGTGTATTTGGTATTTAAAACCGGCCTACTTCTTTTTATATATCCGGATTACTTTTTTTTTACTTATTTTGTAAGGATGAGAAATCATCAAATGACTGAATCCTCCAAGTCTGGGCTGAGCGGAAGGTAGTGTCATACTCTTACTGATTAAATAAAACCCATCCGTGTTCCTCCTGATGCCAATTGCGTTCCAGGGCCGCGCTGATTCTTTCGAACAAATTCCGCAACCCTGGCAGGCATCACCCTGCACATTAGGTGTCATACCATATGTTAAATGCCTATGTTCTTGTAAATATTCTCGATAAAGGCACAAAACCTCAGTAGGCCAAGGTTTGAGTATCGCTGAGTTGGCAAAAAACATTTTTAACAAACCCAACGTAACCAGTTTTCAAACGCTGACGCTAAAATATTCAAAATGTCTGCTGATACATCAAAATGACACAGAAATCAGAAAAAACGAGTCAAGTTGCGCTGTTTTCTTTTTCGTTTGGTTTGGCTAAATTGGCACCTTTTTTTTCCTAATACTGACTAAGCCTAAGACTGAAAGCTAGCTTTGTCACGATCCTAGAGTTGATTATCTACATTCATCAGAATTTTAGTAAATACTAGTTGACCCGCGCAACTTCGTCCGCTCCGCTCCTGGTCTCCTTGTTCTTAGCGTGATGATACATATATAGCTTATAGCCTTCTTCGAAAAATGGGCTTATTTAACACTGAAACATTTTTCAAATCGGACCAGTAGTTCCTGAGATTAGCGCGTTCAAGCAAACAAACGAACAAGCTCTTCAGCTTTATATAGTAGACTAGAAGACCCGCGAAACTTCGTCTGCTTCACAATTTTCATTACTGCTCCGCTCCTATTGGTCTTAGCGTGATGATATATAGCCTACAAGTCTAGCGCGTTCAAGCAAACAAACGAACTCTTCAGCTTTATATGTATATTAGTATAGATTTATTATCTCCTGAAGAAAAAGAAAATACGCAAAAATTTTCCTCACCTGCTTTTTCTCAACTATGGTGGCCCTTGGAGTCGGCTCCTTGAGTAACCAGATGCAACTGGATAGGTAAGTACATAGGTACCTATCCTATTGTGTACCTACATGTATTTCACATAATACTGTTTATTATACCTATTAGTACATAAAGCGACTGC
This sequence comes from Lacanobia wlatinum, assembly GCA_947578705.1. Taxonomy (NCBI): domain Eukaryota; kingdom Metazoa; phylum Arthropoda; class Insecta; order Lepidoptera; family Noctuidae; genus Lacanobia; species Lacanobia wlatinum. Next base: position 4,225,106 of record OX388035.1, read on the forward strand.
CAGAAAATGTGACACCAGTCTTGCCAAGGAGTACCGTGTTACCTGTAAATACTGGTATTCAGCGGGACTGGAAGCCGACCACAATATATTTGGGAAAAGGCTAGGCAGATGATGACATGAAGTGACTTTCTACCTGACCTCTACGGCTAAGGCTAGACTATTTGTGAGGCTTTCGGTTTGGCTGTCAAAGATCCACAGATGGATCTTTGACAGCCGAACCAAAAGATGACCAGGACCAACGGCTTAACCCTGAGATTCTAGACATTCTGCCAGCGCGGCAGCGGTAGCGTGGCGAGGGCGATCGACGAAACGTCGAAAATGACAAACGCTGTCGAAAAGTCACGTGTTAAATCCCGTATATTTTGTCACTAGATTTTGTTCGTACGCGCATATCCCGTTTTTTCCTGTTCCCGTGTAGCCTTTCTTATGAATGTGGCTATCATACAAAAAGAACTTGCCAAATTCGACTGGAAGTTCCAGAGATACAAACTGAAAAAATTGTTTGTTTGAACGCGCATTCGCTAATTAAATGATACTGGTCTAGAGCCTCGCTTTAGATCCACGTAGAGTAATCACGCACTAATATTGCTGGTAACTAATTACCAGGTAAACCGATAGAAAACAAGTTACCTTCACGTAAACGTTACCTAATAAGTTTCCGCAGTTCGTAGATGTCAACGTCTTGTAGTAATTTCACTTCTATTGAATTAACAGTGAATGTTAGATTTCACACTAATTTTAAACGATTGCATTGTGACGCTTTGACGCAATTGAGTGGAAAGCATAAGTCTGCATTAGTTTATTTTGTGTCTTGTGTCCCAAATCAATTTAATATTCTATATTGTGTATTTCATTTTGCGAAAATGTGCTTGACATTAGACTGTGTTGAAAGTTTTTGGCAATCGTTTTACTTTATTTTACAAGGCTTTCAAACTATAAGCCATCACGAGTCTGTGGGACCGTATACGAACGTCGAATTTGGATTGATAGCTCCAAATATCATCATCATCATCATAACAGCCGAAAGACGTCCACTGCTGGACATAGGCCTCCACCCCATGGGTTGGATGGTTTGCCATAATCGCCATGCTTGGCAGGCGGGTTGGCGATCGCAGTGTATGGTGTTGCGTTTTACAGAGAACGCTGCTGCCCATTCTCTGGTGAGTCCCTTAGTCGCCTCTTACGACACCCACGGGAAGTGATGGGATGGTATTATTCTTTTACGACACCGGCCGACACCATACGGCTCCAAATATCACATACGCACAAATACCAAGACCCGAAACGACTTTCTGTGAGCAGAAATTCAGAAAAACAAAAGCAGTCTTTGTTGCAATTTACAAAAGATTATCCACATCCCCTTCTTGCAAACATGTTAGGTTCTTTTAAACCCTGCAGACAGAAATAGTTAGAAGTAGTGTCAATAATTAAATCCAAATTTCATTATGCATATTGCACTCTAATGCATATGCATCTTACGTGTTAATTTACTGCATCAGCAACACTCGACAAAGTTGCATATGTTGACATTTTAAGCAAAGTGTAACATGGCATTTTCTTGAAATACAGTAAATAATATATTTGCATCTTTGATTAAATCTAAGATTTGCATGTTAAATTTATTCATAGAATAGATTTTTGCTTCTTTAATTTAGTTGCAATACTATAACAGTCCTATTTCCAGAAGGGTTGGGTTAGTACACATTTTTAACGCACTTTTTTTAATGTGGGCGCGCCTATTTCTGAGATTCCAGATGTAAAAACTTAATTAAACATCGCTTACCATCAGGTGAGATAGTGGTCAAACGTATGCCTATCAGTGGTAAAAGAAAAATAACACTGTCCGAATCGATCAGCAGTAACGCATTCGATCAATCGTTCGTTTGTTCAACGGGGCAATCTGAATAGCAAGGGCGTTGAAATCAAAGATTAATTCTAATTAGTCAATGACTGCAATACCATATAGGTAGTGACATTTTAATCCCATCATGACTCTTTTTCGTTCTTTTAACACGATTGCTCGTTCCAAAACAATAGAATTCCCACACCATTCCCAGATCGAATGAAATCAATGTAAAGAAAATTAAGAGTGACATAGTTACGCATGTATGCCTTTCTCTATTGATTTATTGGTCTTGCAACCACTTTTGGTCTGTAGTTGAAAGCTAGGCCTGTGTAGCGTGTGGCCTGAGTTCGATGGTTGGGTCAGGCAGTGTAATTTCTTTGGTGTTAGATTTTTTTTGGACCTTAGCAACTCTAGGTTAAGAATAATGCTAGCCCATTGCATAGGGGTCCTAATTTTCAATGAAGGATTCGAGAGGTTGTCAATGTGGAAAATCTGACTCCCTTATAAAATAATATGGAGTAAAATTACAATCGGTAAAGCATTCTGATAACCCAAACATTAAATGCATCAGGACAGATGGGCTCATGGGCCAGAGTCGTTATGCAATGGGAGCCAGAGGACAGGCGTCCTCGCCGAGGAAGGCACAAAGAATAAGAGGCGTATACGACGGACTGGTCGGAGATGACGATACCTTGCGAAGAATGGCTATGCTGCTATGGTGGAGACCATTGCCTAGCTGTGGGACAGTAAATCTCCAGTCGAAAACTGTCATGTTTACTGCCTCCGTGGTCGAGTGGTATAGGCGTTTGCCTTGTGACCCGGAGGTCGTGGGTTCGATTCCCACGGAAAGCATACTTTGTAAAGTTGTTTCCAGTTCGGCTAGGACATTCCAAGCTTGAATCACCTGATTGTCTGATAAAAAAATGTCTTCGTGCTTTGGAAGGCACGTATAGGCCGGTGGTCCCGGCCGCCAAATGGCTCTCGTCAAATAAACCATTTCAGAGGCCCTTGAGGTGGTTTCGAAACTCTTACACTAGGGTGTGTGGGGTCCTTAGACCTTACTGAACTGCCCACATGATAAGAAGAATGTTTTTACATTCTTCTTATCATGTGGGCAGTTCAGGCAAGTTTTTTTAGGACCGTCATTTATTTCGAGCAACCGGTGAACGTCTGCAGATAAGGCTTAGTTAGATCCTTATGTAAAAACACTTCTTTATATATCCATTCATCCATAGCTCTGGACGAGAAAATAAAACAAATATCTACTCCTTTCTATTTACATATTTGTGCAACACATACAGACAGACTAAATGCCTCGACATTCATATCCGATCACTACTCTTAGCATAGCTGTTCTCGCGAAGGTCAACAAGATTCTCGCGCGGACGCGTCGAGGTATATTGATAGGAAATAACTATGCAACACAAGCTTTGATTGGAGGAATAATGTTTGTAAATACCTAAAGTACAACAAGTTTGTTTATTTAGATGAGATTACATATCGTTTAAATGACATACTTACATCATACTGTTTATTGCATGATTGTCAACCTAATAATTCGTAATAGTCCACCGACATAAAACAAACGGTATTATGACAACGGTAACTGGCGATATAAGTGCTGTGGCGTATGTTATGTGCACTTCTGCTCAACCCTACGGGAACTACACGGCGTGATGCTGTTTTTTTTTTTTTAAAAAAAAACGTTGCCCCACACTAGGAATTTCTCCTGTATCGTGGGTGCGTTTACAAACATATAAATACACATACACAAACAGCCAGACCCGGAACAACTATCTGTAGACCATAAAAATAATTGTTCCGTACGGGAATCAAACCCGCGACACGCAGCATAGCAGTCAATCGCTTAACCACTGCACCAACTTCAGCGGGAACGGACCTTCCAACGCTGCGTCTTCCGGTACGCGGTCGCCACTCCAGAACTTTTTGGCCCATCGACCATGTGCCCTGCCCACTGCCACTTCAGTATGGCGATCCTGCAAGCTGTTTCAAATTTCATTAAGACCAGTTTACCGGCTTTGGCGTAAAAAGGTAACAAACATACAGTTACTTTCGCATTTGTTGTAATATAATAGTATGGAAGTCTGTATCAGGGGGGCTACTCTCTAAGCCCGAAGTCCGTAATTTCGGGCTTAGTTGCGGGCGTATTCTACTCCGTACCACTTACGGACTTACGATTAGTCCCAAACCCGAACTAAGAATGAAAGACAACACGATTTCACAGTGACTGTCTAATAGTGTTGTCATTAATTCTTAGTGGTTAGGTGATACGGAGTAGAATACGCCCGCAACTAAGCCCGAAACTACGGACTTCGGGCTTAGAGAGTAGCCCTCCCGTTACTGAAAAGCAATAGGTATGGTCAAATTTTAAACAGCATAATTGTTCCAAAAACCAAAGCATTGTCCGAACACTTTCTTTTTCTTCCTTGCCCATTATGAAACAAACCGAACAATCGAATCGTGCCGTACCAAAATGAAGCGTTAACTTTGGTTGCACAACTCCAGTAAAATGGCTACCTGTGAGTAATTCTTGGACAAAAACATAACAGAACAAATAGAAAAGAAAGTGGGGAAGATGGCGTCTAAAATAAGATACTGCTAAGAGGAAAAACATTGGTTGAACGAAGTATAAAATTAAAATGGGGTAAAAACTTAAACCTGAATAAGAAAATTGTTGTTAGAGATGGCTCTAGTCGCATCAATATCATAATATGTAATTGATTTCCTAAGAAAGAAAGACAGAAAATCGCATTTATTGGCACAACAAAAAACACCTTTACAATCATCGAATACAATAATTAGTAGGAGAACAACATTGTGCCAAAAGGGCCTCAGCTCAGCATAATTTCAGGTGGCAACACTAGGTATTAGCACCTAACGCTGATTTTCAGCTGCAGCCCACAGGTGCCATTCGCTCGAACGCGCAGTAGACATATAAATAAAAAAATAGAAAAAGCAAAAAAGTGAAAGTGTTAACATAATAAATACAAAGTGAATTTAAAAAGTGTAGATGAGGTAGATACACGGTAGATACAATAATATTAAATGAATAGTAAATGTTGTATACATATATAGATTCACAATCAACCCGTAAACTGTTGTGGAGCAAGGGCAACAAATTCAGATATTACATAGTTATTAAGATATATGTGAGAGAATAAAAAACGATGTCAAAAATACTAAAAAAAGAAACAATATAGTTCATTGAATTAAAACAAATAATGTCATAAAATAAAATTAGAAAAAAAAAAGAAAATCTATTCGTACTTACTAAAAATTACCTGTCCCTTGGTACTTATAGAATGTTTACTAAGAGCTCATAATTTTCTACATTTCACTCGATAAGACAGAAAAAAAATAAGAATAGAATACTCTTTATTATGTACACCATATAAGTTACAGAAAAAAATAGATGAAGAAAACATTACATAGGGTGACACAATGGGCGGCCTTATCGCTAAAAGCGATCTTTTAAAGACAACCTTTGGATGGATTTTAAAGAGAGGAGTGACAGTACTGCAGTTAGTCTTAGGTGTATTATTTATATGTACAATAATTACATAATAGATAAATACATATAAACAATATAACAGAGAAACCAAGTAAAGACGATTAAGGAGAGAGATAATGATTTTTTACCATAGTTTTAAAAGTAGACAAAGATTGAGCACGCCTTAACGACACCGGCAAGGCATTCCATAACCGCACCGCCTGAATTGTAAAAGATTTGTCATAGAAGCTGGTGGAATGTATCGGCATCTCTAGTCTCAAGTTCCACTTCGAGACCACTTCTTTTAATGTTTAGATCTGTCACAATGATTTTACACTTCTAGAAAATGTAGCCCTGTTGTACCCTGTTGCTATACTCTATGATGTAGCCTATGTCAGTTGCCAGTTCCAATGAACATTCGATTGACACCTCATCATTCAAAATTCAATGTTGTAGTTTAGGTGGTACGGTGGAACATAGGTATGTTTATACAAACGTGCCTAATGTATTATGTCACCGGCATTACAAACGCCGTAAGATTGTAAAATAATGCGTGAAATTGTAAACTATTTTTTCCACGGGTATGTTGTAATACGAACGATTTTTTTCATACTATTTCGAGAAGTAATAGTAATCTAATAAACATTTATTACAATCGTACGGACTCTGCAATTTTCCAATGACAAAATACATTAAGTAATTAGGCATTCCCCCAATTGCTTGCCAGTAGGTGCTGGCTGGCCAAACATCATATTACTCACTAGTGGATGTCACGCGGTTTCACCCGCGTAGTTTCCGTTCCCGTGGGAGTACGGGGATAATATATAGCCTATGTTACTCCCTGATAATGTAGCTATCCAATGCTAAAAGAATTTTTCAAATCGGTCGGAAAGTTTCGGAGCCTATTCAATTCAAACAAATCTTTCCTCTTTATAATATTAGTATAGATATTGTGTCTTGGTGCCTAATGTGTGGATAAACGACCTGCTAAAAGTAACAACGACTTGATTTTGCAATCTAAAGGTTGGTTCGCTAAAAAGAACACCATAGAATTAAACCCTCCCAATTCTTCTTCTTTGTCCTCTCTTATTCCCATTATTTGAGTTCGAGTCTCCTCACAATTCTGCGCCAGGATATTCTATATTGGGTGGTTGCCGTGGTTGGCTCTGGCAATTGGGCTAACTTGAGGTCTCTCTCTATTTTGGGCCACAACATCAATTGTTGGCGACCTCTGCCTTCTTTCACTTTACTACTATACCGGAGACTCAAATGGGATCGGGAAGGTCATTTTGGCCACATGCATGATGACCTCTGCGGAACAATCTCGTCGCAATGGGTATCAGGGGATGAACGGCGTCGCCGAAGGCGGTGGTAGAATGATCTGGTTCGAGGCAACGCAGGAGTCTTCTCCTGCGTTGCCTCGAACCGAACTCGAATCGTGTCTAGAAGGGGGAGGCCTTTAAGCAGCAATAGGACACTGTGGGCTCCTAAGAAATAAAAAGAACTACCATACTTAATCATTCCTAAAGACTAAACACTGAGAATGAAGAAAGGCAAGGGCATCTGACTAGAGAAGTTACTTCACAACCACATGACGTAACACAGTAGCAATTTGTACGACAAATTTCGTGACCATCGATCAGACCGTGTATGCACAACTTTACGTACTTTTATCACTGCCATGCCATCGAACGTCGTGAGCCGATTAAATCGTGAGGAAATCCATTCATTGTCATGCACAATAAAATCTTACATACCTTTGTAACGTCCTGGGAATTCTATACAACCATGATTGCTGAAGAGGTAGACTTTAGACTAGAGGTTCCCAACCTAAAGGGGCGCGCCCCACTTGAGGGCGTGATTTTTTTTTAAACATTGCCACATAGTAGGAATTTCTCCTGTATCGTGGGTGCACTTACAAACATTATAAATTCACATACACAAATAGCCAACCCGGAACAACTATTTGTAAGCCATTCAAATATTTTTTCCGTGCGGGATCCGAACCAGTCGATCGCTCTACCACTGCACCAACCGTGCCGTCACTAAGAAATTACTTGATGCTATTAATGCAGAGGTAGCAGTGACCTGAATGTAACCAAATCTAGTTACTTGACGTCCTTACGCTCCCATTCGGCTCGCGTTATCGGATTTTTATAGTTTTCGCAGCGTAAAATGTTGGGAACTACTGCACTAGACGGTGTACCGTCCCTACATATAAGTATAGTGAAGACATAATATTACATAACAATGGTGGATTCTCAAGTATGGGCGACCCTTTTCTCACTCATGGTAGCTGATATTGGAAGTGTTAACTCATGTTATGTGATGACATAACATGAGTTACCATCACACCATTCAGTCACCATTCCTCTGTCCAATGTGATGACATTGGACAGAGGAATGGTGACCCAATGGTAACGTTCATACATGCTGGTAGATGTTGGTTCCAACATTATTTCATTACCCATTGCTCTAAAACGCTGAAGTCCTAATACAACAGTCGAAAACGTGATTTTGATTTGCACATTGAGAACGCCTCTGTTCCATTCTAGCACTGGGAACATTATAGGCCAATTAAACATGAGATTGGGCATTCGGTAGCAACTCCTGTTTGCTCATAACTACTTCTAATTCATCAGCTAAGCCAACTGTAGTCAATTCTCTGCTATGGGTCATTGGGAAGTCCATGATTAGCATAACATTGATGAGTTGATTCTATAATGATGGCGATGGCATCGAAAAAATAATTACAATCAGATACAGAGCGATTTATTGATCCGTTTACACGAGCAAAAATTGCATCCGGTGTTCCGCAGCCCCGTTATGGCCGATACCATCTTCCTGACAGGATATTAGTTCTAGTTTGATAGTATGCATAACAGGAGATGGTACCTGTATATCTCGTAGGGTACCCACAGTTCGCAAGGTATATTTTAGATGCATGTTCTTCCAAATTAACAGACGTATGTTGCTGGGAAGTTTTTACCAATTCTTCTATACAAGTAAAACACTAGGAAATGATGGGCGAGCGGTTTTGGGGACCTTCTTTATGTATAGCGTTGACGTCCAACAAATGTGAGAAATAAAGGGTCTTTCAACAAGGACGGGTCGATGTTGAAATTAAATATCGCATCGGTTGATTGCGGATTATTGGCATAGACCTGCGACTTGAGAAAACCCCACAAGAAAAAGTCTAGCGGGGTCAAATCACACGATCTTGGTGGCCAATTCACGACACCTCTGCAAGCGATAACCCCCTCGAACCGTTCATGCAGAATGTCCATTGTGTTTAATAATAAAGTTTTATCATTTGGACGTGCTGCTCAATCGTGTAACTTGCCATGATGATTTGGCATCAGTAACTGAAGAAATAACAACGCATTTGACAGATGCCGCCAAAACAACATGGCCGCCACAAACTGTCAACATCGACCCGCCCTATTTGAAAGACCCTTTACTATAGCTATCAACCCGGACAAATACTCCCGACTGAAGACTCCCAGGTGGAAAGGTCCAATATAATTACGCGACTCGGGATCCGAACCCAAGATCGCATGCTCAGCTGTAGCTCCTAAAACAGCTACACTATTAAATTCTACATAAATTACCTGAACATGCAATTTAACCACATTGTTAGCAGCCACTTGCCTATGTTAAAACAAATAATGTTTTAATTCGGATTCTCACGATGCCCACAAACGGGTCACCTGGTTCTCATCATTGTGCTGGTGTTGTGGTGATATGTTGATCGATAATGTTGTAGTATGGTTAAATATGGCCTGTTTGGCGTTGTTTTCATAATATTGTGTGACTACCTTAAGGTTAGATTACTGTGGGAGCCTAGGAGGTAAATATTCTTCGTCGGTACCACCAATAGCGTCATCACCTTGACCAGTCTTTACATCTACTTCAATGGTTGTGATTTGGATGCTATTATTCTCTCTCTCTCTCTCTCACTCTTTTTCAACCGATATCCATCATCAGTCATAATAGCCGAAGACGTCCACTGCTGGAAATAGGCCTCCCCCAAAGGGGGGGATTTGCCATAATCGCCACGCTTGGCAAGCGGGTTGGCGATCGCAGTGCATGGTGTTGCGTTTTACAGAAAACGCTGCTGCCCATTCTCTGGCGAGTCCCTTAGTCGCCTCTTGCGACACCCACGGAAGTGATGGGATGGTATCATTATTCTACGGCACCGGCCGACACCATGCGGCGGACCGATATCCACCCAATGCTGAATTTAAGCCTTTTCCTTTACATGCTATTTTAACAGGTCCTGAATCTCCCGCATCCAACCTTTACCAGTTACTTTGGAAAGCCTTAGAATAGAGGGCCAGAAAAGACCGTAGGAGCGTAGAGAAACCACGAACCAGGTGATTATTCTGTCTCAGATAAAACAATTTGTTCTGATTGGCTGTAATGTAACAATGTTGAAAGGTTACATTTGTCCACTGCTTTCCTTTTAGTGGAGTTTACTTTCATTCTAGTTCTTCTTACGGAGAAAGACGTTTATAATAAAACCGACCAAGTGCGAGTCGTACTCGCTCATGAAGGGTTCCGTACCTTCGCTTTTGTTGTTGTAGCGGCAACAGAAACACACACTGTGAAAATTTCAACTGCCTACCTATTACGGTTCATGAGATATAGCCCGCTGACAGACAGACGGACGTACGGACGGACGGACAGCGGAGGTTCAGTAATAGGGTTCCTTTGGGTACGGAACCCTAAAAACATTGTTTAGTTTTATTTTTGGACGGGCGTTCCATCTTCTTCTGCTTTTCGAGTAGATATTTAACTCCTTAGATTTTTTACAGCTTCTTAGGCTACGTTAATTGCAGCGTCTGTGCTGTGGGCTGGCATTTTTTTTTGTGGTTGTAGTTCTATACGTCCGAATGATATAACTTACCTCGTCTATCCGTTTGTAGCAGCCAATTTACTCCGAATCTACTATACTGATTTTTTAACAAGGTAACTTTGCAGCAGTATCGTGCTAAACAAGTTTACCAAAAAGTTCTCTCTTCGCGCTTGGCGCAAATAAACGCTTTTCTTTTTCTTTCTTTCTTCTTTCTCTCTTGATCTCAGGTCCCGATTGATCATACAAAGTGTGTTATTATTATTTTATATGTATTCACAGAAACCTGTATAGTGTTCCAAGTTTCACCACATTGCAGGTTTTCCTGTGTCTCGGTCTGATACAGACAAGGCAGGAAACAAAAAGTGACTAAGCTTGTACCGGTTTTGGTTAGCCAGATATGGCTGTCTGTGGACCTTTTTGTTTCTTCAAGTTTTTTAAGTTGTCAATTTATTCTCAAAATATACATACACTTATCAATCAATCTTCTGAAAGTCGGTCTTAAAATCTTCAGAAAATAGGTCTGGGGAATCAAAATGTCAAACAGCTTTATTATTTGATACTTCAGATAGAAATGGTAACTAGGTATTTACGTGCTCGTGTTCTAAGGCGCCTATTTAGTTTCAGTAAGTCGATTTGCAAGATCCTCAGTCGACATATGCCCGGTTTCTGAGATTTTTATCGGTCGTTTATCTGGTCGTTAACGATCTGTGACACGCCGCCATAGGTTGGTTAGTGGTTAACGGACTGATAAAGCACCGATAGTTTATAAGTCACTAGCGGAACCCTCGATATTAATTGTTGCCGAGGTGAGATCATCATCATAACAGCCGAAAGAAATCCACTGCTGGACATAGGCCTCCCACACAGGGGGGGGGGGGGTTGCCATAATCGCCACGCTTGGCTATATAATTTCCACTTCCCTCCTTATCAAGCAGGAGACAGAATAGAGCTAGGCCAATAGGCACCAAGGGACATATACAACTGAGTTAAGCCCAGTTGCAGGCAGGCAGGCGGGTTGGCGATCGCAGTGATTGGTGTTGCGTTTTACAGAGAACGCTGATTCTCTGGTGAGACCCTTAGTCGCCTCTTACGACACCCACGGGAAGTGATGGGATAGTGTTATTCTTTTACGGCACCATACGGCACCGGCCGACACCATACGGCAAACTTTCCGTTTATTACACTAGATTTGGCGATTGAAAAATCCAGTCTTTATGTGATAAAATCTGCTCGCGTTAATACCGTAACGGTTAGAGATATGTTGCTAGGGAACTTGTTTGACCGGTTCTCAGCTGTTCTAAACACTGTACAGTAAAGAGTAACATTTTCCCAACACATAAGTTCGATAAGGAAGCACTCACGTTCAGATATTTACAGTAAATAACTGCGACTTCTCATTTCCTAATGCTGGTGCGAGCTAGTAATGTTAGCACGTTTCCTACTAGGTAGGAACATTATTACACAAGTTTAAACACACCGTACCAGATGAGGTTTTTGTGTGCGACAGAGGAATGATGTTTGAGCTACTTTTACTTGGATGGAGGCGAAAAAATCTGTCAACAGTCTTAAGTTTGTCTCTCGATATTATGTTGTGTTTATTTTGTAATGGTCGCAGTTTTTAGCGTGTCCAGCCATGACGTGCGAATGCCATCGTGATTCCGTAGTGAGAAAGAGACGGAGATTTACAGGACGAATGGCACTATCCCTTTTTAGGGATCCGAACAAAAACCGGAACCCTTATAGGATAACTCGGGGGTCTGTCTGTCCGTCTGTCACAGCCAGTTTTCTCCGGATCCACTGGACCGATTCTGTTGGAATTTGGTACACATATGGATTTTTGTGACCCAAACACAGATGTGTTACGTAAATTATTAAATTTTTAGTTTGGGGGTCACTTTTGGGGGTCAAACTAGAAAATTAAAAATAAAAGTTTTTTGAATAATATCGTGCGACATATCAAATAAAAGGGTTATAATTATATTATTTCATAATTTTAAAATAAATGGTTTTGAAGTTATGCAAGAAATTAGACGAAAAATTACCATTCCCCCCATGATCTCCGAAAGTACTGAGCCTAACATTTTGAAAAAATGGAGTAGATCTTTACCTATAGATTACAGGAAACCCTGTAAGAAGTCCGTGTTCCTCCTAATGCCCTTTGCGTTCCAGGGCCACGGTGACTCTTTCGAACAAATTCCGCAACCCTGGCAGGGTCAATCTATACATTTGCCAAACAGTTTGTGTTAACAATTACAATAAAAAACATCACGTCCATGAATAAAAGATACAAAACGAAGCTTGTAGACACTTAGACAGTTTAATAATGCGCTTATACTATAATACCTATTTAATTACATAATCACTCGGTAATGTTGTTAAAGCACGTCTAGACGCTGTGACGAGTGTACGTTTATTATTGAAAGCAATGTAATAATGTTATTGTTAGATTCGTCACGTATTATTGTGAAACAAAGCCACACCTTGCACCTTATATTCCTTTGTTATTACTTTATTGATTCCTTTTGTGAAAGTTATTACACATGTTATTACAATTCGTCGGGGATAGTGCAAATCCGTGAATCTACCATACGTAAAGTGTGCGTATCTGCACTGCGTGTAGAGAAGGTTAAAAGTTTTTTTTATTTTATTTCAACGGCTTTTGACCTCATTTCTACATGGAGGGTATTATTCATGTGTTATATTCTATGTATTGTTAACAGAAATATATTTAAGTTTGTATTGTATATTAGTAGAAAACTATTTAAGTCTATACTATATTGTATGGCTACATTTGTCAGATACGCGGAATTATCCAATGCTAGTTCCGCGGATTTGCACTATCCCCGACGAATTGTCGGGCGTCCGACGGCGAGGTGGGCAGACGACGAAAGTTACATAGAAAGATCCTGCTTTATAATGATGAAACACTTTTCATTCAAATAATGTCGGGGTTTTCTACTTCTTGAGGTTTCCGTTCATAGCCAGTATATCTTCAAATTTGCCTGATCTAAAGCACATTCGTTCAGAGTGTTCAGCCCTTCTTTAATTTATCTATGGTTCAGACTGATGTGGTACAGTTTCATCTTGTCAGATTTTTAGGTATTTTGCAAGATTTCCATTGTCTGTCTTCTATATTTTTAATTAAGAGATTTTACGACGACTAATTTAAAAATAAAACATCTTTGTGCAATTACAGAACATCCTGCACATTTTATTTTCAAATCAGACAACATACCTACTTATTAAAATGCAAATTTTATAAGTAAAAAAGCTTTAACTCATCGTATTCTCGATGCTATAAAAACGACTTCGGCGTATTGCAAAAAATCCTCCGTCCAGGATACTTAGTCTTAGGACCCGTCATTATGCCGTCATCTTCGCATTTTGAACATCTTTAAAACCACCTCAGGTACATGTCTGTTGCGGAATTCGTTCGAAAGAGTCACCGCGGCCCTTGAACACATAGGGCATTAGGCCGGCCGCATACGTACGGTTTCCTGATTAGGTTTCCTAATAAGGAATTCAGATTCGGAGACCTGAATGCTCGCCTTACATACAAAATGTTCAACTAGGCGCATACGTTCGTTTATTTTCCGAATGGGAAAAACAGATGAGGTTCTTTTCAAAAACGAGCCGTGTGATCGGATTAAAAGAACAGAAAATTAAACGTCTCATGGAATTCCGAATCCGAATTCCTGATCGGAAAACCTAATCAGGAAACCGTACGTGTGCGGCCGGCCTTAGGAGGAGCACGGATGGGTTTTAGTCAGTAAGGCCGGCCGCATACGTACGTAAAATAAATTTAACTCAGTAATATTCACTGAGATGGACATGCAGAAAAGTTTTTGATAGTTTGTGACAGCAATACGAATGCGACCGATTCTTAAAAATACGATACTTGGCCTTCTGGAGTAAGCCTTCCCAGTCTGGCTGTCAGTGACGGCCTATCTGAAGATCAACTAGCCAGAATTGGCAGTCTGACTTCTAAAACAACAAAAAAAAACTGGCCAAGTTCGAGTCGGACTCGCGTGCAAAGGTCTCCGAACCAATTTCATTTTTTTTAACATGTTTTTTTTTTATACTACCAATTACTTTAAGGTTTTCCTGTAATCTTTAGATATAGAACTATTATCTGCATTTTTTTTTTCAAAATTTTCTCAGTAGTTTTGGAGATAAGAGTGGAATGGTAACTTTTGGTCTAATTACTTGAATAACTTCAAAACCATTTATTTTAAAATTATGAAAAAAATATAATTAAAACCCTCACAGTAAGCCCTTTCATTTGATATGTCACACGATACATTTTGAAAAACTTTTCAATCAATCAATCAATAGTCTTTTAGTCTTTTTTTTTAATTTTCTAGTTTGAACCCCAAAAGTAATAAAAATTGATTTATTTACGTAACGCGTCCGTGTTTGGGTCACAGAAGTCCATATTTATGTGCACCAAATTTCAACAGAATCGGTCCAGTAGATCCGGAGTAAACTGGCTGTGACAGACGGACAGACAGACACCCGAGTGATCCTATAAGGGTTCCGTTTTTTACGGATGTCCGGAACCCAAAAACACTTCTCAAAAATACGAGAATTGCTCCTCTGAGCAAAATTTCGTTCCACAAAAACAATCTGCCATAGAACATTAATGCTAACTGCCAAGCAGTCCACCATGACCAAACCCCGTGCATTATTGCGGTTGACCCGGCCACCGTTACACCATCGCCCATTATCTTACAGTTATCTGTCTGTCTGCGAGTAGTAATACCAGCGATACACTGGTACGACACGGAAATGATTCGCTCGTTTGTAATTCAGGTTTATTGTTCATCGAATTGTGTGGGTTCTGCTGTCGTATGATAGCTCGTTCATGATGTGATAGAGGTCATCATGGCTGTTTAATGTCCATTTGATAAAAAAAAACTTACCACAAAATTATGTACTGACATAAAATACTAGATGTAGACATGTAGAACACACTAGAAAGAAAATTAATTATTTGTATGTAATGTATAAGGCCCTGTCTGCACTGCGATATTTCACCGCGCGATTTTTTCTCGCAACTCTGTGTAACACATTGAATCCTATACGAGTAGTGCGGCTACGGTGGCGGTATAAAATCGCGAGGGAAAAAATCTGTGATTTGATGCAAATTGAACGCGATGCGGTGCGGATTATTTCCGCGCTAATGTTTTGTAATGTATAAAGTAGTGACGGGCACTGCGAAATAAAATTCGCGCGTTTCGCTCAGTCAGATGATGATTTTAGACGTTTTGTCTCAGCCGGGAACTGCATCGAATTGACAAAAATCGTACGAAACTTTATTCGCAGTGCGTACAAGTGTAATTCCGATCACGGAATTTAATACGCGAGAATAAAAATCGCGCGGTGAAATATCGCAGTGCGGACAGGGCCTAAAAGTAACATTGTTTGTGTAACGGTGTAATTGTCTGACCTGCCAGACAAAATGAAATTAAAACTAAATCGCGTATGTATTCGCGAAATATAGAAACCAATTTAGAGAGTTCTTTGACGACTTATACATACAGAACTCTCGTTCTTCCACTCTTCTTCTCCACCTACCTTCACTCATCTTCTTCTTCTTTCGCTCCTCTTTTATAGGGTTCCGAACATCCGCAATTCTTCTTCACCCTTCTTTCTTTCTTCTTTCGCCTTTTTCCACTATATTTATAGCTGTTGGTGCCTATATTACCTTCTTCGGCTTATGTTTTCTTCGTGGTGTTAAACATCTTGATGGATATTCCACCAATTCGCACTAAGCGTTTCCAAACGTCTTTTATAATGCGCACAGCAAAGGAGTGGAATTCTCTGCCTACGTCTGTGTTTCCAAACGCTTACAACTCTAATCTCTTCAAAGTTAGAGTGAACGCCTGGTCTCCTTCTGGGTAAGCTCGCTCCATCGTGGACTTTGTCTCTGTCATCTCTGACCTAGACTAGAGTCAAGAGCAAACCCATCACAAAAATAAATACTCCAATGATCCACCAATTAAAAAATTAATTAATTAATTTAAAAAAATATTTAATTTAAAAATTTAATAATTAAATAAAATAGCATTTTTCCAGGAAATTAATTTTACAGCAGGTAAAACAGGTAAGTAGACTACCTATTTACTGTAAGAATCATTCGAGAAGAGAAATGGAAACAATTTCAGCGATTGTACCCAAAGCTCCTTCATCCATGGTAGGTTGAGTTTCTGGTTGTGGCGGAACAAATGACTGCCGAGTGACCTGCGGAACCCTGTAGACACCTAGATTTATGATATTGCAGTTTAGGCTCAATGTTGGGACATTCACGGAAAGGGACATAAACTAAAGATGTTATCTTGAAGGTTTGTGTTATAAATAGTTATGCTCAATTTATTGTTATCCACAATCTAGTTGGACTTTCTTTTATTGCGTTATGGTTATTCCATTTTAATTTTATTTTTACCCAATTGCGCCAGAAGTAGGGTTATGTTTTTCGAGAGTATGTATAATTGTTTGGCACGCTCTGCGGCCTGAACTGCTCGATGGATTTTAGCTTGAGAGGTGTCGTTAGATTCGTATTTACTGTGAGAGTGACACTGGGTATATGAAAATTAAAATGACCGAGTTTTGGCGCCATATAATGCCTTAAAAATTTTTTTTTTTTTTTTTCAAAACCTATCGACGGAGTATCAAGATAAAGAACTCGAGGAGATGATTCCAAAAATGTAACTCACTAAAATGAAGAAATATAAAAATTGACTTTGTCAAAAAACCTGACCGCTCAAAACTAATAAAAAATTCGAAACAAGTCGCTTTTTCAAGCAGTCTGATGTAGTTCAATCACTGATCTGATGCCACCAACTGCCTAAATGTTATCTTTAGCCGTTCGGTCTAGAGTCTGGATTCAGTGATTGAAGACCTTATCAGTACCGGTTGGGTTTTCCAATACTGTGACTCACTCACTTTTATCAAAATAGATACAATGTATGTACCTAGTTAACATTCATAATTGAAATGCATCAAATTGACATGATGATTATATGGGTTATGGTTTTAAATATATAGGATAAGTCTTAATGTGATGAAAACTTTACTAATACTTCGTACCTAATTTTTCTTGGCGAGACTAAGGTGAGATGAGCTTGAAGTGACTCATTCCACGAGGCTTCGATTGACGGTTCACTTCGACAATAGAAATAATATGAGTAATAGTTGCCGTATGGTAGGGGTATACTGGAGACACAGGTATATTTTCGTCTTATCGGGCATATCTCCTTACTTATTATATCTATGACTTCACCATTAGGTATTTCAGCCACGTTCTTACGGTGCCAGCCGGTGTATTAGATATCTTTACCGTGGGTGTATTCTGTAAGTATCTAGCCAGGCCTTAGAACGAGTTTTCAAAAATTTACTCTACCGCGTTAACGTAATCGTTAATTAATAATTGAATCTCGATAAGCTTCGCCTAGTGAGGATTATGGAAAACCTTTTTTAGGGTTCTGAATATCCGTGAAAAACAGAACCCTTATAGGATAGTTGTAATTTCAAATCGATACCTCGACGCGTTCCCGAGATAAAGGATCCTATAAGGGTTCTGTGTTTTCCTTTTGGGGTAAAAAACTCTTAAAAAAGAAAAAATAGGGTGTCCGGCCTTTTTATCTAAATGTCCGGCTAAACTTACTGGTTAGTCCAGATTTTCGGTTTAACGAGCTGGCAACCCTATCTGTACAGCAGGCTGTGTAATTCTGTAAACATGTCACCTTGTAAGTGGACTGACAAACCATACAAACAAAATGGAATGACAGTTCCCTTCATGCTGACTCCACCTGTTTTCAGGGTGACATGTTGACAGAATAGAGTGGCAGTTCTCACTCTATCACTCAGACCAGTAGTGCTATTCTGTAACAACATTTTTGTATCTCGACAGTCGAATCCGAGGTGAGTTTCAAATTAAGACCTTTATGTTGTGTGCAATAAAGCTTATTTTGTGAGTTTTGTCACTCAGGTGAAGCTCGATATCGAAATAGTTGTTTACAGAATAGACTAGCAGTAGTGCTATTTTGTAACAACATTTTCGTGTCTCGACAGCGGAATCCGAAGTGAGTTTTAAATTAAGACCTTTATGTCGTTTGCAATACAGCTCACTTTGCGAGTTTTATCACTCAGGTGAAGCTCGATATCGAAATATTTACTTACAGAATAGACTAGCAGGCCGCACTCAAACTTTTTAGGGATCCGAAAAAAAAACGGAACCCTTATAGGATCACTCGGGTGTCTGTCTGTCTGTCTGTCTATCTGTCTGTCTGTCCGTCTGTCACAGCCAGTTTTCTCCGGATCCACTGGACCGATTCTGTTGAAATTTGGTACACATATGGACTTCTATGACCCAAACACGGACGCGTTACGAAAATCATTAAATTTTAGTGTGGGGGTCACTTTTGGGGGTCAAACTAGAAAATTTAATAAAAAAGTTTTTTGAACAATATCGTGTGACATATCAAATCAAAGGGCTTACTGTAAGGGTTTTAATTATATTTTTTTCATAATTTTAAAATAAACGGTTTAGAAGTTATTCAAGAAATTAGACGAAAAATGGCCATTCCCCCCCCTTATCTCCGAAACAGCTGAGCCTAAAATTTTGAAAAAAGTGGAGATAATAGATCTTTACCTAAAGATTACAGGAAAATCTATTAGAAGTCTGTAGTGTTAAAATAACATGTTAAAAAAACAAATTCGTTCGGAACCCTTTGCACGCGAGTCCGACTCGCACTTTTCCAGTTTTTTTTCTTTGGGCTGCATTGCGCTTCTTCTATTGTCATGTGGGACCGCAATTACCTACAGTAAAATAAAATTCTATACATTTTAATAGTATCTACATGAATGGGACTTTTGAATTTGTGACAAAAATACCGTTTTCATATGACATAGGCCAACTTTTTCACGTTGATAGTTAGTGAGGAATAGTCTCAGCACATCGTCTAGGATTAAATCAGTACGGTACATATACATTCACCTTGATACACTGACCAAAAAAAAAAGTAGTAAATATAGCATCAATAATGTACTAGCTGCTAAAGGGCCACGCGGGGAAGCTTGACGGGCCACATACGGCCCACGGGCCGCAGGTTGAATATAGCTGACTCAGACCAAATTGTGTGTAAAGCTCCACGTGCTTTACGAATCTTTCCACCTGCCCAACACTTAAATAAACTTACGTATTACGGAGTCGCCAAGTCTATATACGAACTCGTTCTCCCCTTACTCGTCAGGTTACCTCGCGATGCAGTTTATGCTCTATAACAGGTTGCTGTCATCGGCTACCACGTTATGTAACCCGTTTACCTCATCTCCGGTCAAATGGACTGGACCTGCGGCTTTTTAATTGACTTCTAGATTACAAGTATACCTAGGTGTACAGGATTTAATGTTTTGTTAGAACTGATTGGATATTACTGCTGGAGTCTGTGTTTCCTATCAGTTACAACCTGGTCTCCTAAGTCAAGAGTGAATAGGTTACTTCTTGGTAAACGCGGTCTGTGGTCGACCACAATTAAAAGGTCGAATTAAAACTTAAAGACGTCTGGAAAGTTCGCTTTTCGTCGTGCAGTAAGCAGTACCCCACCCCGCACCCCTGCTGTCATATGAATTTACTTCTGCGCAGCTTATTATCACGGAGTGTTCCAAGCTGGCTTTAGGTTTGATTTTAATTAGATTCTAGACTTACGTTTGACCACTATTTTACCTGATTGATGATACCTATACCATCAATCAGGTGAGATAGTGGTCAAACGCTATCTATCAATTTTAAAACTAAAAGTAGATGTTGTATAATGTACGCCGCATTTAGGGGGATCATCTACGCGAGCCTGTCTTACTATTAATCGTGTTCCTAATATAATTCCGGATTTGTAAGGAAATTTCAAGAACCCAATTCTTCTTAACCGATACCAGACATGCCTGACGATACCTCATTAGTAGCGCTTTGGTCAGTAGAACAAAGATGTAGTACAGACAGACTACTAATTAACAAAACACAGAACAATAAAATTACGTTCCAAAGCTTAGATAACAATCCTTGTTCCAAACAATTACTTAATAAGTCACACAAAAACCACCAGACTCACCCTTGAAAAACAAAAAACAATACATACTTAATTATTTTGCTTAATGCTAGCACTTCACTTGGCATATTTGGCCAAATACTCGCGTTAGTTGTTCAATACAAAACATACCTTATATATTTCGAAACAAGGTTACTTTTGTATTGCACAAGTGACATGTTTGGGAGAAGTGGAGAGCTCGTGGCTAAATGATGACAGTCGTACGGGTCAATCTTTATGGTAAAGCAACCCTTGCCGGGTTCGGTCTGTAAATGGGTGACCATTTAAACACCTCGTGCTTTGGAAAGCACGTTAAGCCGTTGGTCCCGGCTGTCATTTGTAGATCTTTAGCCGTTACGGATTGTCAGAAGCCTGAAAATTTGATACCAGTCTTGGCAAGAAGAAGGTACCGTGGTACCCAGTTACTGAGTTGTGGACGTTAGATCCGGTTTGACTTTAAGCCAACCCCAATGTAGTTGGGAAAAGTCTAGGCAGATGATGATGATAAGGGGCGCGAATATTTGGGCAAAAATACGCTATGTGAAGTGTCAGCTTCACAAAAACTATGTATCTGCATTAAGTATTTGTATTAGCTTCACACGGGATCGCTTAGAATCGCAATCGCGAACTGTGTCGTTCAACGTGACGTAATTGTGCGAAACATTTCGTTGTGCAACGCATTGTTCTAAGATCTGGTTCGGTTTTTGTCAGTTACCGTGTGCTTGTTATTAAGAAAGGTTCTTTTTTACTTTAATTGTTTAGTAATTGGGTATTTGAAACTGTTAATTGCAGTATTTGTCTAGCGACTTCCCATTCAGATCGCTTGGGAAGATTTAGCAATCATATCCATTAAAGAAGGCAATGCAGAGGGCAATGCTTGGAATTCCTTGAGTGATCAAATCAGGAATGATGATATCCGCAAGAGAACCAAGGTTACCGTCATAGCCCGAAGAATTGTAAAACTGAAGTGGCAGTGGGCAGGGCACATTGCTCGCAGAACAGATGGTCGATGGAGAAGAAAAGTTCTGCAGTGGCGACCGCGTACTAGAAGACGTAACGTTGGAAGGCCTCCCACAAGATGGACCGATAACCTGGTGAGGGTCGCAGGTAGCCTTTGCATGCGAGACGCACAGAACCAGTTGTTATGGCGACACCTGGGGAGGCCTATGTCCAGCAGTGGACGTCTTTCGCTTGGTATGATGATGAAAATGATGATATCTACTAAACACTGATCACAAAACTCTGTTATGTTCCTCTTCGTAACACTTTGAGTATCTGGGTTTGCTTATTATAGGATCTGACCTAAGTAACCCTTAGGGAAATCAGGCTTTCACATTAGGCCTAGCGAGTGGTAACGTTACATAATCTGTCTTATGTCGTGGATTTGTCAAAACATGTTGCAATGTAATGGCCTATCTTGCAGATTGAGTTTCTATTCATATTCTAATCTCGCTAATGTTAGCCTGGTATTAGGAACGCATGATTCTCAATTGTCACTGGCAGACTGTTAGATGTGGCTTTGTTGCCACATAGGCTATCATGAAAGCTTCCGGGGGCCACTTTATCGATTTATGTTTCTCTAAAAACCTTATCCTGACTATCACTTAAAGAAATAAAAATATTGCCACATCGGTCCAGCCTTTACGGCTTGTGAAGCACTAAAAGGCTGATCATACATCATACATCCTAATTTATAAAATTCTTCCGTTACTGAGTGACAGAGTGAGTGACTGACAGACATCGCACAGCCGAAACTACTGGGTCGTAGAAAGCTGAAATTTGCCACATAGATTCCTTGGGAGGAGCACTAAGAGAGGATTTCCCGAAACTCCTACGGGAACGGGAATAAACGGGCTATGCGCGTACGAAGTCGCGCGCAAAAGCTAGTACACCATACAATCTAAACCTATTATTGCAAACTAAAAAAAAACCGTCAGAAACACAAAATACTGCATTGCTAAGCCTCAAAACACCACTGAGATACAAACCAATTCACCTTTGGTAACCGTAGCATTGACATTAGAAACCCAAATGCTTTTTATTACTAACTTCAATTGAGTTACAACATTGCTCAATGTGCTAACAACTAATAGCCATTCATTGGCAATGGCTGAATATGATAAAACCAATTGTTACGTGTTGTTGAATAGTCTGAAGCACATGTTTGTGATGTCTTGTTGTCATTTTGAAGATGGAAAATGTTGTTATGAGGTGGATAGACTTTTTATGTTAAAAGTCATAATTCGAGGTTGGACTCTCGTCTGCTTCCTCCTCTTATATTAAACCGATTTAAGAGATCTTTACTAATATAATAAATGCGAAAGTAACTCTGTCTGTCTCGCTTTCACGCCAAAACTACTGAACCGATTTAAATGAAATTTGGTACACAGATAAATCTAGAGCCTGAGAAAGGACATAGGCTACTTTTTATCCCGGGAATATGTTCCCTAGGGACCACGCGGGCGAAGCCGCTGGCAGAAGCTAGTATTTCATAAACTGAAAAAGAAGGATAAATACTGTGTACCTATGTTTTCCTTTTTGATGATATATTAACTAAAGGTTCAATTCTCGGAAGTATTCGTATCGTATCGTAGTCGAAAACGATCAAAAATGTTCGCTTTTCGCAAAAAGCTTATGAAAACGCTTATGGAAAATAAAGGTTTTCGGTTATTTTCACCAAAATTCGTTTATTCAATTTCAATATGCTTACGCTATCGAAAACGTTGAAAAACTCACACTAAGCCCTTTAGAGGGTATGCGGAACAGAGAGTAAAGTCCTGCACACCTCCATTGAAAAGGGAGGATCCTCCTACTAGGCGGTTATTGTGCCTGGCGGGCAACTGCCAGATAGTCGATATTCGGGCTGATGTATATGTTCAAATCGCACGGTAAACTCTGCATGCACGATGCAGGATTTTGACGTAGTAGTTCACTGCTAGTTGGATAGATGGCGTCGCGGTTCTTTTTGTTGCGATGTAGATTTGCTCCGTTACTTTTTTTTTTGGTGGCATTGATGCCGCTGTAGCCCTCTGGTCCCAATATGGCATATCTAAGACTGAGAGAAGTGGCATAAAAGGTAGAAGCTTTGTGCCCCAGTGAAACGAAAAATACTGACCACGATGTTGATGATGACTGGGGCTATATCCTACAATATGCATTTTCAGAAATGCAGGTTAATCTTTTGATTTATCGCAATTTATCACCATAAAATCAACCTGATCAAAATCCTTGATAAACCGAAATCAATTTATTAATTCTTCGACCTACAAATCACCAAATAATTAAGAACAGATTAAATTAACGACCTACAAACTGCGAACGCAGATTAACTTGTAAAGAATCAAATTGATAAGAATAAGAATAGATTACGAAATAACAAGATCTTAATTCTCACGGCACACTTGACTAATTGCCTTGAACATACCTACTCATTAAGATTTAAAGTATGTATGGTAATGTACACACAATTGTTTAAAAGTTACGCTGGAATTTGCAGAAATTGCTACATTCTTCACTCATACGACCTCACAGGATCTAGATCTTTTGGGATCCTATGAATAAGTGAGAAATTAAAAAAAAAACTGGCCAAGTGCGAGTCGGACTCGCGTGCAAAGGGTTCCGAACGAATTTAATTTTTTTAACATGTTATTTTAACACTATGGACTTCTAATAGGTTTTCCTGTAATCTTTAGGTAAAGATCTATTATCTCCATTTTTTTCGAAATTTTAGGCTCAGTAGTTTCGGAGATAAGAGGGGGAATGGTCATTTTTCGTCTAATTTCTTGGTATAAATTCAAAACCATTTATTTTAAAATAATGAAAAAATATAATTTAAACCCTAACAGTAAGACCTTTCATTTGATATGTCACACGATATTGTTCAAAAAACTTTATTTTTAATTTTCTAGTTTGACCCCCAAAAGTGACCCCCATACTAAAAATTTAATGATTTACGTAACGCGTCCGTGTTTGGGTCACAGAAGTCCATATGTGTACCAAATTTCAACAGAATCGGTCCAGTGGATCCGGAGAAAACTGGCTGTGACAGACAGACAGATAGACACCCGAGTGATCCTATAAGGGTTCCGTTTTTTGTTCGGAACCCCAAATAATAAAAAAATACAAGAATAAATTAAAAGGGTCCCGTTTTTTTTAGAACCTAAAAAAAAACTCACTTTCAGGATTAGTTGTCTCTCACAACGGCAGTCTTCATCATCTTCCTGCCCTTATCCCACGTTACTTGTGGTCGGCTTAACACCTTTTTTTCCATTCTGTCCTATCAGCCGTCACGCTATCACTAACTCCCTTTTCTTTCATATCGCTCCTCACAAAATCCATCCATCTTTTCTTTATCTTTCCTCTCTCCTTCTACGCTCTCTCCATACATCCTCACCACACCAGTCTTATGACCCTTCAATTTCAAATCTGTGAACACTTGTGGTTCCAGTCTGATTAAATGAGCCACGTCAAGCTTTTTCATAAGCTCTTTGTGTGTGCTAATAGAAATAATTTTATGTATTGCATTGTCTAATCCCACGAAGAGTCAGAAAATGTCTTTACCAGCTATGGGGGTTATTATTATTTTTTTCGTTTATTGATTTCCTTAACTTATTTATACATTTTAAAACAATTCAATAAAAATAATATAAAACATGCTACCAGCGGTCAGGGCTCCAGTGAGAAGAACCTCCTAACAATGCGAGCCGTATCCAGAAGTACCGCTTTCTGAATCAAGCCCTTGATCCAGCTGCCTAACGAGAGCCTCCGAAGGTGTGGTCGAAACTCGTGGGTATTAAGCCATTGGCTGATACGACTATCGGTAGAATGATTGCGGAATCCACATCCCACATGTCGACAACCTCGCGAGCCAAGTCAATATACTTATTATTTTATTATTATGAGGATGTGCTGTCCCACTGCAGGGCAAAAGTCCCCCTTTCCTCCTTCTACTTTCCCCGATCTTCTGCAATTTTGAACCAGTCCTTTGAGAAGGAATCCAGCTCATGCTGCCATCTCTTTCAGAGCCTGCCCCTTTGTCGTTTCCTTGGGTTTGGGATCCACGGCACGGTAATCTTTGCCCATTGCACCTTCACTTTAGCCTCGCAGGTGGCCAACAACCGCTATTTGTGTTTTGGAACGAAGTATATATAGAGTTTCGCCGTATGGTGCCGTAAAAGAATAGGTAATACCATCCCATCACATCCCGTGAGTGTCGTAAGAGGCGACTAAGGGACTCGCCAGAGAATGGACAGCAGCGTTCTCTGTAAAACGCAACACCATACACTGCGATCGCCAACCCGCCTGCCAAGCGTGGCGATTATGGCAACCCGGTGGGGGGCTGCCACTTTTAGGGGGGGCTATGTCCAGCAGTGGACGTCTTTCGGCTGTTATGAGGATAGAGTTTCTAATGCGAACTGATCTGTGATATGGGATTAATATATCAAAATAGTAATAAGTGTTCTAAATTAAAGACCTCGATATCGGAATCGGATCTTGACTTGTTTTGTCTTTCAGTATTGTGCAACCACCAAACAAAATCGAAACATTATCTATGAAACAGATACAAATGACAACTCAGTTGCAACATATTATCCAATAACGGTCCATTCAATTAGTTAATGAGAACGATTTTAATTTTTACGCTGCCGTACTGAGGTGGAACGGTCATGGCTACTGACCTGCCAATTAACCCAGTAGGTACTAGGTAGCTAGGGTTATGATGAGGTGCATCTACGTAGAAATGGTTAATTTGAAGGATGTGATGCTCTATTGGGTCAGGTGTACGCAGATTAAGACCACTCTTGTGGTCTATAGTTTGGTGAGATTTTTGTAGAGGCTGAAGGAAGCAAACTTAAACGTCTTGCTGAACGATACAGCAAAGATAAGTCTGGCGAAGAGAGACGAAAAATATTTGGTCGGAAATCGGAAAGTCAAATCACGGGATCTGAAAATTTAGATGAAGCGCGATTCTATTAGCGAATACGATAGTCGAAATGTCAAAATATAAGGGACTAGCATTTGACCGCGATTTCGTGCGCGCATTTGTTCCGTATTTTCCCGTTCTCGCAGGAATTTCGGAAAATCCTCTCTTAGTGCTCCCGTACACCGACCAAGGAACCTACATATGCCAAATTTCAGCTTTCTTCGGCCAGTAGTTTCGGCTGTGCGTTGTCTGTCAGTCACTCAGTAACAGAAGAATTTTATATATTAGGATCATTGATATATAAAAAACCCAAGATGCACAGTCTCGAACAAATGCAACACTCGACACTGTCGTTAAAAACTGACATGTATCAAGTGTCATGTGTGAATTGTGTGTAGTTATACTAAAAACATTTTTTTTTTGCGAATTCAACCTTACACGGATCGCTTAAAGTTGTTTTTACAAAGCAGTGCAGTATGTTTTTTGCGGACGTTTTTGAGAGGCTGAGTGTGTATCTTGGGTTTTTTATATATCAATAATTAGGATATGTAAATCTTTGACGTTTTGTCAATCGCCTTCGCCGCGCTGCCGCTGACAGAATGTCCACAGAATTTCTATGGCTCTAGACAAGTGACATAATTATGCGGTTTAGTTGTATAAATAGAGAGACTGATTCATTTGATAAAGTGTCTGCGACTGAAGGTAGAAAAGGACTAACGAGCCAGCCTAGCTTCACAGAAAAGGAACTTGCAATAATAATGAAGGATTACATATAATTTCACAAATTATTTTTAAATAATGAGCCATTACAATAAAGTTGTAACTAAACAGACTTTTCAAAGGTTATTGTATTACTTTACCCACTGATTGTTAAACCTTTTAAAAGTGTAAAGATTAATTTCATTGTGAAAGAAGTCGGGGACTCTAAAAACAAAGTTTATCGTAACAAGGTGGGTAAGGTATGCAAAGCATATAAAATTGTATGCATACAATTGAATTGAGCTAAGAGGTTCATTGGCGATGTAAAACTGGTGGATGCTAAGCTACACAGCTTGGCTCATTGCTGCAAGGTTGCCTGCTTGTCGGTCTTCGGTGTGGTTCGGTGAGTGTGCCCAGAAATTCCACGACCTCATCCCATCGGCCCCCTTGTACCATCGGACATCCAGACGCACTGCAAGTTACCATCCCTACCTTGTTGCTATTCCACCAATTCGCACTAAGCGTTTCCAAACGTCTTTTATAATGCGCACAGCAAAGGAGTGGAACTCTGCCTGCGTCTGTGTTTCCGAACGCTTACAACCTTCATCTCTTTAAAGTAAACAGGCATCTTCTGGGTAAGCTCGCTCCATCGTAAACTTTGTCTCTGTCATCTCTGTCATCTCTGACCTAGACTAGAGTCAAGAGCAAACCCATCTCAAATAAAAAATAGACGATCACTCCCTAGCCACTTTATTTGAAGAGGTCTCGGTAACTGAGTTTACCTTTAGCTTCAATTGAGACAAGGTCATGTACACAGTGGAAAAATAGCTTGATTATACAATTGTGGATGCTGGAAAAGTCTCCAGTGATGATATGAATGTATGATAAATCAGTTTTTGACCCTGTCTAAATTATTTTAGCTGCACAGCACAATCTTGATTTCTCTTGGTCCTTTTGTGATTCAAATAGAACCTAGCTTTCCTAAGGAGTTGTTAGTGTCTTCTATGGTATTCTTCATTTTGGGATTTGCAGTCGGTCTTCATTTATGAGGTTTTACTATTGTGCTGGCTTGTATTATACTTGCTACAAAACCTTTGTCTTCAATTCTTTATCAAACAACTAAAAGGCTGCCTTAAGATTTTTGAAGAAATGCGGAATTGTTTGGAATAGATACCGCGGCTCTGGAACGTAATGGGATTTAAATTTGGGGGAATACGGGTGGGTTTAGTCAATAAGAGTCTGAAACTCCCTTCTGCTCCGCCTGGAGCGGTAGGACTGCAAGAGTCATTTGATGATTTTCCCACCCAAAACAAAAACTTTTTGAGGAATAAAGGTAGGTTAATGCTGTACAGTTTACCTTGCATAGTGGCGCCATTGGTGCGTTTTGTGCTAATAAAGTGTTAATGAGCAATCTTAAGCATTGAAGAGAAACCTGAGAAAATCTTAGACACAATAGATTGGAACCTTGAAGCCCTTAAACAATGCACAAACATTTGCACAAAATCTAGCAATTATTATCTACAACTTTTACTAACTACGCATAACTATTAAAGTAACTGTCTGTCTGTCACTCATCAGTAACGGAAGAATTCCTTACTAATATTATAAATGCGAAAGTAACTCTGTCTGTCTGTCTGTCTGTCGCGCTTTCACGCCAAAACTACTAAACCGATTTAAATGAAATCTGGTACACAGATAGTCTAAAGCCTGAGAAAGGACATAGGCTACTTTTTATCTCGGGAGTATGTTCCCTAGGGATCACGCGGGCGAAGGCGCTGGCAGAAGCTAGTCAATATATATAAAACTAGCACTTCGCCCGCGACTTCGTCTGCGTAGACTTTAGAGGTGTTGCGCAACTTCTTAGTCTGTTTATTTTATAATTTTCATTCTGGGCAATTCATGTTCATGATTCTTTATTCTAATAGTTTGTGAGTCTTTACTGTCCGTACTTTCAGCTCGGGAAACACTTCGAGATGTTTTTGGTATTCTGGTACTTGTGAATCTTTATCGCTCATAATTCCGTTATGTTTCTGTTCTCCCGGTGTTTTTGAATCCTAGCCACTAAAAATTCCAGCGCTGGAAATATTATAACATGTTTCTGGTCTCTGGTAAAACATGTTTCTGGTTTCCTGGTTGTTGTGAATATTTAGCGCTTACAATTCCTACCGAAAATATAATTCGACATGTTTCTGGTCTCCTGGTATCTACTTGTCAATCTGTAGCGCTCATAATTACAGCCCCGAAAATACTTCGACATATTTCTAATCTCCTGGTACTTTTGAATCCTATCCGCTCACAATTCCCACCCTGGAAATACTTCGACATACTTCTGGTCTTCTGGTACATTTTTCTGCTATTCTGGTACTTTTGAATCCTTACCGCTCATAATTCTTGTTCCGGAAATATTTCGACATGTTTTTGGTCTCCTGGTACTTGTGAAACTTTCACATTTTTCTACTACTTAGACATTTTTCTGTTTTCCTGATACCTTTGAATCGTAGCCGCTGACAATTTCAGCACCGGAAATACTTTGATATGTTTCTAGTCTCCTGTTACTTGTGAATCTATAGCATTTGCAATTCCAGCCCAGAAAAAACATCGACATACATACATATTTCTGTTTGACTGTTAAAAAAAGAAACAAAAAATATTCTAGCACAAAATACTTTAACATCGTTCTGTTCTCCTGGTAATTGTGAATCTGTAGCGCTCATTATTCTAGCCCCGAAAATACTTCTACATGCTTCTGATCCTGGTGCTTCTGATCCTGGTGCTTCTGATCCTGGTGCTTTTGCATCCTAACCGCTCACAATTCCAACCCTGGAAATACTTTGACATGTTTCTGGTCTCCTGGTACATAATGAATCTTTAGCATTCACAATCCTAGCCCCGAAAATACTTCGACATGTTTCTGGTCTCCTGGTACTTTTGAATTCTAACCGGTCACAATTCCAGCGCCGGAAATATTTTGACATGTTTATGGTCTCCTGGTACTTGTAAATTTTTAGCGCTCACAATTTCAGCCAAAGAAAACTGCTTAAACATGTTTCTGGTCTCCTGTCATATGTGAATCTATCGCGTTTATAATTCCAGCCGGAAAAAAAACTTCAACATACATATTTCTGTTCGACTGTTAAAAAAAAAAACCAAAAATATTCTAGCCCAAAAATACCTTAACATCGTTCTGTTCTCTTGCTGCTTGTGAATCTTTAGCGCTCCCAATTTCAGCCACCGAAATACTACGACATGTTTCTGTTCTCCTGGTACTTGTGAAACTGAAGTACTAAGGCAGCAGAAGCGCTGGGTTTCCACTTCCTCCTCAGTCTCCATTAAGCCATGCTTTTTACTGGGATAAAAAGTAGCCTATGTTTGATTCCAGGTTGTGAACTATATGTGTGCCAAATTTCATCCAAATCCCTTCAGCCATTTTTGCCTGATTGAGGCACAAACATACAAACTTTCACATCCTATTAATATTATAAATGTGAATGTTTGTATGTTTGTTTAACTGTTAAAAAAAGAAACAAAAAATATTCTAGCACAAAATACTTTAACATCGTTCTGTTCTCCTGGTACTTGTGAATCTGTAGCGCTCATTATTCCAGCCCCGAAATTACTTCTACATGCTTCTGACTAGTGATGGGGAAAAGGAACATTCTCGTTCCGAGAATATTCTCGTGAGCGGAGAACATACGAGAACTTATGAGAACTTAAAACGAGTAGGTGATCCTTCCAGTTATAACATGAAACAGATAACTTTGATCATTTTTATTTTCATTATTAGATGTAATTAACATACATTTCATTGTCTATAATAGGACAGTGGTGCCATAACTAGCAGCTTTAATAAACTTAATTACCTACTTGTTTGATTCTGTACTTTGTAAAAGGTTTCTATTTTTAAATAGAACTCAATGATCCAAAGTTAATTGTACTTTAGCAAGGAATTATAATTAAGAAGTACTTAACTCCTATAAGGTGCTATGAATATGTGATTTTAGTAGAAAAATATTTATTTTTGGTACCAGCATATTTTGATTTAATGAAGAGAAATTACTATGACGTCCCTATTTTTACTTTATTTTGACAAAATTACAAGAATAAAGATCTTCTAGCGCATACCCTTCACATCTGGAGTGAGGCCATCGAGAAACACGGAGGCACTTGTGGTCTCCCTAGACATCTCTAAGGCCTTCGACGGGGTCTGGCACGATAGCATTATTGGCAAACATCCTTCCTATGGTCTGCCCGCCGGATTGTGTGATTGGATTTCAGATTTCCTGAGGGTTCGGTTTACCGAGTAGTCATAGATGGCTGCTCGTCCGAACTGCTGGATGTTAGTGCCAGGGTTCCTCAGGGGTCGGTGCTCTCGGCAACATTTTTCCTGCTGCATATTAATGAACTGCTAAATCCCGGTACCTTTGGGTGTGTAGACGATAGCAGTGTTGCTGAGAGAGAGATACGTGTCAAATGCACGAGCTGGTGGGTCGCAGATTCGGTGTCTTCGGGAGGCTATGGCTTGAACTTGTCCTTACAGGCTGTCTCTGAATGAGGCAAGTTCAATGCAGCTAAGACCCAGGCGAGTCTTTTTTCCGCTAGAAGGAGCCAATTCCACCTAGCTCCGTCTTTTCGAGGTGTAACCGTGCCGATAACCGACCGTCCGACTTGAGCTTCTTGGTGTTACGTTAACATCTACCCTCAACTTTGGTCCTTTCATTTAGGCAAAGAACCAAAAACTTAGGGATCCTAGCAAAGGTGAGACGGTACTTTACGCTAGTACAGCTGCTCAAACTTTATCAAGCGCAAGTTCGATCGTGTATGGAGTACTGCTCTCATCTTTGGGATGGATCTGCTAGGTACTAGCTTGATGTCCTTCAGTCAATCGAGAAACGAGCCAAGAGGATCATCGGCAATGATAGGCTTGTTGAGATGAAGCTTCAAAGCATCAACGCCGAGTTACTGTCAGTTTTCTATCGGTTTCAATTTGGGAAATGTGCGACGGAATTGCATAATTTAATTCCGCCGAGTCCGTTCCATCATCGGACCACAAGAACAAGACGTACGGCGGTGCGCCACCGGTATACGGTGGACATCCCATCCACTTGCACAAAACGTTTTGGGAACACATTCATTGTGCGTATAGCTAAGGAGTGGAATTCTCTGCCAGGGTCGGTTTCCTGATAGCTACAAACTGGAAGTCTTTAAATCAAGAGTGAATAGGTTACTTCGAGCAAGCATCATCTTCGACCGCATCATCGCTTACCTTCAAGTGAGACACTGGTCAAACGCTTGCCTAACAATAGTAAAAAAAACTAGCCAAGTGCAAGTCGGACTCGCATGCAAAGGGTTCCGAACCAATTTCATTTTTGTAACAGGTTATTTAAACACTGTAGACTTGTTATAGGTTTTCCTGTAATCTAGGTAAAGAACTATTATCTGCACTATTTGTCAAAATTTCGGGCTCAGTAGTTTCGGTTTTTTGGCCTAATTCCTTGAATAACTTCAAAACTTCATTTTAAAATCATAAAAAATATACTTAAAATTTTCTCAGTAAGACCTTTCATTTGATATGTCGCACGATAGTTTGAAAAACTTATTTTTGAAGTTTTCTAATTTGACACCCAAAAGTGATCCCCAAATTCAAAATTTATTTATTTACGTAACGCGTCCGTGTTTGGGTCACTGAAGTCCATATGTGTACCAAATTTCAACAGAATCCGTCCATTCGATCCGGAGAAAACTGGCTGTGATAGACGGACAGACGGACAAACAGATAGACAGACAGACACCCGAGTGATACTATAAGGTTTGCGTTCTGTGTTCGGAACTATTGGAAACCTAAAAATGATGGTTTTGTTATCAATTGATGCTGTATTTTAGTTTTGAAAATCCCCATAATGCAGTTTGCTTCACGAAATGTTTCAAAATACATATAACATACGAGTAACACACACAAATTTCAAGACATGATTAGATTATAGTTAGGTTTTGTTACTACGTTTTTAAGTTCTCATAAATTCTCTGCTCGGAGAACATTCTCGAGAACATATCCGCAAAGTTCTCGCTAAGAGAATGTTCTCGAGAATTTCCCATCACTACTTCTGACCTCCTGGTGCTTTTGAATCCTAACCACTCACAATTCCAACCCTGGAAATACTTTGACATGTTTCTGGTCTCCTGGTACATAATAAATTTTTAGCATTCACAATCCTAGCCCCGAAAATACTTCGACATGTTTCTGGTCTCCTGGTACTTTTGAATTCTAACCGGTCACAATTCCAGCGCCGGAAATATTTTGACATGTTTATGGTTTATGGTACTTGTGAATTTTTAGCGCTCATAATAATTACAGCCAAAGAAATACTGCTTCAACATTTTTCTGGTCTCCTGTCACATGTGAATCTATCGCGTTTACAATTCCAACCCGAAAAAAAACTTCTACATATTTCTGTTCGACGGTTAAAAAAAAACGAAAAACATTCTAGCCCAAAAATACTTTTACATCGTTCTGTTCTCTTGCTACTTGTGAATCTTTAGCGCTCCCAATTTCAGCCACGGAAATACTACGACATGTTTCTGTTCTCCTGGTACTTGTGAATCTGAAGTACTAAGGCAGCAGAAGCGCTTGGTTTCCACTTCCTCCTCAGTCTCCATTAAGCCATGCCTTCTACCGGGATAAAAAGTAGCCTATGTTTGATTCCAGGTTGTGAACTATATGTGTACCAAATTTCATCCAAATCCCTTCAGCCATTTTTGCCTGATTGAGGCACAAACATACAAACATTCACATTTATAATATTAGTAGGACTAGCTCAATCGGTTCAGTAGTTTTGGCGTGAAAGCGCGACAGACAGACAAACAGACAGACAGACAGACAGAGTTACTTTCACATTTATAATATTAGTAAGGATTGAGTCTTTCGTTACCGGTGACTGACTCAGTGACTAAGTGACTGATAGACGACGCACAGGCTAAACTAATCGTCGTAGAAAGCTATGCCTTGGGGAGTGTAGAGGGGAGCACTAAGAGGATTGGAGAGGATTTCCCGAAATTCCTTCGGAAACTGGAAAGAACGGGATATGCGCATACGAAGTTGCGGGTAAAAGCTAGTTTTAATATTAGGATTTATATCTATAGACACGATGTCCTTAACCTGTCCTGTCAATCAATGGATGGTTATATTATAAGAATATCTAGTAAGTGGAAGGCCAAAGTATCTCCGTTTGATGTAATCATGACTGTCTGATTCAACCGATACGTTTTATTGAATCAATATGTTATTAATATTTATAAACTTACCCTTTCTTTATTACATTTCCCACATTATCTTCATCGTTATAATAATTATGATTTGTGTACTGCACCAGTGAGTCACGCACTTGAATGCATCCCATTCATCTCACTGACATTACTTGTATTCATCCTTACTATTATTATATGTATTTAATTATTATAAATGCGAAAGTAACCCTGTCTCTCTGTCTGTCTGTCGCGCTTTCACGCCAAAACTATTAAACCGATTTAAATGAAATTTGGTACACAGATAGTCTAGAACCTGAGAAAGGAAATGGGCTACTTTTTATCCTGGGAGTATATTCCCTAGGGACCACGCGGGCCAAGCCGCTGGCAGAAGCTAGTGTATGCAAAGTTGTGTTAAAATCCATTGACTTTCAATCTTTTTAGTTATAATTAAGTTTCTCAGATTAGTTAATAGATTATGTATCGTTAGTGAAATGGCTCATGTTACTAAAAGGAGGAAAAAAATATAAAATTATTTCGATGATGGATCCTAGTTTTAGGCAAACAGACTACTCTTTTGAATTTGGGCAATATGTCATTGTTATAGTGATTTGACGGAGTTGTTGCTTATAAGCGTCTTAACTAAAGGTAACTGTAAAATTTGACAATACTTTGTAGTCCGCTAGTTCACTTTTCGCTGCGCAATACCGCACCCCTCTGTCTTATGAATTTGATACTGCCCAGCGACTCACGGAAGGTTTCGAGTCACCTTTGGGTTTGTCTACCTGTATCTCTTACTAGTTGAGTTTTAGTGCAATTAATCATCTTATTCTTTTCCCAATTTATTTGGTCGTACAAAGCAATAAATAGGGAATCTTTATCTATTAAGTAAATAATGTGAAGTAAAATAAAGTTCTGTAGTGGCGAACTGGCGACCGCGTACCGGAAGACGCAACGTTGGAAGGCCTCCCACAATGTGCACCGATGACCTGGTGAAGGTCGCGGGTGGCCGATGGATGCGAGACGCGCAGGACCGGTTGTTGTGGCGACGCTTGGGGGAGGCCTATGTCCAGCAGTGCACGTCTTTCGGCTGATATGATGATAATGATGAAATAAAATTGTGCATTTATGTAATTTTACCTCAAAAAACCGACGTAAAATTTGTGTAATCTGTGGTAGATTAGACATGTTGCGGGCCGCATAGATATTAGCCGCGGGCCGTGGTTTGGATAGCACTGGATTCGATGATCCCCCATACTTTGTGTGCTGTCACAAAACGAATGCTTACTTATAAACAATACCTTTGTTCCAGATAACCAAAGATGGAGACGCGATGGAACTTCGTCATCGTTTGGACGGCGCTTTGTTTTGCCTCAGGTAAGGAGCCAAATAATACATGACGACAGACTTCCGATTTTCGTCAATCAATTTCATGCAACCATCTGTCACTGCATTACACGATAGGTTATCCGTCAGTCACAGCGTAACTGTGGTAAAACTGACAGCAAAACCTACCGTGTAATGGACGCCTTAGTTAGACCCCATTCAAGTCATAATCTGCCGAGATACCCGTCCAGGACAACGGCGCTTTCACTTACAAAGCTTTTAACAGTACCATTGTTTCACTAAGAGACAGTTTACAACTAAAACTGATAAATACTAACAGTGAACAGTATACTTGTAACAATAACACTAATAATGGAACCGGAACAGTGATTAACACAATTATCGGGCAAGCTGCGGTTCTTTCTCTGCGTATAGATTTTAACTGCTAATGTCTGTAATTGAAGTCGAACATTGTGTAATATAGGTTTTTGGAGCGAAAGTTTGCTTTTTCTTAACGGCCATTTTGAATTTGTAGAATTTTTTGCGGCATCATTAGCCGTTTTCTTTCGAAGTAATTTATGGGTTCGAATATTAAATTTTTCTTAAAAATTCATTCTCATTTGTATTCGTCTTATGGCGTCATCATTGGAAATGGTTATTTTATTTCTTAATGAGGTATTTAATTCTTATAGGTTCAGGGTTATCTATACTAATAAATAAAATTGAAGAGTTTGTTTGTTTGTTTCCTTGCTTGAACGCGCTAATCTCAGGAACTACTGCTCTGATTTGAAAAATTCTTTAAGTGTTAGATAGCCCACTTATCGAGAAGGGCTATAAGCTATTTATCATCACGCTAAGACCAATAGGAGCGGAGTAGTAATGAAAATTGTGACGCAGACGAAGTTGCGCGGGTTAACAAGTATCTTATACTAGCGCGTTCAAGAAAACAAACAAACTCTTCAGCTTTATATATTAGTATAGAGATAGATGGATTTAGATACCAACCTAAATAGTTTGTACAAAACGTTTAAAAGCTTTCATTATTACCACAACACAAAACAGTTATTGCTGTCTGTTGGTCAGTTAAAAAATTGCGCTTACTCTCCCATAGTTATATCGTTTCAAGACAGCTGCAGTTCTTGAAAAGATCTGGGAAGAAATATTATACAGAGATTAGATAGCTTATATTCATCTTGTTGTTGTAAGTATATGTAATGAATGTAAATCTGTCTCTTTCCAGGGTCCACAAACATGTTACCAGTATTCACCCAGGACATGAACAACCTAGCGTTATCAGAGAGCACGCCAGTCGGCACGATAGTGTACAGGCTACAGGGAACAGACCCTGAAGGATTACCGGTAAGATACTTTACTAGAGCTTTCATTCTAAGGTATTCTCGATTAATTTTTCTGATCCCTGTTAGTAGAGCCCAGTACAAACAGATAAACTGAGACTGAGGGTTAATAATGAAATGGCACTTTTTTTTTTAAACTTTGCCCCACACTAGTAATTTCTCCTGTATCGTGGGTGCGTTTACATACATATAATCTCACATACACAAACATCCAGACCCGGAACAACTATCTGGCCATACAAATATTTGTTCCGTGCGGGAATCGACCCGCGACACGCAGCGCAGCAGTCAATCGCTCAACCACTGCGCCAACCGTGCCAAACACTGTAAAGTAATAACACAATTATCGTATGTTGCGTTGCATACGATAAGTGTGTCTCTACTGCATAGTTTTTCATATGAAATCAAGAGTCCCGATATCATAATGCGTTGCATACGAACGTACGACCAGTTTGTCTTTTGCTTTATTATTCAACGAATTTTTATTATCATCATCACAAAAAGAGTTAATAAAACACATATTACTGTGCTCATTAAATGCCAGACGACATCGCGGCAGGCCAAGGCGACGTTGGCGGAAGTAGCTCGATTCCTACCGAAAAGACTGGCCTGAACTAGCAAAGGACAGAGTTATGTGGAAAAGGGCGAGGGGAGACCTTTGCTGAGCAGTGGGACAAAATAGGCTCTATGAATAAAAAAATATGTTGTGTTAAAAAAATTCAGTAGTTGAGTTTTCCTTATTATTCTATGACTAAAAAAAATAGCCGTATATCAAAATGTAGATAGTAAATTGTCTTTGAGATAAGTAGTGTAAATTCCATTAAAATACGCCCGGCGGTTTGGGTCCGATGGTCGTTTTTATGCCCGTGTTAGACATATCAAATTAATTACACTATGTTGAATGAATAAAACTCTTAATGTTCATCTTATATGAAATTATTAAGAAAATAGTCCAATGTAACATATTTTTATTTTTTTTTCAAAAAATTACGACTAGCCGTTTAGACGTGATACTCATTTTAAAATCAGCCACTGAGCCGTATCAGCGCCGAACATAGGCCAGGGGAGGACGACAAAGAACTTACGATTTCAGAACTTATCTTACTTACTATTTATAAATGCGTAGGTAAGTTTAGATGTAATTTTGTCTGTTACTCAATCACTCCGGAACCGCTGTATGGATCTGGATGCACGCATCGCAATTATAATCTGCAATAGCACATAGGCTACTTTTTTATCCCGCACGTGGGCGGAGCCGCTGACAGAAGTTAGTTCATTAATAAAATAATTTTGTTTGTTTTCAGATAAAATACAGCTTAGTGGGTACAGACAAGTTTTCAGTGGACCCAGAAACTGGCAACGTGACATTAGATCGACCACTGGACAGAGAGGTAAAAATACTTTTCATTAAACTCCATCTATCTCTGCCCAACCCTTCTGTATTCCCCTTACAGACGTGATAGTAGGTGTGATTAATTGATATAGATGGGCAATCCACCCAATTTTCTGGGAGTATATGGGTGTTTTACCAAAACAGATTAAACCGGGTGGATTGCCCCATCTATAAAAATGATATATCCCAGTATAAGATTGACGTTATGATATGTAAAAGTCAATTTGGTACTAATATGAGAGTTTCTTGAACTGTGACGGACATTTTCTTGATGCTAATCTTAAAGTGGTTTGCTCTACAATCATTCATATGTATGTGGCTATTTATACGTTCAGTGCCGTCATTATTACACTTTTTATAACACTTTTTCTTGCACTGCTTGAATAAAATTAAAACGAAAAAAAAAACAAAGACGTGTGTACTGTACGGTAAAAATATGACGTTTTTATGTAGGTGTTGTAGCTTTGCTCTCCGGCGCATTTAAATATAAAATTTTATGTTTAATAGCGACAAAGACCCCAAAATTCAAGGCTGGTTAACGTTCTCAGACTTGAATTTTACATAATAACAAAGCAATTACTGAAACAATTAAAATTATTTAATAGTATTATGAGCATTTCAAGTATTATAATAAAAATTATGCAAAATGTTTTATATTATGCTGATTATGCTATAAAAAATCGTAGTATGTGGCATATGGCGGTATTTAATTCCGCCTTTAACGCACAAGGTCTAGGAATTCCTTATTGAAGTATTTAATAAAGATATACAACCTCATACAACTTTTTGCTTAACCTAAGAAACCAAGGCAGGATTCTCACCAACATATTATCACGCATGTAATAAGGATTAGACAGAGATGTATAGGGAATGTGCACGAAGAAGACTGTGCCATCTAGGGTTGCAATTTCAAAACTCAGGAGTAAAATATACCTGACAATGACACTTCTGAGCTGCCACGTATAGTTCCTGCACGTTCCCTATCTAAACTCTATACTAATATATAAAGCTGAAGAGTTTGTTTGTTTTCTACGCGCTAATCTCAGGAACTACTAGTCCTGGTGGTGGGATAGCCCATTTATTGAGGAAGGTTATAGGCTATATATCATCACGCTAAGACCAATAGGAGCGGAGCAGTAATGAAAATTGTGACGCAGACGAAGTTGCGCGGGTCAGCTAGTCTACAATAATAAATAATTGTACAACTAACATTTGGCAAGTAATGACCAAGTCCAATGTCACATCGGGCGGGTTAATATACCCGCCTCATGTGACATGGGACTTGGACTAATCCACACTGTTACCCGCCCAAATCCACACTGCAGAATTCACTGTTATCATCAGCAAAAATATTCCCATAAAATGATAAGAAGAAATCGTTTCCTCCTTCTACAAGTAAAATGAAACCAAAAGGAAAGTATTACAGCACATTTTGTAGTCAGAGAGAACCATCTAATCATCATCATAAAATTCCAGGTGGAAGACACAATAAAGTTCCTGGTCTCCATAGAGGATGAAGACCCTGCCAAGGTGCAGAACTTGGTGCAGAGGCAGCCGGTCACCGTCATCGTGCTCGACGAGAATGATAACCCGCCGATGTTTAAAAATGTAAGAGACGGATTATAAGATGAAGTATGTGTCTAACAGTGAAAAGAGTGATGACGCGCCAATAAAAAACCCACGATGCACAGTCTCGAACAAATGCAACACTCGAAACTGTCGTCAAAAACTGACATGTATCAAGTGTCATGTGTGAGTTGTGTGTATATACTATAAATATTTTTTTTTTGCAAATTCAACCTTACACGGATCGCTTAAAGTTGTTTTACAAAGCAGTGAAGTATAGTGAGTGATGCACAATTTTTTTTGCAAATTCAACCTTATACGGATCGCTTAAAGTTGTTTTTACAAAGTAGTGCAGTATGGCGAGCGATGCGAGACTGTTTGAAACGAGCGCACAATTATACATTATGCGCTTGTTTTTTGCGGACGTATTTGAGATGCTGTGTGTGTATCTTGGGTTTTTTATATATCAATGTGACGCGCATTTGAATATTTGTCACATTCAATTTGCGTGAATTTAGCCAAAGACGTGTTCACTACATAATCTGACTGTAAAGATCCTGCTACTGGTTCTTAGATTCCAACCCTAAGATATACCAACTGAACGTATACTAGTTAGATTTAATTGGTGGATGTTCCGTGTCGTTGAATGCTTAAGCATTATTCTTGTAGCTTAAATAAATAAATGTTAATGATTATTGCATCAACTGAAATTCTTATTCTACTTACAATATGGAGCATCCTTTTAAGCAAATGTTTTGCTTGTGTTAGAAAAACAAGTTTTAGCTTTATTGCAGCCACAAAACGAGTCAAGCAAAACAGAAGGAACAAGGGTCTTAGAATCAATTGATTCTTGATTCGTCTAGATAGCTACAAGATTGTACATTGTAGAATGCAATGAAGAAATTGAGTATTGAGAATAATCTTTATATGCTCATTTGAAAATTCCAGAGTCCTTATGAAGTCGACGTGCCAGAAGACGAGGAAGTTGGGAAGACTCTGCTGGAGAACATATTGGTTGAAGACAGGGATTCTGTGGGGGACAGCCTTGAAGTAGGATGTGTGCCCAATGAACAGGTAAACTATTATGATTAAACCTATAGCGGGTATGCGGAACAGAGAGTAAAATTCCGCAAACCTCCATTGAAAAGGGAGGATCCTCAGACTAGACGAGGTTGTTGTGTCTGGCGGGCAACTGCCCGATAGTTGATATTCGGACTGTTGTATGTTCAAATCGTATGGTAAACTCTGATACGGCGATGCAGGATTTCGTAGTATTAGTTCGCTGCTGGTTGGATAGATGACGTAGCGGTTCTTTTTGTTGCGATGTAGATTGATGCGGTGATGGTTTCTCTTGTGGCGGTGTTGATACCGCAACAAACGGGATAAAAAGTAAAATCTGGAAAACGTTGGAATCTAAAATCCTTTTTACCTTCACTAATCTACTACTGGTTAAAATCGCGAAAGCAGATAGAAGGGTCCCAGGTATGATTCCAGTTTGGAAACGAAAATTGGAGATGTCCTAAGGAACTCGTTGGGTTAGTGGTTTAGGAGGCGGATTTTGTGCTTATTTCATGCAAATACTAAGACTTGCTATTAATTTTATGTATGATATATTTACCTGGACGCAAAATGTTGCGGTTCTGACTGTACAATATACGTAGTTACTAACTTGCCGATGTCTTTCAGTGGCCTGAAGCATGCGAGACTTTTGAAGTGGTTGCCCTCAACTCCTCAGCTCATCAATACACCGGTGCCTTGGTGCTCAGGAAACCGCTTAACTACAACGAGAGGCAGTTCTACCAGTACCAGCTATATGCAACCGTGAGTATTGATAACGATTATATTCTTAGAAATAAATAAAAAAGAAAAAACATGTCTTTGAAGAAAGTCCATCTGGTACACACACATAAAACAAAATTGAATCGTAAGATAGGATTTTTTGTCATACTCATAACGTCCTTTGCACACTAAGTGAGAAATGGATAAAAAGAATTACCGGATGGGTTCCATTAAATGCCAGAAGCCTTCGATCATGATTAAATGCCGACAGACCAAGGCGAAAATGGTGGGACGATCTCGACTCCTACTGAAAAGACTGGCTCGAACTGACAGAGTGACAGAGTTCTGGGGAAAAGGAAGAGTCCTTTTGCCCAGTAGTAGGCTAGATGTAGACAAATGTCATATTCATCACCACAGTATGCACCCTGTCATTTCTCATCAGAATTGACATGCATCAGAAGGTGCACCTTTTTATTTTCTGTTGTTATAACCCAATATTGTTCTCAACCTGGGTTCTCTCCTTCAGGACGGCACCCTGAACTCGACAGCGCACGTGGAGATCAAAGTGGTGGACGTGCAGAACTCCCCGCCCGTGTTCAGCGGCGCGCTCAGCGGAGCGCTGGCCGAGGACGCGCCAGTGGGCACGCTGGCACTCACCGTGAAGGCGCGGGATGCTGACAGGGCGCAGCCCAGGAGTGTGCTGTTGGAGCTGGTTACCAGTGAGTTGACACTACGAGACTAACTAGTGCTTCAGTACTAAAATAGGAGAATTTGTATTGTCTGTGGCTGACCGTCATTAAAAACTTTGTTTACCTCATTTTCCAGATCCCCTTGATTTCTTCTTACTGGACAGCCAAACAGGCGAATTAAGAACAGCTAAACCATTGGACAGAGAAGCTTTAGCAGACCCTTCTTCACCACTCAATCTTACCGTTAGGGTGGGTATAACTATATTCTTGTGCAGATAATTTTATTGTTGTTTGGAGGTATGCGGAACAGAAAGTAAAGTCCCGCAAACCTCCATTGCAAAGGCAGGATCGTTCAACCAGACGGTTGTTGTGTCTAGCGGGCAAAGCCCGATAATTGATATTCGGACTTTTGTATACAACGTGTATTTATTCTGTGTAAACGCAATACCTCTTAAGGGGTCATTGTACTCATCATTATGAACAACTTTTCCTATGGGACCAATCCCGAAATCGCGAAAAAAAAATAACGCACAAACGTGTATAGGTGAGTCGATTTTTTTTTCGCGATTTCAGTGTTGGTCCCATAGTGAAAGCTGTTCATAATGATGATTTCAATGACCCCTTAAGAGGTATTACTTTTATTCTGTTACAGGTTGTATATGTTCAAATCGCATGGAGTACTCTGATACCGCGATTTTGTCAGTAGTTCGCGGTGTAGATTTTGTGACAATGATTTTTCTTGTGACGGCATTGATGTCGCTACAGTTTAAACAGTGTAATTCTGTGAAAGTCTGCTAAGATACCATTTGATCATGTTGTCATCAGATGATTGAAAGATCAGATGATTCAAGCAGGAGACTATCTATTTATATTCGTCTGAAACTGTCCCTAATCTTGCTTTGATTTATCTGATAGCTTTGCTGATCTCACTGCAACTTTTATTTGGTTATGAATGTACCCAAACTTAAATCCCACTTCTGATTCCACAGGCAACGGAAGTAGTAAACGGCGCCCCCTTGATCTCGGAGCTAACCTCAACGCTAGCCACAGTGACCATCACTATAAAGGACGTGAACGACGAGCCGCCGCGCTTCAACCGGCGCGAGTACAGTGTGGAGATACCCGAGAGCCTGCCCATTGGCACGCCGCTGCCCAACCTGGATATGGTGGTTACCGATACTGATGTGGTGAGTGTGTTATTCATTAACCTTTTGAACGCCAGAGCGAAAACGCATCGGCGCACCTCCCACGCCAGGCCACAAATTCAGCGTACTATTCAGATACCTACAAAAAAAAATAGGGATTCCAACATCCGTTCTATAAGTTATCGATAACCAATTAATCATTGCTTTTCGTCCCATATTTTGAAATAAAATATTACTTGTTACATTATTATTTTATTTAATTTGACCCTATTTCGTATCATACTATCGTTAAAAAGCGGTTACTAAGTTCTAAACAACCTAAAAGCAGACATTAGAACTACAAACGAATAAATCAAATAAGGATAAGGTACATCACTAATCTCGTTCGTGACGTCATGCGCCGTCGGGAAGAGCCGACTCTGGCGTGGCTGGCACGACATTTGACAACTTCTTCGCATGCGAGTAGGGATGTGACGTTGTGGGACAGAATAAATATTAATCATATAAGTAGTATTTAACAAAATTTTACTCAATTTACTTATAATTAGTCTGAATCTTCATAGCTTGGCTTCGAAATAACTGTCGAAATAATAGTAAGCTACTTTTAATAAAATATTTCACAAATTTTAAATATAAATTACCTTACTTACCCATCACTAACTATCGTGTCTTGCCGACTGTGGCGTGTGGAGGAATACTTTTTTACGGATTTCGATTAGAAATTTTTGATGATTGTTTTTATAGTGAAATGTAACTAATGGATATTTTTGTGCCATTTTACCATATATAATTAATGTAGTTTTAAATAATAGGAAAAAGAAACAGAAAACTTAGTTTAGTATATTTATTTTGTACTTAAAAAATGTCGTTATTGTGTCGTATTGGGGACGATTTCATTTGTCGGCTATAGCCGACCGTGGCGCTCAAAAGGTTAAAGAGTTGTAATGCCCCGGCTACACGCTCCGTCTTACCTGAGAGCATGCCTGCAGGCAAGACGGAGTAGCCGCGGCATAACTTCAACACTAGCCACAGTGACCATCAACTGAGCTCAGTCTACTGGTGTCGTTCGAGCTGTGAACACGTCCAGACACCGCCGCCTGTTCCGAATACTTGGTCAGTGTACCTATTGTATGAGAATATTGTTCTTGTGACTTTGAGTGTGAATTATAATTTGATTTAAAAGCAAATCGTTTTTCTATTGCGCAATAACCAACACGTCCCATAGTACGCTGACTGTAGTTCCAATATTCCAGCTGATGTACCTAGAGAGTTGTACCATCTCCGACATCAGAAGTGGGATTTGTGTTGGTTCTGGC
This sequence comes from Lacanobia wlatinum, assembly GCA_947578705.1. NCBI lineage: Eukaryota > Metazoa > Arthropoda > Insecta > Lepidoptera > Noctuidae > Lacanobia > Lacanobia wlatinum. The sequence continues at coordinate 4,269,836 of OX388035.1, forward strand.
GCAAAATAAAATCTGTAAAAGTGACCGTTGGCGTCCCGATTGTTCGATTGACTGATGTATTTTCGACATACTTATGAGTATTCCCATTCTTCCAGGGTCTCAACTCAGTGTTCACACTACGTCTGTCAGACGAGATGGGCGCGTTCATCGTGGAGCCTTCCACCGCCACCGGCAGTGCCTCGGTGACGCTGAGGCTCAACTCCTCCCTGGACTATGAGGATCCGAACCAGAGGAAATTTATTTTGGAGGTGAGTTTTGAGTGCTGTGGTTTATGGGAAAGTTTTTAACGAACATTAAATAGAAGGTGGACATTTTGTGTATTATATATATGGCTCTACTAACTACTAAGACCCTGTCTAGCTACCTAATGTGGGCAAAATTGAGTACATTGTGGAATGCAATAAAGTATTGAGTATTGAGTGTTGTACTTACTTCATATTGATGAAGTAAGCACAACTTATCTCAATTAACGTGACTGCTTTCTATTCTATTGTTTTAGTTTTTTTTTTACAGATTTATGGAAATTAAAGCTTATGAACCCGTAAAAGATACTGTACAAAAGACTGACATAATGCAGTTGGCATTTTCTTCCAGTGCAGAGTGTAGACATATTTTGTATTGAGGCCTAAACAGCAAAGTGTTGCTTACTTTCCAGGTGATAGCAGAAGAGCTGCACACATCTCCTCGCTTGTCGTCTAAGGCCAGCGTCACCATTTCCCTCACCGACGTCAACGACAACGCGCCGCAGTTCGCTGATGAGCCCTACTCGGCGACGGTGGCTGAGAGCGCCCCCGCGGGTACTAGAGTCGCCAGTGTGAGGGCTACTGATAGGGATACTGGCAGGTACATATTCTACATTGCCTCAAACATTTTAACGATAGCTTTGGTTCTCATGCGGATATCATCATTCCTGATTCGATCACGCAAGGAAACTCTAAGAAAGAAAGAAAGAAAAAGCGTTTATTTGCGTCAAGTATGACGCATACCAAAAAATAAATAATTAAATAGAACAAAATTATAATTTTATAAAAGTTGGGAAGATATGTGTCACACTCGCGCAAAACGGCCATCGCTCAGCATAATGCTAGGAATTGTGTGCGAGACAGAGCCACAGCGCTCATTTTCAGCGTCAGCCGGCGTTGAGTATGACGCCGATCGGAGCAGCATAAAAAGTAATTAAAACGAGTCAAATAAATACATAAGGGTAAAATATAATAAATAAGACGGTGAGTAGATAGCAACAGACTGTTGTGCAGACGGTGGAATATGGCCGACTAATAGTGGCGCGCACAACTCTAAAAAAATAAGCATAGCCCTCTCAGAACAATCACCAGTGTTACTACTATTCGCAGGTTCGGCACGGAAGGCATAGTGTACCAGCTGTCAGGCAATGGCGCGGAGTTGTTCCGCGTGGACAACCGCAGCGGGGTCATCACCGTGGCGCCCTGTGCCACGCCTGGGCAAGCGCCCTGTCTGGACTATGAGACCAGGAAGGACTACTTCTTGCAGTATAAGGTAGACTATCAGAAAAAAAAAATCGTCTCGTACATTAAAGTATGTTACACAGAGGTAACTCCGGTTAGTTATAAAATATACTTGTTCTTTTAGCTTTTACTTATTCATTCTAACCCTATGTCAGAAACAAGACGTAACACTGTTTATTTATGCTGAATCACAAAATATAGCAAAACTTACAGAAATGTTTTGAATAACATTATTATTGTCTTCCGTAAAGAGGAAGACAATATTTATATTATTATCATCATCATCGTTGTGGTTAATCGAAGAACAAGATGAAAAAAATGTATGATAGCAACCATTTTCAAAATTCTACTCTGTAACATATTGTTACGCGCCAGACTTAGCTGGGTACAGTGGTACCCAACTGATAAGGCGCGTCGTGAATCTTCGTTCAGAAAAGAAGAATTCGAAAAGAAAGTATGGCCCCGAAGCTTAACGAAAGAAAGCAAACTTACAATCAACCTTATATCACTATTATAAGGTTTATAATACACTGCAGCTGTTAGTTCGTCTCACTCGCGTCACGTGCATGCCACGCGCGCTAACATGGCGGCAGCTGCCGACCAATAGCGGTACAGAAAAAAGAAGCGCGGTGCGTGGAGCGTGCCGATTGGTCAATAGCATTTCCCGCGCTTTGAAAATTCATCTTCTGCGCAGGTACATCGATAAGCCATATCAGTTGGGTACTACTGTACTTAACGACATTTACGTGCTAGTGACGCCATCTAGTATCGAGTAGTAGAACTAAGTGGAGTCACGATGTTTTTAGACTTTTCTATGCTAGAACATTATCGATGTTTCGACACCTGATCATTCGGGACCAGTATGTACCCGAATTTTCCATACTAGAAGGTTCTAGAAATAACTGTCGGTATAAAAAGGGCGGACATCCGGGGACTGGGGTCATCCCTCCAAGATTAGTAGGATTCGCCGTCCTAGGCATACCCTCGTCGATCCTGACGAACAAGTCACCATCCTTCAAGAAAGCTATAGGGAAACCAGCACTATCAGAAAACACAGATACAGACTGCGTTCCGTATTCTGGCCTCGCCGTCGACGCCCTTCGCGACGCGTTTAGGTTTAGGTTATTCATATCCTATTTGCATAACAGGCGACAGTACGTAGAGATTAAATCGGTAGAAGACGGAGAACAAAAAATTTACAAATCCAAGCTAGTTACTATGTGTCGTGGTGTTCCTCAGGGATCTGTTCTGGGCCCTATTTTCTTTATTCTATTTCTAAATGATTTGATTGAGTTCATTAAAAAACGTTTTACAGATACAAGTCTAATTATTTTTGCTGATGACACCAATGCAATTGTTTCTGCAGATAACTTAAATAATTTAGAATCTAAAATTAATAGTGTGCTAAAAGCTTTTGAAAACTGGTTTGTAACAAATAACTTGCAACTTAATGCAAATAAAACAAAGTGTATATTATTTAAATCGACGGTCCGGAAGAATGCTGGTATTGAGGCTATTTCTTGTGGTAAAAAAGTGGAAGTAGTTGACCATGTCAAATTCCTCGGTGTTCACGTTGACGCGCTGTTGAACTGGAAGGTAGAGATTTTGTCTTTGACAAAGTCTGTTAGCTCGGCATGCTATGCAATCAGAACTCTGAGGGAAGAACTAACTTTGCCTCAACTCAGAATGGTATACTTTGCTCTAGTGGAATCTAAGATGAGATATAGTATTGAGTTCTGGGGCAACAGTTATAAGTACAATGTCCACTCGGCATTTATAATTCAGAAAAGAGCTTTAAGGACTATGCTACGCTTAAAACAGACAGAATCGTGCAGGGACCATTTCATCAGACTTCGAATTTTAACTGTGCCATGCCTCTATATTCTGGTATTGCTAACCAAACTTGTTAAGAATTTGCACAATATTGAAACAAATGAACAAAAACAAGCTAGAGATAAGACTCGTAGGAAAGACTTACCGAACTTAATCCAACCAAAACTGAACGTGGTTCATCATAGTACACGGTATCAATCTGTCTTTCTCTACAATAAGTTACCTTTAGAATTTAAAAGCATAACTAGCTCAAACCTATTTAAAAATAAATTAAAGACATATTTATTGAGGAAGGCCTATTATAGCATCCACGAATTTATAGATGACATGCGATAATATAATTAGTTGATTCTGAATTTATTATAATGAATGTGGATTTTTTTTTTTTTTTCTCTTTGGTTAATTTTTATTATGACAATTCTTTTTTAATTTTAATTTGGTATAATTTTGACATTCCATTTTTATTGTAATTTATTTTTTTTTCATTTTGGTTTATTTTTATTGTGACATTTCTTTTTTCATTTAAGTAGGTATAATCTTGACATTCCATTTTTATTTATATTATTTGGTATTAATTCATTAATTAACTGTATTTTAGTGTTTGTATTGTTTATTTGTTTGTTTGTATTATTTGCTAGCGATGTTTTTATTTTATTTTCTACACAATTTATGTTGTTTTGAAATAAATGACTTATGACTTATGCCCCCCGTCTTTTGCCTAACGAGCCAGCCCGCGCCGCTGAGCCTTTAGCGTTAAACTCCCCAAATAATGACATTACCCAGCCAGTCCCTTGCTGCCCTCCCCTAAACGACGCCGCTTAACCGAGGTCCGTACCCCACAGGAGGTGCCCTCAGCGAGCGAAGTTTTAGTTTATAAGTTGCATAGCCTCGGCTGGGGGCCTTAAATTCACTTGAGGCCCACACAGGCAAGTCCGGTTAAGTAGTTACAACCTTCCCAGGTTTGTAACTGCGAGTGGTCTCCGACAAAAAAAAAGGACTGGGTTCAGTATTGAATTGGCGATACAAGCGATAACTTCGAAAGCGACTTCAACTGTGAATTAAAGTGAAGTGTTCAGTAGTACGATTGTGTGTTATAATTATTGTTTAAAGTGATAATTACTGTTGTAAATTAAAGTGTCATTTTTGGTTAATTAATCGGCTATTTTTATTGTCACTGTTAAGTACGAGAACAGACGAGTGAAACCAATGCTTGCTAGTAACGCACCTACGTTTATTCGCGTACATACTTATCGGTGCGTCGGCACACGCACACAAACTTAACATTCCTCCCTTTAGCTTAGAAATACATTTCAAAACAACTAAGCTTCAAAAACATGCTATAGCTAAACATACTTGCTAATAATACAATTTGTAGTTGACTTTAGGCCGATTGCGTTTAGACCGTGGTGTTGGCACAGGCTCCTTTGTCTGCTGTTGCGGTGGTGCTTCGTCAGAATTTTCAGCACTGGGCGAGCCGGCTAAAGCCTCCTGGTACTCTTCCTCGTCCCCGGAATTGTCTGGTGTTGTAGACTGTGATACGACAACTGGGGGTGTACCTGGGGGTGTGGCTGCTGTTGCCTGGCTTGAATCGTCTGCAGCCATTAACGTGTCTTCATTTCCTTCCCCTGTGTCCGGGGGTGGCGTCAGATCAAGTATTAGCACACTTTATCCCAGACGCGACTATAATTTTAACAGTAGATGCTTCGCCGCAAGGTCTGTCTTCTATTATACTGTCGCAAGCAGAACCCGATAGGTCCGAGAGACCGATCTCTTTTGCTTCGAGGACGCTTAATGCTGCTGAGAAACGTTACTCGCAGATCCAAAAGGAAGCCACCGCGATTATATTTGTGGTTAGACGTTTCCATCAGTATTTATATGGCAGGTCGGTTCCGTTTATTCTACGGACCGATCATAAGCCACTTTTGTCGATATTCGGACCACATCGGGGTATTCCAGAAGCCTCAGCTAACAGACTACAGAGATACGCACTGTTTTTGTGTGGTTATAATGATCAAATCGAATATGTGCGTAGCGCTAATAACAGTGCGGATTTCTTATCTCGCGCTTGCTTGCCTGAGGGGGCGAGTGCGGACAGGGGCGTGCGGGGCGCCGACGCGGCGATGCCCGATCTCGATCGCGCGTCGTACATTAATTTCGTGGTAGAAGGTAGTCTACCAGTAACCCTAAAAATGTAACGCGAGGCTACAATGTCAGATGTTTCTTTGCGTAAGGTGGTGCAGTTTGTGATGAATGGATAGCCTAGGAAAATGCCTAGTGATGATATAAAGCCGTATCATGCGTGTAGGACACAATTGTCTTATGAAAATGGTTGTGTTATGCCAGAGAAATTACAAGCAATAAATCTAAGGGAATTACATCAATCTCATTTAGGAATTGTAAAGACAAAGGCAGAGGTGCGCGCGCGGTTTTGGTTTCCGAGAATAGATGCTGCCTTAGAGCGTTTAATAGGATCGTGTGACCGGCGCGGGCGCCGATCGCTAACTGGGAATATCCTCCAACGCCATTTTACCGGGTACATATTGATTTTCTGGGCCCTATTAACGGTAACACCTTTTTAGTGGTAGTGGATGCATATACCAAATGGTTTAAGTGGCTTTGGAGTGAAATGCTCGTCCAAAAGCTTTAGTAAGTCGTCATACGGTACGTTCTGCAGCTGCTTTGGCAACGCGAGATCCGCCGCCAACTTGTGTGTGCTATCCGCGAGTGCGCTCAGCAAGATAGCTAGTCTCTTTGTTCCCGTAGGATCGCTCGTCTCGGTGATGTCGTTAGCCACATACCACTGTTTAATGCGGCACTTGTAGGTCTCCCACGACTGCACATTGTGATCGAACACTGTTAAAACACCAAAAACTATTCGGGACATTTCTGATTTTATTTTACGCATGTAGGTACTCGTCGCCAACGTTAAGTACGAGAACAGACGAGTGAAACCAATGCTTGCTAGTAACGCACTGACGTTTATTCGCGTACGTACTTCGCGTCGGCACACGCACACATACTTAACAGTCACGAACCCTAAGTTCGTAGCAATAATATTGTATCTAATTGTAATACCGCTGAGTAGTGAATTGTGCCTGCGCAGTGCATCCGGCGCTTAGTACTCCCAGCTACCATACTAAGTCATTGTTATCTAAATCTATACATACGTTGCTCTTGGTAAATTTGTTGCAATAATTTCCCTTCTGCTTTCTCAGGCCACAGACGACGATGGCGCGGGTCAGCTGAGCGTGGTGTCGCTGCAGGTGTCGCTGACGGACTCCAACGACAACCCGCCAGTATTCTACACGCCTGTCTACAAAGCATCCATCGATGAAGACGCTGTCAAGTTCGAACCAGAACTCCAGGTGAGAGCAAACAAGAAATAATGTCTAAATAGGTACAACAACAGTAAACAACGAGGTGGCTGCTTATAAGAAAGATGTAAAGAAGATAAAGACTTAGAGATCTACGCCGATCACAAAGTAACTAATAATAATAATAATAATAATATTTATTTACTCAAAAACAGTAGGTAGGTACAGTACATTCTTACAAATATTAGGCTTACAGTTTAATTATAAATAAGAGAATGAGCATCCGCAGCTGAACTAGGCGTGAGCCTGTATCTCAGCTAACAGCGCCGTTTCCCCTCAGAAACAATACACTAGGTAACCTAAATAAGCAAGAAACAAGAGTTTAAGACCATTACAAATCAAAGAGAAATAAGCAATTAAGGTAAAGTAAACTTAAATTACTAACAATTTTTTGTGTATGTGAGGATGAATGGGAGTGTGTGTGGGTGTGGGGGTGTCTGTGTGTGTAAGTGTAAGTGTGTGTAAGTGTATACATATGTCTACATGATAAATGCACAGGAGTAGAGTGAATATACATATATATAGTTATACAAACAAAAATATTAACTGATTATTTGAATAAATTTTTCAGTGTCTTCGTATGATAGTTTCATTAAAAATTCATATGCCTTCTTTTTACAGTGGAATTTGTTAAGAGAAAAAATATTTATGGATTTATTAATTTTATTATACACATGTGGTGCTAGAAAGACGAAGAATCTCTTAATGAAAGAGGTTTTAGGTTTGTGTATGCGGACCACAACGTCATGTTTTCTGCGTTTCATTGTGAGATCAGTATCATATATAAGTTCACCATGTTGTTTTAGTACAATGTTGAGTAAGAACAATTGTCTCACTGTAAGGACTTCACATGAGTTGTACAAAATGTTTGTGGGAAAGCGAATTGGACGGAAAGTGTAAACTTTTAGTATTGCACGCTGAGCTATCTCAAGGCCTTTTAGAGCAGTTTTGGTAGCTCCTCCCCATACAATTATGCCGTAATTAATAATAGAAAATAGAGAAATAAACTTGTTTTAATAATTTGAGATCAGCAACATGTCGCAAAGTTTTAAAGATATAAATTAGTTTTCTCACTCGTCCCGACAAAGTTTTAATATGTGCCTTATAGGATAAATTATGGTCTATAATTAATCCCAAATATTTCACATTGTTGACACGTTCAAGAGGTACACAATTACATTTATCTATTCCAGGACAATTGTGAGGAATAAGGCAATGTTTTGTAGTAAGCAGTTTAGGTGGATTTCGTATGGTGAAAGTCAAGTATTTAGTTTTATCGTTGTTCAGTGTAAGTAAATTATTTTGTAGCCATTCCTTTACGAGATCAAGTCCACATTGTGCAACGTTAAATACCTCATCCCAATTGTCGGCGTTAAATATAAGAGCAGTGTCATCTGCGTAAGAGATTATTTCGCCTTGGGGTATAGATAGGTTCGTGAGGTCATTTATATAAACGAGAAAGAGGGTAGGTCCCAAAATGCTGCCCTGGGGAACTCCGTATGTAACAGGAAGATAAGAACTAGTGCAATTTCCTATTCTTACACACTGGTATCTTTCCGACAGATAGCTCTCAAAAAGTTTAAGTTGATTGCCTCTTATGCCGAAATTCTCGAGTTTTCGCAAAAGGATGGGGACCGAGATCGTGTGAAATGCTTTGGCCAGATCAACTAAATAAGGATAGTCCGAATAATTACCGTCTCCAGTTAGTGCCACTTAAGGGAGAGATCCTCTGCTTTGAAAACACAACTTAAGTTGTGTAGAACCAATTGAATCGCTAGGTAAATGAAACGATTTTATTGATACTTAACAAACAAATACCTCGCTACGCATACTCGCACATGAAACGCAGCCTAATTCTGACGAGAAAATGACGTTGACGTCATTTTAAGCAATGTCAGACATTGCTTGAAACTCTTGTAGCTTAGTAGCCAGAGGTTTATTAGTAGACTTCTGCTGTAGTATGAAACGAGAAGACGAATGGCATACTAGCAGATGCATTAGCTTGGGCTTTTCCATAGGCGTATATAGGGGGGGGGGGGGCATGGCCCTTTTTTACTATTAATAGGCATACGTTTGACCACTATCTCACCTGATGGTAAGCGATGATGTGTTCGAAAATGGAACACGTTTGCCTAGAAGTAACCTATTCACTCTTGTCTTAAAGACTCCCAAGTTGTAGGTATCTGGAAACACAGACTCTGGCAGGGAATTCCACTCCTTAGCTGTACGCACTATGAATGTGTTCCCAAAACGTTTAGTGCGTGTGGGTGGGATGTCCACCATGTACCGGTGGCGCATCGTTGTTCGTCTTGTGGTCCGATGATGGAACGGGCTTGGCGGAATTAAATCATGTAATTCCGTCGCACACTCACCAAAACGTAAGTTTCTCAATTGACTCAAGGGCATCAAGCTGGCATTTGGCAGATCTGTCCTAAAGATGAGAGCAGCTAGTCTATTCTGGTGCTGCCAAGACTATTTTGATGCCCCTGGAAGTCGCCCACAGAGCCATTTTAAAAGTTGCAACTTTTCGACCTCTTATGTTCCCTACCAATGAATTGTATAGTCACTGGGGAACTCTTAACATACGACAGCATTTTATTTTACAAGTTATATTATTACAACACAGGAAAACTCCATACAAAACTATATCAAAACGTCGAAAAGACAAAATATGTACACTCCCACGAACGCGATCATCCTTCTCCAAAAGATTTTTTTACTACCAAGGCCCGGCTCTCTATAATAAGATAAACAAGCACTGTCCAATTTATGGTTTGTCATATTACAAGTGTAAAAAGGCTGTTTACTCATTCCTACAAAGTAAAAACTACGACGAAACAGAAAAATTTATAACTGATTTCAATTGATTCACTTAGTTATTATTTTTTATTTATTTTTTTTGTTATCTGCTAATTTACTACAAATATCTTGTAATACACAATAAATGGAATAAATTAAGAATAACTTTAAAGATGCACATTAAAATCTCACTCAAAAACATTCGTTACAGTCATACAATTTAATCCGCTACAGGTTATGACTCGTAACCTCAACTAGTTTGGTAACAACAAATATTCACCTACCCACTAGTAACATGATTTACTTTTAGTTTATATACTTGCCCTATTATTCTATTTTCTTAACTTGTTATTTTACTGTTTTAGTTTTAAGCTATAATAGGGAAAAATAATCTTATGGTCATACACCAAAATTTTTGTAGTAGGCACATCATAATGTCCTTTAATGTATACTGTGTACGATATTATTGTTTCTTTGGACCGGCACTGTACTCCTTAACACAGGTTATCTATTAACCTAGCTAGGAATGCAGCACCTCACCCAACATTTTGTTGTAGTTTTGTACACTATAAACAATTCTGTAAATTGTCATCATGTACTACAATGTTTTGATGAATAAATTATTATTATTATTATTCTGTTAGTAAACATTTCGATATCGAGCTTCACCTGAGTGACAAAGCTCACAAAGTGAACTTTATAACACGCAACATAAAGGTCTTACGTTTATACTCACCTCGGATTCTGCTGTCGAGACTCAAAAATGTTGTTACAGAATAGCACTACTGTACTCCATACACGATCGAACTTGCGCCTGATAGAGTTTGAGCAGCTGTTCCGGCGTGAAGTACCGTCTCACCTTTGCTAGGATCCCCAACTTTCTGGCAGCCACCTAAGCCTTTGCCTCTATGAAAGGGTCAAAATTGAGGGTAGATGTTAACGTAACACCAAGAAGCCCAAGTCTCTCAGCAACAGTGCTGTTGTCTGCATACCCAAAGGTACCGAGCTTTAGCAGATCATTAATGTGTAGCAGGAATAATGGTTGCTGAGAGCACCGACCCCTGAGGAACCCCGGCATTAATATCCAGCAGTCTGGACGAGCAGCCATCTATGACCATTCGAATAGACCGATCCCTCAGGAAATCTGCAATCCAATCACACAATCCGGCGGGCAGACCGAAGGAAGGAAGCTTACTAATAAGGCTATCGTGCCAGACCCTGTCGAAGGCCTTCGAGATATCAAGGGAGACCGCAAGTGCCTCCCCGTGCTTCTCTATGGCCTCACTCCAGATGTGAATGGCATACGCTAGAAGATCCCCAGTTGACCGATTTCGGCGGAACCTGTATTGCCGGTCGCTAAGGATATCATTCGCTTCTACGTATGCTAGAAGCTTATGATTCAGCACACTCAGTAACGTCCATACTACGTCTATAATTCGACGGGTCAGCTCGACTACCCTTCTTGTGCACGGGCTGCACGTTAGCTTGCTTCCAAGCCTTCGGTACTTTTCCAGTCTCAAACGAAAGCCGAAATAAGCGTGTCAAGATCGGAGACAACTCACGCACAAGTCCTCAGTACAATTGCCGGATTTCCATCTTAAGGCCCTTGAGCCTTCTGATTATGACTGGCCTAAAATTCCACTTTTGATCGTGCAACGTGCAAAGATTTTTCTTATTAGGTTGGGGCCAGGCCCCCCAATGAAAAAAGCCCTAGATACGCCACTGGGCTTTTCCTGTAACTACTTTTGTCTCAGTTTAGTGAGACCCGGCTAGGTTCACATTACTTTGCATGGGATTCACCAATTAAACGAATCTGTTCAATTCAACGTCACACCTCAACCAGTTGGGCAGCCAATCAATTGCGTCAGGGAGAGCTTCAACATAACACAAATATTTATAACCCGGTTTTGGTTGTGAAAATGACCGTAACTAATGCAGTTATACTACTATTACCTACTTCAATATATAATGAAGACGACTATAAAGTTTTTTTTTTTTATTAGGTCCAAGCCCGTGATGTGGACGCTACATCAGACATCCGCTACTCCATCATAGCGCCTCCATCGCACCCGTTCTGGATCGACCCCATCAACGGCAAGATAGCCGTGCGCGCTGAGGCCGGGGGCGTCACCCCGCCTGAGGATACCAACAAAATATACCTCACTGTGCTGGTAAGTAGACATTTACGATCAGATTATATATAGTTTTTTTTTTTTTTCGTAAGGTAACAGAGAGATCTGAGCTGCTACGCAAATTCCTCTGCTGGGGACAATAATAAAAATGGCTGACATTAAAGACTTCAGCAGGTGCAATGCCTCCTAGAGGTGCGTACTGTTGCACGCGGAGTTGGCCTCTGACATGGTGGACTGAGAACCTGGTGAAGGGCGCAGGTATCCGCTGGATAAGAGACGCACAGGAGCAAGAAACGTGACGACACAAGCGGGATCTCGCCGTCCAGCTATAAGGAACGTGCACGGCGTTGACTATGCCATCTAGTGTCGCATATTTGAAATTTCAAGGGTTAGAATACTTGACATTGACGCTTTTGTGCTGCTACCTGCGGTTCCTGCACGCTCAGTTTAGGGGAACATGCGCGAAGTAGTCTGTGTCTCTGCCTACATTCTGAGCAAATAAATAAATATTCTATTCTAGTGTTACCATTTCGAATTTTGTAGGTGAAATATACTTCACAGTGACATTTCTGTGGTGCCTATAGTCTCTGCACGTTCCCTATGGACGTCTTCGGACTGGAACTATGATTATGAAACAAAAACCTTAATAACTGCCTCAGTTCAACCTGTAACTATGCTCTAAATAAAATTGAATCTTGTTATAGGCAACCGATGGAGTCCACAACGCGACATGCAGAGTAGAGATCGCAGTACGAGATGTAAACAACCACGCGCCCGTGTTCGATACGGACAAATACGACGCTGATATCTCAGAAGATGCACCTATTGGTAAGTCTATAATTATCGTGTGTTCTTGATCGATTTTACCGTAACTAAAATTACCTGAGGCACCTCCACGCAACGTAAAGCGTTACAGCAGAAGATGAATTTTCAAAGCGCGGGAAATGGTATTGACCAATCAGCACGCTCCACGCACCGCGCTTCTTTTTCCTGTACCGCTATTGGTCGGCAGCTGCCGCCATGTTAGCGCGCGTGGCATGCACGTGACGCGAGTGAGACGGAACTAACAGCTGCAGTGTATTATGAACCTTATAGTAGTGATATCTTCGGGGCCATACTTTCTTTTCTGTGCGAACGAAGATTCACGACGCGCCTTATCAGTTGGGTACCGCTGTACACTTTTCATCAATGATGACGGATCTTTTAACTTAAAGCTTCGCTTAGTTTTTCCTAAAAATGTTGAACAAATATTCCTTCTCCCTCAGGTACGGAAGTAGCAGCAGTCCGCGCCACAGACCTGGACAGCGGCATCAACTCGGAGCTGAAGTACTGGATCCAGAAGGGCGCGCTGGACGCCTTCGCCATCCACAACGACACCGGCGTGGTCACCGTGTCCTCCAAGCTGGACTACGACAAGAGGAACACGTACAGGATACAGATCGTGGCTACTGATTTGGGTGGGTAGTTGTCTGCTTTTTTGTGGTGGCGAAACAGGCTGTCTGATCCACTAAATAGATGTCCGAAAATAGTAGGAGTAAATTTAGGTCTGTTACAACTGCTATGCTTCATAGAGGTCAGAACGATAATCTATACTAATATTATAAAGAAGAAAGATTTGTTTGTTTGAATTGAATAGGCTCCGAAACTAATGGATCGATTTGAAAAATTATTTTAGCATTGGATAGCTACATTATCAGGGAGTAACATAGGCTATATATTATCCCCGTACTCCCACGGGAACGGGAACTACGCGGGTGAAACCGCGTGACGTCCACTAGTATTAAATAATAATAATGAAAATATTTATTTCATAAAACGAGAACACGTTGCGATGTTTAGGTACAGCATTACTAAACCCCCAAAACAAGAGTATAAGGTTTTATTTAGTCTTACTGAGCGTTCAATAGGTTCCTTTTGTTCGGACACTCGGGTGTCTGTCTGTCACAGCCAGTTTTCGGATGTCGGATCCACTGGACCGATTCTGTTGAAATTTGGTACGTGATGGACTTCTGTGACCCAAACACGGATGTGTTACGTAAACGATTAAATTTTTAATATGGGGGTCACTTTTGGGGGTCAAAGTAGAAAATAAAAATAAAGTTTTTCAAACTGTATCGTGTGACATATCAAATGAAAGGGCTTATTGTGAGGGTTTAAATTATATTTTGTCATAATTTTAAAATAAATAGTTTTGAAGTTATTCAAAAAATTAGACTAAAAATCCTTATCTCCGAAACTACTGAGCATAAAAAAAAAGTAGATAATAGTTCTATACCTAAAGATTACAGGAAAACTTATAAGAAGTCTGTAGTGTTAAAATAACATGTTAAAAAAATTAATTAGTCCGGAACCCGTGGCACGCGAGTCCGACTCGCACTTGGCCAGTTTTTCTATTTGTGGACAATCATTGCATTTCATCAATAATGAATTTAAGCACAAATTTAATTTACTAACACAACAAGACGACAAGACTAGACATTTATTTGTAGAAACATGAGTATTCATAAAAGGAATGCAGGTTGTTCATAAACAAAATAGATAATAGAATAGTCATGTTCGACCTTTGTGGCATACAAATATAGGTAAAAAGTCATTCAAAAATTAAAATGATTATTACACACTATAAATTGAATTTAAATAATCCTAATCTATAAAATTCTTCTGTTACTGAGTGACTGACAGACAACTACTGGACGCAGACTGCTGAAATTTGGCATTTAGGTTCCTTGGTGACTGTAGGGGAGCACTAAGAGAGGATTTCCCGAAATTCCTATGGGAACGGGATATGCGCATACGAAGTCGCGGGCAAAAGCTAGTAAATAATAAACACAATAGTTTAATCGGAAGCAGCTGAATACAAAATATTGATATTTTACATGGAGCGACAGCCTTTTTTTTCCGACATCCGTAATCCCCGGTTGATGCCCGCCTCTGCGGGCCACCTCGAGTTAGCGGGGGGAGTGAGGTGTTTGACTCCTCACACGACGTCTCATAGAGGGGCGCACGGGAACACCATGCGCCGCCACCTCGGGTCCGGATGAATGGAGGGCAACGGACATCCCCAAGTCCGTCGCCCCTGGACCCAGTTAGGGGGCCGGAAGAGGGCAGCGTATGCCCTCCTCAGACGCCCGGTGCGCCTGCTGCGGTTCGGGAGAGAAGTCGAGATCTCCCTCTCCCTTTCTGTAGTCTCCTTTTGAGCGATAAATGTTTCGCAGAAGGAGACCACCGCGTTCCAGGACTCCTCACCGTCGACCTTAGCACGGACTACAGCCGGCAGCGAGAGGTCACTGCCTACCACAGAGATGGCACGGCGCGGCTCCTCCCAAGCGGCACACTCTGCCAGCGTATGCCGCGCCGTGTCCTCCCGACAGTCGACGCAGTGGTGACACCGAGCGTCCGGCTCCCTGCCTATGCGACACGGGAACCTCCCGAAGCAGCCATGCCCCGAGAGGACCTGCGTTACACGAAACGACAGGGAGCCGTTCCTACTCCCGAGCCACAAGTCGAGCACAGGCCGGATGGCCTCTATAGTGACGAGGCCGGTGGAAAGGCGTTAGAGCCTGTCCCGCTATTCCACCACAGGACCTCGTGCAGCTGCGACCGACGCAGCTCAATATCAGCATCAGTCGTTCGCCGCGCACTCGCGCGTCCTCACGCCACCGATGCGAGGTTTTTTGCCTCCAGGTCCCAGGGCGGAGATCCGGCCAGCGCGCAAGCTGCCTCGTTAGAGATCGTGCGATAACCTCTGATTACTCTGTCGGCCATCACCCTCTGCGGCTTCCGCAGAACAGTGATGGTGCTGGTCGTCAGGTCAGCCGCCCAGATCGGGGCCCCATACAGGGCCATCGATCGCACGATCCTCACGTACAACCGCCTGCAGGCGGTGCTCGGGTCCCTCAAATTGGGAAGCAGCGTTGACAGCGCTGTTGTGGGCCACTTCCAAGCCAAGGCGCCGTATGCGGCTCACCACCTGTGCGACTGCAGCCGTCGCCAGCAACGCTGCCTCCCTGTACGAGCTCCCCCGGGCAGTGACCAGCGTGTCGTCAGCGTAACACGTCAGGTCCACTCCCGGCGGGAGCTCGTCCCTCAACACCCAGTCGTGGCCCACAAGCGAACCCTGCGGAACACTGCTGGTATCTGCCATCACGTCCCATGGAGCGATATGGACTCCACAGCCCTAGCAACTGTGTAACACGGATTTTTGTGGACGGCCTTTGGCAAGACTGGTGTTACTTTTCTGCCTTCTGATTATCTGTTACGACTGTCAAAGATCCCACCATCCATTGAAATAACCAAATTCTTCTTCCACCAGGTATCCCCAGCCAAACCGGCACCACAGAACTGACAGTCCACGTCATCAACGTGAACGACAAGAAGCCGTACTTCACGCCGGTGATCCAGCGCGCCGAGGTGTCAGCGGACGCCGCGCTGGGTGCTGCAGTACACACGCTCATAGCCGTGGACCCCGATATTATGGATAACGGAGAGCTGCTCTATGAGATGGCGGACAAAGTGATTAGGGCGGTGGATAAGAATGGGAAAGAGGTGAGCAGATACTTTTCTGTTTTCATCAGTGTGATAAAACTTCCCCTAAGCTATTTGTTTCTTTCTTTTTTTTAAACTTTGCCTCACACTAAGAATTTCTCCTGTATCGTGGGTGCGTTCACAAACATATAAACTCACATACACTAACAGTCAGACCCGGAACAGCTATCTGTAGGCCATTTGAATGCCATCCGTATCGCCAAATCAAAAAAAAAACTTAAAAAGCGTTTATCATAATATGTTGCTGTTGCCCCATGGTGATAAATGAATTTCAGTCCGTTCAGGGATTTTAAGTGTAATTCAGGCGGCAGGTTTGGTCTCCCAAGAGTAATCTATGCTTTGGCGGTGGGAGCACTTGACCGGAATATAAGAACAGGACCGAATGTACAATAATTATCTTTTGAGTTTGTAGCTATGCCTCTATCTAACTTCAATCTCTCATTATTTTTTCTCCATATTCGCAAATGTAAAGTATGTATTAATATTTTGTTAAAGGTGTCAGACGAAGGTATCTTCGGCTCTTGGTTTGCAGTCCAACCTAATGGAACCGTGATAGTATCCCAGAAGCTGGACAGAAGCCGCGCTGCAGTACTGACTCTGCCTGTCAGGGTTACTGATGCATCTGCTCCTACATTGCAACAGGCTGATGGTAAGCATCCCAAAACATTTACTAAAATTATTTTTAGTTTAAACTATTATGGGACAGTCAAACAGCCACCTTTGGGATGGCTCAGCTAAGTAACAGCTTGCCGCGCTTCACTTGGTGGAGCGCAGAGCTAAGAGGCTTATCGGCGACGTAAAACTGGTGGATGCCAAGCTACACTGCTTGGCTCATCGCCGCAAGGTTGCCTGCTTGTTGGTCTTCTACAGATTGTCCTTCGGAGAGTGTGCCCAAGAACTCCACAACCTCATCCCACCGGCCCCCTTCTACCATCGGACATCACCCTACCTACCTTGTTGCTATTCCACCAATTCACACTAAGCGTTTGCAAACGTCTTTTTTATTTATGATGGGTTTGATCTTGACTCTAGTCCAGGCTTTTTCTGTGTAAGCACGCTCCATCGCAGTGTTAAAACCCCGATTTTTGTGTCATCATGTTTTTATTCAAGTAATCGATAGTTTTTGTCATTTCTGGTACGGGAGTAAAATTCCGGCTTCGCTACGACTTGTAGTTTTTTTATAAAAAATATCAAAGTTTCGTAATATCTGCATCATGAAAAACGAAAAAAAAATCTTATTTAAAAAACAGAACAACGTATTCCAGTTTCTATTTATTCCATTAATTTTATGTACAGTAACCTACCACTTTTTCACCAATTTTTGTTGCTTTAGTAGGAATGGGACGCGAGATGATTTTTTTTCTCATTTTTCGTTTTATTATTTTTTCTCACTTATAACACCGTATTAGTTCGTGATTTCTACATCAAAATATTGCTTATACTTTCTTTTATATGTAGTATTAAAACCACAATATAATTCTGTGTTATCCGAAAGTTATTGCAAATTTAAAATTTTCGTCAGGACTGTCACTTGTGTATATCCGGAAAAATATTAACTGTATTATATTTTATCCGACAAATCACATTTTTTTTAATTTATTTTAGTTTGTTAACTCATCCAGATATTACGAAAGCTTGATATTTTTTATAAAAAAAAAAAAAAAAAACTATAGGTCGTAGCGAAGCCGGAGTTGAATAAAAACATGTGACACAAAATTCAGGTTTTCAACACTCTGTGCATCGTAGACTGTCTCTGTCATCTCTGACCTAGACTAGAGTCAAGAACAAACCCATCGCAAATAAAAAAAAGTCAAGAAAAAGTGACATATATACCATCATATCAGCGATAATGACTGCCTGTCATTTGTTGGACAGTCTAAAAACCTCGTAACAATACAGCAGCTCATGTGAATCCCATACATTTTGGATTTTTTGTCAGCGACGGTTTTTTTTGAAAATACACCAGTTATTAATACCAGAGATTTTCCGCGTTTACAATCACTTTTATTCGTGACCAGCATGTCGTTCACATCAACTGAAGGAGTTATTTGTTTTTGCTTTTGAGGTCAGCCCCCCTCGCGTAATGCCTGTATATGAAACGCATATTCATTTGCTCCTTATGAGCTTTAGACTAAAGTGGCGTCAATATTTTTTACATTCCTAACGGGAAAGTTCATACCGAGTGCAACATTTGCCGCCGCCCGGCTCGAGCACCTTCTTCTTATCGTGTGGACAGTAAGGTCTAGCGACCCCACACACCCTTGTGTCAGAGTTCCTAAACCTCCACAAGGGCCTCTGACACCGGTGTAGAGCACCGTTTTCGTTAAAATCTGGCACAGATTACTCCACACCTTTCTGGGTCAACTGTTTTCTTTGAAAATGCCATATTCACTTACTTTATCATCTACGTAGCCTTTCCCGACTATATTGGGGTCTGCTTCCAGCTGGCTTCCAGTTAAACCGGATTCAACTAATTACCAGTATTTTACGTGGAGCGTCTGCCTACCAGACCTCCACAACCCCTTAACTGTGTAATACGGTAGTTCTTGACAAGACTGGAGACATATTCCTTTAAATAAACACGATAACAAAACTATGTAACAATTTCATCCAATCCAAAACAAACGGCTGTCATATTTTTTTATGACTTGACATATGTCCGACTATCAGTGTCAGAAAGGGATGGGCTTGAGTGGTCTCTTGAATCGATATCTATTGCTTAAATCAATTAAACACGTCGCAAGACCAACACTAAATTTTACCAATATCCGTTGCAGGCGAGCTCATAATCACCATCGTAGACGTGAACCGCCACGCACCAGTCTTCTCCCAACCCTCGTACCTGGAGACTATGGTGGAGGAGCAGCCCATCGGCACCGTGCTCAACGCTTACACAGCCACGGACAAGGAGACGCCGATACAAGCTATCGTGATACACCCGCCCAGCCCGTACTTTACTGTAGATAATGTTACCGGTAAGTTTAGAAACTGTCTGTCTATTTGGCGACACTAAAACGAGTTTGGTGATACTAGAATCGGTCTGCGCCTGCTGAAAATGCTCTGAGTTGTATCACAGACCGATCTTTTCAAACTTCAGCAAAACTACAGCGGTGCTTAGCAGTCGCAACATAGCTGAATAATTTGGCAAACAGTTTATTCTAAAATCGTCTTTATTTTACTTCCAGGAGTAGTAAAAACTGCCGCCCGCATCGACTACGAGAAGATCCACAGCATCAACTTCACACTCATAGCGTACGACTCGGGCGTGCCGCAGCTGAGCTCGGCAGCCGGCGTGACGGTGACGCTGCGCAACGCTAACGACGAGGAGCCCGTGTTCGCTGCGGCAGCCTACGACGCTGCTGTGCCGGAGCATGCGCCAGCAGGGACCAGTGTCATCACTGTGTCCGCTGTGGATAAAGATGAGGGTAAGCTATGCACAGCTGAGCTCGGCAGCCGGCGTGACGGTGGCGCTGCGCAACGCCAACGACGAGGAGCCCGTGTTATAAGAACTACAAAAAAGACGTCACGTCACACAAATCCACACCACACACACACACCCACACCCATACTCTATATCGCGCTATCAAAGTTCTCCGCGTGATTTGATCATCCACCAGAACTACACTCTGTACCCCATGACTAAACAACATCAAGGAATCCTTAGGAATGCAAATATTGGGACTAAAATTTAGCCTGCGTCATGGAGTGGAGAGACGAGCGGTTCTTCCCAGCCGTGAGCATTCTGGCCGCAATGGCAATAAAATTTTATTTATATTTTTAAGATACTTTCTAGTAGCACCTTCAACGAGGACCAGTACTTTTATGCGCTCAGAAACTACTAGAAGCTTATACTAGCCATCACGGTCTAAGAATGTGTCCAAAGCACCTGTAACCAACACCTACTAAAATGAAAATTAGTCCACAAAATCATCACATCAACCTTTTAAACAAAAATCTCATGTTTTAGATGAATTCGGCGAAGTAACATACAGCCTATCGGGGGAGTCTTCAAACCAGTTCACCATCGACCCTCACTCCGGAGTCATCACAGTCGCTGAGGGCGCAGTGCTAGACAGAGAAGTAGCCGGCGATGTGTGGCTGAGAGCCATCGCCAGTGACAATGCGCCTGCGCATGTAAGGAGGACTAGCAGTGTTCCTGTGAGTACCAACCATAGATTCGTTTTCTTCTTCCACCTCGCCACTTTCCGTTACTCGGCGGTTGGTTTCACTAGCCCTTAAGCGACACTTGCGCCACTGGTAAGCATCATCGGTAGGTAGACCGCAGTTCTTCATGTCTTTCTGAGCTCGTCATCATAGAGGTTAGCGGTCCACTTCTCTCTCTACATTGTGTCGTCAGGGAAATGCTCTTTTTACCACGTGGTCATCGTTACGTTAGTCGTTAGCCTCATAGTTGTTAGATTTATGAGTATTTTATCGCTACAATTTGGAAGGAGTTCACTACTCACAGGAGCACACTTGTGTACCATATAATTATTTCCTGCGTACTACTTGGCTAGCCTTCGTTGAGAAAAAAATATAGAAAATCTAGCCATCAGTATTATTAATGGCTTTGTAGTCTTGTCTTCAATTAAGTGCATTATTTTTCTTCAATTTAAGTGGGCTTTCTGCAATGTTTATTTGTGACATTATATTGGTTGCTGCCGTGTACTCAGACGCTAACAGACGCTATTGTTTGCAGGTCCACATAAAAATCCTTGACATAAACGACCACCCGCCGGTGTTTAGCCAGAAGGTGTACAAGAGCACCATCGCAGAGAACCTGCAGCTGAACCCGCCGGCTGCCATCCTGCAGGTGCTGGCGGACGATAAGGACGAGGGGCTCAACGGGAAGATCGAGTACAGGATCGTGGAGCAGAGTGAGCCTGGTGAGGAATTGACTGATATTTATTACTGGTTTTATATCTTAATTTTACCTTTTTGGACCCTGATATAGGATGTTTCAGAAGTCCGTGGTCATTGATGTCCTGTATCAGGTAAAGAATAATCGCAAAAATTCTACAAAATGTCTCTGTGGCAAAATGTCTTGTGGGATTGGGCGTCCCATCAAACTATGCGAATAATGGAAAGGAGAGTGCATCTGTGTTTGTGCACATACATGTGCACTATAATACGAGGCATGTTCCCGGTATGGCTGGCATGGCTGAAATCAGTCAGGACGACTATTATTATTATGATGACCAGCTCTTCTAAGCATACGCCATTCGTTCCAGGTGTGTTCATGGTAGACCCTACCAGCGGAATCATCTACCCCGCCAAGCCCGTGACAGGCAACACATCCTACCACCTCACGGTGACGGCGCAGGACGAGGCTGGGCAGGGGCCGCACAGTGACGTCACGCGCGTGGACATCAGCGTGCTCAGCGTCAACAGACACAGCCCCGTGTTCACGCAGCCGCCGCCCGACCAGAGGCAGCTGGAGATCCCTGAGGTGAGAGCAGCCTGGAGTGTTTGTTAGTTCCGCAGCCATCATGTACCCTGCACAGTGACGTCACGCGCGTGGACATCAGCGTGCTCAGCGTCAACAGACACAGCCCCGTGTTCACGCAGCCGCCGCCCGACCAGAGGCAGCTGGAGATCCCTGAGGTGAGAGCAGCCTGGAGTGTTTGTTAGTTCCGCAGCCATCATGTACCCTGCACAGTGACGTCACGCGCGTGGACATCAGCGTGCTCAGCGTCAACAGACACAGCCCCGTGTTCACGCAGCCGCCGCCCGACCAGAGGCAGCTGGAGATCCCTGAGGTGAGAGCAGCCTGGAGTGTTTGTTAGTTCCGCAGCCATCATGTACCCTGCACAGTGACGTCACGCGCGTGGACATCAGCGTGCTCAGCGTCAACAGACACAGCCCCGTGTTCACGCAGCCGCCGCCCGACCAGAGGCAGCTGGAGATCCCTGAGGTGAGAGCAGCCTGGAGTGTTTGTTAGTTCCGCAGCCATCATGTACCCTGCACAGTGACGTCACGCGCGTGGACATCAGCGTGCTCAGCGTCAACAGACACAGCCCCGTGTTCACGCAGCCGCCGCCCGACCAGAGGCAGCTGGAGATCCCTGAGGTGAGAGCAGCCTGGAGTGTTTGTTAGTTCCGCAGCCATCATGTACCCTGCACAGTGACGTCACGCGCGTGGACATCAGCGTGCTCAGCGTCAACAGACACAGCCCCGTGTTCACGCAGCCGCCGCCCGACCAGAGGCAGCTGGAGATCCCTGAGGTGAGAGCAGCCTGGAGTGTTTGTTAGTTCCGCAGCCATCATGTACCCTGCACAGTGACGTCACGCGCGTGGACATCAGCGTGCTCAGCGTCAACAGACACAGCCCCGTGTTCACGCAGCCGCCGCCCGACCAGAGGCAGCTGGAGATCCCTGAGGTGAGAGCAGCCTGGAGTGTTTGTTAGTTCCGCAGCCATCATGTACCCTGCACAGTGACGTCACGCGCGTGGACATCAGCGTGCTCAGCGTCAACAGACACAGCCCCGTGTTCACGCAGCCGCCGCCCGACCAGAGGCAGCTGGAGATCCCTGAGGTGAGAGCAGCCTGGAGTGTTTGTTAGTTCCGCAGCCATCATGTACCCTGCACAGTGACGTCACGCGCGTGGACATCAGCGTGCTCAGCGTCAACAGACACAGCCCCGTGTTCACGCAGCCGCCGCCCGACCAGAGGCAGCTGGAGATCCCTGAGGTGAGAGCAGCCTGGAGTGTTTGTTAGTTCCGCAGCCATCATGTACCCTGCACAGTGACGTCACGCGCGTGGACATCAGCGTGCTCAGCGTCAACAGACACAGCCCCGTGTTCACGCAGCCGCCGCCCGACCAGAGGCAGCTGGAGATCCCTGAGGTGAGAGCAGCCTGGAGTGTTTGTTAGTTCCGCAGCCATCATGTACCCTGCACAGTGACGTCACGCGCGTGGACATCAGCGTGCTCAGCGTCAACAGACACAGCCCCGTGTTCACGCAGCCGCCGCCCGACCAGAGGCAGCTGGAGATCCCTGAGGTGAGAGCAGCCTGGAGTGTTTGTTAGTTCCGCAGCCATCATGTACCCTGCACAGTGACGTCACGCGCGTGGACATCAGCGTGCTCAGCGTCAACAGACACAGCCCCGTGTTCACGCAGCCGCCGCCCGACCAGAGGCAGCTGGAGATCCCTGAGGTGAGAGCAGCCTGGAGTGTTTGTTAGTTCCGCAGCCATCATGTACCCTGCACAGTGACGTCACGCGCGTGGACATCAGCGTGCTCAGCGTCTGCTTCCTTGGTCAAATGTTCGCAAGTGCAACAGCTGAGCATGAAATCCTGGATGGCATTCTCAAATCGGGCTATACCATATTTGTTTGTTCCAGAAAAACTAAATTAGAGAGTCCATAATTCTTCGTAATTCTGCCCAAGCTTCAGGCAAGAGCAGTTGTGACTTTTTGTTATAATTAAAATACATATTTGATTCAAGTCTAAACTAGTCTCATCATCTCATCATCCACAGAATGCCGCCCAGTCCGACTACCTGATCACCACAATAAAGGCGACCGACGAGGACAGCGGAGAGAACGGGCGCGTGTCGTACTTCCTGAAGGTGGACAACCAGAATGTGGGCGAGACGCAGGAGTTCAGCCTCGACAGGGACACTGGGGAGCTGAGGACCAAGACCTTCCTGGATAGGGAGCATAAAGCTGAGTATCAGGTTAGTTTGAATCTTAATTAATACTACTACCCTAAGGCATAGTCAAGAGTGAATAAGGTTCTTCTAGGCAAGCGTCCATTGTTGAACACATCACATTAAGTGGAGAAATCGGTCAAACGCGGGCCTATCATTAAAAAAAATCACTAACTATCTACTAGAATGGCAAAGGTAATTGAAAACTTACCCGTATGACGTCCAATTTTGTCACTTTTACACCACAATTTGTATTAATCAGACAGATATTACGAATGCAGATACTCGAATCTGACTTATTAACTTTGTGCCTGGGTTTAATTGTGATTTTATTATAGCATCTCATATCAGGACAGGTAGCTGTAGGCAACTAAGTGTGTATTTGAGATAGTAGAGAGACTAAATATTCTTCTTCTTCAATAAAAATTGCTTCTTTCTTAACTCCTGTTCCCTGTCCTCCTGTTCTTTCTTATCCCCTTAACAACTGTTATTTTTTAATTCATTACGTTGCGGGATCCAAAACTGTTGAATCGTTTCTCCGGGACTCTTCGGTCTTGTCGCTTTTTGGTGGTCGCTATGGCATTCAGGAGTCGCAATGTTTGGATTAAACCAGTTTCCAAGCTTTTTCTCCACCACTAAACTCCACCTTCTTGCCTTCCAGCTGGTGATAGCCGCGGTAGACAACGGCACGCCGGCGCAGTTCGAGAGCCTGCGCCTGCTGTCCGTGGTACTGGTGGACGACAACGACAACGCGCCGCGCTTCTCCTCACCTATTCATCAGTTCAGCGTCAAGGAGAACTTGTTACCAGGAGTTATTGTGGGTAAGTGCTGATGGTGCATGAAAAATACGGCCTAAAGTCCCGTAACCTCCATTGAAAAGGGAGGATCCTTCGACCAGGTGGTCTAGTGGGCAACTCCCCAATAGTTGCTGTCGGGTAGTTGTATATTTAATCGTGGGGAGAACTTAAATGGCAGTATAGATACCCCTGCAGTGCAGTTACATCTTCTTTTTGAGTCGCTGGTTAACTTCTTAGCTTGATTGCGTCGGTGGCATTATTTATGTCCCCCAAAATGCAAGTGTATGGGCACGTGGAGTACCGCAACGTATCACTCATGTTCTTATCAGGGGTACAGCACTCACAAATTGGGTATCCGATGGGGCTATAAAACCCGATTTTGATAAGCTTATCACAGAGGCCTACCTGGATGTCCATCCAATTGAATGTTTTCCATATATGCTACTGCAGTTCACGTCTTGGTGGCGGTTGTTCCTAGGGAATATTTCAGTAAATCTTGAATAACATTTTACTCTTTGTTCACCTAACTTCTGTTAATGTTTTATTTATTAGCAAAATATTATATCCGGAAATATTAATAATACATAATTCTTTATTAGCAACAACAATTTACAACTGCAACTCTTTATGTTGCAGGTACTGTAAAAGCGACGGACAAAGACTCAGGTGAAAACGGCAAGGTGTACTACCATGTTTTGGAAGGAAATCAAGAAGGTGCATTTACTTTGGACAGAACTCAAGGAATCATCAGGGCTAACATCAGTTTTGACAGGTAAGAAGTCTATTAGAAACTACTCATTTTATTTTAATACTGTTCTGGTGGTTTTTGTATGCTGTTCATTTTTTTTTTATCGAATCTCTAGGATAGTTATTCTGAAAGCTGAATTGAAATATTTATAAATTCAATCAATCTTAATTTGTGCACACAGAACCACGTCTTGACTGATTTGTTATACTAACAACGTTTATTTATTTATTATGTAAACCATCAGATTGTTGCGAACACCGATGGTAATATGTTATGTATCATGATTAGATTATTATATAGAAACTCTTTGTCTTGTGAACTGATCATTTCGAATTAAATAAATCTCATCCAAATATAGTTAACAGCATCGCGCTGTCTTATCGAGAAGGAAGAGTGTACAATCTAATATGATTTATCAGTTCACAGATAAATTAACAAAGCTACGATTTTTTTAAACATTCTACTTTCAAGTGTTACACAAAATTCCTCATTTATTTTACTTTCAGAGAGAAGCAGTCAGAATACTCGTTCACAGTGTACGCCAGCAACAACCCCATACTAGAGCATGCGGCAGCCATCTTGAACTCCGTAGAGAACGCCACGGACGCACACGAGCCCGGCGTCACCGCCGTCACCGTGCGCGTACTCGACGAGAATGATAATGAACCCAAGTTCCAGCACAAGGTTTACTATGCAGGTCAGTTTCACCATTAATTTTCAACACATTCATTGTGCGTACAGCTAAAGTGTGGAATTCGCTGCCAGATTGTTTCCTGATAGCTACAACCTGGGAGTCTTTAAGTCAAGAGTGAATAGGTTACTTCTAGGCAAGCGTGCTCCATCTTCGGCCGCATCATCGCTTACCTTATCAGTTGAGATAGTGGTCAAACGTAAGCCTATCAATAGAAAAAAAAACCATCAAAGACTGACTGTCGCCATATCGATCGGTCCTTTCTCGCATTGTACAAACAGCTGCTCTTGGATCCTAATTGCGTAACTCATCAAATTGCATATTCTTTCACAATCGAGGTCCATTTTTTCATATGATAAAAAAATTCGCCTGCCCGAAAATGTAAAACATGCAATGAATAGGTGGCAAAGTCAAAATCACATCATTTGCGACCAAGCTGCAGGTCATTGTTGTTGTGTAGGTTAATCTTAATTAAAATTAGGTTATTGTTTTGACGCATTGCTTTTTGTAATAAATCGTTAGGTTTTCTTCGTCTGGTAAAACTGTTATCAATTCTCAACATGGCCGCAAAATAGTTTTTTTTTTACTATTGATAGGCACGCGTTTGACCACCATCTTACCTGATTGTTAGCGATGATGTGGTCGAAGATTGTGCACGCTTGCCTAGAAGTAACCTATTCACTCTTGAGATACAGACTCCCAGGTTGTAGCTATCATGATTGAGATAAGGATGGTCCCTCCCTGTTACATTATGTGCCTTTACTAATTAGCTGGAACAAATCTATGCCACCTACCTATCCTATCAATAGCATAAACAGGTTCACTGTCTGCACAGCAGATAGTTAAACAATCAGCGGAGACCACATGTGGTTCAGGGATCTGTAAACTGACTAAATTGTGAGTTTTGCCTAAACGTTACAGGTATAAAGCACACAGCGCGGGTCAACGAGCCTGTGATCTCCGTGGTAGCCGAAGACCCGGACCTGCAGGAGAACGGCACGCTGGTGTACATGGTGGCCGCCTCCAACCTGTACAAGTTCCAGGCCTCGCAGTCCAGCGGCAGTGTGGTGCCCTCGCCGTTCAATATCAGCCAGGATGGTAAGGCTGCTTTTTTTCTGTGTGTTCCAAAATAACTAGTTTTCTTTCTTTCTATGTGCTAGCTTTCCTTTTTAACCGTCTTTAGGCTATATACCAAAATTCATCAAAATCGGGTTATAGAGGGATGCGATTCAGAGAGTAAAGTCCCTCAAACCTCCATTGAAAAGGGAGGATTCTCCGACGATATCAACTATCGGGCAACTGCCCGATAGTGGATATTCGGACTGTTGTATATGTTCAAATCGCACGGTGAACTAGCGCGATGCAGGATTTCGTCAGTAGTTCGTGGCAGATGGTATAGATGGCGTTGCGGTTTTGTTTGTTGCGATTTAAATTTGCCAAGATGGTTTTTCTTATGGCGGCATTGATATACGGTCAGTCGTTAAAGCGTAACAAACAAAACACGAGCAAACTCACTTCACTCATTCAGTCTCAGTGTAAGGAGGTATGATATCCTCTTTACACTATAATGTGGGAACCACCGCGTTACCGACCGATAGCCGAAGCCTGCACGAAAACGGCACGCTGGTGTACATGGTCATGGCCACCTCCAACCTGTACAAGTTTGTGCAAGTTTTGTGTTTTTTGCTGTGTCGAATTATATCATCATCATCATAACACCCGAAAGACGTCCACTGCTGGACATAGGTCTCCCCCAAAGGTTTGCCATAATCGCTACGCTTGGCAGGCGGGTTGGCGATCGCAGTGTATGGTGTTGAGTTTTACTGAGAACGCTGCTGCCCATTCTCTGGCGAGTCCCTTAGTCGCCTCTTACGACACCCACGGGAAGTGATGGGATGGTATTATTTATTGGCGGTCGCATATAGGTTAGTACTGGCCTGTGTAAATAATCCTAGTTACACATGTCTGTCAAGATTTTAAATAAGCATAATTACGACTTGTTTATGTTTTATATACTTGTCACTTGCATGTAAAATATTGACCACGAATATAGCTTGAAACTATCAGACCCCTGCTGCTCTCTTTATTACCACTTATCATCCAATATTATTCTTTTACGGCACCATACAGCACCAGCCGACACCATACGGCTGTGTCGAATAAATGTTTTTTATTCTATTCTATTGTAATTACTGCTTCATGCTTATACGCTGCTAGCTGGAACCAGTCCAGTACAATCGATCTACCTACCTTTTCCCAATTCTGGGCACGCCACAATCCAGGCGATAAGTCTCCTCTTTGAGGAGTGGCTAGAGCGGCGCCACGGCGTCCTCACCTTCCGCCTGATGCTGGTTCTCACCGGACACGGTTGTTTCGGGAGCAAAGTAGATGGAGCCCGCTAAGGCCAGTGCCTGCCAGGGTTGCGGAATCTGCTCGAAAGAGTCACCGCGGCCCTCGGAACGCAAAGGGCACTAGGAGGAACACGGATAGGTTTTAGTCAGTAAGAGTCTGACACTCCCTCCTACTTCATTTGATGATTTCCCATCCATAAAAAAAGCCTTTTCTCAATTATGTTGGGGTCACCTTCAAGTCTAACCGAATTCAGCTGAGTACTAGTATTTTATTAGTAGCGACTGCCTATCTGACCTCGCCAAGGCTGGTGGGCATCAAGATACCCATTGCCAAGACTGGTATTATATTTTATAGGGAGCGTGCAGAAACTATAGGTGGCAGCACAGAAATGTCACTGTCAAGTATGTTTCAAGTATAAAATTCGAAATAGCTACACTAGATGGCACAGTCTTCTTCGCGAACGTTCCCCTAAATTGAGCATGCAGGAACCACAGGTGGCAGCACAGAAGCGTCAATGTCAAGTATTCTGACCCTTAAAACTTCGAATATGCGACACTAGATGGCATAGTCAACGCCGTGCACGGTCCTTATGGATTCTGACTACCTAACGACTGACAAAAGATCTTCAAATGATAGTCGGGACTAACAGCTTAATTCCTTCCCGATCCCGAGGTCGTTCCTATCCATCGACCGATCTCGGCAAGCGTTTCCGAGTTGCTTAACCTCGAAGATCGACCCGGGTAGCTGATATTTCCTAGTCAGGAGCTCATGCCCAGTACGCCAGCGTGAGCCTTTAGAACTTTATGCTCCTGTATTATCATCATCAGAACAGTTCTTTTTGGCCCTATTTATTTTCAGTGTCATTCGGAAGAGCTTTGCATTATTTATAGTTGTAGTCACATGGTTTTTAACCAATTTTTTTTTTTCCAGGTATACTAATGACAGCACACTACATGGCTGAATACAACCAGGACCGGTTTGTGTTGGACATAATCGCTCAGGAAGTTGCGCCACCACATCGGCAGGCGAAAGCTCAAGTTTATGTAAGTAGCATTTTAGTTCAATGAAATTTTAGTGTTCAGTCGAAGTCATAAAGTCTTGTATATCATTAAAAGTCATTCAAAGTGACAAACGATTAGCTTATTTGTCTTCAGTGGTTTCCGCTGACTTGCGTGAAGGGCAAATTAATTTATCATTTACGGGCTCGAAATTTCAGCCTGCCTGGAGCCTTTTGTTTCTATTAAGGTTGCCACAGGACAGGAATGGCAGCAGACGGCAACCTGCTAGATAACGACAGGTCACTCTTTTAAAAAAAAGCCTGAAATTTCTATTAAACATATAAATATTGTAATCTACTGGTTCATTACTAAGTCTCAATCTAACCCTTCATGTATCGTTTCTCTCCCCAGGTATGGATAATCGACCGTTCGTCGCTCATCCGCATGGTGGTGTCCCGCAGCTGCAGCGCGGCCGTGTCGGGCGTGCAGCGGCGCCTGGCAGCCGCCGCCAGCGCGCTGCTGGTGCCGGGCAGGCGCCTGCCGCTGGTGCAGGCGGACAGGCGGTATGATGACTGGTGAGCTTGCATTACGTTTGTACACCTGTAAGTTGGTCTGCCAGGGTTGCGGAGTTGTTCGTAAGACTTACCGCGGCCCTGGAACGAATAGGGCATTTGAAGGAATATAGGTGGCTTTGACTCAGTAAGAGTCTGACCCTCTCAAATGACCAAGTTTGCTCTGGGCGGAGCGGAAAAGGTCATTCGATGATATCTCATCCAAATAAAAAGACCTGTAGGTTAACCAAAAGATAGACATAACATTCGAAGACTTTTTGGGTGCATGCTAGCTTGGAACCGATGTCTTAAACTATGTCTTTCCCGTTCTAATGGCAAGTTTAACCCGTCCTGAAACCAAGGACGGGTTAAACTTGCCTTCATTCCAAACAGATCGCCGAATAGGACATCCACGTAAGACCCGAGCGTGTCTATTTTCCGCCAAAAGGAGCCAATTCCACCCAGCTCCATCTTTCCGAGGTGCAACCGTGCCGATAACCGACCAACTTGAGCTTCTTGGGGCTACATTAACATCTACCCTCAATTTTGGCCCTTTCATAGAGGCAAAAGCTCAAGTGGCTGCAATGAAGTTTGGGATCCTAGCAAAGGTGAGACGGTACTTCACGCCGAAACAGCTGCTCAAACTCTATCAAGCGCAACTTCGATCGTGTATGGAGTACTGCTCTCATCTTTGGGGCGGATCTGTGAGATACCAGCTTGATGCCCTTGAGTCAATTGAGAAACGAGCCAAGAGGATCATTGGTAATGATAGGCTCGTCGTGACGAAGCTACAAAGTTTTGAGCATCGACGACGAGTTGCTAGCCTGTCGGTTTTCTACCGGTTGCATTTTGGGGAATGTGCGACGGAATTGCATAATTTAATCATTTAATTCCGCCAAGCCCGTTCCATCATCGGACCACAAGACGAACGGCGATGCGCCACCGGTACATGGTGGACATCCCACCCACGCGCACAAAACGTTTTGGGAACACATTCATAGTGCGTACAGCTAAGGAGTGGAATTCCCTGCCGGAGTCTGTGTTTCCAGATAGCTACAACCTGGGAGTCTTTAAGACAAGAGTGTATAGGTTACTTTAAGGCAAGCGTGCTCCATCTTCGACCACATCATCGCTTACCATCAGGTGAGATAGTGGTCAAACGCGTGCCTATAAATAGTAAAAAAAAAACGTATTTCCAGCTCGAGGAACTGAGCAGTAGAACATAGAGAAAGTTTCATTCTATCATCAATAACGACGGTTAAACAATGGTTTGACGTACAAAAACATTCGTGATGTTTAGACAGTGTCAATCCACATGATCAATCATTTTGGCATTTAAGAAAATCTCTAGTAGATGGTTATTCTGTTTAGGCCCTCTTGTCTAAACAATAATAATTCTTGTTATTGTTAAATATTGTAGTTATAACAATATAGTATGCGTCCGTGACGTGGTGGTACTCCGCACAACGCTGTGTATCTATTTATCTATTGGGGTTTGATTTCCGCACTTAGTTCTGATGCAAAGCACATCGCTGTCATCCGGAAACGTGTCCAAAAGACCTCGTTAAAAGTTTGCATAAAAGTTAACCGTAACCTCTTTGCCCTTTTCAGGTGTGAGATCCACCTGCACGCAGTGGACCCGACTACTTACCAGGTGCTGAAAGTGGAGAATGTGCTGGAAACCATCGACTCCAAGTACGACGAGCTGAAGGATGTGTACCAGGAGTACGGAGTCGAGACCCTCATCGCTGCCAGTGCTACTTCTAAAGGTAAGGCAGAAGAACTTTCACCATCATCATACCAGCCAGCAGACGTCCACTGCTGGAGGCGGCCTCCCCGCGCGTGTCGCCACAACAACCGCTCCTGTACGAGAGCATCCATCGGCTACCTGCGACCCGAGCCAGGTCTGAGGTCCCACTTGTAGAACCTTGGTTTACTAGATTAGTCTTGTTACCAAAGACTCGGAGCCGTGGAGCTCGTGGCTAATTAATAGCAGCACCACCCGAGTGGGTCGATCTTCAAGGTTAAGCAACGTTGGCGAGGTCGCTCCGTTGTTGGTTGATGATCCATATTCCAGAACACCTCCGTGCCTCAGACGAAGCTGTTAGTCTGCGGCTGTAATTTGTAGATCTTTTCGGATTCGTTACGGAATGTCAGAAGCCAGATTGGATTGATTTCATGACTGTCTGGCAGTTTGAGTATATTATTGGCTTACCCAAATGTCCTTACTTTGGTATTGTTCGTCGGTTCGTTGAGCTCCTCAAATTTTGTTGAAGTTGAGCTGCACGATAACTGACAAATGCTTGCACTGTCTGGACAAGCCCACTCAAACCTGCGTGGTGCTTTCCTCAAAAGGCCACCTCAGACCTTAACCTACATGTTTTTCATATGTTATTGGCAATTGTATGGACTTCAAAAGAGACTGTGACCTCTGAGTTTGTTTCGGTGTTTCTTCTCAGGGTAGTCAGCTAGGAAACATCCGGCCTCATCTAGATAAATATGTCAAAAAAAAAATTGACGTGTAAAAGAGTTACTTGTAATCTATTTGCAAAATAAATATCATTTATCATTTACCAGAAAATCTAACACGTTTTGCCAATAAATACCGTGTTAGAGTGGTACCCAACTGAAAAGAAAGTATGGCCCCGAAGATTAACGAAAGAAAGCAAACTTACAATCAACCTTAGATCAGTAATATAAGGTTCATAATACACTGCAGCTGTTAGTTCCGTCTCACTCGCGTCACGTGCATGCCACGCGCGCTAACATGGCGGCAGCTGCCGACCAATAGCGGTACAGGAACAAGAAGTGCGGTGCGTGGAGCGTGCCGATTGGTCAATAGCATTTCCCGCGCTTTCAAAATTCGTCTTCTGCGCAGGTACATCGGTAAGCCATATCAGTTGGGTACTACTGTCCCCAGTTACTGGGTTGTGGAGGTCAGTTAGGCAATCCCCACGTAAACTGCTGGTATTCAGCTGAATCCCGTTTTACTAGCCGAACCCAATGTAGTTGGGAAGAGGCTGGGCAGATGATGTTCACAGCACCAAGTCCAGCCATCAGTCCCGGTGCTTCGCTGCGCACGTGTCGCCGTTGCTCCTGCTCCAGATGTTTCCCCGGTCGTGATTGATGTTTGTCCCTGAGGACTATGGGAATGGTGGAAGAGGGAGTGCATCTGTGTTTGCGCACATACTTCTGCCATTTAATGTCTCCCACGCCATTGGTTCGGCTCCGTTTAGATTGGCCTCCATGGCCGAAATCGGACAGGATTCTGTGGATACAGCTATTACTACAGATAGACACAAGTTGCAAAAAAATTACATTACAGTTGTACCCAACTGATATGGCTTACCGATGTACCTGCGCAGAAGATGAATTTTCAAAGCGCGGGAAATGCTATTGACCAATCGGCACGCTCCACGCACCGCGCTTCTTTTTCCTGTAGCGCTATTGGTCGGCAGCTGCCGCCATGTTAGCGCGCGTGGCATGCACGTGACGCGAGTGAGACGGAACTAACAGCTGCAGTGTATTATGAACCTTATAGTACTGATCTAAGGTTGATTGTAAGTTTGCTTTCTTTCGTTAATCTTCAGGGCCATACTTTTTTTTTTCTGTGCGAGCAAAGATTCACGACACGCCTTATCAGTTGGGCACCACTGTACACTAGTTTTGTAGGTTAGTAGTAGGGATAAACCTTTTTCTATTGATTCATGTTTTTTTGCGTACTGTGTTTTTCTTTTTGCCGACTGCTTACGTATCTTTACCAGTTTATAGAAAGTTTATTTTTCTTTTCCAGCACCGGACAGCTTCGATCCAGCATTGGCAGCGTTGATAGCACTACTCATCGTGCTGTTCACGGGCATCGTCACCTTCATAGTCGTATGCGCATGTCTTAAGCACTGGTAAGTGGGCTCATAGGCTCTGGACTTTTCCCGTTATTATTTCAACAGACTACGGACACGCTTCACGTTATCTGACATTGATATATAAAAAAACCCAAGATACACACTCAGCATCTCAAAAACGTCCGCAAAAAATAAGCGCAATATGTATAATTATGCGCAAGTTTGAAACAGTCTCGCATTGCTCGCCAAATTGCACTGCTTTGTAAAAACAACTTTAAGCGATCCGTGTAAGGTTGATTTTGCAAAAAAAATTGCGCATCACTCGCTATACTGAACTGCTTTGTAAACACAACTATAGGCGATCCATGTAAGGTTGAATTTGCAAAAAAAAATGTTTATAGTATAACTACGCACAACTCACACATGACACTTGATACATGTCAGTTTTTGATGACAGTTTCGAGTGTTGCATTTGTTCGAGACTGTGCATCTTGGGTTTTTTTATATATCAATGTTATCTGATCCAAAAAATAGTCTAATGTTTTACATTATGTGTGAGATCATCAACTAACCTCAGATTGTAAGAATTCAATTTTCATCTTATTCTGATTCTGCTTTGACATGATCAATTATAGTAATCAGATTATTGTGTACAGCTGTTTCATTAAATACTTAGGCACCTCGCGCACTAGACGACCACGACCAGTCGTGGTTGTGGCCGCAACCTTAGTCGCAGGAGCTACGGTTAGGCTGCAGCCAAGTTTGCGGCCACGACCACGACTGGTCGTAAAGCGGCCATTAGCGTCATACTTGATGTGGAAAAGGCGTAATACGAAAAGAAGTTATTGGATAAATCCTGTGTTGGAAATTCGCAACATAAAGATGTTGCGGTACGATACGAAGTCAGTCCCCGCCGGGTCGCATATCTAGTGCGCGAGCGCTCATAGCAAACAATACATAAGTTGGTCGCAACGACCAGTCGTACCGGCCCGGTGTGCGGCCAGTGACCAACTGGCCGCATACTGGTTGTTGCGGCCTAGTGCGCAACTCTCATATATTTCCTTACGGCCACTGGTCGTGGTCGTGGCCGCGTAGTGCGTGAGGTCGCTTAACTAACATAGCATCGTTGTCGACGGGAAGTTCTTTAAATAGTGCATAAGTTTACTCCACGGTCCAAGAGTTGATACCTCAAACTTCGCCACAGTGGCAGCAATGAGGAGAACAGCAGGGAATGCCTAAACGTAGAGAAGCAGCGAGGCCAAAAGAAGTACCATCGAACAAGGTGTGGCTCGACGAGTCATCGGCGGTAGTGCGTGAAGCCAGAGTCCCGACTCCAACTCACCCACAGCCAACAGGCGCGCATGCTCCGCAGTAGTAGCAGATGTGGCAGTAAAGTCTTTTTGAACTTCTCAGAGCGTGTTCAGACTATCAATCCGCCATTTTTTTCCAGGGTGATCCCACCACCGTCACTTCAGTCCAGCAAGGGTGACAGCCTGGCGCGGCGCCGCATCCTGGAGGAGCTGTCGACGACGGAGAACCCGCTGTGGCTGGAGACCAAGCTGCGGCCCTACGAGGAGCAGGAGCTCACCATGAACGTGTTCGGCGACCAGCCCGAACAGCCCGCCCCGGAGCCTGCGCCGGTATGTAGCAACAGACGCCTTAACTTGGTGACAACTAACAGTCTTGTGTTTTCAGGAATGAAGAACTTTAATAGCGCGATGTAGGATCTGTCTGACGTCAGATCTTTTTTGTGGACAACTTCATACAATCTACAAAAAAAAACCTGACGTCAGACAAACCGGAACCGCGGAAAACTTTGATAGCACGATGTAGTCGTGCTATCAAAGTTTTCCGCGCGATTTGAATATCAATAATTCCGACAACGACCATCGGACAGTTGCCTACCTGACACTACCCCTAAGAGGAAAGGTCGCAGGATCCTCTCTTACTAATGGAAGTTTGGAGGACTTCACACTCTGTTCTGAAAACCTCCAGACCCTTTAACCCCCTCATTTTAGCAAAGCTTTATAGAGGTATGCGAGACAGGTTGTAAAGTCCCGCAAACCTCAATAGAAAAGGGAAAACTCTCCGACCAGGCGGATGTTGCGTCTGGTGGGCAACTGCCTAATGATTGATATTTGGGCTATTGTATATGTTTAAATTGGGAAAAATTTGATACCGCGATGCGGAATATGTGTGACGTCAGATCTTTAGTTCGTATGTGGTGGTATAGATTGCGCCATCTTCTTGGCATAAATACTTTGTAGCCGTAATGACGTCAAAATTACACCCCCCACAAAATTGTTAAATACCAATTTTCTATTGCAGACGGACAACACGTACGCAACGATACAAGGCAGTCGAACGACCGAGAGGTTCGGTGACTACGCGACGCTAGGTGGCGAGTCACCCACGCCATTAGAAGCTGCCCTGGGTTTCCAGGTATGTCTATAAAACGAATTATTTAAATGAAGACTATTAT
This sequence comes from Lacanobia wlatinum, assembly GCA_947578705.1. Lineage (NCBI taxonomy): Eukaryota > Metazoa > Arthropoda > Insecta > Lepidoptera > Noctuidae > Lacanobia > Lacanobia wlatinum. The sequence goes on from OX388035.1 coordinate 4,306,113, forward strand.
TTAAACCCCTATGGCTTTATTTACAAAACACGAATAATCTTCAGACCCTTTGGAAAGTAGAGCTTATTTCGATAAAGTTTAAGGTTAAATAAAAAAAATAGGTAATGATTTTAAGACACCGACTAAGTTGTCAAATTTGTATTAAAAAAAAAAATCAGTCAGGCTAAGATTCCAAATACAAAAACAGGCTCGAAGTTTTAAGCCTAAAACAAAGTTAGATCTCGATTTGTTATTAAATAGTAATTTATTTAGGGATATTGTAAAAAAAAACTGTCGTCTACACCAGTCCAGCAAAGTTTAACCTTGTGTGTTTTATTTTCAGGGTAGCACGTTTAAGCCGCCATCACCAGATACGCCAGAACCGCCTCCTAGGCCTTCAGGGTTGGGAGTACTCTGATGGTAAGTTCAACTAACATCATTACCAGTCTCGATACACAGATACGACACATTATTCGAGACGATACAGTCTCTTACTAATTTCATAATTTTCCTGTCCTTTTTTGTACCATGTTACTTGGGATCGGCGCAACAAGTTTTTTTTTTCTATTCTTCCCCGTAAATCGTCACGCTTTTATAGGTACAAAAACAAGTCATTTATTCAAATTAGGCTGAGTATGAGTACATTTCAAAGTCAAGTTTCCACACCGTTACACACACACACACAAACACACACACACACATGACCATTCACGCCTTTTTCTTTGATGTCATTCCTCACACAATCTATACATCTCTTCTTTGGCCATTCTTTCAACAGAATCAACAGACTTTTATGAATAAGAATATTAAGTTAATTATTTTCTTTGCAGATACGTCAACACAAAATGGTGGAAGATTTATAAATATAAAGCTAAGTGTAAATATGCTGAAACTAGGTAGTGCATGTTGACAATGTATTACAATAATTTTAACGAAATTGCTATTTTTGTAACATTTACTCCCAATGTAACATGTAACATGTTACAGTGAGAGTAAAACGTATGTTACAAAATAAGTAAATGTCGTCACTCAAAATAAGACTGTCTGAAGATATAACTTATATTTTTGTTACCATTTTATGAAAAAAACTTTCTTTTATAATACATTGACAACGTCCAATTAATTTTATATTAGGAACAAATTCCTTATACTTAATTATTTTTGTGATTATTCCAAGATTTTCCTTTTCGAAGTAGTAGAGTTAGCCATCTCAAATTTTTTTTAGGCTTTTTCGTACCACGAAGACTTGCAAGTATATCTGTGACCGGAAAATTGCAAACTCTAAATGTTGAACAATTCACCTTGAATACAAGAAATTCTTTCCAAATTCACTAGTTTCCAAATCTGTGTATTATTGAGAAAAATGAGTTTACTATTTCACGCGTTTTTTTACAATCTTACGGCGTCTGGAATTATTCGGTGACATATTATCTATTAATCTACAGACTCTTAAACAGACAAAAAATAAGAATGTAAAGTTTTAGTCAGAAATAAATTCTCCAAAAAGGAAAACCTTGGAAGTACCCAGTAGACTGTAAAAAGACCATCCTTAAGCTATGTTTTTCTAAATATTGTGACTAGAATCTTGTCTTGAATCTCAATTAATCTTAGCCAATCTTTAGTCTAACATTAGATTAATAAATCTAAATTATTTTCACCTGTTCTTGAGTTACTACTGCCATATAAATATATGTAAATTACAAATATTGTACAAATTACAATATTATTTAAGAAATTATGTTAATAAATTAGTGTTTTAAGGGACCAATTTCAGAGTTTATATTTTTTATAAATTTTATGGTTTAATAAAACCTACATTTTTGTAGGAGTGACATTTATAAGCTTTCTACGAAGATTTTTATATATCTGTAATAAACTTTTATGAATTTTGCAAAAAATGTAAGCGTGGAAGAAACTGTTGTAACTTTAGTACCTATATAGATTTGATTTCGGAGCGATGATCGCTTATTCACGCGATAATCGCTCATTTACGCGATAATCGCTTATTCACGCGATGGTCGCAAGGACGACGCCATAGTCTTTAATTTTTCTAAATTCTTTTTCCAAACATCCTGCTGTTAAAAATATCAAAACTACTCATTATAACAGAAATTATCCAGGTTTAGGTTATTCCCAAACTGACTGAGCTTAGTAATCGTCTAGGATGCTTTTGTAACCAGACACTTAGAATGTTAAATACATAACATAAATTAAAGGTTCATTAAACTTAATGGCAGCTCAGAAAATTCATGTGAAAGGGGGGGTAAAGGGTGGGGGAGTATCCATTACCTTCGAATCGACCTATAATGTATTTTACGCTCTTTGAGTCTCGACATGTTTTAGTAAGCTGACAGAGTCCCTTAGTAAATATAAATAAACTCAATTATACAAATATAAAAAAAATAGTCAGTAAGTTAAGTACCAAGTTGTAAATATATATTTTTATACCTTCAAGTATTATTTAACAACGAAAGAGCAATAAAGAGATTTTATATCGATTACCTTCTTTTATTAAATCACGTCTTATTTAGTAGAAAGATTTAGCGTGTGATCCGAAATATAACCCGGTATACTGGCCAGTGCTAATAACGTCATGAATCCGACGCCATACTGTTGATTCCTTCCGAAATATACTGGCCAGTGCGTTGACGTCATAAATTATTACTATGAATTTATAAGTATTTATTAGTACAATTATGAGTATAAAAATAATTGATGACTTTGTTGGGAGGTCATTATTGCAAATATTACAAATAATATAATAAAAAAATCCTCAAAGTCATCATGATGCACACACGCTCGTTTGATATAGTACTACATACGTCTCACCAGTACAGTATGGTGGTGCACCAGTACAATATGGCGGATTCATGACGTCATGAGCACTGGCCAGTATACTGGGTAATATTTTGGAACACACACATTGTGACCTCAGAGAGAAGATGGTGGCACCAGTAGCGTAGCGAGGGGGGGGCGGGGGGTGCGGTGCGCACCGGGTGACACCCGCTTAGGGGTGACACCCGACCGCTCGTTGACTGGTTTTTGTCACTATCGGTTCGCAAAATTTTTTGAGCTCTTTCGTTCGCTCTTGCATTTTGCACTCTCTGACAGGAAGTCACAGTTTTTCTATATAAATCAACAAAAACTTAAATTTCAGTATGAATGTTCAAAATACAATAAAACCTTTCCTAGATGAGGTGCAAAAATTTCTTCAGGTTTTCTGCATTTAGGGGTGACACTCGTTCGTTGACTTTTTGTCACGGTCGGGTGTCACGCCTTAACGGGTGACGTAATGAAATCCGTCTGTGGTGGGATGTAAAAAATTTCGAGCTCGCTTCGCTCGCTCTTACTTTCTGCACTCTTTTTCTCGAGCGTTTCTGTACGATTCAGTAAAATCACTATGTTTGTATAGGAATGATCAAAAGAAAATAAAACCTATCCGAGGTGGGATGCGAGAATTTTCGAGCTCGCTTCGCTCGCTCTTGTGCTCTGCCCTCTTTTAGTTTTTGAGTTTACATGCGTTACTCAACAAAGTTGGGTTTAGATAATTTTGAAAACAAACTCAAAATAATCTAACTCTCGAGATTTTTTTGTAAGTAAGCATGATGTAAGAACATTCCTGAAAATAAAAACCTGCAGCGCAAATGGCACACCTTCGCCCCCCGTCCCTTCCCAAAATCGGCTTGCGATTGCCGTCACCAGATCGAAAAGCCAAAGGCGCAACTCATAATTTGGGGGTCATTTGAGGGGTGACACCACATGATCCGCCCCGGGTGTCACCCATGCTAGCTACGCTACTGGGTGGCACAGTAGTCAAGAGCTTAGAGGCAAGCCCGCTATACCATTTTCCAACTACTGCAACTCCTGAATGCCAGAATCAACAGTGGTGACCATCAGAAAAGCGCCGAGTCAATGAAGCTCGACGAGGCCCAAATAAAACATTCAACTGGCTTAAATTCCGAAACGAAACTAATTAGAAAATATTATCGAGAAAGTAAAAAAAACAAGTCCATTTCATTCTATATCAAGCAGGAGAAAGAACGGAACTAGGTCGAAAATCGAAATGCGCAACGGGTCTATTTTTTTTTTGGATAGAGCCAGTCGCAGTTCAACGCAGTTCAAAGGTTTTGGATACTGCTCAACCGGACTTAGCGCAAAGGGTCGTTTACAACTAAGTTTAGGGATATTATAAATTGCATATCAAATAAATAATCGCCTATCAATACATACTCATCATTTATATTCTTTTTTACATCTAATAACTTACTTCACTACAAATAAACTAAATGTTTAACAAAACTCAAACTGCAGATAATTCGAAATCATACATCAATATGACATTACTTTTTTCCTCATAATGCAATACAGTTAAATTTATTTTTGTACAAAAATACTACATACATAGCATAAATACTGACTGCACAGCAAATTTTTCCATATTTATGGACAACACCCCGACTCAGACCACCCCGACTCGGATAAGTTAGGTTAGAAGGCTAAGGCGGGAGCGAAGCGGAGCGGAGCTCCCGCCGCCGCCATAGTGGTTATTTTTTTTTTAAACAACCCAGAACTATGGTGAGTCGCAGTACAGTTTTGTCGTGCATTAAGATTATTAGTTGTGCATTGATGAAAAATTTTGCTTTAGGAAAAATCGCTGTACGCTGCGAAAATAAATTGTAGTGTGTTTAGTGATATTTTGAGATTTCCGTGAATTCGGAATCTTATTGCATAGAAAAAGGATATTTTTGGATTTGCGTTTAAATACTACCCCTAAGTTTATAGGTACTAGCAGGATGCAATAGCGAGGCCTCGAGGGGAGACCACTTCGGCCTAGAGATGTACCCTCACGCCTTACACAAAGAAGAGGTCTTTTATGAAGATACGGTACCCTTTCTTTGGGCTGATGGTGGAATATCACGGTGGTTTAAGTGAGTAAATATCTGGGTCTTTGCTTTAAAAACATATCGGCAACCAAACCGACTTTAAGCCATGCCCAATGGTTTTCACAAGCTTATTTTAAATCTAGAGCTTTCCTCATCTATATATATAACTTGTAATGATAGATGTAAGAAGAAATAAATAAATATATATAATTTTTTTTTATCGATGAGAAATCATCAAATGACTCCTCCCGAAGCAGAAGGGAGAGTCAGACTCTTACTGACTAAACCCCATCCGTGTTTCTGCTAGAGCCGTTTACGTTCCAGGGCCGCGGTGACCCTTTCGAACAAATTCCGCAACCCTAGCAGGCACTGGCCCTAGCAGACTCCTTCTTCTAACGCACCGTCGACTTGGTTTTGATCAGACAGCGAGCCACCCAGTGCTCGCCGATATAAATATTAATGAGAGGTAAAGTTTGTGAGGTTGTAGGGGGTAATCTCTGGATTTACTGAACCGATTTTGAATTCTTTTACCAATAGAAAGCCACGTTATTTGTGAGTGTCATAGATATTTAAAACTAGAAAAAATAGAGATCCTTACGAAAATTGCAATACTAACCCACGCGAACGAAGTCGCGGGCGAAGTGCCAGTTTTATATAACCGTAATTTCTAAAAATAAAACAACACACTAGTCATGTTTCCATGTTATAGCATTTACTCAAGACCTCCATGATAGCTCGAATGCTGTCCAAGTATCTGGACAGCAGGGACCTCAGGCATTCCTCCAGGACGACCAGTGTGGAGTTGAAGTAGGAGTGCAGGTCGGTCATGGCTCCCTGTTTGAGGAGCATCAGCCTCTGGATCACTTCGTTGAATCTGTCGTTTTGCATCTGAAACGTTTTTATGTCTAAATGTCTTTGGTCTAGTTTATTGAATAGTTCCTACGCTATACGTCACCGGAAAATGGCAGACTCCGTAATATTATAGTAAATCTTGATTAGATTATAATTTTTCGATATATTATTAAAAAATCGTTATGTATATAATAAATCCCATCCAAATTCAATATTTTCCAATACATCCGAGTCTTACTTAGAAAAAAAAAGTTTACACTTTCACGCGATATTTCACAATCTTACAGAGTTTGCCATTTTCCTGTAACACACATAAGTACCTACCTAAGTGTTATTTTTAAACCGTAACTTATTTTTTAGAAACTTTGAAATCATAAGTTTCTACTAACGTTTCAATTCTGTTCTGAATCTAATTAATTGAAGATGTTTGTTGGAGGGGATCATCCACGATGTCAATGATATTTTGACATCTTCTGGTGGACATATTTTTTTCTAACGTTGACCTCAACTCATTCTTTCGTTATAAAGTTGCTAAGATTGCGTAGAGCGTTTATAGTAGAAATATTTAGGTTCTCAGTAAAAACAAAATAAATCATTGGGCATCAAAAAAATAATCCACATCGCTGTCAGTGGCAAAAGTGCCCAGAACACTGGCAGCATTGCCGCGTTGAATGGCAATGCTGATTCTTTGGCCGAAAATAATAATAATAATAATATAATATATACCTATAATTTCGTGTTAATGAGTGTATATAGTTACTAGATTATTTTCCTACCCTGCTTAAAGTTGTAATTTAATAAAATTCTTGGTTCTCAGTTACTCACATATGTAACCAAGCACCGAGCTCTCTTCTTATTCCCTGGGTTTTCATCATTGCACAGATTTTTCAAATATCGGTAGCCCTTCCTCCATTGCGCTATCTACAACGAATTAAAATTATAAATTAGTACCTTTCCTATCTTCTTACAGCATACTCAAAGAACTTAAAACAAAGGACGAGCTCCTGGTTAAGTGATAACAGCGGCACGGATCCATCTAAAAGGTTAAACGACGCTTGCCGTGTCGGTCGATGAGTGACCACCATGCCGAGAATCTTCCTTCCTTTGGAAAGCACGATATACCGATGGTCCTGGCTGTCATTTATAGCTGTGCGTGTACATTTAATATAGGTGTGTGGTACTGGGTCGTGGAAGTCAATAAAATACTGATAGGTATTTAACAATATTCTATGAGACTGGATGCCGAGTTGGGAAAAAGCGGAGTAGATTCAACACTATTCAAAGGACTTAGTTTTTCATTTCAAGATCACAGGCTACACTTTAAATTACCTGCTTTTCCAATTGCTCCACATATTCTTTCGTCTCAGCATCTTTGGAGGAGGCTGTCCTCAAGCACTCGTGTTCATTGTCATGGTAGAACCTCGTGGACCATCGGATCTCTTTTCTGTGGGCGAAGAGGCAGTTGTTCCACTGTAAATGAAAGTAATAAGTAGTAATTCTTTATAAAGGAGAGGAGATCGTGACTAAATGATAGCAGCCTCAAGGGTTGATCTTCGAGGTTGACTTTGACAGTCATTTTGAATAAAAATAACGCAGAAAATCTTGTAAAAAATGTAACATTTTCAGTCAACATGACCCATGACAAATACCATGCCCTATATTATAGTTTCTTACCACGTAGCCGAGATATTTGAATGGAAAGTTCTGATGCCAAATACAGAAACTTGACTTACAAAAAAACACAAATTGGCGATGAGTAAAGAGCTTTGAAACTCATTTATAAGACACTTCCTACTTCTCACCTTAACATTACCATTACCCTTCAAGCTATGCTCCTGGTGCTTCATCATCTGCAGCCTGTACTTCATGCTGACGTCCAGCCGCTTGAGCTGGTACTCATCAGTCCAGTTCAGCATCTGTTTCTTGTCGTCTCTCTGCAGGACTTTAGATGCATTGAGATCCAGCTCGTATTGCTGGATCAGGTCTTTTGTGTCGACTGGCTGGAAATAATGAAGATGAGTTCTCAGTTTTTAGTTTTTCAAATGGGAATCTCCGCGGACTATTTAGGAAGTGAGCTTCAAACTTTTGTTCTAATTCATTTACTAAACTTGACTCAACCTCGACTCAGATTCCCTTAATCAAATCGTCAGTCATAGCTGGTACCTACATAATTTATTGACATTATCGTAGTCGTCTAATAAGCTTATCCATTGTCACGGCGATGGATACGAGTGAAGTGGAGGAAGATTCATTCAAAAGGACATTAACAGTGTCACTGTGAGTCGTACAGTTACGAATCAATATGTTATGATTGTGTAATAGAATTATGCCTACTAACAACAACCTCCGTGGTCGAGTGGTTTAGGCGTTTGCCTTGTGACCCGGTAGTCGTGGGTTCGATTCCCACGGAAGAGCATACTTTGTAAAGTTGTTTTCCCGTTTGGCTAGGACATTGCAGGCTTGAATCACTTGATTTTCAGATAAAAAGATGATTCCGTGCTTCGAAAGGCACATATAAGCCGGTGGTCTCGGCCGCCAAAAGGCGGTCGTCAAATAAACCATGTCGGAGGCCCTTGAGGCGGTTTAGAAACTCTGACACTAGGGTTTGTCGGGTCATTAGACCTTACTGCCCACACGATAAGAAGAAGATGCCAACTAACCTTATTGCTGTCAATTGCCGGGATACGGCATGGACATTCTGGCGGGGCATCTCGATGTTCCTCTTCTGATACGGTGCCTAAGATCAGAAAGTTGTCTTTTATTTCCTGAAAATCAACAATAAAGATTAGAGACAGTTTTGTGGAAGTACAACTCTGGTTCTTCCCTGGAATTGCACCCACGATAGAGTCAGACAACTTATTTTAAGCCCAGACCACACTGCCGACAATAACATCAAATAACTTATTCTAATCAAGGTGTCAACAAGTCACGAAGGAAGTAGACTCACCTCCCACGAAGCACTCCTAAGTACAGGCAACAGAAAAACTAACAATCTTAATAAAAACATTGTGAAAATGAATTAGGAAGAATTATTTTCTGACACCGCAGCGATCTAGTCGAGAGCATGATGCGAATTGCTTTATCTCAGACAGATAATGTTGTACAAGTAAAGTTAGCAGTGTATTTTATGTAAATAAATAACTGATATTATGAAAATATTATTATTTATAACCTGGAAATGAGACATTATGCAGTTACAGCTAGGTCAAAGGTTGTTTTACAACTTGTGTAAAGATTATAGAGATAAACATGGGCTATCAGGGAATGTGCTAGCTTACACACCAACCATAGGGTTAAATTTTTATGCAAAGTTGCAGCGCCTGATTAAAGTCATACATAATATACCTACATTGAACAGTCAAACAAATCAAGAATATGTAGATGACGCCTAGATTTTTGGAAGTAGGCAAAGCGCATCGCAAAGCAACACTTTAGGGCACCATATCTTAGACATTTTTGTTTGTTAAAGTGTACTCTCTAGTAATAAAACTCTCGTATACTCAAATGACGATATGGTGTCTGTTTTTGTTTTTATTAAAACGTATTTGTAACATGTTTTTAGTAAACATCGGAAAACCATTTCGAAAAGCAAGGACTTGACGGCGCTACGTCATCGTACGGTTGTGCACGGCACGTGCACCGGACCGATCAGGCGATGTCGCCATCCCCACCTCCCCCACTACTCGACTTTTTTGTGCTCGGACGTAAAAGGAGACCTCGCGGAGCGATCGGGGCATTCTATTCTAGACCTCGGTCCGATACACGTGTTGTCATAGCGCCTAGATTTGCTAATATCGTGTTAAAACCTTTTAGTTAATAATTATGATATGATAATTAATTGAGTTCACAGTTATTATAAATTAAGTGAGTTAATCGAATAAAATTGATTAATAAGTAAACTACCTACTTTTTACTTTAAAATATCCAATCCTGATAATACGCCTACATCAGAATTGGGACGTAACTCAAAGGGCCCACATGGAGATTCGTGACAATGCTAGTGAAATATGTGGCGGTTACGTTTTGAAATGTAATGACAGTGATAGTGAAAATTGCGGTTTGTTTTTAAGACGCTTGCGTTTATCCAGACGCTAAAAACTTGATGTGTGCCGTGAAGTGTCGTGAAGTTAAATCCGAAAGGCCGAAGTTCGACACACGATCATAGTGTGTCACCGTGGTGGTATGTTTTGTCGAGGATGCAGTGATGTGCAGAGCAGTTTATTGTTTTACCATATGGCGCTGAAGAGCTTTGCGCCGAATTCCTTTTCGACGAGTTTTATGCGGCTACCCTCATCAAACTGAACTAAACCAGTTCCGTCCGGAGGCAAGCAACTTCACAACAGCTGGTCAGGTCAAGGAGAAGAGTGTGAATTTATATGAAGATTTCTACGCCAATCTGGTGAGTCGTTTAAACTTTTTAATTGCTGTAGAGCTGCTTTTTATTTTGTTTACGAGTGTTCATTTTTATGATGTGGAGACTGACTTACAAAAGGCAACGCCTTTATGGATGGCAATTATCGATGTTTGATAATTGGCCTGTCGCTTTATCTTAAAGTGAAGCTATTATTAATAGCATAAGTGTTGCTGATTAAGCGATAGCATTTTCAATAATACTTCTTCTTTTCGATTCAATCGTTAACTTTTTTACTGTTTTGGACCAGTAGGTAGTTACGTTAATTGCAGCAACAGTGGCATTCATTAGATACTCCAAATTACAGGAGAATGGGCACTTGGGGCACTGTAACATATGGCTCGTGCTCTGAAAACGGGCACTGCACTCACGTTGGGTATACAACAGATCATTACATCCTCATTTCGCCAAGTTGTGTTTGCAGCGGCCTACCTGGGTGCGCAAATTGCGCTGGCGCGCGATTTAACGCTTTCCAGGGGCCATTGCGATTCACGACCAGAGGCAATTGCTCTTTGGGTTTTATGAAGTCGTGAGGTGGTGGATACTTCTCTTCCCACAGTCTGCTTCTCCCTTTAGATGGCATATCCAGGATCGCCTGTGTAGAAAGAAGGAAGCTCTTGCGACTTTTTAGTCTTCCCGAAGTTGGCATGGGGCCATACAGGGATGTCGGGAATCGGTTTTCAGATCCTTCGAACAGCAGGAGGTGCGATGCCTGCAAGCGGATAGAGTTTGTTTTGTGGAGTCTATTTTAATCAGCCTGATATTATCTGACACGTTTCGTTTAGGGCAATGTCTACTTTCCGAGAAAGAGCAGGTCGGTGCCACACTGTGCAAGCAAACACGCCAGCAGAAAAAATAGGGACATGCCGGTTGTACGGAGAACATCGGGTGCCGCTCCCCAATTGATGGAAATTAGGTGACGGAGCAAGTTATTCCGGGTTCGACGGAGCTAAGTATTGTAACAGTTTGACTTTTACGCTTAGGCCATATCTAACGTCACACCGAGATATTTTGGATTCGAGCAGTGTTGGACCTTGGCTCTACGCCATGTGATGTTAAGCATTCGATTTGCGGGCCTATAGCAGAGATGAAAGGCGCACGACTGTCTCTTAGATGGGTTCGGCCGTAGAGCGTTGTGGTCACACTAATCTCGCAGTGCACTGAGTGCCATTGTACGTTAATGCTCCACGTCCATAAAAGTCGCTGCTTGGTTTGCTAGGGCCAGGTAATCCGCGTACAAGAACCGCTCCGTGTGTTAGGTGGAAGGCGGTTCGTTCGCGTAGATGTTAAAAAAAGCGTCGGCGCCAACACACTGCCCTAAGGGAGACCATTCTTTTGCTGTCGCTATCTACTCTAGGTGAATTGGAAGCACATACCTGGAAGTGGCGGTTGCAAAGGAGTTCGCTTGAAATGGGCACAAAGCCTTGGTCATTGGTCAAATAATGCTGATGAAGCGATATTATTCTGCTATCGCTGATCGAGTCATGAAGTGAAATACCAGAGAGCTTTTATTTTTTTGGACATAAGAGCGATTTAGTTACCTAACACTTTATTTTGAATATTTTGATTTTATATCACCATTCATAGGCATAGGCCGCTTTCTTGTGCCAATGGTCCGATAAAATTTAGATTTTTATTTACTTTGATACTGTGACTACTACACTTACCTGAAACCTTTTGGCCCACCACAGCTTTTATTGGACTTGTACTGTCGTAGCATTTTTCGGTTTCAGACATCGTATCATGGTATATAAAGCCAGCAGGAGGCTAGCGGTTGGCATGCTGCCATAACTGCTGAGCAGTTGCAACAAATGCTGAGCAGCTGCAACTTCTGAACGGTTCTGAGCGTGGCAGACCGAAGGTTGGCAAACTGCAGTAGCCAAGTATCATGTCAACATCTGTGGGGTTAAGAGCGTTCAAGGCCGACTGGAATACTTGGTGAGTCGCTCAAGTTTTATTTGAATAGCAAACGAAGCTTTAAAGGGGTTGATACCAATTCGGTGGTTGCATTGATAGTGCTAGGTAATTTTGAAATAGTTAGCACAAAGCGAGTACTTAAAAGAGTTTCCCATTGGCGGTAATAGTGTCAAAATTTTATTCAGTGTGAGCTTTAGGTTTAGTTATCGCATAGCAAGTACCACAAGGTCATGTTTCAACTTAGACGTTTTTTTTAGTGAACATTTGGATCTAGGCTTTCGTATTAACGTACGGAGGCAGTTTGCCTAACATCAGTTAGTAAATTTGATAGTATCAAAACTATCATGAATAGCAATTTGATTTTAATGACATTGATAAAAGCTTTAAAGGTACAGAGAATTCTGAGCTATTACAAGTTCTAAATAGATTTTCCATTTTGTGCAATTTAATACGGGTGAGATTATAATAACATTGATTGATTCGAACCGCACAGCGCAGCGATGATTTTGATGATTTTAGATTAACGTAAAGTAATTCGTGAGTGCTTACATGAACGTTAGATGCAGAAAATATCAGTGATGACGTGACGGCGAATAATAATGAAGAACTTGTTCATGAAACTTCCCATAAAAATAAAGTTTTAAGTGGTACTATTTTAGGGCTCACACTTTAAAAAAAAATTGCCGACTCTCGTACTTAAAAAGCCAGTAGCAGTAGTTAACGTATGGGGTACTGTGTTAAATTTTATAATAAAATACCACTTAATATTCTCGAACTGAATGAGAGAAAATTTAAAACATGTATTAAACGCACATTATGTAGACAAGCATATTATAAACTGGAAGATTATGTCCTTGATAAAAATGCTTGGCTAAATGCCGGTCCTGCTCCACAGCCACAGCAGCATGGGTCCACTTGTTGGGTTTTCGATAATTGGAAGAAATGCTTACCCTTTTTTTGTTCTCCTATTCAATCATTTATTTATCATTTCTTTGCATTATTGTATTAGCAAAGTATACACAATAAAGCAGCCTTCTTTTTTTTCTTTTCTTAGTTACTTGAAACCATAGTTTTGTATAACGTAGAAGCATATTTTCAATTTTTTGTAAATGTGAGCACTATGGAGCCATTTACATATGTAATTATAGATTTCGTTATTAAATTAGTTTGACATGAACGAGCGTGGCAGTTGAGAGCTTGTCATGCTCACACAAATGTTTTGCTGATGGTGGCGCGTGTTTTGGATCATTTGATTCCCTTCAAAATGGTTGAGTTAGATGGTGCTGATGCACGCGTCATGTTCGTGAACGGGCGCCGTCAGTTGAAACTGGTCATCTCTTACCTGCCACTGGCTTATTTTAATCTGTACCTGCATTTTGAATTGTTTATATGTTTTCTTGTTCTTTGCATTGTCCTCACATATAGAAGCAATCAATGTTAATGTTAACAAGATTTTTGTAACACATCACATGGTTTAAAAGAGTGTCCGTGGAGTTTCTTGCACGTTCTTCTCCATAGAGATCTACGCTTTGGAACGTGCAAATAGCTTCATGTTTTTGACTGACCGACTTTGACAATTCAAAAGTGCCTGTAAATGGTTTATTTGAAATATACGATTTGATTTGATTAACTTAATAGATCATGTAGGTACATCATTGGAAGGGTCATAAGACTGGACCAGTAGTATAATTCTGAAGGGTCATAGGACCGGACCAGAAGATATTACTCTGAAGGGTCTTAGGACCGGACCAGAAGATGTTACTCTGAAGGGTCTTAGGACCGGACCAGAAGATTATTACTCTGAAGGGTCGTAGGACCGGACCAGACCATGAGATAAGATTTTAATGTCAGGATGAACGAACAGTAAAATTGTGGTTCTCGTTACAAATACCTAAGTGCTTCTAAAGTGCGCGTCCGAGGACGTACGCACGTCAGAATGGCCGTGACGGCGCTACGTCATCGTACGGTTGTGCACGGCACGTGCACCGGACCGATCAGGCGATGTCGCCATCCCCACCTCCCCCACTACTCGACTTTTTTGTGCTCGGACGTAAAAGGAGACCTCGCGGAGCGATCGGGGCATTCTATTCTAGACCTCGGTCCGATACACGTGTTGTCATAGCGCCTAGATTTGCTAATATCGTGTTAAAACCTTTTAGTTAATAATTATGATATGATAATTAATTGAGTTCACAGTTATTATAAATTAAGTGAGTTAATCGAATAAAATTGATTAATAAGTAAACTACCTACTTTTTACTTTAAAATATCCAATCCTGATAATACGCCTACAGACTTAATTTTACTTAATTTTGTTTTATTTATTTATTTATTTAGGTAAACACAATAAACTTAAAAAAAAGATAATTAAATACAAACAAAAGAGCACAAAGGTACTGCTTATTTCAATAGAAATTTCTTCCAGCAGACCTGCGACAGAAGAGTGGGATAAAAAACGTAGACACAGTGTGTACAGAGATAGAGAAGGAAACTTAGAATAGACTATACTAACTTAACTAAAGTATATTATGTATTATGCAATAATAAATATAAACTACAATAAACATACAAATAAATATACACAAATAGATTCGCCTAAATACATAATTATAATAAAATAATACACACCTATAATATATAAAGGATCACCCTACAGTGGACAGATAATGTTCTTTGACTTCTTTTTTGAAGATGGAAATGTTTTTACTCTCGCGTATGTTAGGCGGGAGTGAGTTCCACAGACGTACTGCATGAAACGAGAAGGAGTGGGAATATGAAGGAGATTTATGAGATGGGAAGTGTAGGTGAAATTTGAGGTGGGATCTACACAGCGCATCGGCAGAGCGTGTAAACGAAAAGCGATCGCGCAGCTATTCAGGGTATGTAGGATTGAAGAGGATGTTGTAAAGGAGACATAATATTCGAGTGTTCCTGCGAAGTCGGATAGGGAGCCACTTGAGATCCTTGCGGAACTGAGAGACGTGGTCGTATTTCCTAAGGCCAAAAACAAAAATTTCCATACAAAAATTATTGCTGATTGCATCCAAGCATTTGTTGCGAAATTTGTTCGAAAGAGTCACCGCAGCCCTGGATTAAGAGAAACACGGATGAGTTTTGGTCAGTATGAGTCTGGCACTTTCGCTCCGTCCAGTTTGATGGTTTTCATCCTTAAAAAAAGCAGGAACTATTTGTAAGATGCGGCATTTCCACCATAATCCAATCGGTAAAATACCTACAATTCTCTCTGTCTGACTGTACGAATGCAGCCACATGATAACCTAAGGTTATCTAGCAGCAGATTGATTTAATATTTATTTGCATGCAGTCACTGCACATCAAGGTCGGATCAAATAACTTGTGATTGTGTATCAAACTCGATTCCCTTCCTTAAATAATTCTAGCCGATCTGTCAGCCGGTCGATTCTGTAAACCTTTCACCATAAAAACTCAGGTGGAGTAAGCGCAAAGTGAATCGTCATTCCATCTTGATTACATAAATTGACAGCTTACTTTGTTTTCACTTCACCAAGCCTTCACTTCGATGTTTACAGCCAGTCAGTTCTGTAAACACGTAGAAGTGAAGGCTTGGGTGAAGTGACCACGAAGTGAGCTGTCAAACCATCTTGATTATATGGATTGATAGCTCACTTCATGATCTCTTCACCCAAGCCTTCACTTCGACATATTGACAGAATCGCACTTCTGTCATCATCATATGTGTGCCAATAAATAAATCATTATTATTATCACACCGCCGCGGAGTGAGCTCTGAGTGAACTGTCATTCCATCTTGTTTATTTAGATTGACAGCTTACTTCACCCAAGTTTACACGATTAGATGTTTACAGCCGGTCTATTCTGATAACAGCTCACCGTGTAAACTTACGTGGAGTGAGCATAATTTGAACAGCCGGTCGATTCTGTAAACATGTCGAAGTGAAGGCTTGGGTGAAGTGATCATGAAGCGAGCTGTCAATCCAATCCTAATCAAGATGGAATGACAGCTCACTTCGTGATCACTTTACCCAAGCCTTATCCCTTAGCGGTATCGACCGGCTGTCATTCCATTTAGTTTGTATAGATTGACAGTTCACTTCATGTTCACTTTAGGTACCTTATCTTGCACGGTGAGATGTTTACAGAACCGCACTGCAGATTTATAAGTAGGTAAGTATATAACACTAAAATCATGTGGCTAAAATCTGGAAAAATCTTTTAGTGAATCACTTTTCACACACACATTTTTTGACTGTCAGTTTTTTATTTCACCCTATTTTTTTAATGTTGGCACAACCACCACGGTAAAATTCATTTATGCTCTCACCTCTCCTCAGATTAAAAGTTCAACTCTTCCGATCAATTCTTTTCGGTACCTAAACTTTTTTGTTGTGGACTCTCCGAGGCGCTTGGAATTGTTTTTAGTTTTATTTTTCTTTAATAAGAGACCACACATGCCTTTTAACATCACACAAGTAAATTATGTATTTTGATATTTGTGATCGTTTTAATTTATTCTTAGTTTAAGTGCTTAGCTTTTCAATAATTTAATTTTACTTTTGTAGATTGTATATTTTGTTTGTTGTATATAAACCTTTTATCCTTTTGCCTGCAAATAATATAATATGAATAAAAAATCTGGTTTCCTGCCTTTGAATTTTCTAGGAAAATAAAAAGTACCCAAGCAAGAAAAAAAAACACAAAATAATAATGTTAAAATATTTATTACAAAAATAAATTGTCAAATACATTTTTACAATAACATTAACAACAAAGATGGTATTAGTTCATAATTTTATTATATAAAACAAACAATTGTACTTCTTACGTATTTCGTTTTATTTTTATTATAACACGTCTGTCATTTTGGGTTTATTTTTCGCTAAACTATATCATCATCATATCAACCGAAAGATGTCCACTGCTGGACATATAGGCATAATTATAATAAACAATAATATTAATACGAATTATACTTATACAGTAAGCAATGGTCCCTGTAGAATTAATTTAAATTTACTGGAAGAGACACTTGCATACAACGCAACAAGCAACAGCTTGCAAGCTTGCTTGCTTTTGCTTGCTTTGCTAGCTTGCTGTTAACAAGTTAACAGTAGAATGTTTTTAGATCAAATAAGTATATTACTTTTATATATCAAGATGAACAGTATCTCAATAATTTTTTGTCGACAGCCACTTAGTCTGAAAGTAAAAAAAAAAATCTTCATTTAATTAGCTAAAAATGATTGTCTACATACCCAAAATGCAGATGATTTAACAAAAATAGATAATACATTCAGTTAAACATACAACAACGAATTAAATTACAAGTTACATTTAAACTTAATTCTCAATTTAAATAATATTTATTTTATAAACTATCACAGTGTGTCTGTATACCGAATTTAACTATTCAAATACTGTGTTGACCCGTTTTCCGTGAAAACAAAAATAATGGCCAAATACGGTACATTCCTATTAAATAATATTTTTACGAGTTTATTTTTAGTGAACTTAAAAATACTACTGTGAAATACAAAGTACGGCCTTAAATAAAAGTTCATGATTAGACATTTTTATTTAAATACGGGTCATCACAGCATTTTTCAAAACACATTACAAAATAAAAAACTCATAATTTTCCAATTACATAACCCAATTTCATTCGTTAACTAAAATAAATTAATTTTTTACAATCATTTTAAAATCTAAACAATTTTGAGTCTTATAATATTTATAATTAAATAATATATTTTTTGGATAAAGCAGTTTTTAACATACAATATTGCAAAGGTACATAGTAATTGATAAGCATACAATTTTATGTGGAACTGTAAAATATCGATATTAATCTGCACAGTTACTTTTTCGTTAGAGGTATTGCTAATCTACTTTTCGAATCGATTTATGTATTCACTAATTTCGGATTTGTATCGGAAGATAATATTAGATTGACTAATTACTTTTTAACTGACTAATAAAGTCCAATAACGGTGGTCTTATCTTTGCCAGAGGGCCAAACATACTCATTTTTAAGTAACGACCGCATTCACATCTCAGTCGTAATTTGTCAAAATGTAAAGGTGGTTATAGACCACTTGTCTCACCGCCAGCGAGTAGCAAGTAAACTTTCAAACTCGAAACGAGTTGGCGAGCAGCGAGTAGCGAGAGAAAAGTTTCGATAGTTTTGACGCTCGGCTTTCAGCGAGTGCTTTTGTGCGACGAGCTTTTACTCGCAATACTCGTTCCGGCACGCACTATAGGTAGAAATTACCACTGTTTGGTGAGTTCTGACCGCCACGCGAGCATCGCCGAGCGAGGGTTGCTAAGCGAGTACAATCTTTGATAGGTTTTTCGCTGCGATCAACTAGAGACAAGAGCCGCTCGCCGGCAGTGTGAACAGCCAGCTATCGATTATGAATGTGTGTGTCTCTTTTACTCACACGAGATCTATATCTTTTGTCCCTTTCCTCAGCGAGCAAATAGTCGATAGCTACTCGCTTCCTCGGTGAGACAAGTGCCTTAAGTATCATTCGCAGTGAGCATATTACTGTACACCGCAGACGTATCCTAAAATCCGTTTTACATGCTCGTTTCGAAATCTATGCTCTCCCGTGCACCAGACAGCGGACGGAGAACTCGAAACGAGCGGCTCTTTGCTCGCGTGTTCATGCTCGTTTCAACGAACTGCACGAATGCTCGCTTTGTAACATGTTACATTACGCCCAGTAACACCAGTCAGTACCCACTTTGAGGAATTTAGAGGTGTTTTAGATTGCGACTGAGACGAAGACAAACGTTGCTTAAATATTTGTCGACCTGGCCCTCAGTTGTCCTTTATTTTGGGACAAATTGGCCAGTATTCTTTACTGACTGACTACGAATCATAACTATAGTCAATAAAAGTAACAAAATAGTTAATACTATAGTCACCAAACTAATTAATATCAATCTCATTAATTTCACTGATGATCAATCGTGGTTGATCACTAACGAATAATTTTTCTACATTAACTAATATGACACGTAATTTAAATTATGGATCTTGTCAATCTTTGATTAGAGTCGAAAGTGCAACAACCAAACCCAACGAGTCGGTTTATCTGAAAATTCGCCTATGGTAGGCGCTAGATAAACTTACAATAAATTACATTAACCTTTACCTGATATACTTTCGTAATACGCGAACAGTAAATTATTAAACGTTTTTCATTGCTAGAGAACGTAAAAGATCGCGATTCAGGACAGCTTAATGTCTTTATTTCTGTTTGATTAAAAAATGTATGTGGGTCAATGACCGTTATTCCACATTTATCTGGCGCCTACCATAGATCAAAATTAGCATTATTTATTAACCAGACCTAGATGTTTCTAGAGACTTTAATCTTGAGACCAATCTCTACCTCTGACAATACAGAATCTAGACATCCCTTACCGAAAAAAAGAACCATTCTGATGATCGACTACATTGTGTGTGTCCAAAACAAAAAATATTTCCCTGGGTTTTCATACCACACTTATAAGGGCCTGTTATAAATCAAGGAACATTCTAGCAGCCCCCGAAAAGGAAAATCATCTACTCAAATACGCACTTAGATACTGCAACTTTCGACTCCACCAAAACCAACAAGACCTGCTCCTCTTACCCTTGATTTACAACTTGATTTATACATATCTTATAGTCTTCCACCACATCACAGGACTTGGTGATGGCCTGCTTCTTCAGATGATTGAGTTTCCGACGGGCGTGGGAGACCAGGTCACGGTAGGATCTTTTGGTGAACGGCAGGTCTTCTCGTACCCTGTGGATCTCGGAGAGCGCGAGGCGTTGCCAGCGTCTGACTCGGGGGGAGTACTGTGGAGGTAGATTTTGGTGAGTTAGTTATGGTGACGATGGCGATCATCTTTTTTTTTTCTTGTCGATAGTACATTCATCATCATCATATCAGCCGAAAGACGTCCGACTGCTGGACATAGGCCTCCCCCAAGCGTCGCCACAACGACCGGTCCTGTGCGTCTCGCATCCATCGGCTACCCCCGACCTTCACTAGGTTATCGGTCCACCTTGTGGGAGGCCGCGCCAACGTACATATATATATAGTACATTTACATAACTATATTATACAACCTGTAACAGAATATACGCAATACCTCTTAAGGGGTCATTGAAGAATACTGAAATCGCGAAAAAAAATCTGTTCCCCCATACATTTATGTGTGCATAACTCGACAAAATGTACTGAACAGTTGATTTTTTTTCGCGATTTCGGGATTGGTCGCATAGTAAAAGTTGTTCATAATGATGAGTCTAATGACCCCTTAAGAGGTATTGTGTTTGTTCTGTTACACGTTGTATATGGGACCAGTCAGTGGCCACGTTTATAGCGTCAGAGGCATTCTCAGATCATCGTGTGTGCCGATGAATGGACATTTAGGCCACTCCAACAGATGGGATATGGTTTGAACAGAAGCATAGATTTTAGACAACGATTATATGTATTCTAACAGCAATAAGGATTGTCGAAAAGCCAAATTGAAGGGATTGACCAATTAATGATATTTCTTTACCGCAAGTCAGTATCGCTGATAAAATGTTGCTTCGTCTATAGCCTTATATGGCTGAATGTCGTGAGAAATAAAGTAAAGATCACAAAGAAAATTACTAGGTAATAATACTTTTCAAGATCTGGGAAGTGTGTCACTACGAGATGCCAACTGAACACCAGCGCTGGGTGTCTGTCGCCCAGCAAACGCTGAATGGTAACATTTTCGGTATGGGCCATGCTCAGCGCAATTTTACTTTTTAATTCTTATCTTAATAATTAAAAAAAAGTTGGTTTACTCTGTGTTGTGTCTTAATTGTTTCTTTTTTGTGATCTAGAACTGCTAATCTAGTCGACATCATCACAATTCCATGCAGTGCTGATTTAGAGCAGACACAGCATGACAATTAGTTGCTACACTTTCTCTGTTAATCCCAGAGCTGCATAGGAATTATTCATTAACCGAACGATTATACAATAGAAGGAAGAAACAGATTTATTTCTGATACACACCTCGCACGGTCGATTGCAGCCTCTGGTGACTTTGTCGCACCGCTTCAGGTAATCTTCGCTCTGAAAACAGTTAAAGAAATATTTTTAAATGGTCACAGCAATAAACCAGTGACTTTTGTATTGACTACCTTGTGATAAACTTTCAAAGACACTACCGTATTTGGAAGTAGTTTTCTAAAGAATATTGGAGTTTCTGTGCAAATAACACTGAAGTCACAAATTGTTGATAAGGCATTGAATGCAATTGTTATTTTAAATTTATTTTACAGTTGCGGCCCTGACATGACCATCCGTGTACGGGTTTAGGACACCCAAAACAAAAACCAAATATTCCGAGATATTTGGACGCAAAGATACGAACATAATGTATAAGGGGGAGTTATTGTGGCTAAGGTGGTACGGACATGTTATGCGCAGACCCGATGACCAAGTTGTGAAATAGTGCCATTCCATGGCTACAAAAAAGAGAAGGAGGGGTAGACCACAAACTACCTGGATGACAAATGTCCGGAAGAACATGCAAAAGCTTGGTATTACGGACGACGATACGCATCAGCGAAGTGAATGGCGCCGATACAACTTTAGAAGCAAATATTTTGAAAACGTGGCACTTTATCTTGCGCATGTTTATTATAAAGGCTATTACCAAAATCGAAGAAGTTCGATTTGACAGCAGGATACAACATTGCTTTACTAGTATGTATGAAAGAGTCATAAAAATAAATCTCTTTCGCACTTAGTGGTAAAGCAATCTTCTATCCCTCTCTACTCAGCTATCAAATCGGACTTCTTAGATTTTGGTGACTTGAGTGTATTTGTGATTGTACGCCGCAAATGCATGTAGGTATCAGTTTATCGTACCATTTCCAGAAGCATATCTGTGCGGTCCTTAAGTTAGGCCCCTGGAGCATGGCTGAGCAAGGGATAGTTAATAACCTGTACCCCTGAACGGTTTGTTGAAAATTATTTCTAAAGCTTGTTGGTAGTTAACACCTGATCAAGGAAATCATTCCAATGGCGATAAAATTATAAGAAAACATTTAATCAATGTTTAAAAAAAAGTTCTAAGCATTCCTAAACACAAAATGCAGAAAATTGGCGATTTATAATATTCTCTACATTGTTGGTAACATTCTCTGATCAGTAACTATTTCAAATATGTCTAGCTAGATTTATCCTTCTAGTTTGTGTTCGGATAGATTCCTGTATACAAAGTGGAAGCACAGGAAAAGCTTTGTATTTTTCTCTTCCTGAGCAGTTTTAAAACTAGACAGTTTCAAACCAAACTCCAGCTTCCCAAAGTACCTTTAAGGCGACGAAAAAGGCATACATGTAAAAGGCAACGAATATATTACAATCTAACTGTTCAAATTAAATACAGACTAACAACTGCCTGTAAAAAAAATAAATGAAAAAACTCAATTCCAATTTGCTGAACCCAGGACCTCATAATCGTCAGTAGCGCTAGCGACCACAAGACTAACAAGAATGTCCAGCTTTATATCCTAGTGCACACTAAAATAGTTTTAGATAAGCTAGTATGTAAAAATACACATACAGTATCCTTACTTTGAGATCTTTTTGCACACTTGTGCACTATAATATGTCCCGCGCCGATCGTTTGTCTCCATTGGTCAAAATTGGTCAAGAGGACTTTTTTTCCTTTTTACATATCGGACAATCTCGGGACCCTGTGTTCCCGGTTAGTAGGTGTACGATGGGCCGAAACCAACTCACGCCCCGTAAGACGATTTGAATGTTGGGAGCCAGCAACCGGTGATTATCCCTATTTGCCCTATGATAGACACCAATAGACCGACCGAATAGTGTCCTGAGGATGATTGGCGAGAGAACCGATACTGTTCTGCTCAGTAGGTTTACTGAACTCCATGTGTTGCGGGACCGGTGAGCCTACTGTGCAGGGGTAGACGGTGTCAAGTTTCTTCTTTTTAATTTTTAATTACTAACATTAGTTATAAGCAAATTCTGACTTTTTTGCCTGAAATATTTTTTTTATTTATTATTATTTTTTTAATGACAATCCCGGGTTTATCTAGGATTATTGCAGAACACGGAGACCATAGATGAGAGGCTACGGGTTTGGGTGGTTTAGTGGACTCATTTCCGTATATTGTGGACGAACTATTGGCCCCACCTGACCACTGAATTATACAATGTATAAAATGGAAATGGGTGACTTGCACACTCAATAAATAGGCCCCCGAAAACGGTCACTATTATTATTGTTATTTCTATTGAATTCATGGGATACCTTATTGAGATGCATGCGGGACACGATCATGTGTCCTAGCAAGAACTTGTGATGACAGTCTCCGCTGTACACGGCTGCTTTGCGTGCGTCGTGCTCGATTTTATGCAGCCGGAATTCGAACTTCTTCCAGCACTCGTTAACCTGGGGAGAGATAGTATCCTTTATAAGTTAATCAGTCAGAGTTTCTAAACCGCCTCAAGCCATTTGGCGGCCGGGTCCACCGGCTTATACGTGCCTTCCGAAGCACGGAATCATCTTTTTTATCAGACAATCAGGTGATTCAAGCCTGCAATGTCCTAACCAAACTGGAAAACAACTTTACAAAGTATGCTTTCCCGTGGGAATCGAACCCATAACCACCGGGTCACAAGGCAAACGCCTAAACCACTCGACCACGGAGACAGTTAAAGGCAGAAGTGTCAAAGGATAAAGGGTGAAAAGTGTTTTAGTTAAGACCGCGTAACGACAAGACGAATCCCAAGAGCGTTTAACTTGTCCAAGCAAAATGAACCTACAAACTTACAGATACGGCCAAGACAATAGTTTGCGACAGGCAGAGAACGGGTTTTTGGCGTAACATTATAAGCGCGCTGTGGAGGCCCAAAGATCCTACCACTCCATATTTCGTCACCCCGGCAGAACATCTACCCCTCTGAACACGAGTTTAAGTGGCCTATCTGGAAATCTATTGGGTTCCGGGCATGTTCGTAAGCCAGCAGAGGATCTCAATTAACGTTTGTGTAAAAAAAATAATATCGCGGGATTGAATAAAAAGTAGAAAGCTATCGTAATATATAAGGCAGTCAACAAGGGGAGGTGATGGCTGCTCAAGAAACTGTGGCATATTTATAAAATCAATTATACCTATACATTCAGAAAACATTGGCATTCCACAAATTCCAGCAAACTTCCGAATGGCATAATATTAATCCAGTTTATGCCCTAACCTTCATTTAAATAAAGTTATTTCAGCACCGGTAGACATAACGGTTGCTAAATATACCGACGACAAGGTTTACCGAGCAAATGCGCAGGCGCAGGTTGATAGGGACTAAATTAAATAGTTAATAGACAGTTCGTAAAGACAGACGGTTGGGAGTGACGTGGTGATCTCATTACTGAGGCCGTGAGATGAGCGGGCATTTTCTATAATTAATTAATTTATTGAACCTATAATTTTCGGGAACTGCCTAGCCTGTTCCCAACAAGGTATGCTGCGGTTGGCTCCAGTGTAACCAGATGCATAATTATATATAACATAATTAGGATATACTACTCAGAGTACCTGGTTTTCTGATTCTGCCATAACTCAGTTTCTGGGTAACACGATTGTTTCTGGGTTTATTTTGTTTCACTTTAAAAAAGAAATCAATTATCTAGAGTTGAGTAGTTGAGTCTAGCGGTTAAAATCGCGACTCTGTCCTGCGGTCCTGAGTTTGATTTCCAGGAGAAGTATTTTGAATTTCATAAAAGCAGCCTTGTGCTATCCACCTAAGCTTTTCGTTACGCTATTAATTGAATATCTATGGGTCTTTACCTGAAATAAATGTTTTTTTTTTATATTTAAGCATATCATGCGATAACTGTTCCCACTGCTAGGCCCTGCAAGCTCAGGGGCATTATGACGAGCTAATGCCATCATAATTCAGCTGTGAAAAAAGGATAGTGTTATGCGTCTTGTATAACTCCATCTCCCTCCCACAACATTATCATGATGATTTTAAGATGTCATAGTACCCTGTAGTGTAAAATAAACGCAGCTTAGCTGTCGAGTAAAATAAACGCAGTGTGCATAAAAGTTGATTTAACTCGACTACATTTAACCCAAAAGGAGTGAGGATTTTTATCACGACATGACCTACTCTAACACATAACATTCTAATATCATGTCATAATAATCCTTACTAATATTTTAAATTAATGCGAAAGTAACTCTGTCTGTCTGTCTGTCGCGCTTTCACGCCAAAACTACTGAACTGATTAAAATGAAATTTAGTACAGAGATAGTCTAGAGCCTGAGAAAGGACATAGGCTACTTTTTATCCCGGGAGTATGTTCCCTAGGGACAACGCGGGCGAAGCCGCTGGCAGAAGCTAGTCTACACTAATATTATAAAGAGGAAAGATTTGTTTGTTTGTTTGAATTGAATAGGCTCCGAAACTACTGGACCGATTTGAAAAATTATTTTAGCATTGGATAGCTACATTATCAGGGAGTAACATAGGCTATATATTATCCCCGTACTCCCACGGGAACGGGAACTACGCGGGTGAAACCGCGTGACGTCCACTAGTTATGAATAAATTTATCCAAGTATTTTGCACTGCACTGTTAATGCATATAATAATGTGTGTGCTGCGAAATAACTCGCTAATGGTAAGGCCACACCGCGCTCGCATCATTGCCAAGGTTCCAACATTGACGGACGCGGGTACACCGGCCTGTAGTGTATAATATTATGTATTAAATTATTTATATTCTTCCGATACGGATTATTTTTAAATATTGTGTTGGTCATGTGGCTCCATTGCTTGCACGTTAGTCCAAAGTAAATATGTAGTTAGAAATTGGCGCACAGTGTCAAGCTGATATTTAGGGTGATCGTAACCTGTTTTTCGTAAATCGTTGCCTGTTTAGTCGAAAATGTACGCGTTTTTTAAAGATTCAGAAGATTTTGTTCGCCTTAAAAGTTAAAGTTATTATTTAAGTTAGCTATTTAAATTCAGAGTGAACAGGCTAATTCAAGGAAACCTCGCTCCATCGTAAACATCGAGCCCATCTCATCTTCAAATAAAATAAAAAAACTGGCCAAATGCGAGTCGGACTCGCGTGCAAAGGGTTCCGAACGAATTTAATTTATTTTAACATACTATTTTAATATTATAGACTTCTTATAGATTTTCCTGTAATCTATAGGTGAAGATCTCCAATTTTTTTTTTCAAAATATTAGGCTCAGTAGTTTCGGAGATAATAGTCCTTTTTCGTCTAATTTCTTGAATAACTTAAAAAACATTTATTTTAAAATTATGAACGAAACATAATTAAAACCCACACAATAAGCCCTTCCCCAAAAGTGACCCCAAAAGTGAAGCAGTTCATATGTGTACCAAATTTCAACAAAATCGGTCCAGTGGATCCGAAGAAAACTGGCTGTGACAGACGGACAGATAGACAGACAGACACCCGAGTGATCCTATAAGGGTTCCGTTTTTTGTTCGGAACCCTAAAATGATTGAGAAAGAAACATATGAAAGATCTGATGGTAGTTTTTGCGGTTTGGGAGGATAAGTATCCCTTTTGATAATAGTTAACCGATACTGATACTACGGGTATCGATTCCTCATTGTTTTCTTTGTACTTATTTTAGTCATTAAATTCAGTATGGTGAATTAGTCTTCATTGTTTCGTTATACCTTAAGTCGTATCAATATTTGCTTGGATTTTCCTTACTCTGGCCATCATCATCATCCTCCTAGTTCTTAGTCGTATCCCGTTAGTCTTAGGTACATACTAAACTTTGTTTTATAACTACGTAACCAGTGGCGTAACTATACCATCTGAGGCCCATGGCAAATTCATTGGATGGGGCCCCTGTAAAAATCGTAAAATTGTAATTTAATTTTAATAAATCACTGTAGTAGAAACCCAACAGTACTTGTTACTAATATTGTGTCCATTTTAGTTAAATATACAACTGGTGGGACTAAGCACGAAATCGCAAAAAAATTAAGCTGTTCAGCTTGTCGAGTTATTTCAGTGTTGGTCCTATAATAAAAGCTGTTCATAATGATGAATATAATGATCCCTTTTCAGGTATTGCGTTTACTCTATTACACATTATATAATAAATATAATTTTCAAAAGCATAGGTATTACATGTTAATATGAGTTTAAGTACTTAGAGGTATATACAACTTATAATTGTTACTAAATTATGTTGTAAATGTTAGGTTACTTTGAGATCGCGGCCCCTCGGTCCGAGGCCCTGTCGGGCCGGGGGCCCGTGGCATTTTGCCACCCCTGCCACCCTATAGTTACGCCACTGTACGTAACACTCTCCAGTAGCACATCGGTTATACATAGATGACCTCTCGACCTCTACATTTTACCTATTTTAGTAGATACGTAAACATAAAGTAGTTTTTGTTTTCAGTTTAATCTTGAACTACATAGCATACAGATGCACCGCTGATCTCATATGGTTGATGGACTGCAGGTGTTGTCACATAAAATATCAGGTAACTGGCAGTTGGTACGTAAAGCTGTTGCTGCCAAGCACTCAAAATGGATTAGTTGCATGAAATATTGTAAAGCAATAATGAGTTTCGCATGGTATGGTATTTCAGCGTGATATTAGTGCCAACGTAAGTGATATTTTTACTTGGACTACTTTTAAGAACTGTTTGGCGGGGAATACGACTTTCGATATAAGAACGACTACCAAGTGACAAAGTTTATTCCAAAAATTATGGCTGGAACCGACCAAAACTAATTGCCTTTTTTTTATTTTTTTTTATTAGATCAAACTTTTATTTGTAACTTTTTACTTATTAATGAAATAAATTACAGTTTTGAAGTTGGTTTATGTTTTATTAGTATTACGTTTTAATTTCTTCATTTTTTTATTATCATAGATACTACGCTCTGTATAAGTATGCCCCTCCTTTAATTTAACATACCTACTGCTAAGCAGTTGCCTAATTAGCAATCAAATTGCGTGATAGAACAATTGAATAAAATCGGACGCATTTGCTTTCATTTTATTTTTATCCATATATTCATGGCGTATTTTACAATGTCGAGCATATTACTTTTTTATTGATCCATATATTCATGGCGTATTTTACAATGTCGAGCATATTACTTTTTTATTATCTATAATTGTTCATGAATATTCATCAAGGAAATGGAAATAATAAAGTACTTACCTACAAAGTATCTGCAGCTGAGAGCAATTATGACACCATCAAACATATATAGATCAAACATATTTTTTATCATTATTGATAGCAATTAAAATGCTATTGAGTAAAACGTGGTGTTTTTATGAAACGAGCATTGGTTTTAATTGAAGAATGCAGTTCGTGTCCTTGGAAACTTCATGAGTTTATTGCATGGCTCGTGGCTTGTTCAACTGAGGGGCTAGTGGCTACCGGTTTGATTTGATCACCGGTTGATTGACAACTGAAGTTTATTACCATTACAAGGTGTACTGATTAAATTACATTTCTATACAATGTCAGGCGAGGAGCACAGGACCGTTGTGGCGACACTTGGGGAGGCCTATGTCCAGCAGTGGACGTCTTTCGGCTGATATGATGATGATGACATTGTAAGGACTTTTTGCATGTGGATTGATCAAGGCAGGCCAGCCAAACCAATTCATTAAAGAGGTGTAGCTTACAATTGAATTTTACTCCACTTAGCAACACCTTAGCCGTATGGTGTCGGCCGGTGCCGCATTGTGCCGTAAAAGAATAATACCATCCCATCACTTCCCGTGGGTGTCGTAAGAGGCGACTAAGGGACTCGCCAGAGAATGGGCAGCAGCGTTCTCTGTAAAACTCAACACCATACACTGCGATCGCCAACCCGCCTGTCAAGCGAGGGATTATGGCCTTTTGGGGGAGGCCTGTGTCCCAGCAGTGGACATGTTTCGGCTGATATGATGAGTTTACAATTACCTATGCTTGGTTAAAGGTTACTAGACCGAGTTCGGACCACCGAGATCTGAATACCTACGAAGTCGAAGACCTTTAAAAACGAGACACTGGCAGGACACAACGAAGCGCAGTGATGACAGGTGAAGTAAGGCACTGACGTAGTAACGTCCAAGAACTGGTATTAAAGACTGTTGGGCATACGGCAGCGAGATGGGCAGATTACATTGTTGCCATAGCGGGTAGAACCTGGATAAGGGTGACATAGGAACGTGGGCATTGACACAGGGCTGTGGGTGATAATGATTGGTTCAAACTGATCCACCGATAACAAAAATAATTTCACTGATAGACATCTGTCCTATCGGTAATTTGCTGATTTTGTTCGACAGAGTCAGCGTGGCCCTGGAAAACGCGGCGGGCATTAGGAGGAACACGGATGGGTTTTAGTCAGTAAGAGTCTGATACTCCCTTCTGGTCCGCCCAGATCGAATGGAGTCATTTGATGATATCCAATCCTAAAAAAAAAACGCGGTGATTGTTATGAATACTTTAAAAAACCGGTCAAGAGCGAGTCGGACTTGCGCGCTAAGGGTTCTGTACCAATTTGTAGGTACGTATACTACAGGAATCAGTAGTGCTATTCTGTAACAATATTTTCGTATCTCGACAGTGGAATCCGAGGTGAGTTCCAAATTAAGACCTATATGTTGTGTGCAATAAAGCTCATTTTGTGAGTTTTGTCACTCAGGTGAAGCTCGATATCGAAATAGTTTTTTACAGAATAGACTAGCAGGTCTCGCAGTTTTTTGTGCTTCAAGGGACCGTAGACCTGAGTATATGGTTTAAATTCCGACTCGATACCTCCACGCGTTCCCGAGATAAAAGGTCTTGACAGACAGACGGACGGACAACAAAGTGATCCTTTATGGGTTCCGCTATTTCCTTTTGAGGTATGGAACCCTAAAAATGTACAGATTTTGTTGGAAAGGCCACCGAAGGTAAAAGTTAGTACATATAATGGTATTAGTGACACAAAAAGACATAGTGTCTATTGTTAGCTACCTTAGAAAAACTAGGTACGTAGTATTCCCATTTTCAAGAACCAATTTTAACAGTTCATGCACACACAACCCAACCCGCATTGGGCCCGCGTGGATTACGGCCCATTCCCTCTCCTAGAGAGGAGGCCTGAGTCCCAACAGTGGGAACATTATAAGGCCAACTATGCACACACATACACATCATTAAAGTAATATTGAAAACTCAATTATTCCAAGAAATGACGTGTACATGTGTAGGAGCATAGATAATTGCCATGAAAATGTAAGTTGAGCGTACCATTGCATTGGCAAGGGATCGAGGTTACGGCAAAATATTTTTTATTTCTGTACCTACGCTTTAGACTGCCTTAATCGAAAACAGCCGGGCAGGTTTTAAGGGGTCCGTCCGTCTGTTTGTCAGTGGGCCGTATCTCAAGAACCATAATAGGTAAACAGTTGAAATTTTGATAGAGTGTGTATTTCTACTGCCGCTATAACAAAAAACTCGCGAGTCGGACTCGCGTGCAAAGGGTTCCGAACCAATTTAATTTTTTGACATGTTATTTTAAGACTACAGACTTCTTATAGGTTTTCCTGTAATCTTTAAGTATAGAACTATTATCTGCATTTTTACAAAATTTTAGGCTCTGTAGTTTCAGAGATCAGGGGGTAATGGTTATTTTTGGTCTAATTTCTTGAATAACTTCAAAACTATTCATTTTAAAATTTTGAAAAAAATATATTTACAAACCTCACAGTAAGCCTAATTTGATATGTCACACGATACAGTTTGAAACTTCTTTTTTAATTTTCTAGTTTGACCCCCAGAAGTGGCCCTATACTAAAAATGTATATTATTATGGATAGACAGACAGGCAGATAGATAAACAACCGCGACATTCTATAAGGGTTCCGTTTTTACGGATGTTCGGAACTCTAAAAATATTAAAATTTGAAATAAATTAAAAATGAAAGCGGGTCTCATACAAGAAACGTGTTTGTTTTCGGTTTATGGTGCGGAACCCTTGACGATATTTTTTGTTTTCACGGTGAATTTTTTTTATGATTTTCCCGTTCGTCTGCGAAAAACGTAACCGAGTTAGCTGTTTGAAGTTTCGCAAAAAAATGCGACAAAATGTTTGTTTAACTTTTCCAATTGCGCTTGCAACTAATGCATCTGAAGATATTTTAGGTTTTCTTTGATCTCTATTTACGATACAAATAAATAATACACATACGTGCCAAAGAATTCCATCGCCATAAATATTATTAAAATAATAATATTAATAAACAACAAGCCTACATATTATGTCACCGTTAATCAGAATACTAAAAATAATCTATTTCCTAAAATGTTTCTTAGTAAAGTAACATTGGCAGGTGACGGTGTTATGCAATGTTGCACAATTAGTCAGGCACCCTTGAACGCGACGCACAGTCAAGGTGTGCACTTATACTGCATAAACTCACATCCGAGTAGGGTGACCATGGGGTGGACTTTCATGGGGATAGAATAACGATTTTTTGGGATGTTAGGTGGCGTTTCAAGTTTTTTTTTTGTTGGATAATATGGTTGTTTTGACGGAAATAGCTATATGAGCTGGGTAAGGCCATATAATACATTATACTTCAGCACTTAGTAGGTACGTTCCCATCGGTCACTTTTCAATTGTTACGCGGCCGCCGCGGCTGACAAAAGCAACTTACATGCTAACTTAGAGAAGAACGATAGCAAAAAGCAAACAATAAATTAAAAAAAAACGCGAAAATGAGATTTTGAGTAAGCGATATTGTGTTGAATTTTGAGTTTTTCCTAACGAAAAATTGTTAATTACAAAGACGATGGGGATGATGTAATTACAATAAATAGCAGCAACATAAAGTACTATAATAAGCTTTTTGAATTATGTATTATACCTACTTCAAAAAGCAAAGTGCACTCGAAATAAATAATTTCCTATGATCATAATAAATCAATTGATCGATGATGCCACTGATAACCTTCCACTCTTGACAACGGGAACTCATCGTTATCTTGTCTGCTTACAATCTTACAAGTAATTAAATTAAATTGTTTATAATTATGTTAACTGCGGCGTCTTTGAACTAAATATATAACACATAAAGATATGTTTTTTAAACAGTTTTAAAAGAAATTAGAATTGTAGCGTGTACCCAGAGTGTGCGTAAAGTTAGGAATGAGTTGCGAAAAAGCTAGCGCTGACACTGTTATTGAAGTAAATACATGATTATTCTTTTATTTTTTCGTACATGGTGTCAATGAATGAATAACCATTTTTTTTGTTTACTATCTCACCTGGTAAATTGTTTTTTTTTTATAGAATTGATTCGCATTTTAATTGCGTATTAAAAAAAAACGAATCCAAATAGTGGTATATGCATTCATTTTGACATTGCAACTGTATTCATTGTGAGCTTTACGTTGTCGAGCAGACGAATTTTTAAACATTATATGAAGCATGGATCCTGAGTTCCTTACTATAGTGAAATGAGAAATTATGAGTTACGCGATTGGGGTGCTGTTCGCCTGTTAGAAACTCATTATAGTGACTTTACAAGATTTACAAAATAAACGCGGGAGAGTTAGTGAGAGGTTTTCGCAAAATAACCCAGCCAGTTAACAAATTCTGGTTATCCCAAAGGTTCAGACAACATTTTATTTGTTATTTATGTAAACTAAGAAACGAGTCCTGCGCTAGTTAATGATAACCGGACCGGTTAACACCTATAGCTATGCTAAACAGATCCCAGCAATTACTGGATTACGAACTATCGCCGGATGAGCGAGAATGCTAAGATAATTAAATTGGATTCCAACTGTTTCCCATTCCAGAGTTATGAATTTAAAACCGTCCGTGCATAAAGTACCGATAGTAAGCAGCGTCTGTCTTCTGCTAACGACCAAATACCTTCACCACGATAATACTTCACCGTCAACCAATAGTGTTGGTATTTTTAAAAGATGTTATAGTAACAGTGGACGGTTAAATCACAATTTGATTTAATTTTCTTAATAACACATTTTAAATTATAAATGCATATATAATTTTATACTATTAGCTTTGTAATTGCAACAACTACAGCAGGTACCTATTCTTCAACGCTTTTTGCAGCAGGTATCGAAATTTAAAACTAAAACAGATACAATGGGCGGCCTTATCGCATTCCGCGATCTCTTCCAGGCAACCTGGAACTTTTATATGATCATATTGGAATCTTTTGGGACTAAATAGCGAAGACGTAGGAAATGATAGTCCTTAAATACAAACTTATTTTCTATATTTACTTTTGCGTATATTTATAAATACACGCACAAATTAACATTCTCAAGTCTTATTTACATTATAATTTTAGTCGAAGGAACAAGTTCCTTCTACAGGAGCAACAACAACAACTACAACAAAAACTTCAACAGGTACTTCAATATTACTACAGTTTCTACTTGAAAACAAGTACTTACTTAGTAAGTTCTTAGAAACGTTTCCTACAGTTGACACAGCGGGATTATTTGTATCAAGTGCCTCAAAGAGCTTTTATTTCAAGTATTTATGTACGGAAACCATTTATAAGAGGCTACTACATAGTTGCGGCATATTTTGAAGAAGCGAAATCATATTTTTACTTACTAGATCGAACGAGCTACTCCCCAGCATTGAAACTAAAGCCTCGTGTTCACTAGGCAACATTTGCCTCGTAACACGTGACGCTCAACATGATCCAAACGTCTTTTATAATGCGCACAGCAAAGGAGTGGTACTCTCTGTCTGCGTCTGTGTTTCCAAACGCAGACCTTCATCTCTTTAAGGTTTAGAGTGAACAGGCTTCTTCTGGATAATCTCGCTCCATCGTAGACTTTGTCTCTGTCATCTCCGACCTAGACTAGAGTCAAGAGCGAAAAACCTGCATGTTTGTCTCTACATGATATTATTTTTCTGCTTGTTTTGTGAGCAATGATATGCAAAGTAAAGTGCCCGCCTGAGGTCAAACCCTCGACCGGCAAACTCGTCGCGGTCGCGGCCACTATCATTCTGCTAAAACTTTACACATTTATCTAATTTTAAGATACGCGCATCATTACAGTTCGTGCTGATTCCAGAGCAAAGAAGAAGCACGTTCAAAAATAAACAACCAAACATAATTCCACAACAAAATACCAAGTAACAAAACCATTAAACACACACGTGTGGTCACCCTTCTCTGACGTAGTGCACTTTGGCAGTAGTTCAACTGGCAGTGACGTGACGTTGATCTGTGACGAGCCCATTGCATACATTGATAGACTGCTAATGTACTCGTATGTTTGTATTGGGTTTATCTTTGATGGTATTACTGGCATTACCGTCGTTTAGGGAATATGTTGAATTAACAAGCGTGATTCTGAAAGCTTTGGCCTTAATGTCTAGATTGCTGGTCAAGATTAGTTAGACAAAGACTAGTTGCTAGGGAGGCCACATCTGCCTGGGTTGCGGAATTCAGACAGGGTTGCGGAATTCTGACAGGGTTGCGGAATTCTGACAGGGTTGCGGAATTCTGACAGAGTTGCGGAATTCTGACAGGGTTGCTGAATTCTGACAGGGTTGCGGAATTCTGATAGGGTTGCGGAATTCTGATAGGGTTGCGGAATTCTGATAGGGTTGCGGAATTCTGACAGCCTTGCGGAATTTTGACAGGGTTGCGGAATTCTGATAGGGTTGCGGAATTATGATAGGATTGCGGAATTCTGACAGGGTTGCGGAATTTTGCCAGGGTTACGGGATTTGTTTGAAAGAGTCACCACAGCCTTCGAACGCAAAGGGCATTAGAAGGAACATGGCTGGGATTCAGTCAGTAAGAGCCTGACACTCCCTCTCGCTCCGCCCAGAGCGGGAGGAGTCATTTGATGATTCCCAATTTAGACATAAAAAGGGATGGTGAGGGAAAGTCTTGGCATTTTGCTGCTAAGCACTAAATTTTATACGATACATTATGACACTATAGCTAGTATAAATCAACGTAACATTTATCGTATTAGGTGCGAAATTCCGCAAGCAACTGTGAAATATCATTAGATCCATGTTTTATGAAGTGATAATATTTTAATGAAGATGCTAGATAAACTTTGTCAATTAAATAAACATAGTTAATTAAATGTTTAAGTTTGACTCTTTATGAAATACCCAAGCAATCAAATCTCTTCGTAGGGGTTATTTCATGCAAAGACTAATTTTATAGCTAAACCAGCACTTCGCCCGCGACTTCGTCCGTGCTGCAATTTTCTTAAGGATTCCTAATTTTATTCTAGACAAATATATGATAAAACCTTCCTCGAGAACTACTGAATCCATTGGTGAAAACAGTATGAAAATCGGTGCAGTCGTTTTGAGTTTATCGCGAACAGACAGACAGACAGACGCGGCGGAGGACTTTGTTTTATAAAATGTAGTGATAGTGATATTTTGTTCCTTTCACAGAGATCCTTGGCGTGCAAGGCGCAACTGATATTTACTCATCATGACCCTATAAGCAAAGGGCACAAGAAATAAAGCACGTTTTGGGAACACATTTATAGTGCGTACAGCTAAGGAGTGGAATTCCCTGCCGGAGTCTGTGTTTCCTGATACCTACAACCTGGGAGTCTTTAAGTCAAGAGGTTACTTCTAGGCAAGCGTGCTCCATCTTCGACCACATCATCGCTTACCAACAGGTGAGATAGTGGTCAAACGTGTGCCTATTAACAGTAAAAAAAGTAAATAATCGCCAAACAGCCGAAACCAAAATGATTCCTTTCAGGGATCCTGTTGCCGAGTTTATAGATAGAGAGACTAATTTCTGCCAGTGGCGTCGCCCGCGTAAAATTATCGCGAGGGAATATGCTCTCGGGATAAGACCAACAAAGCAACCTCTACTTATCCTATTCAAGGACAGGTCTACCAATGTATCAAGTTTTTTTTTAGTAAGGGTCGTGTTTTTGACCTCGATCGAAAGCTATAGATGAGGTCTATGATAGAGCGAGCGTGCTCAGAAGGTGCCTGTTCACTCTTGCTTTGAAGACAGACGAATTATATGTAGTTCCAGTCGCTAAAGAATGGATAATCTAGCCACCTCTGCATTGCATGCAACCACTATTAATATTAATGTTCTTATAATTCCGAAAATTGTTGATAGAAAGTTATCATTGATTGCCATACATTATTTTTTACGCCTGATAAACGCAGAGTTCTTCTTAGTCAAGGTCTGGATGTGAAGGTGGCTATTACCATAAAAAAGTAGCATTATATTCATTGACTAAATCTGTCTTCTTATCAAAAGGCAACCTGGAATCATACGCCAACACATGACCAGATCGTTCACCTATTGCCAAGTTTCGATGCTAAATATAGTGGTATCAGACTATCAGAAATGTTAGTCATTACACTTCCGATCTCCATGCCAACCATGGGTACTAGAATTTCGAAGCATATCTTTTCTTGATATTTTTTTCCCGTCTTCTCCTTCTTAGCATGTCGAAGGCAAAAAAACATCTTTGGTCCAGTACTCAGCAACGATAACAACATTCGCTGACGCAGCCATAAGGTCTCCAATGTACATGCGGCGCAAGACGAAAGATGGGTCATGGACTGCGGAGAGTCGCCACACAAACACTGATGATCGGAGCCATCCGAGAACCCCTGAACCTGAGGAGGTTTTCCCTACTGCGGACGACCCGAGTGCGATGGAGACTTTTAAAGGTACAATTCCGAGACCGAAGTAAACTATCGGTATCGTTGTTCGACATTCTGTCTCGCACGAAGGCACTGGAGTGACTGGTTCCATGCATCGTGCAGTCGCGACATGTCGCCGCGCTTGGAATAGCGATCGCAGCTGCTGGCCGCAGTGTCGCCTGCTGTTGCAGTCTGCGGTCGGTCTCGGAATTGCACCTTAGGAGTTTTCCAGGTCGAGCACGGCAAGGCGTGCTCAGGTGACAGGCTCTCCGATGGCTCGATAAAATAGTATGGAGGTTTTAGCAACTCTTGCCAAAGGTCGCATTTTTCCGAGCTGGTGTTGCCGGTAAATGGACGCATCCAAGAAAACTTCTGTGGCTTTTAGTCTCTGGGGCGCTAAGCTGTAATTGTGTGTTTTCCCCGTGACTTTAAATCTGTGACGTATTCCACACCAACCGTAATTTTCTAGTATGAGTGACTTTTATGGCCTAGAAAAGCCATTCGGGTATAATGTAATTTACTGTCAGCGAAACAAATTTTGTAACCGGATCAGAATTCGACTACAAACAAACAATTGAGTCTCTTTAGCTTCCATTTGACCACTATCTCATCTAATTGGTAAGCGAAAATGTGGTCAATGATGGAGAATACATTGCCTAGAAGTAACCTATGTAATCTCGATTAAAGACCCGCAGAGCCTCCACACAAGAGCGACATTCTATTAGAAGTAACTATTGTTAAAACTCCAATGTCTTCGGGATTGACCGCATGACATCTCAATCATCAATCCCATACCGACCACTTTTTAACAATCATAATCCCTGATAGAATGTAATTTCTAGGGTTCCGTACACAAAGGGTAACCAACGGAACCCTATTAATAACACTCATAACACACAATATCCGGCCGTCCGTCCGTCCGTTCGTCCGTTCCTCCGTTTGTCTTTCCGTCCTTCTATCCGTCTGTCTGTCAGCGGGCTGTATGTCAAGAACCGTAATAAGTAGACAGTTGTATTTCTATTGCCACGTAACAACAAATGAATAAAAAATAAATAAAATTAAAGGGGAGCCCCCATACAAGAAACGCGTTATGGTACGAAACCGTTCGCGTGAGAGCCCGACTCGCACTTGGTGGGTTTATTATGGGATTGACATCCACGTGATATCTCAATCATCAATACCATGCCGATAGCTTTTTAACGATCGTATCCCTGATAGAATGTTTGGATATAATCTATCCTGATAGAATCTTTAGATCCTCAGGTAGTATCTTGATTAAATTCGCTGCCTGAGTCTCCTGGTAGATACATACAACCTGGGAGTCTTTAAGTCAAGAGTAAAGGGGTTACTTCTAGGCAAGTGTGCTCCATCTTCGACCACATCATCGCTTAGAGGTGAGATCGTGGTCAAACGTGTGCTTATGAAAAGTAAAAAAAAATAATCTTGCTCCTGATCTCACTCACGCAAATGGAAGATTATCTCATGACAGAGACCTTGGCACTGGAACTCCACGTGAAACTCATTAACGATCATAATGAGCGGTTTCAGTATTCGTAGCAAGGTTATGTCACGAATTTAAAGACAACCTGAAGCAATCTACTAATGCATTAATGTTGACAATATGTCGGTTATTATTCAGAGTTACGACTGTTTTATTAGTTGGACTATGATGGGTTCTGCCCTGGGAGAATGGCGGTGTTTCTTCTTAAGTCTTTACGACCGCTTGGCAAAGTGCAATGTGGTCAAGGGGATTTGTCGTTGAATCGTTTTCAGGGAACTGAATGAATCGTTCATGATTATTTTGGCGAGTAATGAGGGACGTGGCTTTATTTAGAAATGATAAAAATAAATGACTTTTATCTAATATCGAACTTTGGGGCACTTTGAATTACTACAAAGTCACCGTGACATTCAAGACTGGCAGTTAGAATCGGCACCTCGAATGTTAGACGAAAAAATATATAATTATTATAATCACTGACAAAATTGCCATAGTCAGCAAGATTACAAATCTCGGACACCAGAATCTAACTAAATCTTGAATAAAGAAATCGCGGAGACAGTGACGATCGGCTAGCCTCAGGTTTATTCCCACGAATGGAACCAGCAAAACAAAATAAATCAGAAAAGAGCACTGAAGAAGTAGATAATAATCTTCCTGATCGAATTGCATTGAATGCACTCTTTTTTCCTTTACTGTATATTGTCCAACCGGACGGCAATCCAACAGTAACGGGGAGAGATGGCTTTACGTGCTTTCCGAGGCACGGGGGTCTCACACCACCATCTGTAATATTCTTTATGGAAAATCAAATAACACATTTTTTCTGACTTTGAAATCGAACCCAGGGACTTGCGGAAATAGTCAATAGCCTGTGGCAGAAACTTTCAACCTTGTTGCTTTTCCACCAATTGGCACTAAGCTTTTCCAAACGTCTTTTATAATGCGCACAGCAAAGGAGTGGAACTCTAGGCCTTTTTTTAAGCATCGGAAATCATCAAATAACTCCTCCCGCTCTGGGTGGAGCAAAAGGGAGCGTTAGACTCTTACCGAATAAAACCCATCCGTGTTCCCCTAATGCCCTTTGCGTTCCAGGGCCGCGGTGACTCTTTCGAACAGATTCCGCTACCCTGGCAGGTAACTTTTATTTTTATACACCACCGCCTCTCCTTTCTCCTTATCCCAAAACAAACAATCGCTTAATCCCATCCCCTCCACCAATACAATTCGAGCGTTATTGCCAAACCCTGCACCAGCCCGTGAACACATCTAGGCTATGGCATTCCGACGTGAAGGCATTCGTTTTGCATTATTTGCATCGATAGCGCTTCCATCTGTTGCAGATAGGGCTGGCAGAGAGCTTTTGTAGTTTAGTGGTATTCAAACTTTGAAGCTATTTATATTGAAGCAAATATTGATCAGTGTTTGATGGAGATAATGTGTGGGCTGTATCAATGACATCTATCTATACTCTATACTAATATATAAAGCTGAAGAGTTTGTTTGTTCGTTTGTTTGCTTGCTTGCTTGAACGCGCTAATCTCAGGAACTACTGGTCCGATTTGAAAAATTAGATAGCCCATATATCGAGGAAGGCTATAGGCTATATATCAGTACGCTAAGACCAATAGGAGCGGAGCAGACGAAGTTGCGCGGGTCAACTAGTCAATGATATAAACATGGGCGGTATGGGTTAAAAAGTGGAAAGGGAAACCACAGGCTAGCAATACATCCTGGCAGGGTTGCGGAATTTGTTCGAAAGAGTCACCGCGGCCCTGGAACGCAAAGGGCATTAGGAGGAACACGGATGGGTTTAAGTCAGTAAGAGTCTGACACTCCCTTCTGCTTCACCCAGAGCGGGAGGAGTCATTTGATGATTTTCCATCATTAAAAAAAGGCAAGCAAAACATTGAATATTATAGACGCCCAAATCGGGAGATAGTAATGGCAAATAGATTTTCGCCAAAATCGAATTTATCAGGAATCATTTTTGTTAAATTGTATTTTTCACTCTGACTAGATTTATGGTAGTGTTTGTTTCAAAGTACCACACAGAACCCAAAAGTACCTTAACAAAAAAAAATAGAAAGTATCTTGACACAAAAGCTACGCTATTACATTAAAAGTTTTGCTGAAACTGAACAAGACACCACTGACAACTAAATTACTTTTATGGCCCAAAAAATAAGTTTGGTTTGCGTGCTGTGTTTCAGCTGAAACCAACTGAAAGCTGTTTTAAAAAAAAATAAACTAACCTAACCTAACACTGCTACCTAAAGTGGGTGAACCACAACAAACACTTAGTAAACCTCAGTCACATGTGGGAAAAAGGAAGCCTTATCGATTGACGTTACTTGATGCTCCCTGCCAGTAGAATACCAAGCAGAAACAACAACGTTTAAATATCGATTTAAAATCACAATATATATCCAACAGCCCTAGTATTGAACATTGCAACTATGTACCTCAAATATTTTGCCATTATGTTATGATAAACATGCATTTCTCCATACACTGCTTACGAACGAACATTATTTTGATCACGTCAAGGTTATTTTGGGAAAGTTTTCACGTATTTCTGGCAGTTCATTGTTGTAAACTAATACAGAAATAGAGACTAAGAGAATGTTGTAAATCATCAACATTTTCGGACGTGATATCAATGGAATGGGTTCGGTAAACATTGTTAGTTTTGGTTTGGCTACACGTGGTCGGGTGTATCGACTTTTAAAGTGGTGATAGCATTCTACTAATAATATCATTGTTACTAATGTTGTGGGTGTCGAAAAAGGCAACAATCGAGCTTTACTAAGTGTGCAGTCGAAATACTTTGACTATACATCTAATTATAATAATATAGTCCTCCTTACCTGAGGAAGAAGGAAGAGGAAGGAGAATGAGATGACATGGAGAAGGTAGAGAGTGGGTATACGATCTGCTAATTGCTGCGGTAAGCGCTAGGTGGCCATGCAAAAATGGCCCAAGCTGTCATTTCCTGAAACGGCAGCTCGGGTCATTTTTGCATGCCCATGCAACCTCAGGAGGTTAAAGGCATATAGGTGCAACGAGCAATGCGACAAGGTGGTTCAATATAAATTTTAGAATTATTTCTGTCGCGTACTCTCGGCGGAAACCTCAACTCAACCATCGAGAAAAGCTTAGTCAGAAGAGTGTATAGTCAGCGATTTTAAAGACGCCATCAGAAGCTTATATTGCTTTTCCTTTTAAACTAACTAATGAACAATGACATCTTTACTCCTAACGATTAAAAACTGCAGCATCTACATAAAACATGAATAAGTTATCGCCAGTTACTGAGAGTGACAGTAACCCTACACTTAGCGTCGGTCAAAGTCGTGAAGATTGTAACTCCAATTGTTGGGAACAATGCTTGTCTTTTGTTTTGTAGTTTATTACTTCATTGCTTTGTTGTAAATATTGATGTGTCGTATAAAATTGTAGTTTATAGAGAGAATGAATGCAGTGTATGGAAATATATAGGACTGTTTTGTTTATATGATCTGTTTTCATTATGTTCTTACGAAGTATTTAATGACACAATGTTGTATAATTTTATACCTGAAGATTGAGGCGGCGTTTCCACGTGTAAGTTTAATTCTATTGAGGATCACGATCGAGCTATTGATCACTTTGTACCTTGGTAGCCCGCAATGTAATGCAACGTGTGTGCAAAAACATGAAAAGTGGATTTACATTTTAAAACCAAATGTCGGTTTGATCATTGAAAGAAAATCGGGATTCCCATTACTCGTCTTGGACCTAAGATAGAAGGATAAAGGTATGAAGAAAAATTTTACTGAAATTTTATTGAATTGAATAGACAAATACTTTTCAGTCAGAAGAGCTACAGAGCCTGAAAACGCCGCTAGATAGGCTTATCAAGAGGTCAACAA
Source organism: Lacanobia wlatinum (assembly GCA_947578705.1). Lineage (NCBI taxonomy): Eukaryota > Metazoa > Arthropoda > Insecta > Lepidoptera > Noctuidae > Lacanobia > Lacanobia wlatinum. The sequence goes on from OX388035.1 coordinate 4,348,300, forward strand.
AATAAACAAGAGTTGCAGGTCCTTAATACGTATAAGTTAGGTGCTTATTATATAATATTTTTATCTACTTAAGACCGGAAGACGCAGCGTTAGACGGCCTCCCACAAAGTCGACCGATGACCTGGTGAAGGCCGCAGGAGTTCGCTAGAAGAAAGACACGACCAGGACCAGTCGATATAGCGATACTTGGGGAGGTCTATGTCCACCAGTCAAAGTCTTTTGGCCGATGATGTTGTTACTACGTTTCTCATCATATTATTCTGTCTGCTTGAAGAATTTTTTTTCGAAATAAGCAGTACCTTTGTGCTCTTCTCTCTGTGTATAGAGGTGATTTTCTTTTACGAATGTTTTTTTTTTGTGTTTTATACTTATATCAGACGAAAGACGTACACTGCTGGACATAGGCCTCCCCCAAATTGGGGGGGGGGGATTTGCCATAATCGCCACGCTTGGCAGGCGGGTTGGCGATCGCAGTGTATGGTGTTGCGTTTTACAGAGTACGCTGCTGCCCATTCTCTGGCGAGTTCCTTGGTCGCCTCATACGACACCCACGGGATGTGATGGGATGGTATTATTCTTTTACGGCGCCATACGGCACCGGCCGACACCACACGGCAGAATGTTTTGTGTCCAATAAATAAATATGTATAAGTTCACTTACATCATTATAAGGCGGCCTCACATTCACATTCCGGATAACCCCATCAGCAAAGCCAGTGATATTGGTGAGGAATGTCTTCAAGTCGTTGCCGGCTCTGGACGCGAAGTCGGTGTACAACAGCAGAGCATCAGACTTGGCTGCATGCAGCTCGGCTATGATGCTGGCGTACTGGTTGTCGTCGAAGGCCACCTGGCGGGAGGGAGTCGGTCGAGTTCGGTTGTTCACGTCCACTATGATTACTGCATCCTGGAAAAGTAAAAGGTTATGGTTTTAGGCCAATAAAATACAAAAGAGGATCATATTGGCTAGGTTTAGAACGTGCCAGTATGGTGTAGCTGTAGTCTATCAGAAACGCTGACAGGAGTTTTTTTAGGGATTTTAGTCGAAGAAAATACAAAAGAGGATCAGATTGTTTAGGTCCGGAATGTGCTAATATGGTGCAGTCCATCAGAAACGCTGATAAATATATTTTTTAGAGATTCTGTATAATAATCTCTACGTAATGTAAATTGCTGAGTGATTTTGATTGGGGACTTGTTTAACTACAAAATAATATGTAATATTTCAGTGACATCACGCGTCAGTATGTAATAGTAAGATAAGTCTGTATTTTATTGTCTAGAGATATTATTATCTCTAGACAATAGAATAGAATACTCTTTATTATGTACATACATCATTTAAGTCATGAAAAAGATACACCATGAAAACATTACATAGGGTGACACAATGGGCGGCCTTATCGCTAAAAGCGATCTTTTCAAGACAACTATTGGATGGATTTTAAACAGAAAAGGAAAGACAGTACTGTAGGAAGTCTTAAGCGGGTGATCCACTGGCGAGAACAACCCTTGGCACGCTAGCGAGCCGGCGAGCAAAAGATATAGGCTGTCAATGAAGCGCCAACAAGACCGTGGTTTTAAAGAATCTAGGCTCGTTGACTCTACGTGCATCTTTAGAACACGCCATTTCAACACGGCGGTCGAAATTCGAGAGTCGACTGTTTAGTAAATTATTTTAAGAGTAAATTATTTTCCTTTAGGCTTCTGGCCTCGCCTTTATGTCAATGTTCTACAGCTGACCATGAATACGAACAATACGCACACCACATCTTATGGGAGTGTATTCTTTGACAAAATGAACGCAATATTATGTTAGATAGTATTCAGGTTACATCTGGAGTAGTGTACTACACGGACCTAGTAGAAACCAGAACAGAATTCCGTGCGTTCAATCGATTTTGCCATACCTATTACTGGAATCAAAAGTAGCTCACAATTTAGGACCCGTTAGTTTTTAGTGTTAATGTATAATTCGCGGTGCTTGACAACTGGGCTTAACCCAGTTGTATATGTCCCTTGGTGCCTATTGGCCTAGCTCTATTCTGTCTCCTGCTTGATAAGGAGGGAAGTGGAAATTATATATTTTATTATTTCCTACTCATCCGCTGTACTTTTCTGATTAAATTCGTTGTAGAATCCAAGACAGTTGAATCGTTTCTCAGGGACTCGTCGGGCTTCATTGGCGCGGCGTTTTTCTCGTGGTCGCCAGTGTTGATTCTGGCTTTCAGGAGTGGCAGTGGTTGGAAATATGGCAGGCTTGTCCCAAAAAAAATGTCGACTGTTTAGTACTTTGGTACGCCAACGGATCACTAACGCGAGACGACAAGCCAACGAGTCAAAAGTTTATACCGTTGGCTCGCCGGCTCGCCAATGGATCACCCCCTTTCGGTGTACTATTTATTTATACAATAAATACATACAAAATAAATATATACAAAGATAATTATGAAGCGAGAACATAAAACCAAAGTAAAAACGATTAAAGAGAGAGGTAGTGATTTCTGACCATTGTTTTAAAAGTGGGCAAAGATTGAGCATGCCTTACCGACAAGGCCTTTCATAACTGCACCGCTGAAACCGTAAAAGATTTGTCGTAGAAGCTACTGGAATGCATCGGCATCACTAGTCTCAAGTTTTCCGATGACCTCAGATATCTATTATGTCTGGCATGAAGGAACTTGAAACGTTCTTGAAGATAAGAGGGGATTCTAGGATTGAGCAGAATACTGTAGAGCAAAAATAAAATGTGGGAATCCCGGCGAAGACGATGGGAAGCCACTTGAGCTTTGCGCGAAATTCAGAAACGTGATCATATTTGCGCAGGCCAAACATAAATGTTATGCAAAGGTTTTGAAGATCGAGATAACTGACAAATATCAATATAATTAAAGACAATCTTTAATTTTGAAATTTTTATTCCCGCCTGTACCTAGTGCTATTCTGTAACAAAATTTTCGTATCACAACAGCGGAATCCGAGGTGAGGTATCATATACGTATTAGTATAAGACTTATGCTGTGTGTAATAAAGCTCACTTTGTGAGCTTGGTCACTCAGGTGAAGCTCGATAGCGAAATATTTATTTGCAGAATAGTACTGCTGTTCAGATAGCAATTTAATAGGGAACGTGCAGGAACTGTATGTAGGTGGCAGCACAGAAGTGTTATTGACAAGTATATTTTACATATAAGTTTCGAAATTACAACGCTAGATGGCACTGTCTCCTTCGTGAACATTCCCCTTACCAGAGCGTGCAGGAACTAAAGGTAGGCAGCACAGAAGCGTCAATGTCAAGTATTCTTAAGAGGGGACTCTAGTCCCGAGGAATTTGAAAAATAGGTATTTGAAGAAACTATTGCCGATGCCGTCGCGCTGCGCCCTATCAAGTAAAATGCGAAAGTGACAACTGCAGCAGAGGCTGATTTTACCTATAAACCATGACCAAAAAACGTTCTGAGTTCCGCTGTTTTCTTCTTCAAAACTGGACTGATTTATAAAAAATGTATATCAAATTTTAGAGGAAGACTGTATATATTATATGCTTCTATTATTTTCTATTTTGTTAAAAACTTATCAAATTTTTCTGATAGTCATCTGAACATGGCGGTAAAAACAAGCTGTTTTTTTGGGGTTTTGGATTGCCATCATTCTTTAAGTAATTATGTTTTGGAAAAAAGAAAATGATAGAGGCACGTAGTAATAGACTACTTTTAGTTTTAATTAATTTTACATCTGTATGTTTTGTGCGAGTCCCAAATAAACATGTTTCTTTTTCTTTCTTTTTAATTAGATCTAGATTATTTGGAAAAAAATTATTGCTCTAGCAGCATTATCCACGAAGAAAAAGAAAGGCCCAAGCGTTACCGACTAGAGTCCCCTCTTAACATTAAAGTTTCGAATATGCAGCACTAGATGGCATAGTCATCGCCGTCACGCCGTGCACGTTCCCTATAATATTATTATGTATCTCCTTATTATCTTGCGTCGAATATGTCCTGACCGCTTGGCTAGCCGCGGACTAAATAAGCAACAGATACTTGTTCCGGGTCCGACTGTTCGTGCTTACAGATCGAGAGATTTGTATCTTTGAATGCACGAAGCACAACAAGATCATTTTTATTTTATTTCTTAGCTGTCTGAAATGTATCCTTATGTGAAGGCACATTTTTTTCTTATCTTAAGTTAGTATGACTTCATCATCAAAAACGGTGCCATTTTAGTTGATATTTTACTACTACTTCTTAATGTACCCGACACAAACTACCTCTAGGCGCGATTATTTCTTTAAAATAATTAATTAAAATAATAGTTCAATAAAAATAAATAATGCTTTTTTATGAAACACCCTGTTAATAACGGTTTCGCGCATTTCTCGCCGTCCTTGGAACACAAGGCTTGACTGCGCTCGCTCCTGATGTTTCAAACTACGTCATGCGTAATGATAATGAATAATGTTTTAGTTGTTTTAATAATTCAAATGTTCATTAATCTACAACTAAATATTTATTTTTTAATTTTATTATTTATTCGTGACCAACTTAGTCTTACAATTTCGTACGTTAAATTTACAAGTCTGAGTAGCTATTAAACACAGTCATTCACAGCAAACATTGTACAATCTATTTTTATACCTATACTTTTAACATCGTCTCCATTTTTTTTTATGTATTTCTACCTTCACACATTTATATCTATTAATATTATACACACACTAAACAAAATATGTACACAAAATATTTGAAATAACAAATCTGGACTCACCTTACACAAAACCACTATTTACTTTTATTATCACTGTTTGGTATCTGCTTGACATCCGTATGTCGCTACTGGGATCCAGCAGAATACCAGCGCCAGGTATATTTACCTGGCACATGCTGAGTTGGACTCCCATTTGGTGCAGCTTGGAGACACACACACCGCACATTTGAGTGTATAAGTCATATGTATCTATTTTTTTTTTTTTTAAGTAGGTATGTAATCTGGCAAATTCTTTAGTTTATGAATAGTAATTGCCACCATACATTCTGCCTTTTCTTTCTTTTTATTTGTTTTTATTTAATTATTTCTATTTTCTAGTGTTATGTAACTGTGCTTGTGTGTTGTGTTTCTTTCTTTGTTCCAAATAAATGTTTTATCTATCTATCTATCTATCTACACATCTACACTAATATTATAAAGAGGAAAGATTTGTTTGTTTGAATTGAATAGGCTCCGAAACTACTGAACCGATTTGAAAAATTGTTTTAGCATTGGATAGCTACATTGTCAGGGAGTAACATAGGCTATATATTATCCCCGTACTCCCACGGGAACGGGAACTACGCGGGTGAAACCGCGTGACGTCCACTAGTATAATATATTTTTAAATAAATGTGTTGTAGTTGTCACCGGAAAATGGCAAACTCCGTTAGATCATGTAATAACTTGAGAGATTGTAAACTTTCGATAAATTTTCAACTGAACATTGGGAATCCTTTTTTACGCATCAAAATTTGAGTTGTGAACTGAAATAAAATGGTGACCAATCAGAGCACAAATCAACAAGAAACAGGCTCTCATTGGTCTGTTCCAATGTGACGTCACATGTACGCCACAGAGTTACGGATCACGGGAGCTAAGTTTGCTCGCTTAGCTCGCTCACTTTAGCTCCCGCAATCCCATTCGAACCTAACCTATCCGTGTCGGGGTGTCCTAAGTTAGTCTTCCCGAGCTGGCGCGGTCGCTTTTTATTCAACGGTAAGATCAGATGTCAATTGTACCAGATGATAATTAGATCAAAAGAACATTATACTGAATAAGAATATACTAAACAAACAAAAAATATATTTTTTTTTGTCATGGGTATTTTTTATTTCGCGTTATCGAAAACGACTCCATTCAATTCGTTACTCTATGGCATACATGTGACGTCACATCTGAATAGATCAATGAGAGCTTAGTTTCTTGTAGACTTGTGCTCTGATTGGTCACCATTTTATTTCAGTTTACAATTTCTCGGAATAACTTCGAGAATTCATAAACTATCAAATTCTGGTGCGTAAAAATGTATTCCAAATGTTCAATTGATAATTTACCGAAAGTTTACAATCTCTCAAGTTATTTTATAATCTTACGAAGTTTGCCATTTTCCGGTGACACAGTCATTGGATGGATGAAGTGGGTTGCCGTTGCAACTTTGTAAGACGACTAATGGCACCGTGTATATCATTCACAGCCCAATTTCTGCCAAATTGTATTTTAAGTATGTTTCGAAATAATAATATCAACTTTGTATGCCTCAATGGCGGGATTAGCAGAACCTGTAACTTACACAACATCTTATGAACCTGTAATCCACAATAAATGATATGATTAAAACTGTCGGGCATAGGCTTACTATTCCAGTGCCACCCTCATCCAAGATGTACCCTTATCCGCGTTGACATTCCTTCTACTAGTCATTGGAGTTGAACCAGTCAGTCTCTGCTTCTCTCCCCCTGACATCACCGATGCTTGCCATGTGTATGAATGACTTACCAACATAATATAGACCTAAAAACCTTTGCAATTTCAATCTGCCAAGCCTTTTCTCAAGTATTTATAACCGGATTCAGTTGAGTACCAGTATTTTACTTAGTGACTGCGTATCTAACCTTCACAGTAACTGGGTGACACGGTACCTCTTGGCAAGACTAGTGCCACATTTTCGGGCTTCTCGGGTCAATACGTAAAGACTGCCAAAGATCTACGCAAGACAGCCGGAACCAACAGCCTAAGGCGGAGATACCTGAGAGTAACTGGTTTTGAGATGAGAATCACGTCTAAACGGCTAGTCGCAATTTTTTGAAAAAATATATGTTTTGAACAAAAAATAATTACACTATGTTGAAGGAATAAAAGTCAAAATTTTCATTTATCACATTTTTTAAAAAATAGTCTAAAGATGAGACTATTTTTTTTTAAATGTGATAAATGAAAATTTTGACTTTTATTCCTTCAACATAGTGTAATTATTTTTTTTCAAAATTTTCATTTATCACATTTTTAAAAAAATAGTCTAAAGATGAGACTATTTTTTTTTAAATGTGATAAATGAAAATTTTGAGTTTTATTCGTTCAACATAGTGTAATTATTTTTTTTTCAAAATTTTCATTTATCACATTTTTAAAAAAATAGTCTAAAGATGAGACAATTTTTTTAAAATGTGATAAATGAAAATTTTGAGTTTTATTCGTTCAACATAGTGTAATTAATTTGTAAAGTTATGTCTAAAACGGACATAAAAACGACAATTGGATCAAAAACAACGAGCGTATTTTAATGGAATTTACAATATCTCAAAGACAATTTAACTATCTACATTTTGATATACGACTATTTTTATTTAAGTCTTAGAATAATAAGGTTAGTGCAAAAACTACTGATCTTTGGGTCACGCATGTGTTAAACGAGTGTGCGTTGTCGCTGTCGTATGTCGGCCCTTAACGTGTATCCGTTGCGTTACGTTATTTTTTCAATCTACACTAATATTATAAAGGGGAAAGATTTGTTTGTTTGTTTGAATTGAATAGGCTCCGAAACTACTGGACCGATTTGAAAAATTCTTTCACTATTAGAGTCGTACATTATCCCTGGTGAACATAGGCTATAGAATATTTTCAAAAAAATTTGAGATCCGTATGAAAACTTCGATAATATAACCCAAGGTGTGAAAAAAATACCAAAAAGGATCCTTATATCGCGTACGCTGCGGAAACTACGTAGAAGACATAAATATCTACAAAAAAGTCCGCGAGGGTATGTTTTTTTTTACTATTGATAGGCACGCGTTTGATCACTATCTCATCTGTTGGTAAGCGATGATGTGTTCGAAGATGAAGAACGCTTACCTAAAAGTAACCTATTCACTCTTGACCTAAAGACTCCCAGGTTGTAGCTATCAGGAAACACAGACTCCGGCAGGGAATTCCAATCCTTAGCTGTACGCACTATGAATGTGTTCCCAAAACGTTTTGTGCGCGTGGGTGGGATGTCCACCATGTACCGGTGGCGCATCGCCGTTCGTCTTGTGGTCCGATGATGGAACGGGCTTGGCGGAATTAAATTATGCAATTCCGTCGCACATTCCCCAAAATGCAACCGGTAGAAAACCGACAGGCCAGCAACTCTATCAACTCTATCTCCAGTAAGTATGTCTCTAACTATTATGGTTTAGTCACAATGACCGCTTTTTGTTCAAATTATTCAATCAAAACCCGGGTGAAATGGAATAGTGGTGATTTTAGAATCATGCTATTAATCCTTATCTATTTAAATTGCTTGGTTATGTGCATGTAAATTACACTTTAAATTTTTCAAATCGGACATTTCGTTTAAAAGTTACGACGGTTTTAAAAATAGCCTAAGTAAGAAAAAATTGCCCTACGTTTAGTCTATTAATAAGTAATTTACACATACCGTATAAGAGGTTAGATAGGAGATAAAGTTCGTGGAATACCAACTAAACCCGCGCGAACGAATTCGCGGGCGAAGTGCTAGTCTTAAAATAACCAAAGAAGAATTGCAAAAATGTTTAGTATCAGCCTTGAAAATGTTGATATTTTAACTACGTTATGATCTAAATAATTATTGTTCTCAGGTAATTAGTAATAAAGCGAACATTAAGTTTTTACAAGGTCGGAATTTAAGTCTAGTTGTCTGAAATAGAATCTCAGATAAAAATAAATGTGGATTATAAAAGCTATTGTTGCTATTTAAAAATGCCTTTGAATTTTAACAACGGTACGGTTTATCATATTTGCTGAAAGTTTATATGAAAGGGCCATCGTGTGTATACATATGTCCGATTCTCAGGTTTTCAAGAACTTTATAAATATTTCATTAAAGTACTTCCGTATGAGTCTGATTTTTCTTTCAACTTAATTATTTAAGTCGTAGTCTTAATGCTTATAAAACAAATTGCTAAAATGATAATATAGGTCCGGAACCATTTGCTCACGAGTTCGACTCGAAATTTGTCGATTTTTTTCTACTTAAGCATAGTTTGTTTTTTAGTATATTGGGTTATATGCAAATTAACAGCATCAACAATTATGTTGTAACCTACTTAGTTAAAGATCCATAATTCAGTTAACGACTATAATAGTCTTACTGATTTTATGGGGGTTTCCCGACAAGTTACTGACAAATAATAATGCCATAATTTTTGCTTGTCAAGCAGTTAACATTTTATAGTTCTTGCTATAAATCTTCAGTATTAACAAGACTGGTGTGGACCGCGTTACTAGTGAGGATAGAAGAGAATATAATATCGATCTTCAAGGTTAAGCAACGCTTGCCGAGGTCGGTCTGCGGATGGATGATCACAAATATATTAAGCTGAAGAGTTTTTTTGCTTGAACGCGCTAATCTCCGGAACTCCTGGTCCGATTTGAAAAATTATTTCAGTGTTACATAGCCCATTTAGACCAATAGGAGCGGAGCAGACGAAGTTGCGCGGGTCAACTAGTCTTAACATAAATGGAGATTTCTCCGTGCCTCGGTAAGTATGTTAAGTCGTTAGTCCCGGATGTCATTTGTAGATCTTTGGCAGTCATTATGAATTTTCAGAAGCCAGAAAATCTGACACTAGTCTTGCCAAGAAGTACCGTGTTACCCAGTTAAAGGGTTGTGGAGGTCTGGTAGGCAGCCGCTCCACGTAAAATACTGGTATTCAGCTAAGTCCGGTTTGACTGGAAGCCGACCCCAATTTAGTTGGGAAAAGGCTAGGCGGATGATCAACAAAGACGTAGTAAAAGATCAGGATAATACTTCAGAATAACACTACAGATTAGCACTACTTACAGTGCAATAATGCTGAGCGTGCCCACACCGAAAGGGTTACCATATCAGCGTTTGTTGGGCGTCAGTTTTAGGGTTTCGTACCAACCCAAGGGTAACCAACGGGCTCTATGACTAAGCCACCGCTGTCCGTCCTTGCGTCTGTCAGCGGGAGCTGTCTTTAAGGAACCGTAATAGGTAGACACTTGAAAAATGAGGGTGTGTAATTCTATTACCGCTATGACAACAAATAATAAAAATTAAATTTCTTAAAACTAGTGGACGTCACGCGGTTTCACCTGCCTAGTTCCCGTTCCCGTGGGAGTACGGGGATAAAATATAGCCTATGTTACTCCCTGATAATGTAGCTATTCATTGCTGAAAGAGATTTCAAATCGGTCCAGGAGTTTCGGAGCCTATTCATTTCAAACAAACAAATCTTTCCTCTTTATAATATTAGTGTAGATTTTGAGGATCCCTGTGTTCTTTTTCGGTGTATGGTACGGAACCCTGAGAGTTCGACTCACACTTGGCTGGTTTTTAGTAATATAACTACTAAGTTTACCTACTAGACATATCTTTTACAACACTGTTTCAACTCCATCAATACGAACAATAATGTTTATTACAAAAGCATTATTGTTCTTTTATAGCCAACATTAAAATCATAATGGCCGGTTTGCACATTGTAACACACAGTGTCACCTGTCATCGTGCCCCGTGAGTCATGTCACCTCTTGGGTTACCCGTTACCCGGTTTAGGGTTACCGTGATAAGGTTATCGGCGGGTTTGTTGTTCATTGTTGTTTTGTGATTTGATAAGCTGTTTTGTTTGTGTTGTGATGGGAACTGATTGTAAAATTCAAATGTGTTTGTTTTTTTATTCTGCTTCTCTGGAACCTAGGATAACTTATGAGTTATATGTGTAGATTTTTTATAGTTAATACAAGCTTCGCCCGTGTGAAAGTCGGAACTAAGAAAACCCGTTCTAAAAAAATCTCCAGTCTGTTCTTAAACAAAAATCCCCAGTCTTTCTTAAAAAAAAAATCCAAAGTCTGTTCTTAAAAAAAGTCTTCAGTCTGTTCTTAAAAAAGCCGTTAGGATGTAAATACAGAACTCTGTCTTTCCCCATTATCTAATATATAAAATCTCGTGTCACGGTGATTGTTACCGAACTCATCCGAAACGGATTACCGTGACCTGATTTTCATGAAATTTTGTGTGTTTTTCGGTAGGTATGAGAATAGGCTATTTTTTGATTTGGCAAAATTACTTTTGCCCGGCCAGCTAGTAATGTATATTAGTATGGATTATGAATAACATTTTCCTTAGCTTAGGTTTTGTCAGAAATTGAACTCCCTCACTACTATTCACGAAAGCTTTATAATTATGGATGTACTCATTAGGCCATCTACTATACCTATCGTAACAAATACTACCTATACCAAAATTATTGATTTGAAAATGAAATTGAGAGCAAACTCGTAAAAACAGTGCTGCACTCAGTTCTAACATCAAAACAAACAAACATACATAATAATGATAACTGGGTAGAGTAAGGCTGGCTTTCCATCACTGCTGTGCGATAAAGAATAGTGAACTATAAGCTTTGCTTTCAGGAATGTACAGCAACAAGAGAAAGTGGCAATCATAAGGGTGCCTGTTCATTACAGTAGAGCGAGGCAGCGGAGCGGAGAAACGGAGATTTTTTTACCAATGGAATTGCATAAAGTCTCCGTACCACGTGGGTTACTGACATTTTTATTGACATGATTGGTTCAAATTTATCCGTTTCTTCGTTCCGCTGCCTTATTCTACTATAATGGACAGGCAGTAATGGGTCCCGCAGACAGGCGCTCTGCGACAATATCACAACCCCTTTTCACAGAAAAATATTTTTTCCATAAAAAAATAATTATTTTCTATTCCGTGGGTTAAGGGTGTTGCAGGAATAATGACACACAAAAAGGAACCAGAAAAGGTGACACACTATAAACATCATTCCGAAAAACTTTGACTAAAGCCCAGAAAACATTATTCATGATGATTAGTAACAATTACCCCTTTTTAGGGTTCCGTACCTAAAGAGTAACCAATGGAACCATATTACTAAGCCTCCGCTGTCCGTCTGTCTGTCAGAGGGCTATATCTCATGAACCGTTATAGGTAGACAGTTGAAATTTTCACAGAATGTCTATTTCTGTTGCCGCTATTACAACAAATAATAAAAATGCGATGGTACGGAATCCTTCATACGCGAGTCCAACTCGCACTTGGCCAGTTTTTAATTTTTCTTTATACCTACCAAAAGCGTAGCCCGTTCCATCATCGGACCACAAGACGAACGGCGATGCGCCACCGGTACATGGTGGACATCCCACTCACACGCACAAGACGTTTTGGGAACTCATTCATAGTGCGTGCAGCTAAGGAGTGGAATTCCCTGCCGGAGTCTGTGTTTCCTTATAGCTACAACCTGGGAGTCTTTAAGACAAGAGTGAATAGGTTGCTTCCAGGCAAACGTGCTCCATCTTCGACCGCATCATCGCTTACCATCAGGTGAGATAGTGGTCAAACGTATGCCTATCTACAGTAAAAAAAAGCGTTTTGCATTGGTTCCTGTAAAATATCTTCACTTTGTTGAAACCTTTTTCAAAACTTTTTCATTGAAAAATTTGCGAATTTTTCCACACTAATGGAAACCCAGCCTAACCCGGCTTCACAGTGCAAAACTAAGGTCGCCATAAAAATCTTATGGCGAAATTATTATCGTGATGTCACAAAGGAAACCATAAACCATCACTGCTGCTAGTATTTACAGTTCAATTTAGTACCATGACGTCTTTCTTGCAGTTTTTCATGCCAATTTTCTTAAACTGCCTCACTGATTTTATTTGAGAAGCTAATTTATTTTGGTAGTTTGTTCTATGTGGTATAATTTTAACCGTAATTGTGAAATTGTTGGCCTATTAGAATTAAGGAGATAATAGAAGGATTGTGAGATCAAATTCTTTCAACAAATAAAGAAATAAATAAAAGTAAATAAATAAACAATGTAGGTCGTGAACTCGTGAGCAAGAATTTTCATGAGAACTTGTGAGCAAGATTTTTCAAGTTTCAAGCAAGAGTTTTATTTAAGTAATTTTCTTGAAAACTTAGCTTAGTTTTATTTAGTTTTATGTGTGGATAACACATAAAACTAAAGTTGATCTGCTTAAACCCGGTACCTTTGGGTATACAGACGACAGCAATGTTGCTGACCGACACACGAGCTGGTGGGTCGCAGATCCGGTCTCTCCGGGAGGCTATGGTTGAGCGCTTGAACGTGTCCTTACAGGCTGTCTCAGAATGGGGCGAAACCAATCTGGTCAAGTTCAATGCTGCCAAGACCCAAGCGTGTCTATTTTCCGCTAAACGGAGCCAATTCCACCCAGCTCCATCTTTCCGAGGTACAACCATGCTGATAACCGACCAACATGAGCTTCTTGGGGTTACATTAACATCTACCCTCAATTTTGGCCCTTTCATAGAGGCAAAAGCTCAAGTGGCTGCAAAGAAGTTGGGGATCTTAGCAAAGGTGAGACGGTACTTTACGCCGGAACAGCTGCTCAAACTCTATCAAGCACAAGTTCGATCATGTATGGAGTACTGCTCTCATCTTTGGGACGGATCTGCCAGATACCAGCTTGATGCCCTTGAGTCAATTGAGAAACGAGCCAAGAGGATCATCGGCGATGATAGGTTCGTCGCGACGATGCTCCAAAGTCTTGAGCATCGACGACGAGTTGCTAGCCTGTCGGTTTTCTACCGGTTGCATTTTGGGGAATGTGCGACGGAATTGCATAATTTGATTCCGCCAAGCCCGTTCCACCACCGTACCACAAGACGAACGGCGATGCGCCACCGGTACATGGTAGACATCCCACCCACGCGCACAAAACGTTTTGGGAACACATTCATAGTGCGTGCAGCTAAGGAGTGGAATTCCCTGCCGGAGTCTGTGTTTCCTGATAGTTATAACCTGGGAGTATTTAAGTCAAGAGTGAATAGGTTACTTCTAGGCAAGCGTGCTCCATCGTCCTCATCTATCTTTTCTGTAACTTATATGGTGTACATAATAAAGAGTATTCTATTCTACCATTAGGTGAGACAGTGCTCAAACGCGAGCCTATAAATAGTAAAAAAAAAGTTTCGAGTCTGTAAATAATTCTACTAAAAAACCAATCAAAGATGTACAACTGAGATTAGAATAAGCTCCGGCTTTAGTGCGAATTTTAACGTCTCGATCTCGACTTCGTCTACGTAAACGTAAATTTTTACTAAAACTAAATAAGTGCCAATAACGTAATCTCAACATTTTTTTTAATACGATGCAAACGAAATCGAGAACCCCTACCACTAGGTCCTCAAAACATTTTCTTAAGGTTGATTTTTTTTTATTTCTTGAGTTTTAATTCTGACACAAATCTTACATGTGAAAATTAATAATTGTGCTTAATAAATTCATCATCATCATCATATCAGCCGAAAGACGTCCACTGCTGGACATAAGCCTCCCCCGAGCGTCGCCACAACGACCGGTCCTGTGCATCTCGCATCCATCGGGTACCCGCGACCTTCACCAGGTCATCGGTAAACCTTGTTGGAGGCCGTCCAACGTTGCGTCTTCCGGTACGGGGTTGCCACTCCAGAACTTTTTGGCCTCATCGAATATCTGTTCTGTGAGCAATGTGCCCGCAGAACATAATAAATTATTTTATCTCAATTATGAAATAATGCACAATAATGACATCATCCATAGTAATAGTAATAGTAATAGTAATAGTAATAGTAATATTTATTTAAAGATATTTGTACATTTTTTTACAAATAGAGTGCTTAATCTAAAGCTAGTGTACACAACAGTATTAGCATTTGGGGCCGAACTAGGCATAACCTGTATTTCAGCCCTCAACGCCGATCCCCTTGTGTTACAAATAAAAACTTAAATTAGGTATTTAAAATGATGCCACGCTAAAATGTACGTGCCTAATACAAGATAGAAAAAACTATATAATAATAATAATAATAAAAAAGAATTCAGAAAAATATTACAAGTTGGATGAAGAACAAAACATGGTTGGGTGTGTGAGTAGTCCTCTCTTTGTGTGAGGTGGAGGCGTGCATGAGTGAGTGTGAGAGGGTGTGTGGGATTGCGGAAAAATTGGGACTTGTGATTGTTTGTCTAAGTTTGACAAATAAATATATAAATGAGTACTTATTTATTTATGAAGATACCTGAAGCAATTTTTCTGTCTCCTCGTACGTGAGTTTTTGAAGGTAATTACTTACTTTAATTTTGCATAATTTTTGAGTCAACGGGTATACGTCGAGAATTTTATTTAGCTTGTTGTAGATGTAGGGGCCAATAAACTGAGCAAATCGATTGCTGAATTTGGTTTTGAAAGAAATCAATTGGGGGCAAACCAAATGTTTTGTGCGTCTTTTTAATACGAGTGGGTCGTAGTTCAGTCTCTTATGTTGCGTCAGCATTTGATTTAATAGATAGAGCTGTCTTACAGTTAACACCCCACAAAACTCATAGAGCAGTGAGGTGGAATAAAGACGTGTTTTGAAGGTGCAAACCTTCAATATGGCACGCTGAGCAACTTCAACGGGTTTTAAGGTGGATTTAGGGGACCCCCCCCACGCTGTAATGCAGTAAGTTATGAGGGACTGGCAGAGAGCAAAATATATCTGCTTCAGCACAGAGGGTTCGGCGACGTGTCGGAGAGTCTTAAAGACGAAAATTAGTTTCCTAATCCTACCACAGAGGGTCTTTACGTAGTCTTTAAAGTTGAGGTTGTTGTCTATTATAATGCCAAGGTATTTTGTTGTTTTAACATGTTCCAGTTTGGGACAAGAACAGTTTACTTTAGAGACACACTCGTGCGGTATGATTTTATGACGCTCGTAATTGAGATCTGTGTTTGGCCGTATACTGAAACAGACATACTTTGTTTTATCCACATTTAGTGTCAAAACATTGTCCTCAAGCCATTTCCTAACAGAATCAAAACCAGATTGAGCAGCATCAAAGGTCTCCTCCCATGTATCGGCACAAAACACGAGAGCAGTATCATCTGCGAAAGAGATTAATTTTCCATGGGGAAGCTTGAGACTCGTGAGGTCGTTTATATATACGAGAAATAAGGTTGGTCCCAGGATACTGCCTTGTGGAACGCCGTACGTAATTGGAAGGTCCCCACTTATGTAGTTACCAATCCGAACACTCTGGAGCCGCCCTTCCAAATAACTTTTGAAAAGGTTTAATTGTGTACCTCTGATTCCAAGTGCTTCTAGCTTATTGAGTAAGATTGGGACAGAAATCGTATCGAAAGCCTTGGCCAGATCAAGGAAAACTGTGAGGCATTTCTTTTTTTTGTCGAGATTATTGCTAATAATGTCTATAAGAGCATTTACAGCCTGATCCGCTGATTTTCCTTCGCGAAAACCGAACTGATTTGTAGAAAGCAGATGTTTAGTTTCTAAATACCTCACGAGTCTCGTATTTATCAGTCTCTCCAGAAGCTTTGAGAGAGCAGGGAGGATTGAAATTGGCCTGTAGTTCTCGATACGACCCCTGTCGCCGCTCTTATGTATAGTGCTAACTACAGATTTTTTCAAGCTGTCGGGGAAAACCCCGTTCTGAAGGCTGGAATTAAATATGAAGGTAAGTGGAGCAACCAGAAACTTTTTGTATGTTTTTAGTAAAGAGCTGCTTATTTTGTCATGGCCTGTAGCACAGTCTGTTTTTAGGTTGGCTATGAGACGCTCCACCTCTTCTTCACTTGTACTCTCCAAATAGAACGAGCTTAGTTGTGTGAGAGCATGCGAGCTTGTCGCAACAGCGCTAATACCCGCCCTTTTCTGCTCGATCCTATCAGCCAGTGACTTACCCACATTCACAAAGTAGTTGTTTATTTCATTCAGAGATGATTGAGGAGAACTTGATAGGGACAGAAGCTCATTTGGGTGGTTTGTATTTTTGGAAGTATTTGTGATTTGTTTTATTACCTTCCATAATTTTTTGTTATCGTTTTTCGCCGCTCACATCAATTCTTTCTCGTAGGCTCTTTTGACCTTTTTTAATAGATTATTGCAAAAGTTTCTATACCGCGTGTAGGTTGTTTTGAGGGTTAGATTGTCTGGAGAAAGTCTTGATTTTCGGTGTAATTTATCTCTATTTTTCATGCAGCGCAGAAGGCCTTGTGTAATCCATGGCTTTATTATTTTTTTCCGTCTTGATAGTGTTATTACTTTCGTATTTTTTGCTATGGCTTCTTGAATACTTTCGGTCAGGTAATTAAGAGAAACGTTAGGATTTGGTGAGTCATAAACAGGAGCTAGGTCAATATTAAGGATGTCATGTTTTAAACTTTCAGTGTCAACTTTTTGAATGGATGTTAGAGAGAATTGAGTAGTCTTTTTGAAGTTCAAGTTAAGCAAAACAGGGTAATGGTCAGTCAAGGAAGCGGTGGGAACGAGAGTTATCGCAGAGCTATTCGTTTTTAGAAGGGCATGGTCAATGCATGTATCACTTTCGCTACGTGTTATTAGAGTATGGGCTGGAAGAAGGCCATGAGAGGCAGCTAGGGTTAGATAGCGTTCGCCATTTAATTCTAATTTATTATGATTGATTGCAATATTAATGTCACCCATGACAATTATATTCTCAAAGTTGGAATATTTTGTGAGGACGTCGTTTAGTGATTGTAAGAATGGATCTAAATTATGGTAAGAGGGTGAGCGATACATAGCAATGATTGCCGTGCGATTGTCTAAAGTGGCAACCAAACAGTTACAGTCATCAAATTTTGGTTCTATTACTGTTAGCCGAAGGTTTTCTCTATAGTAAATTACCACCCCGTCGTTTTGCTTAAGATTATTTTTTGTTGCCTCAAAACGATAGCCACTTAGGTTGGGAATTATTGATGTGCGTGAAAGCCAGCATTCAGTGAGAATAATTATGTCGCATTCTAGTTTTAATCTAGTCAGTAATATTTCTAGACCTGGCAAATTGCAGTTGATGCTGCGTATGTTCTGCGTCAGTAATAGAAGATGATCTGACGACGTGTATATAAGTTTGTGACATTCTCCAATATCAGTAGTTAGCGACTGTGAAACCTTCACCCTATCGATGTCCTCCGACAATTCGTTAATATTACCGAATGTGTTTGATTATAGCAATATTCAAATAATATGTTTTCATTACCATAACTGGTACTTGATATAGGATACTATATGAGAGTATAATGAAAAAAGTGTGTCTGTAAAATACGCAAAAATGATAAAAAGAGAAAGTTTGAATTATATTCCAAACACCTAAAAAAATAAAAGAGTTTACTTTAATTTTTGTGTGAAATGTTGCTATTCGTATCATAAAGGCAACAGAAAGGTACACTACATGAATTTTAGTGTGCATGTGTGTATAGAATAGTCCACAATTTAACACTATAAAGGGAGAAATAATGGTGTGGAGTGTGGTTGTGTAAAACAAAAGCAAAATTGAGAAACATACTACATACCATAGAAACAGAAGCTTATTCAAGTAAATATCATTTAGCTTAAACATTATTAGTCATTCTGAGACTCTTAATTTATCTAGGTCTAAATCACTAGTTACGCGAATCTGGGGAGAATCCACGTTTTTTTTAAGGTACACTATACCATTTGAAGTCCAGCAAAAAGTGTATCCGTAGCTCTTCTTAAACATTCTCGCTTGGTAGTACAACTTTTGTGTCTTTTGTGTTAATGTTTCGGAAATATAAACTGGTTTTGGTAGGTAGGTAGGGTTTATGTTCGTTGTGTTCAGCTTATTACCTTTAGGTTTGGACTTGTTAAAGCATTTTACCCCTCGCAAGACAGCGTCTTTTGTTAAGACAGAGGTAAACTCAACAATTACAGGATTTGAGCCATCTTTTGCCGGAATTCTATAAATGTCCCGAATTTTGGAGGAATCAATATTAAGATCCAGTGTTTTCCCAATCTTAATAACGTCATTGCATAGAATTTCTTTTGTTTCTCCGGCAATTTTTGGTAAGTTTCGGACTTCAATTCCAGTTCCACGCAACTTTCGCTCCTGTACCTCCAGTCTTTCTTCCAGTAATTTTATAGTATTTTTATCTTCCAGCCTTTCTGACTCGAGCACCGATACTTTTTCCAAGAACTCGTCATATTTATTTGACATTAACTGAACGCTATTTCGTAGTTCAATGTTTTGGACATTCAGTTCCTTAATTGTGCTACTTAAATCCTGGAAACGTATTTCCTGTTCCTTAGAGAATGTGTCAAACATCTCCTTGATTATAGAATAGAAGTCGCATTCATCCTCAGCAAACTTGCGTTTCTTGCGCTCTGTAATATTTGTTGCAAATGTGCGAAGATCAGAGACCGACTGGGAGTGCTGCAGGTCACTGGTTGATGCGGTCAATTTTATGGTCGACGGATTTTTTTTTGCTATAATAACCGATGCTTCGGCTTTCGGGGAAGATGAAGCGGGAGGAGTTCGGTTTAGCGGCATCGTGAAGAGAACGTCTTAAAAAATGATCCAAAAAGTGCTCTAATACTCGACCTCGGATTTGAACCTGCGACATGCAACGCACTTGTGATATAGTAGATCTATGCTGCAATGATCTTTGACCTAGCACTTCAGCTTGGATTGGCGCCAACACCATTATAGAGAAGCATCCGTATTGCCTCTTAGTAATAAGCACTTGAAACTCTGCTTACCCATTTAAAAGAAGAAGATTATCGAATCTAATACTATTATGGACTAAATGCGTAAGTACTGGGATCTAGACTGCTTTTAGTAATGACTGAGGGCTTAGACGTTGGCATGAATAACTGCAACATACTTATAAGCTAACTCGGCAAACGTTGTTTTGCAAAATAAAAAACTGGCCAAGTGCGAGTCGGACTCGCGTGCAAAGGGTTTCGAACGAATTTCATTTTTTTAACATGTTATTTTAACACTACAGACTTCTAATAGTTTTCTTGTAATCTTTAGGTAAAGATCTATTATCTCCATTTTTTTCAAAATTTTAGGCTTAGTAGCTTCGGAGATAAGGGGGGGCATGGTCATTTTTCGTCTAATTTCGTGAATAACTTCAAAACCATTTATTTTAAAATTATGAAAAAAATATGATTAAAACCCCCACAGTAAGCCCTTTCATTTGATACGTCACACAATATTGTTCAACAAACTTTTTTTTTAGTTTTCTATTTTGACCCACAAAAGTGCCCCCCCTACTATTTTTTTATAATTTACGTAACACGTCCGTGTTTGGGTCACAGAAGTCCATATGTGTAACAAATTTCAACAGAATCGGTCCAGTGGATCCAGAGAAAACTGACTGTGACAGACGGACAGGCAGACAGACAGACACCCGAGTGATCCTATAAGGGTCCCGGTTTTTTTTCGGAATCCCTAAAAATATAAAAAATTGCCTACCACCTATTCGCATACCTACCGAATATACACACAAAAGTTCATGAAAATCGGTCGAGCCGTTTCGGAGGAGTTCGGTAACAAACACCGTGACACGAGATTTTTATATATTAGAAGATATAACTACTAATACAAATAATTTCGATTTGAAATATTTACTAGCTGATCCGCGCAACTTCGTCTGCGTCACATTTTTCATTACTGCTCCGCTCCTATTGGTCGTAGCGTGATGTTGTATAGCCTATAGCGTTCATCGATAAATTTACTATCCAACAGTAAAATTATTTTTCAATTCGAACCAGTAGTTCCTGAGATTAGCGCGTTCAACCAAACTAACAAACAAACTCTTCAGCTTTATAAGATTAGTACAATAAAGATTTGTTGAACACCTATCACAGTGTAGTCTATTTAATCCAAACGTTGAGAAAGCCTTGTTGCATAACGTCCACATATGTAACACTACAGTACATACATTTTAGATAAATTTGTTATTAGTCGTTATAGCGGCAAATAGAAATACACACTGTGAAACAATTCTCTATCTATTACAAGAGATTCAGCCCGCTGACAGACAGACGGGACGGACGGTGATACGGACAGACAGCGGAGACTTACTCCGGGCTCGGAACGCTATACAAAGCTGTCACGTTATTGTCGCATGATTGTCGTAATGTCGCATCAAGCCTGGGCCCCAAGTCTGCTATTACAATAGTGACAGAATGGTCTCATAATGATTTCGTAATGGTCGATTTTACAAGTTATGCCAGATTTCTTTTATATATGTTTTTAAATATTATTAATTAATTTGTCATTATGTACGAGATTACCATTCTATGCCATTTCTTTCAATGGAGTGTCAGTGGTTGACCATTGGAAAGTAATAATGACGCTTTTATATTAGTAGATTACCAAACTTGTCAAAGTCGACCATTATGAAATCATTATGAGACCATTCTGACACTATTGTAATAGCAGACTTGGGGCCCTGTGTGTGTGCCTTTGAACAGATAAAAGAAACAGATTAACATTCTTTCTAATCGTGGTTTATTTAGCTATCCATCATTAGATATTATAAAGCCAAATACATCATCATTATTAGCCTTTTCCCAACCATATTGGAGTCGGCTCCCAGTCAAACCGGATTCAGCTGAATACCAGTGTTTTACGTGGAGCGGCTGCCTACCAGACCTCCACAACCCATTAACCGGGTAACACGGTAATACTTCTTGGCAAGACTGGTGTCAGATTTACTGGCTTCTGACAATCCGTAACGACTGCCAAAGATCTACAAATGACAGCCGGGACCAACGGCTTAACGTGCGCACCGAGGCGCGGAGGAGACTTGGTATGTTAAGATGGTCACCCATCCACAGACCAACCTAGGCAAACGTTGCTTAACCTAAAGCGTTCCTTATTATAAAGCCAAATACTACAGAACTAAATGGACATTACTGTTTACTCATCATTCAAGGAGCTCATCAGAAGTAATGGCGTCTCACAACCCTTCAGTCGCCATGCCAATCTACACTAATACTTGTTCGACAACGCAATGAAGTAGTATTTGTTTTGCTGTCTGTTCAGCAGTTGCAGGCACTTGAACATCACTGAATGCGTTTAGTTTGTGTTTCCATGTTATGGCGTTATTTTTAGAACGTTTGCAAACATTATCTAGTATTTTAACGAGGTTAAAATTATTCCTATTATTTTATTTCTATCCTTATATATTTATATATACATATATATTATACTTCCTTACTGTCCTTACTTATATTATATATATATTTATATATATATTATATATATATTATTTTTTTTGTATTATAAATGCGAAAGTAAGTCTGTCTGTCGGTCTGTCTGTCGCGCTATCACGACAAAATTACAGAACCGGTTTAAATGAAATTTGGTACAAAGATAGTCTAGAGCCTAAGAAAGGACATAGGCTACTTTTTATCCCGGGAGTATGTTCCCTAGGGACCACGCGGGCGAAGACGCTGGTAGAAGCTAGTTAAATATAAAAAATAACTGAGTGTTAGTAGGAGGATTTATTTAAACTTACACACACTGTCTTTACGAAAACCCAATACAATAGTGGTTCGAAAACACAACAAATAGATTGAAACATCAACTTACGGCTTAAATACTTAAAAATCTAAACTATAAAATTATATGTACCTATGTAATAATTAACAAACTAAAATTTAAAAAATAAAATTAAGTGTTGTCAATATAATTTTGTTGTGAGACAGGGATAGTGCTAGTTTTGTGTAGTTTCGTCTATGTATCATCATGACGATACGTATGGAATCACGATGATTTTAGATTACAACAATTATTTTTCTGATAGAAAGCTTAACTATAGCTTAGTATCATAGGCTTTACCCAGGATTTTATCCAAGATTAAACATTTATTCTGCCACAGAAGCAATACCGCGGGAAATCTATGATATGGATAGCTATATACATATAGTACACACTTCATAATATTGTTCAGATTTTCTTTAAAGTGCCTACGATAACTCTCTTTTTTATTTGCGATGGGTTTGCTCTTGACTCTAGTCTAGGTCAGAGATGTCAGAGACAAAGTCTACGATGGATCGAGCTTACCCAGAAGGAGCCTGCTGGCCTACTATGACGTCTTAAAACGATCGTGTATCAGGTGTGGGAAGGAGACAGAGTTACACAAGACGCATAACACTATCCCTTTTCCTCAGCTTAATCTCGATCGCATTGGCACGTCATAGTACTCTAAATTTCACTCTAAATTTGAAAGAGATAAGGGTTGTAAGCGTTCTGAAACAGGGGGGCTACTCTCTAACGAAATCCGTAGTTTCGGGCTTAGTTGTGGGCGGGCATTTTCTACTTCGTATCACCTAACCACTGAGAACTAATGATAACACGATTTGACAGTTACTGTGAAATCGTGTTGTCATTCATTCTCAGTTCGGGTTCGGGACTAATCGTAAGTCTGTAGGTGATACGGAGTAGAATACTCCCGCCCGCAACTAAGCCCGAAACTACGGATTTCGTTAGAGAGTAGCCCCCCAGACGCAGGCAGAGAGTTCCACTCCTTTGCTGTGCGCATTATAAAAGACGTTTGGAAACGCTTAGTGCGAATTGGTGGAATAGCAACAAGGTAGGGATCCGAATGGAAACTTGCAGAGCGAGACGGATATCCGGTGGTAGAAGGGGGCCGATGGGATGAGGTCGTGAAGTTTGGACACACTCACCGAAGTACAATCTGTACAAGACCGACAAGCAGGCAACCTTACGGCGATGAGCTAAGCTGTGTAGCTTGGCATCCACCAGTTTTACGTCGCCAATGAGTCTCTTAGCTATGCATTCAAATTTAAATCTGAGAGAATAAATAACAACAAAATAAAACTTCTAATTCTGCCGACCCCCGTCATTCACTAGCTCCAGCTATTTTAATCGCCATGCAAATCACTAATAGAGCGGAGTGATAACAGAGTTATTTTTATAGCCATGTCTATTAGTTAAGGAATGTACTGAACCTACAATGTACTGAAATTCTTATCATACCTCGTTTGAGGTGTGACTCAACCGAATAGGTATCGTTATGCAAATCGTTGTAGTGACTGCTTGCTAGTGATTAGCTATTTATTACTGCATTTCTTTACGAGGACGTCAGCTTGGGGATTGATCATCAAGGTTAAGCAACGCTTGCCGAGCTCGGCTCTTGGATGGGTGACCATTTTAATAGCGAGTATTCTCCGTGCCCCGTAATGCTTTATGAGGCACGGAGCTGTTGGTCCTGGCTGTCTTTTGACAGTGGTTATGGTAGTCAGGAGGGCAGAAAATTAGATATCAGTCTCGCCATGAGGTAGCGTGTTACCCAGTTACTGGGTTAATACTGGTATTCAGCTGACCCCAATCCTGCTATATAAAATTCTTCCGTTACTGACTGAGTGACTGACAGACAACGTACAGCCGAAACTACTGATCGTAAAAAGCTGAAATTTGGCATGTAGGTATTTCTTGGGGAGTGTAAGGAAGCGCTAAGAGAGGATTTTCTGAAATTTCTACGGGATCGAGAAAAAACGGGATATGTGCGTACGTAAGTCGCGGGCAAAAGCTAGTACCTAGTTAATAAAAAAGGCTAGGCGAATTAATTACCTAGTAGTTACGATACATTGACAGTTATGTTGAGTAAACCTTAAGGTGTAGTGTAGATATCTGAGAGCAGCTGATTTTAAAATGATCATCACGTCTAAATGGCCAGTCGTAAAATTTTGGAAAAAATATGTGTTACATTAGACTATTTTGTTAATAATTTGATATATGAAAATTTTGAGTTTCATTCGTACAACATAGTGTAATTAATTTGTAAAGTTATGTCTAACACGGACATAAAAACGACTATCGGATCAAAACCGTCGAGCGTATTTTAATGAAATTTACACTATATCAAAGACAATTTAAGTATCTACATTTTGATATAAGGCTATTTTTTAAAGTCTTTGAATAAGGTAAGGTAAGAACAAAAAACTACTGAATTTCGGGTCGCGCGGGTGTTAGACGAGTGCACGTTTTGTTCCTTCAAGGTCGCTGGCGTATGTCGTCGCCTTAAGGTATAGACCGTGGGACGTGGGCAGTAATCTAGCGTCGTTTTGTCTACCAAGCGCAATATGTTAATACATGGTAAATACCTAGACAATGAAGTTGCTATTTGTTATTTTCGCAATGTTATTTAAAATTCAGTGCAAAAGCAAAGTCATGTAATTGTTTCAAGAAGTCTGGAAATTTTGATACTGTATGGATGGCAAGGATACCTACCTATTCATTATTTAGAAACGATAAACAGTATTTATTTATATACCTAGATAGATACGTGCTTAGGTGACATCGTGAAGAAACGTGGACTTATCACCAAAAAAAAACTGGCCAAGTGCAAGACGGACTCGCGTGCAAAGGTTTCCGAACGAACATTTTACTTTAACAATATAGACTTTATAGAGGTTTTCCTGTAATCTATAAATAAAGAACTATATAATTTTTTTTCAAAAGTCCAGATCAGTAGTTTCGGAGAGAATTACCATCCCCCCGGATGGTAATTTTTCGCATAATTTCTTGTTCAAGATAGTTTTTATGCACAATGTATTTTTTTTTAATTGTCTATATCTTGGGTATTACTACTAGAACTACTTATACACTCCGCTTCCGCTTCTACTGATATAGAAAGAAGAAGCAGACTAAGAAGACAGATTCGTCGATTACTGCTTACCCCACTTAAAATCGTCCACATAAACAGGTGTAACATGTGTGTAGTATCTACTGCGATCAGTGTGTGCTCTGTTTGTTTGTTCATCGCCAAGGATTTGTTAAGTAATATTATACTTTACATACATTCTTTATCTATTGTGCAAACCGTACTATTGTGTCGTGTTACGCGGGTTTGCTTTTCAGGCTACTGAAGGATATGTAAGGCATTGTTTTAATTGAAAACCACGCTGGGCAAACTATTGTAAAAACACTAGATTATTTACGCAACGAGTAGGTAAATAGAGAATCCCTTGTTACGTATGTATATTTTTGGCTTCCATATGAGGCTAGCAAAATGTAGCTACAACTGAAAAAGGAATTTTGCGATTCCAAACGTTTTTCCCGAAATGAGAGGCAAGTTCAAATTGTTGTAGGTATGTTGACCACAGGTATTGACTCATGTATCGTAAGTAATTTCACTGGTAAGCTATGTATTTAATGAAAACATGAAATGCATGTACGAGGATTTTAATTAATAAATACCTATCTAGAAGTTTTGCTAACCCAGACCTATCCTAGAATCATCATCCTAGCCTTTTTCCCAACTATATTGGGGTCGGCTTCCAGTCATACCGGATTCAGTTGAAAACCAGTATTTTACGTGGAGCGGCTGCCTACCAGACCTCCACAACCCATTAACTGGGTAACACGGTACTTCGTGGCAAGACTGCAGTCAGATTTTCAGGCTGCTGACCGCAACAACTGCCATAGATCTTCAAATGACAGCCGGGACCAACGGCTTAACGTGCTTTTCGAGCCACGGAGGAGTTTGGGTATGTCAAGATGGTCACCCATCCACAGACCGACCCCGGCAACCGTTGCTTAACCTTGAAGATAGACCCGTGCGGCTATAATTATTTAGCAACAAGCTCATAGAATAAGGACTGAAATAAAAACAGCCATTGAAAGAAAACGCTGAAACCTGTACTAACCTACCTCAATCAAAACGTAATCTAATTTTATAGCCGTACTAAATCCCGATTTAATTCCCACCTGCGTCCCATCACACCGATCCAGCCATGCAACCATGACCTAAATACCTGAAATTCCTGAAACGTTTTCAGTGGGGTCTCTTATCTTGTGCTCACAGAAGATAAGTAGCGACCTTGGAGTTATGTACTGTTATGTCTAAGGGTTATAATGTGTACCTAGTTGGTAGTGTTTTGTTTTTGTATCAAGCTGGTTTAGAGTTTTGGGGTGGGTAGAATTCGAGGCGTCAAAATATGAGGTAGCACTTTTAGTGCCAAGCACTCAACATATGGGTCGAACAATAATTCGTTCGTGTGAAAAGTTAAAGTCAAAGTTTTCGCATTTTCTTCATGCCATTTGACGACTCCTTTTCCTTTTTGAGATGGTTTTTCTTTTTGGGTGGGACTTCTAGTCTTTGTCAGAGATGACAGAGACAAAGTCTACAATGGAGCAAGCTTACCCAGATGGAGCCTGTTCATTCTAACTTTAAAGAGATGAGGGTTGTAAGCGTTCAGAAACATAGACGCAGGCAGAGAGTTCCACTCCGTTACTCCTTTTTGATAAAATTTTCCCACATACATTCATGTCAATTTTGATCAAACAGTTTGATCCAGACTGATCAAATTATTGGATTGTGTACAACCCGCATTAGGTTCGTTCCACGGCTAAATAAATTGTTATACAAATACAAATCCGTAACCGATGCAAATTGTAACAATTTATGTGGTTTCTGCATAATTATATCCATAAAAAAGATTTACATATTTAAATGTATAATTTACAAGTTTTCCTAGTATGTTTCAAGCATCCTTATCATTCTAGGAAAATCTATTTCTAAAGATGATGACATAATCCCGTCATCCCTTTCCGTCCATTTATGAAGATTTGAAGAGTACTGTTATGCATTATTATTCAACGTTAAGTAATTAAATGAAGTGTTTCCGTAATTAATTATTAGCCAAGGGCTCTCGGGCTGTGGTGACGTGATAATACGCCAATCGATCACTCGTTCAAATAACGATGTAGTCCTCGACGAACAGATAATGTTAAAACTAAATACTAACAGAAATCGGAAGCGATGAACGAACAATGCACTGCATTTGTGAAAATGGAGGAGTCCGTAGGTAATTAAAAACAGCCGCAAAAGTTGATTTTCACAGTTAAGCAACTTTTGCCGAGGTAGTTCCGTGGATTGGTGATCATCCACTAAAAAAACCGCCCAAGTGCGCGTTGGATTAACCCACCGAAGGTTCCGTACAAATTTGTAGCTACAAATTACTTAACGACTATATTTTTTTAATGATTTAATTACAAATGTATAGTCTTCAGACTTTTCCCTATACTTGTAGTGTAAGATGGTATTACTTGCCAAATTTCACAGTTTTAGGTCAACAAGAAATATCCTATACATTTTGATTACCTTGAGATTGTCAAAATATATGAGTTGAGATTGTCAAAACATATGAGTTTTTTGCGACATAAACGACAGTATCTTTTTTTAAGTTAACTTAGAAGTTTGATTTTTTCACAGCTGCAAGGGGCTATAGACCTGAGTATATGGTTTTAATTTCAACTCGATACCTCCACGCGTCCCCGAGATAAACGGTCTTAACAGACAGACGGACGGACAACAAAGTGATCCTATAAGTGTTCCATTTTTTTCCTTTTGAGGTACTTACATACCCTAAAAACTGGCACGCCTCCGTACCTCAGAAAGGACATTAAGCTATTGGTCTCGGTCAAGATAGACAGAAATAAAAAATCTGACAATAGTGTTTCCAGGTTTATCCTGTCACCCAGTTAGTGGGTTGTGGAGATTAAATAGGTGTCCTTCCAGCAATACTTACAGAACAAAAAAACTTTTTACTAAAAAATATAACCGACTTCCAAACAAAACACTACAAAGAATAAAATAACCTTAATTTCGGAAGTCGGTGTTTTTGGTTTTGTTTCTTTGTTTTATAACACCGACTTCCGAAGTAGTTCTCGGAGTAATCGGTGTACATACATAATTTAAAAAAACCCACCGAATTGAAAACCTCCTCCTTTTTTGGAAATCGATTAAAAAGTATTCTAATTCAACAGTACCGAAGCAGAAGGGTATACCACCATCATCCTCCTGCTCTTATTTCAATATATAATTCGGAATTCTCTGGCCTATATTTTCTTAATTCGGAATATTACGAAACCTTCCGCAGTTGAGGAGCTCATAGCTAAATAATAACAGTCGCACGGGTTGATCTTCAAGGTTAAGCAACGCTTGCCGAGGTTAATCTGTGGATGGGTTACCATCTTAACATCGGCTCCTCTGTGCCTCGGACAGCACGTTAAGCTGTTGGTCCCGGCTGTCATTTGTAGATCTTTGGCAGTCGTTACGGGTAGTCAGGAGTCAGAAAATCTGACACCAGTCTTGCCAAGGAGTACCGTGTTACCCAGTTAATGGGTTGCCAAAGTGTGGTAGGCAGTTGGTCCACGTAAAATACTTGTATTCAGCTGAATCCGGTTTGGCTGGAAGCCGACCCCAATATAGTTGGGAAAAAGCTAGGCAGATGATGACGAAACCTTCCGAAGTTCAGCTGAATACTCATTACTAACATTAGCATTGAAATCTCGAAGACATTGACATAATGGACATAAATCGGAACGTTCCATTGCAGTTTATTGCGATTGTGCGTAAACAGACACAAGGTTTGAGGCACAATGGGAGCATCACGCTGTGTCGTGATGAGATGTGATTTTGATGAATATTGGAACAGATATAGATGGAACTCTGGAACGGTTACTGCTACTTTACCGCGAGCTAAACCGCGGGAAAGCAAGTGTACATAAATATAACATGAATGTATACTAAAATATGTTTGAAATACATTGTTCCAAAATATAAATGTTTTCTGCAAAATGTTAAAAAAATTTTGATCATGAAACTGCAGTATCCTCCTTAAAAAAACAAGGTAGCAAAGTTGTGGGAAAAAATCGTCTGACATCAGACTCCTGTAGCTATCGACTAGGAATCCTGTATGTTTTCTGGATAAAAAGTAGCTTTAGGGTCTCAGCGATAGTGTTTGCATTACTGGAAGATATATTATCGATTCAGAAAAGACTTCCAGAGATTAAGTCCAACAAACAAACAATATGCCTGATATGCAATACCGAGTAACACAACCATCATTTTAATAAACTCGTGATAATTACTTGTCATAAAAACTGAGATGAAATCTAATAGATTGGTATCAAGCATGCAAATGATAAAGATTACACCGAGATGATTTAATTAAATAGGTAAAACAATAATCCCGGATGATGTCAATTAAAAAACCGTAACATAATCCCAGCAGTGGAACACGATAAGCTATAAATAACTTGTTTATATCTACGTTTGTGATGCATTCAATCATAAAACAAGGACTGGGGTACAATGAGAGCATCATGGTGTATGATAACACGATGTTGTTACTATCACAATATCTTAAAAGGTGCTGAAGTATTTTAATTACATATGTCAAAGAGTATTAATTGTTGTTCCTAGTAACTGTTTATTTTCCTAGTATTGTGTGTAAGTATAGTTTTATCAAATAGGCAAAGCAAAGTTTCAGGTTGAGCATTCGATCTCCCGGTCGTTCTGGATTTTTATCAGATTTCCAACTAGAGAAATGTGTTTGAAGTAAACAATGAACTAACAGTAAACCACCTAACCTCGGTAAATGAAACGCTTCTATTGGTTTTTATCAAGTCCCTCGCTACGCATTTTTGCGGTGGCAAAGCGAACTAAAGACAGATGTACCCTCTGCTTTTACGTGATTCGTTCATGGAATATTTATTTATTTATTTAAACTTCATGTACAATAGTGGTACATGGGCGGACTCAATGCAACGAGGCATTCTCTACTAGTCAACCTTTGGGTTAAAAAGAAATACACTGTGGTAGGTGTACAGCCAATAAATAAACTTTAAATAAAATTAAAACGGAAAAAATGTACAAAAGTAATATATATATATGTATAATACTACTAATAAAATACATATTTAATAAATATGAGGTTTTATAATAATCTTTTTGATTAAGAGAACTCATAATAATAATGACGAAGACCAAACTAAGAATGACAGTCTTCCAGGTAGAGTTTTCGGATTTTACGCTTGAAGGAAAATTTAGACTCAGCCTTCTTGATGTCAAGGCGTAGCACATTCCAGAGTTTAATGGTAGAAATAGCGTAAGGATTAGACAAAAACCCGGTGCGATGAAGAGGAATATGTAGAATGAAAGTTTTGTAAGCTTGGAGGGATAACGGAATATGACTTTGTTTGTTTATTAAAATTTGTTACGCTTTTACACCCAAACTGCTAAACCAAAGGTTTTTATGAATTTTGGTTCAGAGATGAGATAGGTGACCCTGGAGACAATTAGGGCGGTTAAAAGCTAGTACAAACATAATGTCACGTGAAGTCTCTAGCACCATAAAGCTATCACAACCTGATTTAATTTTCATCCATTGTTCGTACGACCATTTGTCACAGAACCCTTATTAAATGTTCAATTCAGAGACGCTAATGGGTCAATATTTTCAGTGCTGGTATTCAGAAGTGAAAGTGATTGACAGATTTGACTTGACCTGGAAAGTCAAAGGGGTAAGTTGCAAAATAAACCGCTGCGGACGGTTTGTTTATTTGCAATTTGATTCATTGAAAGTCTAGCACTTCGCCCGCGACAACATCCACGTTTGTTAAAATATCATGGTTTTTTTTTTGCACGGTGCCCTAGTCCTTTTCCTTAAATAAAAGTAGTCTAAATTACTCCTTATAACAACAGCTATCTGCCAGTTAATCTGACGTCAATGTCGGTCTAGCCATTTCGGAAACAGACAGACATCAATTTATTAAAAGTGTTTTTGAGTAGTATCGTATAAACTTTCATAATGCATTTAGTAAAAGGCTGTTAGTAAAAGGATTTTCATATTACAAACAGACATTTCAGGAATTGTATTTTATTTATAAATAAGACTTTCTATAGATGTATACTTCTTGATAGAACATCATCATCATAACAGCCGAAAGACGTCCACTGCTGGACATTGGCCTCCCCCAAAAGGGGGGGGGGTTGCCATAATCGCCACGCTTTGCAGGCGGGTTGGCGATCGCAGTGTATGGTGTTGCGTTTTACAGAGAACGCTGCTGCCCATTCTCTGGTGAGTCCCTTAGTCGCCTGTTACGACACCCACGGGAAGTGATGGGATGGTATTATTCTTTTACGTCACCATACGGCACCGGCCGAAAACATAGAACAACATAAATATTTTTATTTTTACTTTTGCGACAGCAACAAGTGGAGGGTGAAGGTTTCAGGCGAAGAGTTATTTATCTTGCAATAACTTGAAAATTTTGTGATTAAATTCGGTAATGTGTAGCAATTTTAAAACCTGATACATAATGGTACTGAAAAATTGATGTTTACAAATACTTAACTATTGTCAACTGCTGTAACTAAGCGTAACGATTTGGCTGAACTACGTAAATATGATTTTATTTTTCCTGTGGTTTTCATAATTATTTTGGTAAAAACCAATAATAAAGTGACAAATATTTTACAGTGTTCTTTCTGAAAATCTTTCTAGTTATACCTACTCCAATTTTTTTATAGACTGACACCCGATTTCTGAATCGACTTTCAAACCTTACGTTATACCTAAAACTTATCATCTTGTATTAAGACTTGTACACATGCCAATGACCTTGTGCATATAAACGGAGCTAACTACTCCTTTTCGCGCCACTCCGCTATTGTACCCGAATTTTTAATTTATTATAAAAAAATAACACATGTTTTAAAAAAGTAACAAAACCAAATTATTTTCGTTTGTATTGCAAAGCAGTAGATTTTTATTTTGAGTTTAAAAAAAAATGCTGTTGTAAAATGGTTTATCTCAACGATTTGGAGGTGATTTTTTTCTGATTATGTGATACAGATACATTAATTCTGGCTAAACCAAATTACGTATCATATCATGTAGATTATTACCTATTTTTTTTAGTCGTAAAATAATTGCTCATTAAAAGCCGACGAAAAGTTGCTTCATCTGAACGCTGTTTTTAAGCATTTCTCGACAGAGCTGCCTTAAATAGGTTTTAATCGTATATTTAATTCAGAAACCCATCATCTGCCTAGCCTTTTCCCAACTATATTGGGGTCGGCTTCAAGTCAAACCGGATTCAGCTGAATACCAGTATTTTACGTGAAGCGGCTGCCTACCAGACCTCCACAATCCATTAACTGGGTAACACGGTACTGCTTGGCAAGACTGGTCAACAATCCATTACGACTGCCAAAGATTTCCAAATGACAGCCGGGACCAACTTTCCGAGGCACGGGGGAATCTCGGTATGTTAAGATGTTCACCCATCCACAGACCGAGCTCGGCAAGTGTTGCTTAACCTTGAAGATCGACCCGTGCGGCTGTTATAGTTTAGCTACGAGCTCCTCGAAACCCATCTTAGGAAATTGGGATAGCGAAAAGAGGTTGACGAAAGCTTTCATAGGCTATCTGTCATTAAACTCTTCGTATCTAAATCTTCGAGACATTAAACGTTGATCTACAACAGTCTATTTTTGTTTACACAAACATGACTAACCGTTACCAACATAATTATTTCACTGAAAAACTAATAGCAACTCAATACGGACAAGGTCGGGGACACAATGAGCGCGTCACTCGCCGATGACAAATGCATATAGTGCATATGCATATTGAGCATACAAGTGCATATGACGTCACGTTCAGGACATTACAATAGATGATCTTCGTTATTCAGGCTAATTGTAGGATTATTTAGATTAGTTTTAGTGATGACGTAATTTACAGGCTTGTTGGCGTGACCTTGCACTTGGGAATGTGCTAGGCCGATGGTGATTATTTTAAATAGATTTTTATGGTCTTTGGTGAAAAATGTTTAAAAATAGCGATGCTTTTAAGATACAACTTCGTAGCCGACTGCAGGCCGCAGCCTTTTGTAGCTAGCGACACGTCGCCTGCCGCTATTTCATAGAAATACAAAGAAACCAATGCTGCGCGGCGACATGTCGCCTGCTGCTGCTGCCTGCTACGACCTTGTACCTTTAGAAACTTGCAGGAAAAGTGCAAAACTTCAGTCAGGTCAAATGACTCAAATTCTTATACAGGTGAAAGGAAATAGTTCGTGATAATCTGAAATATTTAGTCGAGTCTATAATAACGTTTAACATCGGAAAACAGCTGATAGTTACGATACGTTAGTCTCTAAATCATTTACTAAGTTAACATTGTTATGTGCACAAGTGTTAGCTACTGTTGCTAAATATTAATAATTATGTATTGTACTCTACCTTGTCTTATAATTTGACCTCCTCTTTATGTATTAAATTATTTCATTTAATATTGAAATATGGTTGTTTGTGTATTTGAGTTTATGTGTTTTCATCATCATCATATCCGCCGAAAGACGTCCACTGCTGGACACAGGCCTCCCCCAAATTGGGGGGGGGGGTTGCAATAATCGCCAAGCTTAGCAGGCGGGTTGGCGATCGCAGTGTATGGTGTTGCGTTTTACAGAGAACGCTGCTGCCCATTCTCTGGCGAGTCCCTTAGTCGCCTCTTATGACACCCACGGGAAGTGATGGGATGGTATTATTCTTTTACGGCACCATGCGGCACCAGCCGACACCATATGTGTTTTACAAAAAAAAAAAAATAGTGAAAAATTATCCCTACATGTAGATATCACGTAGCAGGGTCAGATAAATTTTGTCGGATGAGTAAAAATGGCGGTATGACACTTTTTGTTTAGAAAATTTGTCAAATAGCCACATTTATTCATCTACTAAAACTTATTGTCGGTCCTTAATTAAATAAATTTCACACAGATTTTAACTCACGAGAATACTGGCGTCTATTTCAATCATTTAATTTAAGTGTATTTTCTATAAATAAACGATGATGATATAAAGCTCGTTAGAAAACAATGACTACATGAAAACTAATGTAATCTCTATGGTTCGTGAAAGTCAAAGGTCCAGAAACCTACAATCAATGCAGGTCACGCCCAAAAGAACCGCTATATTTCTGCATCAAGCCTTTGAACCTAACGTGACCGTAACGAGAGCCTCTTCATATGACGGTCAAGTTCACATCCCACGCGCCAAAATACTTCGATCATAATATTATTTTGAACTCGTTATTTATAACTGTGTGAGAAGATCGTGGCTAAGTAAAGTAGGACCTTCAAGGTTAAGCAACGTATGCAGAGCTCGGTCTTTGGATGGGTGAACATCTATTATTCAGTCATTGCTAATGAAATTGCCAATTTTTTTCCGCAACTTTGAACTATGAAAACTTCGATTGAACTTGGAATTTTAAACTATGATAAACTTTACCTATAAACGGAATTTAAGGCACGTTACCCTTTCATTGTAATAAGTTATTATTTGTTTATTTAGATTTTGTTTTTAGAGTACCGTAACCAAAAAAAATATATATTGGTGCTATAACAACAAATCGAATTTATAAAAATCTCGTGCGTCTCTATATATGTATATAATCTCGGTGTTTGTTACCGAACTCCTCTGAAACGGCTCGGCCGATTTTCATGTAATTTTGTCTGTATATTCGGTAGGTATGAGAATAGGTGGTAGATATTTTTTTTATTACGAAACAACTTTTGCCGAGTCAGCTAGTAATTAAATAAAAATTAAAGAGGAGCCCATACAAGAAACGTGTTTTTATTCGGTTTATGGTCGGAAACCTTCGTTTCAGAGTCCGACTCGCACTTGGCAGGTTTTTTCTATATTACAGCCATATTTATAAATACTTTTAAACAGTCACACAACAGTCATCGATCTTTCCTACCATAACCTACCTACCCTTTAAAACTTATAGTCGTGAAGCCACCATTACGGCCACGCTCCTGGCAATGGTACCCTCACATACTTTCCCACACATTCCCTTCGTGTTTACTTACAAAACGCCGCAAAACAGAGGTGTAGAGTTATGATAAGTGAGTCTTTGATACCAGATACTTTCTTCTGAAGAGCGTGCTTCAGACATTTGTGTTTTTGTGGGGTCAGCGGGGAAGTTCGTCGAATGAAGTTAAAGTTTTCTTAATTGGTCATTGAAATTGCGAGTAGCAAGATACGAAAACCGAAATGAATTCCAGCCTAGCGGTAAAAAAATCATGACGATTCAAACTTCGAATCTTAACGCTAGGGTCGGTTTTAAGGCGGATAACGAGATACCTGAGAGTGGCTGATTTTAAAATTCGAATGACGTCTAAACGGCCAGTCGTAATATTTTGGAAAAAATATGTTACATTAGACTATTTTCATAATAATTTTTCGAAAATTTTGAGTCTTATTCTTTCACAAAGTGTAATTAATTTGTAAAGTAATGTCTAAGTTGTCTAACACGGACATAAAAACGAATATCGGACCAAAACTGCCAGGCGTATTTTAATAGAATTTACACTATATCAAAGACAATTTTATTATATTATCTAAATTTTGATATACGGCTATTTTTTTTAGAATAATAAGCTAGGTACTAAAAGTAAAAGCTACTGAATTTTTGGTGGCGCGGGTTTTAAACGTATGCGCGTTTTGTTCCCTCAAGGTCGCTGACGTATGTCGTCGCCTTAAGTTTAATCAAATGTAGCTTATTATCAGTATTTTACAAGGCCTCTTTGGTCTCCAAAATCCTCGTTGCGGGGTAACGCGATACTCCTTAGCAAGACTTGTGACAGGTTGCTTCTGACTGCCGTAACGACTGTCAAAGATTTTCAATTGACAGCTGATACCAAAGACTCCACGTGCAGTCATTTGGAGTCACCAAATTCCGAGATTTATGTATGAACCACGCAAGATGATTTAATTGTTTTAGATGGGTAGGCCTTTAGTGTGGGACGCTACTTGTGTCGATACTCTTGCGCCATCCCATTTTCCTAGCTCGTCGTGCTGTGCTGGTACTGCCGCTGCTGCTGCTGAGAACCTCAAGCGGCGAAAATATAATAACCATGTTGGCAATTATATTTTTGAGCCGTTTGGGGTTGAAACTCTTGGACCGTGGGGTCCGAGTGCTCATGCCTTATTTAAAGATCTTTCTAAACGCTTAGTTGACACTTCGCGTGACCCAAGGGCTGGCTTTTACCTCGGACAGAGGATAAGCATTGCCATACAACGTGGCAATGCCGCCAGTCTTTTGGGTTCACTTCCAGTCGACAGCGATGCGGACGAATTTTTTGACACCTTATTTTAGTTAGGATTTTTTTTTATTTTTTGTGTACACATTTTGTTTTATTTTAAGATTCTTTCTTGTTGTATTAGGGGTTATAATAGTGTAAAAATTAAAATGTTCTAATGCAAAAAAAAAAATTGTTTTTCAAACATGTTTTTTGTTTATTTATTTAAAATGTATGTACCTACCTAACTACCTAGTAGTAGTGCGTAGGTGGACCAAATGCAACAAGGTATTCTCTACAAGTCAATGACTGGTTTAAAAACTACATTGGTGGTGTAGTTACAAGAAATAAAATTATTTAAATCATCAATTTCTAATTTTTCTGAATTTTAGTGATTGTTGTTTGTCACGATAAATGTGAAGTACAACGAGAGATTTAATTGTAAATATTTTCTGTAAACTTCGGAGATAAGAGGGAGGGGGGGAACATTTATCGTGACTAGATAATATTTTATAGGCAATAATTACTAAAATTATTCAGCTAAGTAATTATGAAATTCCAACACTGATTGAAACACCTGCAGTTGCAATAAAAACACTCCTTGGTCCATGATAAGTTAAAATTTATGAGACACTAAAAATTTATTTCGCAAATACGAGTACCTATGAGCTTCATTTGCACACGTGAAAATTAACCAACAACTACTTACTTTCCTATGAATCATCATTTTAATACTCACTTAAGAGTTTAACTGCATCAAAATATGTTTTAACACAATACTTACTTAAGAGTCAACAATTCAATTGGAATAACTTGGTTGTTTTATAAAGATTTAAAAAACGACTCTGTTTACGGACATCAAAATATTTGATTACCATTCAGAAACCTCGAAATGCTTTCAGTCAATATAATTTACATAATTATAAAATTATTTACCAATCAGCTTATAGAAAAAAAAAACTCTTACCGACCAAAAATAAATAATCATAAAAAAAAATATTAGCACCAAAAAAACAAACTGTTTAAAATCAACCTCAATATTAAAAAAAATATATATATATTAAAAAATACATTGTTTCAAAACTAAAATTAAAACAAAAAAATAAATAACCGACCTGCGCAAACGCGTTTCCCGCGAAAACCGCGAGCAGCGCGAAACACGCGACGTGCGTACGCGCAGACATAGTGCACTGCAACTGCGCGAGATGCACTGAGCTAGTGTTGTGAACAGCGCGGGCTGCACTATGATAGTGATGTGATACCACTGTGTTTAGCGCACCTGCGCACGATGTACTGTTGGTGCACGCGTTTGCATATCAGTCTGTTTATGGCAATTGCATTGTATTGTAGCGGTCTGGGAATACTGCTGTGTTGACTGTGGCTAAAAATGGGATGGTTGCAATGGATGTGGTTATTAATTAGTAAGAGATCTACTCATTTCTAATTATACTTTTTAAATTAGGTACTGATGGAATAGGGAAAAGAAAAATGTGTAATCATTATTCATAGAATAACAATAGTATAGCAGTGTTCGGTTGTTACTTTTCATCAGAGTTCTTTTCGTAAAACTAAAAACAAAAACAATGCAATCCAAACCAAATATTCGAAAAAATGTGATACACTATGCTACTCATAGGATCACATAGTCACCTGTACTAAAATTAAACTCAATCGGTCCAGTAGATTCTGAGCAAATTAGCTGTGACAGACGGACAGACTAGTTCTATACCTATGAGTTCTGTGTTTCCATGCGTACGTTCGGAACCCTAAAACCGTCACCGTTTTAATATTTTTGGCGCCTTTTTACCTAAAAATCACTAAGAAGCCTCTCTACTCTAGTCTCCAACTAATGTCTTAATACCTACCATGACCTACTTCTCGTTATAGTGTGTCCTAAAATTTGCTGTTGACTGTACCCTTTCGTTCTAACGTGATGGTATATTATAAAGCATTACACTTCCATCTTAAGGCTGTTCTTTCGAGAAATGCTTAAAAACAGCGTGCAGATGAAGCAACTTGTCGGCATTTAAAAAATAGGTATTAATCTACATGATATGATACGTAATTTGGTTGAGAATTTATGTATCGGTATCACATAATAAGAAAAAAAATCACCAAATCACCTCCAAATCGTTGAGATGAAACCATTTTACTCCTTCATTTTTTAACAAAAGACAAAAAAAAATATCTACTGCTTTGCAATACAAACGAAAATAACTTGGTTGTGTTACTTTTTTAAAATGTATTGTTTTTTTTTATAATAAATTAAAAATGCGGGTAGCGCAGTGGCGCGTAGAGGAGTAGTTAGCTCCGTTTATATGCACAAGGTCATTAGCATGTATACAAGCCTTAAACACGGTGACTGTGAACTTGTGAAAAAAAACGGTCAAGAGCGAGTCGGACTCGCGCACCGAGGATTCTGTACCATCATAATGTTTTGATTATTTATTATTTTTTACTATTGTTAGGCACGCGTTTGACCACTATCTCACCTGATGGTAAGCAGTGATGTGCTCGAAGATGGAGCACGCTTGCCTAGAAGTAACCTATTCACTCTTGACTTAAAGACTCCCAGGTTGTAGCTATCAGGAAACACAGACTCCGGCAGGGAATTCCACTCCTTAGCTGTACGCACTATGAATGTGTTCCCAAAACGTTTTGTGCGTGTGGGTGGGATGCGCACCATGTACCGGTGGCGCATCGCCGTTCGTCTTGTGGTACGATGATGGAACGGGCTTGGCGGAATTAAATCATGCAATTCCGTCGCACATTCCCCAAAATGCAACCGGTAGAAAACCGACAGGCTAGCAACTCGTCGTCGATGCTCAAGACTTTGGAGCTACGTCGCGACGAGCCTATCAATACCGATGATCCTCTTGGCTCGTTTCTCAATTAACTCAAGGGCATCAAGCTGGTATTTGGCAGATCCGTCCCAAAGATGAGAACAGTACTCAATACACGATTGAACATGCGCTTGATAGAGTTTGAGCAGCTGTTCCGACGTGAAGTACAATGTCACCTTTGCTAGGATCGACAACTTTGTAGCAGCCACCTGAGGCTTTGCCCAATTTTCATCGGCGAGGCCTATTTTCATCAGGGAATTTTAACACTGCGGTATAATAGATTAATATTTGTATGCCATTAAATGGCGGAATGTGTCTTTGCTTTAACCTTTAAGTACCGACGTGCGGTCTGAGAGGCCCCGGCAGGCACTTGACTTGCTACTTAACCCCTTTCCTCTCGAAATTCCGATCCCTGCTTTTAAGTAGCTGCAAGAACAGTGCCCACGTTGACATCGAAACAGGAAGACGTGACGTCGCGCGTGCATTTGGTGAGTAATTACGATTTGAAATTCCGAAGCGGCCTCTCAGGCCTCACGTCGGTACTAACGTAAGTTTTTTGTTTTATTTCTTTGTTACAGTAAACTGTAATTTTTGCAGATATTGTAAACTATGGATAGACCAGGACCTTCAGGTAGTAAAAGAAATAGTTCTGCGACAGATTTACAGCGTTCAAAGAGAACTAGGATAGATATAGATGAATCTAATCCAAATTTTATGCAAGTGATTCAGGACTGGATCGCCGATGAAGATTCTAGTGGATCTGAGGTTGACGACGGTGGTGAAGATTTTTGTCCGGAGCACAGTGAGCATGATACGGATACTAGCACTGATATTTCTGATACCGAAGAAACTCAACCTGAACACCTGGACGCGCCGTCATCGTCATCAGATGAAGATGTTCCGCTTTCAAGGCTGGGATGTTTTAGAGGAAAGAATAAATATAAGTGGTCTAAATCACCTCCAGGCAGATCATCTGTTCGAACACCACAACATAATATTATTTCTCGAGTACCTATATAACTTAGGATGAGTTTGGCAAGAGTACTTGGTTCTGATAAGCCGGAGGCATCTGAAGAAGCTGAAGAAGTCAAGACACGCAAGACATGTCTTTCTTGTCAACCGAAACTGAAAAGAAAATCGACGTATAGGTGCTATTCGTGCAAAAAACACGTTTGTTTACAGTGCGCGAAACAAGTGTGCCCTGACTGTGCTTAGAATTTAAGTTGTAGTTTGACTGTGGACATTTTTTTTTCTTTAACTTCTATGTTCCTACTGTATTTTTTTTCTTAAAGTTAAATTAGTCTTAAGTAAGAAACACTATTTTTTAATATTCTGAGAGGATTATTCTTTGTGTTATGATTTTTTATATCTAGTAGTCCGATTTTCCCCCAAAATTCAAGCCAAATATGATTGTAGTCATAAATTTAAAAATATAACAAAGTTTATTTTCTTTCTATGCCTATTTTTTCTTAAAACCCTTTGTTTTCCATCATATTGCAAAGACAAATATTTAAATCAACGCTTTCTTTAAGAAAAACTACATAATATAAGCGGCCTTTCAGGCCTCACGTCGGCACTAACGTTACAAAAAATGCACGTCGGTACTTAAAGGTTAAATATGTTATTGTAACATCTATTTCTACCACATTTTATACAAATAAATTATATTATTATTATAGAATATTGCAGTTTTAGGTCAGCGTAATATCATTACCGATTGTGGAAGTAATAAAACTTTTGTTGAGGATTTCTGAAAACGTGTGCTATTTAAAGACATTGTTTTATTTTTCCTGTAATCTTTACATAAACTTCAATCACAAAGAACAATTTCAGATTTTTCTCTTTGTACACTTCAGAGATAAGGGGGGAGGGGGGAACGGTATTTTGTTATATTTTTCGTCAAAGGTCCACCGCGGCCCTAGAACGCAAAGGGCATTAGGAGGAACACGGATGGGGTTCATTCAGTAAGAGTCTGACACTTCCTTTTGCTCGGCCCAGGGCGTGAGGAGTCTTTTGATGATTTCCCATTCATTCTTAAAAAAAATACTACGGACAGAACTGTTCTTAACTCCATACTCCTCGCACTGCCGTCCATATTTATCAGTGAGTAAGTTTACATCGTATTACATAATACATTCAATACATTTATTTATATTTGTCATTCACTTTAGAAGCAGACGACCACGTCATAGAAATCCGTCAAATATGATCACTATTATAACAAGAAAACTGGCACAACTCACTAACATGATTTTGGAAATACAACTCTATGAATGTGAAACTAAATGATTTTGTAGAAAAATTGCGTGATGTAAGTTTGAGTTAAGACGTTTTGGTTTTAGAGTTTTATTACGTAGGTATTGGAATATCATAAGTGCACGTTGCATATCTTTTTAGGATTCCGTATTTAAAGGTTAACCAACGGAAATCTATTACCGAGCCTCTACTGTCTGTCCGTCCATCCGTCCGTTTGTCTGTCTGTCAGTGGGCTGTCAACATCCGGTTCTTGCGATACAGCCCACTGACAGACTATAAGTACGTAGACAGTTCAAAATTTCACAGAATGTGTATTTCTATTGCCGCTACAACAACAAATGGAAAGTATTATTAAAATTAAGGCTGCTCTCTCGAGAAATGCCTAAAAACAGCGTGCAGATGAAGCAACTGTTCGTCGGCATTTAATGAGAAATGACGTCTGAAAAGGTAGTAATATGATACGTAATTTGGTTTAGCCAGAATTTATGTATCGGTATCATATAATAAGAAAAAATACACCAATTCACCTCCAAATCGTTGAGATGAAACCATTTTACTCCTTCATTTTTAACAAAAGTCAAGAAAAAAAATATATCTGCTGCTTTGCAATACAAACGAAAATAATTTGGTAACCGAAGTCCTCCGAAAAGGCTCGACCGATTATCATGACATTTTATGTGTATATTTGGTAGGTATGAAAGTAGGTGGTAGGCTATTTTTTTTTGCAAAACAACGTTTGCAGGGTCAGCTAGTTTTTTTTTTATAATAAATTATGCGGGTAGCGGAGTGGCGCGTAGAGGAGTAGTTAGCTCCGTATAGTATATTATATGCACAAGGTCATTGGCATGTATACAAGCCTTAAAGTCCTTCCATACAAGAAACGTGTTATATTCGGTTTCTGGTGAACCCTTCGTGTAAAAGTCCGACTCGCACTTGCCCGGTTTTAGTTTTTTGTGTAGTCTGGTCAGATGATTTGTTGTATTTACAATGCATATCGGTGTTCATTTGTATAAAATGTTGTATTTTACGCGTCTGCAGTTGATAGTCTGGTTTTTTTCATGAAAAGGTAGGTTGTTCAGTCAGGAATGCAGGAACTGGTCATCAGTTACAGCAACTGTACAAGTATAGGTTCGGTCATATTGCAAGGAAAGCCGGTCACGATGAGCTTCTCGAGGTTGTCACCTACAACCTCCAGAAGCTCATCGTCACCGGCAAAGTAGATGGAAAAAGACCTCGTGGACGCAGTCCAATACGTTGGTCTGACCAGATTCGCACCGCCCTTGACACTTCCGTTCACAACGCCCTCCACACCGCCAGGGACAGAAACAGGTGGAGAAACATCATACGTGTGAAAGTGATACAGAAGGGAGGTCACGACCCTCAGCACTGAGGAATACGACGCAAGGAGGAGGAGGTCAAGTATAGGGAAAAATCTGAAAAAAAAAATGTAATTAAATCATAAAAAAACTGGCCAAGTGCGAGTCGGACTCGCGTGCAAAGGGTTCCGAACGAATTTATTCTTTTTAACATGTTATTTTAACACTATAGACTTCTAATAGGTTTACCTGTAATCTTTAGGTAAAGATCTATTATCTCCATTTTTTTCAAAATTTTAGACTCAGTAGTTACCTCAGATAAGGGGGGGGGGGAATGGTCATTTTTCGTCTAATTTCTTAAAATTATGAAAAAATATATAATTAAGATTCTCACAGTAAGCCCCTTTCATTTGATATGTCACACAACATTGTTCAAAAAACTTTTTTTTTTAATTTTCTAGTTTGTCCCCCAAAAGTGAACCCCATACTAAAAAAATAATGATTTACGTAACGCGTCCGTGTTTGGGTCATAGAAGTCCATGTGTGTATCAAATTTCAACAGAATCGGTCCAGTGGATCCGGAGAAAACTGGCTGTGACAGACGGACAGACAGACAGACATACAGACAGACACCCGAGTGATCCTATAAGTGTTCCGTTTTTTTTTCTCGGAACCCTAAACATAGTCTTAAATATGTACCAACTTTGTTCACAACCCTCGGTGGGCGAGTCCGACTCGCACTTGTCCAGTTTTGTTTTTTTTTTAAGTAAAGCACCGCACGGATTTGATTGGACCTATCCGACCGTGCTAACATTTGTCAGAAATCGTGTAGCTTACCTGAGGACTCCTAATC
The DNA here is from genome assembly GCA_947578705.1 of Lacanobia wlatinum. Classification (NCBI taxonomy): domain Eukaryota; kingdom Metazoa; phylum Arthropoda; class Insecta; order Lepidoptera; family Noctuidae; genus Lacanobia; species Lacanobia wlatinum. The sequence goes on from OX388035.1 coordinate 4,392,307, forward strand.
CTTGACTTTATTTGTATTCGTAAAAAAAAAACAATATTTGTATTTTTTGTATTGTATTTGTAAAAAAATGTTAAATTGTGAACTACGATGCTATTTTTTGACACTTCTGTCACACAATCCTACAGTGCGATTCTGTAAACGTAAGTGAAGGCTTGGGTGAAGTGGATCACGAAGTGAGCTGTCAATCCATGTTATCAAGACGGAATTGGCTGAAATCATGTCGAACATGTTTACAGCCGGTCTATTCTGTCAACACCTCACGGTGAACACTTCGGTGAAGTGAGGACGAAGTGATCAGCAGTGCTATTCTGTAAACATGTCGAAGTGAAGGCTTGGGTGAAGTGGATCACGAAGTGAGCTGTCAATCCATGTAATCAAGACGGAATCGGCTGTAATCATGTCGAACATGTTTACAGCCGGTCTATTCTGTCAACACCTCGCGGTGAACACTTCGGTGAAGTGAGCACGAAGTGATCAGCAGTGCTATTCTGTAAACATATTGAAGAGAAGGCTCGGGCCACTTGGGTGAAGTGAGCACGATGCGAGCTGTCAATCCAAGTAATCAAGATGGAATGACATCTCATTTTGTTATCACTTCACCCAAGCCTTCACTTCGACATGTTTACAGAATCGACCGGCTATCATTCTATCTTTTTTGTTTGGATTTACAGCTCACTTCACGTTTACTTCGCCTAAGCATTCACGGTGAAAGGTTTACAGAATCGCACAAATCTAAAATAAAACAATTGAAAAATAATACCAGCTATTGAAACTCACTTTCTTCGTGTACATATATTCTATTCGCTTTTACCTTAATTAATTCTAAGTTTGCCATATGAGTATAGTTTATTTGTTTAAATACTTTATTTTATCAATGCTAAAACAATAACACTGAACATACGGTTATTATTTTATCATTACTCGAAGGTTTTAATTTTCTTGCTCGCTGCAGAGACCTCGTTAGTTTAATAAGACTCTTTTTTTAATAGATTAATTATGTCGTTAGCATACTGGAAGAGCTCGTGGCTAAATAATAACAGCCGCACGGGTTCATCTTAAAAGTTAAGCAACACCTGCCTAGGTCAGCTCATGGATGGGTGACCATCTTAACATATCGTTCCTCCGTATTAAGTAAAGCGAGTAATTTGTAAATCATTGACAGTCGTTATAGATTATTCAGAAGTCAGAAAATCTGACACCAGTCTTGTCTTGCTGTATCAACTGGAAGAGATGATACAGTGCCCTGCATTAGTTACTTCTATCTAACTCTCTTCCTCTTTTCTAAATTTTGAGATAGATCAGGATACGCAAGGTATTAACTTAAAGTGGATTTTATCTATGCAACAGATATTTTTCAACATCCACGCGAACCAAGTCGCGGGCACAGCTTAGCAAAAATTACAACTAGCCGTTTAGACATGATTCTCATTTTAAAATCAGCTGCTCTTGGGTATCTCTACCTTAAGGCGACGACATACGCCAGTGACCTTGAGGGAACAAAACGCGCACTCGTCTAACACCCGCGCGACCAAAAATTCAGTAGTTTTTTGTACTTACCTTATATTCTAATACTTAAAAAAAAATTGCCGTATATCAAAATGTAGATAATTAAATTGTCTTTGAGTTAGTGTAAATTCCATTAAAATACGCCCGGCGGGTTTGGTCCCATTGACGTTTCTATGTCGGTGCTAGACATAACTTTACAAATTAATTACACTATGTCGAACGAATAAAACTCAAAATTTTCGTATTTCAAATTATTAAAAAAATAGTCTTGACTATTTTTTTTTAACAATTTGATATTACTATCAAATTATTAAAAAAAAATAGTCTTATGTAACGTATATTTTTTCCAAAAAATTACGACTTGCCGTTTAGACGTGATTCTCATTTTAAAATCAGCTACTGAGGGGTACCTGCGACAAACTGGGCTGTGATGTGTGTGAGTGTGTGTGTGTGATGGTCAAACAGGCAGTTGCTCCATGTTAAATACTGGTATTTAGCTGCATCCGGTCATACTGGAAAGTGATCCCAACATAGTTTAGAAAAGACTAGGCATTTTGATTGAGTAGGTACCATCTACTGATGGCTTCTGCAATTTGTTCCCCTTTTTATTTTTTAGGGTTCCGAACATCCGTAAAAAAACAGAACCCTTATAGGATCACTCGGGTGTCTGTCTGTCTGTCACAGCCAGTTTTCTCCGGATCTGCTGGACCAATCTGTTGAAATTTGGTATCATAATAATATGGATTTCTGTGACCCAAACACGGACGCGTTACGTAAATAAATAAATTTTTAGTACGGGGTTCACTTTTGGGGGTCAAACTAGAAAATGAAAAATAAAGTTTTTCGTACTGTATCGTGTGACATATCAAATGTGATGGTTTTAATTATATTTTTTTCATAATTTACTAATAAAAAGTTTTGAAATTATTTAAGAAGTTAGACGACAAATGACCATTCCCCCCCTTATCTCAGAAACTACTGAGCCTAAAATTTTGAAAAAAAAAAAGATTACAGGAAAACCTATGAGAAGTCTGTAGTGTTGAAATAACATGTTAAAAAAATAAAATTGGTTCGGAACCATTTGCACGCGAGTCTGTCTCGCACTTTGCCAGTTTTTTTTAAGCCTCGACGCAAAAACGACGGGTTGTTATAAGTTTGACGTGTCTGTGTGTGTGTGTCTGTCTGTGGCATCGTAGCTCCCAAACGGATGAACCGATTTTGATTTTGTTTTTTGTGTTTGAAAGATTAATTAGTCGGGAGTGTTCTTAGCTATGTTTTATGAAAATCGGTCCAAGATGGCCGACGCCACAAAATGGCGAATTACATCTTTTTTCCAACTCCCTCAATATGGGTATCAAATGAAAGGGCTTGACTCGTAGAATACTAAACAATATGACAAATTTCAAATCCAAGATGGCCGCCGCCACAAAATGGCGAGTTACATTTTTTTTCTAGAACTCCCTCATTATGGGCATCGAATAAAAGGGCTTGACTAGTAGAATAATGTACACTATAGTGAAGGGGAGTTTAAAAAGCATAAAATAAAAATTTAAAAAACCCCCACCAAAAAAAAAAACTTCAAAAGTAAAAAGTAATTTCTATTGATCCTTTTAGTTTAATAGGTACAGGTACGATTATTTGGGCCAAGCAACATTGCGTCGGGAGACCGCTATACTTAGTACCTATATACAAAAGATTTACGGACCGGTCTCCCGAGGAAAAGAATCGTACCTATACCTATTAAACTAAAAGGATTAATAGAAATTATTTTTAACTTTTTGAAGTGTTTTTTTTTTGTCGGGGGTTTTTAAAATTTTTATTTTTTTAAGAATGGGATATCATCAAATGGCTCCTCCCGCTCTGGGCGGAGCAGAAGGGACCCATCCGTCTTTCTTCTAGTGCCAAACCTAGAACAAATTCCGCAACTCTGGCTGGCACTGACCCTAGCGGCCCCGTCTACTATACCTTATTCCCCTACGAGCTGCCCAGTGTCATTATCATCTTCTGCCCAGCTACCAGAATTACACATAAAGTTTAAGTTTGCAAGTAGATGCGAAGTGCGAGCGATTTGCTGACCGAACCGAGTGAGTAAATAACGAACGATACAGCGAATTAGCAGTTGGTCCAAGAAAAAACCCGGTCAAGAGCGAGTAGACTCGCGTGCCGAACGAATTAAATTTTTTTATCATGTATCTTAACACTATAGACTTCTTATAGCTTTTTCTGTAATCTATAGGTAAAGATCTATTATCTCCATTTTTTTCAAAATTTTAGGCTCAGTAGTTCCGGAGATAAGGGGGGGGGAATGGTCAGTTTTCATCTAATTTCTTGAATAACTTAAATGGTTAGGCTAATAAATGGTCATAATTTTAAAATAAATGATAAACGAAAGGGCTTACTGTGAGGGTTTTAATTACATTATAATTAAAACCCTCACAGCCCTTTCGTTTTATATGTCACTCGATATTGGTATTTTTTTGATTAAATTTTCTAGTTTGTCCCCCTAAAAGTTACCCCCATACTAAAAAGTTTCCGTTTTTTGTTCGGAACCCTAAAAATGTTATCGGTAATTGTAGTTTCAGAGGGTAAAACTGGCTAAGTGCGAGTCGGACTCACCCACGAAGGGTTCCGTACCATACATCGAAAAACCACGGTTCTTTTATTTCCTTTTATTTTTAACTAGCACTTCGCCCGCGACTTCGTTCGCGCGGGTTTAGTTGGTACTCCACGAACTTCATCTCCCCTCTACCCTCTTAATAGGGTAATGTGTAAATTACTTATTAATAAACTAAACGAAGGGCAGTTCGCTCAAACCGCAACATTTTTCTTACTTAGAGTATTTTTATACCCGTCGTAACATTGAACGTAAGGTCCGATTTCATTCATTTAAACTGTAAATTACATGTACATAACCAACCTTAATTTATTATCAAATAATTTAAATGGATAAAAAATTAATACCTTGATACCAAAATCACCACTATTCCATTTCACCCGGGTTTTGATTGAATAATTTGAACAAAAAGCGGTTATTGTGACTTAACCATAATAGTTGATAATTGATGTCTTCTATAAAACTGTAGTACATCACTTTGCTCTATTGTCAATAGTTTCCGCAGCGTACGCGTTATAAGGATTTTTTTGGTATTTTTTTACACTTTGGCTTATAATGTAACCCAAGGTGTAACCGAAGTTTTCATACGGATCCCTAACTTTTTGAAAATCCTTACTAATATTATAAATGCGATAGTAACTCTGTCTGTCTGTCTGTCGCGCTTTCACGCAAAAACTACTGAACCGATTTAAATGAAATTTGATACACAGATAGTCTAGAGCCTGAGAAAGGACATAGGCTACTTTTTATCCCTGGAGTAAGTTCCCTAGGGACAACGCGGGCGAAGCCGCTGGCAGAAGCTAGTATTCTATAAATTTAAAATATAGCCTCTGTTCATCAGGTATAATGTAGGATTCCAATGGTGAAAGAATTTTTCAAATCAGTCCAGTCGTTTTGGAGCCTATTCAATTCAAACAAACAAATCTTTCCTCTTTATAATATTAGTGTAGGTTTAATTTTAATTATTTGTTGTAATACGGCAATAGATTTTTTTTTGTCCATCAAGTTTGTTACAACAATTTCTTAATCTAATAACAAATAATAATTTAAATCTTAAGTTTAGAGGTTATACACTGTCACATAGAAGTTATGGGATTCTCTAACTCCTAAACTAAGTCAAACCTGTATTATAGGAGTTAGTGAGCTGTTGACTTGGACACAACCTTGAACTTATGCAACTGTAAAACATAACAAAGTTATTGCTTAAGAAACTGGCCAAGTGCGAGTCGGACTCGCGTGCAAAAGGTTCCGAACGAATTTCATTTCTTTAACATGTTATTTTAACACCAGACTTCTTATCTTAAATATTTTATTTTCGTGTGATCTATAAGTAAAGATCGATTATCTCCCAGTTTCAAAATTTTAGGCTCAGTAGTTTCGGAGATAAGGAGGGAATGGTAATTTTTCGTCTAATTTCTTGAATAACTTCAATATCATTTATTTTAAAATTATGAAAAAATATTATTAACACTCTCACAGTACGCCCTTTCATTTGATATATCACACGATAGTGTTTAAAAAACTTTTTTTTATATTTTCTGTACAAAAAATTCAATAATTTACGTAACGCGGACGGACGGACGGACAGCGAAGGATTAGTTATAGGGTTCTGTTGGTTTACCCAACGGGTACGGAACCCTAAAAAGAGAAAGTTTTTGAAGAATGGCAAACCGTTCAATTAATGAAAGGTCGAGAAGTCATCATCGCTTACCATCAGGTGAGATAGTAGTTAAACGCGTGCCTACCAATAGTAAAAAAAAAGTCGTCTCCAGAGATTTAAAGGCAAGGCTTTAACAAAACTGGATGTTAATTTCAGAGCAGCTGAAATGGAAGTTTCTCTCTTCATAAGCAGGACTGATACAGATACCAGGCCAATCGATATTATTGAGAACTTACAAAAAAACAAAAAAGAGTAACTATGGAGTTTCTTGTACGTTCTTCTCCATAAGAATCTACCTTTGCGAATGGATAGTAGAGTCACTTTATTTTTATATAGTAATTTAAATGTAAATGATATGTTCATAAGTGCCATATAGTGGCCTAATTAAAATAAATGTTTTGACTGTGATTTTGAAAAGACGGGTTACAACTGTGACTCTAAAGAAAATTAATATGGCGAACCAAAAACGGCGGAGATACAAGATCTTGGCACAAGCGAAAAATTATATCGATGCTTCTTAATGATGATTTGTGGCCAGAGGGTATCCAATTTCGAAAGTTTATCTATTTTTGAAAAACATATGACAAAAAAAAGGGTTTTTTATATTTTACATTTTAGTGGTACCTACCCTCCGCACCTAACAAAACCACTGGAAAGTGGCACGAAAGTAAACTATGCAATTTCGTTAGCTTGGCTGACCAAATGCCATCCGAATAAACGAATTCCGGCTATTTTGAGTTAAAAGCGAAATTTGATTTCAAAATACTAATGCGATTTTGATGAATTTTCTATGGGACGAATTTTTTAAATCGGTTCATTAATGACGGAGTTATGAAGTGACAAACATAAAAACGACCGAATTGAGGACCTCCTCCTTTTTTTGAAGTCGGTAAATCGTACAGCACCCTTCGAGTCCAGTACAATGACGCTTTGAGGGTGCTGATGGGGTTGCACCGATACTGCAGTGCATCGGGGATGTTTGCCGAAGCTCACGTTGACTGCTTTCATACTGTGATGCGGAAGCGGTGCGCATCCCTGTTCAGAAGGGTGCGGGGCAGCGCCAACAGCATCCTGTCCATGATAGCAAGCAGGCTAGATTGTGCGTTTGTGAACCACTGTTCCAGGGTATCAGCTGGGCCTGTCACCTTGCAGGAGTGATGTCGCAAACTGTTTTGGTTTTTGTGTTGTTTTGCTTTGTGTTCTACTAACATAGTTTTTAAGTACATTGTTACTAACACTTTGAGTCTTGTTACTTGAAATAAATGTTAATTAATTAATTACAAAGAAAATAGATGAAACTAAACGGTGATGTTGACATATTAGGACTTTTCTCGGACAAGGGACATTAATGGACCTCATATTTGGTTAGATCACTGAATGGTAGAAGTGGAGAACGGTTGTCGACGCGAAGATACTGCACGGTTTTATTGGCCCGATCACATACCATTATTATCTTCTCCGACATATTTTTGAATTAATTGACAAAGGTAAATGTACTAACACTAGTTTGTAAGTTGTTAATGTCCTTACTTACAATATTGTATTAGTACTGATCTAACAAATAAATTATGATGATAAAGTACCTTTCATGGGGGAACACTCCCCGGGGCTGCGGAATTTGTTCGAAAGAGTCACCGCGGATCTGGAACGCAAAGGGCATTAGGAGGAACACGACTGGGTTTTAGACAGTAAGAATCTGACACACACTTCTGCTTCGCCCAGAGCGGGAGGAGTCATTTGATGATTTCCCATCCGTAAAAAAAAGGGGGGAACACTCCATGGCCCATGTCTTGGTTAAAAGATTACACATTGCGGGGCTACTTATTCATAGGGTGCACCGGATGTATACATATTTACATAAATATCGACCCTAATAGACGCTCTTTTATACATGTAAGTATTTTCATGGCAAGTATGTATAAATGGCCAATTTATACCAAGCGTTCACAGCTATAATGGTATTCACTTCCAGTATTACAACTGGAATGAATACCGTATTAGTAGTAGATATAGGGTTTCAACTAAAGACAAAAATAAACTATGACAAATCTGCTGCTATAACAATGTATGTTAAATACAACTATGTTTAGTATAAAATGGAAATATAACTCATGGAATGGAACGTCATAATCATTGTGGTGGATGTAGAAACAATTGTTCAAATATAATCGACTTGAAGACTTGAAGTAGGGCTGGCACTCTTTGTGTCTACTTCGTTATGAGAGTTGCTACAACAAATCTATACAAATAATATTAGCTGTACGTTGTTTTGCCACATAAAAATGAAATAAAAAAATAGCCTACGACCTATTCTCCCTATACCTACTAGATATACACAAAAATATGCATAAAAATCGGCAAAGCCGTTGCGGAGGAGTTCGATAACAAACACTGTGACACGAGATTTTTATATATTAGATAGATTATAAAGCTGAAGAGTTTGTTTGATTGTTTGTTTGGTTGAACGCTCAGGAACTGTTGGATCGAATTGAAAAATGTAGGCTATATAACATCACCCTACGATCAGGAGGAGAATTAATGAAAAATGTGACGCAGACGAAGTTGTGCGTGTCAGCTAGCTTGTAAAAAAACTTTTTACAAAAAAATATAACCGACTTCCAAACAAAACACTAAAAAGTATAAAATAAGTAACCTTAATTTCGGAAGTCGGTGTTTTTGGTTTTGTTTCTTTGTTTTTTAACACCGACTTCCGAAATTAAGGTTACTTATTTTATACTTTTTAGTGTTTTGTTTGGAAGTGGGTTATATTTTTTTGTAAAAAGTTTTTATTTTTGACTTTTTAGTGGCTTGGGACTTTTTTGCTTTCGGTGTAAAGGTCTCGTCAATATGAATGAAATAAGCCCAAACACTTGGTAGTTCCTACATACCGATGTGGAATTCCCTTGACTCTCTGTCGTCTCCATCATCAGGTGTGATCTAAACCTTCATTGTTTTGTAGTATCACCCGATATACACACGAATATCAAGTTTTTACCAAATACGTGCCTACAATTTTCGAGAGTTGCCCTCGATTTCTCAGGGTTTCCATCATCAGATCCTGACGTGGTGGCAATGGGGCCACACGGGAAGCACCAGCTTTCAAATAAAAAAAGAATCATGAAAATCGGTTCATCCAGTCGGTTAATATGAGGTAACAAACATAAAAAAAAATACAGTCGAATTGATAACCTCCTCCTTTTTTTGAAGTCGGTTAATAAACGAAAAGCGTAACAAAATATAGGCATTTTTTGCAGGCTCACGTTTGACCACTATCTCACCTGATGGAAAGCGATGTAGTGGTCGAAGGTGGAGCACGTCTACCTATTTCCGAAATGTTCAAGGTAAGGTACATGGTCTTTGTCTGCGATGAACAGTCATCCGACCAAGTACCAAGCTCGACAAGTTACTTAACCTTTAAGATCGACCCGTGCTGTTATTATTTAGCTACAAGATCCCCAATCATATTTTGTTTTTATTATTGTCTAACCTGACAATAATAAAAATTGATAAGTTCTCGTTTGAACACAACCTCACCTGATAGTAAGCGATGATGTGGTGGAAGATGGAGCACGCTTGCCTAGTAGTAACCTATTCACTCTTGACTTAAAGACTCCCAGGTTGTAGCTATCAGGAAACACAGACTCAGGCAGGGAATTCCACTCCTTAACTGTACGCACAATGCATTCCCAAAACATTTGTCTTTGTGTGTATTGGTGGGTAGTCCACCATGTACCGATGGCGCATCGCTGTACATCCTATGATAGGATCAGTTCATCATGACTGAAAATAATCATGAAACTTTACAACAACAGCCCTGATTAGAACCTTTAGACTACGTGATTGTCACAATGTTTACTTTGTTACGTGTCCAGTTCGTAATGCTGAAAGAATTCCGCGTGCACATCTTCAGAGGAATCCAGTTTGTCATGAGTTGCCTTCATCATGATTTCATGAAGATGTGACCCAATTTCACGTTACCTGTCTAGTGTGATTTATTATTATAGGTTTTGTTTACTTTTCTATTCACGTTATGGTAAATAGTGGTGATGATGTAGTTTACGTTAGTCATTCTTCTTTTTAGTTTAATTCTACATTTTCAGTCTGGCTACATTGAGGTCAAAAAACTCTTTGGTATACTGCCTGCACGTGCCCCCGATTCGGAAATTGTTAGGTTTTTTTAACACGTGTCAGGCCGCGGACACGAACTCAGCGGAGCGGCGGGTGATGCGGCAAGTTACATTATACGTCGCTGAATTTGATGCGACCAGCGCTGCAGCGGCGCGTTCAAATGCAGAGATGTATAATCTGCACTCAGATACTCTGTACTCCTCACTCGTGGTAAAATTTTGACCTCCTGAATTGGTTTGGGGATTTATAAAAGCATGGGGTAACAATAATAGTTTCAATGCCACACTTTCGTGAGTGTGGCGTTGAAATCATTGTAACTTTTTTGAAGCTGGAAATCCTGACCTTTACACTCCGAAACTCCGAACACGACTTACTTATTTTCAGCTCCGAAAAAAGTTTTTAGGGTTCCGTACCTCAAAAGGAAAAACGGAACTCTTATAGGATCACTTTGTTGTCCATCCGTCCGTCCGTCTGTCTGTCTGTCTGTCTGTCAAGAACCTTTATCTTAGGAACGCGTGGAGGTAGGTATCGATTTAAAATTACCAAACCATATATTCAGGTCTACAGTCCCTTGAAACTGTGAAAAAATTAAACTTCTATGTTAACGTTAAAAAAGATACGGTCGTTAATGCCGCAAAAAACGTATGTTTCGACACTCTCAAGGGAATCAAAATTTGGAGGGTATTTTCCGTTGACCTAGAACTATGAAAGGCAAGTAATACCGTCTTATACTACAAGTATAGGGAAAAATCTGAAAACTATGCATTTGTAATCAAATCATAAAAAATATAGTCTTTATTTAAAGTAATAAATGTACCTACAAATTTGTACGGAACCCTCGGTGGGCGAATCCAACCCGCACTTGTACACATTTTTGTGTGCGAACGGTGTAATCGTGGCGGGCCATTTATAAAAGAGAAGCAGGAGGTTACAATTTGATACCTCTCGCTTCATTTAAGTGTAGGTACTACTGTAACTTACAATAGTACACGCATACCAAAAAACTGATGCTGCGATGCCAATTATTATAGTTGACAGATGTAGTATCTCTTGAGATTTTTTCCGTTGACATTTAAAGTTTTCTGAGAGGGACAGCGCGAACGCAGTCCCTCAATACCAAAAATTACGCGTCCGAGATATCCACATTAGGGATATTCGCAGAGGTCAAATTTAAAATTCTCTACATAATAGAGAATTTACTGTTTGCTGTTTTAAACAAGCGTGAGATTATTTTTTATGTAGGAGCTTATTTGTCGCTAGATTTTCAGATCGTTATTATTGCAATAAAATAATGGTGGCTTATGATATTATTAAGTCAGAAAAACAGACTTGTCTTATTATGATTCCGCCATTCTTTATAGAATCGACAATCGGACTTGTGTCCTATTGTTATTTTCCCCTCAGAATACTCACCCTCACCCCTAAGGCCTGACGTCAGAGCTTAGTTCCGCCTTAGTAACTAGATGGCGTTGTACCAATCGGGCCATTTTCTGAATCGCGGTGTTAAGATTCTCCGCCGTTGAATGACCCTCGCGCGGTGCTGTAGCTAACTCATACTTACCTGGCGTAGGGGATACCGTGATCACGAAGGCGGTTCCCCCAGGGCGAGGCCTACCATTGCACTGCGGTAAAGGCTGACCTCTGCGAATATCCCTAATGTGGATATCTCGGGCGCGTAATTTTTGGTAGTGAGGGACTGCGTTCGCGCTGTCCCTCTCAGAAAACTTTAAATGAAGGTTCAAGATAGTTAAGCGTTAGGTTTACTTCAGAGTGTAACATTTCTGTTGGCCTTCTTTTCATTGCCAATTAGCTTAAAATCATTTAATACGCGTTTACAGACCCCCTAATTATCTGAACTACGCTATATTTGAGTCAGTGATGGAAGATGTATTGGCAAAACTTGCAACTGGTAATAAACTTGTAATCATCTGTGGAGATTTTAATATTAATATCTTAGAAAACAATTCAGATAGCTGTAGATTATTAAATCTCTTTAAATCATTCAATTTGTCTAATGTGTTCATAGAACCAACCCGTACAACTACAACTACTGCTACATGTATTGATAATGTTTTTTGTTGTGGCAGCTACTTAGAGAAAGCCATTGTAAATTACATACCTTCCTTCTGATCACAGTGGGCTACTGGTATCTTTTGAGTCCAACAATCCAATTCAACAAGTGCAAATACAAACTAGACCAATAACATCCGGTAATTTAAATAAATTTAACCGCACTTTAATCGGGAAGTTAAGTGATTGGAACCTTACAATGAACAATGCTAATATTTTGTATACAGATTTTTTTTCTTTAGTCCAAACTGAATTCAATAATACTTTTAAAAAGAAAACTAAAACTATCTGCCCTAAGTTTTTATTTAGTGACTGGGCAACTAAAGGACTCAGAAAAAGTAGGGAAAGACTTTATGAGTTGTATGGTCTTAAGCCTTTTATTAACACTGAGACTTTTAATAAGTATGTAGCTACCTACTCAAAAATTTATAAAAACACTTGTAAGGTAGCTAAGGCTTTATTTAATTTTATTTAATTTTCCAAACAGTCTTTATTAAACAGACTGTTTGGAAAATTATAAACAATGAAACAAATAGGAACAAAAGACATAACACTGATTACGGATTGGAGACTTCTCATGGACTTATTAGCGATAACAAACAAGTTGCTCAAGAATTTGTAAATTTCTTTATGAGTATCCCTATTAAAACTACTGAAGCCTTAAGTTCCTCGCCTTCACTTGCTTTTGATTTATTACAGGCGAACGTTTCAGCCAGCCCGACTGAATTTGTTTTTAAACATATAAACCCCATAGTAGTAATAAAAGCTTTTAAACAAATCAAAATTAAATTGATCGAAGATCTATGGGGATTGTCTATCAAAGTTTGTACCTCAATCATCGAGACTGTAGCGCCGTACTTAGCTGTAATATTTAATTTGTGTGTGGATCAAGGAGTCTTTCCGGACCTAATGAAATTCAGTAAGGTGATACCACTTTTTAAATCTGGGGATAGTAAAGACACAAATAATTATTTTGCCAGTGTTTAGTAAGGTATTTGAAAAAGTGATGCTAAATCAGATGCTTAATCATTTTAACACGAATAACATCTTTCATGATAAACAGTATGGTTTCACCAAGGGACGTTGTACAACTGACGCTGGTGTTACCTTACTACAGCACATCTTTAATGAATGCGTGGGAGGACGCACAGGATGCCATAGGTGTCTTTTGTGATCTCTCGAAGGCGTTTGATTGCGATGATCACGATACATTACTGCTGAAGCTCGGGCATTACGGACTGGTCAAAACAGCGTTAAACTTGGTCAAATCTTATTTGAATGATAGACGGCAATTGGTTCAAATAAACGGTGTCAATTCGTCGGGATTAAACGTGATAATGGGCGTTCCCCAGGGCTCGATTTTGGGTCCTTTCTTGTTTTTGGTACATATCAATGATTTACCCTATTTATTGCAACAAAAACTTGATATGGTGCTGTTTGCCGACGATACCTCCTTAATTTTTAAGATAAATAGACAGACAGACAATGTTGATATCATAAATAATGCCCTAATGCAAGTCCAAAATTGGTTCACGGCGAATAATTTGGTTTTGAATGAAAAGAAAACGAAATGTATAAGATTTGCTTTACCCAATGTCAAAAGCAGTGATTGTGACATAGTATTGAACAGGGAAAAACTAGAATTTGTCGATAAAACGGTTTTCCTGGGAATTACGCTTGACCCAAGGCTATAATGGGGCCCTCATATAACATCTCTTTCTGGACGGCTAAGTTCACCAGCTTATGCTGTTAGGAAAATTCGCCAATTAACGGATGTCGATACCGCGAGACTGGTCTATTTTAGTTACTTTCACAGTATCATGTCTTACGGTATTTTACTATGGGGACGGGCTGCAGACATTGAGTCTATTTTTATTCTGCAGAAAAGAGCCGTCAAAGCGATATACAATCTCCGCCGGCACGATTCTCTAAGGGAACTGTTTAAGAATATTAACATCATGACGGTACCTTGTCAATACATTTACGAAAACATCATGTATGTCAGAAAGAATTTACATCTTTTTAGTAAAAGAGGCGACAGACATAATTATGGTACTAGAAATAGGGATCAATTAGTTCAACCAGGTTTTAGACTGGCTAAAGTTGCCTCATCTTTTATGGGGTACTGTTTAAAATGTTATAATAAGATCCTCCCCATATATTAGAACTTAATGAGACAAAATTTAAATCTTGTATTAAACGCACACTATGCAGGCAAGCATATTATAAGTTGGGGGATTATATTGAAGATAAAAATGCTTGGCTGAATGCTGGTCCGGCTCCACAGCCACTAGGGCGCACAAAATAATCTGTTAGCATTTGGAAACATTGTTGGACCGGCTGAAGATTGTAAAAAAAAACAATATTTGCATTGTATAGACTCAATTTATTTAGCAATGTATAATTTCATCCATTTTAACGGCACATGTGTGAGTACTGTGTACCTTAAACTTAAGCTATAGCTATCAGTTTTAGGTTTTTTTTTGACTTGAATGTACCCTGGCGGTTGGGAGTGTCATGCTCACACAAAAGTCTGGCTGATGGTGGCGTATGCGTTGTATCATTTAGCTCCCTTCAAAATGGTTGAACCGAATGGTGCTAGCGCATGCGTCATGTTCGTGAACGGGCGCTGTCAGTTGGGACTGGTCATTTCTCAGTTGCCATGGTTTATTTTAAAAATTTCTTTGAATTGTTCCTTTTTTTTCCCGGACGCTTTTATCCTGCTCGTCTTTTACATCGTTCTCACATGTTTGTATAATTTCAACTTGATGTAAACAAAAATTTGTAACAATTTATTATTTTTTAAAAGAGTGTCCGTGGAGTTTCTTGCACGTTCTTCTCCATAGAGATCTACGCTTTGGAACGTGCAAATAGCTTCATTTGATTTGATTTGATTGATTTATTTATGAAAAAATCATCTCACCATTATGAGCACGTTTTGAGAATAGGCCATTCTGATACGAAGGCATTATGACTAGATTAAATACTAATTCAAACAAATTCTAATTCTCAACATGATAAGGAATCTAGGCATGTGGTTATTACACTTCTGGACACATCTATTGGCCCACCTTAGAGTTTAGGTTTCGATGGCCCCTACCGAAATATGATTGCTAGATTGAACAAAAACTGTTGATGCAGTTTTAAACCTGATACATTTTACCATCTTTTTCGATCGTATTGTTTTAAATTTGAATTCAGAATACCATACGACATGGAGCTACGCCTAACAAGTCGGATATGCGCCTTGTTAAAGGCAATTGATTTTTGAATAAAAAGCATGTTTTATCAAATAAAGGTTTAATTTAATAACGCGTGTTGCCTCCATGGGCATCTACCACAGCTCTCATACGATTAGGCATAGAGTTTATCAACCGATCTATGAAATTTTGAGGGATCATCTCCCATTCCTCTTCTATGGCAGTTTTCAACTCCTGCATCGTCTGGGCAACTGGCTGACGAGCCCTAACACGTCTTTTTAGCTCGTCCCACATGTGCTCAATGGGGTTCATGTCTGGGCTTCTGGCTGGCCAGTCCATAACTGTGATGTTCACATCCCGAAGATATTCCCTGACGATGCCGGCCGCATGGGCTCTTGCATTATCATGCATAAAAAGGAAATTTGGGCCCACATAGTCCGCGTATGGTATCACGTGAGGTTCTAAGCACTCACGAATGTACCTTTCAGCATTTAATGTTGGCAGCCGTGGTCCTGTAACAACCTCAAGTTGAGTTTTGCCGCTCGCGGATATACCGCCCCAGACAGTCCATGAGCCACCGCCATAAGCAACCCTCTCTTCAAAGCAGCATTGTGCGAAACGCTCTCCCTTACGTCGGTAGACCTTCTTCCTTCCATCATTGCCATGTAACACAATTTTAGACTCATCAGAAAAGAGTACACGGCTCCAATCTTGCTGTGTCCAATTTAAATGACTGCGTGCGAAATGAAGGCGCGCTGTTCGGTGGGCTCGCGTTAGTTTGGGCCCATTAGCTGGCTTGAGTACCATATCGCGTTCTTTTAACCTTCTCCGAACAGTTCGAGCGCTCACAGATACTCCGTGGAAGTCGCGAAGTTGGTTTTGTATCTCAATGGAGGTAAGGTGACGATTTCTCAAGCTGATCGTCACGATGAATCGATCCTGCCTTTCAGTTGTGACCCGAGATCGTGGCCTTCCTTGGCGACGAACAAAGCCGCCAGTCTCTAGGTACCTCCGATAAACATTTCGGACCGCAGATCGACTTAAATTAAGTTGAGCACTCACGTTTCTTTGGCTGTGTCCGGCCTGAATAAGTGCCACAGCTTGGGCGGCGACTTCAGGTGAAGTATCCATAGATTATTGATAGAACCTCACCTTAATGTTAAGAATAAGTAATGTTTGTTGCAAAACCAAAGATATCAATCACTTTTTCAAAAATTAAATCCAAGTAAACCAATAAAACCAAGTTTTCTTAGTATTCGATTGTTTGATATCAACAAACAGGCTCCAAATTGTCTTTTGTTTCTTTAAATTCTGTGTTCGAAATTCAAAAAAAGACTATTGAATGAAATTGTGAATGTGCCAGGTTCAAAACTGCATAAATACTTTTTGCTCGACCTAATATAAAATTTTAGCTAGGACCAAACGAAACTGAAAATACAAGGTGGGCCAATAGATGTGTCCAGAAGTGTATTTAATGTACAAGCCTGTCTGTAGCTAGTTTTCAGAGAGTTGTTATTCCAAACATGTAACTCTAACAAAAAATACGTGTTCATTATTTTTCATTTCAATACTCTAACTGACGGAAATGGATTTGCAATTTATTGATGGTGGAAACTTGACAAAAGTTTACAGATGTAGTATTTCTTGAGATTTTTTTTGTTGACATTTAAAGTTTCCTGAGAGGGACAGCGCGAACGCAGTCCCTTCACTACCAAAAATTACGCGCCCGAGATATCCACATTAGGGATATTCGCAGAGGTCAGCCTTTACCGCAGTGCAATGGTAGGCCTCGCCCTGGGGGAACCGCCTTCGTGATCACGGTATCCCCTACGCCAGGTAAGTATGAGTTAGCTACAGCACCGCGCGAGGGTCATTCAACGCCAGAGAATCTTAACACCGCGATTCAGAAATTGGCCCGATCGGTACAACGCCATCTAGTTACAAAGTCGGAACTAGACTGTGACGTCGGACCTTAGGGGCGAGGGTGAACATTCCGAAGGGTAAATAACAATAGGGCTTATAGAATGCTGGAATTTTAATAAGACAAGTCTGGTTTGCTGATTTAGTAATGTCATAATTGACCATTATTTTATCGCAATAGTACTGTCTGAAAACTAGCGACAAATAGGCTCCTACATAAAAAATAATCTCACGCTTGTTTAAAACAGCAAACAGTTAATTCCCTATTATGTAGAGAATTTTAATTTTGAAACCGCTAATCTGTGTTCAATCCAATTATATAAAATTGGCTTCGTGGCATCAGTTTTTTGGGGTGTGTAGGGTGTTATCATGGTGAGTTCCTTAGAAAATATAGTAATATACGTTTATTTCTTTCAAAAAGGTACAATTTGGTACATAAAATTTAATTTACATGCATTTTCAAACTTTTGTGAGAGCTGGAGTCTATACTGGGCACGGGACCTGTATGACAGAACTCCAGGCTCACACCCTTTAAATTAAAATGTAAAATTGCAATTACGTACACAGAATTGAGAAAGCTCTGCGTATTGAGAGAGAGATAATTAACTACAATAATAATAAAAAATGGTCACATACGAAGTGTGTCTTTGACAAGGTTCCAGGAGGTCAAACGCGATAATGATATTATTTCGAAACATTAAGGATGTTCTCAGTCTCTGCATAATCCAGCTCAAGTAACCATTTGATCTGGACATAGCGTAAATATTTAGAAATTTGTTTGCCTTATTGTAGATGTGTCCACTGAGGAACGGAAAAGTGTCCCAAACTGATCTCTGCCTGTGATTGTAAGTTACATATAATAGTACACGTAAACGAAGTCGGAGGTTTCACATTGTAACCTCCTGCTTCACTTTTCTAAGTAGCCCACCATAATTGCATCCTTTGCATCCCAAAAAACTCATGCCATCACTCTACCGGTCGACTAAACAAATTTAGGACAGACACTGCAAAGCATTCTCTATCAGTCAATTTTTTGTCTCTGGAGTATGGTGGTGTACCCAGAATTCATCCATAGCCACAAATCTCTCAACAAATTCCGATGGGTGATACGATACTATAGATTCGTAGCAGAAGCAAATGCACGTTGAGCAATTTGTTTTAATTCCCAGAAACTGGGTTTTAGCCAATAGTCTTTTACAAAAGTAGCTTGCTATGTTAATATCGCTTTAATTTTTCGCAGTCTTTTGATTAGAACTCCGGTAATCCTAATCATTTCTGCATTATTTAAAAGCTGTTAGATTTGGATCTAGGCCATGCTTTAAAGTTTTAGAATCCAATACTAAAGGTGCCTGAACTGGGACATCTCATAAATCAATGTTGAAAGCTTACAAAGGAATGGCAAAATTGTCTTATTATGATTATACCAGTCATATGAGTCCTATTGTTATTTACCCCTCAGAATATTCACTGTCACCCCTAAGGTCTGACGTCATCGTTTCCGACTTTGTAACTAGATGGCGATGTACCATCGGGCCATTTTCTGAATCGCGGTGTTAAGATTCTCCGCCGTTGAACGACCCTCGCGCAGTACTACAGCTAACTCATACTTACCTGGCGTAGGGGATATCGTGATCATGAAGGCGGTTCCCCCAGGGCGAGGCCTACCATTGCACTGCGGTAAAGGTTGACCTCTGCGAATATCCCTAATGTGGATATCTCGGACGCGTTATTTTTGGTAGTGAGGGATTGCGTTCGCGCTGTCCCTCTCAGAAAACTTTAAAGGAAGGTTCAAGATAGTTAAGCGTTAGGTTTACTTCAGAGTAAAACTTTTCTGTTGGCCTTTATCTTTAAAAATTCTCACCATTATGAGGACGTTTGAAGAAGAGGCCATTCTGATAAGGCGTTATGACTAGATTAAATACTGATTCAAACAAATTCAAATTCTCAACATAATAAGGAATCTAGGCATGTGGTTATTATTTTATGTACAAGCCTGTCTGTAGCTAGTTTTCAGAGAGTTTTTATTCCGAACATGTAACTCTATAGAAAATTTTTGAAATACTTGTAGGGTCATTTAAATTCTTAAGAGATACTACATCTGCAATTGTTTTTCAACTGAAAATCTTAAATATTTTTCAATAGTGGACCTTTAAAGTTTTTATGGAAGTCAGTATAACTTTTGTTCTTATTATTCGTCACAAACAAAGGGTAACTAAACACTTACGTACAAACATTAAAAAAAGTCATTTTAAATTCATAATAATAATTTGTGACACCATTAAATCAGCTATTAAAATTTTAATGTGACGTCAAAACAGACTTGTCTTATTATGATTCCAACATTCTATAATTATGTCCCATTGTTATCCACCCTTCGGAATGTTCACCCTCGCCCCTAAGGTTCACAGTCGAGTTCCGACTTTGTAACTAGATGGCGTTGTACCGATCGGGCCAATTTCTGAATCGCGGTGTTAAGATTCTCCGTCGTTGAACGACCCTCGCGCGATGCTGTAGCTAACTCATACTTACCTGGCGTAGGGGATACCGTGATCACGAAGGCGGTTCCCCCAGGGCGAGGCCTACCATTGCACTGCGGTAAAGGCTGACCTCTGCGAATATCCCTAATGTGGATATCTCGGACGCGTTATTTTTGGTAGTGAGGGACTGCGTTCGCGCTGTCCCTCTCAGAAAACTTTAAATGAAGATGGTGAAGCGTAGATAACCTACGCCAAAGTTCACCGAGGCAACTTCAAGTTGTTTGTGGTGCGGGTTCCGACACAACATCTCGACAGGTTCTTAAAGGAAGAGTTTTGGCCGAAGGGTGTAGTCTACCGACGTTTTTGTCGTAGGCTACGCGACACCGCGCAGCGTAACACGACGCCGTCACTTCGTGTCTTAGTTTATATTTTACATGTATTAGTTTATTTTATTTTTTCTATTTTGTTGTGTATTGTATTTGTATGGGCTACAGCTGCCTGAAATAAAGGAATAATAATAATAATTTTATAGTTGATGCTAGTTATCAAAATGTGTATTTTCACGCATTTGTGGAATATGATGGCCACCTGAAGAGTTTATAGCCCACCCAGGAAAAGATAGTTTTTTTTTTAATCAACATATTCTTCCCCCTTTAATACAGAATTCTTCCATCGGCTAGGCAAAGTTCTATATCAACTTTAAAAAACTCTTCATCCAAGCCCTCAAAATATGGGACTTGACCTCTTCAGTTGTGCAACATTTTATCGTCTAAGTTTATGTGGTTTTCGAGGTTTGGGGATTGACAAAATTCAGATGAAGTTAAATCAGGAGAATACGGGACATGGGGTAACAATTGGTGAAGGTCCTGGCCTTATTCGTAGTTTAGATTGATTTTTGACTCTAGAGTATGATAAGGCTTTTCATTCAAAGTCACAAATCTCTTAACAAATCGGGTGGGTGACACGATACGATACGATGGATTCGTGGCAACAGCAAAATTAAATGCACGTTTGACTTATTTGTTGCAATATCCAGAAACTTGGCTTTAGCCATTAGTCTTGGAGCTTGCAGAAAATTAGCTTCAACATTATCATCATCATCATATCAGCCGAAAGACGTCCACTGTTGGACATAGGCCTCCTCCAAGTGTTGCTCACAACAACCGCTCATGTGCGTCTAGCATCCATCGGCTACCCGCAACCCTCACCTAGTCATCGGTCCACCATGAAAATTAGCTTACTTTGTTAATATCGCACAAAAGCCGGTTATTTGATAAGAACTCCTGTAATTATAATAATCTATGCATAAAGCTGTTAAATATTTAATTGATTCTGGATTGGTTTGGTTCTAATCCGAATTTAAAAAAATAAAAAATTGTCTGAGTCCTTTTGTTATTTCCCCTTCAGAATATCCCTAATGTGGATATCTCGGACGCGTTATTTTTGGTAGTGAGGAACTGCGTTCGCGCTGTCCCTCTCAGAAAACTTTAAATGAAGATAGTGAAGCGTAGATAACCTACGCCAAAGTTCACCGAGGCAATAATTTTACAGTTGGTAAATGCTAGTTTTCAAAATGTGTATTTTTACGCATCTGTAGATACGAAGGACATCTGAAGAGTTCGTAGCCCATCCAGGAAATAGAAAAGATAGTTTTTTTTATCAATATACTCTCCCCTTGTTATATAGTTTCCTTCCATCGGCTAGGCAGGGATTCTATACCAACTTTAAAAAACTCTTCATCCAAGACCTCAAAATGTGGGACTTTTTTATATTCTTTAAATTTTAGAGACTTTTATAACGCACAGCGTATGCCAGTCCCATCGTAACCTAATACAAGATACACATCAAAGCAATAAGATCAATGTATCAGGGCCATAAAGTCGAACAACTTTCTCGCATCTTCAGAGCTCGGCTTATTTAATATTTGGTGGAATGTCCTCTAGAACTTCACACACCTCACAGTTGGGAGAGGTATTTTTTTTTTCATCAAGAAAGCGAATTTGTTGCATGGAATATGTCCAGATCTGAGTCTGCGAGCTGTAACCACTAATTTTCTGCTTAAATTATTATTTATAAACCAGGGTACACGAGGAGGCTGACATTGTATGATCTTATACCATATTCCTTTTTCTAGTGGCATTCTGTAAAAGTACTCCTTCCAATGATTATGTCAAACATTTTTGAATTCAGGCAACATTTCTGACTAATCAAGGGTAATTTTGGTTTCTTTCTTTTCCGTGTTCGGCTGCATATTTGGCCAACATGTCAGCCTTCTTGTTACCCTGTATTCCAGTATGCGATGGGACCCATTGCAATCTCAGCCGAACACCTCTTTTGGGGTTCCGAAAATAAATGAACCCTTGTAGGATCACTCGGGTGTCTGTCTGTCTGTCTGTCCCTCTGTCACAGCCAGTTTTCTCCGGATCCACTGGACCGATTCTGTTGAAATTTGGTGCACATTTGGTCTTCTATGACCCAAACGCGGACGCGTCACGTAAATAATTAAATTTTTAGTATGGGGGTTAGTTTTGGGGGTCAAACTAGAAAATTAAAAAAAAGTTTTTTGAACAATATCGTGTGACATATCAAATGAAAGGGCTTACTGTGAGGGTTATAATTAATTATATTTTGAAGTTATTCAAGAAATTAGACGAAAACTGACCATTCCCCTTATCTCCGAAAGTACTGAGCCTAAAATTTTGAAAAAAATGGAGATAATAGATCTTTATCTAAAGATTACAGGAAAACCTATAAGAAGTCTGTAGTGTTAAAATAACATGTTAAAAAAATTAAATTCGTTCGGAACCCTTTGCACGCGAGTCCGACTCGCACTTGGCCAGTTTTGTGTTAGTTCATTTATCTTAAATAGAATGTCATAAGCTATCGAAGCACCTTCGTGGCCAGAGGCGCATCGAGCTCTATGCTGTAGCGAAATTTTACTATCAGAACAAATAACAATATTCCTGTTTTGACAATTTGTGACAAATGTCAATGCTTCTGAGACTTGAATATGGGACTTGACCTCTTCAGTTGTGCAACATTTTATCATCTAAGTTTATGTGGTTTTCGAGGTTTGGGGATTGACAAAAGTCAGATGAAGCTAAATCAGGGGAATACGTCACATGGGGTAACAATTGCTGGAGGTCCTGGCCTTTTTCGATTTTTAGATTCATTTTTGGCGCTGGCGTATGACAATGCCACCACTTTTCACTCAAAGTCACAAATCTCTTAACAAATTCCGGTGGGTGACACAATACGATACGATGGATTCGTGGCAACAGCAAAATTAAATGCATGTTTGACTTATTTGTTACAATATCCAGAAACTGGGCTTGAGCCGTTAGTCTTAAGAGCTTGCAGAAAATAAGCTTCATCATTATCAGCCGAAAGACGTCCACTGTTCTCAGGCCTCCCCTAAGTGTTGCTCACAACAACCGGTCCGTTGCGTCTAGCATCCATCAGCTACCCGCGACCCTCACATAGTCATTGGTCCACCATGAAAATTAGCTTACCTACTTTGTTAGTATCGCATAAAAGCCGGTCATTTGATTAGAACTCCGGTAATTCTAATAATTTATGCATAAAGCTGTTAAATGTTTAATTGGTTCTGCGACACGTTATAAAGTTGTGGAATCTGATTCTAAAGGTGCCTGAACTGGGACATCACATAAATCAACGTTAAAATCTTACAAAGGAATGGCAAACTTGTCTCACTATCATTGGAACATTTGTCTGAGTCCTTTTGATATTTCCCCTTCAGAATTCGACCTCGCCCCTAAAGCCTGTCGTCACAGTTTAGTCCCGACTTTGTAACTAGATGGCGTTGTACCGATCGGGCCATTTTCTGAATCGCGGTGTTAAGATTCTCCGGCATTTGACGACGCTCGCGCGGTACCGAAGCTAACTCATACTTACCTGGCGTAGGGGATACCGTGATCACGAAGGCGGTTCCCCCAGGGCGAGGCCTACCATTGCACTGCGGTAAAGGCTGACCTCTGCGAATATCCCTAATGTGGATATCTCGGACGCGTTATTTTTGGTAGTGAGGGACTGCGTTCGCGCTGTCCCTCTCAGAAAACTTTAAATGAAGGTTCAAGATAGTTAAGCGTTAGGTTTACTTCAGAGTAAAACTTTTCTGTTGGCCTTTATCTTTAAAAATTCTCACCATTATGAGGACATTTTGAGAAGAGGCCATTCTGATAAGGCATTATGACTAGATTAAATACTAATTCAAACAAATTCAAATTCTCAACATAATAAGGAATCTAGGCATGTGGTTATTATTTTATGTACAAGCCTGTCTGAAGCTAGTTTTCAGAGAGTTTTTATTCCGAACATGTAACTCTGTAGAAAAATTTTTAAATACTTGTAGGGTCATTTAAATTTTTAAGAGACTTCTGCAATTGTTTTTCAACTGAAAATCTTAAATATTTATTAATAGTGGACTTTTAGTGGACCTTTAAGGTATTTATGGACGTCAGCATAACTTTTGTTCTAATTATTCGTCACAAACAAAGGGTAACTAAACACTTACGTACAAACATTAAAAAAGTAATTATAAAATAATAATAATTTGTGACACCATTAAATCAGCTATTGAAATTTTAATGAAACGTCAAAACAGAATTGTCTTATTATGATTCCAACATTCTATATGTCCCATTGTTATCTACCCTTGGGAATGTTCACCCTCGCTCCTAAGATTCGACGTCACAGTCTAGTTCCGACTTTGTAACTAGATGGCGTTGTACCGAACGGGTCAATTTCTGAATCGCGGTGTTAAGATTCTCCGGCATTGAACGACCCTCGCGCGTTACTGTAGCGAACTCATACTTACCTGGCGTAGGGGATACCGTGATCAAGACGGCGGTTCCCCCAGGGCGAGGCCTACCATTGCACTGCGGTAAAGGCTGACCTCTGCGAATATCCCTAATGTGGATATCTCGGACGCGTTATTTTTGGTAGTGAGGGACTGCGTTCGCGCTGTCCCTCTCAGAAAACTTTAAATGAAGGTAGTGAAGCGGTAATTATCTACTCCAGAGTTACCAAAGACAACAATTATACTACAGCTAACTGCAAGCTAGTTTTCAGAATATAACGAAAATGCTGTTCTACAGGAAAGGGGTTCGAACTTTTTTCTATGGGAGCTGGCATAGCCCCCCCCCCCCTCGCCATTTTAAGTTTTATTCAAAGTTGCGGCGCACGATCTAATACGTATGTGGGTAGAGGATTCTTAAACAAGCAGAAAATGTTAGCAACATGGTGCCCTAAAGTGTCACGTTGTCGGGATATTTGAAGGTAAAGTCACAATTTGAGAACGATGAAAATCATTAAAAATGAGCTTGTTACGCGCTTATATGCAGTAGATTGTATTCTAATAATATTTTAAGACTTGATTTAAGTTTTTATGTAAATTAAAAACTATTATTTTTCGAAGTTCTTAATAAAGTGGTCTTCAAGTGTTTTTATTTTTACTTTCTTTAAAAAAATGAGAGATTAAATTCAAATAACAGTTCAGTCAAGCTGGGAACTGTTATTTGAATTTAATATAATGCATATAAGCACATAATAAAGTAATTTTTAATGATAGTCATGATGTCACATGGTGACTTTACCTTAAAATAACTCGGCAACATGACGCTTTAGGCTACCATGTTACAAATATTTTTTTGTTTAAGTGTCCTCTACCCATATATACAATGTTAATAAAATTGTGCACTGCTACTTTGAAAAGCATTTTTTTTTTGTTTTTTTTTTTTTACATAATTCGCAAATCGTTCTATTAGAAGAACGAAAGTACTTTTCCCATGAGAAAAGTACTGTCTCATCATACTTATGTTTAAAACTATCCGACCCGCGCAACTTCGTCTGCGTCACAATTTTCATTACTGCTCCGCTCCTATTGGTCTTAGCGTGATTATATATAACCTATAGCCTTCCTCAATAAATGGGCTATCTAACACTGAAAGATTTTTTAAATCGGACCAGCAGTTCCTGAGATTAGCGCGTTCAAGCACACAAACAAACAAACTCTTCAGCTTTATGCTTTTGTATATTTAGTAAAGAGTAAAGATAGAAATATAGATAGATTTAAAATTTTACAAGTAAATACCTACAGATATTTTGTTTCACGATCAAATTATAAAACTAGGGACGTTATTCAGTACTATAATAGCTTCTGCCTAGGACTTCGTAAGCGTAGATTTCTTTAGGATTGTGTTCAGAGTGAAATCCATCCAGAAAGTCTTCTCAATGATTCTGGATTTTTCTGATGGTTCCAACCCCGAAAATACTTATTCTTGATTCTAGTCTCCTGGTAGTTTTTGAATCTTTGTCCCTCATGATTACAGCTCCAGAAATACTTATTTATCGAGTCCTGTTCTCTTGGTAGTTTGTGAGTCTTTGCCGCTCTAGTTTTCTGCCCGTCTCCGTTCTTCTGCTTCTACCACACTCCACAGTCTCCGTTAGTTTCTGTACTTGGAACATGAGATTGTTGGTGACACAGTTTGCGTCCACCAGAAGTATAATATCTTCGTTTTATTTGAATTTTAGAATGAACTAAATAATGAGCCATGACGAAAAACCGACAGTCAATTTTCAGCATATCTGTACTTTGGCAATTGGAAACTCTGCTAATAGAACGTTCTGCTAGTAGGACGATTTGCGAATAGGTCGTTTTGCTAATAGGACGTTTGGATACAGAGGCAAAGTAAGGGACTAGTCGACTTTCTAAGTTTCCATAGATTTCAAGGGCACCCACCTACCTAATCCTCAAGAGAAACTAGGTACTTTCGTCTAGTGTCCATTTTCATGTTATAAATTACCATCAAGCTATTTCTTTTGAAAACCACAATTCCATAAAGGATTAAGTTTATAAGGACGTAAGGAAAACGTTTGTTTGTTATTCCTTAAAAATATAAGGCTATGTAAACAATTATGTACATAAACATACTTAAAATAGTCATTTAAACCGCTAATTATAAACCGATGATAATTTATGACATCATTAAATCAGCTATTAAGGACTCTATGAAGTGTATGTTAATGTTTAATTGATAATATGTGAATCATCTGTGGTAAAACTTTCCATATGATTAATTATACGGAACTCTTCATTGTGTACGCCTTTATTATAGCGCTGTACTTTAGGTTCTTAAGCCACACTGAAAGAATAGGTACTTACGTAAGCCCGGACATAAACGCTAATAAGCCTACCCCTATAAGACTTCTTTTGTGTCCTTTTCCCGTAATTGTATTTAACTGTCAGCTTATTTATTCACAGTTTCGACAGCTCTTTATCAATTAAAAAAAATACTTAACATAAATACACCAGTTTTACAGCCAATTTAGGATTTAAAATTTCAAGTAATTATTTCTGCGTCGGTCATATTTTGGTACCTAACGTAATAACATGAGGTTTGCCGTATGGTGTCGGCCGGTGCTGTATGGTGCCGTAAAAGAATAATACCATCCCATCACTTCCCGTGGGTGTCGTACGAGGCGACTAAGGGACTCGCCAGAGAATGGGCAGCAGCGTTCTCTGTAAAATTCAACATCATACACTGCGATCGCCAACCCGCCTGCCAAGCGTGGCGATTATGGCAAATTCCCCCCCTTTTGGGGGAGGCCTATGTCCAGCAGTGGACGTCTTTCGGCTGATATGATGATGATGATGATTCGTATTATACGTTTGTTTACTCCCAATTTCTGTTGAGATTCAACTAATTCAGAAGCTGGCCCTTATTCAGCAGTTGACGCGTGATTAATTAGGTAACAATCATGCCAAAATCACAGGCTTTATTTTTGTTTTGTTTCTACTGAACTTTGGTGTGCCTTTAAGTTTGTGTCACATAAAAATATTTCTTTCTTACTTTCTTTCTTTAGGAAGCAGATTCATCAAGTCACATGCACCAAGTCTGTCCTATTGATATCGTCCAATCCGGAGAACTATTATAGAGTTTATTTAGCCATGCCTTCACACAGTTTCCACATAATCCTAATAAACCTTTTTTTTTTGCTGTAGATGGGCATACGTTTGACCACTATCTCACCTGATGGTAACCGATGATGCGGTCGAAGATGGAGCACGTTTGCCTAGAAGCAACCTATTCACTCTTGTCTTAAAGATTCCCAGGTTGTAGCTATCTGGAAACACTGACTCTGGCAGGGAATTCCACTCCTTAGCTGTACGCACTATGAATGTGTTCCCAAAACGTTTTGTGCGTGTGGGTGGGATGTCCACCATGTACCGGTGGCGCATCGCCGTTCGTCTTGTGGCCCGATGACCGTTCCATCGGACTTGGCGGAATTAAATCATGCAATTCCGTCGCACACTCCCCAAAATGCAACCGATAGAAAACCGACAGGCCAGCAAATCGGCGTCGATGCTCAAGACTTTGGAGCTTCGACTCGACGAGCCTGTGATTACCGATGATCCTCTTGGCTCGTTTCTCAATTGACTCAAGGGCATCAAGCTGGTATTTGGCAGATCCGTCCCATAGATGAGAGCAGTATTCCATACACGATCGAACTTGCGCTTGATAGAGCTTGAGCAGCTATTCCGGCGTGAAGTATCGTCTCACCTTTGCTAGGATCTCCAACTTTCTGGTAGCCCTTTGAGCCTTTGCCTCTATGAAAGGGCCAAAATTGAGGGTAGATGTTAACGTAACACCAAGAAGCTCAAGTCGGTCAGTTATCGGCACGGTTACACCTCGAAAAGATGGAGCTGGGTGGAATTGGCTCCTTTTAGCGGAAAAAAGACACGCTTGGGTCTTAGCAGCATTGAACTTGACCAGATTGGCATCGCCCCATTCAGAGACAGCCTGTAAGGACAAGTTCAAGCGCCTAAACATAGCCTCCCGGAGAGACCGGATCTGCGACCCACCAGCTCGTGCGTCGGACACGTATCTCTCAGCAACAGTGCTGTCGTCTGCATACCCAAAGGTAACGGGTTTTAGCAGATCATTAATATGTAGCAGGAACAATGTTGCCGAGAGCACCGACCCCTGAGGAACCCAGCATTATTATCCAGCAGTCCGGACGAGCAGCCATCTATAACCACTCGTATACACCGATCCCTCAGGAAATCTGCAATCCAATCACACAATCCGGCAGGCAGACCGAAGGAAGGAAGCTTACTAATAAGGCTATCGTGCCAGGGGGGCTACACTCTAACGAAATCCGTAGTTTCGGGCTTAGTTGCGGGCGGGCGTATTCTACTCCGTATCACCTACAGACTTACGATTTGTCCCGAACCCGAACTGAGAATGAATGACAACTCGATTTCACAGTAACTGTCAAATCGTGTTATTATTAGTTCACAGTGGTTAGGTGATACGGAGTAGAATACGCCCGCCCGCAACTAAGCCCGAAACTACGGATTTCGTTAGAGAGTAGCCCCCTAGACCCTGTCAAAGGCCTTCGAGATATCAAGGGAGACCGCAAGTGCCTCCCCGTGCTTCTCTATGGCCTCACTCCAGATGTGAATGGTATAGGTACGCTAGAAGATCCCCAGTAGACCGATTTCGGCGGAACCTGTATTGTCGGTCGCTAAGGATATCATTCGCTTCTAGGCTTCTTACCTTAGTAAAAATCAACATTTTGCACCCAAAATTTATTGACGGTGAAACTAAAACTGGGAATAATATCCACAACACACTGCTTCTGATTTCACTGTTTCAAAAGTGGACCTTCAAGCGAAGATGGACACCTGGTACAAGGAGAGGAGAAGGAAGCCGATGGCGTAGACCACGAGCACGATGTCCATGGCTGTGGCGAACAGGTCCCGGACAAAATTCGTTCATGAGCCATTCGGAAAGTATCATTTGACTGTCTAGAGTGGAGTAGACTTCTCACCGTTTGTAGTTTTTGGTCGTGAGGCAAAAAAACTTCTATAACTCGACCCAATAAGGACCCAAATTTTTCAACGTCAAAATCTTTGCAAATCAGCTCTGGTATAATTGAATGCACTGAATTATCAGTCGCAATGTATAGGATTACTACATTTATTCGATATCTCGAAAACAACATGATAAGGACCCCAAGTTTTCGCGGTCAAAATCTTAGCAAATCATCTCCAGTACACCAATTTTCAGGAACGCAAACATTTACCAGTCGCTCTACATGTATAGCATATTTATTTTACTACACTAGTTGACCCGCACAACTTCGTCAGCTCCGCTCCTATTGGTCTTAGCGTGATGATATATAGCCTAAAGCCTTTTTCCTCGATAAATAGGCTATCTAACACTGAAAAAATTTTCAAATCGGACCAGCAGTTCCTGAGATTAGCGCATTCAAGCTAACAAACAAACAAACAAATTCTTCAGCTTTATATATTAGTATAGATATAGATTATTCCATAAATAAAACCACCATTTTGCACCCAAAATTTATTGACGGAGAAACTAAAACTGGGAATAATTTCAACAACACACTTCTGCTTCTGACTTCACTGTTTCAAAAATGGACCTTCAAGCGAAGATGGACGCCTGGTACAAGGAGAGGAATAGGAAGCCGATGGCGTAGACCACGAGCACGATGTCCATGGCCGTGGCGAACAGGTCCCGGGCGATCTGGTCGTGGGCCAGCCGCTGGACGTAGCTGCGGAGCTGTCCGATGAGCCCGGACAGTTTGACCAGGAATACTTCCGTAGTGTGTAGTATGATGCTGTGGAAAGTAGAATATTTTTTAAATTAGGTTGCTGAGCTTGTTACTACGGCCGTTGAAGAACTACCACAAGCTCCTTGGACAATTTATTAAAAAAAACCAGCCAAGTGCGAGTCGGACTCTCATACGAAGGGTTCCGTACCATAAACCGTATGGGAGCCCCCTTTAATTTCTAATTTAATTTGTTGTTATAGCGGCAATAGAAATTCAGCTGTCAGACGATGGACGGAGGAATGGACGGACGGACGGACAGCGGAGGCTTAGTAAAAAGTAGGTAAATCATGCATTTATAATGTACTGTGACACAACCTCCTTGGATGGCTCATCCTCTCGGGGACCTCCGTCAATTTAAACATAAAAAAAGCTTTAGAAGAATTAGGAATTTAGAATAGGTTGTAATATTGACATACGATGATTGATTTGTGTTTAGCACAGTTCTGTAAAAGTTTTTCTTGAGAGCACCCGCTTAATATAATGATCTCTTAAATCGCTTAGTCTTTTTTATTTATATCGATCCCGAGACGTTCCAGAAGCCCTAATCGGAACGTCCAAAAGTGGCGGCAGCGCCGGGTAAATAATAAATAGTATAGGTACATTTTTCGCGTATACAGGGCGTACACTGTATAAAGATAATTTTGCGTATGCTTGATTATGAGATTGCTCAATTATAAATTAACTAGCTTCTGCCAGCGGCTACGCCAGCGTGGTCCCTAGGGAACATACTCCCGGGATAAAAAGTAGCCTATGTCCTTTCTCAGGCTCTAGACTATCTGTGTGACAATTTTCATTTAAATCGGTTCAGTAGTTTTGGCGTGAAAGCGTGACAGACAGACAAACCGACAGACAGACAGACAGAGTTACTTTCGCATTTATAATATTAGTAAGGAAATAAGGATTTACAACATGTCGCGTTGAGCGCCATCTATGCAATCCTTACAGAACTACGCAGCGTAGCAACGCTATTAAAAGAGCTTCAAAGTACTACATACCAACGTTCCCGTAGTCTTGCTTTGCCTGTTCCTATTTTAAATGATTCCACAAAATGTTAACAGATGGCAGTAAGAGCAAGCTGATTGGGATTGCTTTTTCTTGTTCGGATGTTTCAATAAAGATAAGATTATGAACTGGCTCATTAACATAATAAGTATTTCTTAGGTCCAGTTGCACAGACCCGAGTTATTTTTTTACTTCGGCAAACCGAATACCTGTTTACACTAGTCGGTGAACGAATGCGGGCTGCAACCGAATCGGTCAAAACGACCTAACATATACCCTAAGCCATAAATTGAGTATTTCGAGTTAAGAAACCTGAGTTTAGATTCAAATGACAGCAGTGTTACAGGCGGAAAATAAAGTTAGACAAATTCTAAAATCAGAAGTCGGGAATATACCTAATGTCTTTACTATAAAGCTCAATTTACCTCGGCGTGCCCCTCCACTGAATGTCAAAGCTGTTGACGCTGACGAGCGGCATCAGCAGCGCCATGACGTACATGAGGCCGCTGCGGTCCAGTGAGTCGGAGGGAGCCAGGGTCGCGCGCTGTTCTAGTGCTGCTCTGAAAATGGGACAATTACATTTCAGTTTCAACCTCATTTCAATGGATAAAAGTCTAACATGGACGCCACAGACAGCCCACACTGCAGAAACTGTTTTGGCACCGAAAAATCAGTGGCCAACGTCATCCTAGAATGCGAAGCCGTGGTTTTTCATCGTGATGAAATCCTTGGATCAGTGAGATCGCTGTTACGCTGTTATTTACAACAACAACAGCATTAACAGCGTTAGCGACCTCCCACACTTTGTAGCTTCGAATACAATCGGTCGTGGTCGTGGTCAAAACCTTGTTCACAGAAGCTCCTGAAGTGTTAATAGAAGTTTGGCCGCAACAGCAGTCGGATGGCACGTAATGTAACCAACTTGGTCGTTGCAGCACTAGCTGCAAGAACTAACTGCAGTAACTATACTTGACGCGTATAGGGGCCGTGCATGGCGTTGACTATGCCATCTAGTGTCGCATATTCGAAGTTTTAAGGGTCAGAATACTTGACATTGATGCTTCTGTGCTGCCACCTATGGTTTCTGCATGCTCAGTTTAGGGTAACGTGCGCGAAGAAGACTGCCATCTAGCGTAGCTATTTCGAACTTTATATTTGAAACATACTTGACAGTGACATTTCTGTGCTGCCACCTATAGTTTCTGCTCGTTCCCTATAGGGTTCCTTAAATAACTTGGACGCTGGGGCCACTGGCTGTTATCATTGCCACAAAATCTCTCAATGTTACCTGCTGTTCTGAACCCCAGTATCCTCAGTGTTACTGCTGGCCCTGGCGGTCTCATAGTTGTACCGGCTGTCGTCACTAGCCAGGGTGTAGTTCGAACTTGAATCTGCTCCACCACTCTGTTGGGGAAGAGGTTCGGTTGATAACGTCTACCTCATGAGTATTAGCATATTAAGGATGAGCTGATAAACTACACAGGACCGGTCGTTGTGGCGACGCTTGGGGAGGCCTATGTCCAGCAGC
Source organism: Lacanobia wlatinum (assembly GCA_947578705.1). Lineage (NCBI taxonomy): Eukaryota > Metazoa > Arthropoda > Insecta > Lepidoptera > Noctuidae > Lacanobia > Lacanobia wlatinum. The sequence goes on from OX388035.1 coordinate 4,425,074, forward strand.
CAGCAGTGGACGTCTTTCGGCTGATATGATGATGATAAACTACAGCATCTTAATAATGTAGATATGCAAGATTTCTGCATAGCAATTATAATATTGCTCAAATAAAACTTTTTTTATTCAAAACTCATCCACAGTTGGACATAGGGCTGCCCCAAGCGTCGCCTTTGACCCTGTTCTTGTATCCTGCCATAAACATCTCAATCAAGTTAAAATGTGTCTGTAAAGTACAGTCTTCCTCCATGAAGACCTTAGTAATAATCTTTCGAAAGATTATAGATAGAAAAAGGGTGACTATTGTACTGAAATGATGACTTAAGGTTAATTCACAAACATCAGGGTCTTGACACATGTCTCACAGGCCGCACCAATACTTTTGTGAGTTGAGTCACATGTTGCACTTGAGTCACACCCTGCTCCACCTCCTATCTTGCCTTCTAAGCCCCAAAAATGCATCCGAAGTGACCTATGTGCTGCCACCAACGATGCCGTGGAAGTGGCAATGTTTTAGGCCACCCAAATTTAAACTACTGTCGTGCCAGCGAAACGAAGAAGATACTTATTCAAGTTTTTAGCGGACCACAATACGGCAGGTGCACGGCATTGACTACGCCATCTAGCGTTGCTAATTCAAAACGTATAATCAAATATACTTGACATTGAAGTTTTCTGTGCTGCCACCTATAGTTCCTGCACGTCCCCTATAAAAATATGCATGAAGACGCACGTTGCGTCGAATTCAAATAAATTAGTAAAAGGGAAAGAAAATTGATGATAGCTTTATAACTAACATAGGAATACTTACATTGGATTCCCTGGAAGACATGGCGAAGGCTTCTGAGGTGAGAGGTAACAGCCCGGGGGCCTGGTTGTATAGCACTGGACCGCACTGGGCGTTGTTAGTTGCTTGCCCATTGGAGCCAATCGCTAGGTCGGACGCCATCTGCGGAAATGAAAATAATCATTATTTTAGCCGAAGACATCAGCTACTAGGCGTAGACTCCTCCAAGCATCATCGCCACATTGATAATCGAAATTACGTATCCAGAGGAATATGGCTGCGGAATTTGTTCGAAAGAGTCATCGCGGCCGAACGCAAAGGGTATTAGAAGGAACACCAATGGGTTTTCGTTATTAAGGCACTTGTCTCACGAGTAGCGAGTGAAAAAAGATAAAAATTATAAAAGACTAGCTTCTGCCAGCGGCTTCGCCAGCGTGATCCCTAGGGAACATACTCCCGGGATATATATAATTAACTAGCTGTGCCCGCGACTTCGTCTGCGTGGGATAGTGTCTTTGAGTAGCATTTTTTTAATTATTTAGGCTAACTATTTCACAAATAAGACACATACGTATAAATACTTTCATTAGCTATTTGAATTCACATAAGCCTTAAATATTTCCATACAAACTTTCATCCCCTATTCCCTATTGTTATTTTACACCTTTGAGGGTAAAACTTTTACAAACTTCAACAAAATCAACAGCATAAAAATAAGTTTCAAGCTTCTAGCTCTAGAAATGACGACACTTCCATACAACTTTTCATCCCCCCTTTAAACCCCTTACAACCCTTTTTCGCATTAAAAAGCCTATGTTCTTTCTCAGGCTCTAGACTATCTGTGTACCAAATTTCATTTGAATCGGTTCAGTAGTTTTAGTGTGAAAGCGCGACAGGTATTTATAATATTAGTAAGGAATAATTTAATTTAATCCTTTATTTTATCTACCCCTGTGCCTGTGTTCATGATTTCAGGAAGATCATTTCAGGAGTTCTGACGTGAAAGAGTAACAAACAAATATCTATCCATACATCCTCACAAACTTTCGCATTTATAATATTATAGTATGATGCATAGATTGTGCGAGGACTGATTTGAAGGAAAAGGTAGTTAGTGATAGCGTGACGGCTGACAGGTCAGAATGGAAGAAAAAAACGTGTTACGCGACCCCAAGTAACATGGGATAAGGGCAGGGAGATGATGATGATGATGAAAGTAAGATACTTTATTCATCATCATCATAACAGCCGGAAGACGTCCATTGCTGGACATAGGCCTCCCCCAAAGGGGGGGTTTGCCATAATCGCTACGCTTGGCAGGCGGGTTGGCGATCGCAGTGTTTGGTGTGGCGTTTTACAGAGAACGCTGCTGCCCATTCTCTGGTGAGTCCCTTAGTCGCCTCTTACGACACCCACGGGAAGTGATGGGATGGTATTATTCTTTTACGGCACCATACGGCACCGGTTGACACCATACGGCGTATATAGATACTTTATTACTAACTGCAATTCTTGTTATTTCCCCCAGCACGTGTCGACATCGGCACGGTCAAGGTTTCTTCATGAATCCTCCGTTACATTGTAATGATATTATTGTACTTTGATAGTTTTGAGTGCTGTTGCCATTTTCTCGATTTTCTCTTCCTTATTGAAATGTCACTCATTTTTGACGTGCTGTCAAAGCTGTACTTTTTCTTTTTTCGGTAAGAAAGTTTGTAATTCTGTGAGTTCTTCTGAAGAAGTATTTATTTATTTTAGGAGATGAACAGAGCTCTGCAAAAATTTGATGGTTATAGTAAAAATAATAAGTTAGATTAATTCGTTAATTAATTGCTGAATATTAAAAGTTTACAAAGAAATCATAGTCATCTCTGTAATTAAAACTTTGAAAAGACAGTAATTAATTTACAAATACATCGAATCATAGAAAATATTCGAAATCTACGACACTGTTTTTTCAATTAAAATACTACAAGTAATTAACCTGTAAATTCGGTAGCCCGTGTCAGAACTGGCATAAGTATAAAAGCACATTTTTTTGTAATTTATCTATTTTCCTTTAAATGTCATTCTTTGGGCGCGAACTGTAGGACGCCATTGTTCGAAATTCAAAAAGAACGCGGACGACCCGCGGTGTCATTATTCGCGGTTGCCAAAGTAAAAAAAGGTTTTTTATTCAATTGATTGGGAACTTTTTTCTTATTAATAGACTTATTTTTATGTAAGAATTTGCCTTAATTGAGGCTCGATCAAAGCCACCTACCGAGTCACTAACGTTGTAGGTGGTAAGAGGCATTCTGACCAAGTTAACTTTATGTTTTGGTTGATGGGATATTTTCTGTTTTTACCATTGGTAAGCGTTTGACCACAATCTTGTCGAGAATGCCTACGATTGCACATGCTTGCTTAGAAGTTACCTCTTCACCCTTGACTTAAAGACCTCTAAGATGTAGCTATCAGCAAACACACACTACGACAGGGTACTCAACTTCTCGTTTGTTTGGACGAAAGTAACACTAATAAAATTAGAATGTCAATGTTATTTTCAATCTAAAAATAAAATATACATACAACTTATTTTCAGTGTCGACAACATTGCCTTTATCCTCATCGTAAAAATCTGTTCAAATGACTTGTTTGTAACAATAAGATAAAGGTGATGGAGATTTAACAATGCGCGTTGATTGTCACACATCAGTCGCTTCAGTAATAATGACTTAATCAGGATTTCCTGTGATTTTCCCGCGGCGCCGTGGGAGATCATATCAAAAAGCGAATTTTTATCCTTATTGCTTGTCATTTGCGTGTTTGTTACTGTGTTTGGTAATAACTTCATTTCTGTTTGTAAAGTAGCGGCCACTTATTAGTTATATGTATGTAGGGCCTTCTGGTGTCAAGGTAAATATAATGAACTCTTTCTTTAAATCCTTACTATATTTATGTTATTATATTTTTATAATTATATTATTTACTAATATTGTACATGCGAAAGTAATTCTGTCTGTCTGTCGCGCTGAAACGATTTAAATAAAATTTGGTACACATATAGTCTAGAGCCTGAGAAAGGACATCTATAGGCTACTTTTTATCCCGGGAGTATGCTCCCTAGGGACCACGCGAGCGAAGCCGCTGACAAAAGCTAGTTATTTCATAATCTTAAAGTTAATGCTCGGCACACTATTCACACAGACTTTGTGAGTGTCCCAAAAGCTTCGATCACTAATAAATAACGCCGAGAGTGATTAAATAACTGTTTGGCTAGTATACGTAATGCATAGCAGCGAGCACATTATCTGGGCCCTATCACAGGATAGCATATTCAAGCGCAGTGATATACCCACTTGTATATTATTTTCTTCTTTAAAATGATTTTCTAATAAAAAACAAACATATCCTAATTTTTCTAATTATGTTTGTTATTATTTTTCTCCTGTAATTAGATTTATTTTATCTTTAATAACTAATGTGCGATTTTTATTGCTTTGCTGATCTGGGGTTGCACTGCATGACCATTTATACAATTCTCAATTCTTTATTGCGTACCATAATGTATAAAGGTGGAAGTAAGATAATATAGTCACAATTATGGACCCTGTCGGGCACAGCATAGATTAAGTAGGAGAGAGGAGGAAGAGTACTGGCTATGTATTTAGGCAGTTAGTAAGTTATACGGTTCACTGAATTATAGAGTAATATTAAGTAAAATATTAATATTATACAGTAATATTATTGTTTTATAAATGATATAGATTTATTTATTAAAACATTGCAAACACAAGAGACAAGACTCCAAAACAAGTGCAAAAAAGTACGACAGCACGAAAAAAAAACTGCCAAGGATATCAACATCACGTTGCGTCCGCTGAGTGGGCGTGCAAAATCAAAAGCTCAGAAAGTCCCGCCATTTTTTTTTCGCAAATCAATCGGTTTTTTATCGTAGCAACCCCGCGGTAGCCGACACTGGCCACACCGCGGGATGTCGCGCTACCGTGTCCAGAAAATTGATGGATTTTGGCAGTTTTTGCGATATGCCACTTTTGATTTCGATGCTGGCATATCTGTGGTAAGTGATTGGCGGTGAAGATGTTTACGTATTTTTGTACATACCTATATAAGATTTTTAAGCGCATTCTTGGTCAAAGAAATTCTATTTGGATTTAATTAAAAAAAAACAGTGCACCAAAGCTATCTTCATCATGCTCTCTTTTCGGCTCGGAATAACAGTTAATAGCAGACCAACAATTTTCCAAAAAAAAAAAAACTGATTAACTAATAAAATAGCAGTAAAACTGTATTTTTTTTAACCCAATCTCTGCGCTATATTTATTTACACATCAAAAATGTAATAACCAAATGTTTGTCGAAAAAACGTCCAAATGTTGACTTAATAAATTCGGCGTCAACCCTTTATTTACCATCGGCGGGTCGTTTAGGCCCCTATTATAATATTTAATGCTAAACAAACACGGGATTTTTGCTTCTAAATGACTTCATCCACTTTTGGTTTGGGGCAATGATTTAACAGGGTTAACTTTGATTTTGGGGTTCGCGTTTACGTTAAGTTAAAATTTTATGTGTTCTCAAGTAATAAAAAAGAAACAAATTGTGGATATTATGGTGTGCTTGTGTATGTATAAGTTATTCTAATATTTTAACAATAAAGCTCATATATATTATAATAAATAAAAATAATAAAAAGCTTATAAAGCTATTATTGTAGCTCTTAATTCAGTAAAAAAAAGGTTAATTATTAAATCTTGCGGCTTTGTTAGCAATCTCTGACACAAAAGCATAAAAAAACCGTCCCGTTTGTAGAAAAAAGATATAAAATCAATGTCGTTGTATCAAGTTTGCTCCATGTCTATGTAGATGTGTTTTTTTTTATTTGGTAATTTTTTCTAATACAAGGGAAAGTTTCATGTGTTGCAAACCAACTCAAAACGCAAACCATAGTAAACTTTGTTATAGACTCGGAACCGGGCGAAGGGTTAAACGTCCATTTAGTCAACTATACTTAGTTCGCGCTTCGCTCTATAACGATCCACTATTTAGCCACATCGGGACCTTTGATCCAGTTGATCACCTTTTTTTGTTCACCTTGATGATAGTTTTTTTTCGTAAAATTAAAGTACTTTGTTTAAATTCTACGAAATTATGGCCTTTTTTAAACTTTCTCCTAAAATTTATGTAGTTTAAAAGACGTTAAGTTACCCTTTTTATTGTGATTGCTGAATAAATATTTAACTAAAGGGTAAACTTTGAAATTGATACAAAAAAGTATAGAAGTGGCTATGAGGAAATGATGTCATTAAACTAAACTGAGGACTAGCCCAGCCACATTCAATGTAGCCCGCCAAGCTTTTATGTGTGGCCCTATAGCCCAGCACATTATTGAAGCTTAGTATATTTAATCAGTATTGAGTACTCGAGTATTTATCGATTTACTTCGTGTGATTGGATGAGACTATTCACTCGTTTTCGAAAAAGTTTATCTATGCCATCATCATCATTTCAGCCGAAAGACGTCTACTACTGGACATAGGCCTCCCCCAAAGGGGGGGTTCGCCATAATCGCCACGCTTGGCAGGCGGGTTGGCGATCGCAGTGTATGGTGTTGAGTTTTACAGAGAACGCTGCTACCCATTCTCTGGTGAGTCCCCTAGTCGCCTCTTACGACACGCTTGATGGATGGTATTATTCTTTTACGGCACTATACGGCACCATACGGCACCGGCCGACACCATACGAATTTAGCAATTTTATCGAAGACTGAAAACATGTTAAAAATTCCCATTAATATAGATACTATTAAATGCAACCCATCATGATATAGCAGAAGTCGAAAATTATAGTTTTTTCTTCCGATACATTATTTCTTTTTAACTAAATTACATTTTAGTATTGTGAAAATTATTGAAACACTTATTCAACCATCGGTTTTTTTTGTTACTTTTTGCTGCATACAGAGACTTCCAGTAGCAGTCGCTGAATACAGAGGCTTCCAGTAGCAGTCGCAGTGGCGGAGCCTTCATACAAGCCCAAAAGCCCGGCATGCCTTACTAAAATGCTCGATAGAGAATCAATATCAAACCCAAACTATTTAAAAGTTCGCGCGCTTAATTCTTATCAAAATAACACAAAGTATCTTCCTATGCCACACTACACATCGCGATTGTTCGCGCGCAGAGTTTCGCATTTGCAGAATCTACATATAGCTATCTCGCTTACACGTACCGGCTTTTACCGGGCTTTCAAATACTAGCTCTGTCACTTTCGCACTTATAGCGATGTGCCATATAACGAGTCAGAAACTTTTGCGTCTACAAATCGATCAGTATGAAAGAATTAAGCCCTGCATGCGCATGAAGTTGCCCGCGTATGCGTGACCTTGTCACCTTGCCAACTCTGCAGTGTTGCCGTTTTAGCGACGTTGTGAGATCTTGGAGATTTTTAACGAGTTTGGAGACTTTTTTTAAGATTTAACAACAATAAAAACTAGCGACTTTTTAAAATAACGAAATTAAATATTCAAGCAATATCTTAAAAATAAAAAAATTGCGACATCTAGCTGGATTTTTCATATACCTGGGGACTTTTTTTGCCTAAATGACAACACTGCAACTCTGGTAAGTAGTTTCCGACACCCGAGTGCAACTAACTTCAGTTTCATTCGCTTGAGTGGAAAAGTTATGTTGTTAAAGTTATTTGTGTGTTTTCTTAGATTTTCTTAGTGATACAATTGTTTTAGTAACTTACCTACAATGGTACGTACTTACGTACCTAAATGGAGGTAATTGTACCTTGTGAGGATTTAAAATGTGTTCAAGTTTTGATTGGCGAAGATAAGGTAAAATCTTTAAGCTTTGCTCAGAAAAAACAGTTAATTTCTTCATTAAAACCAACGCCTAATCTGTGTATTTCTCAGACTAGTAAATCGCATAAACGAAAATTTAATAGATCAGTGTATAAAACTAGTTGGATTGTTGGCTGTTCGCACACGAATAAGCTGTATTGTTGGTGCTGCATATTTTTTTCGAATGAAGATTCCGTTTGGAATACATCTGGTTATAATGATTTAAATAACATATCTGGCGCCATTAAAAGGCACGCAAATTCCCATAAACACCTGTGTGCAATGGTTTCTTTCGGTAATTTTGGTAAACAACGAATTGAGACATCTATATCACGCCAGTTATCATTATTTGACATTTATGCAAACTATTTCGACAAACACACATTAAAAAGCCAATTTATTTGCTTGTATTCTAGTCCTGATCTGAAAGACCGTAATGTTTTCGAATTAATTGATTTCATTAATGAGAATAACCTTGAAGATGCCTTTCCCGAGCTGTTAAAATTAGCGTATCTTGTTGTAACTATTCCAGCTACAAGTTCTTCCGCGGAACGTGCTTTTTCGTCTCTTAAACGTATCCATACCTATCTGAGAAATACACAAGGTCAAGAGCGTCTTTCCGAATTATCAATGATAGCTATTGAAAAACAGTTGTTGGTAGAATTAAAACGATCACCAACATTTTACTCTGATGTAATTAAATCATTTCTTAAGAAAGATAGACGATTCCAATTAGAATATAAATAATTTATTTAAATTCCTTATTACATTCTATCTAGCTATTTTTTAACTTTCGTTTTGTAACTTTGTTTTTTTTTTTGGTCTGTAACCTGTTAGTCCTGTTACGAAGCAAGCACCTACTTACCATAACTTTGTTCCCTCAAGCAATGAAGCAAACCAAACGGCTTTTTTCAAAGCCACCGGAGGTATGCAATTGCTGATATGTTTATTATATTCAATCTAGCACTAGCATGCCTTCAGTGTGCTTTGGTTAACTCATTCACCGCACGACAAGCAAGAGTGAAATTGAAGAAGAGGAAAGAAGAAGATGGATGAATTCACTTTTAATTTATTGTACTTAACCAGTAGTTTATGAGAAAATTGCGATGATACATACGTAGGTACCTATATACTCAGTCGAAAACTGAACTTTCTTTTTTTGAAATCGGTTAAAATTTGTTTGGGCTTGCCTTATTTTGAAACCCTAGGCACGCCACTGAGCAGTCGCTACATACAGAAGCTTGCAGTAGCAGTCGCTGAATACAGAGGCTTCCAGTAGCAGTCGCTGCATACAGAGGCTTGCAGTAGCAGTCCATACATCCGTTGGTTAGCTATAAAGTATAAAAAGATGGCTATAGGTATTACTATTACAAAAAATACCGAATATCAGCCCAGAAACGCAAACAACAAAAAATCTAAGTAGCCAATCAAGTCACAAAAACAAACAAAATTTATCAGTTATAATAATCCTTCCTTTTTTTCCACAAAAAATAGAAAAAACTTTTTTCTATTTTTACCAATAACTGTGCATTGACACGAGCGGGTAATTTTCAATTCGATCGGAACCATTCAAGGGTTAATAATTGCATGTTACGGTGGCATTATTACTGTTGATTGGTTATGGATCAAATGATAGAATAAATTAGAAATTGGGTTTTTGAAGAATTCTGTTGATTTGAATGAGCCACTTTTTGTTATTTTAAACTTGCGTACTGTTTCTTATGTGCTTTGAAACTGAGTCTCAAGAGGAAATGCTGGCGGAGAGACTTTGTATGTAAAAAGTCATTATTAGAGGTTTGGCTCTCGACTGTTTTCTCCTCCAATATTGAACCGATTTAAGAGATATTTAACAAATTTACGATTAAGGACCTCACTCGACAGTGGCGCCAACTGGTGAGTACAAAAACGGTAGCCCTCGTTGGCTAACACGATTCCCCTTTGCAAGACTGTTATCAGGTTTTTCTGGTTGCTGATGTTATTATTTCGCCTCAAAATCCTTCCATAGTAGAAATTACAATGACTCAAGTATTCGGGGTTAGGGGAAGTATAAGATAAACTAGGATAACGATTAAAACTAATGAGGTGAATGAAATGAGATTGAGTCGCGCCCGATATGCTATCCGAAAAAGGACCGACTGTTTTACTTAGGTAATATATAAAATAATCAAGGCAAAGAGTGCGGCGTCGCAATTACCCTGATATGTTTATTATAGTTCGGTGATTAACCCGAATAGAGAGCAGCAATTTTTTTTTTAAGAAGCAGTGTTGGTCCTATATAAAAAGTTGTCCATATTCATGAGTAATTCCACTAACTAAGAGATTGCAAATAAATAAAACCCAAATAAATTGTCTTAAATGTACTGTGTCAACAGCCTTCTAAGAAAAATCATGAAGCATGAATATCCGTCTCTTATTCAAGTAAGTAGGTACTGCCAATAATTACTTGGCACTTATAATTCTTCCGCTGTACCAAAAGTTCTCAAAACCCTCACAATTTTACAAGGTCCGTCATCTCGATTAAGGATCGCGTGTCATACAAACCGTAATGAATAGACAAAACTGACGGATGTAAATATCGCCATTTTGAAAATGAACTGAGGGTAATTTTCGAAACCTCAAGCAACATATGGCCGCGGCAGACGCCATACGCAGCCAACTGTCATATCTTCTGACTCTTTCGAACTAAGAAGATGTGGGGTAGGAAAGAAAGAGAAGGCAAGTATTCGTTAGTCGGTAGTACTATCATTTGAATGTCGTATCGCAAAAAAGTGTATTGTTTGGTGAAGACACGTGCGCGGGCGCCGGAAGTAGGGTAGGCTTTGGCGCGAATTTGAGCATAATTCGAAATTCAAAATTCGAATGACTGTATAAACAGGATATTGGAACGATAATCGGTTTCCGAAACAACATATGGATTATGGGTAAAACTTAACCATTTTGGGGTTAACACAAGATTGTAACCATGATAATTTTAGAAAACTACTGAAAAAACGTTGAAATAAATAGCTTCCTTTGAACATTATTTGAGTCTGTGATTTAAGATTTCAAGGTTCATAAGTTGAGCAGGATATTCATAAGAACACAGTTACTTTCCATCTTTTATTTAGGTTTATTAAATAGAGCAATTGCAATATAAAATACTTCATGATTTCTAAAGGCTAGCATTTTTTTGCAAGGGATTAAGACAAAATACCTAAACAACGAAGGCAGTCTGCTTGGTATGAAATTAAAAATGTTCCCTGAAACGGAAACACATAGGTACATAAATAAAGATGTCTTTATGCACATCATCGTCCCAAAAAATATCGCGAATTATTTCAATCCATTTCAACCCCTCACAGACTCACACATCTAATCTAAACTACATTCCACCCCTTATGTCGTGTAGCTACCAAGAAAAATAGAAAAGAAAAAAAAAACTTGTTCCTTTTTCAAACACCCCCTAACGAGGGCACGCGACATATGGACTCGTGCGCATCCCTTTGTGAAGCCGATCCACGGGTTAGTGGCTGTATTTATTTTTACTTGTTTTTAAATGTAAGCTGGTCTTGTGCGGTAGGTGGAGGATATTGAGGGGTGTTAGGTTAAGCACGTGTTTTGGGGTGAATGTAGATTTTGTGAGTGGATGGAGGTTGTATGATCTTTCGCCTTGTCTTCAGAGTAGGAATAAGTAACTACAAGATCTTTAAATCGATACGTATGGCTTTACACAGTCATTGTCCTTTTTAGAAATGTATGATGTTGTGGAATTTGTTTGAGAGAGTCACCGCGGCCCTGGAACGCAAAGGGCATTAGGAGGAACACGGATGGGTTTAGTCAGTAAAAATCTGACACTCTCTTCTGCTTCGCCCAGAGTGAGAGGATTCATTTGATGATTTCCTATCCATAAAAAAAGACATGTATGGTTGACAGTTTTGCACTTGTGAAGAACTGGCTTCTGCCAGTGGCAAACCCCGCGTGGAAGCCGAAAATTATCCCAAGGGAATATCCTATGTCTCCTTATTTACTCCTAATTTTCTATATCCTAATCCAGGACGTGATCTGCCTGTGTGCCAAGTTTCATCCAAACCTTTCAAGACGTGAAGAGGAAACAAAAAATAAAACGAGTTATTTTCGCGTTTTTTACATTACTATGGATTCCTAGTGGATTAAGATTGGTAGTTAAAATAGTTGTGAGAAAGTTGACCCCGACGTGGTTGGAAAAAGACTGAGCAGGTTATTAATTCAACAGAAGATTAAGAACTTTGTCCGTTTTGCTAATAGTGTAGGTATGTAGTTTCTGTCTGGGTTGCGGAATTTATTCACCGCGGCCCTGGAACGCAAAGGGCACTAGGAGGAACACGAATGGGTTTTAGTCAGTAGGAGTCTGATACTCCCTTCTGCTCGGAAAGAGTTATTTGAAGATTTCCCGTACTGAAGTTTTAGTTAAATCCCACTTGAAACCGAAATAGCTTCATTACAACAACCGACACCATTAAAGATTTTCTTTATTAAACTTTTAGATATTAAACCTGAAAATATCTGTAGGTAACTACTAAGTAGATCAATTTCAACATAAACCACAGGGAGTATCATAAAGTAGCAACAAAAGTGCCGCACGTGTGTATCATTTGTATTGGCGCGAGGGGCAGAGCCCGGGCGCTCCGCCCCCCACAGAATGTTTTATGACTTCACTTGTGTGGCCGCAAACAATATTTAATTTGACCATCATGTGAGTGAAAGATCGGCTAAATATAACTTTTGCTTTTCATCATGCAGTAGATAAGTTCTAAATTCACCAATGCTGGCGGCGAGACTTTGTATGGAAAAAGTCATAATTAGAAGTTTGGCTCTCGACTGTTTCCTCCTCCAATATTAAACCGATTTAAGAGATATTTCACAAACTGAATAAGAAGGATGTATACTATGTCTCTATGTTTTCCTTTTTTGATTAATTTTTGCCAAATTGGTACACTAGGGCTCTGTTGACAGCGTTTATCGGACAATTTTGAGCATTTTGTGAGAGTTGTAGTGCTTATACGGTTAATAAATCATCAAAAAGGAAAACATCGGGACATAGTATATGTCCTTCTTATTCAGTTTATGAAATATCTTTTAAATCGGTCAAATATCGGAGGAGCAAACAGTCGAGAGCCAAACATCGAATTATAACTTTTTACGTACAAAGTCTCGCCGCCAGCATTTCCTCTTAATAGAAATAGGTTTATGTACTTGATACTGTAAAAAATCCCTACAGACCAGTTGTTACTGAAATCTTGAAATAATTAACCTGAATATCAACGATTTCCGAGCACACTGCAAAAGTATTCGTCATTATTATGAATGATGCAGAAAATACGGGATAGTGGAGTGTTATCATCACGGACGCAATTTATCTATATATCTACATTTATACTAATATATAAAGCTGAAAAGTTTGTTTGTTTGCTTGAACGCGCTAATCTCAGGAACTACTGGTCCGATTTGAAAAAATATTTCAGTGTTAGATAGCCCATTTATCGAGGAAGGCTATAGGCTAAATATCATCACGCTAAGACCAAAACGAGCGGAGCAGTAATGAAAATTGTGACGCAGACGAAGTTGCGCGGGTCAGCTAGTACTTACTAATATATAAAGCTGAAGAGTTTGTTTGCTTGAACGCGCTAATCTCAGGAACTACTAGTCCGATTTGAAAAATTCTTTCAGTTTTAGATAGCCCATTTATCGAGGAAGGCTATAGGCTATCTATATAACACGCTAAGAACAATAGGAGCGGAGTAGACGAAGTTGCGCGGGTCAACTAGTGTAGTAATATAAAGGTTTACCTAGGTAGTTAGATAAAGGTAAACTACAGTTTTAATTAGATTTTTACACAAACAAATATCAAATAAATACAATTGATTCAATTTATTTACTAAGTAATAGTTATTGTTGAATTTAAATTGGTTTTTAGTTGCGTTTTATAATTAAACTGAGTTTTAAATAAATAAAAAAACCGGACAAGTGTGAGTCGGACTCACCCATCGAGGGTTCCATACAAATTTGTAAGTAATATTACTTTAGATGAAGACTATATTTTTTTCTATGATTTAATTCCAGATGTATAGTTTTTTGTAGTATATAGTTTAGTTGTAATTGTAGTATAAGACGGTATTACTTGCCAAATTTCATAGTTATAGGTGAACGGGAAATACCCTATACATTTTGATTCCCTTGAAAGTGTCGAAATACATGTTTTTTGCGACAACAACGACCGTATCTTTTTTTACGTTAACTTAGAAGTTTCATATTTTCACTGTTGCAAGGGGCCATAGACCTGAGTATATGGTTTTAATTTCAACTCGATACCATGACGCGTTCCCGAGATAAAGGGTCTTGACAGACAGACGGACAGACAATAAAGAGATCTTACGATCTACGGAACCCTAAGAAGATTAAAAAGACACAGCAAGATTGTTGTCTTTTATTGAACTACCTAAAATGTTCTAGTATATTTACGTTTTTCAACTGAACTTGCAAAAATTTGCTAGTTCAAAAGTTTTTCACAGAGGACCCGGTCTATGGCGTACAAAAGAAATAACATACAGGATGTAGTCTGCACCTTGTATCTAGTACTTTGATTCGCTAAAAGAAAGTCACCAATTGCACATTTTTTTAGTGTCTCCTACAATATCTTAACGACGCATCTGTACGGCAGTAGCCAGTATTTCACGGTCACCATTTAGATTTAGCGATAATAACTAATTTTATTGTTTAGGAAACTAATAAATTTCTCCGTTTTTTCTTCCCTAAACTGTGCGACGTTAATTTGTTTTAATAACCCATAAAAATTTGGCGAAAAAACAGTTTGGTTCCGCTTTTTTTTTAATGTCGCTAAAAAGGTTTATTACTTTTTAGCTTCGGGGAATTTAGAGCAGAATCTACCTAATCGCTTTTGTTTTTAAAAATGGAACCAGTTTTTTTTCAAGCGCTTTAAAGATACACGAATACACCTGAATTATTAAATATTGCTTTGCTGTTTCTGTAGTCGATTTGGTGAATTTCATGGGCTGGGAAAAGTACTTATAGGGCGGCATCTTTTAAAACTAAAACTTACTACTTTATATGTTACGATTTTTGAATGAAATACGGCTAATCAGATTTGGATTAAACTTTGTACTAGGTTAGATCATAACCTGGATTCGATTATAGGATATTTATATCAGTAGTACCTACGTTTCCGCTGGTCGTTGCGCGGGCATAAAAACATTCAAAAGTCGTTTATTCAAATTAGGCTGAGAGCCAGCACTTTTTGAACGTCAAGTTTTACAAAAGACAGTTCCCCAAAACGCCCGCCCGTCACCACTTCCTAGTGTTTTGGCTGTGGAGAAGAAGTGGCCAACAAACTTCCCAGCAACACATCTGTCTGTTACGTTTTAAGAACTTGAATGTAAACAATAATATAAAAAGTTATGTTAGCTAGCACACTCTTTGGTACTAATACTGACACCTAAATAAAAAAACAAAACGGCTACCCTTAGTTGTTCAGCCATCACAAAGCTGAAAGCCTTTGTGATGAGAAAAGATGAGATTTGATGTATTTTCTGAAATAAAAAGCACGCGCCTTTAATTGAACTTATCACTATCTATAAAAATAAGTACTTTACCAATACCGTCTGGCGACACGCGTCCCGACAAAAAAGGCGTAACTTTTACACCTTTTAAGGAAGCAAGGCGGTCAAGTCACTAAAATCAGTGACAAACTGACTGACGTCAATAAACATGTCTCCTGTCACTTTACAAAGCTTTTGAAGACTTTAAAAATCAGTTAACAGATAAGTAGGAACTTTTGTCAACCCTTAATAGATAAAATGAAACACTGAAAACTAAACTTTAGAACTATAAAAATAAAGTTCAGTTTCTAATGGCTGTGCACGTGTCTATTGTCACCCAAAGTGAGAATCAGTGAATTGTCAAGGCAGTTAATTTGTATGGACACAATAAATTTGGTTTTATTGGTACTTTTGGACAGAAAAAGTGAGAATGGTCAGTCTTTTTAGTGAAGCGACATTTTTTTGCTGGCTAACCGTTTAATTGAGACGGACTTTCGATTTTGTTTCCATAAGTTTTGTGTTCTTTTTTTTTAAAGAATTTAGTTTCCCAGATAAGTGAAATGGACAAAAGATAACGCGTTGTTTGTAAAAAGTTCGGAGAAATGCCACTTTTCACAAAAACTTTCGTTTGTAAATGTTTGGCAATTTGCTTATTAAGTAACTATTAGGTAACTACCACAAATGAAAAAAAAAACCTGATTTCCAGAATTATATTCCGTTATTATATAAATAATTTATTTATTTACTAGCTTCTGCCAGCGGCTACGCCCTCGCGGTCCCTAGGGAACATATTCCCGGTATAAAAATAGCCTATGTTCTTTCTCAGGCTCTAGAATATCTGTGTACCAAATTTCATTTCAATCGGTTCAGTAGTTTTGGCGTAAAAGCGCGACAGATAGACAGACAGAGTTACTTTCGCATTTATAATATTAGTAAGGATTATAAAATTATACTGTATATCATGAAAAACTCTCAGAGATCTACTATGTTTTTGTGATAAAAGATTTTTTGGCCATTAATAGCAATAATTATAAATAATAATTACAGCTTCGTAACCATAAAAATCACAACCACTTTTAAAAGAGATTGATTGACAGCCAAACATCAAAACACCGCAAATTCTCCCACGACAGTGTAGGTGGCAAAATACTTACCACAATACAATACACAATGGAAAAAAACACAAAGGAATTAGAAACATCGATTTATCGCTCTATTGAGCTTTTGCACTAAATATAATTTTAATTATAACCTTAAATGCAGCTAGTAATTATGCGGTGGGCATTTTGCTAAACAGCAAAATAAATGCATTTTTTTATCCCACTTCTGATGCGTAGGCGGGAGGATACCTCCCCTAGATCTATGGATTTATTTCAATTTCTACCTAATGGTAGCATTTTGTTTAATTATAGGTATTAAATCTTTTGTAATTAAGTTGAGCTAAATTTTGACGTCTTGCACATTCCGCAGGAGTATTGATAAATGCTGGTTTTTAATTGATTGAACTTTTAAATGGCACGCTATGGTGGTATTTCCTAGACACTAAATAATATCTCCCAATGTCCTTGTTACAACAGAGGTAAAATGAAATGATTCAGTCACCCAGGTGACATTTTTTTGGGTTCCGAAAAAAAATAAACGTAACCCTTATAGGATCACTCGGGTGTCTGTCTGTCTATCTGTCCGTCTGTCACAGCCAGTTTTCTCCGGATCCACTGGACCGATTCTGTTGAAATTTGGTACACATATGGACTTCTATGACCCAAACACGGAAGCGTTACGTAAATTATTAAATTTTTAGTACGGGGGTCACTTTAAGGGGTTAAACTAGATATTTAAAAATAAAGTATTTTAAACAACATTGTGTGACATATCAAATGAAAGGGCTTACTGTGAGGGTTTTAATTATATTTTTTTCATAATTTTAAAATAAACGGTTTAGACGAAAAATTATCATTTCCCTCCTTATCTCCGAAACTACTGAGCCTAAAATTTTGAAAAAAATGGCGATAATTGATCTTTACCTAAAGATTACAGGAAAACCTATTAGGAGTCTGTAGTGTTAAAATAACATCCTTCGGAACCCTTTGTTTTACAATTAATAGGCACACGATTATTATCTCACCTGATGGTAAGCGATGATGTGGTCGAAGATGGAGCACGTGACGCTTGCCTAAAAGTAATCTATTCAAGCTTGACCTTGACTTAAACCAAACACGGGTGAGTCAAATACATGAAAGTTTCTTTAAAAGAAGGGCAAAAAAATAATAATGCATAATAACAATTTAATCATAATTATAATTTATTTATTAGCAAAATACAAGTATGACACATTTTAAAATTCACATTATTGTCAAAAATTACGCTTCTTTTTCTTCCACAGCTTAGTCCCACTGTAACATTTCACACGAAATAAATTCGATATTTCTCCCACAAAGACATTCCAAAAATCACCGCGGGTTAAAAAAATCCGTCAACCCGTAGCCAACTCAAGGGGCCCACTTGACCCATCGATTAACTTTTTGCCTCGCGCTTCCAAATAAAATCATAAATTGTAATATGGCGGCCACGGTGGCAAAAAATCACACTATATCATATTATTCTGCTGCAGGCGTGGTGTGGTCAATTTATGACTAAATTTTAAGGGTCCTTTTGACCCCGATGCGGCTACATTGTGATTATGATGTAGTACTGGAAAATGGAGCAAGCGCTGTTTTATGGAGTTGAATAACGGTCAAATGGAAACAGTTTATAAAACTTCGTTTATTTGCATATGAAAGCTTTCGACCAGAAAAAAAACCGGCAAAGTGAGAATCGAACTCTGACACGAAGGGTTCCGTGCCAAAAACCGCAAAAAAACACGTTCCTTGCATGGGAGCCCCCTTTATTTAATTATATTTTTATTATTTTTTGTTATAGCAGCAATAGAAATACACACTGTGAAAATTTCAACTGTCTACCTATTTACAGTGCTTGAGATACAGCCAGCTGACAGATAGGCGGACAGACGGACGAACGAATGGATAGCGGAGGCTTAGTAATAGGGTTCCGTTGGTTACTTTTCGGGTACGGATCCCTAAAAATATACTTTTTAACGTGTTTCAGTTTTTCTAGCTTTACATTTAAATATTTTCGTTTACTGCAAATACTAGTTAACAATCTGAACCTTTTCCCAATGATGTTATGGTCGGCTTCCATTCAAATCTTTTTCGATTGAATACCAGTATTTTACATGTAGCAACTGCTTGCTTGACCTCTTTTTTTTCCATGGTTTGGAAGTAATCAAATGACTCCTCCCGCTGTGGGCGAAGCAGAAGGGAGTGTCAGACTCTTACTGACTAAAACCCATCCGTGTTCCTCCTAATGCCCTTTGCGTTCCAGGGCCGCGGTGACTCTTTCGAACCAATTCCGCAACTTTGCTTGACCTCGACAACCCTAACTAGGTTAACACGACACCCATTGGCAGGTTACGGCTGGCTATGAAAGATCTAGTTAGAACGATGTAACAATTATTTATGAATCCCACGCTAAAATTATAATTACCATAATCCCGAATATTTTTTCTGTCCTATCAAATACAGGAAGTTCTAATGAATAAACCGAATGTCGCAAATAGCGTATAATCGCGCAAAATTGCATTAAATTAAATTCTATTAGTGAATTAGAGATGTTCGCAAAAAAAAGCGAAGCTTGTCATCAAATCGCGATCAACCTGTTGACGTGCCCTACAGGGTGCTTCTCGGAAATCGCCGAAGTTGTAAACAAAATAGTAAGATATGCCTTTCGATATGTCGCTCTGAGATTTTTGGTATTGGATTTTAAATAGTTTCTGCGATTGCTTAACAAATATAAATTAAAGTTAATAAAAAAACAAGTCGTGGACTTTCTGTTAATTCTTTACAAATAAATAAATTTTTCTCATTAATTTAATGAAAATGCAAGTTTTATGCAGTAACGTTCAATTTATAAAATATAGCTAGTAAACAATAATCACATAATAAAGAAAAGAAAAAAATATCATACCTAGCTTTCTGGTTTATGATTTACGTACATAAAACATGTCTACTGAAACTAATATTTTTATTTTTGCCTCTTTATTTTTTATTAGGGACTGTAATACAGTTGTACATGCCAGTCCCATCGGACCTTATAATTATGTAAACGTAACAACACAAACTTAATTAAAGTATGAGCAGCTCTAGAGTTAGGTGACGATAAAATATGATTGAGAAATATCTCGCTACATATCCTAAAGGATGCAAACGTATCTCGAATTCGACATTTAGATCTCGAATGTCGAAAACCACAACACCCTATTCCACCCAAAACTTCTAATTGAATTAGAGTTTCGCAAGCATTAGTCCGAAACCGTAAAGTCGAAAATTATAGCTTTACGGCTACTAAGTATAGCCGGCCGGCTAAGTATAGCCGATGCGGCTAATTTGACAAAAACTTAGATGTCGCCGCTTACTTTGAGCTTGTTAGGACTGGCCAAAGTGACGACGGCGGGGAAAACTAGCAATTTTGTGGGAAAAAAAGTTGCGTCACGGTTTTTAAGGTTATGAGAACCCTTAGGTACAGAGGCCAATGGGTAAATAGGTCCTAGTAAGAGCTTGAATCTAGAGAGACACCCATTCAGATGAATTATGTTGCCGGACAGCGTTATTTTGATCCAGTTTGGGGTTCGAGTACAGTACAATCAAAGGCATGAGACATTTCTGTTTCTCTATGATGACACAACCCACCTGCGATGCTGTTAGTTTAGGCTCCCCAATGGATTCAACCTACTAGCTTCGGCCAGCGACTTCGCATGTGGTAAACGACGAAAATGATCCATTAAAAAAATAAATATCTATTTCTTTTACAAAAAAGTATCCTAATTCTTAAAACAAACTCTTCAGCTTTATATATTAGTATAAATTCACGGACAACAGCAGGCGTTTCGAACCGACATACTATCGAACTAATAAACGGAACTAATGAGCAATCGCTGTAGGGTTTTTCGCTACAGGATTTTTTGCACTACTTACCTAGCGTTACATCGCACCAATAAAGCATCGATGAAATAAAACATCGTACAACTCAAGTATCGACACACTGTGTTCGATGTAATAAAAATCGAATTACCATCTTTCGCAGACAAATAGGTATTCCTCTAAAACACGGTCTACCCGAATGACAAATTTCAACCAAAACCGTTCCCGGTAATAATACGGGAAAAGGTCACTGATAGAGTTAGCATTCGTATAATATTAGTATGGATTAGGTAAACATGCATACAAGCTATCTATTTCACAGTAGGCTTTGAACCAATGAATCTTATCCGAAAATAAATGGTAGCTTTAAAGAAACGATTTCA
Organism: Lacanobia wlatinum; assembly: GCA_947578705.1. Taxonomy (NCBI): domain Eukaryota; kingdom Metazoa; phylum Arthropoda; class Insecta; order Lepidoptera; family Noctuidae; genus Lacanobia; species Lacanobia wlatinum. Next base: position 4,445,635 of record OX388035.1, read on the forward strand.
CCGCCCGCAACGCGCGGTCCCCGCATGCTTCCAAGCGGGAAATCGTATTTTTGTAATTTGTCCTATCCGAGTAGTTGCGGCTATCTTGGAACACCTATGATCTACTCCTTGAAGCCACAAAAAAATACCGACAAAAATAATAAGTAAATATTATAGTATCATAATATTGCAGTTGCCATTTTTTCCTGGCATACTCATGTCCGGTTCAGTGGCGCAAGCAAACTGCGCCTGCGCGTCGCTGAACGTCCGCTGTTGAGATGTCTCGGACGACACGGAGATTCCGATGAACACGTCTTGATAGTTTTATCAGGTAGCTATTAAAGAAAGAAAGAAAAAGAAAACAACTAATAAAATTGTTTTAGTACAAACATGAAAAACGCACGGTACTAAAAAATGGTATGTTTGTCTCACAGTTGTCCTAAAAGATGACCATCGTCTTTGGATGAAGTTTTCATATTGTTAGTAAACTCGAACCTACTTTTAAAGTATGCCCAAATACAGGTCGCAATCTCAGGGCCAGACCTTATTTTTCATACATATTTGACAGATTTTTTGCTTGAAAATTAGTAGAATTGGTACTCTCATCTCAGTAAGTGAAATTGACAGATTGAGATTAGGTCCCGATTCTTAATCTACCAGAATATATTGCTAAAATTGAGCAGAAATTAATTAATTATTACGTAAAAATTAGCCCTAAATATATTGTCAACCAAGACAAAATATTTAGGATACCAAGATATTCTAACTTTTGAGCAATGATCATTGCTAAAAAGTTAGAATATCTTGGTGTTTTTTTTTTTTGTTTATTATAGTTAATGTAAGTACCATTATCAGGTTTGCTTGTATTATTGGTCTATCGTCATTTGGCTGTCGAAAAACACACCTTTTTTAACTCAAATGGCTGGGTTATAAAATGAAACCCAAATATCAAGACTATCCCATCATTGTATATTATGCGACAATATTATGAAGTTACCCGGAAGCGCGATATCTTACAAATTCTGCCAACTTCCGGCCGTGAAACCTTGTTTAGGAAATTATGGGAAGTTACCATTCGATCCGGCCTTTTGTAACGTATACCTTCGTTAACGCTACGTTTGCTTTCAATTATAATATATTGTTGGAAATACCACGTCATCATCATTAGCCTTGAGTGGAGAATATTGTGACAAAGAATGATATTGTAAGGAAATTGGTAATTCAGGGTTAAATTGTAAATAAGCACGAGTATGATGATTTTAGACGAAAAAGCTAATCAACCGACTTTCAAAAAAGGAGGAGGTTCTCAATTCCGCGGGTATTTTTTTTTATGTATGTGCACCGATTACTCCGAGGTTTCAGGGGGGCTACTCTCTAACGTAATCCGTAGTTTCGGGCTTAGTTGCGGGCAGGCGTATTCTACTCCGTATCACCTACAGACTTACGATTAGTCCCGAACCCGAACTGAGAATGAATAACAACACGATTTCACAGTAACTGTCAAATCGTGTTATCATTAGTTCTCAGTGGTTAGGTGATACGGAGTAGAAAATGCCCGCCCGCAACTAAGCCCGAAACTACGGATTTCGTTAGAGAGTAGCCCCCCTGATCCGATTTGTGTGTGTTTTTTTTAGTTCGATGCGGTATACTTGCCATTTGGTCTCGTAAAAATTTGATTCAGTTTGGTTCAGCAGTTTTTATTTTATAAGCATTTTTGCTTATTTCAATTTCTGCGTAGATGAAGACTTCGTCCAAGTATCACCACTTAAAAGTGAAAAATATAAAAATATTTTTACAAAAAAATATAACCGGCTTCCAAAAAAAACAAAGATACAAAACCAAAAACACCGACTTCCGAAATTAAGGTTATTTTATACTTTGTAGTGTTTTTTTTGAAGTCGGTTATATTTTTTTGTAAAACAGTTTTTTTATCTGTGCCGTTGGTACCTACCTCACGTAGGTTTTTCAATCATTAATTGCAGCATTCTACGATGTAACATTCAGTGGTTACCCAAAATAAAGTACATTATTTGGCATGGACCCTGTCGACTACAGCAGCAGCAATGGATCGTTGTACGAAAACTTAACTTTCAATTGGCGCTTTTTAGGGTTACCAAAATGGTAAAAAAGAACCCTTATGGTTGGTTTATCATCCTGCCAAAAATCAGTTCTGTTTTTTATTTTTTTATTTGTGATGGGTTTGCTCTTGACTCTAGTCTAGGTCAGAGATGACCGAGACAAAGTCTACGATGGAGCGAGCTTACCCAGAAGGAGCCTGTTCACTCTAACTTTGAAGAGATTAGGGTTGTAAGCGTTTGGAAACACAGACGCAGGCAGAGAGTTCCACTCCTTTGCTGTGCGCATTATAAAAGACGTTTGGAAACGCTTAGTGCGAATTGGTGGAATAGTAACAAGGTAGGGATGGTAAGTTGCAGTGCGTCTGGATGTCCGATGGTAGAAGGGGGCCGGTGGGATGAGGTCGTGAGTTCTTGGGCACACTCATCGAAGTACAATCTTCCATCATCACGATGAAAAGAGCACGACTGTCATTTTTAAATGCGATTAGCAAAATATTTAGAAAGAAAAGAAGAAAGAAGATTGTGTTTATTGGCATTATACAAATAAAAGCACTGATTAATGCCAAAAATTGATGGTACCTACTACTAACATTCTATGAGCGATAGAAATTATTATTTACTTATTTATTTATTTATTTATTATTTATTTATTACTTATTTATTATTTATTTATTTATTACTTATTTATTTTATTTCATTTTAATTGTCAAAATGCTAAAATGTTTGTAGGATAGATCACGTGAAATTTCGCTAGCGCATGTCAATCGCGTACATTTCGGACTATTTGTCAAATAAGATTGCTTAGAGAACGTCACTTTGCTATGAACTTTTCACATACATAACATTGACATTCCCGGCCTACCGCCATTATTCTTGATATAAATTATAGAGAGACCAATTTTACTCATATAAAAGCAGCGTTTGCATTCGCATCTTAGTCGCAATCTGTCTGTACTGTTTATTTAAAACTTAGTTATTTAAAATTAGTAGAATTTGCCTTTCAAGTCTCTGTTTTACCTACATTCAGAAAAATCGAAATATAATTCGCGAATCCACAATCAAGTTCGGACCAATTGCAGGCCACCTGCCCGCGCATGCGCGCGAAGCCTCCCAACTGCTGCCATTGCGGTCGACTCGCAACTGTCACTTTTCCCGCCCTTTTATTATTTTTCATTTAAGATGTCCTCCACAGTCCAGATGCGAGTGTTTTTTTCGCGAAATATCAGCTGATTGGATAATTAGGTGTTTAATTTATCGTGTAATTGGTGTAAGTTAGGAATCTTGGCGATTTTTACCCGACTACAGCAAAGCCAAAAGGAAGGGTTATGATTTTAATGAATGAGGTATCAATAGATTCGTAAAATCGTTACGGGTGACATAGGCTATATACATTTTTACTTTATTTAAAATTGGAGAAAATACACGTACATTTCTGATCTTGAAAAAAAAATTGAGATAAAATTACTACATGTTGGGTGTCAAAGGAAAGGTCTTAACGAGCACGTTACAAATATGTACATATCTCGTATTGTCTAAGTAAATAAACATGTTTACATTGTTAACAAACAAGCGAAAGTACCTAGGTATTACTTGTATAAGAATCAAGAATCTGTAGAAGAGTCGTTGTTGTACATTAAAATAAAATAAAATAGCCAGGATTACTTACAAAGCCCATTTCCAGCATTAAATGTTTTGACCGTTTGTCTGTTTAGTTGTAAAAAAACACGTGGAAAGTACAAAACCAATGTAGATAACTTTTATCTATTGTAATTTTATAACTCAAAGTACAATTAAAGTTTTTGTTTCATCTCTATAAAGATATGTGAATTTTAAAGTGTTTAAGGAGGAATTCATTTTCATTAGGTACGTAAAGCAAATACACGTAACGTCATCTATTGAACAAAATAGTAGGTGCTAACAATTCATGGAAATAACCGAATTAATATTTTGCCAGATCAACTACAAGGTCGATGAATAGAATTCTTAATTTAATCTCAATTTCTGAATAGCGGTTTTCTTCGCGGAAGAAGGACCTTCGTTCATGTCTGCTAATACATGTTACCTTAACTTATAATAAGCTAAAGCTGTTAAAAGATGGACCTGTATAAGTTTGCCAGGTCTTAAAACTGTAAATTCGCAGAGACCAGCCGATAAATATGTATACAAATACAGGGTGAATTTTTAAAGTGTGCCTTCATGGCCAAATCCGAAAGTTTGGGGAATATCGAAAAAAAATACTGAAATGTGTCTCGAGCCAGATTTTGATGAAAATTAAAACTGCATCATTGGTTTTTGAAAAATCGTGGTCGCATGCCTATATACCAAGTGGGTGCCTGACACCACTATAAAGGCATGCGATCACGGTTTTACTTTGACCATTTTTATACCTGTCTTGGTCTGTTTCTGAAATATATTCTTGAATCGTACTTTTCAGATCACTTTTATTTTTCTGTAGTCGGGTTACAGTTTTTAAACTCAATTTTTTTGTTTGAATTTTGTAGCATTTGTACGGAGGTTATAATATTTTTACAATTTACTGATAAACTATCTATTTTATCTGTGTTTGATTATTTATAAATGCAACTAGAACATCAATAAGTTTTAGGAAAGTTCTCGTTTCAAGTAGAAGTATTTCAATCAACTAACTTATCATGTTTTTGTCCTAAGTTAAACAGAAGATTTATTTATTATTAATATACACACAGAGGGTGACAGGGTGAGGGCGAATACAGTATCGGGTATTTCAGTAGTGCATGCTCATATTTTGAAGGTCGAAGCTCTGTATCTGATATCCAGTAAAGGAACAAAAGAACCCGATCAAAAGGCTACCAAGGAGTTCCAAACAAACCGCTTTTCAAGTAGTCTGATGCAGTTGGTAGCAACAAACCTGCAATTGTCTAATAAATTTTGAAAAATATGATTTTGACCCCAACATGGCCCGCACACCATTTTTTTACCTTACACAAAAATTTACAGTTCTTCCCTTGTGATAGTTTTAAAATCAGTCTCTCACGAAATAGCTACCATATGGGGAATTGTCTTGCAAAATCTCAGCAGGTTAATGAGTTCAGTAAGCAGTGTAATGAGTGAACTTGGTATTTATCGTGAGAACTTGGCGACAGATGTAGGTCAGGTACGGCTTAGTTCCAGTCTAATTTAAGGACAAAAAAATCTCAAAAATCGATCTGAAAATTCAGAATGTTTGAGACTTTCGAGTAAAAAATTACTAAACCAAAAATAAGCGATCACGACTAGACTTTCTTTTTAAGTTTTCGCATAAAAATAATTATTATCTATTCAGTCTGCTATGCAAATATTTGACCCTTATGTGGCCCAGAGTGTCCAATCAGTAGAAGACACCCCTAGGTAGGGGGTTACGGAGTTACCAATTATATTAGCGTCGACTTCCAGTGTAACTTACAGCAGCGGAGTACCAGCTTTTTACATGCTAAATTCCTACCTATGTGTTGTTGCGCCAACAAATGGGGGAGGCCTATGTCCAGTAGTGGACGTCTTTCGGATGCTACAATGATGTTGATGATTGCTTATCTGACAATGTGACATTCTACCTGAGATAAGTAGCGCATGCAATCCCTTTATTTACGGGCTTTTTAACAATCTTTATCCCTGAAAGCCAACTTGTCTATGCCACTAGAGGGCCTGGTTCTCTTAGTTAAAGAAAAGAAAACCCTTAAAAAAATATGCGCCTACATGCCATAAGGTCACCAGTCACCACCTTCCAAAACCACACAGGTTAACCATCACATTATAACAAAAAGGTGGTGTTACCTAATGAGGCGTGATGCGCCCGCGCCGACGCGCCGATGCAATGACGATGTGTGGCCGAAGCCCTGCGGTCACCCACTGGCCTACTGTTTGTGCACTAGTCAGAAGATCTGGTGTTACTTGATGTGTTTTGTTAGAACGCACAAGATGAGGGAAAAAAACCAAGGAAAATACACCACTTAAGAGGAAATGCTGGCGGCGAGACTTTGTATGTAAAAGTCATAATTCGAGGTTTGGCTCTCGACTGTTTTCTCCTTCAATATTGGACCGATTTAAGAGATATTTCACAAACTGAATAAGAAAGATGTATACTGTGTCCCTATGTTTTCTTTTTTTGATTAATAGTTGCCAAATTTGTACACTAGGGCTCTGTTGACAGCGATTTATCGGACAATTTTGAACATTTTGAGAGAGTTCTAGTGCTTATACGGTTGATAAATCATCAATAAGGAAAATATAGGGACTCAGTAAATATCTCTTAAAACGGTCCAATATTGGGGGAGAAAACAGCCGAGAGCCAAACCTTGAATTATGACTCTAACATACAAAGTCTCACCGCCAGCAAAGAAAAAATACAGTCTAATTCGACAGACTTAGAATGAGTAAGCGACGATTTTTTCAATCGTTAATTAACTTTTACCTTGGGAATAAATAGAGGCTTGGCCTATTTCTAACTGACTTCAAAAGCGAAGGAGGTTCTGTATTCGTGTGTATGTATTGTCTTCAAGAAAGCTCTCAATTCGTACCGGATCTGTTTCTCAGATAAAAGTTATCTAAATATTGAAAAATTGGCCCTTTGTAAAACATAGTGGAAAATCAACCAGCTTTTTTTTGCGAAATGCTATCCTTAACTAATATTATTAATGCGAAAGTAACACTAACTGTCTGTCTGTCGCGCTTTCACGCCAAAACTACTGAACCGATTTAAACGAAATTTGGTACACAAATAGTCTAGAGCCTGAGAAAGGACATAGGCTACTTTATATCCCCGGAGTATGTTCCCTAGGGACCACGCGGGCGAAGCCGCTGGCAGAAGCTAGTTTTCTATATTTGTATTCTATTAAAATATGGTTAAAGCTTCAAAGTTCTAAATGTCTTACTAAACACCTGCAGATATGTTCTATAGAGAAATATAGGATGATACAGCCAGTGTCTTGCATAACACTCTTCCAAATTTCTAATTCTAAGAGAGGTCAAGCAATGCTAGATATTGACAGTTCGTATATCTTATATTAGATATATTTATTTTATTTTATTTTTATTTTATTTGACATTAATATTTTGATTTCATTTTAATTTAAGTCTGGACATCTACATATATATTTATAAATTCTTATTATTATTATTTCAATGTTTCTTTATATTAATCAGACCTATTCTGACAATGATGTGCATGCCTGTAAGTGACTTGTTTCAGAGGATCCTCTCGAAAATTGTCACTTATAATACCACAAGAGCTTCAAAATTATCGGGTATTATCCCGATAGGTTCGTTGCAAACAGATAATTTTGAAGCTCGTGTGGTATTCGGGGGATTATTTTTCCGTCCCAAATGTCGGCCAATAGAATTGCACCATTCGACGTCACGTGGTACAACCTACAAATTTTCAAAAAATTATCAGTTTATTACCATGTAGGTTGTACCACGTGACTTCGAATGGTGCAATTCTATTGGTCGATATTTGGGTCGGAAAAATAATCTTAATAATTATTTTGATTTGTAAATAAGTCGTTGGTGTGCCTATATTAAATAAATAAATAAATATCTTACCTGGTGAAATTATTTTACTTTCGACACACACGCGAACGAAGTCGCGGGCAACAGCTAGTATAGGATAAAGAAATTACATAGATCTTTAACTAATAAATAAGAAAGTGGCCTCCCACTCTGGGAGCCACAAAATCCTCGTCTCCCACACAACAGTGGCTGTGGGAAAGTATTTTTTCTGTGAATATTTTTTACCTCGACTCAAAAACTCTTGTAATCATTAACATATAAAGGGCAAGGAAGAGTTCCGAGTACATCCGGTCTTTAAGGCTGTGGCACACTGGGAGGAGGCGTAGATCTTGTGAGAAATTTAAGGAATTATTATATTTATCTGTATTTCTTACAACATTTTGATTGTGGTATAGAGATTATATTTCTAGTCATTGAAATATAACATTAGAACTTATTTAGGCAAGAAATTTTTAACTTTTGGATAAATTAATAACACCTTGTTATTAATTTATCCAAAAGTAATAAAATTGTTTGAACTAAAGCAAAACATCAAATGGAATCTGTATAGCTGAAATAAGAAATGCTTGGCGAAATTATGGATTACAAAGAGTGACAAAAAGTTCAAATGGCCTTCGAGCTTTAACTTTTCAACGCATAGTTGCGTACTATAAGTACTTACCTCCCCCTTTTTTTGGCTTAAACTTATTAATCGGTTCGTCCCCTCCGGGACCATTGGTGTCAGGGACGCAACTGATTAAAACTTTATTTCTATGCGAATGCGGTTTGTTTTCGTTTCTGAGCGATTGAACTCTATGGTCGATAATATTTTTCAATTATGGATACTGACAGAAAAAAAAAAATACTTGTCAACATTACGACGCTCAAATGCGAAACTCAAAGGTCACTGTCCCAGAGGAATCTAGGAGGGAACAGACTGAAACCTTCACCACTATATGTATTAATTGTATTCTAATCTTAAATTTTGTTTAACATGTAAAAATAATAATTTTGTGTACTTAAAACGCACTGTTAAATACCAAGGAATATTGTCTCGTATACCACATTCTCACCGTGTGGCGTGTCCTCATCTCAGTGTGCCCCACACCCCAGCATCTCATGTACCTGCACATAATGACATCCTGTCCAAACTCTCCAGTCTCCACTCATAAGAAACTATTACTCTTTCTGATCCATTAACCTTATTGTATTCACTCTTTATGGTATTAAATTAGTTTGCTTCTTGAATATAAGAACTATTTAACTTGATTTATTTTCAAATTCTTAATTTATAATTGATTTCAGATTCAGTTTTTCCTAAATTATAACTTTTAATTCCAACTTTATAATTTAAAAAAATACTGTATCCTAATTCAGAAATGCCGTGATGCAAGCAGATTTCAGAACCTAGTGAAGATTTTTTAACGAGGCTTTAACTCTTTCAATATTATTCTAAAACAAATCTGGACCTTTTGATTTCTTTTGTAGTATTTTGATATAACATGAACTCAATTTGCTTGAAGTCTTCACTGACCTCAATAAGACAAGAAACAAGAATATCTCCTGTGCCAAAATCGATGCTGCTGCTATTGTTTTGAATTGCTACTTTGATTAGATGAAAGCTAAAAACCGCAAATGACCTCTAATAAAAAATCATAAAAAACGGCCACCCTGAACGATACGCCAAAAAATCTAAAAATTGTATTAACCTAAATCAAAATAAAGGGCTATAACATGGCAAAAATGCCTCTCAAAAAACCATAATGTCCAATTTGAGGCGCCAAACCGGCCACCCTTTTTCGTCACACTCAATAAAAACGATAAAAAAGTAACAAAATATCTGGTAGAAAGTAATTAAAGTAAATTAAGTTATAACTCGGGGCAAAATATTGGTCACAGATGATGATAAGTATTTTTTAGTTAAAGGTAAAAAACTTACCACTTCACATGGTCAAGTTTAAGTTGTAGAACATGATAAAGTAGGGGCTGCCATTAAGGCTTGTATATATGCCAATAACCTTGTGCATAATTATGCAGTTAACTACTCCTCTCCGCGCCACTCCGCTACCCGCATTTTTAATTTATTAAAAAAAATTACACATATTTTAAAAAAGTAACAAAACCAAATTATTTTCGATTGTATTGCAAAGCAGTACATATTTTTTTAGACTTTTGTTAAAAAATGAAGGAGTAAAATGGTTTCAACTCAACGATTTGGAGGTGATTTGGTGTTTTTTTTTCTTATTATGTGATACCGATACATAAATTCTGGCTAAACCAAATTACGTATCATATCATGTAGATTACTACCTTTTCAGATGTACTCGTAATTTCTCAGTAAATGCCGACGAAAAGTGTCTTCATCAGCACGCTGTTTTTAAGCATTTCTCGAGAGAGCAACCTTAATGAGAAATGAATTGAAAGTTACTGAAGAAGAAGCGGTTACAAAAATATTTAAGGCCCAAGAAAAATGGAAAATTATTATGCTGAAGCTGACTGAAACATAATTGGCGAAATGGTAAAACACAATAATTGGTTCGTATAATGAACAAACCTTTTTTTTCAGGATTGCATGATATCAAATGACTCCTCCCGCTCTGGGTGAAGCAGAAGGGAGTGTCAGACTCTTACTGACTAAAACCCATCCGTGTTCCTCCTAATGCCCTTTGCGTTCCAGGGCCGCGGTGACTCTTTCGAACAAATTCCGCAACCCTGGACAATGTACAACCCTGCCTGATCATTCGCTGAATACAGGTTTGGTGCTATGTTATGTTAAAAAAATAGGGAATTAGAGTAACTGTAGTATAAGTATTGAATGAGATAAAAATAAAATTCAGATCGTGTGAACTTGGTACGTCTTTGTCAACCGATGTCTTCGTCGCATACTCGAAATTTACTGACCTGAGACCATCTCTAACGTAAAGCTGTTACAGAAATGCCACGAGAGCCCGATCGACCGCCAGATTAAGCGCCATAAGTGGAGGTGGATTGGTCACACGCTCCGGAGGGATCCCGATCACATTCCCAAACAGGCTATGGACTGGAATCCTCAAGGGAAAAGGAAACGTGGCCGTCCCCGTCAAACCTGGCGACGCACCGTGTTGGCAGAAGCGACGAGCATCGGAATGACATGGAGCGAGGTGAAGCGTAAAGCTCAAGACCGTTGACGATGGAAGTCTACTGTGGACGCCCTCTGCCCCAGCTAGGGGACATAGGATCTTAAGTCAAGTTAAGTCAACTGAACTTGGTAGCTCTAGAGGTCTTACTAGTTCTTTAACTTTCATATCGTCAACATCTGAATAAAGACCCTAATAATATGAATACCAAAATGATACACAAACAAATTCGACATCTTCATTCCTACCAATAGTTTTATCTAAACATGCTGAATTCAACACCAAATCGTTTTACAATTTCAATACGGATTCCCAAAAAAACTTTATAGGAAGGAAGCTTCTTTGCCTTTGCCGACGCTGACTTGCAGTATCTGAAGTGAAATAAAAACTCCCATGGAGTGTCTATGGTGTGGGGATGGTAAAAAACCCACCCAGGCACCATGACTGTGGAGAATTGTGCTAAAAAGTGTGAGCTTAACGAGTGACGCCTGATGATTTGATGAATTAATTTGTATCTGACAGGTTAATTTTTTAAGGGCGTGTGGTGGTCTTAAATGGGCAAGCTATATGCTGTAGTTCATTTCGTACGACATGGTTGGAGATCTTGCAAGTTCTCCAACCATGTCGTACGACAAATTGAAATATTACCCTGTGTAATGCATAACGCAGGATAATATTTTAATTACTGAAAAGAGTTAGAATTTGCTGAAAGATCCGCGACTCTTTGAAAGCCCTTACAATGATCTGAGGATATGGTCGAAATGAGAACATTTGAGCCAACGTTTTGATATTTAAAAAAATAAAGCAATCTATACACACATAAAAATTCAGACATCCTAATGATATAAAATTCTTCCGTTACTGACAGACAACGCACAGCCGAAGCTAATGTTTGTAGAAGACTGAAATTTGGCATTTAGGTTCCTTGGAGAGTGTAGGGGATTACAGAGAGAAGGATTTCCCAAAATTCTTACGGGTACGGGAAAAAACGGGATATACGCGTACAAAGTCGCGGAAAAAAGCTAGTAAGTAATAAGCAGTCGAGTGCTTATGTGTGTATATGTAATTTACCTACTTAGATAATTTACAGAAACAAAGGATTTCGGATTCAGCTAAGTTAATTCCTAAGCTAATTCCTAAGTTATATTTTTTTATCAAAAACGTACTCAACCCAATTTTAGAAAGAAATTCCTTCTTGACACGAATTATAAAAACCTCAAGGGAGCACACTGCATGGCAAAAACCCCGGTAGCCAAACTAAACAGGGGTGCCACTTGACACCGGCAAGTGTTTTGTTAACAAAACTACAAATATTTGAAGTTATTTAGAAGGTTTCAACATGTTAACAGATGGTGGGAAATATTGGGAATCAATTAATGGAAAAAAATTTAGTCGTTCTTATATCATTGAGGAGTTCTTATATCATTGCCTATACACAAATTCAAGCGCTCGACGGCGATTATTTAATTTTATTATTTTAACAATACCTATTCATAGCGTGTTTCACATTGTCGGGCAGACGAGTTTTTAAAACACATGAAGCAATGGATCTGGAATTATTTTCGATTGTCGAGGAATATGCGATTTTATGAGTTTACGCAAGTAGGGTGTAGGACTTACGGCGAGCATTGGGTGGCTTGCCGTCCGATCAGAACCAGGCCTGGGTCGACGGCGCGCTGTGTTCTACGCGCGCCTCAAAGAGCTGTCAGCATAGACGGTGGGGCCCGCTAGGGCCAGTGCCTGCCAGGGTTGCGGAATCTATTTGAAAGAGTCATCGCGGCCATGAAACGCAAAGGGCATTAGGAGGAACACGGATGGGTTTTAGTCAGTAAGAGTCTGACACTCCATTCTGCTTCACCCAGAGTGGGAAGAGCCATTTGATGATTTCCCATCCTAAAAAAGAAGGGTATAGGACTTATGTAGACGATTCTAGTGGTTTTTCTCACGCTTTGTGTTTGCAAACTTTGCAGAGGAAAAACACTAATACTTAAATAATTAGACCCCTTTTGTTTGTACAAAATGATTTGATTTAGGCAACATCAGTTGCTGAACAAAGCCTATGAAAGAATACAACTTAATCTTTTAATATACCGAATAACATAAATTCATCAATACGGTGCGAGCATTTTCAACCTCGAGGTAAAAATTATAACAATACAGCCTTTATCAAAACCCCACAGAATTTATCAAATAAACATTGCTAATTATAAACTTTTGTTACTATAAAAGCGTTAAAAATCATCCTTTTTCACAGACGAATCCTTTAAAAAGAAATTAATTCGCTCAAACTACAATAGGACAATAATATTCACTATTGTAGTCATACAAAAGACAGTTTTACCGCCAAAAACCTTTATTGACCGGACATTTCGAAACACCACAAAAGTGGTACACTCATACCTACCAAATATGAACCTTAATGCACTGGAATAAAGTTTATAGAATAGTTTGTGAACCGCAAAGGTAAAGTTGTCGGAAAAATGTCCCGCAGCGCGAAAGAGTACGAGTGAAAAAGTTTCTCTATTGTTTTCGTTCAGTCGCTGATAGGTGGTATTTTTGTAAAAACATGATTTATTGTTGCCAATTGATAAAAAGGATGCGCTTTTTGGTTCTTCCGGTGTGAATAAAAATATTAAATTGGAAAAGAGTAGATGAAAGAAAATAATTAATTAACTTGTGAAATTAATGAGTGAAGAGATGTCCGTAACTATTGTAATTTATTTTTATCGTAAACGGCGAAAAAAAGCACCGCGAGGAAACAATATTCTAGAATCTATTCGAAGACATTTCTGACATCCATCAGCACGCGCTGCTGTGCCCGCGTGGTGGATTTAGAGGGGACTCGTGTCGGTAACTCTTGGGCCTTCCTCCATACAAACGCATTCCGCTGTTTTCTTCGTGGATAATGCTGCTAGAGCGATGATTTTTTTTCCAAAAAAATCAACATCGAATAAATACGTGCCTCTATCATTTTCTTTTTTCCAAAACTTAATAACTTAAAGAATTATGACAATCCAAAACCCGAAAAAATAGCCCGTTTTTACCGTTATGTTGAGACGACTGTTAGACAAATGTCATAAGCTTTTAACAAATTAGAAAAAAAACATAGATATAGTCTTCCTCTAAATTTTGATATATATTTTTTTTTAGATCAGTCTAGTTTTGAAGAAGAAAATAGCGGAATACAAAACGTATTTTCGTCAAGGTTTTTATAGGTAAAATAATAATTAGCCTCTGCTGCAGTTGTCGCTTTCGCACGTTACTTGATAGGGCGCAGCGCGACGGCATCGGCAATAGTTTCTTCAAATACCTTTTTTTCAAATTCCTCGGGACTAGAGTCCCCTCTTAAGTTCAGACCCCGGAAGAGAAGAAAGCCCTGTCCCAGCAATTAAAAAAAATTGCTGATTATGCTGTTATAACAATAGTAAGTCAACGAGTTATCGAAGAAAGACTACATAAATCTAGACTCGGACTAAAGTACCTCCTTTAAACCTGTTCAAATTATGCAAAGCAGGTACTTTCTCTGAGGTAAAACTCATTAAAAATATCCCAATACTGAATTTAAACGACTAGATGAAGTTGTTCCACGTAACAGGCGAGACAACAGTACGATATGCTCTCATACTGCGAGAACATCACTCATGCGCAAAAGTGTTTTCTGTATGGCTCCTATGATTTATAATAAACTGCCTAAAAGTTGGAGAGAACTGCCCTTGTCGCGTTTTAGAAATATATTGAGATTTTTTTTAGTTAATAAGGCGTATTATAATGTTTTAGATTTTTTAAACGAGAAGGACTTTCCTATTCCGACTTTTATTAAATATAATTTATAATAACGATTTAATTATGTGTTTTTTTTATTTTATTTTTTTTTCTCTTAATTTTGTTTGACTGCATGATAAAGAATGTTTACTGGACATAATGTAATTTAGTGTGAACTGTTATATCTTGACATTTGTATATAAATTCAAAATGACTATATTGTTATACTTACAAAATTTGTACGCCACTATTGGCAAAATATGGACGCGCACAATACGCTATTAATACCTTGCATGTCTGATTCGACAGTTCATGTAAACGCATATTTGACAAATAAATTATCTTTCTTTCTTTCTTTCTTTCTAAAAATATGCAATAATTATATTTTTTCAAACCCAAAATAACACCGTTAAGCCTTATTATATCAATGGTTGGTATGGGATGTAAGGGCATTCCAACCAAAAAAAGGTTTTATTAATTTGCCAACATCAACCCTTAAAACAATATGAATAGTGACTCTATCAAAGATGACAAACAGTTGACTATTAAAAATGAAACAGCCGAATATATTTCACCTCCAAAAGGAGTAAAATCCATTGCTGGTTTTATAAAGAAAATTGTAAACAAAAGCGTAAGCGACACAGCAAACGACTTTAAAGTTTTTAATCTTGATCAATGCAAGAAGAAAAATTCCACATCAAAATAAAATATTAATATCATTCGACGCCCCGTTGCGCAAGCGCAGTTATAGAAACATTTCACCAGATTTAACGCCCAAAAGGCGGCGTTATTGGGTTTGCATAAATTTTACATGAAATACGAAATTATTATGTCATGGGAAACGTTATGGGCGGTCGGGGTTATTGTTTTTTTTTAATATTTATGCGTTTTATGACGTCATTATTGTGATTGTTACGAAATTGGATTGGAAGTATAAATGTAAAACATGTGAGATCTTTCTTGCTAGCGCCATGTTATAATAACTGTATTGGCGGTTTCGCTTTCGAGATCTCAGAAAACTAGGTTATTTCTTTCGAAAGAACACTGGTCCAGGGTCATAGGATTTTTTCTTTTTCAAAGCCCTAAAAGTCTCCTAAAGAGACCAAAATCACAGTAAAAAAAAGTTACCTACCCATTGTTATTTCATAAGAAGCATATAAAACGGAAGTCCAAACAACCGGATACACCACCATAAACAAAAACAACCAATCAAAACAAATTCGAAATTAAACTGAAGTTAACCCAAACACATGTTTATCAAAAGGGTTAACAATTACATAAATTAATACATCCTCTTTATATAAAAAGTATATGTTTTTATATTATTGTACGCGTAAAATCACTTCCTCTATCATTTGAGTGTTTTTTCCCGCCATCTGACGCCATTTTTTCTTTCAAGATGTCCGCCACATATGTCGTTTGTAGCACGTGTTTAAAAAGTTATGTTTTTGGAACGAGCGGCTTATTAGACTTCATTGTAATTTGGAAATATCTTAACCAAAAATTGCAAAAGACACGCTTTGGGCTGGCTGTCACCTTATGGTAAATTAATGTAGTGCAATATTTTGACGAGTGTGTGACAGATGGATATCGATTACTGAGACTCTCCCAAATTAATTGTTTTTTTTTTTTATATAGTAAACGTAAAAACGGTGGCAATATCCTGCAGAGATAGCTTGCTTTGGGCCAAATAAATACGATTAATGATAGAACAGCCTTGCCTAAAATAATTTCAATTGTCAACTGCAGGTCCTAGATCATAACCCTCAACTAATTGAGATTTGCCTTATTTTATTCGTTTGCTGGGAGAAGAAGAATAAAGATTTTGGTGTTAGTCTAAGCAAACTAAAACTACTTAGATAAAACAAACTAAAACTACTTAGACTAACCAAACAGTACAGAAGTAAGTAATTGGCATGTAAACTTTTTACACGACTGCGAAGGAAGGGTTACGTTTTTGCAATCTGCTTTCAGTCCAGGCGCTCTCATAATCTTAATATGTTTTTTTTTTGGTTTTATGCATTCCTTTTCTCTTTTTTTTGTTTCTATTCATCATCCATTTCCACAGCCCTACTTGTGCCAATTCCCACGTCTCTGTGCTAGCCTCAACCAGATTAAACCTTCTTGGGCAATATTTTTTATCATTACTCCAAATTATTTCGCCCTCGTACGACACCCAACTCCCAAGTCATCACTTTAGCTCTACAGTTCAAAAAACTCGTCGGTCGTGACAAATCATCGTCATCATGTCTGCCCATCCAATCAAAGAAGAATTTTAAAGAGTCACGTTCGCGAAGGTGTGAGGAATGTCCTTAAACAGTTGACGACTAACTTAAGGCTATATCCATTTAAGGGGGATGCAACAGTGCAGCCTGTAAAGTTGACTCAAGTTATTTTGCAATGTACAGCTTAGTATTCGGAGTGACGGCTGATAGAACAGAATGGAAGAAAAAAACGTGTTGCGCCGACCACAAGTAACATAGGATGGGCAGGAAGATGATGATAGTTTTAGTATTCGTTTGTAGACCTTAAATTTTATTTTACCACTAGTTTCTCTCCGCGCATTCGTCTGCGTGAACTTCAGCTCGAAATTATAAAAATACGTGTTAAACCGGCTTAGAAACTATTCTTCTGCCAATTACATCTAAATCCTTTCAGTCGTTTTCGCTTGAAATAGTGACAAACATCCATCCAACATTCCAACCTCATGAACTTTCACATTTACAATATTAGCAGGATAGGATTGTTAGAAGTAGAATTACAATTAATGTATAACTAGCTTCTACCAGCGGCTTCGCCCGCGTGGTCCCTAGGGAACATACTCCCGGGATAAAAAGTAGCCCATGTCCTTTCTCAGGCTCTACTAGACTATCTGTATACCAAATTTCATTTAAATCGGTTCAGTAGTTTTGGCTTGAAAGCGCGACAGACAGACAGTTACTTTCGCATTTATAATATAAGTAAGGATTAATCAATTCAACTTGCATCAGTGTAAAAATGATCATTAAATCATGACATTTAGTTCCAGAAGCAGCTTTGAGAAATGTATTGATAATTTAATGGATAAAATGTAATTCGCAGTTTGGCGAATAATTTATTAATAACTAGCTTCTGCCAGCGGCATCGCCCGCATGGCCCCTACGGAACATACTCCCGGGATAAAAAGTTTATGTCTTCTCAGGCTCTAGACTATCTATGTACCAAATTTCATTTAAATCGGTTCAGTAGTTTTGGCGTGAAAGCGCGACAGACAGACAGACAGACAGACAGAATAACTTTCGCATTTAAAATATTAGTAAGGAAGTAAGGATTTATGCGTTACCTTAACTAGGTAATAATGCACTATAATGGCTAAAACCTCGGAACAATTGAATTTCTCGAGCGATCCTGGTGCGCTCCCCTTAACAATTTGACGACTAACTTAAGGCTATATCCACTTAAAGATGTTTAAAAGCTTCTGTCTCTTACATAATAATTTCATTTAGGGAACTAAGACAAAGGTACCGGAGCCCTGGGCTTTCGTGTGGGGGACGCTAATTGAGGGTCTGTGCCCGGCCTACGTGTGAATCTGGATCTATAGTTTCGGAAATATGGCTGCTTATAAAAAAAATAATTTGACATTTTAGATTTAAGCTATTAGGAGAAGCTCGTGGCGAAATACTAAAAGCCGCACGGGTCGATCTTCAAGGTTAAGCAACACTTGCCGAGGTCAATCTGTGGATGGGTGACCATATTAACTCCTCGGAAAGCACGTTAAGCCGTTGGTCCTGGCAGTTATTTGTAGATCTTTTACAGTCGTTAGGTACGGTTTGTCAGAAGCCAGAAAATCTGACTCCAATCTTGCCAAGAAGCACCGTTTTAGGTCTGGTAGGCAGCCGCTCCACGTAAAATACTGGTATTCAGCTGGATCCGGTTTGATTAGAAACCGACCCCAATATCTAAAATTCTTTTGAGAGACTGAGTGACTGACAGACCACGCACAGCCGAAACTACTGGTCGTAGAAAGCTGAAATTTGGCATGAAGCTTCCCCGCACTCCATAGAGAAGATTTCGAGAAAGAAGCACACAGAGGATTTCCCGAAATTCTTACGGGAACGGGAAAAACGAAACATGCGCGTACGAAATACGAAGTGGCTGGCAAAACCTAGTTCAATATTAAAATTAAATCAAATCTTAAAGTATAAAATTCATAACAACATGACTTATAGCTTGTGACTTATTAATAACAGCAGCACAGGTCACTTGCCAAAGTCAATCCGAGGATGGGTCAGTCTCAAATATGTTGTCGGCTTCCAGTATTCAGCTTCCAGTTTGATTAGGTAGCAATAGCTATATCTATCTATGTTGAGATCTCGTCCATACGCATCATGTCGTGTAGCTACCACAGCTTAAACTTATTTTCACGCCGTAATTAAGGCTTGTATACATGCCAATGACCTTGTGCATATAAACGGAGCTAACTACTTACTCCTCTACGCACCACTCCGCTACCCGCATTTTTAATATATTATAAAAAATAACACATATTTTAAAAACGTAACAAAACCAAATTATTTTCGTTTGTATTGCAAAGCAGTAAATATTTTTTTTTAGACTTTTGTTAAAAACTGAAGGAGTAAAATGGTGTCATCTCTACGATTTGGAGGTGATTTGGTTATTTTTTTTCTTATTATGTGATACCGATACATAAATTCTGGCTAAACCAAATTAAGTAGGTACCATGTCATGTAGATTACTACCTATTTTTTTCAGATGCAATTTCTCAATAAATGGCGATGAAAAGTTGCTTCATCTACACGCTGTTTTTAAGCGTTTCTCGAGAGAGCAGCCTTAAGTTAAACCGTAAAAATAAGCAATTCCATAAAAAAACGAGTTTCACACTTTTCAAATTAGTCATAACCAAGCTGTCGTAGGTCGTCAGTTGGCTGATTTCCAACACTTTTGGCTAATTTCTTAACGCGAGAACCGAACCTGGTACCGTATATTTATGAGTAAGCACGCGACTTCCGTACTGGTAAACAATTATTGACATTAAGATTCCCTTATTATATTTTAACGCGTGAAAATATATTTTATTTTGTCTCTTTGAAAAATGATTTGCTAAGTTCTATAGAGGGTGTTTTTTTATTGTTATTTTAAGTTGCGTGGATCTGTGCTTAAGATACTCGTAGAACCAAGACCAACAGTTCTAAATTATAAGTCTTTTAGTCGCGATTTAATTATTTACTTCGAAAGTATTTTTCCAAATGAAAGACACACCTAATTTGAACTTTTAAATATCTTTCTTCATTCAAAAACACTATGTTTTTTCTTTTCTTTTTCGCCATTTAATCTTGATTGACCTTCTTTGCAGAACTCTGAAAAACTTTTTAGTGCTTATTCATATTCATTTATTTGGCGTTCCACAAGGTACCTAGGTAAATACAGTGCTCAAAAAAAAGGCTTACAGCTAAGAACCGTAGTAGACCCTGTTAGGGCACAACAAAAGGAATTGTTATATTACATATTAATATAATTACATTAAAATAAATCGTAAAAAAACTAGTTATACATAATTCAATTTAGTTAATATCAATAACATAAATAATACTTCAATGGGTCCGGTGTATCTTGAAATAAAATTCAGTCTTGAATAGCTTGATTATTAGATTTTCAGTAGATGAGGTCTTTTTATCGGACCACTATCTCATCTGATGGAGCTCATTTACTGATAACTACAAACGGATCTAATCGTATTCACTCTTGATTTAAAGACCCGTAGGTTAAAGCCTCAGGAAGCACAGACTCCAGCAAGGATTTCCACTCTAAGTATTTCTATTTTTATTTAATTTTTTGTCGGTTTTAAGTAATCATCACTAAGGCACTTATTTAAATCTACTGAATGTCTTCTTATTCTCAAAAAATCTCCTGCAAACTTGCAGTCTCGTAAAAAGCCACACACCCTGTCCACGCCGGCTCTCGTTAGCGTGTTGATTTAATATCGAGTGGCGTTATTATTGGCTTATTGCCGGCGGGGCTTAAATTACAACGTACGGTCCCGGGTTCGACGCGCGGCTGAGCCACTTGTGTCCGCTACGTGTTTAAATGTTTTTAAATAGTAGTAATCGGCGTTTGTGTGCGTTGCAGTGGGTGGAAAACTTTAGGTAGTTGTTTTTTAAATACTTTTCTCTCGGAACATTTCTAAAACTGGGTGTTAGGATATAAGGACACCCATCGTAGGTAGATTTTGTATCAACCTCCGCGCCGGCAGCGGCTAATGACTACGAATACTTAGTGATAGGATCGAATGCGTTTAGACCTTTTCAAGTCTTTGGCATTCCGTCATTTTCCATGTCCTGAATAAGGTCAAAGCAAACCTTTTACTTCGACAATGTGTTCTCTTAGTATGTGTTCTGACAGAAGCTATTACAAATGAAACCAATTCGTCGAATTATCCACATGAAAAGCATATTCGCTGATCCTGTCTAAGATATCTTCATTCTCAATTTGGCCATTTATAGAGGTTCACCATAAAACTTATTCTGTGCTAAGTTTTCCCTTCCAGGCACATATAAATATTTCCCATACTACCCTGTTTGGCAGCGGCCCAACAAGCCGATAAAACCTGCAAAATAAAAGGAAAGCATGTGAGCCTACCGCACGGATACACAGGCAGTGGTCCAACAGTGCACAATGGCGCTGTTGATACAACTGATGACGTCAGAGAGGACAATGCGGACGCGGGCTCTGTTTGTACAATGTTCGCTTTGGTGGCTAAAGGGAAGCATGTTCAGTGGTAGTTTCTGAAATGGTATTACGATGAGTAGACTGTGGCTAATCTAAGTGTCAGAATTTCTGACTTCTGACGATCTTGATAACTGCCAAAGATCTACAAACAACTGCCAAAACCAATAGCACAACGTGTTTTCAGAGGAATGCGAAGCTCTTGGTATGAAATGAAGGGTTTCCCCCACGGACTGACCTGAACAGGTGTTGCTTAAACTTGAAGATGTCCCCTGCTGATCTAGATTGCTAAACTTTTTAGTTTGAAAGCATGTGAGCCTACCGCACGGACACACAGGCAGTGGTCCAACAGTGCACAATGGCGCTGTTGATACAACTGATGACGTCAGAGAGGACAATGCGGACGCGGGCTCTGTTTGTACAATGTTCGCTTTGTTGGTTAAAGGGAAGCATGTTCGGTGTTAGTTTCTGATATTGTTTTACTGTGGCTAGTCTAAGTGTCAGAATTTCTGACTTCTGACCAACCTAACAACTTTCAAAGATCTACAAATGACAGTTGGGACTAAAAGCTTAACGCGCATTTCAAAGCATGGAGGTATCGTGGTATGAAAAGGACTGTTACCCGACAACGGACCAACTTTGGCAAGCGTTGATAATGCTTGAAGTCCGACCCGTACTGCTATATAGTAGGTATACTTATGTATTTATTATCTTCGCCTGTAAACCACATTATGGTTGATTTTGCCAATGGATCGATCAACATGCGGCTGACGTGTCCCGTATAGGTAAGATTGGCTACTTTTTGGGTGACATTCGCGATTTGTGTATCGAAGCCTTACTAAATCTTCTTGCCTAACATTTGAAACTCAAAGTGAGACCACGGAACCCTTATTTCTTGCGGTTTTTTTTCAAAAATCGTGAATGGTCAGTAACTGTCTAAAGTTGATTATAACTTCCTAAATAGTAGAAAGGCTTGGCTTAAGCAGGTATCGTTACAGGAAACCCGTTTCTGGTTAAAAATCATTCAGGTACATGGTGAGCATCCTATCCACACGCACAAAACGTTTTGGGAACACATTCATAGTGCGTACAGCTAAGGAGTGGAATTCTCTGCCAGAATCTGTGTTTCCTGATAGCTACAACCTGGGAGTCTTTTAGTCAAGAGTCAATAGGTTACTTCTAGGCAAGCGTGCTTCATCTTCGACCTCATCATCGCTTACCATCAGATACTGGTCAAACGTGTGCCTAACAATAGTAAAAAAAGGTATCTAAATCGTCGACCAAGAGAAAAACCTAAAATTCGTACTAAGTGAAAAAACCAAAAGCTTAAAAATATTCCACGTTTCGTAGATCCAGTTCAAAGCTACCCCTTAACACATCTGTTTATATTTTCAGCGGCCGCCGGTCAGTGTTTGACGAGTGCTGCTTATCGCGACCCCGTGCTGCCAGGGGCACACTACATTTTGTCAGGACTAATAATTTTATACGCTCCTACACCAAGCAAGTTTGCTGCTTTAAGAAGAAATGCTGGCGGCGAGACTTTGTATGTTAAAAGTCATATTTCGAGGTTTGGCTCTCGACTGTTTTCTCCTCCAATATTGGATCGATTTAAGAGATATTTCACAAACTGAATAAGACGCTGATATATGCTGTGTCCCTATGTTCTCTTTTTTGATAATTTATTAACTGTATAAGCACTAGAACTCTCACAAACGGCTCAAAATTGTCCGATACATCGCTGTCAACAGAGCCCTAGTGTACAAATTTGGCAACTATTAATCAAAAAAGGAAAACATAGAGACACAGTATACATCCTTCTTATTCAGTTTGTGAAATATCTCTTATATCGGTCCAATATTGGAGGAGAAAAAAGTCGAGAGCTAAACCTCGAATTATGACTTTTTACATACAAAGTCTCGCCGCCAGCATTTTCTCTTAAAGAAACTAAAGCTTCTTTTGGAGATCAGCAGTGCAAACAATAAAGATGATTCTTATCTAGAAGAAGCATTACTTCTTCCTTCTTTTCGAAAATATCCCACAAGAGGTAGATACTAGTCTATTGCTAAGACCGATATGTAGACAGATTTTTAAATAGTCAGATAATTTTAAACTAAAATAATATGCCTGTTTGACACATTTTCTTAACAAACGCTGCTAACCGCCATTTTTATTCCTCAGGTAAAAATTGCCTGAATATTAAAAAAAAAACTGGCCAAGTGCGAGTGGGACTGTGCAAAGGGTTCCGAACAAAAAATATGAAAAAAATATGTTTAAAAACTAACAGTAAGCCCTTTCATTTGATATGTCACACGATGTTGTTCAAAAACTTTTTTTTTTAAATTTTCTAGTTTGACCCCCAAAAGTGACCCTCATACTAAAAATTTAATAATTTACGTAATGCGTCCGTGTTTGGGTCACAGAAGTCCATATGTGCACCAAATTTTAACAGAATCGGTCCAGTGGATCCGGAGAAAACTGGCTGTGACAGACGGACAGACAGACAGACACAAGTTTTTTGTTCGGAACCCTAAAAATCAGCTCTGTGTTCAGATATTATTATTATTTTTGTTAAAACATTCGAGACAGTACACAGTACAAATTAACACAGCAAAGAAAATTTTCGCATTCACTACAAGATTAATCAGAAGTTTCAAAATAACCTCCGAGGCATACTCCCGAATGTGTGTGACCCCTGCTGATGGCCACAATATTTGCGCTGTTATTGTGCCGCTAATTGGTAGGCACATGAAACATTGTTGTCGTAACGTTTTTGTTTGTTTGTTGTTTATTTGGATGTTTTAATCCAATCGCGGATTACACGATTTAAAATTCAAGACATATTTTGTAGCATGGACACTGGACACATGAGTTATATGTACCTACGTATCACTCATCTTATGACGTGATTTCGGATCACTAGTGCTATTCTATAAGTGTCTCGACAGGGGAATCCGAGGTGAGGTATCAAATTCGAATTTGTATAAGTCTTATGTTCAGCTCAGGTGAAGCTTGATATCGAAATAGTTATTTACAGAATCCACTAGCAGCAGATCAAATACACTTATAACATTACTGCAATGTGGATACACTCTTAGCGGCTAATAACTATGATGTCGTGAAATAGTATAATAATATTGAACTTATGCAGTTTTTTTGGATTGAACTTTTCTACGGTTTTTTTTTATTTGTGATGGGTTTGTTCTTGACTCTAGTCTAGGTCAGAGATGACAGAGACAAAGTCTACGATGAGCGAGCTTACCCAGAAGGAGCCTGTGCACTCTAACTTTGAAGAGATTAGGGTTGTAAGCGTTTGGAAACACGGACGCAGGCAGAGAGTTCCACTCCTTTGCTGTGCGCATTATAAAAGACGTTTGGAAACGCTTAGTGCGAATTGGTGGAATAGTAACAAGGTAGGGGTGGTAAGATGCTGTGCGTCTGGATGTCCGATGGTAGAAGGGGGCCGGTGGGATGAGGTCGTGGAGTTTTTGTTCACCGAAGTACAATCTGTAGAAGACCGACAAGCAGGCAACCTTACGGCGATGAGCCAAGTTCGAGTAGTGGATGAGTAGATGGTTCGTGTAGTGGCGAAGATTCAAAGAAAGAAAGGCAAGAATATCGACACGTCACAATTACAACACGAGTAAAATGATCTAAATATTATCGTCGGGAAATCAATTTAACTAAGTGAGTTGATGTCAGGAACTATACTCATACCATGGTTTTAGGATAACCGCTAAACTCTGATTTGGGAATTTGAAGTTGAATATTTGGCAATCTCTTCATTAGCATCAAAGTACACATTATTGCTGCTACATTATTCGCTCCAAATAATCAATTCAGAACACTCTAACATGGTTTCCAATCGATATTTTCATAACCAAACGTAACCGTTGTAATGGCTAAAAATACATTACTTATTTCATCACGTTTTAATAAGCTAATCCTCTCCCCGAGCTAATCAAGCTCAATATTGACATTACAGTGATGATAGATGACATCATCTCACCAATTTTGAGCTCTCCCTTTAAATAGCTCATCATTTTGAGCTCTCCCTTCAAAAAGTTCATCATTGGCTGTTTGCGTGACCAGATCAGACGGCACGTGCCTCATATACTGATTAAAATGGTGTAATGGGTAGTGTCAGGGGTTCCGATGTTAATTTATGTAGTATATTTTGAAATAAGCAATGCTCATTCATGATATTTTGTTTGGGCATTACGTAGTGATCACTTATTTCAATGGTTTTAAAAGTATTTAGTGATGTTTTGAAGAAGAAAGAAAGAAAACATGTTTATTTGGCACACACAGATACACACAATGTACGTACAAAATTAAGACTTAATTTTGAAACAATAACATTGTGTGCCTCACAGCTGCGCCAAATAGGTCCAGTTCAGCTAAATGCTAGACAACTAGGAGTTGCTTGACGCTGGTTTTTCAAATGAATCTTACTTATAAGATGGCTAGAACCGTCTTCATTAATTAGTATGTTGTAGTATTTTTAACCCAAAGGTTGACTGGTAGAGTACTTATGCCTTTTTCATTGATATATAAAAAACCCAAAATACACACTCAGCATCTCAAAAACGTCCGCAAACAACAAGCGCAATTTGTATAATTGTGCGCTAGTTCCAAACAGTCTTGCATCGCTCGCCATACTGCACTGCTTCAACTTTAAGCGATCCGTGTAAAGTTGAATTTGCAAAAAAAAAATTGTGTATGGTATAACTACACACAGCTCACACATGACACTTGATACATGTCAGTTTTTGACGACAGTTTCGAGTGTTGCATTTGTTCGAGACTGTGCATCTTGGGTTTTTTATATTATATCAATGGCCTTATTGTATTAAATCCGCCTATGTACACTCCGGATAAAAATGTAATAATTTCATAAACATTTTTTCAAAATAAAATGCTTTTCTCTTCAAATGTGTTGGTTGAAACAAAGCAATATATTGATTTTAGGACATTTCATAAAAAATTGAGTATGCCAAATGGAAATACATTTTGCATTTTGCGGAATGAGCTCCTTCCTGAAAAATGGTGGACATCCTACCCACACGCACAAAACGTTTTGAGAACACTTTCATTACGCGTACAACCAGGCAATGTGATTCCCTGTTGGAGTCTTTTGGATATATAGGCGTGTGATATTTGATACAAACGAGTAAAATACGAACACATATGGGGAAAAAGTAGCCTGCAACTGCGTCATTCAAACTTCTTGGCTTACTTGACTTAAGATCCTATGTCCCCTAGCTGGGGCAGAGAGCGTCCACAGTAGACCTCCATCGCGAACGGTCTTGAGCTTTACGCTTCACCTCGCTCCACGTCATTCCGATGCTCGTCGCTTCTGCCAACACGGTGCGTCGCCTGGTTTGACGGGGACGGCCACGTTTCCTTTTCCCTTGAGGATTCCAGTCCATAGCCCTGAATGTGATCGGGATCCCTCCGGAGCGTGTGACCAATCCACTTCCACTTACGCCGCTTGATCTGGCGGTCGATCGGGCTCTCGTGGAATTTCTTTAACAGCTCTACGTTAGAGATGGTCTCAGGTCAGTAAATTCCGGGTATACGACGAAGACATCGGTTGACAATGACCTGGACCTGGATTCAAACTTCTACCCCTTGACAAATTCAATAATCGTTCTACATAAATTTAATACCTACACAAGCCGCCATATTTCACGACGTCGCAGTTATTAGCCGCTAAGGGTGTGTCCACATTATTTCCGGCTCATTGGCTCAACGAGATGGGGTGGCAGCCCTTCTATTGGCTATAAATTATCGAGGCAGTTCGAAACTCATCAGTTGATGGTGCGTATTGAATTAATTTGGTCGTGCATGGTAAATAGATGGTACTTTTTTATTGCGTTTTACCCGACTGTTTCAAAAGGAGGGTACTGTTTTTCTAGTTCACTAGCTTTTTCTCAAATATATTGGGTTCGACTTTGAGTTTTTTTTTAGTTTTGTTATGGGTTTGCTCTTGACTCTAGTCTAGGTCAGAGATGACAGAGACAAAGTCTACGATGGAGCGAGCTTACCCAGAAGGAGCGTTCACTCTAACTTTGAAGAGATTATGGTTGTAAACGTTTGGAAACACAGACGCAGGCAGAGAGTTACACTCCTTTGCTGTGCGCATTATAAAAGACGTTTGGAAACGCTTAGTTTAGCCTAATCCTACTGAATACCATTCTTTTACATACATGGCACGATCCAATGACTGGATAACACGATTATGTACTACTACCTGCCGCCCGCCGCTCCGCCCGCCTGCGTGAATGTCGAAAATTATCCTGAAGGTACATACTCCCGGGATAAAAAGTTCTTTCTATGTGCTCTTCCAGATTATAATCTACCTCTGTGCCAAATTTCATTAAGATCCGTTCAGCCGTTCTGACGTGATTGAGCAACAAACACTTATCCAAACTTTCGGAAGTATAGATATTAGATGTTTGTATTTATTTCTCTTTTTAATCTTTGTAGGTGCCTGATCAACAACAAGAGATTTTCAAGGAAGCCTTTCAATGTATCATTAAGCGTTCTGCCATGATTCTCCATTTGGAGTGAGGTGCTAATTACTTATTAAAATTCTGGAAGGGTAAAAACTTTTTCAGATTTTCAGTTTAGTTATCCAAATATAAGCTTTAAAATAAGACATCTATACTTACTTATACTTATACACTTATATCTACACTAATATATAAAGCTGAAGAGTTTATTTGTTTGTTTGTTTGCTTAAACGCGCTAATCTCAGGAACTACTGGTCCGATTTGAAATATTCTTTTTTCTTTCAGTGTTAGAGAGCCCGTTTATCGAGGAAGGCTATATCATCACGCTAAAACCAATAGGAGAGAGAGACCAAAAGAAAATTGTGACGCAGACGTAGTTGCGCGGGTCAGCTAGTAATTATATAAGTCCGAATGACGATGACATTTGCTAGCGACCATGGAAGAACAAAACGCGCACTCCCCGCGCGACCCAATATTCAGTAGTATTTTGTACTTTCCATATTATTCTATTACTTTAAAAATAAATGTTTTTTTTTTGGTAGCTTAATTTATGGAAGTATTTATTCTATCTTTAAAACCCCTAATACATCAAGAAAGAAACTTAAAATAAAAAAAAATCCTAACTAAAATAAACTGTTTATTAAAATTATCTTTGAGCTAGTGCAAATTTCATTAAAATACGCTCGGCGGGTTAAGTCCGATGCTCGTTTTTACGTCCGTGTAAGACATAAGTTTACAATTTAATTACACTATGTTGAACGAATAAACTCAATTTTTTTTCCAGTCAAATTATTAAGAAAAATGTCTTGTGTAGCATATATTTTTTCAAAAAATTACGAGTAGCCGTTTAGACATGATGCTCATTTAAAAATCAGCTACTTAACCGTATCTGCGCCTTAGCACAAATGTAGAGAATTAGCCTTATTAAAATTCTACGACGAATTAAGTGAAGCAAAAAAGCGTAAAAATATTCCAAAACCTTAAAAAATTCAAACGTTCTAATTTCAATATTCAAAAAAACAAACGGAATTCCATCGGTGCCATGAATTAGTTTTAAATAACGGCGCGTGCGCTGCACCCTCTTCAGAATAAAAAACCCTTCGTATTCAAATTAACAAAACATTACTGTGTATTCCTGCTTCAATTATTTTATTCGCGTTTG
Organism: Lacanobia wlatinum; assembly: GCA_947578705.1. Classification (NCBI taxonomy): domain Eukaryota; kingdom Metazoa; phylum Arthropoda; class Insecta; order Lepidoptera; family Noctuidae; genus Lacanobia; species Lacanobia wlatinum. Next base: position 4,474,472 of record OX388035.1, read on the forward strand.
TTGAAAAAATCACCCTACTTTTTACCCAAGCAAAAAGTCACTCCATCCACACAGATATAAAGTTGATTTTTCTTCAGCAATAATTTACCCGCCGTCTTCAAAGGGAAATGGACTTTAACGTAACTTACATAGGTTTGATATTTGTATGAGGCTAGTAGGGTGGTGTCGGTTGTAGTGATGCAAGTCAATATGAAACAAAAAGGTGGCACGCGCCCTGCGTACGCGCAAGTACGGGGTATCTTCCCTAACCATCGGAGGGTGGGGTAGGGATGTCACTGTGCTTTTATCGATACGTTGAATAAAGTGTACCCTTTTTGCTTTCAGATTCGAACTTTGATCTGCCATTAATTTAATCTAAAATCACTTGTTTATATGTTTTTAAAAGTAAAATCTAGAAGTTTTCATGCAAAACCAACATTTTTACCCTGGCAGAAGGCTACAACTGACTAGACTATAGTAGTATAGTATTTCCAGCAATAAGTGCACCGTGCAAGGTCCCACTAAGATAAACCATGGCAATAAGACCGCCAGACAAGACCAATAAATTGTATCAAAGTATTTTACAATCAATATCAACAGCACAATTTGATTAATCCTTACTGAATATTGTAAGTAGCAACTGAAGCTAAATAAAACTTATTAATTACGGCAAAAATCTCCAATTCATACACTATTCTATCAAATAAAGATACAAATTCCAACATTATTATTTTTATCTCCTTTATTCAATAAAAATTCCTATAAATTACATTTTTAAATATTTCATTTAAAAAAAGTATTAAAAAAAAAACATTTAAAAATATAAAAAATAGTAGCCCACCGGTATCAGGAACAGGGTCTAAGCTACCGGTGGTCAGGGCTCCTGAGAGAGGAACCTTCTAACGATGCGCGCCGTGTCCAGGAGTACTGCTTTCTGGATCAAGCCCTTGATCTTATTTTTATTATTATTATAACATGTTTTTTCAAAATTCTTAACCTAACATCGACAAAAACATCGACACCTGACTCCCATCTCTATGATGGCTCGTGTCACAGGGCGCGGCGCATGCGCAGGTGATGTTCCGCTCGCCCGTCCATGCCCAGTTGCCCACTGTTGCCCACACCTGGGCAGATCCAGCGATTAGGATTTACGTACTTATCTACTGCACCTACAATCTTTTTAACGTGCTTTTTTGTATCTTTTGTTTTATTGTAAAGAAGTGAAAGTTTCGTGAAGGGAATTAATGAAAGTGGTTTGACATTGTAACCTACAGGAATAAAATGATGGGAAGGGACTAACAGCTCAGTATTAAAAAAAGATTTTTTTTTTTAACTTTTAGCTTTTTGGCAATTTAGGGCCAATTTTTCAACAGTCCGATAACTTTCAACTGGGGAATAAAAATGGCGGTTTGACAGTTTTGCGTAGAAAATAAATAAAAGAAAAGAAAGAAAAATGTTTATTTGGGACTCGCACAAGACATATACATCAATCAATATATATATAAAAGTAAGATAAGCAAAAACTTACCGTCAAATCCGTAAACCATAACCGTATAATAGACCAAATCATGTATTAAAAAATATATCTGAGTTGTTATTAAAAAAAACCGGACAAATGCGAGTCGGACTCGCCCACCGAGGGTTCCGTACAAAGTAGGTACATTTTACTTTAAATAAAAACTATATATTTTTTATGATTTAATTACAAATGCATAGTTTTAAGATTTTTCCCTATACTTGTAGTATAAGACGGTATTAAGAACTTGTCAAATTTCATAGTTCTGGATAAAAAAGGTAAAAAAAAACCTTTAAATTTGATCCCCTCAAAATATACGTTTTTTTTTTGCGGCATTAACGGCCTTATCTTGTGTTTACGTTAACTTAGAAGTTTGATTTTTTCTCAGCTTCAAGGGACTGTAGACCTGAGTATGTGCTTTTAATTTCAGCTCGATACCTCGCCGCGTTCCCGAGATAAAGGATCAGGACAGACAGACGAACGGACGGACAACAAAGTGATCCTCCTTTGGGGATCCGTGTTTTCCTTTGAGGTATGGAACCCTAAAAAACAGTTATTAATCGCTCAAAGAAACGCAATGTAAAAACAGAAAAAAACAATGCAGTATCATAACTCATAAGACAGTTTACACGAACTGAGTAAATTAGCCAACATTTTACCATTCTTCTGAGGCAGTCGAGTAAAAACAAGCATCGAACCATTTTATTTTCGGAAATGTTTTCTCAGTCTACCATTGTACTCTACCACTCGAAATTAACCATTAAGTATAATTTAACCTTCACAATTAACATCTCTGTAACATCACAATGTTGGTAACACTGAACACACCATTCAGGTTTAGCCGCTGTTTAGCCAAACAAAGGTGTACCAACCTCACCACGGTAACTCAGCTTGCTTATGGTTCACAAATCGATTGTGGTTGCACAGATTGAAAAGAAACTTGTAAATGAACGCCAATTTAATCTTGAAGCTTATTGGGCATCTAATTTGAGGTCATTAGTGTGTTTTAAAATGAGTAAAGTATTGCGAAGATGTTGAAGAATAATAAAATGGCGCCCGTCTTTATGGTAACAACAATACTTGCTTCTTGTATGCTTCCGTGTTATTGCTAGTTTTAATTTAAGCTGTTTTAATTTTCTTGAGGAGGAGACTTGGGTTCGATTCTCGGGTCGGCCGAAAGTATTTATTTATTATATCTCCGGTAAAGTTTGACCTTACTTGACATAAGTTCCTGTCTCCACTAGATGGGGCAGAGGCCGTCCACAGTGCGCCACCATCCCGAACGGTCTTGAGCTTCGCGCTTCATTTCGCTCCAGGTCTTTTCTAATTGCGTCGCTTCTGCAATGATCGTCCGACGTCAGGTCTGCTTGGGGCGACCACGTTTACGCTTTCCTTGGGGATTCCAGTCTAGGGCTTGCCTCGTGTTTAGGATCCCTTCGGAGCGTGTGGCCGGTCCAGTTCCACTTGCGGCGTTTGATCTGCTGGTCGATAGGAGTCCCACCGCAGCGTTCCCATAGATCTTGGTTGGAGATTTTCTCGGGCCAGTAAACACCGAGGATACAACGAAGAAATCGGTTGATAACGACCTGGAGTTTGTGCAAGATGTCCTTAGTGACCTTCCATGTCTCACATCCGTACAGCAACAACACGGTTTTATACAGAGCAAAGGTTACACACACATAGTTATAAAATAAATCACAATGAAACAAGTGCCTTAAGTTTAATGTTGGGCTTTAGGAATTCCTCAGCCGGGAATTTTCCAATTTTGCAGGTGTGAAAACCCCGTGCCTCAAAAATCACGTAAACCCGTTGTTTCTGCGTTTAATCTCTCTCCGATGGTGTCGAATAGTCATCCGATCAGACTAGAGCGAGAGTGAAGGGAGAACCAGTGCTCCTGAGTTTGGGCACACACTTGCGCATTATAATACTGCATTGAAGATACAGAAAGAAAAGAAAGTTAAAGTATTTATTTGCGCCAAGCATGACGCATAGGTACCAAAAAATAAATAAAATAAAATTAGATTATTAGTATTTATTGTTCTAATGCGAATGTTGGACTGCCAAAAAGACGGATGAAAATAGATTGCATGTAGCGGAGATGAGAATGTTGAGATGTATGTATGGAGTAACGAGAATGGATAAAGTGAGAAATGAGTACATTAGAGGCTGTTTAAAAGTGGCGCCAGGGCGGAAAAGTTAAAAGGGAATCGCTTGTCTTGGTATGGTCATGTGAAGAGGAGGGATGAAACGTATGTAACTAGAAGATTTATGAACATGAATGTGGATGGATGGAGAGGGAGAGGAAGGCCAAAAAGAGAAGGATGGATTGTGTGAGGAGCGATATGAAAGAAAAGGGACTTAGTGATAGAGTGACGACTGATAGAACAGAATAGAAGAAAAAAACGTGTTGAGCCGACCCCAAGTAACATGGGATGAGGGCAGGAAGATGATTGTTCTAATGCGAATAGAATGTGACTCTAAAAGACAACACCAATTACTATAAAACAGCATTAAGTACCTTAATATAGTAACATTCTTACCTACTAGGTACTTATTAAGTTTTAAATAATTACGTTGTTACAATGTATTTCTTTGCCGTCCACATTCAGGAAGGGAAAGGACTTGTCGCTCAGGAAGCTTCAGTACAATGGGAGAGGGAATTATACCGTATGTTACAATATTACATACATTAGGCACATGACTGTCGAGAAAGTTCCTGCGGTCGAACAAACGGTACTGTTTGTCAGGCCATGACAATAGCGGTTTTGTGTAAGCGGTAGATCGCTATTGCTTACGTATGTAAATTCGCTTTTGATACATATTATTGTATCCTCATCTCTTTAAAGTCAGAGTGACCAGGCTCCTTCTGCGTAAGCCCGCTCCATCGTAGACTTTGTCTCTGTCATCTCTGACCTAGACTAGAGTCAAGAGCAAACCCATGTCAAATGAAAAAATGAAAAAAAGAAGTTCGTAGTTTTGGGCTTAGTTGCGGGCGTATTCTACTCCGTATCACCTATGGACTTACGATTAGTCCCGAACTTAAACTAAGAACGTCGTTGTAGCGGCATCAATGCCGTCACAAGAAAAACTAACAGAGAAAATCTACATCGCAATAAAAAGAACTGCGACGCCATCTATCCAACTAGCAGCGAACTACTACGTTGGAATCCTGCATCGCGCAAGCAGAGTTTACCGTGCGATTCGAACATATATATCAGCCCGAAGATTAAGTATCGGGCAGTTGCCCACACCGGACACAACAACAGTCCGATCGGAGGATCCTCCCTTTTCAATGGAGGTTTGCGGGACTTTACTCTCTGTACCGCATACCCTCCAAATCACTAATTCTTAGTGGTTAGGTGATACGGGGTAGAATACGCCCGCAACTAAGCCCGAAACTACGGACTTCGGGCTTAGAGAGTAGCCCCTTGATCTCTCCCCGGCTGTGGCGGATTGTCGTTCCTTCGGACTATGAAAGTGATAAAAGAGCAAGTGCATCAGCGCTGATAGGTAATATCCGATGAGATTGGCCGCTATGGCCGAAATCGGTCAGGAGGACTATTGGTATACTACTATCTATTAATATTGTATTTTGAAACTATAAGTAGGTATAAGCGACACACGCGGAATGATGATGTCTGCAAGACAACTAAGGTTACCGACATAGCCCGAAGGATCGCCAAACTAAAGTGGCAGTGGGCAGGGCGCATTGCTCGCAGAACGGATCGTCGATGGGGCCTTAAAGTTCTGGAGTGGCGACCGCGTACCGGAAGACGCAACGTTAGAAGGCCTCCCACAAGGTAGACCGATGACCTGGTGAAGGTCGCGGGTAGCCGATGGATGCGAGACGCGCAGCACCGGTCGTTGTGGCGACACTTGGAGGAGTACATATACTTAAGTACATATATTTTAAATTTTAATTATTTTAAATATTTCTTTAAAAATAAAAATAAAACATTTAAAATATAAAAAAGAATCCCACCGGTATCGGGAACAGGGTGCAAGCTACCGATGGTCAGGGCTCTCGAGAAAGGAACCTCCTTACTATACGCGCCGTGTCCAGGAGTCCTGCTTTCTGGATCAAGCCCTTGATCCAGCTGCCCAACGAGAGCCTCTTGAGATATTGTGCTACCCGTTAAGTGTGTCTCTCAGAGATCTACAATCTAGAGGTACAGGTGACCCTCAATCCAGAACTGTCGGCCGTCCACGGACCGTACTCGGCAAGCATTGTTTAACCTTGACCATAGACTTGAGTGGCTTTTATTATATAACCACGAGACCCTTATGAGTTTTAACATAATTTACTTTCAGTAGACCTACTATAAGATTTGGATATCTGAGAGTAGCTGATTTTAAAATGAGAATGTTGTAATGCTGGTCGTATTTTTTTGGAAAAAATATGTGTCACAAGCTGACCCGCGCAACTTCGTCTGCGTCACAATTTTCATTGCTGCTCCGCTCCTATTGCTTTTAGCGTGTTGATATATAGCTATAGCCTTCCTCGATAAATGGGCTATCTAATACTGAGAGTTTTTCAAATCGGACCAGTAGTTCCTGAGATTAGCGCGTTCAAGCAAACAAACAAACTCTTCAGCTTTATATATTAGTATAGATTAGACTATTTTCTTTATAATTTGAAATGCATTTTTTGAGATTTTCATTCGTTCAATATAATTTTGTAAAGTTATGTCTAACACGGACATAAACACGATAATCGGACCAGAATCGCCGGGCGTATTTTGATGGAATTTACACCTACCTCAAAGACAATTTAACTATCTACATTTTTATTGTTTTGCAAATAACAACATTTCAATTTTAATACTGTACAAATTGTAACAATTTCTTGGATAAATAAAAATTATTATTATTATATTATTATTATTATTTTGATACACGGTTATTTTTTTTTAAGTCTTAGAGGTAATACAATAGGGTAAGTACAAAAAACTACTGAATTGTGTGTCGTGCGAGTGTTACACGAGTGCGCAATTTGTTCCCTCAAGGTCGCTGGCGTATGTCGTCGCCTTAAGTAGCTACAGACGTATTGGTATTGGTCAGCCTGTATGTTTCTTTCAAGTTTGTCGAAAATAGATTAACTGAAAGATACATACATATAACCATCCTAACGTTAGGCAAACTAGATTTCCCGATTCTGTCACAAAAATATAATCTAAAACCCGATTCAATCCAGTCCATTTCTCAGGAGATTTACATGAGTCAGGAAGCCAAATGAAGTTGGTATCAAAAGAGCAGGCTGGTAGCAGTGACGTGTGTCCGTTATTCTTAGTGGGCGGTTAGCAGTTAAAGCAGGCGGCGCCGCGGGCGACGGCTATAGCACGCACTTGGAACGCGTGCCGACTTACTATTTAGTAGCCACAGAGTAGTTTTGACAGAGGTTACACGATTTTAAGGAGGAAGGGGATTAAATACTTCAAATCATGACGAAAATGAAGAGGTAAAAATTAATTTGTTTCAGTTCACTCAAGACCTATGCTTGTCTTCCACGGTGCAGTGTCTTTGATGTCTATTATATTTTGAGAAATATTTACTATTATAATTTCTAAAATATCACATGGCTGCCTTACTTGTAAAAATAAGCTTACAAAACATATATTATTACACTGATTCGCCGATTTTTATCATGTATACTTATTACTTAACTTATATATATATATCTATATCTATACTAATATATTAAGCTGAAGAGTTTGTTTGTTTGTTTGTTTGCTTGAACGCGCTAATCTCAGGAACTACTGGTCCGATTTGAAAAATTCTTTCAGTGTTAGATAGCCCATTTATCGAGGAAGGCTATAGGCTATATATCATCACGCTAAGACCAATAGGAGCGGAGCAGTAATGAAAATTGTGACGCAGACGAAGTTGCGCGGGTCAGCTAGTAATAATATTATAAAGAGGAAAGATTTGTTTGTTTGTTTGAAATGAATTGGCTCCGAAACTACAGGACCGATTTGAAAAATTCTTTCAGCAATGGATAGCTACATTATCAGGGAGTAACATAGGCTATTTCTTATCCCCGTACTCCCACGGGAACGGGAACTACGCGGGTGAAACCGCGTGACGTCCACTAGTTTTCTATAAAGAGGTTTTAATTTAAAATCTGCTAATCAGTAGAAGTTAGTTAATAGTTTTTGTAAATAGTTACACCTTATGTTTATAATATTCTCGATTGATTTATTTATATCTACTGAAAATTGTCAAGGAAATAACTGGACATCAAAAGCCATCAGTCATCAGTAGCCAAAGAAGTCTCTTGTCGAGAATTGAATCATTAAAATCAATAAAATGTTATTCAATTTGAATAAACCATCATAATAGAAACTCTTACAAAATCTGGGAATTAATATCCCTAATAACCTAAACCCTAATATCCCAGTATCAAAAGTTCTCTACATAAACATCCTAATCTATCTTTCTTTTTAGCGACACGCGCGGCCGATCTGCGGCAGACAGGCGAACAGACGGACAGGCGGACAGACGGACCACCCGATCTCTAATCAAATCAAAATCGTGCCGACTTTATTCAGAACAACTGGACCATGGGATACACTAGCCCTGACACGTGAATTCACCTGCGATTATTTTAATGGTCAATATTTTATTTTTCTATCTGGTTTAAATAGAAATAATTACCCTGTTCAGTTTTGCCTTGCCGTTTCCAAGGGCAAGATATCTTTGCTAATTTGTACACAGTTGATTGTATTAAGTATCATGAAAAGAATACATGGAATAGCTCTGTATTTATAAAACACACTGACAGCCTTTTAGGGAGTGAAAGTGCGCATCATCATAAACGGTTTTACAATGAGACCAAACAAAAAAAATCTGTTGTTTCATCAGCTAAATATTGCATTTTGTATGAAACATTTACAGCAAACAGTATCTGGAAAAAAATGGAAATAACATACTCTACACAGATTAAGAACATTATACTTATGTATCTACTCAACGAGTGAAAAATTTGTATTGTATTCACTCATACAGACATCACAACATTTTCGCTATATTTTTCATTGGTAGCAACGCGTGAGCGCCTCCACTTAATTTAACTTTAATATCAAATTACTTAATGACTGCCCAATGAGGATTATTAGGATTGCTAACAAGTCCAATTTCCTACAAATTACATCGAGATAAACTTATAAAATTATTTTATTTTTGCAAGAGAACAATGCGAGGCATCAGCTGCTCCTTAGCCTGCGCCAGCGCAGTGGAAGACAGTTGTGGGGAATGGTAATCAATGGATGGACCGTTGCAGGCACCTGTGGATTTGGCGTGTGTCAATATTTTTAAGTAAAAGATTTTTCAAGCTCGTGCCGTGAAAAAAACTGGATGTTCACAAAGTAGAAAGCTAGGGAGAGCATACTTATCAAAATGTATTTGGCTTCTAGACGAAGTCTTTTTCTCTTCTTATCATGTGGGCAATAAGGTCTAACCCTAGTGTCAGAGTTTCTAAACCGCCTCAAGGGCCTTGACATAGTTTATTTGACGACCGCCGTTTGGCGGCCGGGACCACCGGCTTATACGTGCCTTCCGAAGCACGGAATCATCTTTTTATCAGACAATCAGGTGACTCAAGCCTGCAATGTCTTAGCCAAACTAGAAAACAACTTTACAAAGTATGCTGTTCCCGTGGGAATCGAACCCACGACCAAGGAGGCAGTCTAGACGATGTGACCTCTTATTAATTAGAGATAGATTGTTGCTAAAACAAAAATTTTGGGATTGACGAGACGTTTCAGTAGAGTATGTCAATCAGAAAGTGCAATGTATGGGACATTTTGGACTTTCTGGTAATCGATATTGCTGGCAGAATATCACTTGTGACTGCCACTCACTCAGGTTTTAGAAAAGCAACAGTTTTACTTGCTGGAACTAAAAAACTGCTTTGACTATAACAAATGATCAGCAGTGCAACTCTATACATCGCACCGTGTTAGGTGAGCTTAGGTGAAGTAATATGAGGTGAGTTGTCAATACAAACAAACAAACAAGATGTTATGACAGTTCACGCTCACTCCACCTAAGGTTATATTGTGAGATGTTGACAGAATTGACCGGATATTTGGATTAATAGAATCTCGAGGCCAAAGTCAGTCTTCCAATAAATAAAATTAACAAACCCTTAGATAAGAAATCACAATAACACTTTAAATTCGACTCATAACAACACCGGATACCTTCACGACGATCTGACAGGGTGTAGGCAGTTTTATTTTCAGCGTGCGCAAGCGCATGCACCGGAAGTCGTCTCGATGCGTAAGCTTCGACAAATTGCGCCACTTCCGGATAAAGATGGACGCTCGTTTCAATGTTATTTATGTCGTGAGAAGTTTTTAAGCATCTGATTTAAGTCTTGTTTGATTTTGCATATTTTTTTGCTTTATTTTCCGGAGGATGGACTATAAATTTGTTTTTGAGGAGGGGAAGTTTTGTTGTTTTTCGTTTGATACCCTTTTGAGCGGGTTTTCTACAAGTATTGTTTACTTTAGCAGCGGGGTTTTTAGACTTGCGTTTTAACTCGGTCTTGCGCATGAATGAAACCGATAAATATTATTAAGGCTGCTCTCTCGAAAAAAGTTTAAAACAGTGTGCAGATGAAGCAGCTTTTTGTCGGCACTAACAGAGAAATTACATCTGAAAAAATAGTTAGTATGATTCGTAATTTGGTTTACCCAGAATTTGTCTATCGGTATCACATTATAAAAAACCACCAAATCACCTCTCTCTAAATCGTTGAGATGAAACAATTTTACTCCTTAATTTTATATCAAAAAAGTATAAAAACATGTTTTCTGTTTTTTACTGCTTACAAACGAAAATTATTTGGTTTTGTTAGTTTTTAAAAACATGTACTATTTTTATCATAAAAAAATTAAAAATGCGGGTAACCGAGTGGCGCGTAGAGAAGTAGTTAGCTCCGTTTATATGCACAAGGTCATTGGCATGTATACAAGCCTTAACTAGCTTCTGCAAGTGGCTTTGCAAGCCTGAAAGTCGGAAACTATAGTATAAAAAGTCCAGTATAAAAAGTCCTATTCCGGGATATAATTTTCCTATGTGCCTGATAACACCCGGTACGCCTAATGGTTTCCGAAAAAAACTTGCACAAGGATCCCAAGGTTCTTAAAAGGTTCACTAGGCCAGCTGATTCTCATCGTTTTTCTGAAATTCCCAGACCAATATTAAAAAGATTATTATTGTAATAAATAATCTAAAACTAATAACGTCCCAATCGTCCAAAATTCAAATCAGCTACTTTATATTTTTTCTCAAAAGTCATGGACATTTTACTTCCCAAAAAAACTATCCAATAAAAAGGGTTACGTTTTATGTCATTTTAAGTGGTTTTAATTTGTCACCCGTAACGAAATTAATATAAACGATAGAAATATGTTAATTCTTTATTAAATAATATGTTTTTAATGCATTTTCTATCATCGGCGTATGAATTATGCCTATATTTGTTTTTTAAGAAGCTCTTTCTCTCTGTGGGATACTTCTTGACTACCTACGATTAAAATGTCGTTTAGAATAAGGAAAAAGATAAAAATGATAGATATACAGGTGATAAATTTTATTGGAATTGATAAAAATGCTGTGGGAATACTTGAAGATGATAACAAAGACTTTGAAGAAGACCCAGTGCCGAAGGTAAGACAGGCTGAATAAAGGGAGAAGTTAAATTACTGCTTATTGATTGTGTCTCACGAAGACTCAGCTCAGGACCTCCTTAGAGGGCCCGAGGGGACACTCTGGGTCAAGGATGCAAAGATATCTGCAAGTAGTTCTGGTAAGCTAAACAAATCTGTTAGATTTCTGCAAAAAATCCCACCGGCCCCCTTCTACCATCGGACATCCAGACGCACTGGAACTTACCATCCCTACCTTGTTGCTATACCAACTCGCACTAAGCGCTTCCAAACGTCTTTTATAATGCGCACAGCAAATTAGTGGAACTCTCTGCCTGCGTCTGTGTTTCCAAACGCTTACAACCCTAATCTCTTCAAAGTTAGAGTGCCCAGGCTCTTTCTGGGTAAGCTCGCTCCATCGCAGACTTTGTCTCTGTCATCTCTGACCTTGACTAGAGTCAAGAGCAAACCAATCACAAATAAAAAATAAATAAAAAAATATCACCTCCGATATCAAACTACATGTTTCTCATAATGTGTAAAATGACCAAAAAAGATTGACATGTAAAAGTGTTTTTTAGTCTATTTTACAAAATAAATATTGTTAATCATTTGAGCAACATGAACAGTGTGAGAAGGTGGAGGCATACATTGATGCCTTTGCTTCAGCAGTAGGTACCCTAGTTAGTTTCATCTACAATTTTTTCATCAAAAATTTACAAACTAGTAGACGAATGTAAGCCCGAGACGAGGTCGTGGGCTTACCATAGTCACGAGTTTGTAAATACCAATATCCGCACGTGTATCATACAACGTTTTACGTCACATTTGCGAGAAAACAGTACAACAGGTGACAAACTTCTTGTTTTTAAATATAAGTCGGAAAGTCGCAACAAGCTTTGCAGTATAAAAATGGCACGAATTTGTAAATTTAAAATTAGAACTACATCGTCGTCTCATATTTGTCTCATTTTCTCTTTAGTGCGCTTCCAAGGAGGTTCGATCATTCAGCTTATTACCTTTTATTATTTGATGAAAATATGTTTTTAAAACTGAACTTCAAAAGACTTGAAATGAATATTCATTATTTTTCGGATGTTCCATTTTTAATTTAGTTGAATTTAAAGTACTTACCTACTTTAAATGAAAGAGCTTTAGTTTAATGTGGCGGTCATTTTTAATCTGCGGTATTCGCCTGTTTTCCGCCATGAAAAGTTGAATATAATTTTGTTAATAATTAAATGAGTATTATTGAAAAGTATAAGGAAGCATGGGAAAGTATACGGCGCTAAATTTCACCTCCTAGCTTCTGAACTTTTCTTATTCTCGTATTGTGAAACTCCTTGATGGAATTCCTTGTATATTTTTTTAGGAAATTAAAACCGTACGTGCTGTATGGAGCGTGCGGTAAAGTAGGTACTTAGGTGAGAGTACCTATTTTACCGCATGTTCCATTGTATGGTGCGTAATTTTTAACTTTCGAACAATGTATACAGTCTTCGTAAATGCATTTTTTGAGCAAATGTATTGTAAAAAATAATGCCTTTTTAGACTTCCCTAAAACCATCCAACACAAACAGTAACCCAAAAGTTTTCTATTCCAAACTACATAAATCACCCTCCCAAAATCCTAGATGACACTCCCTATCAAAACGTTTTGTCTTTTTTACCAAAACAAAGCCTGTCAAAACCGCAAAACAAAGGTGAAACATCTATCTCCAACAAAAACTTCAATAATCTCATAACTAAATCAGAGTTTAGATTTACGAGGTCCCAGTGATGCTGAAAGTGCATCCCACGATAACTCAGCATCGATTTATTTATAGACTAAAGAATAACGTTTTGTGACAAAAATGCGACGCTGCTTTGAATTTTGAGTAGCAAGAGCTTTTTAGGGTTCCGAACAAAAAACGGAACCCTTATAGGATCACTCGGGTGTCTGTCTGTCTGTCCGTCTGTCACAGACAGTTTTCTCCGGATCCACTAGACCGATTCTGTTGAAATTTGTTACACATATAGACTTGTGACCCAAACGCGGAAGCGTTACGTAAATTATTTAATTTTTAGTATGGTGGTCACTTTTGGGGGTCAAACTAGAAAATTTCAAAAAAAAAGTTTTTGAACAATATCGTGTGACATATCAAATGAAAGGGCTTACTGTGAGGGTTTTAATTATATCATTATCATAATTTTAAAATAAATGGTTTAAATATCTTATCTTATCTTAAAGGTATTCAAGAAATTAGACGAAAAATGTCAATTCCCCGTCCTTATCTCCGAAACTAGTAAGCTTAAAATTTTGAAAAAAAAAAATGGAGGTCTTATAAATTACATGAAAATCTACAAGAAATCTATAGTGTTAAAATAACATGTTAAAAAAAAGAAATTCGTTCGGAACCCTTTGCACGCGAGTCCGACTCGCACTTGGCCAGTTTTTTTATTACTAGCACACACTAGTGTTCTCAATAGTACCAAACATACCAAAACTTAAGTTAATAAATTTGAAAATGAGATTAATATTGGTTGTTTCTACTAATCGCGTTTTGAAACGTTTGCAATCATCTACGTAGTTTATAAAATCATTGAATAATAAAGTTGTATCAATCCATGTGTGAAGTTTAAGGGACTAAAATAGATAATTATGTTCCTTTTAGACCTACTGCACATAAGATTTCTACAGAGAGTGTAGGTTTGCAGAGTTCCAGATCTGTGAAAACTGACCATTCATAGAAAAAAAATGTCACAGCACTGCCTCCGTGGTCGAGTGGTTTAGGCGTTTGCCTTGTGTGTGATTCCCACGGGAAGCATACTTTGTAAAGTTGTTTCCAGTTTGGCTAGGACATTGAGGTTTGAATCACCTGATTGTCTGATAAAACGATGATTCCGTGCTTCGGAAGACACCTATAAACCGGTAATCCCGGCCGCCAAATGGCGGTCGTCAGTCAAACCATGTCAGAGGCCCTTGAGGCGGTTTAGAAACTTTGACACTAGGGTATGTAGGGTCGTTAGACCTTACTGCCCACACGATAAGTAGCACTAGAATCAGACCAGTCTAACCTTACAAAACTGCAACACCCAGCCTCATATCTGCCTGATCAGATTCTATGGCCTCAGTCGCACCCAGAGCCACATTATTTTTCCATAAATCAAATTCCTTTTTATAACCTCGACGACAAATATAAAAATGTCAAGCGTTGCCGCCGAATAAAGGATGTCCATATTTAAAAAGCCGTTTGTATCCCATATAATATATATTTCGGTTTTCAAATTCGGAATAAATTTTGTGTCACCTGCGCCGGCGCAACCGGAAGAAGATGTACGTCTCTCTCTTTTCCGTGTATGGCGCCGTCTCGTTCTGACATGTTCTTTTGTTATTTGTTTTACTATTGAGATTCGTATCCAGATAATCTTTATACTAGTTTTATATGCGATAAATTACTGTAAGCAAAACTTTGGTGATCATTTCGTAGATAAATGTTGTCGTAATTTGTAGGGACACCGTTGACAGGTGAAGAAAGTCTAAATAAAAAATGTCTGCATTTTTAATTGCAAAGCAAAAACGAGAGTGATTGACAGACACACCTGATATTAATATCAAATTGTCTTGATGGATAAAAAGACAGTATGCAATTCACGTGTTATTTAATTTTATGATGGACCAGTTTTCTCCTTTGCATCTCTTAGGCCTACAGATAGTAGCCTATGGTACCCAGCAACAGTATGTTTCTCACAAGTCAAAGAATTTTTGGGCTCACTTCCAGAGATACCGTTGAACTTAAATTTTATCTCTCTCTATTAAATATAACTGACACTGCAATAATTTGTCAAAAAACTGACATAATTGCCACAACTTCCCGATTGGTGTTGTTTAATAAAGCAGAGAATGTATGAAATAATCGTACAAAACTGTAGAATAATTGTCAGATTGTCGCTTGTCACTTGTCATAATAAAAAAGCCCCAGCAATCAGTATCTAGATCAAAAATTTATTTCTGTTGCAATAACAGTAAATATACTAACACTCTTAATCACAGGAAAACACATAAATTAATCTCTAAACAATATCAGAAGGTATAACTCATCTTTAATTAAGAGGTCTTACCATTTCAATCTTCTTAATTTAGTTTTCTCCATTTTTTACTAATTCACTTTAAGAAATATTATCTTCTTGTACAAAAACTCCTTTGGTTTTTTAATATCTACAATATTGATGTTGCTGGGCCCGCCTTTCTTCCGTTTCGAGAATTAATTCTAACAACTTCATCATAACTCATTTTTGCTACCGAATGGGTGTTGCTTATAAAACCATTATTTCTTTTTAAATCACTTGTAGAGATTACAGATACACCGGAACTGCATCTTGCTTTACTTTTCTAAAAAGTTATTTTGTAAGGACGGAATATGTTACTTTCTGTTAAATCAAAATTCATGATGATACTAATAATAATAATAATAATAATAATCTTTATTTCCAAAAAATACACATATGTTACATTTTTAAGAGATACAATATACTGTCGTAAATTATTAGCTAGTAGATAACAATGGTTCAAATATATATAATAGCATCCGCTGTCGAACTAGGTTAGGACCTGTATTTCGGCATACGGCGCCACCCCCCGAAGTATAAACAAGAAGTATCAGAATTTAAACTAGCTTAAACTATTTTACACAAAAATCAAGATAGAAATAAATGTGAAATACGAGTAAATGGTGTGTGAGAGGGCCTCTCTTTGAATATGGGTGTAGTGTACGTGTGTGTGTGTGTGAGAGGGTGTGTGTTGTTTGCCTATCTGTCTTATGAATACATCAGTATTCAAATTAAACAATGCCTTTATCCAGCTTCTTTTTATTTTATTGTATTTAATTTTATTACAGTATATATTTTATTTCATTGCCCTTTATTGAATCTGTACGTTTATATTACCGTAAAACCGCCAAAAGTTCCTCAGTATCCTTGTATTCCAAAGTTAGTAACCAAGCTTCAATAGTTTTTTTGCATTTGTGTTTATTAAGGGGATAGATTGTAATAATATTATTGATCTTATTATACAAAAAAGGACCTAAAGAGCAATAGAACTTCCTGATGAAAGCAGTGTGAAACTGTTTTTGATATTCACAAACCCTATTTTTGCGTCGTTGCGTATTGTTTTGGGGATTAAAAGGCAATTCATGATGTTGCTTCAATATTAGGGCCGAAATAAACAATTGTCTAACTGTAAGTACCTCACAGTCTTTATAGAGTAGTGCTGTAGGGTACAAAAATGGACGAAATGTGCTTACCTTAAGTACAGCCCGTTGAGCGATTTCGAGACGCTTTATAATTGTAGCCGGAGCGCCACCCCAAACAGTGATGCAATACGAAAGCAACGACTGACATAGTGCAAAATACACTTGTTTTACAAGTTTAGGTTCAGCAACGTATCGTAATGTTTTAAAGACTATTATAAGTTTGCGAATTCGTCCACTTAAAACCTCAATATGTTTAGCGAAATTTAAGTTTTTATCTAAAATTAAACCGAGATATTTAATATGCTCAGTTTGTTCTACTTTGGGACAGCAACAGTTCAGGGCACTAGAGTTAGGTTCCACGCAACTATGAGCTACCAAAACATGGTCATCTGAAACTCCACTTTGGTTACGAATGGTAAAAGTCATGTACTTCGTCTTATCAGCATTTAACGTCAACACATTATCGGCGAGCCAAATAGTTATATCGTTTAATGCATTCTGAGCAGCTTCGTAAGTCTCTTTCCAGGTATTTCCTGAAAGTAAAATTACCGTATCGTCTGCGTACGATATAATTTGACCACGGGGGACATTTTTTTGGCACAGATCATTGATATACATCAAGAATAAAGTAGGCCCCAAGACGCTACCTTGCGGAACTCCAAAAGTTACTGGCAAATCGGTGCTCACGTAATTTCCTATTATTGTAGCCTGACAGCGATTAGTAAGATAGCTTGTAAACAAATCCAACTGTTTATCTCTAATGCCAAACGATTCGAGCTTATTCAGAAGCATGGGGACAGAGACCGTGTCGAAGGCTTTGGCTAAGTCCAGAAAAATAGCCAAGCACTTTCTTCTATCATCCAAATTGGTAGCTATATATTCAGTAACAGCATGGACTGCATCAGAGGTGGACTTAGAGCGACGAAAGCCATACTGATTTTTAGATAGGAGATTGTAGGATTCTAAATAATTGACCAATCTAATATTAATGAGTTTTTCTAGAATTTTGGCAATAGAAGAGAGTAGGGAAATTGGCCTGTAATTAGTGACACGATCCCTGTCACCACCCTTGTGAATAGGAACAATTATAGACTTTTTGAGATTATTTGGGAATACTCCTTTGCTAAAACAATGATTAAATAAAAATGTCAAAGGAGGCACTAAAAAGTCTTTGTACTGTTTGAGGAATCTGTTCGAGATCCTATCCCACCCAACTGCGCAATCGCTTTTTAGACTTGAAATTATATTTGTAACTTCATTATGCTCAATTTCCTTCAGTACAAAAGAATGTGGTGTCGTAGAAAAGTTATTGGAAGCGTTAGTAGTCTGCCTCCTACTCTTGGAAATATTTTCTGCCAATGTTTTGCCAACATTGACAAAGTAATCGTTAAGTAACTGTACAGACTCTTGTGGAGTAGAAGCCAATTTTAATAAAGTGTTTGGAGCCTGGTTTGTTTTAGCGGTGTTAGTAATTAACTTGATTGCCTGCCATATTTTTTTATTATCATTTCCAGCTTTAGAAATTTGATCCTTTTCGAATGCTCTTTTAACTTTCCTTAATATTAGATTACAGTAATTTCTGTAGCGTGTATACGTGGTTCTGAGGATTTCGTTATCAGGAGATTTCCTAAGTTTGTAATGTAATCGGTCCCTATTACGCATGCAACGCATCAAACCTGGAGTTATCCACGGCTGTATAATTTTCTTTCGCCCTGCTAAGGGTATTAATTGAGTATTCTTCTCTATAACCGTTGTCACAGATTCAATAAAGTAATTCAAAGAATAATCTGGATCTGAAGATTCGTATATGGGAGTAAAGTCAATTTTAGCTATGTCAAGTGTTACTTGTTCGAAATTTATTTTATTTATAGTTTTTATAGAGTAATTACGCGTTTGTTTTTTATATAGGCATAATAACACCGGTTTGTGATCAGTCAAAGTGGCGTGGATGACTAACGTAGTTGCCAGAAATTTTGTTTTAAGTAATACATGATCGATACAAGTGCCACTGGCTTCCCGAGTGACATAGGAGTGGGCTGGTAGCAGTGAGTGATAGGCCGCAAGCGTCAAGTATTGATCTATGTTCCGGTGTGGTTTGTCCAAATTTATAGCAATATTGATATCCCCCATTATAGCGATAGTTTTAAAATGTTTGATTTGTTCCAAAATATTATTCAAAGAGTTAAAAAAATGGTCTAAATTTGTATAGGAAGGGGATCGGTATATAGCGATGATGGCAATATCGCATCCTATTTTAATAAGTAGGGCATTAGCTTCTGTGATGGTAGGTTCTTCCACCGTGATCGCAAGTCCTTCCCTACTGTACACAACCACACCGTCATTTTGTAAGACGTTATTCTTCGTAGAAAATACCTGATAACCCTGTAGGCTAGGAGTAATGGGCGCACAAGATAACCAACATTCAGTTAATATAAGTATATCTAAATCTAGTTTAAGTCGAGTCAGTAGAACTTCAAGTCCTGGCAAATTTGAATTAACACTTCTTATGTTTTGTGAAAGTATAGTAAGACCGGATACAGCATTAGGTATTAGTCGACTACAGTCTTCTACATTGCACTCGAAACTCTTTGAGACGTTGTAATTATCCAGATCCTCAGGTAAATCACCTTGCTTATTGAATTTTAAATAAAGGGGAAATATATTCGTCTATAAAAGAGGTCAATAAATCAAAATATTTTAATAGTTTTGGGCCGGAAATTGTTTTACGGAAGTTAAGAGGAATAAGAAAAGTGTAGTATTCATAAGTAAGCAAATTGATATAATGTGATAGTGTAAATATGTATTGAGTGTAATTTAAACTCGAGTTGTAATTATAAACTAGTGACAAACATAAATAAAAATAAAAAAAAGCGCATGCAGAACGTACTATGTGAAAATAACTTCCTTCACAGAAAGTCAAAAAACTATACTTAAAAACTAGTCATTTTACATTTTTTATTTTTTTTAACTTTTCCAAGTCCGGTTCAGATTCAATTTTAATCTGTGCCGAGCCGGTGCTTTTACGAAGGTAAACTATTCCTCTAGATGTCCAGCAAAATTCATACCCATATTCCTTCTGGAAAGTCCGAGCCAAATAGAAAATTTTCTGCGTTTTTTGCGTCAGCGTTTCAGCGACGAAGACAGGTTTCACGGTATCAGCTTTAATGAAATGTGATGTATTTAATTTTTCACCCTTGTGCTTGGTTTTATTGAAGGCTTTTACAGCAGCTAACACTTTTTCTTTCATCAGTACAGAAGTAAATTCAGTAATTATCGGATTTGAAGAGTCCTTGGCCGTTATACGGTAAATATCCTTGATATCTGAATCTTTAATATTAATATTGAGTGTTTTTCCCATTTGTTGTGCTATTAGGCAGAGGTCAGACTTGGTTTCGTTACTAGGTTTCATCTTTGGGATATTGCGAATTTCAATTCCTGATGCCCGCGTTTTACGCTCTAAGGCGTCAATCTTCTGCTCCAACGATCCAATGTATTTTGTATCCACTTTTTTTGCGTCTTCCAGTAGTTTAATGCGAGATAAAATTTCATCATACTTATGAGACATTGTCTCGACAGATTTAGTTAATTCGGCATTCTGTTCCCGTAGACTATTGACAGACACAAGCAAATCTTGAAAACGTTCATTTTGCTCACTCGAAAGAGTGTCGAACATTTCCTTTAGAGAACACATAAAACTATTAATGTCATCACCATCAAACTTCCGTTTTTTTCGTTCCGTAACATTCATGGTAAGTTGATGTAGATTTGGTTCAGACAGAGACACCGAAACGCTGTTTCCAATAGTTGCTTCCGCGTCAGTGCTCTGCGTATTCGCCGACTTTCGCGACACAGGCGGCGTAGGAGCGTTGTGGAGTATAGGCGGGGGCGAACGACGAACTGACATGATGACCGTAAAGTACCAGGGCCGCAGTAACTAGTAGGCGGTAAATAAACTCCTTTGCATTGAATGTAAGACCAATTTTAACAGGGGTCTAGTATCCTGGGCACTTATCGACGATTTAGTACAAATCAAGCGGTGGCCACTATAACGTTGACCCCTAGTAGACAGGTACTCACACGTATTCGGCAGTATATTTGTTTGCGCTGGCGCTGATTGTAATGTAAGCTCTTCGGTAGTTCTGCGCTCCTATTTTTTCACACTCATTTACTGATGCAAATTTAATTTAAAATCGCAAAAATAACTAGCTTAAGTTCAAAACAAAAAACACGTCTGGATTCGACAGAGGTCCGGGGGAAAAAGAATGATACTAATTTTATGATGTCACTATTTAACTTTCACCAATTTGATTTAGATAATTCTGATTGGCTCTATCAATTTTAGACCTTTTTTTACTTGTTACACAGTCCCTAGTATTGGACTTAATAGTCTTCGTAGTTTATAAATATTTAAAGCGTTGTTAATCTTTACTTTGTAAGCTCTTTAAAAGATGGAAAATAAAATATTTTTCTTCAGTCTCTACTTGTCATTCTTATTGCGACCATTGATAAACTTATCTTTTAACGATAAGGCCGCCCATTGTATCACCCTATGTAATGTTTTCTTCATGTATCTTTTCTGTAACTTTAATGGTGCACATTTTTTTTTATTTGGGACAAGCCCGCCTCACATTCCCAACCACTGCAACTCCTGAAAGCCAGAATCAACAGTGGCGACCACCAGAAAAACGCCGAGACAATGAAGCCCGACGAGTACCGGAGAAACGATTCAACTGTCTTGAATCCTGCAACGAATGTAATCAGAAAAGTACAGCGGAGGAGTAGGAAAAAAATAAATATATAATTTCCACTTCTGGTGTACATAATAATGAGTAAGTTATTCTCTTCTATTCTATCTTTATACTCATCAATAGCGACTTCCACTATTCCCATTCCACACAGCCTATTCCCTACACTCCTTAAATCCTCGTCCACCATAAAAACTCCAACAATTCCCAACAACTCCACAGCAACATTAGCGGCTCGTCTAATTGTGAAATTTCACTTGCATTTAAAAGCACTCGGACAAGGTAATTGCAGCGTATCCTGTCTGTCCGTCTGTGTGTCTGTAGCTCGGGATTAACTTCAATTTTCTTATCGTTGCCGTAATTGTTCCGATCGGTTCGGTTACTTCCATTTATTTTGGCGCTAATTCTTTAAATAAGTATTTAAGAAGGTTGTGTTTGTGTTTGTACTATGTTTGCAGGTTGAATACTAGCTTTAAAGTTACCCATAACCGCTTCCAGATTCCCTATATCTTAACCAAAATTCTTCAAAATAAACTCGCTTTAGAATTTTTAAAATTTGTCCTAAATATTCTTACAATTTATGAAGTTCTTTCCCTGATAAATTCTGTGTTACCTGTTTCCTGATGGCTATAACCTGGAGCTTAATTAGTGAATAAAAAAGTTACTTCTAGGTAAAAGTGCTCCATCGTAGACCACTTGATCTCTTACTGCCAGTTAAGATGGTAATCAAAGTATCACAAAACAATCCTGCTTGATAGGATTTTTTCAGGCGTTTGTGTTGTCTATTGTTTTGCTTTTTACCATTTTTCATATTATAAAAACTCCCATTTCCTGCTAGATTTCCGACCTTATAAAGCTTTCTTATTTTTAAAAACCATCTTTAAGCCGAATGTGATGATGGAATAAGTTGTAATTATAAAAGAATCCAAAATATCAGCAATTATAAAATAAAAGTTATAATTTAGCAATAATTAACACATTTTGGTGTCAGAGGAAGATGAAAGGGATGCATGTTATTAAAACAAGGGATGAAATAATTTAATATTTATAAGAATGGTTGTTTTAGTTTCAAAATACGGTGACGCTTTGTAAAACTATCAAATATTCTTGTAGTAGGTAGGCAAAAGGAAGCAAATAATGTTAATCTCGACTGAAATAATATTGGATGATAGATGACTGAATTAAGTTCCTAATTAAAAGTTTACTCATGTGGTTATATGAAAAAAAAAATGTTTTTTGAGTGTGTTTGAAAAAGAACACTCAATTGGACCCCAAGTTCCCGGCGACAAAATTGTTACAAATTAGCTTTAGAACATCCTATTTGAAGAAACATAATTAATTACCAGTGAGAATCCCTTCTGCAAGCCTTTTATAACCAACACAGTGCAGCACAAACAGTTTTTCCCATCTTTGGCAACAAAAAAATAATATAAAAGTAACTTGATAGTATTTAAACCAACCACAAAAAGAACTATAGAACTCCGTAATCTATGTACATTCGACAATTGAATTCAAATCGTGCTCTATGAGCCGGCCGCTGATTGGTCGCCGGTTAACCAATCAGATCGTTTGCATTCATAGAGCTCACGCGCATGCGCTGGAAATGTCAAATAGGGGAGTGAACTTTACTTTTTTTTTGAGCAAAGATCATTGTAGTTTTATTCCTTTTGCGTTGTTGAAGGCTTTGTAAGTTGAATGCGTTTCCATTTTTGAAAGGAACGTTTTCTCAAGTTTAAAAAAAAATATTTAGCGCTTGAAATACTCATGTCTCATGTAAATTCATTCAACCAATCACAACGCGCTTGACTATTGTTACTTTAGTCAGATAACTAAATGAAAAACATTTTTTAGAGTTCAATTGATGATATTGCATAACAATTTATACCAAGTATTTACAATAGTGTTTAAGAAGATTGATATTAATTTCGCACCCTGTCAGTAATTATTTTTACTAACTGACGTTAACTAGGTAGTAATACAAAAATTCATCTCCTTTAAAACTACTTTCTCATGCAAAAAATCACGTCGGCATCAAATTAACAATATAAATGACATTTATAATGATAGCTTATCATTCAGCCAACGATCTTGCGCAGGCGCAATCCAAAGAATCGCGCATGACACTGCACTCTTACGCATGACACCCACCTGTCAAATTTTGACATGTGGAATTAAGACGTTTTATTGAACTGTTAAAAAGTGGACAGAACCCGTTATTACGTTCACACGTTTGGTTCCTTTTAATTATATACCGGTATGTTTTAATAAAAAACGTTGTGAATTTTTACGTTTAAGGGAAGTGTTTTAGGAAATTATAGAGGTTTTGATATGTTTTAGTTGGTCATAGCAGGCTGTTTTAGTCGATCTTAAATCGTTTTACGTTATTTTATCTTTAACTCTCTTCAAATTATTGCGACTTCAATAGCAAGCAAGCTTTGAGTGTTTTACAATTTGACACATAATTATGTACTCGTCTATCTATACTAATATATAAAGCAGAAGAATTTGTTTGCTTGCTTGAACGCGCTAATCTCAGGAACTACTGGTCCGATTTGAAAAATTATTTCAGTGTTAGATAGCCCATTCATCGAGGAAGGATCCTAAGCCTTCCTATAGGGCTTAGGATATATATCATCACGCTAAGACCAATAGGAGCGGAGCAGACGAAGTTGCGCGGGTCAACTAGTATGCGATATTATTGGAACCGCAAATTTATATTAAAAACTAGTGCGTCCAAACAAATATACAATATTATAGAAATACACAATGTACATACATTTATATATGTTTGACCACGCATTTCTCCAAAATTATTGATGGGATCGTGACCATTTTCTGTTTCATATATCTGGCTTGTAATAACCATTGAGTACGCTAGAAGCAAAGCTATAGTCACTTAAAATTTGTTATTAGCTAATTTTGCTAAGAAAAAAGAAAGATTCACTCCTTATCAGTTTATTAAAAATACGAAAAAACGGCTTAAAAATAATTAGCCTAACATTTTTTACAGTCCAGTGAATCTACATTTAAAATTCGTAG
Source organism: Lacanobia wlatinum (assembly GCA_947578705.1). Classification (NCBI taxonomy): domain Eukaryota; kingdom Metazoa; phylum Arthropoda; class Insecta; order Lepidoptera; family Noctuidae; genus Lacanobia; species Lacanobia wlatinum. Next base: position 4,498,635 of record OX388035.1, read on the forward strand.
ATTTTTATCGACACTATAAAAGAATTAGCAACACACCTTCGTACCTACTACTACGTATAGAAAACCATTGCCCTATTTCTGTTAAAAAACAATGTCGCCCACCGGACACTGTTCCAACGAACCCTCTTCGAATCCCATCATCCACCTTACACCTCCCTCTCTCAAAGACATAGAGTTCAAAATCGCATAATTTTAGCCGCTTCAAAGGCCTGGTTAGGGTGGTTTTCGAAACATCTGCTCAATTTGCATACCCTGGATGTTGACTGATTGTCCTGTCACTCCAGGGTTGGCACCAGCGATAGACTGGTTACGTCTGATGGGGAGCAAAAAGTGGTATCATTACTCTGTGCTTAGGGATTGAAGTGAAATCAGGAGATAAGGGCAGTGGGGTAATTGTATTAGGTCGTTCTTGTTACCCGACTCCCAAGGAAGGGTTATGTTTTTCGCGCGTATCTTGTATGTTTGTTTGTACATTTCTTGATAACCATCCAAACGGCTGAATGGATTTCGACTATAAAGGTGTCGTTAGATTTATTTCAAAAACCTAAGTGTCCTTAGATAGGTGTTTTAAAAAAAAGCAATATGGCGGATTTTGGGCGCTAAATTGTAAGTCGTATTTTTTTTTTAACTAAGCCTATCGAGTACGGTGTCAAAATGAAGAAAATGAAATGGAGGTTACACAAATATTTATAAGCTATATGTTTAAATTCAATTAGGAAACAGTTTTCGTTCAAAAAAGTGTCCCGGGTGATTTTTTTGCAGTCGGCTGTTTTGGATTTTCTTATTTGCGGCTTGTTGTTGTTTTTATAGTGAGTAGAGTTAGAATTATTACGAGAAAAACAAATATCCTTAATAATTTACACTAAATTATGTGTTGGACCGGGGTGCCTGAATCCAGTATTTTAAGATAAAAGAGAAAGTGTTAGGACGTTTTGAATTATACGAGTACTTTCTAAATCAAAAGCATTAGGTATTTAAAATAGTGCTTTTTTCTAAGAATTGGTAGCAAAGCTATATTATTTTAAACGGTTACTAGATACTCATGATAAATGAGTAGTTTTAGCTATTAGTGATAAGTAGATCCTTTATTTCAATCTGAATATAATATCATATTATCATTCCGGGAGGAATGGAAAAAAAAGGAGGGCGGTTGCCCAGCAGTTGAACTGAGCTGGCTAAAAAAATATACTTACCTAACCTACCTATTACCTATAATATATAGTCTGAAAACTTGGTGTTCGAAGCCCATCTCTCTAGTCACTAATTGAATATCTAGGTGGAAAAGTTAGAGCCTTTTGTTTTCTTTCGTTTGTTTCATCATCTTGGGATTTGTTAAGATGATAGTTGTGTGATTTAACATTGATTAAATTCAATATCGTATTCATTTCATTGTTAAGATTTGTACGAAAATCTTTTTTAACAAAACTAGAGTAACTGAACTAGTCTCTATTTCGTGTAGAGTATTCTTGAAATCGTCGAGTATTGTCGAATTGTCGTTTTCTGAGTAGTAGATATTTCTGTGTGTGAATTTAAAAATGTGTAGGTTTTATGAAAAGCAAAGTAGGTGTTAGATGAGTGCGATGTGAAAACTGTTAATTTTTTAGGAGTAAAGGAAAACAACAAAGTTTTTAAACATAATTTGTATATTTACACATGAAAAAACATTTCGAAGCTACTTAAAACTACGTAAACAATCTAAAATCTAGTAATTAACAATTTATAATACTGTTTCAAGCTCTCGTATTGACGCATATCTACTTAGAAAAGTGACAAACTTTTATGAATAAAGAGAAAAATGGTTTAAGAACAAACTGAAAGAAAAATCACTAAATTTCACAAAAACTTTCATACAATATAAACTGGTAACAAAATTACTATAATATCGTCCATATTCTTTGAATCAGTTTCGTAATTTGACAATATTTTGCGACACTTATTAATTTTACCTTTATATACAACAGTGGTACATAGCAGCCGAACTTAATGCACCAAGGCATTCTGTACCAATCAAACTTTGGGCTAAAAATACAATACTGTGGTAGGTGTACATCATAATTATTATGAATAACATTTAAAGTAGAAATCAATCATCATAAAAATACAATTAAGTCTTAAAAAAATCAAAACTTTAACTTATGAGTATTATGGTACATTTCTTTTCATTGAAAATAAACTTGGGTAACATTTTTTTGACACTTATACCTAGTTAAAATATATATACAAAGTCTTCGTTTTGTCACTCCAATAAGCATTAAAAATGTACACTTTCAGTGGCTCTAAATACGAGGGAAATATAATACTTTCAGAGGCAAAGATGAAAATCTAAGACAAACTAACTTATGACCTAATTCTAAATCGGTAGGACGGATTACACTGGTGACATGTGCTTAAAACTAAAATCTAGACTCGTTTACATTGTTTGATTTAAGACCTAGGTGAGCTAAACTAAAGGGGTCTAAATTTTTACAGATGCTATCCGAAATATTGTAAAACTATCCACTGCAGCTATTCAAGAAAGTTGACAAAAATGGTCTAAGTTCTATTGTGTAAAAAAAGACTACGGAAAATTACTTTCACTAACTGCTAATTTAATTCAACGTAAACACAGTCTTTAACTTTACGTAAAAGGAAAAAACTTACACAAAATACGTAAAAAATAAGCGTAAGATTTAAACGTAACACGATACTGTAACTCGACACTTTAAAAGTTAATTTTGAACTCGGAAAACTTGAAGCAGATTAACTGGTAACGAGTATTACGGTACTTAAACTTAACTAAATAAATATCCCTGTAGTTTAATCTAATTTGGCAAATAGCGGCGGAATGTGGTGCAACTTACTGGAGCAGCTCATAAAGAGCTGATATGTAGGTTTGAGCCATCTGCAGAGTTTCGTACTTCGAGAGCTGACGATCGGCGCCCAAAGATGGTAAGTGGCCTCGAAGACGGTCGAACGCCTTGTTCAAATTCTGCATCCTCCTCCTTTCCCTTGCGTTTGCTGCTAAGCGTCTTCTCCTCAACACTGCTGCACTGGTCGCTCGTCCACGCCTCTTCCCCGACTCCAGAACTTCGCTATCTTCAGCACTGTCTTCCAAAACATCTCGTGACAAGCCTCTGTACGCTATGTGCGTCGAATCTTGATTGATACTGCCATCAATAGACGGCGTCGGCTCCAGGCTAGACCTCCCAGAGTCAGGAGACCTCGGCCAGGTCAGATAGCACTCCTCAGTCGAATACTCCAGCATCACGTCAGACGCGAACATGTCCTTCTCGTAGACGAGTCGGTGTCCGTAAGTTTCGGCGGTCATTTTTGATCACGGTTAGTACAGGTGCGAACGATTCGGCGTCCCGCAGGGGTCTACGGTGGGCGCCTACCTGCCGGCCTTATATAGTTTCCCTGTTTGTGCGAAAAGGTTCGTCGGGATAGGCTGTGGGGGTGCGAGAGGGACGCAAGAGGTCCCGAGAGGGTAATTTAAGACCAATCATCATTAATTATTTCCTCCCTCGGGCGCCGCGTGTATTGTAGGTAGCGTTTGACTCCGCGACTCTATTTTTATGGCACAATGCTTGTTGTTAACCTTGTAACTATTAAATGTTTTGTATGTTACAATGGTAGTACAAGTAAAGTTAATGTAGTCATTTCTGTATTTGTAACCTTTCCATTTAGACTAATGATAAAATATGATACGAAACGAAACTGATACAAATCGATTACAGTTTTTCCTTGAGGCGTACATGAAGTAAAGAAAACATTAAAGCTGCTCTCTTTTTGTACATACTTTGAAGGTTTATTGAAGTGTTTTTACGACTGCACCGTGCATCATTAAACTCCTATAATTATAACTATTTGTAGAAAAAAATGGCCCACAGCTTACAAGTCTTCTATTTTATTTTTATTTTATTTTTGCAAATAACTTTCAAAAGAATTTAGGTTATTTTAGAGGAATTCACTGTACCTACATCTGTCCACATTATTGTAATATGTATTATTTTTATAGTTATTGTTTTATGATAATGTATATTTTTTTTAAGAAATAAATAATTAAATTAAATTAATCTCCACTTTGCAAAAAGTATATCGAGCACCAAATTACGAATTATCAATCAACATTCTACATGGGTAAGTATTTATAAAACTCTATGGATAGCCTTTAAACAAAATTGGACAAGTACGAGTCGAACTATCATACGAAGGGTTCCGTACCATTAACCGAAAAAACACGTTTCTTGTATGGGAGCCCCATTTAATTTTAATTTTGTTTTTATTTGTTGTTATAGCGGCAATAGAAATATTTACTCTGTGTGAATTTCTATTACGGACGCACGGACGGACAGCGGAGGCTTAGTAATGGGGTTTCGATGGTTATCCTTTGGGTACGGAACCCTAAAAATGTTCTTTTTATAATGGTTTAAGAGGAAATGCTGGTGGAGAGACTTTGTATGCAAAAAGTCGTAATTCGAGGTTTGGCTCTCGACTGTTTTCTCCTCCAATATTGGACCGATATAAGAGATATTTCACTAACTGAATAAGAAGAATATATACTGTGTCTCTATGTTTTCTTTCTTTGATTAATAGTTGCCAAATTTGTACACTAGGGCTACTAGTTCTAAAAATAATTACCTCAATATTAATCAATCAATCAATCAATCAATAGTCTTTATTTGTAAACATAGGTTACAATAGTGTGTAAGATGTTACAATAGATATTTTATAGTTTCTCTATGTTTTGCCATTTGGCGTACAAATATATTAACATTTTTATGGGAGGCCAATTATGTACCTCTAAATATTACAATACAGTAGGAAAATGTCAATTTGAAAAAAATAATTAAAATGTAATTTAATAAAATGCAATAGGTAATGTCAATGTATAACGAAATTTAGTAATGTCAATAAAAAATAATTAATGTCAATAAGTTATTTGAACGAAAAATGTTTTGAACTTCACATTGTCCTCAGAATTGCTATTGAGTCATCATGCATAAATAGTCATGTCACAAGTATACAAATATCATTAAGTCAAAGAACTGTCATCAAAATACTCACTGAGACTATAGTAACATTTCTGTATTAATATAGCACATAATTTTCGCTTGAAATTTACTAAATTTAAACTTTTTATTGAGCAAGGTAGCTTATTAAATATTCTTTGGGCCATACAAAAAAAATCTTTTCCTCATTAAAGCCGTGCCAGCATGTGGTACTTTGAGCTCTAAACTGTCTTTGTCACGTAGTTTCCTATATTGGCTTTTAAAAGCAATTTCAAACAGGTTAATGTTTGTTTTAACAAAAATATTTACTTCATAAATAAACAGAGAAGGCAAGGTAAGGATTTTCAGGCTTTTAAATAGAGGTTGACAGCTGTCAGTACTTTGTAATCCACACATAGCTCTGATGCATCTTTTTTGGGCTTTGAAAACATACTCTTTATTCACTGAGTTGCCCCAATATATTATACCATATCTTAGAATGGATGCAACATAACCATGATATGCCATTAAAAGAGATTCTAGGCTTTAATCATTGCATCAAATTATATGATATTTACATTCCACATCTCCCTGAGTTCCAGCAATTTAGACATCCCTCACTTTCCCCTTTTTACCTCCAATGCGTTCCCAGATCATACATTTTAATGCAAGCCCATCCTGTTAGAATACCAGGGCACAGTGAACCAGTCACCACTCGACACCGTCCCCACTCGGGAACCGAACCCGCGATACTTTTCACGAGATGCACCCACTCTGGGTGAAATTCAAGACTGTCGTGTTGGTGGGCTGAGAGGGCAGCGAAGTTGGAAGATTTGGATGCGGTATTTAGCGGTCGCCAGATTTATGAAACACTAGCAATCCGCCCCACTTTAGTATATATATTAGCTGTTTATGTTTATGAATTTGCGCATTTCTTAGATTTTTTTTACAAAAACGGGAATTAAAGAAAATTAATCATTCCTGCGACCATAGAACCAAGAACTCCACGACCTCATTCCACCGGCCCCCATCTACTATCGGACATCCAGACGCACTGCATCTTACCATCCCTACCTTGTTACTATTCCACCAATTCGCACTAAGTGTTTCCAAACGTCTTTTATAATGCGCACAGCAAAGGAGTGGAACTCTCTGCCTGCATCTGTGTTTCCAAACGCTTACAACCCTAATCTCTTCAAAGTTAGAGTGAACAGGCTCCTTCTGGGTAAGCTCGCTCCATCGTAGACTTTGTCTGTCATCTCTGACCTAGACTTGAGTCAAGAGCAAACCCATCACAAACAAAAAAAAAATAAAAAAATAGCTGGAGAAAAAACTCGAAAGTTTGATCATGTTAAAAGTATCAGTTTATCGCGAATTAATTTGTACTTAAGTGTACATACTTACATTGTGTTTGTGTTTGCATTGATGGTACTTTTCAGACTTCTAGAATTCTGTGGTCTGAGTTGGACAATAATCTTTGACTTAGGGCGAGTTTTGTGATCCGTAGTTAACTAATTTTTAAGGTTCCGAACAAAAAACGGAACCCTTATGGGTTGTCGGGTGTTTGTCTGTCCGTCTGTTACAGCCAGTTTTCTGCGGATCTACTGGGCCGATTCGGTTGTAAATTGGTATACGTATACGACTTCTGTGACCCAAATACGGACGCATTAAGTAACTTATAAAATTTTTAGTATGGGGGTCACTTTTGGGGGCCAAACTAGAAAATTTAAAAAAAAGTTTTATGAACAATATCATGTGACATATCAAATGAAAGGGCTTACTACGAGGGTTTCAATTATATTTTTTTCATAATTTTGAAATAAATGGTTTGAAGTTATTCAAGAAATTAGACGAAAAATAACCATTCCCCCCTTATCTCCGAACTACTGAGCTTAAAACTTTGAAAAAAAAAATGGAGATAATAGACCTTTACCTATAGATTACAGGAAAACCTATAAGAAGTCTATAATGTTAAAATAACATGTAAAAAAAAATGAAATCCGTTCGGTAAATTTTGCACGCGAGTTCGACTCGCACTTGGTCAGTTTTTAAATATTATTGGCACCAAAATTTTGTTAATGTGGGTCTTTCGATCAATATTTAACTTGACTAATGATCAATTTACTATTTAACTATTACTTAAAGCTTTAAAATGATGAATGATGAGCACGATTTTAACCATTGTTTGAGTTAACCGTGTATCAAACTACTCGCCCTTACTCGTTGAAAATCAAATGATTATGTATGCCACATCATATCCACCAGACTCCATCCACGTCGCTCCATGCGCGTCCCCCCGGTGTGGTCCAATCATTTTCACGAGTCGCCTCCCGTACGCGAATCTCAGCTCCCTTCGTAAAGTTATTCACTGACCTAGCTACTGGTTACTTGTTAAACTGTCCTAGATGTTAAGGTTTACACTTAGTTTATTATTAGAACTAATCCTAGATTTTGTTTTTGGCCTAGTTTGGTAATGAGAAGGGTATTTGGCTGAATAGATATCTTTCTAATTTACATTTTCAAAACCGAGAGAAAAGGTGGGTCTGTTTCTGGAAAAAAAATCTCTTTGGTAGGATGTCACAGAGGTTAGTTAACAAACAGTATTAAAAAGAAACGATATTTTTTGCAAAAAAAAAATATATTAAATGCAGAAATTCCGTTGGTATGCACACCAAAAACAATCTAGGTATATGTTCAATTATTGTAAAAATTCGAAAATTTAAATTTGGAATTAAACTACCAGCTATGTATTGGCGTATTTTTTTTAAATTATATCAGTTCTATTTTTTTTTTTACTTCAAAAGGAAGAAACGGAATCCCTATAGGATTACTTTGTTGTCCGCCCGTCTGTCTGTCAAGACCCTTTATCTAGGGAACGCGTGGAGGTGTCGAGTTGAAATTAAAACCATATACTCAAGTCTACGGTTCCTTGAAGCTGTGAAAAAATCTAACTTCTAATTTGACTTAAAAAAGGTACGTGTATTTATGCCGCAAAAAAACGTATATTTCGACACTCTCAAGGGAATCAAAATTTATAGGGTATTTCCAGTTGACTTAGAACTATGAAATTTGACAAGTAATACCGTCTTATATTACAAGTATAGGGAAAAGTCTGAAAACTATACATTTGTAATTAAATCATAAAAAAATGTCTCTATTTAAAGTGAGTAATATGTACCTTCTTTGTACGGAACCCTCGGTGGGCGAGTCCGACTCGCACTTAGCTGTTTTTTTATTTAAATGCCACCTAATAGTACTTGCAGTACTGTTTCGATTTTTCTGATTAGAAGTGTGATATATTTTTATGGACATTTTATTTTTTGGGACAGAAGTGTGATATAGTTGTATGATAGTTATTTATATTAAAGGCCAATTCAAATTTTTTTTTAAGTAGGTACCACCTAGTAAAAAAAGTTCGAATGCAAGACGCGTCATCATCTTAGCGATAATTTATTAATCAATGTCACAGAATTGTCAAAATGTAGGAATAAGAAAATTAGAGGCGATTTTGATAGTTTTTGACTCTAATGCGAATATTCCTAAAAAAATCGAGAATTTCTGTGCACTGTGGTGTGGTGTGGTCTGTGGTAAATGTATCGTCTGTGGTAAATGTATGATATTAAGGCCGTTCCTCTGAAATGAATGATAAGCTCGAAAGCACCGATTTCACCTCCCGGCACCGCGCAGTCCCCGCATGCTTCCACGAACGAACACACGAACACGAACACGAACCTAGCGCCACAACATCAAATTAATTCAAACCCAGTGTTCCTTCTCCTCTCTCCTACTTGATCTATGCTGTGTCCGACAGGGTCCATAATTAAGACTACTGTAATTATTTCCCTACCAACTATACTATATATTATATTAAGGTACGCAATAAGGGATTGATAATTGATTGTTTGCTGGCCTGTCGGTTTTCTACCGGTTGCATTTTGGGGAATGTGCGACGGAATTGCATAATTTAATTCCGCCAAGCCCGTTCCATCATCGGACCACAAGACGAACGGCGACGCGCCACCGGTACATGGTGGACATCCCACCCACACGCACAAAACGTTTTGGAAACACATTCATAGTGCGTACAGCTAAGGAGTGGAATTCCCTGCCGGAGTCTGTGTTTCCTGATAGCTACAGGTTACTTCTAGGCAAACGTGCTCCATCTTCGACCAAATCATCGCTTACCAACAGGTGAGATAGTGGTCAAACGCGTGCCTATCAATAGTAAAAAAAAATCCACGGCCTTACCTACATTTTAACCTGTTATAGGCACTTAATATTGTCAAAACCAATTAAAACAAACACACACTGATCTAACTATCCCATAAAAAACAAACTTGAACGTACATAAATTCCCAAACCCTCACGAGGTCAAGAACATTGTTTTTTTCAACGATCATTTTACACGTCATTAACCCTTCAGTGCGGCTCGGATTTCGCAACCCATAAAAAATCTTGAGGGTCTACCGTACCCTTGTCTTTTTGTATTGCTTTAGTAAAATTACTTAATCTGGATAGTTAGTCTAACGATCGTAGTTTGTTAGGATTAAGATGTAACTAATATAATTTTTAGCATAATATGGGTATGTTATGAATAATATTTTCTTGTATAAGATTTATTTTTTAAGATTTAATTTTAGAGTTTTACTTTTACCGTGCATATATTGCAACTTTGATAGTTAACAAGTACATTATTTTGTTAATTCTTCTCTCTTCTTTTGAATAACTCTGCTTGATCCAGTTTTCTCTTAACCGGGCTTCTTAGTATGTAACTAATTTTAAATAAATACGATCGTATGTTAATTAAGGGTCCGCAATTTTGTAAGCCGTAAATATAACGTTGTTTTATCGATTCATATAGCTGCAGAACAATGAAACGTAATATTCATCGTTTTTGAAGTTGAATTTGTCCCAAACAGTACGCAAATTAATAAAATTATCGCAGAATGACTTAGCAGTAGGATGTTTCCTCAAAAACTCTGATTTCTTCCTTATTTTCCCTTCATATCCTATTTCATTGTTTACCGGTATACAATAACAAAACGAACCAACAAACGTAACGGAACACCAAATCAAGTTGACTGTGAAAAATTTAATCAACAAAAAAGTTACAAAAAAAAACAAAAAGTAACAGAAGAGATCCCATTGGTAACGGGATCGCGTTGCAAGGGTTGGTCCCGTTACAGGAGATGTGCCTTCGTTCCGGATTCACTTCCGATTGGATTGTCATAATTACCGATTAACTGTCAAACGGTATTTCTATACCATTATAAGTTAAAACTCCAAATAGGGAATGCACTTAATTAGTCATGGGTTTTCTGAATTACAATGACAACAGTTTTTATTACCTAATGCATATTATTGGGAAGGTTATAAAAACCACTGCATTGCATTGTCACTTATAAACTTGCCTGAAGATTTAAAAAAGTGTTACTGTAACATCACGCCTGTTCCTAAAGGTCAGATTATCTTAGAATAGTCAGAGGATTTTAATACTGCACCCTTATTTCACAGAGAATAAACCATTTTATTTTTCAAAATAATAATTATTAGTATATTTTTTTATCCATTTTTTAGGCACGCGTTTTACCACTATCTCACCTGATGGTAAGCGATGATGTGGTCGAAGATGGAGCACGCTTACAAGTAACCTATTCACTCTTGACTTAAAGACTCCCAGGTTGTAGCTATCAGGAAACACAGACTCAGGCAGAGAATTCCTATTCCTAATTCACTATGAATGTGTTCCCAATACGTTTTGTGCGAGTGGATGGGATGCCCACCATGTACCGGTGGCGTATCGCCGTTGTTCTTGTGGTCCGATGATGGAACGGGCTTGGCGGAATTAAATTATGCAATTTCGTCGTACATTCCCCAAAATACAACCGGTAGAAAACCGACAGGCTAGCAACTCGTCGTCTGTGCTCAAGACTTTGGAGCTTTGACTTTGAATCATTAATTTATTTCTAAGACAACATAATCCACTGAGACAGCGAAATATTACTAAATAACTTAAAACCTATTTCAGTTCCAATGTACTACTAGGGAAAATGTTGTTTTCATAAGATACCAATAATGATATAGGGCTTCCATAAAGAAAAAGCTTCCGTTTTTTACATATTTTTACTCTATAACAACTTAATTTCATAAACAATTCCCTCCACTCAGTGTGTGGTCAAACTTAACAATCGCTGATTGATAACATTTGCATAATTTTATAACAATAACATTTATACGAAAACATTAATAAATACATGGGTCAAATCAGCCCCCTACGCGTTTTAGGGTTATGAATATTTATATGAACGATTTGTTGATGGGAACCAATCAATTGTTTCGGGATGAAGATATTATGATATTTATCAAATAAGGCAAAGTTTTGTTTTTGATTTGTAATTCATATTTTAGGTACAGGGCCCCAAGTCTGCTATTACAATAGTGTCAGAATGGTCTCATAATGGTCGATTTTGACAAGTTTGGTAATCTACTAATATAAAAGCGTCATTATTACTTTCCAATGGTCAACCACTGACACTCCATTGAAAGAAATGGCATAGAATGGTAATCTCGTACATAATGACAAATTAATAAATAATATTTAAAAACATATATAAAAGAAATCTGGCATAACTTGTCAAAATCGACCATAATGAAATCATTATGAGACCATTCTGACACTATTGTAATAGCAGACTTGGGGCCCAGGCTTCTTTACTCGAAGGCTTACACATTTTTAGCCACTTGGTGGTTTACACACCAATAGACGATTAACTTAAATATTAAAACAATATTTTTTATGATATCATCTACTTTTGTCATCATGGGTATTTCGCTATCCGTGTTCTTTTACACGTTTTTATTTTCTTCATTTTTAGGGTTCCGTACCTAAAGGTACGCGGAACCCTATTAATAAGCCTCCGCTGTCCGTCCGTCCGTCCGTCTGTCTGTCAGAGGGCTTTATCTCAAGAACCGTAATAGGTTGACAGTTCAAATTTTCACAGATTGTGTATTTCTATTGCCGCTTTAACAAAAAAAAATAAGATTTATGGTACGGAACCCGTCGTGTACGAGTCTGACTCGCACGTGGCCGTTTTTTTTATATTTTAAAGGCCCGTTTCAACTTGGTGGTGATTAAGTTCCCGTTAACTTACTTAGCAGAAAATTTCTTACAAATATGTTCAATTTTTGAGTTCATTCAATAAGAAATGGCTATTCGGAGATCGTAAAACAGGCCCCAATTTTTTTACTTACTAATAACCCGTTAGCCTTACTAACGGGTTGTTTCGCGTCACGTACCTAGAAACCTTTTTACCCCACACGATGTCACCCAATGTCCCAATGACACAATCCAAAGCATCATTAATCAAATCAAACATAAACCACACACGGTGACATAGAACAGGAAATCAAAATCCATAGACAAACGGAAGCACCGCCATTTTACCGCCATTTACCGTTAAATACAAAATGATAGAGTTTAGCGAAATTATAGAGCGGCGCCGTATAAAACTGTTAGATTTGACGGTTTTGATGCGGTTTTTTTAATAATATCGTTTATTAAAACCGTAATACGCCTTGGGAAGTGTATTTTGAAAGATTTTTGGAAATGGTAGCAACAGTTTAAATTGCAGATAGATTGCCTCCTAGTATTTGTTTGAGAAAAAAAAACTGAGATTATATAATTTAACGTTTATAAGCAAAATTTGTTTCTTCTGTTGGCCAATGTTCCTTAATATTGAAGCTTAGAAAACTTGCCAAGTTGCACACTTAAAAAATATTATTTTTTCGTTTATTTATTTTTCTGTACATAAAGATTAGATTTTTAAATATATCTTTAAAAAAAATATTTAAAAATACATTTAAAAATATAAAAAATAGTAGTCCGCCGGTGTCGGGAGCAGAGTCCAAGCTACCGGTGGTTAGGGCTCCAGAGAAAGGAACCTTATTATTATTTTTATTCCATTTATTACATTAAATACATATAAATTTACATTTTTAAATATTTCTATAAAAAAATAAAATCATTTAAAAATATAAAAAATAGTAGCCCACCGGTATCGGGAACAAGGTCCAAGTTACCGGTGGTCAGGGCTCCCGAGAGAGAAACCTCCTCACTATACGCGCCGTGTCCAGAAGTACTGCTTTCTGGATCAAGCCCTTGATCCAGCTGCCCAACGAGAGCCTCTTGAGATGTTGGTCGAGGCTCTTGGCAATTATGCCATTGGCCGTCACGACTATCGGCACAATGACTGCTGTGTTCACATCCCACATGTCGACAACCTCGCGAGCTAAGTCAAGATACTTCGTTTGTTTATCTTTCTCAGACTTCACGAGGTTCTCGTCATGAGGGACTGCTATATCAATAATCATTGCGCGACGCTCTAGTCGGTCTATCACCACTATATCAGGCTTATTGGCAATAATAGTCCTGTCAGTGATAATAGACCGATCCCAATACAATGTGCAATTGCCACTTTCGAGAACTGGGTCGGGCACATACCTATAGTACGGTACTTCCGATTCCACAAGATTGTATTTAAGAGCAAGTTGCTGGTGGATAATCCTGGCTACAAGGTTATGCCTGTGCAAATAGTCTCCGTTAGCCAGACTAGAACAACCGGAAATAATGTGGCGGATGGATTCCCCTGGCCGGTGACATGCCCGACATATGTCAACCGTGCCGTCCTTCACTATGTATTTCCGGTAGTTGTTCGTCATCATAACTTCGTCCATAATTGCATAGACAAAACCTTCGGTTTCCCCGAATAGGTCACCAAAACGCAGCCAGGCTACGGACGCTAAGAAGTCTACATCGGGCCCATGTAGGACCCGATAAAAGCGTCCGTGAAGCTCCTTGCTCTGCCATAGCACTAATGACCGCAGGGAGGCGGTCATTAGTATCTAATACCACAGGTTTGCGCCAGTTCTCGTTAGCCAAGGAGAGCGCGGTGAGGCCTTTGTCCACCGCTACCACATCTCGATGCATACCCACGTCGGCCTCTAGGAAGTACTCCCTAAGGCTGCATACCTCGCGGTTGTGCAGGGTCTTAGCATTTAAGAAGCCACGACCCCCGCACTTCCGCGGGATATACAGCCTCATCACTGATGACCGTGGGTGATGCATCCGATTTGCGGTAAGCAGTGAGCGTACCTTCCTATCCAGGGCGTCAAGTTCCGTCTGAGTCCATTTGAGTATGCCGAAAGAGTACATCAATACCGGCATGACCCAACCATTGAAGGCGCGCACCTTGTTTCCGCCTGATAAAAGACTGTTAAGTACTTTGTTCAGGCGGCCAAAGAAGCGCTCCTTCAACGATTGTTTCACGTGCAACAGCATTGATGCCTAACGCTTCCGACATACCCAAATACTTGTAAGTTTCGGTTGAGGAGAGGGACCTAAGGTGTATGGAATCCGAGAGTTGGGTTCCCACGGATTCCATAATCTCCCCTCGCTTTACATGCATGACCGCACATTTTTCCAAACCAAATTCCATCCTGATGGCGTTACTGAAGGTTTCTGTTACCTTCAGTAGCTTCATCAGTTGCAAGTTGTTAGGAGAAAAGAGTTTCAAATCATCCATGTAAAGGAGGTGCGATATGACCTGACCACCTCTTCTCAACCGGTAGCCTTGGTCTGAACCCTCCAGCAATGTACTGAGAGGGTTGAGGGCCAGACAAAACCACAGTGGACTCAGACTGTCGCCCTGAAATATGCCACGCTCGATCCTTATCGGGTCGCTGTTCGCCTGGGTCTGTCGACATCCTGGATAGTGAAGGACGGTACTCCACTGCCCCATACACGACATCAGGAAGGCGCGTAGAACTGCATCAACTGTTGCATTTGTTCGAGACTGTGCATCTTGGGTTTTTTATAAATCAATGCTTGGGAGGTGCATTTTTGAAAGATTTTTGGAAATGGTAGCAACAGTTTAAATTGCAGATAGATTGCCTCCTAGTATTTGTCTGAGAAAAAAAAAACTGAGATTTTATAATTGCACTTTTGTAAGCAAAATTTTTTCTTCTGTTGGCCAATGTTTCTTAATGTTGAAGCTTAAAAAACTTGCCAAGTTGCACACGTAATTTAGAAACACGAAAATATTTTTCTCTTCAATCATTTAGACCTTAATTCTATCATGATATTTATATTGAAGCCATTGATATATAAAAAACCCAAGATACACACTCAGCATCTAAAAAACGTCCGCAAAAAACAAGCGCACAATGTATAATTGTGCGCTAGTTTCAAACAGTCTCGCATCGTTCGCCATACTGCACTGCTTTGTAAAAACAACTTTAAGCGCAAAAAAATTGTTTATAGTATAACTACACACAACTCACACATGACACTTGATACATGTCAGTTTTTGACGACAGTTTCGAGTGTTGCATTTGTTCGAGACTGTGCATCTTGGGTTTTTTATATGTCAATGATTGAAGCCAAGGATTTTGTAAAGAACCTTGCCTTTTTTCACATCTACATTTTTATCGGGATGTAGCCACACGTTAGTGAGTCAATTTGAACACACACTTGACTAATTTTATTTTTCTTAACCCAAAAGAGATTGATAATTAAAGACTTGCCAAATCCTGCAGTAGTAGAGAACTAATTTCCTAATTCTTGAAACCACTGAGGAAGGTGGTGCTTGAATCCTTACTATAATATTATAAATGCGAAAGTAACTCTGTCTGTCTGTCTGTCGCGCTTTCACGCCAAAACGAATTTTTATGAAATTTGGTACAGAGATATTCTACAGACTGAGAATAGGCTCCTTTTTATCCCGGGAGTATGTTTCCTAGGGATCACGCGGGCGAAGCCGCTGGCAGAAGCTAGTGGAACTATGATTCAAGAAGCTTCGCAAGAACCCAGTATATAATTAAATCTGACTTCTTTTATAAGTGAAGCCTCTATAGAGAACTTGGATTTTTTTCACATTTATGTTTTTGGTGGGATACGATGTTCAAGAACCAGAATCTAAACATTCAATTTTCCATGGTGTTTCATGCACGTTCTTCTCCATGGAAATTGCATCTGGACATATCTTTAACTTACCGATATTTACAAAGGTTTTATTGAAATATATGTTTTGAGTTGAGTTTTTGTATTATAAGAAAACTCAGTAGGATCTCTTGAACAAATATCTACATTAACTTCAGTCAAAGAATTACCGGTTGCACATTAAGTGCATCAATGTCACGGTGGCCGGCCATCTCAGTGATTGTGCACAACAACCGGTCATTTCTCAGGAATGCCATTGTGGACTAGATATACGACAAATTGCCGATAACGGGAGCAAATAGCATTAGATTTTGTAATTTGTAGCGTTGTGCGTATTTTTATAACGGCTACTCGACAAACTGAAAAATATGTTTTGATTTTGGTAGGGTTTACAGTTATTTTTAGCATACATCAAAGTTACCAAATAACATCATCTGCCTAGCCTTGTCCCAACTATATTGGGGTCGGCTTCCAGTCAAACCGGATTCAGCTGAATACCAGTATTTTACGTGGAGCGGCTGCCTACCAGACCTCCACAACCCTTTTACTGAGTAACACGGTACATCTCTTGGCAAGACTGGAGTGAAATTTACTGGCTTCTGACGATCCGTAACGACAGCGAAAGATCTACAAATGACAGTCGGGATCAACGGCTTAACGTGCTTTCCGAGGCAAGAAGGAAACTCGGTATGTTAAGATGTTACCCATCCACAGACCAACCTTGGCAAGCGTTGCTTAACCTTCAAGAGCCACGAGCTCCTGCAGAGTTACCAAATAACAATGACAATAAATGTTTATTACGTTATGCGCCCATGTTTGGGTAACAGAATGTCATTATATGTACCAAAGGAGACTGACACAAACTGATCTATGAACCAATATCGATACTGTTGTGCTATTTCTGTGGGGACACCTTAAATTACACCCTTGTGCAAAAGGGCATCAAAATCTGCTCTGGCAGTTTTGAGAAATATAATATTGCAGAATATATTTTTATTTTAAAAACGTGTTAATGGATATTTGTGACTTTAAAATAATTAATTAATGTGTTTCTCTGCTAAACAAAGTTACCTGCCACCTCATCAGTACCGAATTTCAGTATTTTTTTCGTTTTTAACTGACTTAAAAAAGGAGGAAGTTCTCAGTTCGACGAAATCTTTTTTACATTTTTTATTTTTTAAGTTCACCGATTACTCGAAGATTGCTGGACCGATTTAAAAAAATATTTTGTTAATTTGAAAGGGTATACTTATCAAATGTTCCCATTTTCACCAGGTCTGAGGATCTGATGATGGAATTCTGGAGAATGTAGCAAGAAATGTGCTCCGCTCCTATTGGTCTTAGCGTGATGATATCTATAGCCAGTTGTTCCTGAGATTAGCGCGTTCAAGCAAAAAAACAAACTCTTCAGCTTTATATATTAGTATAGATAAGTAATAAGTAAGTATAGATATTATAGATTTTTCTCAACACTGCCAGGTTACATTTTGATGCCCCTTTGCACAAAGATATACTCGTAATTGAGATCCCCACAGAAATACCACCACAGTATCGGTATTGGTTCATAGACCACTTCCCATACAAAATACTTGCTAGGTCGACTGGTAGAAAATGCCTGAGGCATGAGGTTCGCGAGCCCTCATGCCACAATATTTTTTGTTCTTATGCACAAAGTATAATAAACAATAAAACAATAACAGCGTCAGTATTGTTAAAAATCTTAGGTAACCAAGATCTTACGAAACCTTGAAGAACAAAAATCCCAAGGTGACCCATTTTTGACTGAAGAACTTATTTTCAAGGCAACACATGAAAGAAGTCCTTTCAATGTCCTTCATTTCGAGCCACTGTTTAAAGACTCACAGCCAGAGGCACTTGTGTTAAACGTTTTTCTTTCAAAGAAACCTTAACTAAAGAACTGAACAATACGGAATGAGAGCAATTGATTATATTACTGTGAATACCACGACACGCGACTAAAGAACTGAATACTTTTAATGCGTTTAAAAAGCATCTGTTACGTAATATTTCGGTCTTTGGACGAAGCTTACAATGTTTACAGATTTTGGACCAGTGGGTCCCAATCTTTTATTTTTAATTTATTTATTAAATTTCAATTACTCTCTGCACTTACAGTAACTTCTTACCAACACGTACAGAGGTAAAAAATCATAGTAGTTATTATATTATCATTAGATGGATACAAAATATTAGTCAATGTCACTTCAAATTAATGATTCAACAATAGCAAAATTCAATAAAAACATAGATATTAAAAATTAAACAAAAACAATACAAACATAACAAAATATTTAAATGTCAATCAGTAAAATCACATAATTAGATGAAAAAAATAATCAATAATAATCAAATAATATGTTCATATAAAAAAAAACTGGCCAAGTGCGAGTCGGACTCGCGTGCAAAGGGTTCCGAACGAATTTATTTTTTTTAACATGTTGTTTTAAAACTACAGACTTCTAATAGGTTTTCCTGTAATCTTTTGGTAAAGATCTATTATCTCCATTTTTTTTTAAATTTTAAGCTCAGTAGTTTCGGAGATAAGGGGGGAATGGTCATTTTTCGTCTAATTTCTTGAATACCTTCAAAACCATTTATTTTAAAATAATGAAAAATATATAATTAAAACCCTCACAGTAAGCCCTTTCATTTGATATGTCACACGATATTGTTCAAAAAACTTTTTTTTTATTTTCTAGTTTGACCCCCAAAAGTGACCCATATACTTAAACTTTAATGATTTACGTAACGCGTCCGTGTTTGGGACATAGAAGTCCATATGTGTACCAAATTTGAACAGAATCGGTCCAGTAGATCCGGAGAAAACTGGCTGTGACAGACGGACAGACAGACACCCGAGTGATCCTATAAGGGTTCCTTTTTTTTCCGGAACCCTTAAAAATCTTATTTACTAAAACAATCCTTGCATAGTTTTAGGAATAGACTCACATTGGAGTGAAATATGTACACTGCGCGCACCCTACCAACTTTCTACTAAAATCACCAAGGTCGGGTCTTATTGACACACTTAGAGACACTTTTGTTGAAACTTGAGCATTATGGGATTAGGAATACATCCCTTGATTTGATTGGATCATACTTGAAAGACAGACAGGTTAAAGTACAGGTAAACGGTGTAAACTCACTAGGGTCTGAAATGGCAATGGGCGTTCCGCAAGGTTCAATATTAGGTCCATTCCTCTTTTTAGCATACATAAACGATTTGCCCCAATTACTTCAAAATGAACCAAAGATGGTGTTATTTGCTGATGACACATCATTGATATTTAAAATAGACCGACGGTCACAAAACCTTGATGATGTCAATTACTCTATTCACCAGGTTCAAGATTGGTTTACGGCAAACAACTTAGTACTAAATGAAAAAAAAACTAAATGTATTAAATTTTCTTTACCTAATGTTAAAAGTAACGAATGTGACATCATATTGAATGGACAAAAACTGGAATTTATTGATCAGACGGTTTTCCTGGGAATCACTTTAGACGAGAAATTGCAATGGGGACCTCACATAACATCTCTTGCGGCGCGGCTAAGCTCAGCCGCTTATGCTGTTAGAAAGATAAGACAGCTAACAGATATAGAAACTGCGCGTTTGGTCTATTTTAGTTACTTTCACAGCATTATGTCGTATGGTATTTTGCTGTGGGGTCGAGCTGCTGACATTGAATCCATATTTATTCTACAAAAGCGTGCTGTCAGAGCCATTTA
This sequence comes from Lacanobia wlatinum, assembly GCA_947578705.1. NCBI lineage: Eukaryota > Metazoa > Arthropoda > Insecta > Lepidoptera > Noctuidae > Lacanobia > Lacanobia wlatinum. The sequence goes on from OX388035.1 coordinate 4,518,354, forward strand.
TAATCTTCGTCGCCGCGATTCTCTTAGGGAACTCTTTAAAAAGATTAATATTATGACAGTCCCTTGTCAATTCATCTATGAAAATATTATGCATGTAAGGAAAAATCGACATCTATTTAGCAAAATTAGTGATAGACATAATTTTAATACTAGAAATAGAAATAAACTAGATCAACCATTTTTTAGATTATCCAAAGTACGAACATCTTTCATGGGGTACTGTATTAAATGTTACAACAAAATTCCTTCTGAAATATTAGAATTAAATGAAAGAAAATTTAAAACGTGTGTAAAAAAGACACTTTGTGGACAAGCATATTACAAATTAGATGATTATATTCAAGATAAGAATGCTTGGAAACATGCTAGTCCTGCTCCATAGGACAATCTAGGGTGTAGTAGACATTGTGAAACTGGTTGATATGTTTGTGTTTATTGTATTTGTATTAATATTTACTATGTAAACAGGTGTATTTACTGATTTTCATATTTAATTTAACTCACACACTGATCATATAAATCAATAGTTGCAAAAATTTGTACGTATGTGAGTATTATGTTCCCTTACTAGCAAACTTATTAATTTTACCTCTGCTGGCATTTCTGTATTGTACCTACTAGTAGTACATAAGTGTTTTTTTGGGAGCATCGTCCTCACATATAATCAACTGATTAATGTATGCAAATATTGTAAAGCTTATTTTTGAAAAGAGTAACTATGGAGTTTCTTGTCCGTTCTTCTCCATAAGAATCTACCTTTTGCGAACGGACGACTAGAGTCACTATAATATTTTATTTTATTTTAATTTGACGTTCAAAAGTGCCTTTATTGGTCTAGTTGAAATAAATCATTTGACTTTGACTTTGACTTTATTATGAGAAACTATAAGAATTCTATTATGCGAGCCAAATGAAAGCATAATGGCGTCGATTTGGTAATATTCAGGTAATTGATAGCATCAAGTCATTTTTAGAGTTCCGTTTCCGAAGGGTAACTAACAAAACTTTATTACTAAGCCAGAAAGCCTCCGCTGTACATCCTTGCATCTGTCCGTCCGTCCAACCGTCTGGCTATCTGTGAGCTGTATCTCAAGAACCGTTATAGTTAGATAGTTGACATTTACAGAGTTCAGAGTGTGTATTTCTATTGCCGCTATAATATGAAAATTGAGAAGTGAATTGAGAACCTCCTCCTTTTTGGAAGTCGGGAAAAAAATGAAATGAAATTAAGAATTAAGGGAGGCTCCCATACAAGAAACCATTTTTTTCTATTTATGGTACGGAACCCTTCATGTGAGAGTCCTCCGCTCCCCCTCTTGTATCAGTCTGTATCCCCTCTTGTATCAGTCTGTACCCCCTCTTGTATCAGTCTGTACCCCCTCTTGTATCAATCTGTACCCCCTCTTGTATCAATCTGTATCCCCTCTTGTATCAATCTATGCCTTCCACGTAGGGCGAGTCCCATCGGTTGAAAACTCTGGATTCTTCTTTATGTAAGCTTTGCTGTCTGGAAATAATTTCCCATAATTGACGAACATGAAGTTTTCTGCTGTTAGATTGAAGTGTAGATCTTGTATGTGGGCACGAGGGTTGTAATTTGATCGAAAATCTGTTACTGGTTTTGTTAGTGCAGGTTGAGTCTACTGACACAGCAGCGGAGGACATGAGATTTCGGTGGTATCATCTTAAGTTGCTGCATGAGTACAATCAAAATCAAAATCAAAAGGCATTTATTCAAACTAGGCTGAAAATCAGCACTTTTTGAACGTCAAAATTTACATGAAGACAGTCCCCCAAATCGCCCAGCCCGTCACCACTTCCTAGTGTTTTAGCTGGGAAGAAGAAGTGGCCAACAAACTCCCCAGCAACACAACTGTCTGTTAAGTTTAAAGAACTTGAATTTATATAACATTATTCAACATTTTATGATAGATGTAGATCATTAAATTAAATAAATGGATGGCACATGTCCACTAGCATACTATTTTATCCCAAAAATTACCTATGAAACAATGATAAAACTAATTACATATATAGGTAATTAAATAAGTAAACTCAAGCATACAATACTAGTCAAAATGAGCATCCAGGAATAAATGGCGTGCCCGCTTACATGTGATAAACTAGGACCATCGCAGTTAAATTATAACACTTAAAAAATTTAACAATAATAAACCTCGGACAGCAAGACGACCAGTCACCACAAGCAGCACCCGCAACGTTATGTTCACGAGCATAACGCAAAGATCAGCCATTACCTCCCTCGCCATATTAGAGGGAAGGAGGTAACCCGATTCCCGACGCTACCGCAAGCAGCGACGTCTTAGGGAGCATGACGAACCTGCTGCCGGTTTCTCAGACAAAATCATACTTATCAATTTGTCGAGGTCGCTAGTTAACTACATACTGCAATACAACTCATAAAAAAACAAGCTAATGAGAAGATTATTACAATAAATAAAAAAAAACAAAGATGACCTATACGGTCAGAACAATAAACAATGTCATCTTGAGCAAGTAAAGAATCTACGAAAGAACATTTAGCAATGTCTCGTGTTTAACACAGCGACCAACTATTTTTATCGTCGAAGTAATCGTTTACAGTATAGTATGCCTTCGAAATAAGGTTAGATTTCACTTTCGCTTTAAAAGCATTAAAAGGCAAGTCTAGAAAAGAAAGAGGTAACTTATTATAAAAGCGGATACCGATCCCCTCAAAATGGCCCTGGACCTTACGAAGACGGTGGAAAGGAGAATGTAGTTTGTGCTTATTTCTGGTGTTAAAGCTGTGGATATAACTAGTTTTGGCGTATAAATGTATATTTTGCCTGATATACACTATGTTGGCTAAAATGAACTGCGAAGCAACCGTGAGAATACCTATTTCTTTAAAAAGTTCCCTTAAAGAGACTCTGGACCCTAGCTGGTATATCGCTTGTACGGCTCGCTTTTGTAGGACAAATATATTGTGTATTTCAGCAGCTTTTCCCCACAGTAGCATACCATAGGACATAACACTATGGAAATAACTAAAATACACTAATACACAATACAAAATTAATTTCTTTTCACCTAAACTAACACCACGAAGGCTGGTTCGAGGTGGCACAAGAGAAAAGTTTATGAAAGGGCATAACCCTATGCATTACCACATATTAAAAAAAGGTGCCTAGCTACTCAAAAACACAATATTATTACATTGCACATAAGTTTTTCTGCCCGCTCCAAGCATTCTTCCTTTGCAAGTGTATATATTTATCTCTCGTCGCGTGTCGGTACGACTTAGCCGTCATTTTTTTTTAAGGGAAATCGTATTTTCTTGCCGGTTTTTCTCCAAGGAAATAACCAATTTGGACCATGAACTAGCTTCTGATGTTTTATAAGGGCCCTAGTAGGCCCATGTGATCGGCCAGGGTTGCGGAATTTTTAGAGCGGCCCTAGAACGCAAAGGGCATTTGGAGGAACTCGGTTGGATCTTAGTCATTCTCAAGAGTCTGAAATAAAATTAATGATGTCTCATCCAAAAAAAAAATGCCTATGCAAAATAAAACATTTTCCGCATCCGTAAACGCCATCACACAGTCCACACCCCAACTCATTACAAGGCTGCATTAACACAACTGCAGGCTTTTCACAGATCCTTTGTATGGGGTTACATGAACCACGGCGGAACGGGCGCACGCTTTGTATGCCACAATGGTGTGGTCAAACACTGCTCCAATATCAGGTCATCATACTTTACGTGGCTTGATTTTTTTTGTTCCATGATGCGTATTTTTTTAGCAGTATTTTTTGCCGAAATATGGGAATGGTCTGGTTGCATTGAAAGGCAGGAACGGTAAAACTCGTGTTTTAACCTAACAGCATCCTAAGCATGATTACGAGTCGTCTGGACTGTTTATATGGTTGCTGTGGTACAATTTCTCATGGGTTTTCGAAACGGATCGCTCGCATTGTCGCTTTGCTCTTGTCTGAGCTTCAATATATAATTCCTTTCATCAAATCCCAAAAAAATGGTTTTTACGTTAACACCATGGAGAAAAAAGTTTAGGTTTTATCAATGCCCATTTAAATTTAATTTAGATACCAATTGCTATTTTGTTGGTAGCCATCTTTAAATTCAATAACTTCAAATACCTATAATTTGATTTACCCCTTTTACACCCTGCAGCATTTCACAAGAACCACACAACTGGAAGATTAGATAAACATTTGGTTATCGATTATTTTAATAACACAAAATCACTTCGATCCAACATAATTATGTTTTTATAACAAACGAAAGTGTTGATTTCACCCTTAGGGGACAATTCACACCTCGATCAAAACAAACTTTGAAGAATACGTTACGTTTGCGTCTCCCATTCCCACAATTTTTAATAGAATGTGTTAGAAAACGCCGATGGTGTTGTAAGAGGATTTAAAGACTATGAGGTTGTGGCAGTTGCTGAAAACTAAATTGGGCTAATAGTGAATTTAAATAAATCGAGTTTTGAACACGGGAGCTGGATTAAATAAAATACACAAACAATCTCAACAGACTGCTGTATTTATTTAGTATTTTACTATATTTGCATAAACACATGTCCCTTGGTAAAATAAATAAGTTTTGCTATAAAATAAAATGAAAAAATCACGCAAAGTGCTACGAACTTTTCGTAGGTAACATTTTTCGTAGGTCTACCCGCCTACGTCATTATCGTAGCTCGTAGCAATGTCGCATAATATATCCAAACTATGAATCTTGGATAAATGAACGTTATCGTAATATGTGATTTTTGAATATCGACCAGAAATACATTATCAAGTCCAGATTTTACTAAATTAGAAGCTAAATAGACTAGAATAGAATTTTAAAGTAATCCTGAACCAGCATAAAATCGGAGGAGAGTTCTTAATTGTGTATTCTTTAGCATTTTGTGACAATAACGATCAAGTAGGACGGTATTCATCTTTATTATAAGATTCAAGAAAAATAAAAAGAAAAGATTAAAAAATATCCTAATATTTCTCTACAAAACCTAAGTTGGTTTATTGCGTCTAAAAATTGATTTATTGAAATTTCACTATAACGTGTTTGCAAAACGAAATTATCCCGAAAAAAACTACAAAAATGAAGTTTAAAACATAACAGAGAACTGAATCGCATCCTCGCATCTCACATCCACATTCTGACCTTACCATCAACCTCACAACGGTACAGTTGCCCTTGCTGCAGGTAAAAGTATACCAATGAATAGTACCACTTACTTCCCAAGGATGTACCAATCACGCGATGCCACAAAAGAAGCTTTTCAATTCAAAAAAACTTGGTGGTTTTTGTGTGCCTTAATTTAGCCACAACCTGTGTATTGAAAGACTGGGACCACACTTTGTGTGATAAAATTGACCAAGTGTATTGGTCGGTGGTATGAATACAAGAGCATACAGGGTATTTTACTTGTAAATACTTCGAAGTGTGTAGGTCAGAGTCCTTGTAAAACATGGGCAACGAACAAAAATGAATGTAACTACTATATTATGTATGATGACACGGTTGGCGCAGTGGCTGTTGCGCTGTGTGTCGCGGGTTCGGATTCCCGCACGGAACAAATATTTGTATGGCCTACAGATAGTTGTTCCGGGTCTGGCTGCTTGTGCATGTGAATTTGTTTGTTTGTGAACGTACCCACGATACAGGAGAAATTCCAAGTGTGGGGCAACGTTAAAAAAAAACTGTTTGACCCCCGCAACTTCGCCTGCGTCAGATTTTTCATTAATGCTCTTCTACTATTGGTCGTAGCGTGATGTAATATAGCTTATAACCTTTCTCGATAGATGGGCTACTCAACACCAAAAATTTGTGCAACAATTCGAACCAGTAGTTCCTGAGATTAGCGCGTTCAAACAAACAAACCCTTCAGCTTTGTAATATTATGTGATTATGCACTCTAAACATTTAATTATAAGTAAATACTTATATATATTTTAAATGCTTACTTAACAAATTGCACTTAAAATAAAAACTCCTAAGTAAGCACAAAAATATGGCGTCAAAAATTCGTCCGCACGCTCTCGACTGGAAGTGTATTTAAAAGACTCGCGGCATTGCTACTTTGTATGGCAATGCTTAGCCTCTACCTAATGTAAAAGCCAGATATTGTGCACTGATTCAAACAAGTGCCCATGGAGTTTATTGCATGTTTTTCTCCATAAAAATCTGCGCTTTGGAACGTGCAACGTTGATAATCTAAAAGTGCCTATAAATGATTTATTTGAAATGATGTAAGTGTGTGTTTTAACTTTTAAAATACCTTTCTTTTCAAGCTCTATCTTATAAATCACCTATAATTTATTTACCTATATCTTTGACAAGATTCTTTCACTGATGTGCGACATGACATTTATTCTCATAATATGAGAAGCTCATTCTCATATTTAAAATGTTTCTCAGATTTCAGGAAAATTGTCTGTCTTGGTAAACTAAGCGTTGATGTCTTTTCTACAGACAAAACAAAATAAATAACAAAACTGAATTTTATTTTTGCTGTAACGATCGAGAGATAACATCATAACTTTACTGACTCATTACTGAAGAAATGCCTGAAGCCTGTCTTCAGGCAACACCTGGCAGGTGACATTTTATTCAATAGTCCTAAAAGTCTACAAAATGAACTTGGAAAGTCGGCTCAAAAACGACGACAAGTGTAAACTTATGTAAAGTTCCGAAGATCGGCCATTAATTTCCATTTCAACCAATCCAACTTCCATAAGATTTACGGGTTTCAGAAGCCCGACAATAAACATCCTAAAATCGCCTGTCATCCCATTGGCGACGAACCCACACGAACCAATCCCCCCATAATTATTGTCCCTAATACGGAAACGGAGGTATCTATGCAAAAATTATAACTGCAATAATTATGACAAACAAAAAACAAGACAAAAGACACCGCAATACTAATATGACAAATAGATCAAACAATGGACGAGCCGCAAGTCAGCGCAGGCGCAGCCTACCGCAAAGATTTAGAAAAAACATGTCTTTGTCGCTAACCGCAAAAAGATATATTGCAAACACGATTTTTTTGGTTTTGTTTTAACTTATCCACTCAAAAACCGACCTTATTTTCAAAACAGATGAGGTCTAAATTCGCAAAAGCTGTGATGTTGCAAATTTTTGTGCGAAATCAGCGCACATTTTTATATAAAAGTCGGTTTGATCAATATTAGATCTTATTGTGTTTTGTTAAGAGTGAAGGTAACTGTAAATTAAACTTTTCCAATAATAGATAATTATAACGCTTCATAAGGCAAACAGCTATTTGTCATAGAGTAGAAAAAAAAAACAAATTAGAATAGTTTTTACAGTTATTACAAAATATTGGTTTTAATAACAGATATTTTGATAATATTTGTTTTGCTAAAGTTTGGGTAATATTTTAGATAATTATGTACGGGGCTTAGGCCTTTCAAAGATTAAGTATTTTTTTGAAGTTTCCGCTCGAGTTTGTTTTTTGGTTCTGGATCGATTGCATTATTTTGTAATTTATTTATTTAGGCAAACCAACTAAATACACACAAAGACATTCACAGCACATATCGTTTACAAATACAATAGCATTGCATGCATCTAAATTAAAGGTAAGCACAACATTTTATTTAAATTTCACCTTACAATCGAAAATAACGTTTCATGACAATACAATTTGAACTAAATAAAATTTGAATAGAATTTGTAATGTCATGTTATGGTCATCATATATCAATTATCATTTATTGTTAAAAATTATTTTGTAATAAGTTTACAGTTATATTTATGATGCCTAAATATGTATTAAAAACTGATTAAAAGCCTAATTTAATTAGATCTGAGGGCCAAAACGAATGTTTTGACGTATAGTATCGTTAACGTAAGTAAATTTTGAGTATAAAACTACAACCCCATAGTATTTTGGTTTAATATTATGTGACATACACAATTTGTACCATGCAAAAATAGGAATATAGTTTCCAATTCTAATTAATATTATATGCGAAACGAGTATTATAGTATTTTACGTTACGTTACGTTACTGTGCGTCAAAAACGTTCGTGCTAAGCCCTCAGTACCTAGCTAACTAAGCGTTACTGCGCAAACTAGCAAAGCGTCCTTAGTTGATACTGACACCGAGAAAATCTAAATCGAAATAAAGTGGGCACGGTAAATCGAAATATACCCCATATTAGCTGATAATATGGGGTATTATTATCAGCTTATATGGGGTATATTTCGATTTACCGTGCCCACTTCGCTGGGTGGTATTTTTAATATTTAGGCGATTATGATACTCACAAATAACGTGGCTTTCTATCGATAAAATAATTTTTAAATCGATTCAGTAGATCCAGAAATTACCCCCAACAACCTCATAAACTCACAAACCCACAAACTCACAAACTTTACCTCTTTAAAATATTAGTATAGATTTCGATTTACACTATAGGGATACCAGCTAGTCTATTCTGTAAATAACCATTTCGATATCGAGCTTCACCTGAGTGATAAAAAATGAGCTTTATTACACACAACATAAGTCTTATACTAATACGAATTTGATACTCACCTCGGATTCCGCTGTCGAGACACTATCAGAATAGCACTACAGCTAGGCTATTCTGTTAAAAACAATTTCGATATCGAGCTTCACCTGAGTGACAAAGCTCACAAAGTGAGCTTTATAACACACACCATAAAGGTCTTATGTTTATACGAATTTGATACTCACCTCGGATTCCGCTGTCGAGACATGTTACAGAACAGCACTACTGTGCCTAACACACTCGGGGAGGAACACCTCTCGACACTGAGGGAAGCACTGTGGAACATTCGGGATTGTTCTAGAACTTTCGAGAAGCCGGAAGCTAGGCAACTCGCTTCCGAAGGTGAGAGTGTTCATTAGTGTCGTAATGTTTTGACCTCGTGTTGTTGAAAGACAAGGTTCTTTAACTGAAGCGGTTCTTTACTTATATCAGTGTATGTAATTAAATACCTAATTATAGTTAAACTGTGGATATAGCGACAATAAAGATCTGGTAGTATCCGCCGTGTGGTGTCGGCCGGTGCCGTAGAAGAATAATACCATCCCATCACCTCCCGTGGGTGTCGTAAGAGGCGACTAAGGGACTCACCAGAGAATGGACAGCAGCGTTCTCTGTAAAACTCAACACCGTACACTGCGATCGCCAACCCGCCTGCCAAGCGTGGCGATTATGGCAACCCCCCCCCCCTTTGGGGGAGGCCTATGTCCAGCAGTGGGCGTTTTCCGGCTGTTATGATGAGAATACATCTTGTTTCATTACAATCAGACTTTTTTTACTATTTGATAGGCTCGCGTTTGACCACTATCTCACCTGATGGTAAGCGATGATGTGGTCGAAGATGGAGCACGCTTGCCTAGAAGTAACCATTCACTCTTGACTTAAAGACTCCCAGGTTGTAGCTATCAGGAAACACAGACTCCACAACTCAGGTTGTAGCTATCAGGAAACACAGACTCCACAACCCAGGTTGTAGCTATCAGGAAACACAGACTCCACAACCCAGGTTGTAGCTATCAGGAAACACAGACTTAGTCTACTGTTCTCAATATTGGATGGGACTGAAACTGAGAAAATCTTAATCAAAATATGGGTGCAATATAGGAACACCTCTGCTGAACCCTTAGGAGACGTGGTCTTGTATTATCAAAAAACTAAAATTTTTTGTGTTTATCACGATTTGAGCAAACAAGCTCGTCGGTGATTAACCCTGATTATTGGGTGCGGGTTCGATTCTCGATTATAGATATTTGTCGGTTAGAATTTGGCGGTTAGCAATATAGTTTTGGCGTGTAATAATGAATTATAGTTTGTCGGTTTGTTTGTTTTGGATCAAATTTGTTTTTTTAGTAAGTAAAAAAATTTAAGCCTGCATTTTTGGTCTTATTAAACTTAAACGGTTGGACTATTGGTAATCGGAATCATCCGTATTAAGTGTAGCAACCATACATCGCACGGCAGACTCTTGGTATTTTACCAAATGAAGAAAAAACTTGAGAAATAAACAATTTTGTACGAGCCTGAGGGCTTGGAAATCCATAAGTGAGTACTTACATTCTAAATACGGAAGTAACTCTGTGTCTGCATGTCTGTACGTTTGTTACAGTGTCACACCTAAATTACTAAGAATTTTAGTTCCGCGATAGATTGGACCTTGGACAAAACAAAGATCGGAATTTAGTAAATAAAAAACAGTAAAAATCTTCCAATGTCTAAAATATATATCTTTAATCTCATCATGGCATTCCCAATCTTGCACATTCATGGATGGAGCATTTGTCAGGATAAATATGTTTGCTAACCCAAAAAATGTTTGGATTTATTCATTAGCCAGTTACTTCAAACCTTCTTCTCAACACTGTCTCACCTCGTCCCACCAATCATTATCAAAAACTAATTTTCCCAAAACTTCATCGTAACTGACCTGACCTAACAGCCTATAATAACTTAATGCTAACCTTATGAGGCGCCAAACACGTTTTTTTTTTCTCAAAAAACAAAACATTTTACGCCCACTGTTGGTTTTACAATATTACTTAATCTCCTCGTTATAAAAATAAAAGAAAAAATGGCGCCAAATAACGCTATGGCGCGCTTTTTACGGCCGCCATTTTGAAAAAAAATCTATTTTATTGTTTATTTTTATTGCTTGTTTTCGGTCAATTTCGACTGCTGTTTTCTATAATCATAGGTTTTCTGTGAAATAGCTAGGTTGTAAATAATTTTGGTGAAATAATGGGCAAATGCTACTAAATAGGAGGCGCCTAGTTGGTGTTACGTTTGGTGGCAACAGATTTATAACATCCCGCTTCTTGTAACAATATTTTTAACGGAGGACCAGAAAGACAAAGAGGAAAACTCAAAACTCAAAGCATTTATTACAATTAAACCTTTTACATGCACTTTTGAATTGTCAAGGTTGATCAGTCAAAGAGGTGAAGCTATTTGCACGTTCCAAAGCGTAGAGCTCTATGAAGAAGAAAGTGCAAGAAACTCCACGGACACCCTTTTCTATCAATAAATTGTTATAAAGTTGTGACTACATTGTTCTTGTTAAAATTATTCATACACTAGCTGACCCGCGCAACTTCGTCTGCGTCACAATTTTCATTACTGCTCCGCTCCTATTGGTCTTAGCGTGACATATAGCTTAGAGCCTTCCTCGATAAATGGGCTATCTAACACGGAAATAATTTTTCAAATCGGACCATTAGTTCTTGAGATTAGCGCGTTCAAGCAAACAAACAAACTCTTCAGCTTTATATATTAGTATAGATATAAAAAACTAGTACCTCAACATCTGTTAAAAATAGACTTTGAAGTCATGATAACATAGATACCTACGATATACCTACCATCCAGTCTATATAGTTTATTTTTAAGTCTGAAACTTGCAGTTGAGACTTGTATTGTTTGACAATCTATTTCAGCAGCTAATGGGCTGAAGAGATTTGAAATCTTTTTCTTATTACTTTATCTCGCCCTTAAAAAATCCCAGATAACTTCAACATTAATAAAAAAGAAACAAACATTGAGTTTCCTAAAAAAACTGTGTTCACACATCGCACCCGATCCTTTACAACGTTATTATTTAGGCTGTATACTAAAGCAGGCACATTATTAAGTTAAATGAGGAGGCTATAAAGCTGCAACACTGGGCTGATACGATATAGCACCGATCGTGGGGACCGTTTAATTGGGTTGGCGAAACTGGGAGCGGCGCGCGCGCACGGCGACATAGATCAAGTTTGTGGGAGATAGGTTTTTGGTTCAAGTTTGAGATATCCATAACTTATACTAAATTAAACTTGTATGTAAACTCATAAGACGCATTTTTTCTTGGTACATTTGACTATACATTAAAGCTCTAACTTGACTTAAATTTATTTCTTCTTACATCTGTCATTACAGGTCTAACCCAATGCAATAAATGCGCTTTTCCTAACTTATACTAACATCTATAACTAATTATAAATAATGCATTCTTTGTGAACTCACCCAGAGTACAACAAAATAGGTACGTCTCATTAGCAATCAGGTTGAGCGTGCGAAGTGCACGCGTCAGCGGCGCCTCCCTTAGAAGGTTGGTCCGACTGCGCGGCTCCACCAGCAGGCGATATCTTGAGATCTCTATTTTACCCCGTGTAAACACCGTGTTGGATGCAAGATACACAGGATCGGTCTACATGGCGACGCTTGGGGGGACCTATATCGCTTATATTACGTGAAAGTCTTTTAGACTGAAAATATAGGGGATGATGTTTCTGCCCTCGAAAATCAAACAGCGGAAAGTCAACAAAATATACCAGTTTTGAGAATGATGTGACTATTGCCTTTTTAGGTTATGAGGGAAATATTCGAAGACCAAAAATATATTTCCAGAGTCAAACTGGACAACTTAAACCATTTTCAAGAAATAGTCAGCAACTAGGTATACTCCGGCTCAGCCGTATGGTGTCGGCCGGTGCCGTATGGTGCCGTAAAAGAATAATACCATCCCATCACTTCCCGTGGGTGTCGTAAGAGGCGACTACGGGACTCCTCAGAGAACGGGCAGCAGCGTTCTCTGTAAAAAAAAATCAACACCTTACACTGCGATCGCCAACCCCCCCGCCTGCCAAGCGTGGCGATCGTGGCAAAACCTCCCTTTGGGACCCTATGTTCAGCAGTCGACGTCTTTCGGCTGATATGATGATGATGATGATTGCCTATTTAGGTTATGAGAACAATATTCGAAGACCAAAAATACATTTCCAGAGTCAAACTGGACAACTTAAACCATTTTCAAGAAATAGTCAGTAACTAAACTCCGGCTTACAATGTCCTCACAGAGGCTACAAAACTTTAGACACAAACATCACCATCGGCCCATCCCTACTCTCTGCCCAGCACATCCAATCAATGGATGATTTATGGCACAATGCCCAGCGGATGTTTGTTTAATCGATTACCTTTATGATCAGGTCGGTAGCGCCTCGACTCCTCGACGGAGCCTGATTGCGCCTTTATGCTGAGAAAAAGGTTTTTTAGTTTTTGGGTTCCGTAAATGGGTCAATTGGGATTTGGGAGTGGTGTTCGGATTTATCCTGTTGACTTTTATGGAGCGTACGACGTAAGTTTTGTTTTTGTTAAATGGGTCTCCCAAGAACTGCCACATTGAAGAGGTTAGGGTAACTTTGTCACTGTGTTTGAGAGACAGAGAGAGGCGCTGCTGCTGTCTAATTGAATATTTACACCTAGCTTTCTTCTTCCTCGACCAATTTAAGTGGGCAAAGCGAGTGGTTTGTTCCAGCGAGTATTCTTAGACCAAAACGAACCGCGTACCTCATTTAGAACCAAAGATATAAATCCTTACTTCCTTACTATATATTTATATATTATAAATGCGAAAGTAACTCTGTATGTCTCTCTATCTGTCGCGCTTTCACGCCAAAACTACTGAACCGATTTAAATGAAATTTGGTACACAGATAGTCTAGAGCCTGCGAAAGGACATAGGCTATTTTTTAATGCGAAAAAAGGATTGTAAGGAGTTGAAAGGGGGGGATGAAAAGTTGTATGAAAGTATCGTCATTTTTAGAGCTAGAAAGCTTGAAACTTATTTTTAGGCCGTTGATTCGATATAAATAAATATGACATTCAAAGGGTGTAAAATAACAATAGGGAATAGGGGATGAAAGTTTGGGTGGAAATATGTAAGGTTTATGTGAATGCAAATAGCTCATTAAAGTATTTATACGTGTGTGTCTTATTTGTAAAATAATTAGCCTAAATAATTAAAAATGCTACCCAAAGACACGGGCACAGCTAGTAAAGAAATAAAGCTACGAAAACGTGATACATATACAGCAGCAAATCGCGTTTCAGTAAAACTTGAGATGGTTGAAAATTTGGTGTTTTTCATTGCTTGATGACAAATCTGTGCTTGATTCCAGATGTCATTAAATAATAGGTATTTTAATTTTAAACAATAAGCAATTTCATTTCTTTTTTCTTAATCAGGTTTTTTCAAATTAGGCTCACTCGTTGGCAGGTTCGCTCGTTGTACTACAGACGACAAAGAAACTCTTTTTAAAGCATTTTGTCAATACTTTTACACGAGTGGCTTGTGGATATCATACACGCGCCGAGCCTACAATGTTCAATTTAACCAATTCTTTTAGGATGCTGTTGGGACTGCCATGGCGTTGTAGTGCTTCAGGAATGTTCGCGGAGGCTCGCACAGATGGTTTCCATGCCATCATGCGAAAGAAAGCGGCCTCCTTACTACACCGCTTGCACGGTAGTGACAACAGCATCCTGAAAATGATAGCTGCCAGACCGGACTGTCCTTTTCAGGGACACTGGGTCCCCACCCAGTCATAGGTATACTTAAATAAATAAATCATTTATATAAAAACTAAACCTACTTACGTAAGCACCATTATTACTAACACCAAAATACTTACTAAATTATGGACTATATAGTCTGAAAATAAAGGTTTTTTTTTTTTAGAACCTGCAAATTTTAATACCTAAAGACCGTCCCCCAAAACTGCCCGTGAGGATGAGTATGCTGAACTACTCTCTATTCACAAACTCTTAAACGTCTTTTTTGTCTGTACTAACATTGTGAGCATATTGTAATAAAAAAACAATTAGCTGAATAACTTTCCTAATTTTTGCTCGAAATCGCTTACAGAACCACTTCTGTGTGCCATTCTGTTCTTCGCAAAATCACTCGAACTAATGCCACCATACTCATAACATCTGAAGTTCCGCAAGCTAATTTAATTTGACCAAAAATATATATCGTTTAGAAAGAAGTAAGTATATCGTCCTCTATGACATCTTCTATACAGATTGCCTTCTCAATCTTACTCCATTAAAATCATAAAATCTAAAAAAAGACACAAAAGCGCGCCAAACCGCCTTATTTTTTCACAGGTTCTTTATTAGGTAACCTACATGAACAAAGTAAGTACCTATATCGTCTTCTGTGACATCTTCTAAAGAGATTGAAAAAAAAACTTGAGAGGTGTCAAGGGACACCCGGATGGAACCAAGTTCGTTTCGATTAATTAGTGAAGGAATTGTAAAAAAAAGTGATAATATTTTTTTTTATTTATATTTTTAAATAAATGAATAAATGGAATAAAAATTATTGAATTAAAAATTATTATTTTATTCTTTTTAAGTTACAATAATATATTTTTATTATTTACAAATATAATGTACTTAATAAACTTAATCAGTAGGCTCAATTTTAGTAATAATTGGCTTGTCAAAATAACTCGCTTGCATTCTATGAGAGAGAGAGAGACAGACAGAGAAACACGCGCACGCCGCACGGCTTACAACTATAGCAAAAAGTGTCGTTACAACTTTTGGTCTTAATTTTTTCCGTCTAGCCCCCTTTGGCAACGCGCGATAAGGAACTTCGTTCCAAAAATTTCCGGCGCGCCTAACCGCCTAATTTTTTCACAGCTTTATTAGGTAACCTACATGAACAAAGTAAATACCTACACCCTCTTCTGTGACATCTTCTCAAACTTACTCCATACAAATCATAAAATATAACAAAAAAAAAGCACAAAATTCCAGCGGGCCAAGCCGCCTAATTTTTTCTCAGCCTTTATAGGTAACCTACATTCTTACCTTACGACCAGCTGATGCCGTAACAGGCTGTTATTAGCACAGAGTGTTTCACGGTGGGTGACCGTGCCTTATGGGAAAGTGCCTGAAGATGGCGGCAGGTGATGGGGTTCCCACGGGTGGTTGGTAGCGTGTTGTCTGTACTTGACTTTATAATGTAAACTAACTGACCCGCGCAACTTCGTCCGCGTCACAATTTTCATTACTGCTCCGCTCCTGTTGGTTTTAGCGTGATGATATAAAGCCTATAGCCTTCCTCGATAAATGAGCTATCTAGCACTGAAATAATTTTTCAAATCAGACCAGTAGTTCTTGAGATTAGCGCGTTCAATCAAACAAACAAACAAACTCTTCAGCTTTATATTAAGTACTTATAGATATAGAAGTATAGATTGGTGTGTGAATTTAGCCTAAGGGTAGGTATCGAAGACCAAGTTAATCAGAATCTTAGAAGAAATCGAGTCTTCGACCTACATAGTACAAATAGCTCCTAAAATAGGTCCACATTCATAGTGCGTACAGTTAAGGAGTGGAATTCCCTGCCGAAGTCTGTGTTTCCTGATAGCTACAACCTGGGAGTCTTTAAGTCAAGAGTGAATAGGTTACTTCTAGGCAAGCGTGCTCCATCTTCGACCACATCATCGCTTACCATCAGGTGAGATAGTGGTCAAACGCGTGCCTATCAACAGTAAAAAAGGTAATGTGCTATTTACACCGTTATAATTTAAAAAAGTTCAAAACCTAGTTGTCTTTGGTTTTATTCATGCGCTAAAAAAGAGGAAAACTTGACTTCTGCGACAAGTTTCGCTTGTCCAGTTTACGTGGGGACTTCTCTAACAACCCTCCATGCTAAAACGGCCTTATACTACCCCACCAGAACCTAATACCGTTGATATGGTAATGTGAGTAATGTGTCACGCTCGGGTGACGTCATACGATGGACATTACTGCTGTGAGTCGTGATAACATCGGTAGTTCACGAACAGATGCGTAATGACCATTTGAATACCGTAATAGCGATGGGCGTGCAATATATCTTGTGTCTGAGTAAACGAATACATACATCTTACATTTTACATTTTGATTCAAAAACTGTCATTATTAGCACAACGACCAACCAATTCCAATTACCAATTTTGCATGAAGACCACTGAGGCACTAGGCTACTAGACTAGAATACAAAATTTTAATGACTATGTTTATTTAACTGTCATTTTTTCATTTTTTTTTTTAATTATTGTATTGACATGCCACATAAATTGTATTTCCGTATTTTTTGTATTAATTTTGTACGCCAAATATTGGCAAAACATAGTGCACATATATTTGACAATTAACCAAACCTATGTTTTACAAAATAAATAATTGATTGATTGCACATAACACACATCAATTAGAATGAGCATAAAAAAATAATTAACATTGCAGTTACGCTAGCATTCCCATTCCTTAGTACTCTAGGCGTACGTTTGCACGTTGTACAGTTGTACGTTTCCGAATGACAGCAATGTGGAGGAGTATTTCGACGCCAGAAGTGGAAGTGAAACGTTTCCCTGCAAAAATTGTGTGTAAGCATTTGCAAATGAAAATCTTCAATGCGTCGGGTGCAGTCAGTGCCAGCTGAAGATTTACTGATGCCCTAAGAAATCCACGCCTGTGGTGCCCCCTATCCATTAGGTACTGAAAAGGTAAGATATGATAAGAACACGTCATGCAAGCTCGAATATTTTAGCACTTTTTAGCCTTTTGACTAGGATTTTCTTTAACTGTTATCTTTAAAATCCACATCTGGTAGTTTTTAGACCAAAAATGACTATTCCCCCCCTTATCTCCGAAATAACTGAGCCTAAAATTTTGAAAAAATCACAGTTCTTAACCTACAGATTACAGGAAAGATACAATTACGAAAATGAAATTAAGGTTCGGAACCCTTTGTACGCGAGTCCGACTCGCACTTGGCCAGTTTTTGTAAGTGCACGTCTTTCTCTAAGAGTGACTTTTAGGTCTTGTAACTAACACCTTGCTGACTTTTAGGTCTTGTAACTAACACCTTGCTGACTTTTAGGTCTTGTAACTAACACCTTGCTGACTTTTAGGTCTTGTAACTAACACCTTGCTGACTTTTAGGTCTTGTAACTAACACCTTGCTGACTTTTACGTCTTGTAACTAACACCTTGCTGACTTTTCGGATGGTTTGCGAAATTTCGTCCCACATAACCAGAATAAGTATCTAGGTACCTACGACCTCTAATTCCTGTAGTTTATCTGTTTATGGTGCCCCCCAGACGTGATGCCCTAAGCAATAGCTTAATTAGCTTATGGGTTAATCCGGCACTGAGTGCAGTGATTATTACATTAAACTGTACCTAATAGGTCTTTCTGTGGGTATAATTTTCTGGAAAAGATATTAGGAAGACATCTTTTTTTAATATATTCAAGCAGTACGTCCCTAACAACACAAAACTACTAAGTTAACGATATAAGTCACACACAATATCGGTGTCGACATCGTACCTACATTAAGAAAACAAAACTGTTAGCTACTGGACTACACTAACCTTAGTTATGTATTGATTCGCTAAGTGAACAGTGTAAGTTCTTTTAGAATAAACTAGCTTCTGCCAGCGGCTTCGCCCGCGTGGTCCCTAGGGAAAATATTCCCGGGATAAAAAGTCCTATGTCCTTTCTCAGGCTCTAGACTATCTGTGTACCAAATTTCATTTGAATCGATTCAGTAGTTTTGGCGTGAAAGCGCGACAGACAGACGGACAGAGTAACTTTCGCATTTATAATATTAGTAAGGATAGTGGACGTCACGCGGTTTCACCCGCGTAGTTCCCGTTCCCGTGGGAGCACGAGGATAAAATATAGCCTATAATACTCCCTGATAATGTAGCTATCCATTGCTGAAAGAATTTTTCAAATCGGTCCTGTAGTTTCGGAGCCTATTCATTTCAAACAAACAAACAAACAAACAAATCTTTCCTCTTTATAATATTAGTATAGATAAAGGATAAAGAATCTATAAACCCAAAACTTTTGAAATTAACATCTAAGTGCCAAAAAATCTCTTTACATACATTTTTGAAAAATTGCGTTTAAGATGTGATTGCGAAAGATGATTGAAAATTAGTAGGATTGGCACTCCGGTCTATGTCTATTAGTAAACAACAAAACTTTTTACAAAAAAATAAACCGACTTCCAAACAAAACACTACTAAGTATAAAATAACCTTAATTTTGGAAGTTGGTTTTAAAAAACATAGAAACAAAACCAAAAACACCGACTTCCGAAATTCTTCGACTTCGGTTATATTTTTTTGTAAAAAGTTCTTTATTTTTCATTCACTTTTAAGTGGTGATACTTAGACGTCTTCGTCTACGCAGAAATTGGAATAAGCAAATATGCTCATAAAATAAAAACTACTAAACCAAACTGAATCAAATTTTTGCGGGACCAAATGGCAAGTATACCGCATCGAACTAGAAAAGAATCACAGAAATCGGATCAGAAACCTCGGAGTAATCAGTGTACATACATAAAAAAATACCCACCGTATTGAGAACCTCCTCCTTTTTTGGAAGTCGGTTAAAAATGCCTTGCTGATTGATAAACGGTCGCATAGATTGTAGTGCACTGCTGTCGCGCATTTTATTGAAAGTTCCGCCTAGAATTCCGCGCTTTCCCATAACTACAATATTACATCGCCCTACTACCTCTACAAACATAGGTCTCAACTCACCACTCACTATGATGTGTGACAACCTTAACTCATTTAATAAGTCTGTACCCGAAGCAGATATATTTAATGACCCTAAGGTGAAATTTAAATCAAGAGTCTTGGCGTCCCAACTCACCAATGAAACGTGAGACGTTTCCTTTCCCGTTTACGTAAAATGATTCTTCATTAGAATTATTGTAGATGAAGAATCATTGTACGTAAATTATTAGTGATCAATAGTGCAAATTCACTTTTATTTACTCTGTTTTTTTTTTTGGCTTTTTATTATTGTTGTTGTATCTTTCAATTACCTAACTTTCCTTTTTTTGTCAGTAAACTGTACACCTAAACTTAAGTTAGTAACTGAGTGGTAATCTGGCGTCTTTGTTTTCAGTGTTGTGTTTACCTGTAATTGGCACATATATTAGAACATTACCGTACGATCTACCATTTGTATGTATAACTAACTGACCCGCGCAACTTCGTATGCGTCACATTTTTCATTACTGCTCCGCTCCTATTGGTCTAAGCGTGATAATATATACCCTATAGCCTTCCTCGATAAATGGGCTATCTAACACTGAAATAATTTTTAAAATCGGATCAGTAGTTCCCGAGATTAGCGCGTTCAAGCAAACAAACAAACTCTTCAGCTTTATATATTCGTATAGATATGTATGTACTGTAGGTGAACCTTAATAAATAAATAATGAACTTTTAACCCTCGAGATGCTAACTTCCAAGATCACTCACCTATTACACCAATTCTAATCAACGAATCAAACAAATAGATCCAATTATTCCAGAAACCCGTGAACTGACCGGCTGGGAGTCGAACCGGTGACATATGGCGCGTCGGTTACCACGTGTCGGGCACCTGAGCCTGCACGTGCTATCCGAAGGTTTTTGTAACCAATATCGACCATCAAACGATTTGAGGGAGCCCGCAGTTTGGTTGCTGTTTACCGGCTGTGTTGGGGAGTCTGGGTACAGAAGATAAGTTTGAGTTTGAAACAGGTGGAAAAACTTAGGGATTTTTGCAAGTTTTCGTATAGTACGCAACTATCTACATCTTTTACATCACTTATCTTATTACGACGAACGGCATAAAATACACAATCTGGATTTATACCTTCTGAGAAAAAACAGCCTTATTCACTAAAACTAGCTGTTTCAACTAATCTTGATTGATAGTTAAAACACAGATTAGGAGGTTCTAATAAATTCTCCATAGAAGAATATGGAAGCTGTTAAACTATATAATCATGAATTTCAGAACAAATCAGGCCCGTAGTGATTATACAACGTGTAACAGAATAAACGCATTACCTCTTAAGGGGTCATTGTACACATCATTATGAACAACTTTTACTATAGGACCAATCCCGAAATCGCGAAAAATATCAGCTGTTCAGTACATTTTGTCGAGTTATGCTCATAAAAATGTATGGGGGAGACGATTTTTCTTCGCGATTTCAGTGTTGGTGCCATAGTAAAAGTTGTTCATAATGATGAGTACAATGACTCTTTAACAGGTATTGCGTTTATTCTGTTACGGAAGGGAGTATCAGACTCTTACTAACTAAAACCCATCCGTGTTCCTCCTAGTGCCCGCCGCGTTCCAGGGCCGCGCTGACTATTTCCAACAAATTCCGAAACCCAGACAGGGTTAGGATATACCTAGAGGAATACCTAATTTCCAGGGTTAAGCCACAGTATCGACTTGAATGGGCTCAATGACACAGCTTTTAAAGCCGTTCCTCATACGGATACAGAGAAAGAACGAGCCTTAAATTGATTGTTTCGACTACGGTTGACAATGACTTCCGAATAAGGGACTACCTATTCACACTTATTCAGCTCCATTCGCGTTACACTGAACGATTTTGGTCGCACTTACACAGTTCTACTTCTATCAGCCGCGTACAGCGTTGTAAGTAAATTAGTAGTAACAGGGCTGAACTCTATCTGTAGCACTTGCATGATAATAACACATTTGTCCTCACTGTTTGCCGCGAAAGCTGAATAGACGCAGAAAGTTGAACGGATGCGTACGCGTCAGCAAACAAAATCGTTGTTTTCTATGGGCATAAGCTGAATAGAGCTGAATAAGTGTGAGTAATCCCTAAATCCTTCAATAGGCTGGTATGTCAAAGTCCAATAATACAATAGTCTGGCTAGAATAAAGCCCACGTAAACATGAAAACACGATTTCCATCAATTTTGTGAGGAGCCGCTCGGCCGCCGCACGCTCCGCCATACATCACTCCGCCAACTCCTTGGTGGCCGCGGTGCGAGACTGGGACAACAGCCCTCTGCATCAAAAGTGGCAGTCCTACCATACGCCGATAACATAAGTCGCGGCTTCTAAATGTATTTATTTATTTATTGATTGATTGATTGATTGTTATCTGTACATATTTATACCTATTTATCTATTTGGATGTTAATCTGGAAAATAAATCATTTCATTTCATTTCATTAATATTTTGATGCTCAAAGATGCACAAAAATATTTTTAACGGGGTCAAAGTCGCTACCAAAAGTCAAACACATAATAATTGAACAAAGAGGGGTAAATTCAGGGTCAATTGTAAGTCAGAGGGGTGGTGCATCACCCCTGGGTGTATGTTCAACAATTTTAATTAGCGACCGACGGACAACCGTTAGTAACATATGCGTGGCTTATGGTATGGTTGTGGGGCGCAAATAGCTATGGTAGGGCGAATAAATTATTGTTTTACTGTTCGTTACTGATATTGGTATTTTTATTGGGTACGTGTAGGGTTGAGATTGTAGAAAATAAGATGTCGGCTTTATTCTTCAAAGGGTTGAAACAGGGGAGTACAGTTGTTTTATCTCACGAGCGCGGGCGAGCCATAGTTATGTAGGTAAATGTACGTGCACATTGTCTTAGTGTGCGTAAGCTTGGGAGCGAACAGTTTTGCTTGCGCACACTAAGACAATGTGCACGTACATTTACCTACACAACTATGGCTCGCCCGCACTCGTGAGATAAAACAACTATAACTAGCTTTAGAATAGGAAAAAATCAGATATATGAAGTGAGAATTTAGAAAATCATATTAGAAAATTATATTTTGATGATCAGCACCTCCATTGCGCACGCAAAATCGTATATTTTTACTTTACAATCAAAAGGAACTCCAGATTTCGGACGGACCGCATTCATTTTGATATTCATCATTATCATTATTTCAGCCAATCGCTGTCCACTGCTGAACGTAAGCCTCCCCCAAAGAGCGCCGACCATCCCGGTCTTGAGCAGTCCGCATCCATCCGCTGCCAGCCACCTTCTTTAAATCATCGATCCATCGTGCCGCAGGGCGTCCCACACTACGTTTGCCCATACGAGTCATGTGCCCATTTTGATATTGCGCTTGCGCAATTAGGACGTCAAACACACACTTTGTATTTCAAAGAGAATGCAATAGGTCTAGATATAACTGCATACCATTTATGTTACAATTTGTAAACTATCTAAGTACCATCCTATCGCTTTGGGATATCCTTTAATGATAGAAGTGTTTTGATAAATAAATAAATAAATATCTAGATTTCTTTTTGGAACCTTTTAGCAAACTCAGACTTAGTTATCAACTACACATTGCAGGATACCTGAGCTCTTAATATGGCTAGACTTTAAAACATCACATACAATTTAGATACGTAACTATTTTTTTTTAATTTAATACTTTTGAGCTTTTTTCATTTACCTTAGTACAAGCAAAAGATTTTTAGCTAAATCTAACTACCAAAGTAGGTACCCACCCCCATCTTCATCAAAGTTGATCCGAAATTCCGACCCCGTCGAAAACATTACAAAGATTTCAACGCACTACCTGAGCCGAACTTTTTCGACAGTAATTCGTCCATTTTTTTCCCTCACAGTGATACTTTGGCTATTATTTTGTCATAAAATACTCTATCAAAACATTTTTTGAGAGACGTCTCGTCTCTCAAAAAATGTGGCTTCGGATGATTGGAGTTGTTTTTTGTGGAAATAGCAAGCCGACACGGTTCCTTGTGGGAAGATTAGGCTGTGGGTAGGTAAATTATTTGCATTTGAGTAGGATTTTTTTAAGATAATAGTATAAACAATTACGGAAACCCTATTTGCACATATTACTTAGGTACTTATTAAGAGGAAATTCTGTATACGGAGAAGGATGTATACTGAGTCCATATGTTTTCTTTTTACCCGACTACGGCAAAGCCAAAAGGAAGGGTTATGATTTTAGCAGTCTATGTATGTATGTATGTATATTTCTATGTTCCACTCTGGTGCCTAACCCACTGAACCGATTTTTTTGATGATTTATTAACCGTACAAACACTAGAACTCTCACAAAATGCTCAAAATTGTCCGATAAATCACTGGCAACAGAGCTCTAGTGTACAAATTTGGCAATAATTAATAAAAAAAGAAAACATAGAGACACAGTATACATCCTTCTTATTCAGTTTGTGAAATATCTTTTATATCGGTCCAATATTGGAGGAGAAAACAGTCGAGAGCCAAACCTCGAATTATGACTTTTTACATACAAAGTCTCGCCGCCAGCATTTCCTCTTAAGAACAGGGACACATTCTAGTTTATATCTGGGACTGGGAAATTAAATAGGGGTCCAATTCTTTTGCACAATGACCAGAATTGTACTCGAGATCCCTTGGGGTTCTTTCCTCTTATATATTTTCTATTCTTCAGTTTTTTTTCTCTTCTTTTCCGTGGGGTGGCAATTGTGTATTTTTATTTTGGGACATGCTCTCCACACTATTCACTAAAGCTAGAATCAACAGCGGCGACCACCAGAAAAATGCCAAGTCGATGTAGCTCGACAAGCCCCAAAGACACGACCAGCGGAGCAGTAAGAAAAACTCAGACTGAACTAGTGTTATAATGGGTCCACACGACACTGATTTTACTCTGCGGAGACTTTGAACTCTGGACAAAAATGTCTGTAAAGACTTACAATAAAGTCTGCGCAGACAAGAGTCAGTGTCGTGTGGGCGGTCCATTAAGGCATGTATGAGGGTGCTTTTCCACCAGAAATATGCTATGCAGCTATGCTGCGAGAATGTAAAAGCTAAACTACGAAACTATGTAACCGTTTCCACTGATGTTAAGCTATGTAGGTAGCTGTGCGAGGAAGCTGCGCAGCTCAAGGTATGCGATGTATCGACAATAGGAAAGTCACGCACTGCTCTGCACATAGCTACACACCTCGCGATCATCCATAGCACGCATCCATAGCTCACATCCATAGCTCCTCTATATTATATATTATTATAGCTATCACTACTATATTATTTTGACTAAAGATAGAGGAATAGTTAACAAATAGACACCGCCACCGACAATTTAAAGGTATGATGACTTATATCAACGCAAGTTTCTCATTCCATGAGAAGAAGCATAATTATTTTACTTTGCAGAGAGATATCAAACTGATTGTAAAAGAGTAACCTAGGTGGAAGCACACTTATTTCGCAGCCTTCGGCGCCAAGAAGGAATGTATCAGGGCCTTGCTCCATTTAGGAACGTTTTTTGTGTTAACCCTTAACAAGGGGTGACAAAAACGTGTCAACGGGTTGCGCAGGCGCCGATTGTGATGAACGACTAACGGATAAACATTATCTAAATCGACAAATAATGAGGCTACATTTGTCACTTCACCCTTTCGTCACCCTTAGATTTTGGTGGTCATAATCTGCTCTAGTTTGGTGGTAATTATTTTGGAGTAAGACAAAAAAGTGGTTCAGGTGGTCTCGCTAAGTTCATAGGCAACCAACACAGTTGGGTGTTCTTCAACGAACATTCTACGGTTTTTGACCGACTTCCAAAACAGGAGGAGGTTCTCAATTCGGTGGGTATTTTTTTTTTATATGTGTACACCGATTACTCCGAGGTTTCTGATCCGATTTCTGTGATTTTTTTTTAGTTCGATACAGTATACTTGCCATTTGGTCCCATAAATTTGATTCAGTAGTTTTTATTTTATGAGCATTTTTGCTTATTTCAATTTCTGCGTTGACGAAGACGTCGTCCAAGTATCACCACTTAAAAGGGAAAAATAAAAAAACTTTTTACAAAAAAATATAGCCGACTTCCAAACAAAACACTACAAAGAATAAAATAACCTTAATTTCGGAAGTCGGTGTTAAAAAAAAAACCAAAAACATTCTTTCGGTTATTTTTTTTACAAAAAGTTTTTTTTTAAGGTAGAATGTTCGTTTTCACTATACGTAGGTACCTAAGCAATACCGCATAGGTACCTATGCATTTGTTGTTGGATTTTCAACTTTTGGTGCCGAGTAGTCTTGACTTTTTTGGTGCCAAATAGTGTTACTGCAAACGGGGTAAACTATAGTTTTGTGTGATATTGTGTTCCTTCTAACTTCACGTTCGATGTAAAAAAGGTGACATCGTGGTACGCTTTTCAAAAATACTTTTTTCTTAGAATGATTCAAGTGTTGACATCTATTGCATAATTTTGAAAACTGTAGTACGCAACAGTACCGCCAACGAAGCAACGTTTGTTTTCCTTAGTTCCTCAACATTTCAACAGATGGCGCTGTACTCAACATTATTTATTTATTTTATTTTATTTATTAATAAAACTACTTTTAAACTAACAATTTTTTAATTAATTAAATTAAATACAATACGAAAATAGTATTCTAAATGCCTCATAAAAAATTACAAATGCATCAACTGTCTTCTATCAGTCTCTTTTTGGAACAATTGTGAGTGTATTCTATGACAACATAGAATTTAGTAGGTGAAGCCTTTTTCTTCCAATTCTTCTCGAACTTTCTGCGGATTCGGCCAGAAAACCATCAGGATGGTTGAACCTGAAACAAAAAAAAAACATAATTGAGTATGCTCAGGCTTTAAAGGAAGCTAGTAAGTTGGGAGGCTCTTGCCTATTCACCTAAATACTTGTACTAATAGCCTCCTTCACGGATTGCCAAAGCCCGAGCTACCTTCGCGCAGGTCAGACCTGTTTGGCAGTCCTGGAAACTGACCCGAAGAATTAAACTCAAAATTTTCGGGTCTAATGTCAAATCCGTGCTGCTCTACGGGTGTGAAACGTGGAAGGTGACAAAGGAAATCGCACGCCAAATCCAGGTCTTTGACAATCGATTACTTTGTCACATACTCGGAATTTACTGGCCTGAGACCATCTCTAACGCAGAGCTGTTAGAGAAATGCCACGAGAGCCCGATCGACCGCCGATCACATTCCCAAACAGGCTATGGACTGGAATCCTCAAAGGAAAAGGAAACGTGGCCGTCCCCGTCAAACCTGGCGACGCACCGTGTTGGCAGAAGCGACGAGCATCGGAATGACGTGGCGCGAGGTGAAGCGTAAAGCTCAAGACCGTTGGCGATGGAAGTCTACTGTGGACGTCCTCTGCCCCAGCTAGGGCACATAGGATCTTAAGTCAAGTAAGCCAATAGCCTATCATACAGTAGTATACTTCATTTATCTAAGATCACCGCGACCGCCAACAACGAGTAAAGACAATTATTGTTAACATTCGTATCCGTACTAATTGCACCGAACGCAATTAGGTAAGATGTCACTAGTATCGTTCAAAATTTCAAAGACTGTTAGATTCTACCGGCTATCAGGTTCATGCTTTATTTGTTTATAAAGCAATGGTTTGAAATTATCTTCTTTAATAGCGGTCCCAGAGAAGTAGATACTAAGTGGTTATGAACATGTTAAAAACGAAAAAGACATTCTCACCTGCAGTAAAAACTCCAAAGACAGTGAAAGCCTCGTGGCAGTGCAGGTCCAGGGTGACTCCGAGGAAGTTGGACCCCACGGCGGCACCAGTTCGACCCACCATGTACATGACACACATCGCCATGGCCCTGAAACAATGGCGTTATTGGCTTTAGCATTATAATCGTCTAAGTTCAAAAATAGGATTTCTAGGTAAGCCGTAAGCTTTACGAAAACAGTATTTAACTGGCTCGAAACAAAGGAGAAAGTTACCTGATTTTCACGCGTAATTCCCTATCCTATGGCTAAACAGAAAGTATGGGCATTAAAAATGACGTCACCCTTTGTGCAAAGGTACACATTGATAATTTCAGCATAGCAGTCGCCAACGTCCATACTACGTTGAATACACCGGTTCTCGTCCGATCACCGAAGTTAAGCAACATCGGGCGCGGTCAGTACTTGGATGGGTGACCGCCTGGGAACACCGCGTGACGTTGGCTTTTTGTTTTCCTGATATTCTTAACATTCAAAATAACATTTTGCGTTATTTTTCTTTACTATTTGTACCCCATTAATAATTTATTGTGAATTTGTCCTTCCCTCTTAGCACGAGATTTTCGATCCGTAGGTAGATATTCAATCAATGGTCAAAAACTGGGTAAAGTTTAATTGTTAACTAACTTTAAAAAACTAACTAACTTTAAAAATAACTTTAAAAACAAACAATCCATCGAACGCATTTAAATGACCCCCATGTTTTATGTACCTAGGTATTGGTTGAGTTAGCTAACCACGCAAAAAAACTCGCCCAAAGCGATAGTGGCCCAAATACTTTCCACTCACCTCAATTGCGTAGGGAACACATCGACTGCTATAGCTGCTAGTATCGAGGCAGCGCAGCCTGAGCACAGGGAGATGATGAGCAGCACCGTCGCCGCGATGCCCTCGGGCACGAAGGCGGCTGCCACCGTCGCGATGCCACAGATAAACATTATACCACCTGGAAAGGAAAAGGTAACGTTTTCGTACAAGGATGAATAAAATTAAGGTTGATCCACACAAATCAGGGCTGGAACCGGGATGTGTCCGGGCCGTTGTGTTGATCAACCTTTAAAGTGTGATACTAGACTCATTACACCAATCACTAGGTTCACCTACATGTTGAATTTTTCACTGAATGATGGCACGATCAGTGTTAGTAAATTATACCTTGTCAAAAGTTTGAAAAATTCTGTCACCATTCGACTCCTACATTATCCCTGATGAACATAGGCTATGGAATATTTTCAAAAAAGTTGGGGATCCGTATGAAAACTTCGATAATTTAACCCAACTACCCAAGGTGTGAAATGAATGTCAATCCTTATATCGCGTACGCTGCAGAAACTATTGACAAGTATTGAGCAAACTGATGTACTACAGTTTTATAAAGGACATTAATATCTACAAAAAAGACCAGGCCAGGGTATATATCTAACTATTAAGAATAATAGAATATTAGAATAAGTCACAACGACCGCTTTTTGTTCCAATTATTCTCGCAAAACCCGGGTGAAATGGAATAGTGGTGATTTTGGTATCATTTTTTTTTTTTTTTTTTACTATTTATAGGCTCGCGTTTGACCACTATCTCACCTGATGGTAAGCGATGATGTGGTCGAAGATGGAGCACGCTTGCCTAGAAGTAACCTATTCACTCTTGACTTAAATACTCCCAGGTTATAGCTATCAGGAAACACAGACTCCGGCAATATAATATCCATTTAAATTGTTTGATAGTTAAGGTTGGTTGTATGTACATGTTAAATGATATTTATTTTGCAAATAGGTTACAAGTAACTCTTTTACACGTCAATTTTTTTTTGACATATTTATCTAGATGAGGCCGGTATTTCCTAGCTGACTACCCTGAGAAGAAACACCGAAACAAACTCAGAGGTCATAGTCTCTTTTGAAGTCCATACAATCGCCAATAACATATGAAAAACATGTAGGTTAACGTCTGAAGTGGCCTTTTGAGGAAAGCACCACGCAGGTTTGAGTGGGCTTGTCCAGACAGTGCAAGCATTTGTCAGTTATCGTGCAGCTCAGAACTTTGAGGAGCTCAACGAACCGACGAACAATACCAAAGTAAAATAGTAATGGTATAAAAATACTACAAGTAAGAAAAATGTTGCGGTTTCAGCGAACTGCCAACGTTAAGAGGGTTAAGGGGAGATGAATTTCGTGGCGTACCAACTAAATGCGCGCAAACGAAGTCGCAGGCAAAGTGTGTCTCATAAATTCATAAATAATTAGTTAAATCATAATGCGCTGCCTGGCCGCAGAAATATATGTCTGGATTGGTAGGTACCTAACAGTAAAAAAATGAAGGAGACGAAAGGCTACAAAATAATCAGGAGGACTGGATTATGCCTGTATGCTTACCATCAGGTGAGATAGTGGTCAACCGCGAGCCTATCAATCAGTAAAAAAAAACATTTGGCTAGCGTAGGTAACCACACTTACCTTGCCATGTGAAAATTCGTGACTGTTATGCCAACGCTTTTTTTAACGACTACTTTTATTTGCGTATGAACTGAGGGACCAAACTGAAATATCGCAAAATAAAAATTGTAGGATTTAGTAGTAGTCTTAAAACAATTGTAGAACAAATCTGGAAATTTGTAAAAACTATATTTTAAAAACTACAGCCATTGATATATAAAAAACCCAAGATGCACAGTCTCGAACAAATGCAACACTCGAAACTGTCGTCAAAAACTGGCATTTATCATGTGTCATGTGTGAGTTGTGTGTATACTATAAACATTTTTTTTTTTGCAAATTCAACCTTACACGGATCGCTAAAAGTCGTTTTTACAAAGCAGTGCAGTATGACGAGCGATGCGAGACTGTTTGAAACTAGCGCACAATTATACACTGTGCGCTTGTTTTTTGCGGACGTTTTTGAGATGCTGAGTGTGTATTTTGGGGTTTTTATATATCAATGACTACAGCCCTTAAAGTGTGGTCCCTCAGTTCTCACACACCATCAGCCAGATCTCGAAACTATTTGAATTAACTGGATTAGTGTATAAAGAACAAGCTGACCCGCGCAACTTCGTCTGCATCTCATGAGAAAAACAATCTCCGTTTTTCCATCATTAATCTTTGATGCTCCGTTCCTATTGGTCTTAGCGTGATGGTCTAACCAAAGCTTGTAACCTTCCGCGATAAATGGCCTATGAGATTTGTTCAAATCTAACCGGTAGTTCCTAAGATTAGCGCGTTCAACCAAACAAACTTTTCTGCTTTATAATTTTACTCACAATATAACGTTTTCTTGCCAACTTTGTTGATGAGGAATCCTATGGCTAAGTACGTGAGCGCGAACACGGCCCCCATCGACATAGAGATGGGGAACACCGCCACTGACACCTCCGACTCGCACACTGCTTCATCAGAGGACAACATCTGGAAGAAAAAACAAATAACATTGGTTGATTTAAGAACACCAATTAACATCTTCTATTTGAGGTGTTATTTTGAAATGAAACCCGAATTATAGGATTTAAATTGAAATGAAAGTAAGAGCTTGTTTCGCTGTTACATATAATTATATATAATACAAGTATTTTACATGAAGTGAATGTCTATCGGACCCATTAGTATATAAAAACCCAAGATACGCACTCAGCATCTCAAAAACGTCCGCATAAAACTAGCGCACAATTTAAAATTGTGCGCTAGTTTCAAACAGTCTCGCCCAAAACCCAAGATGCACAATCTCGCTCGCCATACTGCACTGCTTTGTAAAAACAACTTTAAGCAATCCGTGTAAGGCTGAATTTGCAAAAAAAAATAGTTTATAGTATAACTACACACAACTCACACATGACACTTGATACATGTCAGTTTTTGACGACAGTTTCGAGTGTTGCATTTGTTCGAGACTGTGCATCTTGGGTTTTTTATACATATATCAATGATCGGACCTCAACAACCCAGTAAAATGGTACCTTTCCTTCGAGCTGGTGTCACTTACTGACTCCTGATAACAGTAAAGACTCAAAGGTCTACAAATAACCGCCGTCGACTGGTGGAGTCTGTCCACCAATCGACCTCGATAACTGTTGCTTAACCTTACAGATCGGCCGTGCGGCTGTTTGTAACTTAGACAGGAGTTTCTCACACAGGAAACCGAAATTACATTATAGAAATAGATTACTAGTAAGTTGACAATAACTAAACTCTCGTAAACAGGAAGTTATAAAAAAAAATACAAAAAAATATAACCCGACTTCCAAACAAAACACTAGAAAGAATAAAATAACCTTAATTTCGGAAGTAGGTGATTTTGTTTCTTTGTTTTTTAACAACAACTTCCGAAATTAAGGTTATTTTATTCTTTGTAGAGTTGTTTGGAAGTCGGTTATATTTTTTTGTAAAAAGTTTTTTATTTTTCACTTTTAAGTGGTGATACTTGGACGACGTCTTCGTCAACGCAGAAATTGAAATAAGCAAAAATGCTCATAAAATTAAAACTACTGAACCAAACTGAATCATTACGGGACCAAATGGCAAGTAAACTGCATCGAACTAAAAAAGAATCACAGAAATCGGATCAGAAACCTCGGAGTAATCGGAGTACATACATAAAAAAAAATACCCACCGAATTGAGAACCTCCTCCTTTTTTGGAAGTCGGTTAAAAAATTGATTAAGTGATACTGATTTGAAAAAAAAATGGAAATCTAGCCGGAAATTGACCATATAATAGGATGTGCAAGATTCACATCATCATCATCTTCCTGCCCTCATCCCATGTTACTTGGGGTCGGCGCAACACGGTTCACAAGATTCACATGTTATACTATGATTTAAAAAAAATACTTACGCTTGTATTAACGAATTTATCACGTATGATCTGACATATCGTGATGCTTTGATTCGTATTACTTCTTAAAATACTGTTAAGTATATCTGGAACCCAAACGTAGAGACCACTCGACCTGGACAACAAAAACGCATTTTTAAAAAGCTACGTTATTAGCAGACTGCTTAGGAATTTAGGATAAGTATCCTATTTCTCTAATACTAAGGCAAAGTGAAAAAATATACGAAAACCCAGCTAAGATGTAGGTATGGGGCATTTATAAGAACTGTCTCTTTACTGTCTGAAGAGATACCACGTTTTGGATCATCAGGATTAGTTTGATAAGATAAGTTCGATATTCTCATGACCAGCACAAACACCGTGCTCTTGGGCGAATGCACGCTCTTCCACTGCTGTAATGCTATTCTGTAACAACATTTTCGTATCTCGACAGTCGAATCCGAGGTGAGTTTCAAATTAAGACCTTTATGTTGTGTGCAATAAAGCTCATTTTGTGAGTTTTGTCACTCAGGTGAAACTCGATATCGAATTAGTTGTTTACAGAATAGACTAGCTGGTACAATTTCACTCTTAAGAGGGGACTCTAGTCAGTAACTCTTGGGCCTTTCTCCAAACAAACGCAAACCGTTGTTTTCTTCGTGGATAATGCTGCAATTAATACATACATCTATCATTTTCTTTTTTCCAAAACTTAATTACTTAAAGAATAATTCTTTAAGTAATTAAGTTTATTTAAGCAATTAAGACAATCTAAAAACCCGAAAAAAACAGCCCGTTTTTACCGCCATGTTCAGATGACTATCAGACGAATTTGATAAGTTTTTAACAAAATAGAAAATAATAGAAGCATAGATATAGTCTTCCTCTAAATTTTGATATATATTTTTATGGATTTGAAGAAGAAAACAGCGGAATACAAAACGTCTTTTGGTCTAGGTTTTTATAGGTAAAATCAGCCTGAGCTGCAGTTGTCGCTTTCGCACTTTACTTGATAGGGCGCAGCGCGACGGCATCGGCAATAGTTTCTTCAAATACCTATTTTTCAAATTCTTCGGGACTAGAGTCCCCTCTTAAATGGAGAACCTTCATTTAAAGTCTTCGAAAACCGGGATGGGATAATTGCTAGGAGAAGCTTTATGCTGGGGGTCTTAAACTTGTTTTATTTTTGATTATTTTAATTGATTGACATCTAATATTTTGTTATGATTGTACTTGTTTGTTTAATTTTTTAATTGTTTGTTGTTTTTATTGAATTGACATGTTAATTATTTCTAATATTTAATCATTAATTCGAATTTACATTTAATTTAATTCTGTGTAGCCAATATACCTAATGGTAATAATTATTTATTAATACCTAAATTGTTGACTCTCTGTACGTTTTGGTAGATTTACTGTAAGTGCAGAGGGTAATTGAATTTAAATAAATAAATAAGAGTGAATTACTTCTAGGCAAGCATGTTCCATCGTCGATCACATCATCGTTTTCCATCGCGTAAGATTGTGGTCAAACGTGACCCTAACAATAGTAACAAAAAAGTTTTGGGGAACGTGCGACGGAATTGTATAATTTAATTCCGCCAAGCCCGTTTCATCATCGGACCACAAGACGAACGGCGATGCATCACCGGTACAAGGTGGACATCCCACCCACACGCACAAAACGTTTTGGGAACACATTCATAGTGCGTACAGCTAAGGAGTGGAATTCCTTGCCGGAGTCTGTTTCCTGATAGCTACAACCTGGGAGTCTTTAAGACAAGAGTGAATAGGTTACTTCTAGGCAAGCGTGCTCCATCTTCGACCACATCATCGCTTACCAACAGGTGAGATAGAGGTCAAAGGCGTGCCTATAAATAGCAAAAAAAAATGTTGCTTACACCATGAATACTGCAAACATCGATATGTGTGAAATGAACACACATCTGAGGAGTGGCACCTTGAACATCAGGCCCACGTTCTTGACAGCGCCCGCGAAACCTCCGACCTTGATCTCTTCACTGCCTGTTATTAGTTTCTGCACCTGGAAAAGACAGTTGAACATCATCAAAGTGGCGTCAAAATAAAAAAAATTAAATACAAGGCTGCCAACATGAGAGAGAAAAAGAGAGAGCTCAACGCTTGCCAAGGTTGGTCTGTGGATGGGTGACCATCTTAACATACCGAGTTTCCTCCATGCCTCGGAAAAAACGTCAAGCCGTTGGTCCCCGCTATCATTTGCAGATCTTTGGCAGTCGTTACGGATAGTCAGAAACCAGTTAATCTGAATCCAGTCTTGCCATGAAGTACCGTGTTACCCAGTTAACAGGTTGTAGAAGTCTGGTAGGCAGCTAAATCTGATTTGACTGGAAACCGACCCCAATATAGTTGGGCAAAGGCTAGGCAGATTATGATGAGGCTGCCAACATGACTTGGCAACCAGGGTTAGCAGTTTATCCAACACACAGTAAGAGTAAGGCACTCCTCTGTTCATCAAACTTAACAGACAGTTGTGTTGCTCAGTCAAGTTCTTCAAACTTAACAGACAGTAGCTGCAGTTGAGTAGCTGGGCAGTGTGTTGCGCTACTTCTTCCCAGCTAAAACACTAGAAAGTGGTGACGAGCTGGGCGATCTGGGGAATATATGTCTTTTGATTTATTGTTTTAATTCCGGCAGGGAATTCCACTCTTTAGCTGTACGCACAATGAACCAATCTGGTTCACCTTTCCCTCTCAACTAGATATTTGGGGCCGGCTTCCAGACTCTAGTTCCGAGGAATTTGAAAAATAGGTATTTGAAGAAACTATTGCCGATGCCGTCGCGCTGCGCCCTGTTAAGTAAAGTGCGAAAGCAACAACTGTGGCAGAGGCTGATTTAACCTATAAAAACCTTGACCAAAAGACGTTTTATATTTCGCCGTTTTCTACTTGAAAACTGGACTGAATAATAAAAATTATATATCAAAATTAAGAGGAAGACTATTTCTATGCTTCTATTATTTTCTATTTTGTCAAAAACTTATCAAAATCTGATAGTTGTCTGAACATGGCGATAAAAACGGGCAGTTTTTTCGGGTTTTTGGATTATCATAATAATTGTAACTAACATCTTTTAAAAAAAACTAAAATTTAAATTTAATTTTAAATTAAAAAAAAAAAAAAAATTGGCATGGCAATTTTAAAGGTTACTTTATTTTTCATATTATAATTTCAATTTAATTTAAATTTTGACATTGAATACTTTATTTTTTGTTGTTGTTTTATTAAACTGATTTTGTACATCTTTTTAAGAAAAGTAACAAAACTTTTCTATTTCTAATTATAGTCCAAATAGACTCTATTTGGACTATAATTGTCTGTAAAATAAATTAGTAATAATAATTCTCTAAGTAATTATGTTTCGGAAAAAAGAAAATGATAGAGGCACGTATTAATTCGATCTAGATTTTTTGGAAATATAATTGCTCTAACAGCATTATCTACGAAGAAAACAGCGGAATGCGTTTTGCGTTTGTATGGACAAAGGCCCAAGATTTACCGACTAGAGTCCCCTCTTAAAGGATGCAACTGAATTCCAGTATATTTCAATTTAATTCCGAATAAACGTAAATATTACGTAATATTTACCATTATTTTGCGTTTAAATCAGCAAGACTATACGCATTAAGTTGTATCTGATAACATATGTCAGCATCGTGTGCTCTGGCGTATCGTATCATAAAAGATACTGCGCTATTCATTAATATCTAGTTACAACCGGAACATCTCATGTATGTAAGTACTGATTACTATTGCTAATGAGCGGTTAACCTGACTTTACGCTGGGTTAATGTTAATCTATCGTTAATTATAAACATGGTCTCTAATGAGACTTATCGATTGCCGGTCTTTGATAAGTCAACCTGCTTAGCCTTTTCAAACTATGTTGGTTCAACTTTTGGTATAACCGGATGTAGTTGAATACAAGTATTTTAGATGGTGCAAATGCCTATCCAACGCTGCGTCTTCCGGTACGCGGTCGCCACTCCAGAACTTTTCGGCCCCATCGACCATCCGTTCTGCGAGCAATGTCACCTGCCCACTGCCATTTCAGTTTGGCCATCCTTTAGGCGGAAGATGCGCAGCGTTGGAAGGTCTCCCACAAGGTGGACGGATGACCTAGTGTAGGTCGCGGGTAGCCGATGGATTCGAGACGCACAGGACCGGTTGTTGTGGCGACGCTTGGGGGAGACCTATGTCCAGCAGTGGACGTCTTTCGGCTGATATGATGATGATGATGAGATGGAGCAAATGCCTAGTCTGACCTCCACGTTCCTGTAACGCGAATCTAATCTGAGCAACACGATTACCGTGTTACCCTGATATAAATTTTCCTGCTTTTCGAGGCACGGTGGAAACTTGGTAAGTAACGGTTGTCAACCACCCAAAGACCGACTTCGGCTAGCGTTGCCTAGCCTGAAAGTCCGAACCTCGGTGAGTTATTTTTTAGCCATGAGCTCTGCGGACTTTGATTAAGACACTCATTTAATTTCCAAGTGCTTACGGGAAGAAGAAACGAATATTAATCCATGATCATTAGTTCATTACGTTCAGTTTGGTTTACAGATTTCGGCTAAATGCTGGTAGACCTGTGATCTGACTGTTTTAGAAGAGGAAGACCAACGAACTCGTGACAGAACCCGACAAGGGTTGGATTCCTCCATTGCACGCCTGTTTACCACAAGGACCTCCCGAGTCCACGTGGTAAACTGGCGTGACCGGTTGAGGAAGAGAAGAGAGGCATTTAAAGAGATTCCTAACGACACTGTCCTTCGGAATTTGTCCATTGAAGAAATGTTGGGGACGCAGATAGATGGTATTCTGTCTGTACCTTCGATGCGTCTTACGATGACGTTGGTGATTGGAGACGGAGTCAAAGGCCACTTAACTGGAGCGCGTTCTTCATTTAAATATTAAAACATACGATTACATGTTTTAATATTTAATCCTTAGATGTAGGATTCTACATCTAAGGTGCGTTCACACATGCACAAAATGTGACGCCACAAAATCAGTGTTTTGCTCATCATTCAAGTCACATTACCAAACAATTAAATCTACAACCAATAAATACTTACAGGATAATCTTCCGGATGCCTCTTATTATTCCAGGCATACATCATGGCTAGAACTGGCAGAGCTGCCTCTGGACCCTTAGCAGCCAACAGGTACCGCGGGCTTTCTGGCAGGAACAATAGAATGGCTGCGGCTGCCAACCCTGGAGCGCACCAGAGCCAGACGAAGGCTCTCCAGGGCACGATCTCCATAGAAGCGAACGTGAAGGACCATTTCCCTGGGATTATCAGCCAAGCGAGTCCTGGAATAGAAATAGGAGATTTTAGTGGTTTGATGGTCTCAGCAACCGGGTTTTGGAGGTCAGAACCTCTACTTCTTCTTTAACCGACTTCCAAAAATGGTTCTTAATTCGGCAGGTTTTTTTTTTTCTTTATGTATGTACAACGATTACTCTGCGGTTTTAAGCCGATTTCTGTGATTCATTTTTAGTTCGATGTTAGTATACTTGCCATTTGGTCACGTAAAAATTGATTCAATTTGGTTCAGTAGCTTTTATTTTATGAGCATTTTTGCTGATTTCATTTTGAGTAGTTAGCCACGTTAATTGCAACATGGGTGGCATCCATGAAATGCCCCAAGTGTAGGTACAGCGCTCGTTTTTAACGCACTAATGCCATCATTATTTTGTTGTAACAAAAGGATAGTGTTATGCGTACTGTGAAGCGTCGTCTCCCTCCCTCAACGGATTCATGATGATTTTAAGACGTCTTAGTAGGGCCCCTGATAGGTAACACTTCCATGATACGGTTAGACTAGAGGTAGAACCCAAAACACTATGTTGCGAAATGGCTGCACAGATTGATTTTACGAATGGTTTCTTGTGTCTTGTTATAATTATTTCTATTTGTTTCCGTATTGCGGCAAACGTCGCGACTTAGCAGTTTTAGACTTGTTTGAAGATCATTATCTCGAAGACGTGCGCTGAAGTTTATTTAATACTCAATACTCAATACTCAATACTTTATTGCATTCCACAATGTAGGCTTAGGTGGTAAACATTTTAAAAGTAGCAATTATGGACCCTGTCGGGCACAGCAAAAGTAAGATGTGAAGATGAGGACTTAACATTTAACTTATTATCTAACTTATTCTAAAATGGTTTTTGTCTAGTCTATGCGAGTTTCAAAGATTTGTCGTTTAAATATTCGTTTACGCTGTAATAACATTTCATTAGTAAAAGTTTTTTTAATTTATTCGTGAATATATGTAGTTTTTTTTCATTTCTTATTGATTCCGGCAACATGTTGTATAATTTTATTGACATGACCAGAGGGCTTGTTGAGTGTATTTTTAAGCGGGATGTTGGTAGGTTGAGTCGTGTTTTGTATCGGAGTGCGTATCGTGTCTGTATGTCTTCGCGTTTAGTGTAAAAGTCTTGGTGTTTGTGAGCGAATTTGCATATTTCAAGTATATAAATACACGGCAGAGTTAATATATTTAGTTTAATAAAATGGGGTTTGCAGCTATCTTTTTGTTGAATATTTACTAAGATACGGATAAATTTCTTTTGCACTGTGAACAGTGTAAGTGCATCTGTACTGTATCCCCACATTATTATATTTAGTTACTTTACAAACAATGCATTAAATAATTATAATGACTTCTGAGAGAGTTAATTAGTATTTTATTTTTAACCCCCGACGCAAAAAGAGTGGTGTTATAAGTTTGACGTCAATGTCTATCTATCTCTGTGTGTGTGTGTGTGTCTGTCTGTGATATCATAGCTCTCAAACGGATGGACCGATTTCGATGCAGTTTTTTTTCATTTGAAAACCCCGACGGATCTTTTTCTGCATTAGCTTGTCTGTTCTCAGCGGTAGTTATTATTAAAGATTTACTAACGGTACTCATAACAGAGGTAGGGAGTCTGACTAAAACGAAGCACAAGAAAAACAATAAAATAATGTAACTAACCGCTCTGTCTGTAATGGAAGATATTTAAGATCTTTAGTAACGCAATAGAACCCAAAACAATAATCTCTAGATTTTTGTCTGTGCGATTGTACGCGCTAATCTCAAAAACGGCTTTACCGATTTGGGTAAGATTTTCACGGTAAGTTTTACGAAACCCATTTTACAGAAAGATACAGTTGGCTAGGATTTTTAGAATCACTTTGATACGCAAAAACACTAATATTATAGCAACCACGTATGTTTAGTTGATACGTATATTATGTTAAGTTCCTCCAGTAGCGTAGTGAGGGGGGGGGTGGAGGGGCGGCCCGCACCGGGTGACACCCGTTTAGGATTGACACCCGACCGAATCAAAATATGAAATCACACTAATTTTTTCGAGATCTTGTTTGCCAAAGGCGCAACTCATCATTATTTGGGGGAGGGCTTCATTTGTGGGGTGACACCACATTATCCGCCCCGGGTGTCACCCATGCTAGCTACGCTACTGAGTTTCTCTCTTTAAACCAAGTTAAAATAATATTTATAATTGCATCACACAGCTGTTGACGATTTAGGTCCATCGACTTACATTTATTTATAAAATAGCGAGAACTAAATATTAACACGATAAGTTAGCCTATTAACGTAATAATAGTTAATGTGTCGTTCAGTGACTGATAGATAACTGTAATTTCAAGTTAAATTCGTATTAAAATGAGTTAGATAAGGTTTGCTAATTACATAATTAGTTTTAATGTGTATGTTTGCCTGGTTCAAGAAAACAGGACGGATTTGTTTAGATATACATATTGCTTACAGTCTGAATCATCGTATCAGCCGAAAAACGTCCACTGCTGGACACAGGCCACCCCAAAAGGGAGGGGGGTTAGCCATAATCGCGACGCTTGGCAGGCGGGTTGGCGATCGCAGTGTATGATTTTGATTTTAACAGAGAACGCTGCTGCCCATTCTCTGGTGAGTCCTTTAGTCGCCTCTTACGACACCCACAGGAAGTGATGGGATGGTATTATTTTTAGAAGGTTTTATGAGACTTTTTTAGGATTTTTTGGTCCCATCAAATGACTCCTCCCGCTCTGGGTGGAGCAGAAGGGAGCGTCTGCAGACTCTTACTGACTAAAACGTACCCGTGTTCCTCCAAATGCCGTTTGCATTCCAGAGCCGCGGTGACTCTTTCGAACAAATCCCGCAACCCTGGTAGGCACTGGCCCTAGCGGGCCCCGTCTGCTATACTGACATCTTGAGGCGCGCGTGGATCATAACGCGCCGTCGACCCGGGAGACCCAACAATGCCAACTTCCTCCCTAAGGGCTATGAGGGCGACAACGAAACGGCCAGGTACTTCCACGGTTGTATATCCGCTCTGAACTAGAATCCATTCAAGATAAATCCTGCTGGAAAGGTTGGTAGCAAGCTTTTGCTTCGAACCTTTCTATGGGCTACAATTATGACGGAACCATAGAGTTTACTATTAACGATTGATAACAAACCTGGCAATATTATAAATGAGAAGGAGATGAAGGCAGAACTCCAGGCGATGGCTGCAGCTCGCTTGGAGTTGGCGTGCATCTCCCCCAGGTACGCGTACACGGTGGCACTCGACGCTGATATCCTGGAGAAGAAGAAGTTCTTTTATTAGTCTCGATAAAGGGAGGTGGAGTCTGTGTTTCTTGATAGCTGTAACCTGGGGGCCTTTAAGTCAAGAGTGAAGAATTTACTTCTAGGCAATTGTAATCGCCGCATGGTGTCGGCCGGTGCCGTATGGTGCCGTAAAAGAATAATACCATCCCATCACTTCCCGTGGGTGTCGTAAGAGGCGACTAAGGGACTC
Organism: Lacanobia wlatinum; assembly: GCA_947578705.1. NCBI lineage: Eukaryota > Metazoa > Arthropoda > Insecta > Lepidoptera > Noctuidae > Lacanobia > Lacanobia wlatinum. The sequence continues at coordinate 4,559,246 of OX388035.1, forward strand.
ACCAGAGAATGGGGAGCAGCGTTCTCTGTAAAACGCAACACCATACACTGCGATCGCCAACCCGCCTGCCAAGCGTGGCGATTATGGCAAACCACCCCTTTGGGGGAGGCCTATGTCCAGTAGTGGACGTCTTCGGCTGTTATGACTGATGAATTGTGCTCGCTCCATAATCATTTCATCCGAAATACATCCACTCCTGGACATTGGCCTTCCCTTACAGTCACCACATCGATCCTGTGCGTCTCGCATCTAGTGGATGCCAACGAGCTTCACCAGGTCCTCGGTCTATCTTGTGGAGAGTCTTCCAAATCTTCGCCTGCCGATACCCGGACGCTCCAGAACATTTTGACTTCATCGACAATCTGTTCCCGTGATCAAAGTTTTCCATGAATTGAGATTATGGTAAAACGTGAGCCTTCTAATGATAATAAATTGGATGATGAAGAAACTGTTGAAGTAAGTTCATCAGGTGCAGTTCTGCACGACTCTAGTGACAGTTCAGCTCATATTTGCAACTGTCCATGAAGTTTATAAATACCTACCACACCAAATATTAAAAATTTTATTTTTAATTTTGTTTTTTTTTTCTTTTTAATTTTTTTCTCTGCTACCTGGGCCAAAGTCTGCAATAAAATTTCGCAAGTGTGATTTAACCGACAACATTAAGCGTATGTTGGATGATTGTTAATTGCGCTACTTCTTCATAAGTAGCTTCGTAATTCAACCCGCCATTAAGTTTGAATCGTACTATAAAAGGCTTCGCTGCCTTGTATTGTAAGTGTTTTGTTAGAATGCCAACAATCTTAGAAAAACAATAAAAAATAAATAAAAACAGTTTTTACTGCCATCGTTTATCATTTTATTACAATGAATAAATAATACTTAATGGATTATATATTATAGTTCGGGCGTTAAACCTGGGTCGGTGACTCAATTCAATTACAAAGTAATGCATAACATAATCATGTTTATTAATTTAATAAGTCCGGTCTGTAGTTAATTAAGGCCTAAATTCAATCAGTAATAAAAGTGGTAATAAATAATCTTTTTATTCTTCTTCTCCTCGTGTGAGCAGTAAGGTCTAACGACTCCACAAACCCTAGTGTCAGAGTTTCTAAACCGCCTCAATGGCCTCTGACATGGTTTATTTGACGACCGCCATTTGGCGGCCAGGACCACTTGTTTATATGTTTGTTTTTATATGTGCCTTCCGAAGCACGGAATAATCTTTTTTATCAGACAATCAGGTGATTCAAGCCTGCAATGTCCTAACCAAACTGGAAAACAACTTTACTAAGGTATGCTTTCCCGTGGGAATCGAACCCACGAACACCGGTTCACAAGGCAACCGTTTAATATCTTTTTATTAATGTCCATCTTTTGACATTGACAGGTCGTAACGAACCTAAGGGTCTGTCCACACCTAACTAAACAGGGAGATAATACGCGCGTTTTTTTTTATACAAACGCGTGTTTCGTGTTGTCTTGAAACACAAGACGAAGAAGTCTGGAGGGTGCGAAATCTGCACTGCATATTGTAAACTAACAAAAGTAGTAACACTTAATAACAGTATTTTTTTGCCCGAAGAATTTGTTAGGCGTTCTTCACAAATAACTTATTTTGGTTCAAAATATTTATAATATTTCTGTTAACCGAATACACACAAGTTTATCAGTTAACCTTGAAGTAAAACACAATTCAAAGTTGATTATCCCTCAGAATTTGTTTCAACCCGGAGTCTACATGTCTAGAATCGTACCCGATTAATGGCGCACCTTTTATATAACCGGTACACCGTGGATAAATTGTGCGATTATTATTTTTTTATGTGGGACAAGCCCGCCACACATTCCCAACCACTGCAAATCCTGAAAGCCAGAATCAACAGTGGCGACCACCAGAAAAACGCCGAGCCAATGAAGCCCGACGAGTCCCGGAGAAACGATTTAACTGTCTTGGATTCTGCAACGAATTTAATCAGAAAAGTACAGCGGAGGAGTAGGAAAAAAATATATATATATAATTTCCACTTCCCTCCTTATCAAGCAGGAGATAGAATAGAGCTAGGCCAATAGGCACTGATATATCTGTGGTTCTGGTTACCTTGACAACAAGTTGTCAAATGTAAATAAAGGATTGACTTGAGCCTAAATCTATTTAAATAATTAAATACAATAATTGGCGACGATGGCAAATATTGAACTCACTAGACAAAAACGTGTACGAGGAGCTTTAAAAGGTAATCTGAGTAAGATTCAAAATACAATCAATGCATTGACCGACATCTCCGACGAAGAGATTACACTACGAATTGAAAACCTACATGACAACTTACTCAAATTCCATAAAGCCCAGGAATATATAGAATCTGAAACGGCAGACGAAAATCAACAGAATGAAATCGACTACAGATTTGAATTTGAAGATTTAACGACGTGCTTAAAGGTACAACTACTTATATTAAAAAAAATACCTACCACACTGAGTAATCAGAGAACTACGATCGCAGATAAAAATAGCCAAGAGCAAATTACAACGATTCAACCCAAAACGCAATTACAACCCTTACAAGAAAAAGAATCCTTCAAGAACTTCATAAAAAGGTTGGAATAACACATTTTACTAAATAACTACTCGAACCATCCACGTATGAAAGTTTACATCTTGTTATCTTCATTACCACCCGAACTACATGAAAGACTATACGATCTCTGTGCACCTGATGATCCAATTGATATGGCATTCCAAGACCTCACGAAACTACTGGATGATTACCTAGACTCCAAACCAAGTATTTGGGTACAACAACATCGTTTTATTTCAAGACTGCAAAACCAGAATGAAACCATACCAATATATGCATCAGAGCTAAGAAAACTGACTACAAATTGCAATTTTAACTGCCCTAACTGTGAGAAACCCGTTTCTGATATGTACTTATGCCTACAGCTTATTAGAGGTTTGAAAGACGATGAAATAAGAACCAAATTATTACAAGAGAAGGTAGCTACGTTTGCAGAACTCCTGAATATAGCTACCACAATAGAAATGAGCAAATCTGAAAATGATCACATATCTAATGCGAAAATTACTTCATGGGCAGACCCTGTACATAAGGTAACGTCTTCAAAATGGGAGAGCGAACATCTACAACCCCGACAAATCGTCAATCCCCGAGAACTATTGAAGACCTTAATGGTAAATGCTACCGATGTGGAAAAGAGGATCATCGAGCCAACAAATGCGGCAGCGTTAATAGCACGTGCCATAAATGCAAACGAAAAGGTCACCTAGCAAGAGTTTGTCTACAATATCAACAGAAACGAAATACGAATCAGATTCAGAATTCCATTACAAGCGATGAAAGCGCCTGCGACATAAACATCATCAGATCAGATGTTCCGGAAAAATACATGATCTCACTCACCATAGAAAATAAAAAAAAAATATCAATGGAATTCGATACGGGAGCAGCGTTGTCATCGATGTCACTTAACAAATTCAAAGAACTGAGTATTGATAAGAAAATTTTCAGAACAGATGTTAAAATGCGAACATACACGGGGTAATCATTAAGCCTTTTGGCGTAGCATACGTCAAGTGTGTATTCAAAAAACAACAATTCCACAATAAACTTTACCTCATAAATAAAGAAGTTGACCCAATATTCGGAAGAAGCTGGATGAAAGAACTCCAGTTAGAGCTGGCAGATATAAGACAAATACATACAGAATCGCAGCCTAAACTCGATGGACTTCTAGAACAATACTCTAGAAATGTTTTTGCAGAAGGTCTGGGTGAAATTCCAAATTATCGTGCTCACCTAAATTTACGTGAAAATACACAACCCATATTCATAAAACCACGAAGAGTACCTTATGCACTTAAGACCAAAGTTGACGAAGAAATCGAAAGACTTAGCACTCAAGGTGTCATCACAAAAATAGATCATTCGGAATGGGGCACACCAATCGTACCGGTAGTAAAACCGAACGGGTCTATCCGACTATGTGCCGATTAAAAGGTAACCCTGAATAAAGTTATCGAAGACGAACAGTACCCCATTCCAATCATAGAAGACATCTTTGCTGAAATGAATGGAGGGGAACTCTACTGTACATTGGATATTAGCCAAGCCTATCTACATATGGTAATGGATGAAGAAAGTGCCTGCCTACAAACCCTAAGCACTCACAAAGGTACGTACAAGGTGAACAGACTCATGTTCGGCGTAAAAGTGGCACCTAATCTGTGGCAGAAATTCATGGACAGAACACTGCAAGGCATTGAAGGGGTTAAATGTTTCTTCGATGATATTATCGTACAAGGATCATGCGAAACTCAGCTACTACAACGTCTTAAGAAGGTATTAGACTGACTGAAAGAATACAGCTTAAAAGTTAACAAGGATAAGTGTAATTTTTTTGAGAAGAGCATTAAGTACTTAGGACACACTATCGACAAACAAGGATTACATAAATGCAAAGAAAAAGTTAAGGCACCTCCAACGAATGTCAATGAACTTCGAACTTTCCTCGGTATGGCAAATTTTTACAATAAGTTTATTCCAAACCTTGCATCGATTACCAGCCCATTAAATAAACTTTTGCGAACAGGCGTTGAATTCAAATGGTCCAAAGAATGTGAGAAGAGTTTCAAAGCTATCAAAACTGAAATTTTAAGTGACAAAGTTCTAGCTCACTTTGATCCACAGAAAACAGTGGTTCTTGCTACGGATGCTTCACCAAATGGATTAGGAGCAGTACTTTCGCATAGACTTACAAATGGTTCAGAAAGGCCCATTGCATTTGCATCAAGAACTCTATCCAAAAGCGAGAAAAATTACAGTCAGATTGATAAGGAGGCGACCGCCATTTACTGGGGTTTGAAAAAGTTTTTTCATTACTGTTACGGGCGGAAATTCATACGGGTACAGACCACAAACCTTTAACCCTTATATTTCATCCCCACAAGACATTACCTACCATGAGTACTATGAGATTATTTCACTACGCCCATTTCCTGTCTGGTTTTGACTATTCTATAGAATACCGCACTTCATTGAACAATAGCAATGCTGACTACTTATCCAGATTTCCCGTCGACAAAACACCAGAACATAAAGTTGACAGAATTACAATATACCAAACCGAGTTATTGAACTCATTGCACGTAAATTCGGAAAACATTAAAGCGGAAACACAGAAGGATACCGAACTAAAACCTATATTACTGGCTCTGCGGACTGGCAGAACACTTAAACAGTTTGGTTACGGAGACAATGAATTTACTGCGCAAGAGGACTGCCTTTTTCGAGGGTCCCGAGTAGTGATCCCAAGACACTCCGTGCTTTAGCATTGCAAGAATTACATACTGGACATGTGGGAATGGTAAAAATGAAACTTTTAGCGCGAAGTTTCATTTATTGGCAGAACATTGACCGTGACATAGAAAACATGGTTAATGCATGTCGCACCTGTAGAATGCATCAAAATGAACCTGCTAAAGTGCCATTACACCATTGGGAAACCATGGCAAAGAATCCACATTGATTTTGCAGGCCCAGTGGCAGGTCATCAACTTTTTATACTAGTGGACGCATTCTCTAAGTGGGTAGAAATTATTGCAACAAAAACAACCACAAGCACGTGGTGTGTAAACAAATCAAAAGATATTTTCTGTACTTTTGGAATTCCCCATACATTAATATCAGATAATGGACGTCAGTTCACCTCAAGTGAATTCGAAACATTCCTTAAAAGAACAGGTGTTGTACATCGCACCTCTGCCCCTTACCATCCGGCTACGAATGGGCAAGCTGAAAGGTTTGTCCAAACAATAAAGAAGACGCTCAAGAAGATAGAAGAGAATAAGGGGAACCTACACGACAAATTACGATCCATCATGAGGCAGTTGAGACGCACACCAAATAGCGCAGGTGAGACCCCATATGAAATAATGTTTGGTCGGGAAATAAGAACAAAGCTACATGTTATGTTTCGCAAGGAAGGGCCACAAGACAATGCAACACACTCCACCATTACAACTGGCATCAAGATGTTTACTCCAGGAGACAAGGTGCAACTACGTGCATATCGAAACCCAGAGACAAGGTGGGAGTTCGGCAAGGTATTGCGTCGTCTGGGCCAAGTCCACTATGAGATACGAACTAAAGACGGAGGGGTGGTGCGACGGCATGTGGACCAGATGCTGCAGGCTGGAGCCGTGGCACTGAAATTTGCGGCGGAGGACTGATATATCTGTGGTTCTGGTTACCTTGACAACAAGTTGTCAATATGTAAATAAAGGATTGACTTGAGCCTAAATCTATTTAAATAATTAAATACAATAGGCACCAAGGGACATATACAACTGGGTTAAGCCCAGTTGTCAAGCACCACGGATTATATATTAACACTAAAAACTAATGGGTCCTAAATTGTGAGCTACTTTTGATTCCAGTAGGTAATAGGTATGGCAAAATCGCCTGAGAGCACGGAAATTTGTTCTGGTTTCTACAAGGTCCGTATAGTAAACTACTCCAGATGTAACCTGAAAATTATCTAACATAATATTGCGTTCAGTTTGCCAAATAATACACTCTCATAAGATGTGGTGTGCGGATTGTTCGTATTCATGGTCGGCTGTAGAACATTGACATAAAGGCGAGGCCACAAGCCTATTGTGCGAGTAGTGCAAATACTTATAAGTTTCTGGGATTGCGTGAGTATTATGTGTGATATGTGAAATAGATACTTACAAGCAGCCTGTTAAAAATCTGAAGACTAGCAGCATCCACACGTTGGTTGAGAACGAGGACACGACGGAGAAGACGGCAGACAGTAGGATGGCTGGCAGCATGACCGCACGCCGGCCGATGCGGTCGCCCAGGTAACCCCAGAGGAAGGAGGTGCTGATTATACCTGGTGGAAGTAAGGTTATGTTAGAACATGGGCACGACTTTGAGGGTTGATCGAACGCATACCTAAAGACGCAGCGTTGGAAGGCCTCACACAAGATGGACCGATGACCAAAAGTTAAAGTTTGCAGGTAGCCGATGGCTGCGAGACGCACAGGACCGGTTGTTGTGGCGAAACTTGGGGGAGGCCTGTGTCCAGCAGTAGACGTCTTTAGTTTACGATAATGATGATGTAATAAGGCAATAGTTCAGCTGAGCAAATGGTGACATAATTATCATTATGGCTTACTTAGCTTGTTTTTCCTGCTACATCTGTTGAGGTCTGTTCCTAGCAGACTTTGGAAGGATATCTGAATCTAATAATAGAGTAGAAAGAGTGGCATTCAGGTAGTATTATGTCTATTTTATCTCTTTCCTGTTTTATTCTTTGTTTTCTGATAAGTGAACCGACATAAAACAAACTGGTGGTGATTGACATGATTTTGCTCGGTGTTGACGAAGAATACTTTAATTTTAAATCTATATTTTAGGTAGTTGAAGGGATCATTCTAGATTGACCTATTCTCTTCTTAATTAATCAGCCGAGTCGATTTAACATAAAAACGGTCAACCTATCACAGAGCTTATATTCATAAATCATCAAATTCAATATGGTTTTTTATCATTTCTACGTAGGTTAGGTACCTAATGGCCTTTAATATCCAAACCGGTTAAATCTAACTGACGATAGATTAAAATCGTTTTTGTGCCAGATATTGTTGCAATAACTCTTTTATCGTTGACAGGTACTTACTTATCTAAGTAATAAATGCGTTTTTATGAACTATTACCATCGACGAATGCTATGTACATGAAATGACTTTGTTAAAGATATGCATCAAGCGGATACATATCCGCTTGATGCGTATCTATCGGCAATATTTTGTAATTAACAATGTCTAGACGATAAAAATATACGAAGCAGGTAATAACTATAGTATACGTAAAATATTGCTATACATATCCAACGTCCATACTACGTTGATAACACAGGTTTTCGTCCCATCTCCGAAGTTAAGCAACATCGCGCGATCAGTACTTGTAAGGGTGATCGCCTGGGAACACCGCGTGATGTTAGTTTTTTACTTTTTGTTTCAAAATCCACTATTGGAGATTAGAAATATTAATTTTAACAGTACCAGACAACTTCGGATGAACTGAAAGAACACAAAACAAAAAGGGATAGTCTGCGGGGGTAACAGCTACAGAATTCTTACCACCCCTAGCCTTATGGAGAAATTATGATTTTCGTGATCTCCTACCACTAGTTCTAATATAGATCGTATGCCTTGGAAAACAATTAAATCACAATAAAATGTCTTCTTTCTCACCTATAAAAGCAGCAGCATTAACGAGCCCCTTGTCTTTGCTGGTGAGCTTGAGCTCGCACTCGGCCGCTGTGATGGCGTAGCTCATTCCCACCGACTCCATGGACACGTTCAGCATGATCAGGCCGCTGGTGAATAGCACCAGGTGGTTCAGTCTGCCATGGCCTGAGGAGATGAAGGTGAACTTAATTACTAACTAGCTATTTTTTCCTTAGTAGGTATTAGTACGGACAAGAAATAACGAATAATATAACCACCATACAATCGGTGGCAGTTTTTTAATTCCAGATTTACACATAGATTTAGCTTAATTTTAACAAAACAAATATAAAATATTTATATTTCTCATTATTCTAATGTATCACTTTACGACGTTGTTCCCATTTTGGAACGTCTGAAGATTTTATTGGATAATAAAATATTGTGTTTGATCCAGTAACCACACGGTTGAATGACACTACTAACGCTAGCCTTTGAAATAAAGATTAACTCCACAAAACTGGCGCGAAAGTTAACAACGCTGTTTGTGGAACAAAAAAGTTATAAAAGGCGGATAACTTACTAACCGATTTGACACGTATTCTAACCCAATTACATTTCCATTTTAATGCAAATTATTCGCTTCGCAATTCAAAAACAAATACGACAAAAAAACCGCGCGTCAGTTTTATGGCAGGCGGCTAAATCGCGCAAATGTGGACCAACCCTAACAAAGTAACTGGGCATGTAGAAACAAAAAACATGGCTGCCTCTGGGCTGCCTTTATAAATTACAATTAACAACGTAATTTAAATGTAGATGTTGTAATATTTTACCTGTTTGTTCGAATGCATCTTCAAAACTGTGTTCGTGTGTTGGATTCAGTTTTTGTGCGCTCTCTGCATCTCCTTCCCCATTGTATTTGCTTTTGTCTGTCATTTTTTTTTGACGTTTCTCTCTATATATCTCTTTCTCTGTTTAATTTGTCATCACTCTTCTCTCTTGTTAATTTCTTGGCTAGCGATAAGTGATGTTATCTTTTAGATTCTAGAAATTGTGATGATTCTGGAAAAGAAAAAAATATTTGTTTATAATAAAACTGATTTTGCTAGTGGCCATGTTTGTGTGTCAAAAAGAGACTCAACAACAGTTATTGTGCACACCAGAAATGCTCTGGAGTGCACAGACAGACATTACCTCTATATATACTTCTGTACTAACAATCCATACTAATATTACAAAAGCGATAGTTTGGGTGTTTGTTACTCAATCACGTCAGAACGGCTGAACGGATCTTGATGAAATTTAGCACAGAGGTAGATTATACATATAAGATAAGAGATAGATAAGATACTTCTTATCTCAGGAGTATGTTCCCTTGAGATAATTTTCGATATTCACGCGGGCAGAGCCGCGGGCGGCAACTAGTAAAAAGAAAGTAAATATTATTATCTACACTAAGTGCTCAATAAAATACATATTTCAATTATATCAACATAGCACTAACCTAATAGGCATGTTGAGTGCAAAAAAGTCAAATCTTTTTTGGAAAATTAAAAACAAAAGATAGTTTCACGTTCGAGTATGTAAGCTGCCGCGTGTAACGAAACCATAGCGCGATGTAATTCGACGCCAACGCCATCTAGTTTCATTTTCCGAACTAAAATAGGGGTTTGTTTTCTGGAACGCTATGTTTGGAAATTCCTCGAAAGTTTAGTGTTATCCTATACCCCAGCGTTTCTCAAACTCGGGTCGCGGGCGCTATTGGGATGGGTCGCGGGATAACAAGAAGAATTGAAGGGATTTTCCAGAATGATGAATGCATAACTTGGCACATCGCCGCAAGGGCGCCTGCTTGTCGCGTGTGTGCCAAAGAACTACACGACCTCATCCCATCGGCTCCCTTCTACCATCAGTCACCCAGACGCACTACAAGTTACCATCCCTACCTTGTTGCTATTCCACCAATTCGCACTAAGCGTTTCCAAACGTCTTTTATAATGCGCACAGCAAAGGAGTGGAACTTTCTGCCTGCGTCTGTGTTTACAAACGCTTACAACCCTCATCTCTTTAAAGTCAGAGTGAACAGGTTCCTTCTGGGTAAGCTCGCTCCATCGTAGACTTTGTCTTTGTCATCTCTGACCTAGACTAGAGTCAAGAGCAAACCCATCACAAATAAAAAAAAGAATGATTTCACAAAATTTTGGCCAGAATTATCTGGAAAGCCTTAACAATGAAGCTGAAAAATAAGTAGTTGGAAATGATAGCGGGGCGCTATCATTTCCAACTACTTATTTGTGCGAAACAAGATTTTCGTGCCTTGCTGTCTTAAGAAAGTTGTTTAATTCATGATTATTTATAATGGCATTCGTTTTCGCAAACCACGGGCATATAGTTAATTCTATTATTTTATTATCATTGGTACATAAAAAAATCCTTAGGGCCGCGAGCTTTACATTATATTTATACTTTGGGTCGCCAGCCAAAAAAGTTAATAACTGCTGGTATACCCTATTCTACGACGAGGTCTACTCGTGTGCCTAGTTTGAGGTAACTAATAAACAGATAAGTACAGTTCGCATCAGCGTTGTTTACCCCTCCGAAGTTAGGTCTTGTGTTACATCAAGTGTTACGTTCTTAGTATATTTTTTTGTTTATACGTATTATATTATAAATAAGTAACAAAGACTACCAGTAACAATAACAATATCAAAAAGTAACACCACAAATACATACACCACAAAAACACAGAAAAACAAATGAAATAGTAAGAAATAACCAAAATAATTAATTATAAACAATAACAACGTGTAACACTTTTCGCATCAACAGTCGTATTGCATTGAGCGCGCGAGTCAAACGTATGCATCGAACGTATACGAGCGAGTGAGATGCTATTACACCCGCCATCTTGCGCAAACACGCGCATGCGCGACCTGCCCGCGCATGCGCTGTATTATGTTTTTTGTCAAATTGACATTCTGCGCATTCGATTGCGACGTACTTCGGGGAGGTAAAGTTTCGTGACGGGAACTGTAGACAGCATTTCGCATAAATAATATGTATTCAATAAATCTGACTAGTCTATTTCCAACTGTATTCGGTCTCTACTCAAATCGAATGCAACTAGCTTTTACCCGCGACGTCGTACGCGCATATTCCGTTTTTTCCCGTTTCCGTAGGAATGTCGGGAAATCCACTCTAGTGCTCCCCTACACTCCCCAAGGATCAATTTTAGCTCTCTACGACCTGTAGTTTCGGCTGTGCGTTGTCTGTCAGTCACTCACTCCTACCCCAAGCGTCACACACATCGACCACTTCTGAAGCTGGGTACTGACCGGTGTTACAGGCCGTAATGTATCATTCGCAGCGAGAATGTTACAATAGGCCATGTCCTAAAATTCGTATAACATGCTCGTTTCGAACATTTTGCTCACCCGTACTCCAGATTCGCAGGACACTCTCAGTTAAGAGGTCTGATCTGACATGTCGCGGCGTACTGACTGAAGTGTAACACTCAAAGGGACTCGCCAAAAAATCGACATCGGGCGGAGCACTCGAAGCGAGCAATTACGTTACACACCAGCCGTGTCCTAAAATCCGTGTAACATGCTCGTTTGGAAATCTATGCTCGCCCGTGCACCAGACAGCGGACGGTGCACTCGAAACGAGCAGCTCGTTGCTCGCGTGTTCGTGTTCGTTTTCACGTACTGACTGCACGAATGCTCGCTTTGTAACATGTTTCATTAAGCCCCGTGATACCGCTTAGTAGTTAACCACCTTTAGATTCTCGTATCTAGAGGATTTCTCTGGCCCTCACCAGGTCATCGGTCTACCTTGTAGGAGGCCTTCACAACACTACAGTTTTCTACTGATTTACTTCTAGTTTTCCTACAAACAATACACAATCCATCAACCAGCTTGTCTTCGATCGCGTGACGTTTTAAAAGATATCCATGGCATCGCATTTAATATTGACTAAGCGACAATTTCTTGGTCTTTTTATATTGCTTGCGTTTTTGCGCTGTTTTCCTGTTTATTTTGTAGATATTGGAGCAGTACTTTTGTGATAAGATGGCCTTTTTATTATTCAGCTGATTACTTTTTGAGTTAAAACTTGAGAGCGTTTGATGAGTGATTTCAAAGACCAGCTAGACTTAAGAGGGGACTCTAGATGGTAACTCTTGGGCCTTTCTCCTTACAAATGCATTCCGCTGTTTTCTTTGTGGATAATGCTGCTAAAGCAATGATTTATTTCTAATAAATCAAGATTGAGTTAATGTGCCTTTATAATTCTCTTTTTTCCAAAAAACAGTAAAGAATTATGACAATCCAAAAACCCGAAAAAAACAGCCCGTTTTTACCGCCATCTTCAGACGATTATTAGACAAATTTGATAAGTTTTTAACAAAATAGAAAATAATAGAAGCATAGATATAGTCTTTATCTAAATATTGATATATTAGTTTTTTTTAGATCAGTTCAGTGTTGAAGAAGAAAACAGCGGAATACGAAACGTTTTTTGGTCAAGGTTTTAATAAGTAAAATCAGTCTGAGCTGCAGTTGTCGCTTTCGCACTTTACTTGGTATGGCGCAGCGCGACGCGCGGCATCGGCAATATTTTCTTCAAATACTTGTTTTACCGACTAGAGTCCCCTCTTAAAGACTCCCATATTGTTTATTTCAAGAAACACAGACTCCGGCAGGGAATGCCAATCCTTAGTTTATTAAATTTATTTTGTATGTAAATAGTACACCTAAGTCTAGATAGATAGATAAGATAGATAAAACATTTATTTGGAACAAGGAAAGAAACACAACACACAAGCACAGTTACATAACACTAGAAAATACAAATAATTAAATGAAAACAAATAAAAAAAGAAAAGTCAGAATGTATGGTGGCAATTACTATTTATAAACTAAAGAATTTGCCAGATTACCTACCTACTTAAAAAAAATATATATATACATATGACTTATACTAAAAATTAAAAAGTCCGCCAAAACCAAAACTGTAATCGATTTTGATAGTGCCTACACTTATTTGATAGGTACTGATATGTTGTTTTTTAATACGTGTAAGGACCCTGAGATCATAGCTTATAAATTTATAGATTTAATAAAAACTTCACTATTATCAAATACTACAACTAAATTAATCCCAAACGGTAGGCGGGTTACCAAGCCTTGGATGACTGCTGGTGTACTTCGATGTATTAATCTCCGTAATAAAATGCAAGTGCAAACTAAGAAAGATTCCTATAATATAATACTAAAAATCACTTTCAGACGTTTTCGTAACTATTGTACAAACTTAATAAAAAAACTAAAAAGAAAATCACAAAGAGAACAAATAACTAGGTCAATAAACAATCCAAAACAGCTTTGGCTAAAAATTAACGAAATTACACAATTTAAAACCCCTAAATCAGACAACTCTAATCTACTTAAGATCACACCACACCCTCTTGATTCTCTTAACCGTATTAACCAGTTTTTTGTTACAATTGGTAAAACATTGGCGGAAGAGATAATTAAAAAATCTAACCTCTCTAATCCTGGCTCTTCCTACCTAAGGAGTGAACAGCATACTACATCGTTCGTCTTGCTTGATACTGACCCGCAGGAAGTAGATGGCATACTCATGGGACTCGATTCTGAAAGCTCACCTGGCTGGGACGGTATACCTACAAAGTTTTTGAAAATGTCTAGGGACTTCATGGTCCCTCTAATAAGCCAACTTGCTAACCTGTGCTTCAAAACCGGGATATTTCCAGAGGCTTTAAAGCGATCTATGGTCACGCCTGTGCATAAGGGGGGGGACCGGAACGATTTCAATAACTATCGGCCTATATCGATTATATCATGCATCGCAAAAATTTTAGAAAAATTACTAAATAACAGATTAATTAGTTACCTTAATAAACATAATATTTTATCTTCCTCGCAGTATGGGTTCAGAAGGGGTCTATCTACACAAGACGCTGCGAAGGCATTAACTGGCGATATAGTCAATAATGTAGATAAAGGACTGAAATGTCTTACAGTTTTCTTAGACTTAAAAAAGGCATTTGACACCGTTTCTGTCCCCATCCTTCTGCACAGACTCGAATCAATCGGCATAAGAGGTACGGCTTTTTCTCTTTTTGGTAGTTACCTATCAAACCGAAAACAGCAAGTTAGAGTTGGAAACCTCACTAGTGACGAAAAAATTGTATGTTTTGGAGTACCCCAGGGAAGTGTGCTTGCCCCGACGCTGTTCCTGATTTATATAAACGAGTTGTGTAATATTGGGAACAGCGGCGGACGAATTTTTTCATATGCAGATGATACAGCGGTAGTTTTCACTGGTGACTCTTGGGCTACCGTACGTGCTGCTGCTGAACGTGGACTAGCGGTAATAGCAAGTTGGTTACATGCTAATCTTTTAACCCTCAACGTAGCCAAAACTAACTACATCTGCTTTACTCCAAATCAGAGGACACAGCCAGGTGCTGATTTTGGGATCGTGATCCATGAGTGTGCAACCTCTCAGCATCCTTGTAATTGTCAACGCATACAGCGAGTCAATTTCATTAAATATCTTGGTGTAACAGTTGACCAAAGACTGTCCTGGCACACCCATATTGAAAATACCATGGCCAGGGTCAGAAAACTTATATGGATTTTTAAAACGTTACGACATGTGATGCCACCGTTGCTACTAAACAAAATCTACACTGCCCTGGCACAATCGGTCATCACATATTGTATACCGCTCTGGGGAGGGGCCACCAAGACCAAATTTCTAGACCTAGAAAGGGCTCAAAGGTCTCTCATTAAAGTTATGTACTTTAAACCCTTTCGTTACTCCACAGACAACCTTTACAAGTTAAGTAATCTTCTTACTGTAAGGAAATTATACGTATTGAACATAACCATACATCTGCACAAGACCCTTTCTTTTGACCTATCTAAGCTCGATAAAAGACGCAAGGACATTGTGGCCCATTCCACTCCGGTCCGTACGGTATTTGCTAGGCGTCAGTATAACACTCAATCTACCTATATTTATAATAAATTGAACTATATATTGAATATTTACCCCATGTTGCGGTATGAATGCAAACATACTCTATCGGAATGGTTAAAATCACAAACATACGATGAAATTGAACTATTATTAACCAGAATATGCTAAAGTAAGCACCCAAATCTTAACATACATCAACCGATCAATCATTAACACATCCATGTACTCACACCCATACACCATTCACACCGATCTCCCACTCACACACACACACACTCACACCCCACACCAATTTATTGTAATCATCCTAGAACCTTTATTTTAATTTTCATTTACTTTTAATTTTGTCTCAACAGTTTAAATTGTAACCCATGGGAAGTTGCGAGGTAACCCCATCACAAGTATCCTTATAACTTACTGGGGTTGCCTCAATTTTGTGCTGTAGAACAATTGTATGAGAAACAATAAAAACTTTTATTATTATTATTATTATTACTTATACACTCAAATGTGCGGTGTGTGTGTCTCCAAGCTGCACCAAACGGGAGTCCAACTCAGCATGTGCCAGGTAAATGTACCTGACGCTGGTATTCTGCTGGATCCCAGTAGCGACATACGGATGTCAAGCAGATACCAAACAGTGATAATAAAAGTAAATAGTGGTTTTGTGTAAGGTGAGTCCAGATTTGTTATTTCAAATATTTTGTGTACATATTTTGTTTAGTGTGTGTATACTACTGCAGTAGGTACCTACTGTCTCTCCTCTCTTTGAAATCCATTCAAAGGATGAATTTAAACGATTGCGTGTAGCGTTATGTCACCCTATGTATTGTTTTCTTCCTCTATCTTTTATGGTTTTCATAACAAAGAGTAGTCTAATTTATGTGAAATCATTGCAATTTATTAAATGCAGGAACTCGTGGCTAAAAAATAACATCAGCACGGGTCGATCTTCAAGGTTAAGCAACGCTTGCCAAGGTTGGTCTGTGGATGGGTGACCATCTTAACATACCGAGTTTCCTCTGTGCCTCTGAAAGCACGCTAAGCCGTTGGTCCCGGCTGTAATTTGTCGTTACGGATTGTCAGAAGCAAGTAAACAGACTCCAGTCTTGCCAAGAAGTACCGTGCTACCAAGATAGTGGGTTGTGGAGATCTAGTAGGCAGCCGCTTTACGTAAAATACTGGTATTCAGTGAATCCGGTTTGACTGGCAGCCGAACCTAATATAGTTGGGAAAAGGCTAGGCAGATGATGATTTGAATTTATTTCAAATCCCTTTGAAACTTTCCAAGCGACTTTAACTAGCCAATACATATCACAACTGTTTTTTTTTAACGGGGGGAAATCCTCATGTATGTCCTCCGCCCTGGGGCGGGCGGAGGGGTCTGTCAGACTCTTACTGACTAAAACCACGCCGGTGTTCCATCTCTGACCTACGCCGGGGATCGTGGGAACTTATGCGACTTCGTAATCCCCGGCTGGTGCCGGCCCGCCTCTGCGGGCCACCTCGAGTCAGCGGAGGGAGTGAGGTGTTTCACTCCCCCCCCCCCCGACGTCAAAGAGAGGCGCGCGGGAACACCACGAGCCACGGAGCCAATATTACAACCTTGGCCTATCCAAAACCTTCGTTTCTCTACAACCGCTCACCGCTCTAAGCTAATTACCTTAACGTAACGTCATACCACTAACTACATAATGTGTTCTAGGTCATTGACCCCCGTATCTATAACGTAGTAACCTACATCCTTCAGTCATATTTCATGACTTAAGATAAGGAGTATTGTCATATTGACATGACAAGGGCGTTTGTTTAGAAGATAAGGTCGAAATTCGCGTGGCAGAGATAGTGTAACATTGTATTTGATTGCTGTATTGTATGTTAATTTTATGATCGAAGTATACTTGATAATGACACTTTGACAATAGAAATAACTATGAAGTAGATTAAGAGTGAAACATTGTTGGAAACGGGTTTCGACTGTCATTATGCGGAAATTTGAGAAAACGGCCTAATTAATTCTATTTTACAAAATTTCCACATTATTGAGTGAGTGACTGACAGACAAAGACAACGCACAGCCGAAACTGCTGGTCGTAGAAAGCTAAAATTTGGCATGTAGGCTCCTTGGAGAGTATAAGGAGCACTAAGAGAGGATTTCCCGAAATTCCTGCGGGAACGGGATATGCTCGTAGAAAGTCGCGGGCAAAAGCTAGTTAAGGGGGCGTCCATTAATTACGTGAGGCGATTTTGGCGATTATCGAACCCCCCCCCCCCTTGGTGAGATGTCGTGAGATTTGACTCGACCCCCTCCCCCACGTCCTAATCACACGTGAGATTTTTAAAAATGCGTGTTTTTTTTTACTATATATAGGCATAAAGACACACGCCAATCTGTGAATCAGACTAGTTAAGACTTTTTTTTTTCTTACTGAAATTTGTAAAAGATTATTTTAATGCAGTCCACAGGGACTCATGTGTGTTCTCTTCTTAAGAATAATTACGCAAACTAACATGTCCATGTGATTTTCAGTAAGATCAGCACTCTTAATCTGTTGTAGTTTTGCTGGTGCGCTGTGGAATGTTCACCGGTGCTCTGCAGCTCAGAAACATGTCATGTTTTACTAATTGATTTGTTGAACGACCAGTTTTTTCGCAATTTTATACTATCTATTGCATCAGTAGCTTTCGGAAAAAAAATACGTGATATTTGCCGTGACCCCCCCTCTCCCCCACATGAGATTCGGTAAAATTAGGCTCGACCCCCTCCCCCCCTAAAATGCCTCACGTAATTTATTGACGCCCCTTAATCCTATTTTACAAAATTTCTACGATACTGAGTGAGTGACTGACTGATAACGCACAGTCGAAAATGCTAAATTTTGGCATGTAGGTTCCTTGGGGAGCACTAAGAGAGGATTTCCCGAAATTCCTACGGGAATGGGGAAAAACGGGATATGCGAGTATGAAGTTGCGGGCAAAAGCTAGTAACTAAATAATAATAACTAGCCAAGTATAATCGATATTCAAGGTTAAGCGACGTATACCGAAGTTTGTCCATTAACGGATGACCATCCCATTTTTACCTACATATTGAGCCGTTGGTCCCGGCTGTCATCTGTAGATATTTGACAGTCTTTACGGATAGTCAGAAGCCAGAAAATCTGACACCAGTCTTGCCAAGGGATATCATGGCTTGTAACTCAGTTACTGGGTTGAGAAGTCAGAAAACAGTTGTTCCATATGAAATACTCGTCAGCTGCATCTGGTTACATATACTAGAAGCCGACCCCATAAAGTAGAGCAAAAGGCTACGCAGATTGAGAGAAGCCTCATTGAAGTCTGTGAGTGATTTACAAGAAGCTAGAAAGTAGCTAGAGTCGTTAAGTCAAAAGTGAATAGGTTACTTCTAGGCAAGCGTGCTCCATCTTCGACCACATCATC
The DNA here is from genome assembly GCA_947578705.1 of Lacanobia wlatinum. Taxonomy (NCBI): domain Eukaryota; kingdom Metazoa; phylum Arthropoda; class Insecta; order Lepidoptera; family Noctuidae; genus Lacanobia; species Lacanobia wlatinum. Next base: position 4,577,968 of record OX388035.1, read on the forward strand.
GCTTACCAACAGGAGATAGTGGTCAAACGTATGCATATCAATAGTAAAAAGAAAAAAAAAGATTTTTTATAAAAAACTGGCCAAGTGCGAGACGGACTCGCGTGCAAAAGGCTTCCGAACTAATTAAAAAAATTTAACAAGTTTATTTAACACTAGTGGACGTCACGCGGTTTCACCCGCGTCTTTCCCGTTCCCGTGGGAGTACGGGGATAAAATATAGCCTATGTTACTCCCTGATAATGTAGCTATCCATTGCTGAAAGAATTTTTCAAATCGGTCCAGTAGTTTCGGAGCCTATTAATTTCAAACAAACAAACAAATCTTTCCTCTTTATAATATTAGTGTAGACTACAGATTTCTTATAGGTTTTCCTGTAATCTATAGGTAAACATCAATGATCTCCATTTTTTTTTTAATTTTAGACTCAGCAATTTCGGAGATAAGGAGGGAATGTTCATTTTTGGTCTAATTTCTTGAATAACGTTAAAACTGTATATTTTTAAATTATGAAAAAAACATAATTAAAACCCTCACAGTAAGACCTTTCATTTGATATATCACGCGATACAGTTTGAAATTCTTTTTTTTTAATTTTCTATTTTGACCCCATAAAACTATATCCCCACTATATATACCCACTAAAAAAATATTTATTTACGTAACGCGTCCGTATTTGGGTCACATAAGTCCATATGTGTACTTAATTTCAATAGAATCGGTCTAATAGATCCGAAGAAAACTGGCTGTGACAGACGGACAGACAGACAGTCACGACAGACAGACACCCGAGTGTTCCTATATAGGTTCCGTTTTTACGGATATTCGGAACCCTAAAAATCTAACCATGTGATAAACTAACTATACCTATAATCACGATGTTTGTTACTGAACTCCTCCGAAACGGGTCGACCGATTTTCATGAAATTTTGTGTGTATATTCGATAGGTATGAGAATAGGTGTCAGGTAATTTTTTTTGTTGTTTGGCAAAACAACGTTTGCCGAGTCAGCTAGTCTTAAAATAAAAATAAACGCGTTGAATGACAATGCTTATCCTCAGACCGAGGCAAAAGCCAGCTGGCTTTCAGCCCTTGGTTCACGCGAAGTGTCAACGACACGTGATTACTTTTAATAGTGATTAATAGATTCTTAATTCGAATTTGAGAAGCAGAAATACACACTGATTGGTAGAGAATGTCTAGCGCATTATATCTTAATTTCCTATAAAGGAATTGAATTATAAATCTCCTAATCAGTTTTGAAACAGCAAATGCAATATATTTTTTTAAATAAACATGACTGAATTTTTCGTAAAAACAGCTATGCTTGAATTGAAATGAGAAAAATATTAAAAAAAAGAATATTTTGGCTAACTAAATTTAAAGGGGAGGGTAGAATAGATTCTGGTTAAACAAATCAAGCAAGTACGCAAATCATTATTGGACTGATAAGGAGACTCCCAAATTAACTGAGAGAGCCAGTTGTGTAATTTTATCACACCGTGTTATCAAACGAGATTCTGCAGTAAAAAAATACTGCAAATGTATAATCTCAAGGCTTGCGGATATTTAAACCAAAATTAAATATTAAGCAAAAGGAAGTGTATTTGTACAGAAACACGTGTTATTTTTTATTGTAAAGCAGGTAGGTAGGTCAAAATTACTAAGCGTTTTTTTGAGAGACAATTTGCTCATGAATTGCATCAGCCTAAACCATCGTTATCAATCGATGAAGAATTAGAAGCAATATGTTTTTATAGACTGTTGAAGAATTACTGCATCATCGAGATTCGGCTAAATCAACATGACGCTAAAAACAGCTGATGCTAAATCAAATAAAACAAACGAAGAAAAAGTAACAGTAAAATAACTTACTACTAAAAAACCAGTGAAGATAAAAACGAAAGTTTACTCACTCAGCACGAGGTTCAAACTTTAACGAATTCACTGCACTTCTTCAATGAACTTGTGATTATAAGTTAAACAACTAAAACACCACTTTTCACTACAAAATTAAACTAAATAAAACACTAAAATTAAACTATAATCATATAGTTAATACATTTTCATTCAGGAAACCACGTTTTAAGGAATAAAACGGTTTATTTTAAAAGGATAAATTCGACACGACCGTACTCGGTCGCGTTGAGTGATGTACTGAATGAACCGCTGACTAAAATTAGGCACGAGATCCGCGCAAACGCAGTGTGGTATTTATATAGAGCTGCTGGTTCACACCGAAGTGTTTGTTTTGTAATAGTTAGTCTCGTTAATAGGTCGATAATTTGTGTTTTTTTTTGTTTTCGGATAATAATATATAATTAGAGATTTTTAAACCAACAAAAGAAAGTGATTAACTATCGAATTGTATTTGTAATAACAACATTAATTTATGATGGAGACATTATTTTTGTTAGATAGGAAAGATAAAGAAATATCGTCCGCTATCAGATAGTACTTCATTCACAGAATACGTTAGTAGGTATTGATTCTAATCTTTGGATGTACTACATACCTAATTACATATACACCTACTGGTACAGTCACGTACTAAGCACGCAACCGTAGATTTTATGAAGAACAACAACTCATTTTCCTCGTTTTGTCCTTCAACGAACTTGGAAATAAATAACAACGCTTAAAAAATTGCTAATTCCTAAATTAAACATTCAGTTACCTTTCTATTTACCATTTTTAGGGTTCCGTACCTCAAAAGGAAAAAATAGGAACCCTTATAGGATAACTTTCCGTCTGATCCGTCTGTCTGTCAAGACCCTTAATCTCGAGAACGCGTAGCGGTATCGAGATGAAATTAAAACCATATACTCAGGTCTACAGTCCGCTGTGAAAAAAAGATACGAGCGTTTATGCCGCAAAAAACGTAAATTTCGACATTATCAAGGGAATACGAATTTATAAGGTATTTCCCGTTCATCTAGAACTATGAAATTTGGCAAGTAATACCGTCTTACATAGTATAAAGAAAAATCTATAAATTTTTTTAATTAAATCATAAAAGTATAGTCTTTATTTAAAGATTCAAGATTCAAGATAAACCTACAAAGTACGGACCCTCGGCGGGCGATTCCGACTCGCACTCGTCCAGGTTTAATAACCGTTGACAAAATCGGACAGAACTTAGGTTTTGTACAGGTCACTCTTCATTTTCCTTTTTTTTTGCAGAATTTGGTGTAAATCTATTGTTTAATTATGAAGACCGACAAGGAGGAACCATTTCTTTTCGTTACTTAATAAAAGTCCCTTTAAAACAAGACAACGAGTCACTTAAAGCCACTCCTATTGTTTTATTCTAAGGCTACCTGTCCATTACAGCGGAGCGGGTCGGAGAAACGGAGAAATTTTAACCGATGGAATTGCATGAAATCTCCGCACCACGTGACTCACTGACATTTTGTCTGACATGATTTGTTAATATTTCTCCGTTTGTCCGCTCCGCTGTAATGGACAGGCTCCCTTAGGCGAATAGTCTAGACATAATCCATTTGGGAGTGAAGAAAAGGGAGTCAGTGATAGCATGCCGACAGGACAGAATAGGAAAAAAAAACGTGCTGTGCTGGCACAAGTAACATGGAATTTGGGCAAGAAGATGATGAGCTCTCCAATGAACTTTAAGCCTGCAGAAAATGAGCCTGGATTACCCTTCTCCTACTGGGCAGACAGCCCCACTATCGTCTTCCTAAGTTATTTTTTGTTCTTCCTACTGCCTGAGCCGTATGGTGTCGGCCGGTGCCGTAACAGAATAATACCATCCCATCACTTCCCGTGGGTGTCGTACGAAGCGACTAAGGGACTCACCAGAGAATGGGCAGCAGCGTTCTCATGAAAACGCAACACCATACACTGCGATCGCCAACCCGCCTGCCAAGCGTGGCGATTATGGCAAACTCCCCCTTTAGGGGAGGCCTATGTCCAGCAGTGGACGTCTTCCGGCTGTTATAATGATGATGACGACTGCCTGATCTAATCTATATCCGTTATTTCTAGGTATACGATTTCAAGAAAACCATAAAATTGAATTCACGAGACCCATTTTCTATCTATCTAGCCAGCTATTTTGTCAAACAGCTGGAAGAATGCCTCTCTCTCTCCATTTTCCTCACAGTAATGTTTCTATTAATTAATTATTCTCACTGGGAGTCTCATTTTAATCACGAAAAGTCGTGATTTTTGTCCATCCTATCAAAGGTTATTAATCCAGGTCACATCATGATGATAAGGCGATGTTATTACCACATTATTGTAACGAAATTATTCGCGATAGTGCTGTGACGTCATCGTATCCGCTCATTATAATGCGTGCGTTCGTGATTTCGTGAACTCATGTGACATAATATAACACGCGTTGTAATCAGCCGTCCTTGAGACCAGATTATTTGATAGTACTGCAGCTGTGCGAATAGTGTGTTTACTACTTATAACCCTCATTTGAAAAGCATCATCGTCAGAGCTATTGAAATTGTTTAATTAATTGCCTTAAGAACCCATATTTAAGGAAGATCCAGCCAGGAACGTAGGTACTTAAATCGGCAGTCCCACCGACGTGTGCTTACTTGCTTAGTAATAGGATTCTGTAGCCTCCGCTGTTCGTCCGTCCGTCTGTCTGTCAGCGGGCTGTATGTATCTCAAGAACCGTAATAAGTAGACAGTTGAAATTTTCACAGAGTATTTCTGGTGCCAATATAAGAAAAAATATCAATTAAATTAAAAATTAAAGTAAGCTCACATACAAGAAACGCGTTTTTTTTTCGATTTATGGTACGGAACCCTTCGTGTGATAGTCCGTCTCACACTTAGCCGGTTTATTTTGAGTCCAGCTGAAATACTGAAACTGTCTTTATTTATCCCTTTTCGACCGTCGAGATCATTCAATACCCAATGCCAGCCCCGGATGTACGATTTTTCCGAACCGGGGCAAAAATACGATAGTGGCGCCCCCCTCTCTTCCACGGTGATTAATTTTAGTATGTATGGAATGTAAAAACCGCTAACGATTACGAAGATCCATTGTACCCATCACTGGCATTATTTCTTTTTCCAGGGCATACATGGGAAACCATTGGTTCTCTGTTTTTATTATTATTGTCAATATATATTTATTTGCTTGGTTTATAATAATAATAATAATCTTTATTTCGGATAAAAAAAATCCATATTGTGTTAGTAAAAACATACAAAAAATATCTTATTTCCTAGTGTTCCTGAAAGCATTGTTATATTGGACGCGCAGGACGTCCAGCGATCGCTTAGCATAATTGACCCATAGACTGCCCGTGTACAAACTTTGGCAATAAGCCTTGAAAAGTGTTACTTTTACTTGGTCTGTACACCGTGCAAATCTACGGGACAACATATTGCTACGGACCGCTAGAGCCCTGCGCTCCCTCTCAATGTCTACATCGTCCCTGAGGTCAACGGCAAGACAGTGCCCTAGGTATTTAAAAGTTGAGACCCTATTAATTGGTGACCCGTTCACCAGCAACTCAGGTCCTTCTCCACGGCGTTTGCCGCTGACCTAAAAGACCATGTATTCACATTTTTTGCCGTTATATTTTAATCCATGTGCGGCAGCGTAGGCCTCACACGTTTTAAGCATCTCCCTGATTGCTCCCGCCGACGGACCCAGCAGCACCATGTCATCTGCATAGCTGATGTTGTTAATTCTAACCCCATCAACACTGCATCCGACACGCATGCTGCTGAGTGCGACTATCAGGTCATCCATGTACAGGTTGAAGAGCCTGGGAGACGTCAGACCACCCTGTCTCACCCCGCACTCCAACCTATACGGCGCAGAAACTGTATCATCCCATTTCACCCGATTGACTTGGTTACCATACCAATACTGGAATAGCCCACATATTTCCGCGGGTATACCCCTGTCTCCCATCTTTCTCCAGAGCACATCGTATGAGACAAGATCGAAAGCCTTGGAGAGATCAAGGAAACAGGCGTACACCGGCGTATCGCGATCTTTGTAATATTGGACAGTATGCTTGAGACTTAAAATAGCACTTTCAGTCGATAGTCCGGGGCGAAATCCGAACTGTGCATCATGAAGATGTATGAAATTACTTAAGCAAGAATCAAGCACACCGTCCAAAACCTTGGCTATTATAGTCGCAAGAGAAATGGGACGATAGTTACCTTTGTCCGAGATGTCACCGGTCCTGTTCTTCACAATGGGAACTACTATGGTCTTCATTAGGTTAGCAGGTAGGTACGCGTGACTAATACACATTGTGAAAAACATAGACAAGACTCGCGGCAGATGGGCACCTGCGTGCCTCAGGTGCTCAATGCTGAGCCCATCATGTCCCGGAGATTTGCCTCGTTTCATATTGTTTTTATGATCGCACGGACTTGCTTGGCTGAGAAACGTATCAGAGGATTCGCGCCAGGACGGATGGGCTCACCATCATTCACCATGGTTGAGGGACCGAGAGGGGACTGAACTTTGAAGTGGTCCATGAAAACATTCGCAATTCCCCTCTTATCACTTATTCCTTCCACACACGCAGAGAGGCCAGGTTTCGCATCCAGATTACCAGTGGACTTCCAAAATTTACCAAAATTTTTACTAGCTCGTTGTTCTGCTAGCCTATCCATTACAATTTGCTCAGCATGGTTTTGACAAAATTTCAGTCGACTTTTAAAAACTTTTCGCTTCTCATGCATTTCATCATAAACTGGGCCCGACGAGGGACGATTGTTCTGTATCCAGTTCTGAAAGCTAGACCTGGCCTCACGTTGGGCGTCTCTCACATACTCATTCCACCCACACACTCGCTTACCTCGCCTCGGTCCCCCCCCAGATGTCCCTCTCGATTGCCTAGCCGCCGCACATAGGATCTCCACAATCTGTTCGTACAAATGGTCCAGAAAAACTCTATGTTCATCCAAACCGCATGATCCAACGCTGCACCTAACAAACTCCTGGGGGAAATCAACGTCTCGCAATTTACTGGTACATAAATTATAATAGTTTTGCGTTTCTGACTTAGTTCTTTCACCCCAAAAGACAGAATTGCGGCCCGCACCCCCAGTCATCAATTTAGGCCTCACAACTTCTAGATCGCAATCCAGATGCATCGGTAAATGATCCGAAACATAAACATCTTCCGATACATCAACATTTGCGATTGTGTGCCAAGCTGATACAGATACCACACAGTGGTCTAACCATCTCCTGCTTCCGTGCACATCACTTATAAAAGTGTAGGTTCCACTATCAACCCCCCTTTTCTTTACATCAGCACAAACCCAGGACTGGTCAGAACAAAAATTCATTTATTCTTTATAGAATATCTCATGAGGGTGAGCGTTAAAATCACCCAATATAAAAACATTTTCTACATCACAGCTTGCTATTGTAGCACTAATCTCACTTAACACATCGGTAAAAGTTGGTAAGTTTTCTGGACAATTTGTAGGCATGTATACAGAAAATACAATAATAGTACGACCCTTTGACGTGGCAGTGATGGCCACCAACCGGGGACTACTGCAGTCAACAACAGAAACCTTCTCAAAAATGCCTTTCCTCCAGAGAATAGCAACCCCCCCATGGGGTCTTCCTCTCAACAAGCCCTCAGCAGTGTCCACAGCCGACTTACCCGTCCACTCGAAGTCAGGGCTTATTGTTCCTAACATTGGAATGTCATGGGGAAGCAGCCACGTCTCCTGTAGGGCTACCAAATCAGACCACCCACATATATCCTTAATATTATCTATGGATCGTTTAACCGACTTACAATTAAAACTAGTTAACTTAAAATATTTACTTATTTTTTTTTTTTTATACATTGACATTTTTTTTATCAATTTTTTAGTTTTACTTTTGACATTTTTTTTTATTATACACAAATCAAATCAAATCAAATCATCTTTATTGTGGACTATAGGTATACATCATAAATACAGATCTTAAATAATTAAAATAAGTTCAGCTATGTCCCGCCGTTGAGGCATACAATAATAAAATACAAATCAGAAGTTAAAGCACAATTAGTCATATTAGTCTCGATACATTTTTAAAATATTCCAAATTATAAATACATACAAATTCAATTCCAAGTCATATAAGTCATAATTCATTATTACAACATTGCAAATTATATTCTTACATGAATATTAAACAACAACAACAACATATGTGGGAGAAAATGATACTTACTTTTCCTTTCTTGTCATTCGAATACAATATTTTTGTCACACAAGTAATCTTTGACACAATTTGACTTTTATACAATTTTTTTGTTTTTATATACAATTTGACATTTTTCTTTTTATTATATACAATTTGACATTTTAATTTAATTTTTCATATACAATTTGACATAATTCTTTTGACATTATCATTATTTTTATTATGAATGGGGACTATGTGGATTATTTTTTATTTCATTGAGTAACTTTAATGTTTGTCTGGCAGTTTGAGTGCTTTGTACGGCCTACACAAATGTCCTTTCTTTGGTATTGTTCGTCGAGTTGTTGAGCTCCTAAGTGGATCTGAGTTGAGCTACACGACTACTGACAAATGCTTGCACTGACTGGACAGGTTCACTCAAATCTGTGTGGTTCTTTCTTCTAAAGACCATCTCAGACACTAATCTGCATGGTTCTTAAAAAAATGATGTATTGTAAGTGTGAGGACTATGTAGGTCGTTATTTTAAGGATTGATTTCATGACTGTCTGGCAGTTTGAGTATATTATGCGGCTTACCCAAATGTCCTTACTTTGGTATTATTCGTCGGTTCGTTGAGCTCCTCAAAGTTTTGAGTCGAGCTGCACGATAACTGACAAATGCTTGCACTGTCTGGAAAAGCCCACTCAAATCTGCGTGGTGCTTTCCTCAAAAGGCCACCTCAGACCTTAACCTACATGTTTTTCATATGTTATTGGCAATTGTATGGACTTCAAAAGAGACTATGACCTCTGAGTTTGTTACGGTGTTTCTTCTCAGGGTAGTCAGCTAGGAAACATCCGGCCTCATTTAGATAAATATGTCAAAAAAAAATTGACGTGTAAAAGAGTTACTTGTAACCTATTTGCAAAATAAATATCATTTATCATTTATCTGGACAACATAAGAACTTTTCAATACTTTTTTTAAGAACTCTGATCTGGGTTCACACCCAATCGATTTAAGGTCTTCGCCTTGTAACGGGAATAAGAAAACCTTACCAAGGGTGACTTAGGAGTTACTTTGATGTATAAATGCTAAAAATAGAGACTCAAGGTATTGCAAAATTTAGCACCCGACAGCCACATCGAATAAGTTTTTTTAAAACAATTGAACTTGCCACCCGGGGTACGTGCCCCGGTTTGCCTCCCCCTTAGATCCGGGGCTAACCAATGCGCACATAAAAAACTTCCCTGCACGCAACCAAAACTAGAACTAGCTCAAATACTCTGGTACCATGGCAACACGTTCCAAAAGCTGTAAAATAATTATTACGTTTAGATGCAAAAAACCTGAAAGACTGGCTAATAAATCTAGATACAAAACATGTATACCGAAACTGACTAGAATAACTTCGCGATTAGCATACTAATTTATCTGAGCGTGTCAAGGTTGATGACTGGTTATAATTTAAGACGACTTTATTGTAGATCAGAGGTGTTACCTACTAAAATTGATATTGATTAAGTAACATGATGGACTAAATACCTAAACTTCTTCTTATTATGTGGCTAGTAAGGTCTAACGACCCCACACACCCGAGTGTCAGAGTTTCTAAACCGCTTCAAGGGCCTCTGGCATGGTTTATCTGACGACCGCCATTTAGCGGCTGGGACCACCGGTTTATACGTGCCTTCCGAAGCACGGAATCATCTTTTTATCAGACAGTCAGGTGATTCAAGCCTGCAATGTAAGGCTCCTTCTGGGTAAGCTCGCTCCATCGTAGACTTTGTCTCTGTCATCTCTGACCTAGACTAGAGTCAAGAGCAAACCCATCACAAATAAAAAAAAATGTCCTAGCCAAACTGGAAACAACTTTACGAAGAATGCTTCCCGTGGGAATCGAACCTAGGGCCATCGGGTCACAATGTAAACGCCTAAACCACTCGAACACGTAGGCAGTTAAAGTTATATGATGGTCTTAACTAATGCTCAAAATTTAATTCTTGTCTCCTTAAAGACTCCCAGGTTGTAGCTATCAGGAAACCCAGACTCCGGCAGGGAATTTGTGTGTGTGAATAGTTTACTTCTAGACAAGCGTGCTTCATCTTCGACCACATCATCGCTTACCATCAGGTGAGATAGTGATCAAACGTGTGCTTATCAATAGTAAAGAAAAAAAAATCGCATTTTGTGAAATAATTTCCATCCATTTGTAGGTAATCGCAACTCTAAGGAAATCACAAAGATAAAACTTAGTTCTCACAAGTGCCGCGCCCCTTGCGGGTCACCATAGTGACATAAGTGTATGATTATTGCACGTCATGCATCCACAAGCCGACAAAGACAATGCAATCTAAATCACTACACTTATCATAGAATAGTATGGCTCCTTGAATTATGGTGCCTGATCGCGAGTGTACCATTCCACCATACTATATGCATGCAACTAGAATTAGTTATTCACAACAGTGATCATTTTATCTTTACACTACAGTAGATCATCATCATCATCATGACAGCCGAAAGAACACACTGTTGGACATAGGCCTCCCCAAAAGGGGGAGTTTGCCATAATCGCCACGCTTGGCAGGCGGGTTGGCGATCGCAGTGTATGGTGTTGCGTTATACAGAGAACGCTGCTGTTTATTCTCTGGTGATTCCCTTAGTCGCCTTGTACGACACCCACGGGAAGTGATGGGATGGATTTTGCCATAATCGCCATGCTTGGCAGGCGGGTTGGCGATCGCAGTGTATGGTGTTGCGTTTTACAGAGAACGCTGCTGTTTATTCTCTGGTTAGTCCCTTAGTCGCCTTGTACGACACCCACGGGAAGTGATGGGATGGAGTTTGCCATAATCGCCACGCTTGGCAGGCGGGTTGGCGATCGCAGTGTATGGTATTGCGTTTTACAGAGAACGCTGCTGCCCATTCTCTGGTGAGTACAGAGAATGAAAGCAGTAGATAAGTGCTATTAATGTGGTAAAAATTAGGTCATGATAAGTTGGATTGTTTTAATTCCAAGATTATGGGTGCCAGTGTGACTACAGCTGTCTACGAGATATTTTAACTACAGAAGACGGTCGGCGTCAGAGCAGCCCATAAAGTGGTGGCGATATCACCAGGACGCATACCGTCAGGTATGGTGCGAGGTGGCGTGGGAAAAGAATTCCAGGGCGAACTTGGGAGAGGTCTTTGCCCAGCTGTGGGACAGTATGAGCAGATATTAAAAAAAAAGTGTCTGAAACGACAAAGCACACGGCCATTGGGATACCTCCCTCTAGTATTGCACTCAATAAAAGCACGTGATTCATTTTAGCATTGTGTCTAGTTCCTTTGATATTTAAAGGTTTACTTATCACAGTTATCACCATCATTTGTCATCAGATGTCCACTGCCGGACATAGGCCTCACCAAGTGTCGGACCGGTCTTCAGCAGGTCATCGGTCTACCTTGGCCCGCGCTGGGTAAGGCTATTTTCTTCCGATCCTGGTTTTAATTTCTGAAGAGCTATTCTCCTCGAAGCTCAGTCCAATGCACTGGTCCACAAATCAAAAGCGAACGCACTTATTTTGATTAAAATTGACATCACTGATTCACACCTCGACACGGTTTGAGGTCATAGTGATGAACTACACTACAACTAGCAAATATTGGAAATTTAGGCCGATTTTAGTAGAACACTTACGGTTAGAATTGCCTCCATGAGACATGATGTCATAGGGAATATGTCATCAACTTGAAAAGAGCCGATGATCTTCAATCGGCTGAACAGATTTTCTTAAAATATTGCTAAGAACATTCTCGATGAAGTCACCTATCAAACAGAAAAACATGAAATCAAAATTAGTTCATTTGTTAAGGCTTGTCTCTCGAGAAATGCTTAAAAACAGTGTGCAGATGAAACAATATTTCGTCGGCATTTACTGAGAAATAACATTTGAAAAAAAAATAGGTAGATACATGATATGATACGTAATTTGGTTTAGCCAGAATGTATGTCTTCGTGTATCTGTATCACATAATAAAATTTAAAAAATCACCAAATCACCTCCAAATCGTTGATGAAACCATTTTACTCCTTCAATTTATAACAAACGTCTAAAAAGAAATATGTACTGCTTTGCAATACAAACGAAAATAATTTGGTTTTTTTAAAATATGTGTTATTTTTTTATAATAAATTAAAAATGCGGGTAGCGGAGTGGCGCGTAGAGGAGTGGTTGGCTCCGTTTATATGCACAAGGTCGTTGGCATGTATACAAGCCTTAAGGAGCTACTATGACACAAGCACAACACAAGCAGACACACAGATACAAACATACATAGACCGTACATCAAACCTATAACCCCTCTTTTTGGTGTTATGGCGTGTTATATGTGTAAGTCTTCCTTTGGTGATTAAAAACTGAATGAAATGACAACCACACTAAATTCTTTGATTGATAGGTAAGGTAGGATCTCAGTTATCCAGTTATCTGCGTACTATGTACTTATGACATAGCGTGACTTTTTTTTCGAACTATCTTAAGCATACTAATAATATCTACTTACTTACTTTCAATTTAATAAAGGGTGCTTTCAAAATTGACAATAGTTTCTGATGAGAACTTGTCTACCCATGCCAGCTAGATTTGTCATTGTTGCACGGCGAGCCCTATAGAAATATAAGCGAGCCCCCAGTTTATTTAAATGTAAAAGAAATAATTACTGAACGAAAGAAATAATTAATGAAATAATTAATTGATTTAACAAGAAAGTTTATACTGGTTCATATGCAAATCAAATTCCGTGTCAATATCCTTCTGCCATCGAAATGAACATTAATTTATAAACTAAATAACTACTTGCTACATTAATGCTACTTAGATTCAAATTAATGGTACCTAAGAGCTTATGCACATGGAGTTTTTTTATCGCGCCGAAGACGTGGAGATGACGCGCCGACGCGCGCTGACGGGTTTTTTAAACGATATTCCGAAGCAGACAGTAAATCTTTGCACACGTACAAAAATTTAGTTGCTCTGTAAACACTAATTCGTATCGATACTATCGCGCTGATACGGCGATACAGATGATAATAATACAGAAATCTCTGCGTTTTCCCCAGACTCCTAAACAGTAGTAAAATGGAGTCGGATGAGACAACATTGCTAACGCTGGCTTTATCACTGATTTAAAAAAGAAAAAGTGACCACACCCCTTTCTCCGACAGTTAAAAAACATACGAGCTTTTAACGCGCTTCTCGCGCGCGTTTGTGTCGCTTTGTATTTGCGTATGAATCGATACAAATGCGACAATCTGCTTTTTGGTCACTTACAACGCCGTGAGCGCGCGTTCGTAAAACGGCGCGTTAAAAATACGCCGTGTGCTAAGGCCCTAAGATATGCCTGAGTGGAACGCAATTTATCAACAGATTAATTAAATTATTGTTACCTACCTACAAATGCAAGTTTTTTTTGGATGTCTAGTTTAGAGAGTTGGAATACATAGGTATCTACTATTAATAACCGTGGGATTTTTCCAGTTGCATCTTAGATACTTAAGTGAAGAAACAAATCAATAAGTCAAAATGCATTTCAATGAATGGCGCGTGTATGACAAGATGTAAAATGAAGCAAAAGGATTGATTTATTATTCGTAAGTCGTAGAAATAACGAAGTTTCTGTCATCAGGGAAATGGCTATGTTCTTTTGGGGGTTATTGTCATGGTACTACAGCCACTTGACGAAAACAGAACCGTTATAAGTATTAAATTCTATTTTTTTTAAGGAAAATCGTTTCATGACTGAAACGATTGACATTCCGCTCTGGGCGGAGCGGAAGGGAGTGTCAGACTCTTACTGACTTAAACCCATCCGTGTTCCTCCTACTGCTCTTTGTGTTCCAGGGCCGCGGTGACTCTCTCGAACAAATTCCACAACCGAGTAATAAATTGCTTCCTGGAAATCTATCCACAGTCTATCATCATTATAACCCTATAAGGCTGCTCTCTCGAGAAATGCTTAAAAACAGCGTGCAGATGAAGCAACTTTTCGTCGGCATTTACTGAGAAATTGCATCTAAAAAAATAGGTAGTAATCTACATGATATGATACGTAATTTGGTTTAACCAGAATTTATGTATCGGTATCAAATAATAAGAAAAAAAAACACTAAATCACCTCCAAATCGTTGAGATGAAACCATTTTGCTCCTTATTTTTTAACAAAAGTATAAAAAAAATATCTGCTGCTTTGCAATACAAGCAAAAATAATTTGGTTTTGAAACATTTTTTAAATATGTGTTATTTTTTTATAATAAATTAAAAATGCGGGTAGCGGAGTGGCGCGTAGAGGAGTAGTTAGCTCCGTTTATATGCACAAGGTCATTGGCATGTATACAAGCCTTAATAAGCCGTTAGTTATGACTAGGAACGCTGAAGGCCGGTCTATCTTTGTAAGGAGATCGCTATCTTGATTGGTCGCCAGATTCTATTAACAAGTAAGCTAGGTACCTGTATAATTATACTTTATTCCTATTACGGGATAAGCCGGTCAATACTCCGTAGTCCACACCTTGACGGAACTGAGTAGTTCCGTATTTTTTTATTATTATCTCAACATACATGTGAAAACTTGTAAAAGACCATTTTTTACATATTGTTACTTTATATTGTTTTGTATTAGCTGTAAGTTTTGCTAAAATTAATAAAATAAAATAAATAAATAATAAATAAATAATTTCCAAACTAACCTTTTTGTTTCATATCATTTTTTTTCTTTTTAAAATACAAGAAAATTTCGCCCCACACTAGGAATTTCTCCTGTGTCGTGTGTGCCTTTACAAATATACAACTCACATACACAAACAGTAAGATCCGGAAGAACCAGCCAGACCCGGAACAACTATCGCTAGGCCATACAAATATTCGTTCCGCTTGGGAACCGAACCCACGTCAATCGCTCTACCACTGCGTCAACCGTGTCGTCATAGTATTTTAAGAGATGGATTAAAAGGCCTGGGCGGCTTTTTCAACTACCTAATTAATAAAAATCTTAATACGATGATGCATCAAGTTGTTGCTGTAGCTGTGGTCGCAATGGCTTGGGTTCGATTACCAGGTCGGGCGAGATGTTGCTTGACATGGGACACATTGATGGTCGGAGTTTTTGGGATTCGGGAGCTTTTTTAGGGTTCCGAAAAAAAAAACGGAACCCTTATAGGATCACTCGGGTGTCTGTCTGTCTATCCGTCTGTCACAGCCAGTTTTCTACGGATCCACTGGACCGATTCTGTTGAAATTTAGCACACATATAGACTTCTATGACCCAAACACGGACGCGTTACGTAAATCATTAAACTTTTAGCATGTGGGTCACTTTTGGGGGTTAAACTAGAAATGTAAAAAAAAAAGGTTTTTTGAACAATATTGTGCGACATATCAAATGAAAGGGCTTACTGTGAGGGTTTTAATTATATTTTTTTCATAATTTTAAAATAAATGGTTTAGAACTTATTCAAGAAATTAGACGAAAAATGACCATTCCCCCCCTTTATCTCCGAAACTACTGAGCCTAAAATTTGGAAAAAAATGAAGACAATAGATCTTTACCTAAAGATTATAGGAAAACCTATTAGAAGTCTGTAGTGTTAAAATAACATGTAAAAAAAAATCGTTCGGAACCCTTTGCACGCGAGTCCGACTAGCACTTGGCCAGTTTTTTGATTCTGGGTTTGTCTGATTGATGAATAGGCCTCTTTTGTTACGGGACCTAAGAGGGCATTATTACATTTTTCTTTGGATTTGAGTTTTTGACTCGAGTTTTGATGTGTAATTATGGTTTATATGTATATAGCCACAAATTTAAAAAAAAAATATATGGAAAAGAAATTTTTATTCTTTTTCTTGGGAGTGCTTTAAACAAATAATTCAATTTGTTTACGTAAAAACCTTGTCTCTGCAAAGGATGGTTCATAAAATTTTACTTTAGGCATGTTTTGATGCTTTGTTACATCGAAGATATAATAATTTAAGCATTAATAAAAATGTTCATGGTACAACCGTACTTTGGAGTGCTTTCTTCAATTTATTATGTTTCATACAGTAATACACCAAAAATACGTCCGTAAAACAGAGAGTTACTCATAATTTTTCGTCCGAAATTATATTTTTTTCTATGAAAATAAAACATACTGGCGAAATCTATATCTATACTAATATTATATAGAAGAAAGATTTGTTTGAATTGAATAGGCTCCGAAACTACTGGACCGATTTGAAAAATTCTTTTGGCATTGGATAGCTACATTATCAGGCAATAAGATAGGCTATATATTATCCCCGTGCTCCCACGGGAACGGGAACTACGCGGGTGATCTCCACTAGTGTGGATATAAAAGTATGTGTTAAAGGTACACCTTTGCGTATCCTTTCTAATATTCAATATTGATTGAACGTGAAGTCACTCTTCTTTGGAGGATACCATTTGACTATTTTAGCTAGGTTGTCACCAACGTCCATACTACGTTGAATACACCGGTTATCGTCCGATCACCGAAGTTAAGCAACATCGGGCGCGGTCAGTACTTGTATGGGTGACCGCCTGAGAACACCGCGTGACGTTGGCTTTTTGCTTTTTTGATATTTAAAAATACATATTTATATGTAGGAAAACATGGCAATGCATGACATTAGGTGTTTTATGTTTAAATGCCTATTTAAACAGGTCGTTATTTTTGCCCATGGGAAATCCCATCACCAACCAATATACCTTGTAATTCAATAAATTAACATTTAGATGAATTCGGATTCCGGATAGACATCCTGGGTCCACCAATACCTACTTTGCAAACACCAATGTTTCCGTCGAATGTGAGCGAGAGGTCCGATGTTCTGCGCGTACGCATGTCACGGCCAGACTAACGGTACGTTTACGTAGTAACAGGTGGTCTATAACAGCGGTATGTGACTGTAATGTACTTACTTGTGAAGTTCATGGCTCCTTGGCCTTTGTGCAAAGGGCAGCAGAATCATTTTTTGTGACTTCTTGCGCGAAATGCCTACGATTTCAGTCTCGAAATACGTATAAACCTAGATTTGCGATTTTTTTATGCGTTTAGGGTGTTGATGGGGTTGCCGCGCTACTGTAGTGCATGTTCGCGGAGGCGGAGATTGATGGTTTTCACGCAATCATGCGCAAGCGATGCGCTGCCATCATGCGCCGGGTACGTGCCAGCCCCAACAGCATGCTGAGAGCTATAGCGGACAGGTGGGACAGCCCCATACTGGGGCATTGGATAGGCCTACATGTGACTGTGGTGTAGGTAATTATAATAATTATGATAGTTGTGTTAAAGTTAGATAGAAAGTAAGTAAGTACTATCACTTTTTTCTACGTTTTTGAATACTAACCAAAAAATGGACTCTGTCTGAAATATAAGATTTTTGGAACGAAGTTCCTTATCGCGCGTTGTGAAAAGGGGCTAGACGGAAAAAAATCATACGAAAAGTTGTAACGACACTTTTTGCTATAGTTGTAAGCCGTGCGGCGTGCGCGTGTTTCTGTCTGTCTCTCTCTCTCTCTCTCACACAGAAAGCAAGCCAGTTATTTTCGTTTCGTCTTTCTATTTCTGTTTACATTATATTTGTTAATAATATTTTTTTTATAACAATTCCTTCACTAATTAATCGAAAGGAACTTCGTTCCATCAGGGTGTCCCTTGACACCAGTGGCGTGCCTAGGGTTTCAAAATAAGGCAAGCCCAATAAAATTTTAACCGATTTCAAAAAAAGAAAGTTCAGTTTTCGACTGAGTCTGTAGGTACCTTCGTATGTATCATCGCAATTTTCTCATAAACTGATATAGATGTCTCAATTCGTTGTTTACCAAAATTACCGAAAGAAACCATTGCACACAGGTGTTTATAGGAATTTGCGTGCCTTTTAATGGCGCCAGATATGTTATTTAAATCATTATAACCAGATGTATTCCAAACGGAATCTTCATTCGAAAAAAATAGGCCACGAACACAACTTATTAGTGTGCGAACAGCCAACAATCCAACTAGTTTTATACACTGATCTATTAAATTTCGTTTATGCGATTTACTAGTCTAGAAAAACACAGATTAGGCGTCGGTTTTAATGAAGAAATTAACTGTTTTTTCTGAGCAAAGTTTAAAGATTTTACCTTATCTTCGCCAATCAAAACTTGAACGCATTTTAAATCCTCACAAGGTACAATTACCTCCATTGTTGTAGGTAAGTCACCAAAACAATTGTATCACTGAGAAAATCTAAGAATACACACAAAAAACTTTAACAACATAACTTTTCAACTCTCAAGCAAATAAAACTGAAGTGAGTTGCACTCCGGTGTCAAGAACTACTTACGCAGAGTTGCAGTGTTGTCATTTAGGCAAAAAAAGTCACCAGGTATATGAAAAATCTAGCTAGATGTCGCAATTTTTTTATTTTTAAGATATTGCTTGAGTATTTAATTTCGTTATTTTAAAAAGTCGCTAGTTTTTATTGTTGCTAAATCTTAAAAAAAGTCCCCAAACTCGTTAAAAATCTCCAAGATCTCACAACGTCGCTAAAACGGCAACACTGCAGAGTTGGCAAGGTGACAAGGTCACGCATACGCGTCCAACTTCATACGCAAGCACGGCTTAATCTTCAATACAGATCGATTTGTAGGCGCACAAGGTTTAGAACTCGTTATACGGCACATCGCTATAAGTGCGAAAGTGACGGAGATAGTATTTGAAAGCCCGGTAAAAACCGGTACGTGTAAGCGAGATAGCTATATGTAGACGCTGCAAATGCGAAACTCTGCGCGCGAACAATCGCGATGTGTAGTTATGTAGTAATGTGGCATAGGTAGCGTACTTTGTGTTATTTTGATAAGAATTAAGCGCGCGAACTTTTAAATAGTTCGGGTTTGATATTGATTCTCTATCGAGCATTTTAGTAAGGCATGCCGGGCTTTTGGGCTTGTATGAAGGAACCGCCACCGCTTGACACCTCTCAAGTTTTTTTTTTATAAAAAATCTATCTTTTGCCCGCGACTTTGTACGTGCATATCCCATTTTGCCCGTTCCCGTAGAAATATTGGGACGAATTATTTAATTAAATTAATTTATTCAATAACTTAGGACTAGATTACATTGCGGATTCAGTTACAAGGTATAAAGTTTCTAAATCTAGTTAGTGGGTGCAGTACTGTTCCTCTAGATAGGTTACGACCATAGAAATATAAAAAGATACACACTAAGCATTTCAAAAACGTCCGCAAAAAACAAGCGCAATATGTATAATTGTGCGCAAGTTTCAAACAGTCTCGCATCGCTCGCCATACTGCACTGCTTTGTAAAGTGTAAGGTTGAATTTGTAAAAAAATTGTTTATAGTATAACCACACACCTCACATATGACACTTGATACATGTCAGTTTTTGACGACAGTTTCGAGTGTTGCATTTGTTCGAGACTGTGCATCTTGGGTTTTTTATATATATATCAATGGGTTACGACTATGGTTACGACGTAACCTGTGTTTAGATACAACAGTTCCAGAATTATACTTACAAATCCTCCTCTTAAATCACTTGGTCTAATGATGAAAATCCGTTTCGTAGTTTAAGCGTACGGACGGAAAAAGCAATTTTGCTAACCGACTTCCAAAAAGGGAGGAGGTTCTCAATTCGGTGGGTATTTTTGTTATGTATGTACACCGATTACTCCGAGGTTTCTGATCCGATTTCTGTGATTCTTTTATAGTTCGATGCAGTATACTTGCCATTTGGTCCCATAAAAATTTGATTCAGTTTGGTTCAGTAGTTTTTATTTTATGAGCATTTTTGCTTATTTCAATTTCTGCGTTGACGAAAACGTCGTCCAAGTACCACTTAAAAGTGTAAAATAAAAAACCTTTTACAAAAAGATATTTGCTATTATATTTATATTTGATATTTGTTGCATTTTGGGGAATGTGCGACGGAATTGCATAATTTGATTCCGCCCAGCCCGTTCCATCATCGGACCACAAGACGAACGGCGATGCGCCACCGGTACATGGTGGACATCCCACCCACGCGCACAAAACGTTTTGGGAACACATTCATAGTGCGTGCAGCTAAGGAGTGGAATTCCCTGCCGGAGTCTGTGTTTCCTGATAGCTATAACCTGGGAGTATTTAAGTCAAGAGTGAATAGGTTACTTCTAGGCAAGCGTGCTCCATCTTCGACCACATCATCGCTTGCCATCAGGTGAGATAGTGGTCAAACGCGAGCCTATAAATAGTAAAAAAAAAAAAAAAAGATATAACCGACTTCCAAACAAAACACAATAAATAATAAAATAAACTTAATTTCGGAAGTCGGTGTTATAAAACAACGAAACAAAACCAAAAACACCGAATTCCGAAATTAAGGTTATTTTATTATTTGTAGTGTTTTGTTTGGAAGTCGGTTAGATTTTTTGTGAAAAGTTTTTTTTTGTACTTTGTAAAGATACCTAGAAAGATACTTAAAATACAAAGCGATCATCCCGCGAATAGGATCAACGTACGCTGATAAATTTCGATGGGTGCCTTATTTCTTATTGTGCGTCCAGCACCTTATTTTTAACCGACTTCAAAAAAAGGAGGATGTTCTCAATTCGGTTACATTTTTTTTATGTTTGTTACCTCATAACTCCGTCATTTATGCACCGATTTGAAAAATGCTTGTTTTATCTGAAAGGATATACTTCCCGATTCTGATTGGGGATTGCTGAAATCGCATGCCTTTATATTATTTACACCAGCTCTTAACATAATATAACATCACGCCGGTACGCTGTCAATGGTATGCAGGTAGGTACCACGAAAAAGTAAAAAATAAAAAACTTTTTTACAAAAAAAAACAACTACCAAAAACAAAACACTACAAAGTATAAAATAACTTTAATTTTGGAAGTCAGTGTCAAAAACGAAAAAAAAAACCAAAAACACCGAAATTTTTTTTTGGGAAAAAGTTTTTAATTATTTATTCCTATTTACCAGCAATTTAAATGTTCCACATAGTTACTTAACTACTGGTAAAACCCAAAAAGAACTTATCTGCGTCATTCTACCGGTACTCATTATTCATTGTTCGCGGACGTAAAGGTCAATGACATTAAAATATGACGTCAGTCCTTGTTGATGGATACAGTTTGATAATTTCAACATAGCATTCGCCAACGTCCATACTACGTTGAATACACCGGTTCTCGTCCGATCACCGAAGTTAAGCAACATCGGGCGCGGTCAGTACTTGGATGGGTGACCGCCTGGGAACACCGCGTGACGTTGGCTTTTTGCTTTTTTGAAAATGAAATTGTTCATTCCACAATATTTTAATGTAAGAACTAGAGAATTTGCAACAATCCCGCTGTAAAAAACTTAAAAGTTCAATTTAGTCAATTATTACAATAAATGTTTGATACCGATACCTTTTGCAAAGCGTTTCCTTAACGGTTCCAAGAACTTACCCACGGGCCAAAAAAATTAAACAGGTTTTTGACACGTCGTGTGTCAAAACCTACCTAGGCTTGCAGTCTCCCATTGTAAGAATGTGCAATGAATATAATAATGCAGTCTTGAAGATGCCTGAGTTAGACATATTCAGTGACAAGCTACCGCGGTTTCGGAAAAAGATCACACTATCCTTGCCAGGTTGTTCTCAGTAATATGTTGATTTGATTTTAATTTATTTTGTTTTTATTTACATTTATTTCTACCCAAAGCTTCGATTATAATTTTATGATTTAATTTAATTTAATTTATTTTATGTGATAATGATTTTAATTTTAATTCTATTTTAATTATTTGACATGTTATAATTCTGTTTTAATTTTTATTTTAATTTTCATTCTGTTGACATGTTATGAATTCAATTTTTCTATTTTATATTTTGACATTTTTAATTTTGATACTTTTGATCAATTGAGATATTTTTTAACTTTTAACCATATTTTTTTCATTTGCATAATTTACTCTTTTTTTGCAATAACTCTTATAACAAATTGTATTTTACTTTTAGTTATAATAGAAATCTTTGTTAAAAATTGTTATAAATCTTATTATTTCAAGGCAGCAAGCACTATAGTTCTGGTGAGCGCTCAGTGGCGGTACCTTCATATAAGCCCAAAAGCCCGGCATGCCTTACTAAAATGCTCGATAGAGAATCAATATCAAACCCGAACTATTTAAAAGTTCGCGCGCTTAATTCTTATCAAAATAACACAAAGTATCTACCTATGCCACATTACTACATAACTACACATCGCGATTGTTCGCGCGCAGAGTTTCGCATTTGCAGCATCTACATATAGCTATCTCGCTTACACGTACCGGCTTTTACCGGGCTTTCAAATACTATCTCCGTCACTTTCGCACTTATAGCGATGTGCCGTATAACGAGTTCTAAACCTTGTGCGTCTACAAATCGATCAGTATGTACGATTAAGCCGTGCATGCGTATGAAGTTGCACGCGTATGCGTGACCTTGTCACCTTGCCAACTCTGAAGTGTTGCCGTTTTAGCGACGTTGTGAGATTTTGTAGATTTTTAACGAGTTTGGGGACTTTTTTTAAGATTTAGCAACAATAAAAACTAGCGACTTTTTAAAATAGCGAAATTAAATATTCAAGCAATATCTTAAAAATAAAAAAATTGCGACATCTAGCTAGATTTTTCATATACCTGGCGACTTTTTTTGCCTAAATGACAACACTGCAACTCTGCGTAAGTAGTTCTTGACACCGGAGTGCAACTCACTTCAGTTTTATTTGCTTGAGAGTTGAAAAGTTATGTTGTTAAAGTTTTTTGTGTGTTTTCTTAGATTTTCTCAGTGATACAATTGTTTTGGTGACTTACCTACAACAATGGAGGTAATTGTACCTTGTGAGGATTTAAAATGCGTTCAAGTTTTGATTGGCGAAGATAAGGTAAAATCTTTAAACTTTGCTCAGATAAAACAGTTAATTTCTTCATTAAAACCGACGCCTAATCTGTGTTTTTCTCCGACTAGTAAATCGCATAATCGAAAATTTAACAGATCAGTGTATAAAACTAGTTGGATTGTTGGCTGTTCGCACACTAATAAGTTGTGTTCGTGGTGCTGCCTATTTTTTTCGAATGAAGATTCCTTTTGGAATACATCTGGTTATAATGATTTAAACAACATATCTGGCGCCATTAAAAGGCACGCAAATTCCCATAAACACCTGTGTGCAATGGTTTCTTTCGGTAATTTTGGTAAACAACGAATTGAGACATCTATATCAGCTTATGAGAAAATTGCGATGATACATACCTACATACTCAGTCGAAAACTGAACTTTCTTTTTTTGAAATCGGTTAAAATTTTATTGGGCTTGCCTTATTTTGAAACCCTAGGCACGCCACTGTGAGCGCTATGTACGCCTTAATTGTCATGTGCATTAGAAATATTGTTATGGAGCTTTTTTTTTAATTATTGTACAATGTATGTGATATGGCTGTACTTAATTTAAATAAATAAATAAATACCGGCACTCACTGTGTAGTATTTACTGCCACGAAATAGACCTTCTATTTAGTAGCGGTAAACACTACCCAGTAGAATTCTCATTACGTCTTAAAGAAAGAATAACATCTCGTAATGCTGGCAAATAATTTATCAATCAATGTAATATAAAATTCGTCCGTTACTGACTGATTGAGTGACTGACAGACAACGCACAGCCGAAAATACTGGTCCTAGAGAGCTGAAACATATAGGTTCCTTGAAGAGTGTAGGGGAGCACTAAGAAAGGATTTCCCGAAATTCCTACGGGAGCGGGAAAACGGGATATGCGTCTACGAAGTTTCGGGCAAAAGCTAGTTTTTCATGTAATATTTCAAGACATATTAGAATAGAAAACATTTGCTTGACACAGACAACGCAACAGTAAGAAACACATACACAAGATAGTAGTTATTATAACTCATATTCCAAATAACTAAAAAAAAAAACTAGTAAAAAAACAAAAAGCCAACGTCACGCGGTGTTCCCAGGCGGTCACCCATCCAAGTACTGACCGCGCCCGACGTTGCTTAACTTCGGTGATCGGACGAGAACCGGTGTATTCAACGTAGTATGGACGTTGGCGAAAGCAGTGTTCAAATTATTGAACTATTTTCGTAAACAAAGTACGACGTCATTAAAATGTACAGTGCAGGCTTTGCCATGATAAGGAGTTATTAGTGGTACTTATTGAAACTTGCCTAGAATGTACAGTTCTCACCGCCGGCGAGGAAGCGAATAGCTATCGACTGTTTGCTCGCTGAGGAAGGGGACAAAAGGTACAGATCTCGTGTAAGTAAAAGAGACACATACATTCATAGTCGATAGCTGGCTGTTCACACTGCCGGCGAGCGGCTCTTACCTCTAGTTGATCGCAGCGACAAGAGCTATCAAAGATTGTACTCGCTCAGCGACGCTCGCTTGGCGGTTAGAACTCACCAAACAGCGGTAATTTACACTACTATATGTATACAATATAAACTACATTAAAAACATTTTGTAGGTATTTATTAGATCAACATTATTATAGATCTCCACAGTTCAGCAAGCATTTATCTACACTAATATTATAAAGAGGAAAGATTTGTTTGTTTGTTCGTTTGAATTGAATAGGCTCCGAAACTACTGGACCGATTTGAAAAATTCTTTCAGCATTGGATAGCTACATTATCAGGGAGTAACATAGGCTATATATTATCCCCGTATTCCCACGGGAACGGGAACTACGCGGGTGAAACCGCGTGACGTCCACTAGTACATAGATAAAAATGTTAAAGTTAAAAATGTGAATAGTAAATGTCAAAGTATTTATGAAATAAATTAGTCAATGAAATATGAATAAATATGAATATCACTAAATGTCAATTCCAAATTACAATAATTCTAAAAAATACAATAGATTACTACAACATGTCAAAAATACAACATAGTCATGTCAAAAACGAAGAAAAATTGTCCTCTTTCGTAAACTCGGCTATACTGTAATATGCTCTTTCAGTTATAAAACTCTTTAAGAGGAAATGCTGGCGGCGAGACTTAGTAGGTATATAAAAAGTTATAATTCGAGGTTTGGCTCTCGACTGTTTTCTCCTCCAATATTGGACCGATTTAAGAGATATTTCACAAACTGAATAAGAAGTATGTAGGTATATATACTGTGTATCTATGTTTTCCTTTTTTGATTAACAGTTGCCAAATTTGTACACTAGGGCTCTGTTGACAGCGATTTATCGGACAATTTTGAGCATTTTGTGAGAGTTCCAGTGCTTATACGATTAATAAATCATCAAAAAGGAAAACATAGGGACTCAGTATAATTGTCCTTCTCATTCAGTTTGTGAAATATCTCTTATATCGGTCCAATATTGGAGGAGAAAACAGTCGAGAGCCAAACCTCGAATTATTACTTTTTAAATACAACGTCTCGCCGCCAGCATTTCCTCTTAATTTGGTTTGAAGCTTTTACTCGCTGATCGCCGGCGGTGAGACAAGTGCCCAAGTAATACTGACCATACCAGTTATTTTTCAAAGCGATCTTTAATGAATCTTTAAACTTTGGAGGTTTCAATGAAAAATAGGTAGGCACCTAATGGAACAGTCATTCATTATTTAGAATAATATTTGTAGTCCGGTAGTAAGTAAGTAGTTATTAATAAGCAAACACGTCATTACAATACACACAAACTGATGGCCTGAAATGGCCCTAGTCGCTGCTCGCCAACTCGTTTCGAGTTTGAAGCTTTACTTGCTACTCGCTGATCGCCGGCAGTGAGACAAGTGCCAGTTATTTTTCAAAGCAATCTTTAAAGAATCTTTAAACTTTGGATTTCAATGAAAAATAGGTAGGCACCTAATGGAACAGTCATTAATTATTTAGAACTAGCTTCTGCCAGCGGCTTCGCCCGCGTGGTCCATAGGGAACATACTCCCGGGATAAAAAGTAGCCTATGTCCTTTCTCAGGCTCTAGACTATCTCTGTACCAAATTTCATTTAAATCGGTTCAGTAGTTTTGGCATGAAAGCGCGTCAGACAGACAGACAGATAGACAGACAGAGTTACTTTCGCATTTATAATATTAATTAGTAAGGATAATATTTGTGGTCCGGTAGTAAGTAGGTAATTATTAATTAGCTAACACGTCATTACAATACACACAAACTAATGGCCTGAAATGGCCCTAGGCACAGATGGTTCTAATAATCTTCCAAATTTGTGTAAGAAGCCCATTATTCCATAATTTAGTACTTAGGGGGACGTTATTAAATAAGAAAATACTATTCTTAATACCATTAAAAAGAAAAAAAAACTAATTTCACACATTTTCAATAAAAATCGATACATCGATACACGCCATCTATTATTATTTATTAGAACTAAATTTTCTTTCTTCATGTTGGGACCCCATGCCCTAGGTATTTGGTGTAGGTACCTATACCATTTCATTATCAGCCAAGTTTACATTTAGAAGATCGTGAAAGAAAGAAGTCAAGCAATGCTTGCTGAGGTTTGTCCTTGGACTTTTCATCATCATCCACAGCCCGCTTTTGCCCACAGCTGTGCATAGGACTCCCTTTCTTGTGTCAATGCTCTACCCGCGACAGCAATATTGTCGTCTGCCGATCTCGCTGACGGACGACCCACACTCACCACACCTTGCCAGGTGTCCTGCCCAACTCCATACCAGTTCCGTAATACGTCTTGGAATCTCGACATTTGGAACGTGACTTTCACGGATTTTTAGGGTGTGTGGCCGTTAGACCTTACTGCCCACACGATAGGAAGAAGAAGAAATGAAGATAGCTTTGCCTTTCCTCTGATCTTACTCACTTGCACAGCGGAAAATCAGTGCCGTAAATAGGGCGGTGCTTCCGGTGCCCAAGCACAGGGCGTAGACTCGGGGGGGCGCAAGAATGGCCAGACCAGGCAGGACTATTATTTTTTCGGTTTGCTCCTGATAAGTTCCCGCTGCGCCCCTAGTGCTCGATTCCAACACATACGTAGTACGTATCTACATGCCGGTATCATCAAAAACGTTTGTTAAATTAGACAAAACATCGCGCTCATTTTTTTAGCAGCGCACGAGGGTATTTGTGTCGAGCGGCCGGCCGGCTACACTGGTGATGGTGGACAGATATTATATAATTGGTCCACCAACACCAAGGTGCTTTATTTTATAAAGTAGGCCTATACATAGCATTGCTCTAGCTAGGTACTTATAATATCTAAAAAAAAACAAGGGCGCAGTTATAGAAGCTCGCACAGGACGAAAAAAAGACTATTTACTTTTTTTTTTTTTTTGACGAAGGCCACTCGCAGTTACGAACCTGGGAAAGTTGTAACTACTTAACCGGACTTGCCTGTGTGGGCCTCAAGTGAATTTAAGGCCCCCAGCCGAGGCTATGCAACTTAAAAACTAAAACTCCGCTCACTGAGGGCACCCCCTGTGGGGTACGGACCTCGGCTCAGCGGCATCGTTTTGGGGAGGACAGCAAGGGACTGGCTGGGTCATGTCATTTATTTGGGGAATATTTAACGCTAAAGGCTCAGCGTCGCGGGCTGGCTCGTTAGTCAAGGCTATTTACGGCACTGCGGAAACTTATTACTATTCAGTCACTGGTGAAGTAGTGGCCACCCAAAAACTTAGGCAGCCTAATTATCCAATAAGATCGCCCAATAATTTCGAGGAAGTAATGTTGATATATGGGTCGAAGTACTTAGTCAATCTTCTGAAGGAAGTTTTCATTAAAAATTATAGGCGTAGCGGAAACAAGATTGTGGGATAGTAAATCAGGTTCTTTGATGTTTGCTGTCACCCATGATGTGGAGACCGCCCTGCAGGTTCATGTGGTCGATTTTAGGGTTCCGTACCAATATGGTAAAAAGGAACCCTTATGGCGTGACTAAGTCTATCTGCTCGCTGAGGAAAGAGACAAAGATATAATCTCGTGTGAGTAAATACCGCTGAAATTACCGCTGTTTGGTGAGTTCTGACCGCCAAGCGAGCACCGCTGAGCAAGTGTCGCTGAGCGAGTACAATATTTGAGTCGCTCGTAGCTCTTGTCGCTGCGTTCAACTAGAGGTAAGAGCCGCTCGCCGGCAGTGTGAACAGCCAGCTATCGACTATGAATGTATGTGTCTCTTTTACTCACACGAGATCTATATCTTTTGTCCCTTTCCTCAGCGAGCAAATAGTCGACAGCTAATCGCTTCCTCGCCGGCGGTGAGACAAGTGCCCGAGGTACAAAACTCTTTGTGTGCAAGTCTGACTGCACTTGCCCGGTTTTTCTAAACACATGAACAAGTATTTATGCGAAGTGCGGCAAAACTTTGCGCTTTTGATTTAAGTAATGAGTCATGGTGACCGTCAATACACTACTTGATGCGGTGATATATAACTCGAATCTATTTTATTCGAACTATACGTCTACCACGAGTCTAACAACTCAAAGTAATCAATTAGAAACTTGTTTTTTTAAAGTTTTCATACATTATTTTAACTACAGTCGCTAGCGAGTATAGATTGATAAAACTCATGGTAGACGTACAGTATACTGAGCAAAAAGCTAGCAGCCTTAAATGGCAGAGGGCGGGTCACATAGGCCGCCTGCCGACAGTTTCGCATGTACGAAATTAATTTTCGTACATGCGAAACAATATACGCATGTAGTACATGCGTATATTAATTCGAGATTTAGAAAAATGTATTGTATTTTTTTATTTTATCTTTTCAAATCGACAGTGTTTCATGTACCGTATCGACCCTCCACGGGATTAAAACAATCGAAATTTCACGGTGTATTAATAAATCAATTGAACCACCAGTTCAAGCAGCAGTTTATTTGTTTAAGAGGGGACTCTAGTCCCGAGGAATTTGAAAAATAGGTATTTGAAGAAACTATTGCCGATGGGTCGCACTGTGCCCTATCAAGTAAAGTGCGAAAGCGACAACTGCAGCTCAGGCTGATTTTTACCTATAAAAACTTTAACTAAAAGACGTTTTGTATTCCGCTGTTTTCTTCTTCAAAACTGGATTGATCTAAAAAAATCATGTACCAAATTTAGTAAAAGACTTTTTGTTTGAATTTGGATTATATTTTGATAGAAAAAAATATAAAATGTCGGATGAAAAATTATCAGTAACTCTCTGTTTTACGGAATTATTTTTGGTGTATTACTGTATGAAACATAATAAATTGAATAAAGCACTCCAAAGTAGAAGATACAGTTGTACCATAAACATTTTTATTAATGATTAAATTATTATATCTTCGATGTAACAAAGCATTTAAAGATGCCTAAAGTAAAATTTTATGAAACATCCTTTGCAGAAACAAGGTTTTTACTAATTTACGTAAACAAATTGAAATATTTGTTTAAAGCGCTCCCAAGAAAAAGAATCAAACTTTCTTTGCAATATTTTTTTTGTTTAATTCGTTTCTATATATAAGCCATAAGCACACAAAGCACAAATCCAAGAAAAAAATGTTATATTAGCCCTCTTAATTAAGGACACTAAATTTTCGCTTGATCGATGCGTTCCAAAACGTCAGTATTAACAACTTTTTAATTCAATTTGTTTGTTTGCGACCAAAGACCGGAAATAATGCGAAAATTAAGCGATAATAACTTTTAATATTAAAATTAATAAGTATTGCCAATGCATTTTTTGGAGTTACTTTTAATAAAAAATATGCACCAATATATCTTACCATTGGTTAAATTGGAAAAAATATGCCAAAATAAATGTGGTGCAATGAAATGAAGATCATTAAAAGGGGGAGTCATTCGTGTAACTTAACAAAAATGTTAAAACATGTATTTATATTTCCCGAAAAAGTGTTATGACTTGACCCGGACTACCGATATTCAAAATTTCCGCATTTTCCCCACATCTTGCCAATCTTCAATAAATCCCCATCAACTAGAGATGAGGCGTATATACTGGAACAGATCCAGGGACTAGGTATTTAAAGAGACTAGGTCGCACCTATTCCAACTATAAAAATATTCGATCCACCTAGTCTCTATAAAGTCTCACCGTGCGTACGCAGCGCCCGAACCACGCGCGGCCCGCCCAGTTGGTACCGGCGTAGATGACGAGTCTGCTTTGCCGCTCACACGTGTTTGTCTACATCATTCATGAATCGTGTGTCAGCCATTTGAATTTGAACCATATTTTCAATAGACATAAAAGCAACGCGAAACGCAGTCGTGTTCTGCAAGTATATGTTCTGTCCTTTTTAAACTACACTATGCCGCAGTATTTCCATCTTTGTCTGCCATTTGTGCCAATACTCGACACTAGGTAGGTACTTGCAAATAGTCGATGCGAATGAATGAAAACTTTGAACTACTTTACGACTTTGGACTCGTGCGAATATGATCTCGGAGGATGGCCCACCGCCCATCTTGACGATTTGTGATATTCTACCTACTCGACGCCGCATTCGGATACGCGATAGTTTGGGACTTATTTTGTAATTAGTTTTCGTTACGACTTTTTACTATGTGATTAATAAATTTTTATTTTATTTTGTATTACGATATAAATTTATTGTTTTAAAAAATGAACCCAAAGGAAGTAGTGTCGCTTGGGATCATTTTACGGACAAAGGGCAACAAAAGTATGAAGGGAAGATTACAATTCATTACTACTACGTACCGGTGCGCAAAGCCCAAGCAAACTTTAAAGTATGTGTTCTAGGTCAGACTAGGTGGAACAGGTATTTGGATCGAGTATTTGTACGGACTAGGACTAGGTGCACCTAGTACAAAATTTACCTAGTACGACTCATCTCTACCATCAACTAGAGTTTTCTCGCACCCGTAGTTCGGGAAATTACCCCCCCACAACGCTGGTAAAACGTTGATCATCTCAGCATTCTCAGATATTTTAAAGGTTGATATCTTGCAATAACGACCTTCCTCAAAAATAAGGTAAAATCGGAACCCTTAGTGTGGATTGAAGATCCGACTAATATCCGTCTGTCAAATTACAAACTGCAACTCGCGGTAGTCATGTTTCGCCGGTAACGAAACCATAGCGCGATTCAGGAACCGGTGCTCACCTAACAGCGCCATCTAGGGACGCGGAGACGAACTTAAGAAAGAATAATAAATAAAAAATTATTATCACTATAATATGATATATATAAATGAAATGGACACGGACTTTTCTGTAAATTAATGCGGTCGAATTAGAAATGGGCCATCATGTGTTAATAATAGTTTATACAATAGTCATGCTATTAAAGGTCACTATCTTTTAACGTTTTTGTCAACACAAAGAAACATCGGCATTTCTAATTTGACGTATTTTCCTCTCCCCAGCGGCCCTTCTCCCAGTACGACAGCAACTACCAGATAATGTTCCTGGTGGGGTCGGGCGGTCGGGCGGTCGGTCGGATATTACGGCCAGCCTGTCGGCCGTGGGGCAACAGTTCTGCCTGTCGTGCCTCACGCACGACCCCGACCTCAGGCCGAGGGCCGAGACGCTCACGCTGCATCACTTTCTTATGGTGATGAAGTAAGTTAATAGTAAGTTTCTTCAAATGCATATTTTTCAAATTCCTCGGGACTAGAGTCCCCTCTTAAACAAATAAACTACTGCTTGAACTGGGGGTTCAATATTTTATTTACCGTTATTGTTGTACTTACGTTGGTTTTTAGTTGCATTCTATTTTTAAATTAATAAAGACACATCAAGATTTTTTACTTTTATTTAACTACCTAAACCTTTCTAGGATAGCGTAGATAGAGTGTGTCTCTGCAGCGCCAATGATCCATTTCAGCAGTAACTCTGGCGGCACCCAGAGACTATAAAATCTGGCGGCACCCGTGTCAAGGCGAGCCAAAGGAAGCGAGACACGATAAGCCCACATTCTTAAACCCAACTAGATAAGATGTAGTTGGGGGATCTGAATTATATCGATAGACATCATGACCAGGAAAGGAAACATTATTTCTATTTCGTACCAACTCCAGCGTTACGAACACCAATTTATTAAATTCCTCGAAAATGCATATCAAATTCCCCTATTTGAGGACAAAAACTCTACTGATTCCCCACAATTTTTTAAAAAGAAATTAAACAAGTTTCAATTGATTTTATAAGATTTTTTGGTCGATGGATTAAATTTAACACTGACACCCAGATTTAGATGCCTTTCCCTTGTTACCATTAAAAAAAATCTACAGTATCTGTATTTAAATAATTGCGGTTCTCTACTTTAAAATTTA
This sequence comes from Lacanobia wlatinum, assembly GCA_947578705.1. NCBI lineage: Eukaryota > Metazoa > Arthropoda > Insecta > Lepidoptera > Noctuidae > Lacanobia > Lacanobia wlatinum. Next base: position 4,610,404 of record OX388035.1, read on the forward strand.
AGGACTGGCGTTCCAAAACGTCAGTATTAACAATTTTTTAATTCAAGTTGGTTGGAAATCTTAATTTATTTCATTTAATAATAACTTTTAATATTATAATTAATAAGCATTGCCAATGCATTTTTTTGGAGTTACTTTTAATAAAAATACATATAAAGGCAAAAGTACACACATTGATGCACAAAATTATCTTACAATAATTGGTAACTGAAAAAAGATGTCAAAAAATAAATGTCATCATCATCATCTTCATATCAGCCGAAAGACGTCCGCTGCTGGACATAGGCCTCCACCAAAAGGGGGGGTTTTCCATAACCGCCACGCTTGGCAGGCGGGTTGGCGATCACAGTGTCTAAGTGTTGCGTTTTACAGATGACGCTGCTGCCCATTCTCTGGCGAGTCTCTTAGTCGCCTCGTACGACACCCACGGGAAGTGATGAGATGGTATTATTCTTTTACGGCACCGGGTGACACCATGCGGCGGAAAAAAAAAATGTGGTGCAATGAAATGAAGATCATTAAAAAACCGGCCAAGTGCGAGTCAGACTCGCACACGAAGGGTTCCGTACTATAAACCATAATTTTTATTGTTTGTTGTTATAGCGGCAATAGAAACACACAATCTGTGAAAATTTCAGCTGTCTACCTATTACGGTTCTGAAGATACAGACCGCTGACATACAGACGGACGGACGGACGGACAGCGGAGGCTTAGTAATAGGGTTCCGTCGGTTACCCTTTGGGTACGGAACCCTATTAACGGGAGTGATTCGATATCCATATGTAACTTAACAAAAATGTTAAAAAACGTAATATTTCCCGAAAAAGTGTTACTTGGCCCGAACTACCGATATTCAAAATCCCCGACTTTTCTAGACGTGAGGCATAAATATTGGATTAGGTATGTTGATTAGGTATTTTTCGTTGCGAGTCCGTACCTAATCCAAAGCGTCGAGGATTAGGTATGGCACAAAATATTTGTAATTAGATCGTAGTCAGACTGTGCAGAATACCACTGGACTAGTAAATTCGGATTAGGTATCGTTTTTACCTAATCCGACCCATGTGTAGCATTTTCCCCACATCTTGCCAATCCCCATCAACAAGAGATTCCCCGCATCCGTAGGATCGGGAAATTCCCCACCACATGGTCGCAACTAGAGATGGGCGTTGACGAACTAGTTAATTCAACCGTCTACGTACAATCAACGATTAGACGGTTCACCGTTAATCAACAGACTAGTTGAATTCGTAGACGGCTTAACTGAGACTCCACTACGTTCATGTCGACTTAACGCGACGATCGACGCAAGAACGTAGTCAGGTAATACAAGTTCATTCGTCTAAAAAAATAATAACTGTGGACGACAACGAGCAAACTAATTTGACCTCTAACTCTAGCTCTAAAGTGTTGATATTTCTATGGGCCAAATGCCATTGTGGAGTAAAACTGCATATTTTTCTAAGAAGAAGGGAAGTTCAAATACTAACTTTAAAACTTATTTTTAACTTATTTACTTACCTAACTACAAAATAAGTTTAATATTCTGAGGATGCACATATCATTATTTTTAAATAAAAGCTACGGGATGCTACGGTAGTCCACCTACAAACTATGTTGAATCGTCGAGCCGACCAAAGTAGACGTCGCGCGTCTCGTCGCCGCGTCGTCGCAAAGGTAACAAAGTTTACGTCGTGGACTAGTCGACAAATTCAACTAGTTGATTGACGCGTCGATGAACGGAAATGGACGGTCTCGTTTCGTTGACGATAAATACGTCGATGACCCATCTCTAGTCGCAACGTTGACCAACTCCGAAATTTCATAATTTTCAAAGGTTGATATTTTGCAATAACTACCTTCCTCAAAAATAAGGTAAAATCGGAACCCTTAGTGCGGATTGAAGATCCGACTAACATCCGTCTGTCAAAATTACGAACTGCAACTCGCGGTAGTCATGTTTCGCCGGTAACGAAACCATAGCGCGATTCAGGAATCGGCGCTCACCTAACAACGCCATCTAGGGGCGCGGAGGCGAACTTACAGTCATGACTTGTTTTTTTCTGTTTTGATTTAGTTTAATTTAGGATGCGTCGTGTGCGTTTTAAAGAGTATTAACAATAAATTAAAAATAATTACCACTATAATGTAAAATGAAATGGACACGGACTTTTCTGTAAATTAATACGGTAAAATTAGAAATGGGCCGTCATGTATTAATACCTAATAGTTTATACAATAGTTACGCCATTAAAAGTCACTATCTTATCTCTAGTTGATTGAGGTCTCTATTTTGCACAGCGTTTTATTAATCAGTAAGATTTTAACTAAAAACAAAGTTTTGCAGTTGCAATATAATTTAACTTTCAAAAAGTCCGGTGGATTCCGGAAAAAACTCACCATAAGTTACGTGGAGTTAGCTGGTATTCATCAGCTGCTGGATATTGCCAGCTCACGTCCATCTAAGTTATCACGGTGAGATTGCTACTGGACTTGCACCTCGAGGACGGATTGAGGTGACCTTGGAAAGGCGTGAATGGAAACATATTGGATAGGCCTTTGCACAGCGGTGGAATATTCTCATCATCATCATATCAGCCGAAAGACGTCCACTGCTGTACATACCTAGTCCTCTCCCGGTGAACCCAGTGGAACGTTCTTTGTCAACAAAAAGAAAAATGATATTTCTAATTTGAAGTATTTTCCTCTCCCCATCGCGCCTTCTCCCAGTACGACAGCAACTACCAGATAATGTTCTTGGTGGGGTCGGGCGGGCGGACGGAGATCCCGGCCAGCCTGTCGGCCGAGGGTCAACAGTTCTGCGTGTCGTGACTCACGCACGCAGAACTGTGGACCCTCGGCCGACTTTTAAAATCAAAGGTCCTATGCAAACAAGCGCACAGTGCATTGAAAGAGGAGATTTAATGCTGAATCAACGATTCAGCCTCATTATTTTATCTATATTAAATTTGAATATCATAAAAATGGTTATTGTGAGTCAACCATAAAAGATAGACATAATATGCTATCGCGTACGTTTTCGTAGGTTTTATTGATGTTTATCCAAAACTGTAGTACATTGTTTTGTTAAGGTTTTGTTCTATCATCAATAGTTTTCGCAGCGCACGCGATATAAAGAATTTTTTAGATCATTTTTTTCCAACCTCTTCAGTTATAATCTTCATATATCAGCCAATTTACACAAAACCTTGTCAAATTATAATAAAAAAAACTGCATCAAAATTGCCACGGATTTTGATGCAGTTTTTTTTTTTAATATGTTTTGCTTAGGTAGTTTTAAAGATCTAAGCATACATAGGATCATACAGACAGACAGAGGTAAGCGACTTTGTTTAATAAGTACTATGTAGTGATAAAAGCAATCAAGAAAACTGAAAAAAGAATCAAAATTAATAATTACTTTATTGATTTAGGTCCTAAAAAATTATTGTAATTTTAAAAGTTAGAATGAATGTCACATAGGTCTTACAAAATACCCAAGGCGTAACTGGCTATAGCGAGTGAAAACGTTCAAAACACCATTAATAATTTAAAAAATAAAAATTAAGAAAAAATCTTTATGGCATCTGACGTGTTTTTTTGCAAATTAGGGACAGTAATTTCGTGTTTTAGGTCTTTAATAATTCCATCCCTTTGAATTGGGTCACCGATAATACCTAGGACTTATTTAGATGATAGGTAAGGGCAGGAAGATGATAATGAATTACGTTGGCATTTTACTAGTATTCTCCCAAAGCGTCGCTCCCTGGTAATCCCACAATTTAAAAAAAATAATAAATACAGGTAGGACTTTGTTGCGTCAATTCTATGTATTTACCTGCTAAAACACTACGGAATCCCAGTTTTGAGGGACTGTCTTTACGTTGTTCAAAAAATGCTCTTGGCCTAATTTACACACACACACAGCAATACCACTACTTTTAGTTTTTAATTAATTTTACATCTGTCTGTTTTATGCGAGTCTCAAATAAACATTTTTCTTTCTTTCTTTAATTTCAATCAATTAATTTCGATTTTCATGTTAAAACTCAAAACAAAAAAAGCACAAATAAAGGTTAAAAACGAACTTAAAAAAAGTTAATATTTTTATATACATCTGGCTCGGGTCGAGCAGTCGATGCAGCTTACCATCGATATGGTGTTGTGTCGATGCAACGTATTATTGATATTGTATATTGACGATACAACGTACAGTTCGCATCAGCGTTGTTTACCCCTCCAAAATTAGGTTTTAGTGACCGCGCAGGTGCAATCTCGTAAAATAGTGTTACGTTCCTAGAATATTTTTTTGTTCATGCGTATTATATTATAAACAAGTAACAAAGACTACCACTAACAATCCTTACTAATATCATAAATGCGAAAGTAATTCTGTCTGTCTGTCTGTCTCGCTTTCACGCCAAAACTTCTGAACTCATTTAAATGAAATTTTATACAGAGATAGTCTAGAGCCTGAGAAAGGACATAGGCTACTTTTTATCCCGGGAGAATGTTCCCTAAGGACAACGCGGGCGAAGCCGCTGGCAGAAGCTAGTAGCAATATAAAAAAGTAATACCACAAACACATACACCACAAAAAACAAATCAAATAGTGATAAATAACGAAAATAACTAATTAAAAACAATAACAACGTGTAACGTACACACTACACACACGTATGCATCGAACGTATACGAGCGAGTGAGATGCCGTTGCATCCGCCATCTTGCGCGAACACGCGCATGCGCGACCTACCCGCGCATGCGCTGTCATATGTTTTCTGTCAAATTGACATTCTGCGCAATCGATTGCGACGGACTTCGGGGAGGTAAACTTGCGTGACGGGAACTGTACTATCAATTTGGTGGACTGTCGATACAACGTATTATCGATATGGTATACTGTCGAGTTGGTGTACTGTCGATGTAGCGTACCATCGATTTCGGGTATTGTCGATTCATTAACCTGTCGATGGAACGTTTTCGATACAGCGACCGTCGATGTAGTGACTGTCGATATTATGAACTAGACCCGTACACACATTGGTACTCAGCAACAGAGTAGCTTTCTATTAACGAGTTTTCCATATTAATCCTAATTATGTAAAATTTGTCCGTTACTGATGTGTGACTGACTGACAGACAACGCACAGCCGAAACTACTGGTCGTAGAAAACTGAAATTTGGCATGTAGGTTCCGGGGAGTGTAGGGGAGAACTAAGAGAGGATTTCCCAAAATTCCTACGGAAACGGGAAAAAACTGGATATGCACTTACGAAGTCGTGGGTAAAAGCTAGTATACCTGTATAATTGAGATGCTCAAAGTATGTCATTGTCACCGCTTAGTACAGAAATTAAAATGACTGCTCCGATATCTTCTCAACGTTTCAAAGTACCTATCTCATGTTTTATTATCTTAAGTACAGTAAGTAATCATTTGTCACTATCAGTAACTAGCTAATCACTGTGTTCAAACATTAGATTCTTATCTTATCATTTTATAACTGAATAGTGCTACTTATCTCACTGTCTAGACACTATATTTTAGGCCGTAGCACGTGTAAATGAATTGAGCCTCTGACACGTGCTACGGCCTGGAATGAAAAACCGGCCAAGTGCGAGTCGGACTTGCACACGAAAGATTCCGTACCATCGTACAAGATTTAATCTATATACTAAATCTATACAAATATATAAAGAGAAGAAGAGTTTGTTTGTTTGTTTGCTTGAACGCGCTAATCTCAGGAACTGCTGGTCCGTTTTGAAAAATTCTTTCAGTGTTTGATAAGTCATTTATTGAGGAAGGCTATAGGCTATATATCATCACGCTAAGCCCAATAGGAGCGGAGCAGTAATGAAAATTGTGACGCAGGTGAAGTTGCGCGGGTCAGCTATTGATAAGATAAGAATCTAATGTTTGAACACAGAGATTAGGTAGTTACTGATAGTGACAAATTATTACTTACTGTACTTACGATAGTAAAACATGAGGTAGGTACTTTGAAACGTTGAGAAGACATCGGAGCAGTCATTTTAATTTCTGTACCTAGCGGTGAGAATGACATACTTTGAACATCTCAATTATACAGGTATTGTAGCTTTTACCCACGGCTTCGTAAGCGCATATCCCGTTTCCGTAGGTATTTTGGGAAATCTTCTCTTAGTGCTCCTCTACACTCCCCGGAACCTACATGCCCAATATCAGCTTTCTACGGCCAGTAGTTTCGGCTGTGCGTTGTGTGTCAGTTAGTCACTCATCAGTAACGGACTAAGTTTATATAATTAGGATTAATATGGAAAACTCGTTGACAGAAAGCTACTCTGTTGCTGAGTACCTACCAATGTGTGTACGGGTCTAGTTCATAATATCGAAAGTCACCACATCGACGGTACTGTATCGAAAACGTTCCATCGACAGGTTAATGAATCGACAATACCCCAAATCGATGGTACGCTACATCGACAGTACACCAAATCGACAGTATACCATATCGATAATACGTTGTATCGACAGTCCACCAAATTGATAGTACAGTTCCCGTCACGCAAGTTTACCTCCCCGAAGTACGTCGCAATCAATTGCGCAGAATGTCAATTTGACAAAAAACATATGACAGCGCATGCGCGGGTAGGTCGCGCATGCGCGTGTTCGCGCAAGATGGCGGATGTAACGGCATCTCACTCGCTCGTATACGTTCGATGCATACGTGTGTGTACGTTACACGGTGTTATTGTTTTTAATTAATTATTTTGGTTATTTCTCACTATTTGATTTGTTTTTTGTGTTTGTTTTGTGGTGTATGTGTTTGTGGTGCTACTTTTTTATATTGTTGTTGTTACTGGTAGTCTTTGTTACTTGTTTATAATATAATATGTATTTATAAATAAAAAAATATTCTAGGAACGTAACACTTTTTTACGAGATTGCACCTGCGCGGTCGTCACTAAAACTAACTTCGGAGGGGTAAACAACGCTGATGCGAACTGTGCGTTGTATCGTCAATATACCATATCGATAATACGTTGCCTCGACAGAACACCATATCGATGGTACGCTGCATCGCGTCGACTGCCCGGCCCGAGCCAGATGTATCTAAAAATATTAGCTTTTTAAAAGTTCCTTTTTAATCTTTATTTGTACATTGCTTGTTTTCTGAAAATTTCACGGTGCCTGTGAGTTTTAAAATGAAAATCCAAATTAATTTATTGAAATTAAGCCAAGACCATTTTTTGAACAACATAAAAACAGTCCCTCAAAACTTCCCTTCTGTAGGCAACAAAGTCCCCAGCAGCTCGTACCTACCTGTATCTATTATTTTTTTAAATTGTGGCATTACCAGGGAGCGACGCTTTGGGAGAATAATAGTAAATACCTACGTAATTCTTGATCATCTTCCTGCCCTTACCTATCATTTGAATAAGTAGGTATTATCGGTGACCCAATTCAAAGGGATGGAATTATTAAAGACCTAAAACACGAAATTACTGTCCCTAATTTGCAAAAAAAACACGTCAGATGCCATAAAGATTTTTTCTTAATTTTTATTTTTTAGATTATAAATGGTGTTTTGGACGTTTTCACTCGCTGTAGCCAGTTACACCTTGGGTATTTTGTAAGACCTATGTGACATTCATTCTAACTTTTAAAATGACAATAATTTTTTAGGACCTAAATCATCAAAATAATTACTAATTTTGTTTTTTTTTTCTCAGTTTTCTTGATTGCTTTTATCACTACATAGTACAAAACAAAGTCGCTTCGCTCTGTCTGTCTATATGACCCTATGTATACTTATATCTTTAAAACTACCTAAGCAAAACGTATTTAAAAAAAACTGCATCAAAATCCGTGGCAATTTTGATGCAGTTTTTTTTTAAATAGATAGAGTGGTTCTCAATATGGCGGACCATCCAAGATGGCGGAATAGTTATTTTTAATGCATTTCTACAATATGGATATCAACTGAAAGGGCTTATTGAGAGAAACTCGAAAAAATTAAAATAAATAAAAACTAAAAAAAAAAGCTTTAATTTAAACGCTCTAAAAAGAAGAAAATAATTTTTTCCTTAAAATTAAAAAGCTTGTCGCGAGGTTTTACCTATCAGTATTTAATTAAATTGAAATTGAAAATATAATAAACTTAGCAGATCAATTTATATAATTAAATTGGTACTAGTTTATTTACAAATCGCGCGACAAGCTTTTTATGATCATATAAATCTACATTATAATACTATACTATACTACACTTATACACTACACACACACTACACTTACACACACTACACTTATACTATACTTATATATAAAGCTGAAGAGTTTGTTTGTTTGCTTGAACGCGCTAATCTCACTGTTCCGATTAGAAAAATTATTTCAGTGTTAGATAGCCCATTTATTGAGGAAGGCTATAGGCTATATATCATCAGGCAGCAGGCAGCTAAGACCAACAGGATCGGAGCAGTAATGAAAATTGTGACGCCGACGAAGTTGCGCGGGTCAGCTAATATATTATAAAGAGGAAAGATTTGTTTGTTTGAATTAAATAGGCTCCGAAACTACTGGACCGATTTGATGATTTTTTTCACCATTAGAATCGTACATTATTCCTAATGAACATAGGCTATACAGTATTTTCAAAAAGTTAGGGATCTGTATGAAAACTTGGATAGTGTAACCCAAGGTGTGAAAAACATACCAAAAAAAAAACCTTATATCGCGTACGCTGCGGAAACTATTGACAATAGAGCAAAGTGATGTATTACACTTTTATAGAAAACATCAATATCCACAAAAAAGTCCGCGAGGGTATACATCTAACTATTATAGTTAAGTAACATTAACTGCTTTTTGTTCAAACTTTTCGATCAAAACCCGGGTGCAATGGAATAGTGGTGATTTTGGTATCATGATATTAATCCTTATCCATTTAAATGATAACTTAGGTTGGTTATGTATACGTAAATTACACTTTAATTATGCAAATCGGACCTTTCGTTTAAAAGTTACGACGGGTATAAAAATACTCTAAGTAAGAAAAATGTTGCGGATTGAGCGAACAGCCCTGCGTTTAGTCTATTAATAACTAATTTACACGTTAGCCTTTATAGAGGGAGGACAAGGAGATGAAGTTCGTGGAGTACCTACTAAACCCACGCGAACGAAGTCGCGGGCGAAGTGCTAGTTGTGTATAATGAGGTTATGAGTTGATAGTTTAAATTTTGAAGGAAAAAATTATTTTCTTCTTTTTAGAGCGTTTAAATAAAAGCTTTTTTTAAGTTTTTTGATTTTATTTTTTTTTTCATCTCTTAGTTAGTTGAAAGCCATAGTTTTGTATAATGTAGATAATATTTTAATATTTTTTTTGTAAATGTGAGCACTATGGAGCCATTTACATATGTAATTTACAAAACACACATTTACAAAAGTAATAGATTTCGTTATTAAATTTGTTTGACATGAACGAGCGTGGTAGTGAGAGCTTGTCATGCTCACACAAATGTTTTGCTGATGGTGGCGCGTGTGTTGGATCATTTGGTTCCCTTCAAAATGGTTGAGCTAGATGGTGCTGAAACATGCGTCATGTTCGTGAACGGGCGCAGTCAGTTGAGACTGGTCATCTCTGAGCTGCCACTGGCTTATTTTTATCTGTACCTACATTTTGCATTGTTTATATATTGTCTTGTTCTTTGCATTGTCCTCACATATAGAAGCAATCAAAGATAATGTTAACAAGATTTTTGTAATACATGGTTACATGGTTTAAAAAAGAGTGTCCGTGGAGTTTCTTGCACGTTCTTCTCCACAGAGATCTACGCTTTGGAACATGCAAATAGCTTCATGTTTTTGACTGACCGACTTTGACAATTCAAAAGTGCCTGTAAATGGTTTATTTCAAATATACGCTCTGAGTTTGAGTTAAAATTTATAAAGCTGAAGAGTTTGTTTCATCTCAGGAACTACTGGTCCGATTTGAAAAATTATTTCAGTGTTAGATAGCCCATTTATCAAGGAAGGCTATAGGCATATTATATCATGCTAAGCCCAATAGGAGCGGAGCAGATGAAGTTGCGCGGGTCAACTAGTAGTATATACTTTTTATAATTTGTTGTTAAAGCGGCAACAGAAATACATACTGTGAAAATTTAACTGTCTAACTATAACGGTTCAAGAGATACAGGCCGCTGACAGACAGACAGATGGACAGCGGAGGTGCGAGCCTTAGTTAGAGGGACCCGTTTGCCTTCTTAGGATACGGAACCCTAAAAACTAGCTGAACCTAATTAGCCACTACCTACTGCGGGAATAAGCGTAGTTTTTGGAGTTTACGAACGAAGAATGGATAATAATTGGATTCTGACTTGGTTCCCAATACGACTGTTAAAGATATTAAAATGACAGTCGTCGGGATCAACGGCTTTACGTGCTTTTCGAGGCATGGAGATGGTGGTCACCCTATCTATGGACTGACCTCGGCAAGCGCTGCTTAACCTCGAAGATTGAACCGTGCGGCTGTTATTATCTATCTAGATTCTAGACTATGAAAGATAACCTTATCTTCGCTTAGTAGTCTTTTTAAAGTATCGTAAAACATGGATTTTTTTAATGCGTGTTTTTTTATTTCGATTGAAAGCCTATAACAATAACTACTTCAAAGATCTACCCAAAAATTCTTTGTTCTGAACAATAAGAATAGAAAAATTTGATGAATAACAAAAAAGCCAACGTCACGCGGTGTTCCCAGGCGGTCACCCATCCAAGTACTGACCGCGCCCGATGTTGCTTAACTTCGGTGATCGGACGAGAACCGGTGTATTCAACGTAGTATGGACGTTGGCGAATAAATTCCCAAATTTATCAAACAGTTTTGTGAATTAGGATGACGTCATTTGACATAGTTACAATCTTTACTTTATTATTATTATTATTTATTATCTATACATATGATAAAACAGTAGAGACCGTGATTTCTGTACATTAATTAAAAATACCAAAACTCGAGTAGGGGTAATTTTTCAATAAATGCGAAAGTAACTCTGTCTGTCTGTCTGTCTCGCTTTCACGCCAAAACTACTAAACCGATTTAAATGAAATTTGGTACACATATAGTCTAGAGCCTGAGAAAGGACATAGGATTTTTATCCCGAGAGTATGTTCCCTAGGGATCACGCGGCCGAAGCCGCTGGCAGAAATTAGTGTTATATAAAGGGTTTCTAAAAAAAATGTAAGATTTTTAAATTGGTCTTAAACTGTACGGCTAAGTTACCGATATTTTCTTTTTAGGAGTTGATCTAATAATAAAAACTGTTCAAAGTCTGAGTCTTTTCACACTCCCAAAAATATCCAAGGATTTTTTTTTTTACTATAGATTGGCACGCGTTTGGCCACTATCTCACCTGTTGGTAAGCGATGATGCGGTCGAAGATTAAAAGATGCCCAGATTGTAGCTATCTGGAGACACAGACTCTGGCAGGGAATTCCACTCCTTGCCGTACGCACTATGAATGTGTTCCCAAATCGTTTAGTGCGTGTGGGTGGGATGTCCACCATTTGCCGGTGGCCCATCGCCGTTCGTCTTGTGGTCCGATGATGGAACGGGCTTGGCGGAATTAAATCATGCAATTTCGTCGCACACTCCCCAAAATGCAAGCGATAGAAAACCGACAGGCCAGCAACTCGGCGTCGATGCTCAAGACTTTGAAGCTTCGACTCGACGAGCGTGTCATTACCGATGGTCCTCTTGGCTCGTTTCTCAATTGACTCAAGGGCATCATGCTGGTATCTGGCAGATCCGTCCCAAAGATGGGAGCAGTACTCCATACACGATCGAAGTTATTCTAAGTTTATATCTTAAATTAAAAATAAACATTCAAATATGAACTAAATTGATAAAATTAACGCCTGATGTAAAGTTGCTAGCACGATGTGACCCAAACATGCTTTTTTAACAATTTTATGTAGGCGTTTCGGAAATATCTTTTTTTTTATTTTGACTTCTTTTTCTTGGATTTCTTAATTAATATAAAACGAAGTGAATTATTTTTCGCTAACCCAGTGGAGTGGCGTCTGCGGACTCAGAAGAAGTAGTGTTGGTCGTCCGGTGTGGCGGTAAGATCGGCAGACGGCATGAGGCTGGCACAGGATCGTGGGGATTGCCACAAGAAAAGAAAGGCATTATTATGCCCAGCAGTGGGTAAAGTCAGCTTGTGGATGATGAATTCTTTTAGTTCAAACCTTTGTTTTTAGTCTATCAGTTATTCGCATTGGGTTTTACCCATTGGAAAACTGGTCGATTTTTAATATATTAATTACCTAAGAGAAAACTACCAAAAATTAAAAATTGTCCATTCTTTGAGTGGGGAAAAAGCATTGCATGTCGTAAAAATACGTGCAACATAAACGCAATACCTAAAAACAACTCTCTTAAGTCTTTACGTTTATTCAGTAGAAATTAACCAAATACTCAGGTCTACAGTACATTAAAGCTGTAAAAAATCAAACTTCTAAGTTAACCCAAAAGAAGCCCCAAAAACCTACTTATATTTCGACACTCTCAAGTGTAGCCGATGGATGCGAGACGCACAGAACCGGTCGTTGTGGCGACGCTTGGGGGAGGCCTGTGTCCAGCAGTGGACGTCTTTCGGCTGATATGATGATGATGTAGGGAATCAAAATGTATAGGGTATTTCCCGTTGATCTAGAACTATGAAATTTGACAAGTAATAACGTCTTATTTTATTTTATTTTAATAAGTACAGTGACAGACTACAGACTAAGACAATTCAGCACAGCTATGGCAATATACAATACATAAATCTGAAGTCCAATTATTACTGTACACAGCGTTCAATATCTAATATGCTTCATTAGTGACAATAGTGATAGTTAAAGTTACATAATATGGAGAAGTTACTAAATGATAGTGTTGTAATTAAAATTTATAATTTATACAAAGAATCTAAATTCGTTAAAACTGTTAAAAAACAAGTCTACTTCAGAGAGAATACTGAATAATTGTGGAGTGCGCACAGATCGAGTTGGTATCTTAAAGTTTATCTGGCCAAGTAATTGAACGTCAAAGGTTCCATTAGCAATTCTATGCAATATACTTAAATCACCTACCCATCTCCTATACTACAAGTATAGGGAAAAATCTGAACAGCTCGGAAAAAACTGCGGAGCTCGATTCCTGAACTATTTATAATATGTACCTTCTTATTTGTACGGATCCCTCGGTGGGCGAGTCCGACTCGCATTTGTCCGGTTTTTATTTTTATTTTTAGTGACTAGGTAGGGGTTGACTCCTATCATGTCTAAAGAATATAACAGAATAATGCCAACCCAACCATAAACAAATTGAGACAAATTGAATAGATGGAGACAGCAATTTTCTATCTTGTTGAACACACACGTGCAAACTATTTAAATACATTGCCCTGAGGTTTAATTACTGAAGAAAAACAAGTTAATTAATCCCATGTGTTCCTGATGATTGTCTTGACAGTTTATATTTATGGTCACAATTGACGTTCTGTGAACCGGGAATAATGTACCTAAGTGGTTGATACAGAGACCTATTCTTCTTGATTGACGACTTTGGTCTATGTTTTGAATATTAAAATTAAGCTTTCGACCGTGACTTCGTACACGCATATGGGGCCGTTCAAGTATTACGTGAGCACCAATGGAAGTGGGGGGGTCTTTACTATGCTTATATTTGATGACATGGGGGACGGGGAGGTTTAAATGGTGATTACGTCAGCATTATTTACTTACTTTTTTTGTTTAGAAATCTTAATAGATTTTGATATGACATAATTATGGCTAATTATTTGGTTTTACCCTCACGCGATGTTTCAGAGTTAAGTAAGAAATAATAGAAGTGGGGGAAATAGGTCCCACGCAAGTAAAAATGCTTACGTAAGCATAGGGGGGAGGGGTAAGAGCTATGATTACTATCGCTGACAAGGGGAGGGGTGGGGTTAAAAATGACTAAAATACTCCTTACATAATACTTTAACCCCCCCCCCATCCCATTTTTTTCCATTCATGAAGGCATTTCCGGAAACCCTCTTAGTACTGCACTACGGAGTGTACGGAAGCTTCATACCAAATTTCAGCCTTCAACGACCACTAGTTTCGGCCGTGCGTTGTCTGTCAGTCAGTCAGTCAGTCACCATGTAACGGAAGAATTTTATGTTTATTGATTATGTACATAATAATATAAAATTCTTCCGTTATTGGTGACTGAGTGAGGATATCACGAAATTCCTACGGGAACGGGAAAACATACCCGGGCAAAAATACCGTAAAAGTTACACACATAGATATAGTTTTTTATATTTCTATGGTTACACAAAAGAATGGGTCCATACGGTACCAAATTTGGGTCTTGAATATTTAAAAGTTTTCTGGAATGGATCTTTCAGCAAATGTAGGTTATTTTAATAAAGTTTAGCAGATTCTCTGGTGACTTGATCAAGCTGCTTGATAGAGGAATACCGAAGTATTGCCAAAATTAAGTAACATTTTAATGAGGCCGATAGGTTCTGAATAGGGAACATGCAATATATTCATCTTGCTTCCATTTTAAAGAATTCTATGTAAAATAGACCATACATAAATCTAAAAAAATGAAGCGCTTCAAATTCTTTTCAAAATTGCGGTTTTAACCCATTTTTAACCCGATAGTTTGACATTTCGCCCGAAAAAGGAAGTTGAGTCACTCCTGTCTTATATTTGTCATGAACTGTCCAACTGCCAATGTTGGCCTTTTCGTTGTCATAACAGCAGTGACGTCACTAAACGCTGATTTTTGTTTTTAAACACGTTCCGTTTCACTTTACTAAATTCATTATTTTTGTTAAAAATCGATATTAACTAAAATAAAAACGTTGCAATTGATTTATTTTATACTTTTTTATCATTTTACTAACAAATTCTCATAAATTCTGTATTTGCATTTTCCTATTGCTACAGTCTACCGATGGTCCAGGAGACAGCCCCATTCGACATTCTACAAGGTGGTCCGATGACCTATTGAGGGCCACGAGTGCCTGCTGGATGTGAGACGCACAGGACCTGTCGATATGGCGCCACTTGGGGAGGCCTATGTCCAGCAGTGGTTCTCTTTCAGCTGAAATGATGATGATGATTATGGGCTAGTTTCCACCATCAATAAATTGCAAATCTATTTCTTATTCTGTGATTCTTTTTTAGTTCGTACTTGCCATTTGGTCCCATAAAAAAATAATTCAGTTTGGCTCAGTAATTTTCGACGGACCTACAACTTCGATATGCTGATGCATGATGTTATGTAATTACATATCACCCTTTAAATTAACAAATGTATCCATTTTCTCCTTTCCTTTTCCTCAAAATAGGTTGAAGCCTCAATAAATATTCGCCTAAGGCCTTTCTTCTCGAAACCTGGCACCGAGCCAAGTATTTTTCAGGACAAAGCTGAGACTGTATGTCTCCTGAACATTGATTCCTTTCCTTTTCCTCAAAATAGGTTGAACCCCTATAATGTAGTGAGATGTTCTCACTTTTTATTGTTAGTGCATAATTGTATTGACTGAACTACGTTTTGTTAATGTTTAGTTTATGAATCTGGTAGTGAGGACAGCTTTATTTATCAAATCACTAGTTGACTCGCGCAACTTCGTCTGCTCCGCTCCTATTGGTCTTAACGTGATGATATATAGCCTATAGCCTTCTTCGATAAATGAGCTATCTAACACTGAAATAATTTTTCAAATCGGACCAGTCGTTCCTGAGATTAGCGCGTTCAAGTAAACAAACTCTTCAGCTTTATATATTAGTATAGATATGAGAACCATGTACTCGTAGGTTAATGTCTGCAGCGGCCTTTTGACGAATGTGCAAAACAGATTTGATTGGACCTGCCCAGATAGTGCAAAGCATTTGTTAGTTAGGCAGTCGTTTGATATAAAATTCTGGGACTCAATTACATCCGGTTACAAGGCTAGGCAGATTTAAAGCATTGCATAAATCAACTGGACTTGATAACACAGCTAGGGCACAGGCCTTCGTGTTTGTGAGATCCCTCTCACAAAGGGGTGGCCATCTGGCAAGACAGCCCGGTACGGATAGGTAGATGTCTCATGTCTTCGAATGATTGGTTCTAAGACATGCCGTTTTCCTTACTTTGTTTTCTTTGACGGTTTTGAGAGCATTGGTAATGAATTAAATCGTACATAGTTACTGGCCTGGGATCAAATCCCAAGACAAGAGAGAATGCAAGCTTCGTCTTGTCTCCTAGTATAAAAGAACTAAAAATTAAAAAAAGCTATTGTTAATCCAAACGCGAAAAATGGATCGTAAAATGAATGTCACATTTCAAGGGGATGGATTAGAAATCATGAGTATTCATGAGCCACGTTTTATTATCGTAGATCATAGAGAAAATTTTATAATTCCAATGAAGCTCAATTTTGAAGCTGGGGCTTTAGACAAAATGACATTCCATTGCGATATTGCAACAATTTTCCTATTTCTTGAGTGAAAAACTTCTAAAATAGTCAGATAATTTTACATATTTTCATATTTATACATAAAAGTAACCCGACTATAAAAAAATCGGACCTTAATCATGAAAATATCTGTCAAACTTTGTCCTCCTAAACATAACTTGGTCTTTCAAGCATTGGAAACGTTCGTTTTTGTAATTATCATCAAACTATCTTCAAAAACCGAAATAAACAAATTATTTGATTAAAAAGTAGTCCAATAGTAACATGTTATACGTAACAGTTCGTCATATGACCTTGTCCATCCATTTCGTTCCTTATTGGCATAGTGCCATGGTACGTTGTCGTCACCACTTTAGAGAACCCATTGCGTGCTTTATTAGAGAAGTTGGAATGTAAATTAGTTGTTGGCAATCAATGTATTATGTGTAATGAAGTTCGTTCGCTGTTTACGTAGATTTCAGTGGTTGATCTGAAGTTGCGTTCAGCGATCGATCGTTAGGAGGAGCGTACAGGGAGTGTGGTAACTGCTTGAATTTATTGTTTGTATCATATCACAAATTTTAGGTCTTATAGATAAGTTTTGTTGTTGATCGAAGTTTCTGCCTTTAGTGAAATAATACTTCCCTTAAAGTTGGAGGCGATGGGAACATTTCTTTTAAAAAATCGGATGTCTCACCGCCGAAGAGGAAGCGATAACCTATCGACTATTTTCAGGCTGAGGAAAGGGACAAAATATATAGTTCTCATGTGAGTAAAGGAGACACATACATACTTTTATAGTCGATAGCTGGCTCACACTGCCGGAGAGGCGGCTCTTGCAACTAGTTGGTCGCAGCGACAAGAGCTATCATAGATAATACTCGCTCAGCGATGCTCGCTTGGCGGTCAGAATTCACTAAAACCAGCGGTAATTTCTACCGCTGCTTTTATTTATAGTGCGAGCCGGAGCGAGTGGTGCGAGTAAACGCCCGTCGCAAAAAAGCACTCGCTTAAAGCCGAGCGACAAAAATATCGAAACTACTCACTCGCCACTCGCTGCTCGCCAACTCGTTTCGAGTTTCAAGCTTTACTCACTTCTCGCTGGCGGTGAGATAAGTACTTAAAGCTTTGTGAGAGCTATTTACAGTTACAACAAAATTTGATGGTAAAAAGTACTTGAATCTAAAGAAAGAGTTTCAGTGAAAATATGAAAGGATTGATGATGGTGAGTGATCTAATAAACGACTTAGTAAAGGATTTTAGTTACCAAAAAAGGCATTCATTGATTAGAGTATTCAATCTATAGAAAAAGCTTGACAAAACAACGTCAATTTAAAGCATTTTACAATTTCACACACTATAACTAGATCCCAATTTTATTGAAACAAACAGTAAAATTTCTAACGAACAAAAAACACTTGGCACTCGTGCCCTCAATCGCGTAGCCAACACTCAGCCAAATGCAACCGAAGCGTTTGCCCATCCAAGTGTACGCCAAGCCTATGCTGACTTTGAAATACACGCGCGTGCGAAGCTTTCAGTCCAGTGTTGCCAAGAAAGTGCGGTGGGTGAACGTGTGATCATGACCACGAAAAGTGACCACAATGACGAAACCACAGTGTCTTTCGAAGAAGCCCTGGATAAGACAGGTATGGAGGAGGAGGAGGAACTGAAGACAAAAGAAAAAATATATTAAAAAAATTTGGTGATGAAATTTTGTTTGTAATAGGAGATTATTTTAGGGTTTCTATTTAGGAATATCATTTGAATCAATCCTTTGTTTTCTAGTGTTACAGTCTTAATGAAGTTTTTACGATAATTTTCGTAATTTCTGCATGTCATAGGTATCGCTTGTTTTTGGGAAGTGTCCAAAAGTGTAGTTTTTTCTCGTTCCCAGTTTGTTGTGTAAACACTTTCCCGAGTAAAACTATGTGTTCTACTGTTGTATTGACGTCTCTTTCACTTTGTTTAACTTGTTTATTGAGGAAAATGAGTTTCAAAGTTTTGTTCACATTTTCAGGTCATTGCTCTGTTTTTATTACATTTAGATTGTTTTGTTTTTGTTCTTCTGAAAGTAATGCTTGTACGATTTCAAATGAAATTATTCGAATTCTTTCGTAGAATAAATGTACTTAGATTTGTGAATATTTCAGCTCTCGTTCTATTTGGATCATAATCATGAACTGATTCTGTGGAAATAAACAAACTAAACATTCTATAAGCAGACGGAGTCGCACGCAATGCTTGTAAATAAAAAGTTGATTAATGATATCACTGAAAGAAGTTTTTTTACAGCATTACAGCGGATTAAATAACATATTTTGAACTTGAACTTGAAGAAATTGGCCTTACTCAAAGGCATCAATTTGTTTCAATATATCTTACCAATTCTAGGCTATTACAATTTCTTCAAGTACTCCATCAGCTGCTTATAGAATGTTTAGTTTATTTATTTTTTATTTTTTTACTATTACTATTTATAGGCTCGCGTTTGACCACTATCTCACCTGATGGTAAGCGATGATGTGGTCGAAGATGGAGCACGCTTGCCTAGAAGTAACCTATTCACTCTTGACTTAAATACTCCCAGGTTGTAGCTATCAGGAAACACAGACTCCGTCAGGGAATTCCACTCCTTAGCTGCACGCACTATGAATGTGTTCCCAAAACGTTTTGTGCGTGTGGGTGAGATGTCCACCATGTACCGGTGGCGCATCGCCGTTCGTCTTGTAGTCCGATTATGGAACGGGCTTGGCGGAATCAAATTATGCAATTTTCCACAGAATCAGTTCATGATTATGATCGAAATAGAACGAGAGCTGAAATTCATTAAATAGATTTAGGTATTATATTGGTTGAATGAAGAAAGAAACAAAAGTATCTCACACTAAACTTAGTTCGCCCCGGGCTACAACTACCGACTGGCTAGGGTTTCAAGTGTAATATTGCTATTACCTAAAGCAATAGGGAATATGCACGAAAAAAATATTTATTATCTATACAGTTTATCTAAAAATATACACAAATAAAATACTAACAGTGAAAATAGAATCAAAATTTCTCGAAAAACAAACGAGATATAATTATTTTAAACAAATGTATCTGTCCCTCTCCCGAAAACGCTGTTTTCTATGGCAGCTGTATAGGCGCCAAGAACTTTGACGTCACAATTCATATCGGACTTCTCTTTCTAATTGTAAACTTTGAAGCTTTATAACTTCATCGCTGATGAAGGTATTTAAAAAATAATTTTATAATTGTTTATTAGAGTTAATAAGTATTTCATTTCGCAAATAAAAAAATCGCATGCATATTCCACTTTTTCAAATTTTCGTAACCTGGCTCCTATTTTCTAGAATTTCCTGTAAAAGAATTAGTGGTTTATCTTTAGTGTACACATTTCATACACCTCCAAAGCTGGCGGTTGGATTGTTTTCGTTCATTACTTTAACCCATATCTATGGTAAATTACAGGTGAATGTTATGTCATACTAGTTGACCCGCGCAACTTCGTCTGCTCCGCTCCTATTAGTCTTAGCGTGATAATAAATAGCCTATAGCCTTCCTCGATAAATGACCTATCTAACACTGAAAGAATTTTTCAAATCGGACCAATAGTTTCTGAGATTAGCGCGTTCAAGCAAACAAACAAACAAACTCTTCAGCTTTATATATTAGTATAGGTACATATGTATGCCCAGTAAAAGGTTAAAATAATTATTATAATCCTTACTTATAAAACAAATCTAGCCATAATATGTTTTAATACTGATTGGCAAATTTTTCTTTGTTTTTGAGAAAATTAACGCAAACATTGATTAGCAGAGAAAAGAGGCATTCTCTACCTTTTAATTTTTAAATAGAGCATTTGAATAAAGAGTCTGCTCTGTATATAAACTATCCATAAGGTTAATGATTGTGAATAAAAGTTATTGTCAAATACCATAAGGTTAAAATCATTGACATAATTATATTCTACTAGCTGTCCCCCGCGACTTCGCTCCCGTCAACTGGCTACCCCGCAACTTTCATAAGAACTTTCTCCTGACAATAACAAACACAACAAAAAAGATTTAGCGAAATCGGTCCAGCCGTTCACGCGTGATGCCATGACCAGGGGAAATAGGGATTCATTTTTATATATATAGATTAATTATGAAAATTTCTAAGATAACTTCGTAGGCTGGCCGCATACTTACGGTTTCCTGATAAGGAATTCAGATTCGAAGGCCTTACATACAAAATGTTCAACAAGGCGCACACGTCTGTATAGTTTCCGAATGGGAAAAAAACCGGATGTTTCTTTTATAAACAATCCGTGCATTCGAGTCAGAAGAACTGAAAATCGAAAATCTACGCTAGTGTCACGGTATTACGAATCTTAATTCCTTGTTGGAAAAACTGTTCGGAAAACTGGACATTGCGGCCAGCTCTACAATGAAATTAATATAGTTTTAGATAACATATTTTTGTCATATTGTTCATCATGGATCTTTTTTTTTCTATCCAGGCAACGGTCTCTACAACATCCTGCTAGTAATGACCTGCTCCCTCATACTCCTGGCCATCGGCGTAGACCTGTTTGGGTTCAGCCTGGTGGTGGCAGCCGCCTGCGACCTGGAGCTGACTGTCTCGCAGAAGGGGATCCTCACATCCTTGCCTTTTGTTGGTAAGTAGGCATGATAGCATGGGCAGTGTACGTTGCTCGCAGAACAACATTCTGGAGTAGCGACCGCGTACCGGGAGACGCAGCGTTGGAAGGCCTCCCACAACGTGGACCGATGATCTGGTGAGGGTCGCGGGAAGCCGATGGATGCGAGACGTACAGGAACGGTTATTGTGGAGACACTTGGAGGAGGCTATGTCCAGCAATGGACGTCTGCCGGCTGATATCATGATGATGATGAAGTAAGCATGCCAGAGGCTCCAAGGCAAAGTGCCATTTTATTAGAGACTAGTGGACGTCACGCGGTTTCACCCGCGTAGTTCCCGTTCCCGTGGGAGTACGGGAATAATATATAGCCTATGTTACTCCCTGATAATGTAGCTATCTAATGCTAAAAGAATTTTTCAAATCGGTCCAGTAGTTTCGGAGCCTATTCAATTCAAACAAACAAACCAATCTTTCCTCTTTATAATATTAGTGTATACTAGCACTTCGCCCGCGACTTGGTAGTACCGGGTAGTGTGTAAATTACTTGTTAATAAACTAAACCTAGGGCAGTTCGCTCAAACCGAACGTTTTTCTTAGAGTATTTTTATACCCGTTGTAACTTTTAAACGAAAGGTCCAATTTGAATAATTTCAAGTGTAATTTACATCTACATGACCAACCTTAATACAAAAATCACTACTATTCCATTTCACCCGGGCTATGATTGAATAATTTGAACAAAAAGCGGTCATTGTGACTTAACCATAATTGTTAGATATATACCCTTGCAGATTTTTTTGTAGATATTGACGTCCTCTATAAAACTGTAGTACATTACTTTGCTCTATTGTCAATAGTTTCCGCAGCGTACGCGATGTAAGTATAATTTTTGGTAAGTTTTTGCACACCTTGGGTTACATTATCGAAGTTTTCATACGGATCCCAAACTTTAAAAAAATATTCTATAGCCTATGTCCATCAGGGATAGTGTAGAATCGGTCCAGTAGTTTCGGAGCCTATTCATTTCAAACAAACAAACAAATCTTTCCTCTTTATATTATTAGTGTAGATGGCGAAAACTGAAATACCGAAATACATTGATATATAAAAAAAACCCAAGATGCACAGTCTCGAACAAATGCAACACTCGAAACTGTTGTCAAAAACTGACATGTATCAAGTGTCATGTGTGAGTTGTGTGTAGTTATACTGTAAACAATTTTTTTTTGCAAATTCAACCTTACACGGATCGATTAAAGTTGTTTTTACAAATCAGTTCAGTATAGCGAGCGATGCGAGATTGTTTGAAACTTGCGCATAATTATACATATTGCGCTTATTTTTTGCGGACGTTTTTGAGATGCTGAGTGTGTATCTTGGGTTTTTATATATCAATGCCGAAATATGAGGGATTGATTACCGATGTGACAATTCGACAGCGTTTGTCACTCCTATACATTTTTGGCGTTTGACAATCGCCTTCGCCACGCTACCGCTGACAAAATGTTACTTGTCTCTAGCCTCTGGCCATCTTGTTGGGATCATCATCATCAACATTTTATCTAAAAAATACAATCGACTTCCAAATAAAACACTGCAAATTATAAAATAACCTTAATTTCGGAAGTCGGTGTTTTTGGTTTTGCTTTGTGTCTTTGTTTTTTAACTCCTACTTCTGAAATTAAGGTTATTTTTATATTTCGTAGTGTTTTATTTGGAGTCGGTTATATATTTTTGTTTAAAAGTTTTTTTTTTTTACTTTTAAGTGGTATTACTTGGACGACGTCTTCTTCTACAGAGAAATTGAAAATAGCAAAAATGCTCATAAAAATAACTACTGAACTGAATTAAATTTTTACGGGACCAAATGGCAAGTATACCGCATCGAACTAAAAAATAATCACAGAAATCGGATCAGAAATCCCGAAGTAATCGGTGTACATACATAAAAAAATACCCACAAAATTGAGAACCTCCTCCTTTTTTGGAAGTCGGTTAAAAACTTCCACTGCTGGACATAAGTCTCCCCAAGTGTCGCCATAACGACCGGTCCTGTGAGTTTCGCTTCCTGTGGCTTCAGATGACCTAAATCGCCTAAATTTCGCCTAAATTTTCACTTCGACATGTTTGCAGAATCGCACTGCTGGTTTGGATATATCATCATTATCTGCCTAGCCTTTTCACATGGAATTTTATAAAACATAACATGATTTAAAAGAGTGTCGGTGGTGTTTCTTGCACGTTCTTCTCCATAGAGATCTCCGCTTTGGAACGTGCAAATAGCTTCACGTTTTTGACTGACCGACCTTGACATTTCAAAGTGCCTCTAAATGGTTTATTTGAAATAAATGCTTTGAATCGTTGAATCTTTGACATATTACAGTGTAGCCCAATGGAGCTGTATACTAGTGTTGTAAACAAATCGTCTGTTTGTCTGATCTCCGTAACCCATTTACTGGGTTCTTCGATGTTTCATGACAAGACTAATTATCAGACTTTTGGGTTTGTAACTACCCGTAACAACTTTCAAAAATCTACAAATGACTGGCACCAACTGCCTCAAGTGCTTTTCGAGGTGCAACTCCGACAGATCTAAGTCTGTTTATGTGTTTCGAAAATAATGTCATCACATCATTCTATTCTACTTTTTATATATGGCAAGCACAGCCGATGTTCAAAGTGGATTTGAGAAGCAAGTGTGCAAATTTTACTGCTGGAGAGAACTACGATTCCTGCAACAACAATTTAGATTCGTGAATCGATACAGTTGATTACTTGTTGTGTTAGTACAGGACTGAAACAAACAAAGAATGAAAATACATATACTTATCCTAACCCTAACTTCCTAACTAATATTATAAATGCGAAAGTAACTCTGTCTGTCTGTCTGTCTATCTGCCTGTCTGTCTGTCTCACTTTCACGCCAAAACTACTGAACCGATTTAAATGAAATTTGGTACAGAGATAGTCTAGACCCTGAGAAAGGACATAGGCTACTTTTTATCCCGGGAGTATGTTCCCTAGGGACCACGCGGGCGAAGCCGCTGGCAGAAGCTAGTATTGTTATAATTGTTAAAATATTAATATAATTGTATGTTACTTTGCGTGTTGAAATATTAGTTCAAATAGGTGTAATTGAGTTGAGCAGGCTGTTGCCAACCTTCCATGATGAAATAAACACTCCATGAATATACTGTTTTCTTGTAAACTTCTTAGGAAAACTCTGAGTACCAAGAAAGAGTCGCGTGTTACGGCTCGTTCTCGGTACTTATGAATATCTAGGAATACTTACCCACACGTGTAAATTTTTATACTTTTCTTTTATGTGCATGTTAAAATGGTACTTCTCCATACCAAGAAATGCAACTTCAATTTCCTCAATAAAATAGTCAGCTGCTGAACAATAACAAAACAATTGACTGTTGCGGTTAAAGCGGTGAAATCATAAGTCATTTATTAATTTGTAAAAATAGGTCATTGAAATATAAAAAACCCAAGATACACACTCAGCATCTCAAAAACGTCCGCGAGAAACAAGCGCAATATGTATAATTGTGCGCAAGTTTCAAACAGTCTCGCATCGCTCGCCATACTGCACTGCTTTATAAAAACAACTTTAAGCGATCCGTGTAAGGCAGAATTTGCAAAAAAAATTGCGCATCACTCGCCATACTGCACTGCTTTGTAAATACAACTTTAAGCGATCCGTGTAAGGTTGAATTTGCAAAAAAAAATGTAATATAACTCACACATGACACATACACGTCAGTTTTTGACGACAGTTTCGAGTGTTGCATTTTATGTTCGAGACTGTGCTTGGGTTTTTTTACATATCAATGACATAGATAGGCACAATAAATAATTGTTATAAAATTACAAGTGCGCTGTGTTATGCCAGAAGGCGTACAAATATGCATATGCATGAAGTTCTATTTCTGTTTGAGTTAAATTTCTTTCACTAACTCAGTATTTTTCCTGTTTCCAGGTATCCTCCTGGTATCCTACCTATGGGGATACGTGTCCGATACCAAGGGTCGTCGGTTCACTCTCGTGATTCCTCTACTGCTATCCTTCATCCTGTCCTGCATCAGCAGCCTGTCTCCTCATTGGCTGTTCTTGGGGCTTGTCAAGTTTCTATGTGTTTGCTTGTAAGTTAATACTTTTCTTTTGATTTTATAGTATCACTAGCTAACCCGCGCAACTTTGCCTGTGTCACATTTTTCATGAATGCTCCACTCCTATTGGCCGTAGCTTGATGTTATATGCCTTTCTCGACAAATGGGCTATCTAACAGAAAAATATTTTGACAATTCGAGCCCGTAGTTCCTGAGATTAGCGCGTTCAACCAAACAAACTAGCAAACTCTTCAGCTTTATAATATTATATAGTAAAGATAGTATAATATTTAATGTCAAAGTTCTAAAGTCATTTATTTTAAAAAAAAACGTCGGTTTTTTTATTGGTAAAAAAGTTTTTTATTTCACTTTTAAGTGGTGAAACTTGGACGACGTCATCTAATTCGCAGAAATTGAAATAAGCAAAAATGCTCATAAAATAAAAATACTGAGCAAAACTGAATCGAATTTTTATGAGACCAAATAGCAAGTAGGAACTTAAAAAGAATCACACTAATCGGATCAGAAACCTCGGAGTAATAGGTGTACATTAACAATAATTTAAAAAATGCCCGCCGAATTGAGAGCCTCCTCCTTTTTTGTAAGTCGGTTAATATGGCTGAGATCATAGCCTCGAGTTAGTAGCAGTCACGAGTATTTTTCTTTGGCACCATGTCCAGTAAATACCTGCCTCTTTTACGTAGAGCAGCTTCCTCTAATCACTTGAAAACAATATATTATCAAACACATTATCATTATAATCACTCTTTTGCCAACACGTCTTCTCGTCGTTTCTTCGTCTTCATATGCACTATAATACCTCCTGCGTGATTGCTCACACATATGCACTATAATATATTTCCTGCGTGATTGCTCCCACATATGCACTATAATACCTCCTGCGTGATTGCTCACACTTATGTACTATAATATCTCCTGCGTGATTGCTCACACATATGCACTATAATACCTCCTGCGTGATTGCTTACACATATGCACTATAATATCTCCTGCGTGATTGCTCACACACTTGTGCACTATAATATCTCCTGCGTGATTGCTCACACACTTGTGCACTATAATATCTCCTGCGTGATTGCTCACACACTTGTGCACTATAATATCTCCTGCGTGATTGCTCACACACTTGTGCACTATAATATCTCCTGCGTGATTGCTCACACACTTGTGCACTATAATATCGCCTGCGTGATTGCTCACACACTTGTGCACTATAATATCTCCTGCGTGATTACTTACACATATGCACTATAATATCTCCTGCGTGATTGCTCACACACTTGTGCACTATAATATCTCCTGCGTGATTGTTTACACATATGCACTATAATATCTCCTGCGTGATAGTTTCTTTTCTGATAAGACTTAACTTGACTCTGAAGAGGAAATTCAAGGTTTGGCTCTCGACTGTTTTCTCCTCCAATATTGGACCAATATAAGAGATATTTCACAAACTGAATAAAAAGGATGTGTACTGTGTCCCTATGTATTCCTTTTTTGATTAATAGTTGCCAAATTTGTGCCCTAGGGGTCTGTTGACAGCGATTAATCGGACAATTTTGAGCATTTTGTGAGAGTTCTACTGCTTATATGTTTAATAAATCATCAAAAAGGAAAACATAAAGACACAGTACATATTCTTCTTGTTCAGTTTTTGAAATATCTCTTAAATCGGTCCAAAATTGGAGGAGAAAACAGTCGAGAGCCAAACCTCGAATTGACTTTTTACATACAAAGTCTTGCCTCCAGCATTTCCTCTTAAGCTTGAGTTGTAACTTTCTGATATTTTAAAATGCTTAGTTTTAAAATTCCATCTTAAGATCCATGGAAAAATCCGCATACATCAAAACAATCAATAATATTGTCATCCTTTTCCACATTGCACGGAACATATTAATTTGACCCGTTTAATTGTGTGGAGCATACCGAGACACCGACTGGCTGGTTACCATACGAGCTTGTGCCTATTTCGCCGCCATTTGACAACGAATGTCAAATGCTTATTGGAGGGAAGGTTCGAGAAAACAGACAGTGGAAAAGTTTAGTCTTATGTTGTTGAATGAGTTGATTTTTGCTATCTCTATGGAAGTACCCCCCTAACATTCACTGACATACAAAACACATGAGTTTGAGAACAATTGGCTACATTTAGAAAATGTACCTACCTTTTGTCGCGCTAGATAGGCCATATCGAATACTGTGCGGAGCTAATAAATAACATGGCAATCCCTCATAAATTATTCTTTTATTTTGTATTAGATTCTTGAAGAGGCGTCAGTCATTAACTTGGAATACTGAAACGATTTTGATCGATTGTAATTTGTAAAAGAGTATTATTTGACGTAACTATTGAATGACCTTGTGTATTTCCTTACGACTAGTGGACGTCACGCGGTTTCACCCGCGTAGTTCCCGTTCCCGTGGGAGTACGGGGATAATATATAGCCTATGTTACTCCCTGATAATGTAGCTATCCAATGCTAAAGTAATTTTTCAAATCGGTCCATTAGTTTCGGAGCCTATTCAATTCAAACAAACAAACAAACAAATCTTTCCTCTTTATAATATTAGTGTAGACTAGCTGACCCGCGCAACTCCGTCTGCGTCACATTTTTAATGAATGCTCCGCATTTGTTGGTCATAGCGTGATGTTACATAGCCTATAGCCTTCCTCGATAAACGGACGTGTACGCGGCCTAAAAGAATTTTTCAATTCAAATCAGAAGTTCCTGAGATTAGCGCGTTCAACCAAACAAACGAACTCTTGAGCTTTATAATATTAGTAGGTAAAATAAATAATTTATCAATGTATTTGCTTCTGTTACAGTGCCTGTGCTGCTAACTCTGCCACCTACACCCTGGTCGGAGAGTCATGTGTCCAGCGAGTGAAGAACCGGTACATGCTGCTTATGACCTGCCTGATCCTGTTGTCTCCAGCCGTTGCTGGTGGTATGTGTCCAGCTTTACTTTCATTTTATAAGCTCTCTCGCCAGCAACTATAAGCCTAGAATTTTCTTAAAAATGTGGATTGATTAGATTTATCTAACAGGATTTGAGTTGAAGTAACTAACTAAATGGCATTAGAGAATGTTAACACTGCGGTGTATATTGCAGTTTTAGATCAGCGCCATCTCTTGACCAATGGCGGAACTAATGTAATTTACGCTCATGATTTCAAAAAGGGTGCTATTTAAATACTGTGTTTGGGAATGTGCAAACAGCGCCCTTTCAAATGATACCCCACATGCCCTAATAACCTCACTTCGAATTTTTAAGAATCCCTTTCAGTCGATGTTGCGAAAAAAATATAAACATTTTTTTTTCTTATTTGCATAATAGTTGAACAAACGTCATCTAAAACTATTCCAAATTTAATTGATAGCATTAGTAGTTCTTGAGATATCCAGCTGTGATAGATGGACAGACTTAGTCACACCATAAAGGTTCCTTTTTACCATTTTGGTACGGAACCCTAAAAATAGGAGATATAAATTTGTAACCAACAACTCTGGTCATAGGAAACGCGGAATCTACGAATAAAAATGAAAGTAAACAAGATTTATTTTCCCCAAAATTTAGAAAATCGTAGCATCTCACGTGCCTCTTACGGTTTATGCATTCTACGTACAAAACAGTCATACTAGGTAATGTTTGTTGTAAAACTGTATATTTCTACTAGTTGACCCGCGCAACTTCGTCTGCTCCGCTCCTATTAGTCTTAGCGTGATGATAAATAGCCTATAGCCTTCCTCGATAAATAAGCTAACTAAGACTGAAAGAATTTTTCAAATCGGACCAGTAGTTCCTGAGATTAGCGCGTTCAAGCAAACAAACAAACAAACTCTTCTGCTTTATATATTAGTATAGAGTAGTATAGATTACTAGCTGACCCACGCAACTTCGTCTGCGTCACAATTTTCATTACTGCTCCGTTCCTATCGGTCTTAGCGTGATGACATATAACCTATAGCCTTGCTCGATAAATGAACTATCTAAAACTGAAAGAATTTTTCAAATCGGACCAGTAGTTCCTGAGATTAGCGCGTTCAAGCAAACAAACAAACAAACTCTTCATCTTTATATATTAGTATAGATTACTACGTACAAAAATACAGTTTCACCTTGGCATTGAGTGAACCTTTTATCTCCTTTTTCATGTCGAAACTATTTTTACAAGTATGCTACAAATGTTACAGGTTAAGAAATTTACTGTAGTGAGAGGTCTAGTCCGGGTTTTATTGGAATCTTTTTTTTTTCATTAATAGCCATAGGCAAAGAGCAATGTATTTATCTCACTGTATTATGACTACAACTATCTCTTGGCGATAAAAAGTGTTAAAAGGGTACTTAAAGAAATAAAAATAGCACTCTTGTGTGTCACATCCTGGACTTTTAATAAATATTTGAAAGTAGAACGGTAGGTTAAAACCAGCCAGTACGACTTTCATACGAAGGGTGGTACGGATTCGGCTAATGGTACGGATACCATAAGCCGAAAAAAACACGTTTCTAGTATGGAAGCCCCCTTTCATTCTTAATTTAATCTGTGAAAATCTCAACTGTCTACCTATTTCGGTTCTTGAGATAATGCCCGCTGACAGACAGACGGATGGACGGACTGACATCGAAGACTACTAAGAACTGACATGAACCCTAAAAAGTGTCAACATGTGTAATTTATTATACACTAGTGTATTTACATTAAAATGAAGTGTATAATTAAAGTTTTATGACACAATAAAAACTTTTAACGTGGACGGAGGACTCACAAATGGGAAACTTTAAATTTTGTTTTAATAATGTAGAGTTCGGTAACTACTTAAATAAAGACTATATTTTTATGATTTAGTTACAAATGTTTTTAGTCTTTTTCCTGTACTTTTAGTGTAAAATGATATTACTTGCCTTTCATAGTTCTAGGTCAACGGGAACTACCATAATTATACATTTTGATTCCCTTGAGAGTGTCGAAATATACGTTTTTTTGCGGCATAAACGGCCGTACCTTTTTTTGCATTAACTTAGAAGTTTCTGTGTCTGTTTATCAAAGATTTTAAAACGCTGTCATCACCGTCATTTTTTGAGATTTGTTTTAACTGTCTGCGCTCTAGGTTTTGAGAAATGAACCTATTTATTTGTGATCTCTGGAGTTACCCCATTCTAGACATATCCTTCACACCAGTCCATCCAATAATAGGGAACATGCAATATTTCCATTTTTGTTTTAATTTTAAAGAACTCTATCTAGACCACCACATAAATAAGAAATGAAAACACTTTAATTTATTGCCAAAATTGATTTTTAAACCGACAGTTTAAATTTTCGCGCGATAACGGACGATGACGTCACTCCTGTCTGCTACTGGACAAGAACTGCCCTAACTCAAAGACAAAAGGTTGCCTTTTCGTTGTCATAACAGCAGTGATGCTGATTCTTGTTTTGAAAATACCTTCCGTTTCACGTTACTTTTATTCATTATTTTTGTTAAAAATCGATATTAACTAAAATAAAACGTTGCAATTGCCTTTATTTTATACTTTTTTATCATTTTATTTACAACATTCTCATATTTTCTGTATTTGCATGTTCCCTATTGTTTATTCATCCCTTACTCTGATACACACACAAATTCTTGCTCTTAATTATTCATTCATCCATTTTTTTCGACAAATTCGTTGTTCAAATCATAATCATCAAAATTGATATTCTATTAAAGTAATCCCAAAAATGTTCCTTTTCCAGTGCTCACCTACCCAACCCTCAAGCTAGAGTTCGAAGTAGAACTCTCCTGGCTGAACATCGTCTACAAACCCTGGAGGTTACTCATCGTGGTCCTCGCCTTACCATCAGGTCTTGGAGCCTTGGCAATCTACTTCTTCTGCGAGTCTCCCAAGTTCCTCTTCAACTCAGGAAGAAGTGATGAAGCTTTGGATGTGCTGAAGCATATTTATGCTATCAATCATAAGGGTTCTAAGGAGGAGTATACGGTAAGTGCTTTTATATATTGGAATTTTAGAACAACACTTAAAGAAAATATGACGAAAGTCCAGAAGGACGTGAAAAAATGTGGCCTATCTGTTATCATGACGTCTCAAGATTAAGGAAGCCCGCGTAGCTGAGCAAGACGAGAATAAAGAAGAAGTTTTAAACAACGCTTGATCGACATAAAAGTTTATATTAAACGCTTCTGCTTACATCTTTTCATACAGACATGACGTAAAATTAATGTTGATTATGTCTTGTTGAAAAAGGATCATAATGGGACATATGTAGTAACTCGAGCAGTTCCACACATGTTGTAAACGCATGCATTTGAACATAAGTAGTTCTCAAATTATCCACCAGGATAGGTAGTAATAGCTCATTATCTCCTCATCGACATCTGTTTAATCCATTTGTGCGTGCAGAGTGTTGAGATTAGAGCTACAAAGGAGGCAGCCACACGGACTTCCAAAGTTAGTTAGTAAAGGCGTTACTTTTCAGGGTTCCGAACAAAAAACGGAACCCTTATGGGATCACTCAGGTGTCTGTCTGTCCGTTTGTCACAGCCATTTTTCTCCGGATCCACAGGACCGATTCTGTTGAAATTTGGTGCACATATGGACTTTTGTGAACCAAATACGGCCGCGTTACGTAAATCATAAAATTTTTAGTGTGGGGTTCACTTTTCGGGGTCAAACTAGAAAAATTATAAAAGAAGTTTTTTAACAATATTATATCAAACAAAAGGACTTACTGTGAAGGTTTTAATTATATTTTTTTCATAATTTTAAAATAAATATTTTTGAAGTTATTCAAGAAATTAGACGAAAAATGACCATTCCTCCCTTATCTCCGAAACAACTGAGCCTAAAATTAAAAGAAATGGAGATAATAGGTCTTTACCTATAGATTACAGGAAAACCTATAAAAAGTCTAAAGTATTAAAATAACATGTTAAAAAATAAAATTCGTTCCCTTTGTCCGACTCGCACTTGGCCAGTTTTTTTTCGATAAATGTCACCTTAATCTTCTTCCTCTGTTTCCAGGTTCACTCCCTCTCCTCAGAAGGCTACACCGCCAAGAAGGAGATGTCCCTAATCCGGGCCATGTACGAGCAGAGCGCCCCCCTCTTCAGGCCTCCATACGTCTGGAGGAGTGCCCAGCTGTTCTACATCGTCGCCGTAGTGTACATCACGTGAGAGACAGGTTTCATATTGTAACTATGTACACTAATCCGATCATACTGCTGTCATTTGTTGATCTTTGACAGTAATTTGGAGGAGTGCGGAACAGAGAGTAAAGTCCCGCAATAGGAAAGATGCAAATACAGAATTTATGAGAATGTCTACACTAATATTTTAAAGAGGAAAGATTTGTTTGTTTTTTTGTTTGTATGTTTGTTTGTTTATTTGAATTGAATAGGCTCCGAAACTACTGGACCGATTTGAAAAATTCTTTTAGCATTGGATAGCTACATTATCAGGGAGTAACATAGCTATACATATATTATCCCCGTATTCCCACGGGAACGGGAACTACGCGGGTGAAACCGCGTGACGGCCACTAGTTGTTAATAAAATGATAAAAAAGTATAAAATAAAGGTAATGAATTAAAGTAACGTGAAACGGAACGTATTTGAAAATAACTATCAGCGTTTAGTGACGTCACTGCTGTTATGACAACGAAAAGGCAACCTTATGTCTTTGAGTTAGTACAGTTCTTGAAAAGTGGCAGACAGGATTGACGTCATCGTCCGTTTTCATGCGAAATTTTAAACTGTCTGTTTAAAACGCAATTTTGGCAATAAATTAAAAGCGTTTTCATTTCTTATTTATGTGGTCTATTCTAGATGGAGTTCTTTAAAATTAAGCAAAAATGGAAATATTGCATGTTCCCTATTGAAAAGGAAGGATCCTCCAACCAGACGGTTGTTGTGCCTGGCGGGCAACTGCCCGATAGTTGATATTCGGACTGTTGTATATTTTCAAATCGCACTAAACTCTGATGTCGCTATGCAGTATTTCGTGATAATAGTTCGCTGCTAGTTGGATAGATGGCATTGCGGTTCTTTTTGTTGCTATGTAGATTTGCTTCGTTGGTTTTTCTTGTAGTGGCATTGATGCCGCCACAGTCAGAATAACTGCGAAAGTCGAACAACTGACCTAGTTACTGGGTTTTTGAGGTCGTCTTTACGGGTAGTAAGAAGCCCAAAAATCTGACAGCCAACCAAGTTACTGTGTTGTCGAAGTCACGTAGGCAGTTGATCCGTGTAAAGAACAGGCACTGGATGGAGATCCAGTAAGAACAACTCCAATATACTTGGAAATAGGCTAGACCGATTAATTGTAATACTAACCTATGGTGTATCGGTGGAAACCAAAACACATATGAACTTAGAATATTTTAGGATTCGGGCGCGTGGAATTCAACTAATACCGAGTCCTAGGCGTAATTAATTACTTATTTTGTTAATTTTTAAGGTGTTTTTATTTGTATATTGCCAATAAACACAATTTTCTTTCTTTCTAATGTTGTAGTTTTCCATCAGCTAATGGGCATTAGTAATCGAATCAGTTATTTTAGAGTTTACATCTAACAAACAAACCATTTTATCTTTCTTTAATATTAGTGATAAGTAGCTGGACGGGAGTCAAAATTTGTTTTGTCTGCCTAAGCATGAACAGTTGGATAAGTGAATAAGTGGCTTATTACAGTTATGGTGTAAAATAAAGAGTAAAAATTATCTTCTAAAGACTGGGATTTTCTGCTGTAAGCGCTTGGCGGAAACATGCACATATACGGATGGTTCCCATTCAGAATATCATCAAAACAGGATCTTGGGGATTGGCACAAACGGAAAAACGCTTATGTGTGTGATTTTTAGTCACTGGAATCACAACAGCAAGAATATAATTTAAACTTATAACACGATGCTTCAGTATACTACTGCTTCTAACATATTTTTCATCGTTGACAGGAACAACAGCTTCCTAGTATGGCTTCCACACATTCTGAACGTGATCAGGCTGTCCATGGAGAGTGGCACCGCGACTGGAAACATCTGTGAACTGATTAGCATTAAGCCTAACCTCACTATGAGTAATTCTACTGAAGATATTGTGAGTATTAAAACGTGTTGATTATAAAGAAAATATTTTTATAGTTATCTAGATTTGCCGCCTTGTATTAAGATTGAAATCAGTCACTTCTTTTTTCGAGTCGATGATCACTTCCTTAGATTGTTTGGCGCCAGTGGATGGCTGCGTTAATTGCAGTATCGATGGCATTCATTAATTCCCTCGAAATATATGGCCACTTGGGGCATTCCAATGTGTGGCTCATGTTCTGAACAAGGGCACCGCATTCACATTGTGCGAGTCTACAAAATCCCATTTCGCCGAGTTGTGTTGGCAGCGGCCTATCTGAGTACGCAACCAATTGAGT
The DNA here is from genome assembly GCA_947578705.1 of Lacanobia wlatinum. Classification (NCBI taxonomy): domain Eukaryota; kingdom Metazoa; phylum Arthropoda; class Insecta; order Lepidoptera; family Noctuidae; genus Lacanobia; species Lacanobia wlatinum. Next base: position 4,645,096 of record OX388035.1, read on the forward strand.
GGCCTATGTTCAGCAGTGAATGCTTTCTGCTGAAATGATGATAAAGAATTTGTGAATTTTATAAAACAATGATAATCAATATTCCTTTTTTGTTCCAGACCCTAAAAGGCTGCACTGGAAAAATAGAACACAACGTAATCCTAACCCTCATCGCCTCTCAATCAGTCTTCGCATTCTTCAACTTCCTCATCTCGTACCTCCAAAACCGGAGGAGAGTGGTGCTGATCTGCATCCTCTGCCTCTCCTCAATCAGTGGGACCATGCTCAACCTGGTACCAGAACCGATCTCTAGTGTTTTCTTCTTCATGGTGTTCACCTGTACCTGCTTAGGAATGGGCATCCTGGCTTCGTATTTTGTGGATATTTATCCAACTTCATATAGGTGAGTGATGTTTTTATTTTGTTCATAAATGTTCTTGCAGTTTAACATCATGAACTATCTTAAAAAACGACCGAGTGCGAGTTGGACTCACGTGTTACGTTAAAACGTCTGTTAAGATTAAAGAACTTGAATTTGAACATGTGTGATAAATAAATAAATAGATAAATAAATAAATAAATAAATAAATAAATAAATAAATAAACAAATAAATAAATAAATAAATAAATAAATAAATAAATAAATAAATAAATAAATAAATAAATAAATAAATAAATAAACAAATAATGCCCGCGTGGTCCCTAGGGAACATATTCCCGGGACAAAAAGTAGCCCATGTCCTTTCTCAGGCTCTAGAATATCTGTGTACCAAATATCATTTAAATCGGTTCAGTAGTTTTGGCGTGAAAGCGAGACAGACAGACAGACAGAGTTACTTTCGCATTTATAATATTAGTAAGGATATAAATTCAAGTTCTTTAAACTTAACAGACAGTTGTGTTGCTGGGGAGTTTGTTGGCCACTTCTTCTTCCCAGCTAAAACACTAGGAAGTGGTGACGGGCTGGGCGATTTGGGGGACTGTCTTCATGTTAATTTTGACGTTCAAAAAGTGCTGATTTTCAGCGTAGTTTGAATAAATGCCTTTTGATTTTTTGATTTCGTGTCGGATTCGAAGCAAATCGTATGTGACAGACGGACAGGCAGACACATGAGTGACTCTATGAGGGTTTCGTTTTTTCAAATGGACGTTTGGAACCCTAAAACGTATCTTTTTATTCCGAAAATTTTTCATAAATTTTGGCAACCAGCTGTCGCCCTTGACCTTATAAATGTAATGAAGTACCAAATCACGCGATCAAAAGGTTATCCATTGTTGTTTTTACACACGCTGAAAGGTTTTTTCTGGGCATGTCTTTATCACATTTTCTAGATTATTACGCTGGGTCTCTAGAAATACGGATATTGTAGCAGCGATAGCATCATCGATCTACCATTTTCCCAACTATATTGGGGTCGGCTTCCAGTCAATCTATTTTACGTGGAGTGGCTCCACAACCCATTAACTGGGTAACATGGAACCTATTGGTAAGACTGGCGTCAGATTTTCTGGCTTCTGACAATCTGTAACGACTGCCAAAGATCTATGAATGACAGCCGGGACTAACGGTTTAACGTGCTTTTCGAGGCACGGAGGTTATGATAAGATGGTCACGGTATGTTAAGATGGTCACTTATCCACAGACCAACCTCGGCAAGCTTAGCCTTGAAGATCGGCCACGTGGCATTTCTATAGCCCTTGTCAAACATACATTTTAGACTTTTTGACAATCGTTATCCTTGACTTTGATTAGAGGCTCTACTGTTCATGTTTTCATATAACAACTGTTGTTCTTTCAGGGGTATGGCGAGCTGCCTCAGTATCATGGTGGGTCGGAGTAGTACGTTTATCGGCATCAACGTAGTCGGGAACCTGATCTTCAACCATTGTCAGGTCACCTTCTACCTGTGGTCTTTGCTTGTGTTAAGTAAGTACAGTTTAATATCTTAAATCAATCAGAGGGTCTACCACGAAAATTTTGACGTATAACGTAACGTAAGTGAAATTTTGCAAAACGAGTATTGTAGCTATGGTAAAATTTTACATTACGTTACTATACGTCAAAAATATTCGTGCCCTCTAATCTATAGTTTGGTATACATTCTCCGTGTAACAAAAACAACTCATCAAATATATGGCGGTTAGACATATTTCCTGCACAAAAGTTGTCAAAAAAGACGATTGTCCATTTTCTTCGCTTATAAGTTTACTGAAGATTGGATCTTGTCCAGGGTTCCAATTCTCCAGGATGCAGGTTTGGGGCGATTTGCCATGTAGGACGTATATACAGAAAAAGTTACAAGTTTTTACATCTGATAGATATCAAAATCCTTAAATTTGTTTATTGTAACAAACTATACTATAAACACTTAAAATAATATATCCAAAAATAAAATAAAATTCGTCCGCATCGCTGTCCACTGGAAGAGAGCCCAAAAGACTGGCGGCATTGCCACCTTGTATGGCAATGCTTATCCTCTGTCCGAGGTAAAAGCCAGCCCTTGAGTCACGCGAAGTGTCAACTAAGCGTTTAGAAAGATCTTTAAATAAGGCATGAGCACTCGGACCCCACGGTCCAAGAGTTTCAACCACAAGCGGCTCAAAAATATAATTGCCAACAAGGTTATTATATTTTCGACGTTTGAGGTTCTCAGCAGCCGCAGCAGCAGTGCACGACCGCACAGCACGACGAGCTAGGAAGATGGGATGGCGCAAGAGTATCGACACAAGTAGCGTCCCTTACTAAAGGCCTACCCACCTTCCATGGAAACAAAGATACCTATACTGTCCGGTCGCTGGCCATGTAGCACAAGATGTGAACTGGATAACTACAGATATTTTTTTTTTTTGTAAAAACAAATTGTTGATTGGTCCTCATGAATCTGAGTCCAGTTCGTTTACTTTAAACATTGGTTACACATATATTTTACTTTTTTCAGGTAGCGCAGTGGCAGCATGGTTTCTTCCACCAGACAAACCGGCAGTTCCCAAGCCAGATGCCGTGTAACGTAGATATGTAATGTGGTGGTGAAAGCTTTATATCTGTGATTTATTTTATATCGTAGGCAGTTGTGTTAGAAAACTTTAATGGTTGATGAAGTATTGTGAGATTCAAAGCTGAATAAGTGAACTATGGTGCTGAATTTAATATAACCATTCAAAATGGGGTTTTAAGGGCCGATTTTTCAATCGTCAGCTAACCTTTGACTGAGGAATACAAATGGCGGTTTGACTTATTTTCTTTATAAAATCTGTCATTTTATTCCACAGTTAAAAGTTATCCGACTATTGAAAAATCAGCCCTAAGAGTGTATCTATTTAGCAGTGGTAAAATTAATTGTTTTTATGTTGTTTTGTTTAAAAGAGAAAAACTCCTATCTACTGAGGGCTCAGCACGAATATTTTTCACGTAAGTAAAGAAACGTAATGTAAAATTTTACTTTAAATAATTAAAATACTCGTTTCGCACATAAAACTTATTTTTAAATTGTATACTATTTTCATTTTTTTTTTGTTGATATTAACAATTAAACTAAATACCTTTTAGTTTATAAATTAATAAATTTTGAAAATTGTGTAAATTTTTGGGGGAAAACTAGAAACTTAAAAAAAAGTTTTTCCAACTAACCGTGTGATGTACTTACCTATCAACGTGATGGTTACGAAAGTATTTTTTTTAACAATTTTAAATTAAATAGTTTTGATGTTATTCAAGAAATTAGATGAAAAATTACCATTCACCTCTCCTTATCTCCAATACTCCGGAGTCTACATTTTAAAAGACTACAGTTATTAGTTCTTTGGCTATAGATTACAGGAAAACCTATGAAGAACATGGTTTGAAAATAACATGTTACAAACATGAAACACGTTCGAAAATTTAGCCGGTCAGCAAATGGTCGTATATTTTTTTTTAAATTAAAACGAAATCAAACTCTGTTAAAGATTCTAATGATATTAATTAAAGGTTGTGATAGTTTCTCATTAAATTAATTAGCAAAATTATTAATCATTTTCTGTCTGACTGATATACAGTATAATCCGTTTATTATGACTCCGCCTATACTGACCAACCGCTTAATATGAAGTTCCATATAAAACTATTACTAGAAGGTTCGGGTATAATGACTTCGTTTATTGACATGTCGCTTATTATGACGTATTTTTTTTTACATAGCGTCGGGGATAGTGCGAATCCGCGAATCTACCATACGTAAAGTGTACGTATCTGCACTGCGTGTAGGTTTACAGGGGAAGGTTAAAAGTTATTTTTTTTTTATTTCAACGGCTTTTGACCTCATTTTTACATTTATGTGTTCTATTATATGTATTGTTAACAGAAATCTATTAAAGTTTGTATTGTATATTAGTAGAAAACTATTTAAGTCTACACTATATTGTATGGCTACATTTGTCAGATACGCGGAATTATCCAATGCTAGTTCCGCGGATTTGCACTATCCCCGACGATATGTTCGGTTACATGGAGTGACATGATTCGTTTGGGCTCCTTATTTTGATTGATCTGTCACTTTTGGTTGGATTTATTTAAAGAGACATACCATTTGTAGTATTTATCTCTATTACACCAAATAATTAAAAAAAATTGGAAGTTATTTATTTTCTAAGACTATGCTTTGTATGACGTCCGCTTAGTATGACGTCTTTGTCATTGTAAGCGGTTTCTACTGTACTTCAGTTCGAGGGATATTATTGAATTATATTTTTTATAAATCTTTATCCTATATATTATTTCGTAGATTTATTATTTTTTTAATTATGTTAAGGTTACTACTACATATATATTAGTATATGTTCTTAAATATATTGGTTTTCAATGTCAATCAATTCGTTTTGTGAATAATGAAATTATAAATTAGTTCATAATAATTTTAGTACTTGTCTACGTGCTGTAAAATATAAAAAATATATTTTGTCTTATATCCTGTTAATGTAGTTTTAGTAGGCCGTTTACTAAAAATAAAAGAAAATAAATTAGATAAATAATGTCATTTATTTAACTCTTTATTTGTAAAGCGTTATCTAAAATAATACACATGTCATACATTTACTAATTCACGTTTTAAACGTCACGTTATATTAAACGCGTTCATATATTTTTAATCACAGTATCAATTTGTGAATGTTTTTAAAGAAAGCTTAGCCCGATGTAGCAAACACTACATGATGAGGCCAAAATTCGATATTAATAGGTATAAATATTACAAATCATTACAACAAAGGCAACAAGGTTCATACCTTGCTGCCTTTGTCGGAAAGGCTTGCTGCCACGTCAGAAAAAAATCTTTTAAATCGTGAAAAATGATTATTTTGTTACAATTTAAACTTTAACACATACCGTCTTTATATTCGTGATTATTTCCACCTACGAAATTAATATTGCCAATTATATAAAATAAAAAAAGGAATAAAACTTTTTTTAAGAACTTGCTCGATCGCACTAACGTAAACGGCACTATGTACTAAACTGAATAAGCGCCATCTGCAGCATTGAAGGAGAACCTTTTTTCCATACCATTTCTTATCCATAGGCGACATTTTACGATAGCGCAATCGAGTACGTATAAAAACTTGCACTTGGCCCTAAGGCTGCCTGTCCATTGTCGCGAGGCAGCGGAGCGGAGAAACTGAGAGATTTTAACCAATTGAATGGTATAAAACTTCAGTGACTCACACTGTAGTTTTATACCATTCAATTGGTTAAAATTTCTCCGTTTCTCCGCTCCGCTGCCTCGCTCCACGGCAAAGGACAGGCAGCCTAAGACCGCAAAAGAATTTTCGCCGCGTCTGTGCTAGAAGCCTTCTCATTTTTCATTTCTTTCTTTTAAAAATACACACTACTAGTTTATTTTACATTATAATTTGATGATTACCTAAAATAAATACAAAATCCTTAAAAAATACGAGATCTTATTCTACTTATTCCTAATAATTATATTACACTATACTATTACAGTGATGGGACAAAACATTAATTGACTACCTAATTCCATGTCATTTATTGTTGCGTATTATATTCAAATTGTTGATATGTATGACTTTATACCGTGTTACTCAGCTAACGGGTTGCGGAGGTCTGGTAGGCAGCCGCTCCACGTAAAATACTGGTATTCAACTGAATCCGGTTTGACTGGAAGCCGACCCCAATATAGTTGGGAAAAAGTCTAAACAGATAATATGTATGACTTTATTTGATTTTTATATAACCTCACTTTTCAATCAATCAGTTTACCGGGGAGTTCTTTGCGCCACATCCTTTCCCCAGCTAAAACACTAGGAAGTGGTGACGGGCGGGCGTTCTGGGGGACTGTCTATATGTAGAACTTTGACGTTCGAGAAGTGCTAGCATTTAGCCTAAATTAAATCAATGATTTTTGATTTGACTAGTTTTTGCCCACGACATCGTACACGCATATCCCGTTTTCCCCGTTCCCGTGGGAATTTCGGAAAAACCTCTCTTAATGCTGCCCTATATTCCCCAAGAAAACTACATGGCAAATTTCAGCTTTCTGCGACCAGTAGATTCGGCTGTGCGTTGTCTGTCAGTCACTCAATCAGTCAGTAACGGAAGAATTTTATATATATTGATGATGATTTCCCTTCAGGTCGGCTCCCAGTCTGACCAAATGTAGTTGAGAACCGGAATTTTTCATATATCGACTGATTATTTGACCTCCAACCATGACTGGATAACAAGATACTCCTCGGTAAGACCGGTGTCAGATTTTTATGGCTTGTGACATCGTAACATCTTCCAATGACAGCCAAGAGCAGCGGTTTAATGTGATTTCCGAGGCATGCAGGAGTCTCAGTATAGTAGCCGGCACGAGTCCTGAGCACAGAGGAATACAGCAGGGTGATCTCGTCAATGACCACTATTTCACCTGATGGTAAGCGATGATGCGGTCGAAGATAGAGCACGTTTGTCTAGAAGTAACCTATTCCCTCTTGGCTTAAAGATTCCTAGGTTTTAACTATCAGGAAACACAGAATCTAGCAGGGAATTCCGCTCCTTAGCTGTACACACTATGAATGTTTTCCCAAAAGGTTTTGTGCGTGTGGGTGGGATATCCACCATGTATTGGTGGCGCATCGCCGTTCCTCTTGTGGTCCGCTGATGGAACAGGCTTGGCGGAATTAAATTATGCAATTCCGTCGCACACTCCTCAAAATGCAACCGATAGAAAACTGACAGGCCAGCAACGCGGCGTCGATGTTCAAGAATTTGGAGCTTCGACTCGACGAGCCTATCATTGCCGATGATCCTCTTGGCTCGTTTCTCAATTGACTCAAGGGCATCAAGGTAGTATCTGGCAGCTGGTAGCTTGCAAGTGCAATAGTAGATGAGCATTGGGCGACGAACCAATAACGTGAAGCGACAGAGCAGTCGTCGTCAAACCGACCAATGGAGTGTGCTCACGACTCGTGCCAGTTAATATACCTAATGGATGGATCCTCAGACCGTCCTCGGCAGGCGTTACTTAACCATGATGATGGACCTGTTCGGCTGTCATTTTTTTGCCAAGAGCTCGTTTCTTTAATCAAAGCTTTTATCTTATTTGATTCTTGAAAATTATAAGAAGGCATTAAGCTCTTAATAAAAACCGTTTAAATTTTGTCATGTAAGGATGGACTTACTTTGGCTATTGCGGTGTTGAAAAAGTGATTGCACTTTACATTTAATAATAACAATATTTTTTTGGACATCGGGACATCCCTTCCGTGGGCTTCCTTTAAGGTGCCTCTCTATTGTTCTCTCGTCTATTGCGAGCGAGCAAGGCAACGGACGGCAACGGTTACCGACATAGCCCGAAGGATCGCTAAACTAAAGTGGCAGTGGGCAGGGCACATTGCTCGCAGAACAGGTGGTCGATGGGGTCGAAAAGTTCTGGAGTGGCGACCGCGTACCGGAAGACGAAACGTTGGAAGGCCTTCCACAAGGTGTACCGATGACCTGGTGAAGGTCGCGGGTAGCCGATGGATGCGAGACGCGCAGAACCGGTCGTTGTGGCGACGCTTGGGGGAGGCCTATGTCCAGCAATGGACGTCTTTCGGCTGGTATGATGATGATGATGATGAAGGCAACAGAGCGGAGAAATGGAGAAATTTTAACAAATGGAATTGCATAAAATCTCCGTACCACGTGAGTCACTGACATTTTGATTGAAATGATTGGTTAATATTTCTCCGTTTCTCCGCTCCGCTCGCAATGGACAGGCACCCTTAATGAAGGTCATCCTCACCGAAGCTGTTCAAATCATGATTACAGTATGTACAACCCTTATGGTCTACTTTTACGTAATATTAAAGTTATAAGACACAATACTTTCATTATAACTTACCTAGATAAGGCAATTTGTGATTCGAGTTTCATTCTTGTTAAATATTTTTTTACATCTTATAAAAGGCAGTTTATTTTTGGTGGGATACTAGTCTGAGTATACTTGCTGTTTTTTAAATTTAATAATATCTATTGTATTTCTTCATGTGGTTATATTTAGAACCTATGGTAGACGCCAGATAAACTTGCAATAAAGTACATTAACCTTATGAGTCATTTTTCATTACTAGAGAATACAAAGGATCACGGTAGAAGTCGATTAAGGACAGCTTTATGTATTTCTTAGCTATCGCCCGCGGCGCCGCCCGCGAGAATGACCAAAAAAAAAATCCTATGTGTTATTCCAGACTATAATCTACCTCTGTGCCAAATTTCATAAAAATCCTTTCAGTCGATCTGACGTGAAAGAGTAACAAACATACATCAATCCATCCTCACAAATTTTCACATTTATAATATAAGTAGGATATTTGATATTAAGAAATTCAATAAATGTATGTGAGTTATCTAAAAACCTGTCGTGCCAGCGACATGAAGAAGAAGAAGAATGACAGTTATTACACATTTATCTGGCGCCAACCCTAGGACATGAGAATTTACTCCAGTTTCAGGGTCATCAAATCTCCATGTACCATCAAAAATTGTCTCTCAAATGCTCATTACATTATTTAGCAAAGTTAGTTGGATCCAATAGTGGATAGATAGTGGCAAGTATCATTATTATACGAGTATAAGAATTATACATCTGCTATAGGTACGGACGGACACCAATCACATTAAAATCATTTTGTCATCTCTACGCAGTCCATTAAAGTAAATTAATGTCTCCTATCAGCGTTTACTGAATTATTCTTGGCTTGACTACTGTCTCCTAAAGCTACATATACGTAGATATATATCGGTCTAGTCCTGTATTCTTCTCCAGTCCGAGGTCTGGCTCTTCTTCTGTCTTCTGACTTACGTCTTCTTTGTTGTCTTCTCCAAGTTTGATTACCATGATGGCACCGATTGATACTGTGGAATAATCATTGGGTAAGTTGCAATTGACTTCAAGCAGCTTTACTAAATAACTTAAAAAAAGAAAGAACATACAATCATCATGAGGCCTGTCATTTACTATTTTATATCTGTCATTGAAAAAGTACACAGTATGAATGCAGACGCATATATAAGTAAGGTAAACCAAAGAAAATATGGTTGAATTTGTGTGAATGATAAGGCTTGAAAAAGGAATACTGATGTAGGTAAGACGAGGGCATGCTGTGCCTTATTATTGTATAAAGAAACACATAATGAATTGGGATAAGAAGAGACTAATGCAATACAAAACGCTATAATACTTACACGCAAGCAAAGCTCCCACTGCTATGAAGGGTGCTGGACAGGAGAAGTCTAGTAGCGCTCCCACTGCCAGGTTTGATGCTACTCCACCAGCTCGGCCCCACCAGGCTCCCCAGCAAACACCCAGACCACTGGAACAGAGTGAGCAAGATGATGTAGATATTGTTCAAAACAATAGAGAGAAGGATCACATTCTGTAACCTGATATTGCAAATATTTTGCTCCTGATTTTGATGGCTAATGATAAATAATAAATCTTAAATCTTGTAGCGCGTTTTGCTGCAACGCTATTTATTTTATTACTCCTAAATATTCCGAAGCATGTATTAACTCAGATGAAACTTTTTAATAAGCTGAAATCAGACGAAAATTTTGAATTACCTCAACCTAGCCGGCAATGCATGCAGTAACAATCGTATCAACAGCACATTTCCGTTCAATGACGCTGCATTCAGCGCTGCAGCCGCTGCGACTGCTATCCTATTGAAACTGGAACAGGAGCAGGCTGTGGCTGCTAAGCATGCACTGGCGAGGGCACAAACTGCTGTACAAGCTATGGCTGCCCGGCGAACTCCAAGGGCACCGCCTCGTGCGCATAGGATTGCACAAGCAGCATTGCCGAGGACACAGCAAGCACCGACTATGAGGCCTGAGGTGAATACCTGGAAAATTATAAAAATCTAGTTAAATAAAGTTGCGATTTTGGTCTTTTAAATCTATGTCATAATGAACAGGGTTTTGATGAAAATGGAACAAATCTAAAAGTACATCCTTTTAATCAACACAAGAGTTTTCCGAATCGTTCTATAAAATGATTTCTGAGGTTAGGAACATAAAATAATATATCCGAATTGAGAACCTCCTCGTTTGAATGACGTCAATCAGTAGCCATGATTGGATGGAACTGAATGGAACTTCAGTCAAATGGAAAACAGTCTCCATTGTGTCCCCTTTGACGTGACATATTTGCAATCCCAACTTTTGGATTACTTAATCGGTGAGAACGTTATTTTCAATTAATCCACGGTCTGTTAACTTCAAAGTCAAAGCGTTAACTTATCATCCTCCTATGCGGTACTCAACCAAAAAGAGGAACCTTTTATCCCGCAGCTAATGAGACAAAAATTAACGTGGATAATGAATTCATTAAGAGGAAATGCTGGTGGCGACACTTTGTATGTCATAATTCGAGGTTTGGCTCTCGACTGTTTTCTCCTCCAATATAGGCCGAATAGTGTCCTGAGGATGATTGGCGAGAGAACCGATACTGTTCTGCTGAGTAAGTTCACTGAACTCCATGTGTTGCGGGACCGGTGAGCCTACTGTGCAGGGGTAGACGGTTTCTAGTTTCTTCTTTTTAATTAATAACATTAGTTATAAGCAGATATCTGTTACTAACCACCTTGCCTATATATGGACATTTTTTTTTTGTCTGAAAAATTTTTTTTTATTGGACCTATTTAAAAGATATTTCACAAACTGAATAATAAGGATATATACTGTGTCCCTATGTTTTCCTTTTTGATGATTTATTAACCGTATAAGCAATAGAACTCTCACAAAATGCTCAAAATTTTCCGATAAATCGCTGTCAACCAAAAAAGGAACACAGTATACATCCTTTCCATTCTTATTCAGTTTGAGATATATCTCTTACATCGGTCTAATATTGGAGGAGAAAACAGTCGAGAGCCAAACCTCGTATTATGACTTTTTACATACAAAGTCTCGCCGCCAGCATTTCCTCTTAAGGGCATTGTAAAAAAGAAAACGTGAATATATCTCAACAATCTAAAAATTAGTATGCTCACCTCCTGATCGATAGTAGCATCACAGGTACTGCTCTGTCCAAAATGATCATCATAGCTGGTGTCATTGAACCCAGGAACAGGGATCTCCTTGCCATAGGAGTCATACTTCAGGTCCTTCCAATGGGTCGTCGCGTTGAAGAGTCTGGCGTTTTCTGGCTTAGCCGTTGACGCTGTTAGCTTGCACTCTCGACCCTGGATGCGGAGGAGTAGTTCGGGGATCCACATGTTTAGGCCGAAGCCCCTGGTATCATAAGAAAAGAAAAGTGAGTGATTTAATCATTGTTGACTAGGCCCGACAATGGTGTTTTGCAAATGTAAGTAGTATATAAGGTGACTTTTAAATTCATGGCAACCTTGTTGAGGATGAAAAACTCATAAATTTTAACAACTAAACAGTATATTTATGTTCGTGAACCTAGTGAACGCTGTTAGATTATATTCACCTTCTGAATGATTGCTAATGAACTAAATGTGATTCTTTTCTTCTCCAACCCTTTCCCAAGAAAACATTCTTCTATAAACAGTTACAGCTTATTATATCTTTAATGATTTTAAACTTACGCTGCCATATTAGCGAAGAACATGAAGAGTATCAAGCTAGACTTGACAGCGTAGCTCCTGGAGACAAATGTCTTCAGGTCCTTGATGACGCTCAGGAACAACATCTTGGTCCTGCTCTCCTCGCTACCCAGAGTCTTTCCCACAAACACATCGTCTTGAATTAGTTTCTTTATCTAGAAGTAAACAAACTCGTATTGTAATAATAATTATGAAGTATTGCTAGGTAGTATTTAGTTTTAGCCCTTTTACCAACTTTTTTATAGTTAGCGTAATATAGCTTCTTTCATATTTCTTTTCACTCACAATGGGCCTCATCAGTAGGGTTAAAGTCACCCAAAGGGCAATGGAGAGGGCAACGCTCGGAGTTTCCTTGCATGATCGAATCAGATGAGACAATGGTGATATCCGCAAATGAACCAAGGTTACCGATATAGCCCAGCATTAGGAGGAGGCCTATGTCCAGAAGTGGACGTCTTTTGGCTTCTTCTTTTCGAATCGATGGTCAACTCCCTAGATCATTTGGGCCCAGTGAGTGGCTACATTAATTGCAGCATTGGTGGTATTCATCAAATCCCCAAAAGTACAGGTGTATGGGCATTTGAGGCACTCTAACATGTGGCTCATATTCTAAAAAGAGGCACCGCACTTCAATGTGAGTGCGGTGCCTCTTCTCATTCAACGGGTTTATGAAACCCCATTTTGCCAAGTTATGTTTGCAGCGACCTACCTGGGTGCGTAAACGGTTCAAAGCTTTTCAAACAGGCCACCGCAATTTACTACCTGAGGCAACTGCTCTTTGGGTTTCATAAAATCGTGAGGCGGTGGATACTTGTCTTCGACTGATTTATCTTTAGTCGACCTTTCAGTAGATGACTATGTAAAAAGGTCACCCCCTTTCTAAAAATCTTTCACACTCCATTCCTCGTCTGTTTGATCTGTCCTTTAACAACCATTCACATTCACAATGCTCAATCTTGTCCTTACTTTGGTTCGTTCCTCAAAGTTCTGAGTTGAGCTGCACGATAACTGACAAATGCTTGCACTGTCTGGACAAGCCCACTCCAACCTGCGTGGTGTTTCCCTCAAAAGGCCACCTCAGACGTTAACGTACATGGTTTTCATATGTTATTGGCGATTGTATGGACTTCAAAAGAGACTATGATCTATGAGTTCAAAAAAAAAATTGACGTGTAAAAGAGTTACTTGTAACTTGTATTTGCAAAATAAATATCATTTACTTATTATTTTTTTAACTACCTTTTGCCCGCGACTTCGTACGTTTCCGTAGGGATTTCGGGAACTCTTCTTTGTACTCCCCTACACTCTCCAATTGCCAATTTTAAGCTTTCTACGACCAGTAAATAGTTTCGGCTGTGAGTTGTCTGTCAGTCACTCACTCATTCACTCAGTAACGGAAGAATTGTATACATTAGGATATTTGTTAAAAAAATAAACAGTTTTACATCGATTACACTTTTAGTGCCAAGCACTCAACATATGGGTCGAACAATAATTCGTTCGTATGCCAACAACCCGCATCTGAGTCGTTGTTTTAAGTACGTAGCTATAGATGACTGGTGTTCATGCGCGGGTTGTGGGCACACGAACGAATTAAATTATTGTTCGACCCATATGTTGAGTGCTTGGCACTAAAAGTGTAAAAACACTTTTGCACTTGGCGCTAAAAGTGTTAAGATACCTGAATATTTGGTTCTTATTCTTTACTTCTTTTTGACTGATTTGTACTTCTGTTTTCTATAAAGTTTTCTGGGAAGAGATGGTGTGAAACTATTACCGAGGCCATAAGTTGGACTTATTTTATGATGCGCAGTCACTCAGGGTGTCTAACGAGCTCCTGGTCTATATTTACCTTATAATCAGCACTGCCCCCATGATTGACCTTATAAATAGAAGCCAGGATCTTCAGAGCCTTCTCACTCCTGTTGGTATCTGACAGCAACCTGGGGCTCTCTGGAAGGTACAGCACCCAGCCTCCAGATATGAACCCTGGGATGCTGGAGAGTGCCAGGAATAGTCTCCAGGAGTGGATTGGCAGGAGGGTCTCGTAGTTAGCCATCTTGAATGGTATCACCAACCAAGCGATGCCTGGAAGAAATAAAAGAAGATTTTTTATACATATATGTATATATATTAGGAACGACACGGCTAAAGTTATATGTTTTAGTTTAATGTTTATGTTACAGATATATGAAATTCAAGGAATTTGTTTTTATTAAAATAACATAATATTATTAGTACATTTCGCACGGAAGAAAGCGTTGGTGATTAAAACATAGATTTGTAGATATTCAAAATATTGCGCTTCCAACAAGGTGGCTTCCTATTAAAGATCAGCTTATAAATATTAAAAAAGCCGGCGAAGTACGAGTCGAACTCGTACGCCAATGGTTCCGTACTATAAACCTACCTAAGAACCTTAAGAGATCTATTATATTTTTTCTTGGAATTGAGCGTTTCACTCTAGTTTTAATGTGTGATTATGGCTTATATATAGACACAAATTTAAAAAAATATATGGGCAAGAAAGTTTGATTCTTTTTCTTGGGAATGCTTTAAAAAAATATTTCAATTTGTTTACGTAAATTAGTAAAAACCTTGTCTGTTCAAAGGATGTTTCATAAAATTTTACTTTAGGCATCTTTTGATGCTTTGTTACATCGAAGATATAAATTTAATCTTTATTAAATAAATCTTTATTATTTTGTATCTTCTACTTTGAAGTGCTTTATTCAATTTATTATGTTTCATACATAATTTATTATGTTTTATATAAACAGAGAGTTACTGATAATTTTTCGTCTGAATTTTTTTTTTTTTTTTTCTATGAAAATATAATCCACATTCAAACAAAAAGTAACTAATAACTAAGGTTACTATGTTACCTTGCTTGAAAAAAAGAATGTCTCTAGTTTAAATGTAAAATAATATTTTTAAACAATTGTTGTATACAGCGCTACAATCATTATAAACACGGTCTACGGTCTGGGCCAAGCGCTCGATTTTGTAATAGCGCCCTTAACTTTTAGGTGTTTTTTTTTTGTTGTTGCTGCATTAGAAACACACATTCTATGAAAATTTCATTTTTCAACCTAGTAGGTACAGTTCAGGAGCCCAATTCTCCAAGTAGGTACGGTCATGGTGCAATTGTTATCGGAGTTAGAAAGCACGGAGACTTTACCCTTCGGTCCCAATGGCGGCATCAAAATTGTGGTATTTTCTCACCGTATGTATTCTCGCGGTCGGCCACATAAACGGATACAGTTTTCATAACAGGTACCTATGCATGTAATTTTCTTAGCTATTCTCACGACTGTGATACACCATTAGAAAATAAAACTACGGGGTTCACTTATGAAATCACGGTTAGTGATTTATCCCAATACATAAAATTCTTCCGTTACTGACTGGCTGAGTGACCGACAGACAACGCACAGCCGAAACTACTGGTC
Organism: Lacanobia wlatinum; assembly: GCA_947578705.1. Classification (NCBI taxonomy): domain Eukaryota; kingdom Metazoa; phylum Arthropoda; class Insecta; order Lepidoptera; family Noctuidae; genus Lacanobia; species Lacanobia wlatinum. Next base: position 4,660,620 of record OX388035.1, read on the forward strand.
GTAGAAAGCTGATATTTGGCATGTAGGTTGCTTGGGGAGTGTAGGGGAGCACTACGAGAGCATTTCCCGAAATTCCTACGGGAACGAGAAACGGAATAGGCGTGGACGAAGTCGTGGGCAAAAGCTAGTTTTCCATAGTAACCAAATTCTGTGTTAATTAGTTGCTACAACTTGTAAAAAAATTCGTTGACATTTCAGCAATTCGCGCTAAGCGTTTCCAAACGTCTTTTATAATGCGCACAGCAAAGGAGTGGAACTCTCTGCCTGCGTCTGTGTTTCCGAACGCTTACAACCCTAATCTCTTCAAAGTTAGAGTGCACAGGCTCCTTCTGGGTAAGCTCGCTCCATCGTCGACTTTGTCTCTGTCACCTCTGACCTAGACTAGAGTCAAGAGCAAACCCATATCAAATAAAAAAAAAAACATTCACGGACGGTTTCTATTCAACCTTGACGCGTCAGCCAGATATAAAGAGCCGAACTACTTGAAATTAGTCTCTTAACAGCCACAGAGAGGCATTTGAAACCAATATCCAATCAATTGATTAATTGTAGGGTGTGGCTTGCTTAGTGCCTATTGGTTAAAAGTAATTCACTGAATCAGTAGAAACACTGTCATTTAAGTGACAAAAAGTCTACCAAACCTCCCTTGATTATTTTAGACCTCCACAACCCATTAACTGGGTAACACAGACTGGAGTCAGATTTACTGGCTTCTGACAATCCGTAACGACTACAAATCTACAAATGACAGCCGGGATCAACGGCTTAGCTTGCTTTCCGAGGCACGGAGGTGTCTCGTTATGTTAAGATGGTCACCCATCCACAGACCAACCTCGGCAAGCGTTACTTAGCCTTGAACATCGACCTGTGTGGCTGTTATTGCTCGTGGCTAAAAAATTACAGATAGGCATGTACAGATATGAGAGAGACACACACACACACACACACACACACACACACACACACGCACACATTTGTGTGCTGAAGTATTAAAATAAATAAATAGGCGCTTGTAAAGGTTAAATAACACACACACACACACTACAAACACACACACACACACACGCGCACACTAGTTTTTATAAGCGTTTTTCCTGTGCTTGTTGTGAGTTGTACAATATAGTTTATAATAAATAAATAATAATAATAAACCATCTATTTGGCAAATCAAAACTCTAACAAGATCAATATGATGCCTAGACACATGACTGACCGTCCCTAATCGAATTAATTTCATCACAATACTTGCTTTACGTCCGACTGCACAAACATACAGACCATTTAACAATAAAAGTTGCATGCATTCAGTTTTATTGAATAAAACACTCTGTATTGGATTATGCAAAACGTTTCTGATCGCGGTGATAGATTCCTAGCGACTTGTTATCAAGATCGGACCTCGGCAAACTAACGGTGCTTGAATACTGTCGTCGATACTGATAGACGATAGTATTCTGACGATAGAATTTCTGGGTTTTGGCTATCGCGTAACGCAGTGGTTGCTGTATGGTGTCGGCCGGTGCCGTATGGTGCCGTAAAAGAATAATACCATCCCATCACTTCGCCGTAAGAGGCGACTAAGGGACTCACCAGAGAATGGGCAGCAGCGTTTTCTGTAAAAATCAACATCATACACTGCGGTCGCCAACCCGCCTGCCAAGCATGGCGATTATGGCAACCCCCCCCCCCCCTTTTGGGGAAGGCCTATGTCCGTCAGCAGTGGACGTCTTTCGGCTGATATGATGATGATGATGATGAACGCAGTGGTTACGGATAGCCAAAAATTCTGACACCAGTCTTGCTAAAAGGTACTTTATTACCTTGGGAATGCAAAGAACCGGGATTCCCGGTACTTTCGATACTTTTATTGGCTATTAAAGTATCGAAAGTACTGGGGTTCTTTGCATTCCCTAGTATCTGGCACGTGGAGGTCAGACAGGCAGGGCAGATTTATTGGCTTGGCAAATGTAGTCAGAAACAGTTACTGAAAACCTAATCTAATTTATAAAAATGTAGCGTCACAGTGTTTGTTATCGAACTCCTCCGAAGGTCTGAGAATAAATAGGTCGTAGGCATTTTTTTAATTTGTGCGGCAAAATAACGTTTGCCGAGTCAGCTAATTATTTATATGTAATAAGTACCATCTTTGAAGTACTGACTTCACTTCAAAGATGACAAGTCAAATTGGAATTCTGACTCCCAAAATGAAAATGACCTGAAATACCCCAATTGATCTGCCCAGCCTGTTCCCAAAATGTTTCGGTCGACTAGATGCAGCTACATGGAGCGACTGTATATCACACCTCAACAACCCAGTAACTGAGTAAGATACCCCTAGGCAAGACAGATTTTTCTGGCTTCTGACTACTCTTAACGAACTGTCAAAGACCTTCAAACGGTAACCGGGTTCAACAGCTTAATGTGTTTCCCGAAGCAAGGAGGAAGCTTTCTTGTATATAACAGATGGTCACCCATCCTTACTTGGACCCATGCGGCTGTTATTGCTTAGCCACGAGCAATAGTAGAACCCCCAAGGAGTTAAATAAAGACCCACCTACAATCAGTGAAAGTAAAACCACGGAACTTTTCCATTAGAACAAGTAACTACTTATTACCGATACAAAAAACTTCCACTAGGCAGTAAAAAAATTTAGGTTCAACACTAACTGTTACAATCGGTTTCTCCCATACGGAACTGCCAACACGCTTTAGACTAACAAATGTGTAACACTGACCTATGATTGGTATGTACATGTATGATTAACTATTGAGTCGCTGGGTCATCGGTTCATCTGTCTAGGTGTTTGTCACAGTGTAGATAGGAACAGAAGGATCAATTCGTGTGAGGAGCGAAAACAGGCGCACACACAAACGTGTATTTGCGGCGATCTTAAATGACATCTATTCTAGTATAGTTAAGAGTTAAAACTGTTTGTTTGTAAGAGGAAGTATCTGGATGAAACGGGATTTCTCTAACGACTTTTTTTTAATCAGAGTTAAATGAGCCCTTAATTAAAGTTTCACCGGCTAAATGATAACAGATACTGATATTTATTTTGCAAATTGATAAACTAGACTAAATGACCGAAAAGAAACACCGAAATAAACTCAGAGGTCAAAATCTCTTTCCTGGTCCACTGATCAGTAATATAGTATTGAGTCTTGACACCAGTCTTGTCAAGAAATACCTTGTTACCCAGTTACTGGTTGTGAAGCTCTGGCAGGCAGCCGCTCCATGTAAATACTGGTATTCAGCTGAGTCCGGTTTGACTGGAAGTCGACCACAATATAGTTGGGAAAAGGCTAGGTAGATGATGAGTATTGACTAGTGTAATTTTATGCAAAAATATTCAATGTACAGACACGGCTAGTTTACGATTTTATTATATGTATATAGAATAGATATAGAAGATAAATTAATATCATCTTTGAAGTTCTGACTTCACTTCAAAGATGACAAGTCAAATTGGAATTCTGACTCCCAAAATGAAAATGACCTGAAATACCCCAATTGATCTGCCCAGCCTGTTTCCCAAATGGAATTGTACTTTTTATCCAGAAAATGCACCTTTCTATGAGATAAGGGCACGGTGACCATATGGAAGTGCTGTAGAGGCAAATAAAAATTGGCAAATGACAAGTCGACTAATGCACTTGCATTCGCAATACAACTACGCATGTCTACGTCTTCGTTTTGACATGTTGTACAGAACAGACCTTCTGTATCTTTGTATTCTGTGTCTATAGCCACACTGTTATTAAATCTAGGCTTTCGGAGTAAGTACCGGTTGGATCCGCTGACCTCACAAGGTCCTGGATCTAATCTTTCAAGAGAAAGTGTTGCGTTTTTTGTCGATGGGTACTTGTCTTGTAGGTATTTACCCAATGAGTCATGGTAGGATTTTTCCTATACCTCACATACACTCTTCCACGTTAATATTTAACCTTGATATTTTACTTTCATGTACACGTGCCAGATGTGACCATTAATAATCCGTTGTCCAGAGTAACAAAATTTAAGTACCTGGGTCATTGGCTCACTCATGATCTGAATGATGACCTGGACATAGAAAGGGAACGCAGAGCGATGGCTGTCCGAGGTAATATGCATCCGCAGATTTGCACGTTGTACGACGCAAGTCAAAATAACCCTTTTCAGAGCATACTGCCAGTCTTTTTACACGTGCAGTCTGTGGGTTAGGTATACGCTGAGGGCATACAATGCCTTGCGTGCATAACAATGTATTCAGGATGCTGTTGGGTCTATCACGTTTTTGTAGCGCTTCTGGGATGTTCACCGAGGCCACGGTTGATGGTTTTCATGCCATTATACGGAAAAGGTGCGCTTCTGTTCTCAGTAGAGTACGTGCTAGCTCCCACAGCGTCCTGAGTGTATTGTGTGATAAGTGGGACAGCCCCATGCTGGCTCACTGGATACGGCTGCACAAGTAGGTGCCAGTTTTTTTAAATTTTGTATGTTTTGTACTAACATTAGGTTAAGACTTTTACTAACAAGCTATGGATTTTATCTGCAATAAATCTTTATTATTATTAGTCTTGCATATACAATTTAAGTCATTGATCAGTTCACTTTTACATTAGATGGAAACAATTGTTCACGTTTCCAGACGGCTGGTTTATGTTTGCTATAGGATCAGCAAAACCATTTAACTTTGAGCTTCTTTTCCCACTGACTATTTTTAACATCCAATGAGCTCATTACTCTTTGAGTTCCGTAGCTAAATAGCAGCATCGGTATCTTATTTTCAGAGTTCGGTGCCCAAGGGCCAACGGGACCCTGTTACTAAGGCTCCGCTGTCCGTCCGTCAGTCTGTCAGCGGGCTGTATCTCAAGAACCGTATACGTAGACAGTTGAAATTTTCACAGAGTGTGTATTTCTATTGCCGCTATAACAACAAATAATAAAAATAATTAAAGGAGTCTCCCATACAAGAATCGTGTTTTTTTCGTTTTATGGTACGGAGCCCTTCGCGTTCAAATCCGACTCGCGCTTAGCCGTTTTTAATAAACGCGTATACAAGTAAAAGTATTAAAACTTTATCTATACTCTATACTAATATATATAAAGCTGAAGAGTTTGTTTGTTTGCTTGAACGCGCTACTCTCAGGAACTGCTGATCCGATTTGAAAAATTCTTTCAGTGTTAGATAGTCCATTTATCGAGGAAGGCTATAGGTTATATATCATCACGCTAAGACCAATAGGAGCGGAGCAAACGAAGTTGCGCGGGTTAACTAGTTATAAATAAGACATAATAATTAATACACTTACCAGGCAATATCAGCCACGCGACTACAAAGCTCATCCCCACGACACTGAGATACAGCTGTCTCTTTTTAGGTCCCACCAGATCTGACAGATACGAGAACACCAGCGTTGCAGGTCCACCTGGAGGAAAACAAAAGAGTTTAATGACAGGACAGTAAGCAGATCAAACCACCAAAAAGAAATCTTCAGTTTAAGTGGAAATGTCGAGGTCGCCAAGTTCACTTAGAACTTTCGGATCTGTAAAATAAAAACAGATGCTTTCCATAAAAAATATTGTGGTAGTTCTTTCAATCCTCAAAGAGCTTAATTTTTAGGGATCCGACCCGACGTCTAACCAAAGGAACCCTATAACGTACTAAGCCTCCGCTGTCCGTCCATCCGTGCGTCCGTCCGTCTGTCTGTCAGCGGACTATATCTGAATAACCGTAATAGGTAGACAGTTGACATTTTCACTGAGTGTGTATTCTATTGCCGCTATAACAACAAATAAAAAATAAAAATAAATTAAAGACTTCCATACAAGAAACGTGCTTTTTTAGGGTTCCGAAAAAAAAACGGAACCCTTATAGGATCACTCGGGTGTCTGTCTGTCCGTCTGTCACAGCCAGTTTTCTCCGGATGCACTGGACCGATTCTGTTGAAATTTGGTACACATATGGACTTCTGTGACCCAAACACGGACGCGTTACGTAAATCATTAAACTTTTAGTATGGGGGTCACTTTTGGGGGTCAAACTAGAAAATTAAAAAAAAGTTTTTTGAACAATATCGTGTGACGTATCGAATGAAAGGGCTTACTCTGCGGGTTTTAAATATATTTTATTCATAATTTTAAAATAAATGGTTTTGAAGTTATTCAAGAAATTAGACGAAAAATGACCATTCCCCCCCCCCCCCCCTTAGCTCCGAAACTACTGAGCCTAAAATTTTGAAAAAAATGGAGATAATAAATCTTTACCTAAAGATTACAGAAAAACCTATTAGAAGTATGTAGTGTTAAAATAACATGTTAAAAAAAATAAATTCGTTCGGAACCCTTTGCACGCGAGTCCGACTCGCACTTGACCGGTTTTTCCTTCGATTTGTTTACTGTTTTGCACACTGATTGAACTCACAGTACCTATTACACCTGGCGATCAAATTCAAATTAATTTGGTTTTCCGCTTTTCTCTAATAGCGCTTACAGACTGATGAAAGGTTACATGAAACGTTCCTCCCCATAATGATGCCGCTGAGCCGAGGCCCGTACCCCACAGGGGGTGCCCCCAGCGAGCGGAGTTGTAGGTTTTTAAGTATTTGTTGCCTTGGCTGGGGGCTTTAGAGTCATATCTGAGGCCACCACAGGCTAGCGCGGTTGAGCAGTGACCACCCGTAGAGAGGTGAACTGCGAGTGGTCCCGATAAAAAAAAAAAAACATGAAATTAAAAAATTCGCCTGCCTCCGCGGTCGAGTGGTTTAGGCCTTTTCTAAACTGATATTTATAAACTGACCTATCACAAATCCGTTGATAGTCCTGGCAGCCAGCAGTAGCCGGTAGTCAGCCACGGTGCTCTGCGCCAGCGTGATGGCGGCGTCCATGAGGAGGGTCATGCTGAGCACGTTCCGCCGGCCGAACACGTCGCCCACTATACCCCAGAAGAAGGCGCTGGCTACTCCACCTGGAGAAGAGACAAATAAATTTTATTCTAAATGGAGTAAATAATACTTGTTTAAATTACAGTAGTATCCAACTGATATGACTTACCGATGTACCTGCGCAGAAGATGAATTTTCAAAGCGCGGGAAATGCTATTGACCAATCGGCACGCTCCACGCAACGCATTTTTTTTTGCTGTACCGCTATTGGTCGGCAGCTGCCGCTATGTTAGCGCGCGCCGCATGGCATGCACGTGACTTGCGAGTGAGACGGAACTAACAGCTACAGTGTATTATGAACCTTATAGTAGTGATCTAGGGTTGATTGTAAGTTTGCTTTCTTTCGTTAATCTTCGGGGCCATACTTTCTTTTCTGTGCGAACGAAGATTCACGACGCGCCTTATCAGTTGGGTACCACTGCACTAAAAGATACTTAATTGCATAAGACGAACATTTATGTCAACAACTGTACAATGGGCGGACTTATTGCACACGGCAATATCTTACACATTTGTAATTGTTTTAAAGTTTGACCGCTATTATTTGGTATGCAATAAATACGGACCTATAATATAAAAAGGATAAATCATCATTTTTGTCGTTAAATATCTCCTGCCCGCGGCTTCGCCCGAATGTTTTAACTCACGGAAACTATCATAGTCTAGAAGTGTGCAGAGTTGCATCCAATCCCAATTAGACTTTCGTGCATGATGATTTAAAAGTCTTTTTCTTTATGAGCTGAGGACCTGGGACCCTACAATCACGTGCGAATGCCATCATGAATCAGTTTTAAAAAATAATACTGCTATCCATCTTGAACAGCTCTCAAGCTCTGCCTAGCATGAAAGCACTAAGACCTCATAGCTTTCTTTCATCTTGATAGACGCATTAACTGAGATCATGGCTAATAAAGGTGATTGGAGTAAAAATAAATAACTTGTATTTTTATTTATTTATTGGATCATTTGCACTTCGCCCGCGACTTCGTTCGCGCGGATTTATTTGGTAGTCTTACGATCTTCATCTCTCCTCTACCCCCTTAATAGGGTAATATGTAAAATAGACTAAACGAAGGACAGTTCGCTCAAACTACAACATTTTTCTTACTTAGAGTATTTTTATACCCGTCGTAACTTTTAAACGAAAAGTCCGATTTGAATAATTTAAAGTGTAATTTACATGTACATAACCAACCTTAATTATCAAAACAATTTAAATGGAAAAGGATTAATATCATGATACCAAAATCAACACTATTCTTATTCTGGTTATGATTGAATAATTTGAACAAAAAGTGGTCATTGTGACCTACCATGATAGTTAGATATATTTCTATGTGGACTTTTTTGTAGACATTGATATCTATACTAATATTATAAAGAAGAAAGATTTGTTTGTTTGAATTGAAAAGGCTCCGAAACTACTGAACCGATTTGAAAAATTCTTTCAGCAATGGATAGCTACATTATCAGGGAGTAAAATAGGCTATATATTGTCTCCGTACTCCCACGGGAACGGGAACTACGCGGGTGAAACCGCGTGACGTCCACTAGTCTTCTATAATACTGTAGTACATCACTTTGCTCTATTGTCAATAGTTTCCGCAGCGTACGCGATATAAGGATTTTTTTTTGGTACTTTTTTAACACCTTGGGTTACATTATCGAAGTTTTCATACAGATCCCTAACTTTTTGAAAATATTATATATACTATAGCCTATGTTCATCAAGGATAATGTAGGATTCTAATGGTGAAATAATTTTTCGAATCGGTCCAGTACTTTCGGAGCCTGTTCATTTCAAACAAACAAACAAACAAACAAATCTGTCCTCTTTACAATATTAGTGTAGATGTAGATGAACAGGAGGACGATGAATCACACCATTCTTGAAAATCAACTTCTAGCTGCAATAGTTGGCAACTTATGTGCCTACACATATACTTACATAACATACATAGAAACAATCGGTCAGCCGTAGGCGAGCCGATTGTTTAATTGTTCCGATCAATCCATCGTCTAATCGGACTGAACTACATACTCGTAACCGGCCAATTTACCTCGTTCGATCTTTTCTTAATTCGTATCGTTTTTAAATCTAGGAATAGTCCTGAATTCAGTATATCCTTCGTCTTTATAGGTGGCCGCACAGAAGTTTCCTTGTCAAGTATATTTTACTTATACATTTCGAATTAACAACACTAGATCGCACAGTCTACTTCGTGCACGTTCCCTTAACTTTTTAGGCAAGCGTGCTCCATCTTGGACCACATCATCGCTTACCATCAAGTGAGATAAGTAGTGGTCAAACGCTTGCCTATTAATAGAAAAAGAAGCCAGGAAACTGGTCTTTCCAGATTTCCTTTGACATATCCTATTTTCTGTAGATTTTTTTTTAGAACTTCATCTTAAACTAAACATTTGTGAATAATCGACAAAATATGTTCTTATTTTAAAAGTACTTTTTATTTATTTTATTGTTTTACACAAATATGTTGAGACTCGGCTCCATTTTCTATTCGAAACTTTTATTTTTGGAAATGCAATGCTAAGTTTAATTCTATCAAATTAAACGTTTCCAAACGTCTTTTATAATGCGAACAGCAAAGGAGTGGAACTCTCTGCTTGCGTCTGTGTTTCCAAACGCTTACAACCCTAATCTCTTCAAAGTCAGAGTGAACAGGCTCCTTCTGGGTAAGCTCGCTCCATCGTAGACTTTGTCTCTGTCATCTCTGACCTAGACTAGAGTCAAGAGCAAACCCATAACAAATAAAAAAAAAAAATATAATCACACCGGTTTTTGAGTTGAGTATTGTGTCACATTCTACTTTACCATCAAAAGTATTTCTGAAATCGGAAGTTACTTCGCAAAGTTTCATTTAGATTATGATCACATGAACTTCACCTAACTACGTTCTTCTTTAAAATATTTACTACAACACCACTCCTTATCTGGGCTGTTACCAATAAATCGTAGTAACACTTGATATATTTTCGCTAATAATTCCATATAAGTGGTAACTAGGAGGCTCGGTTATGGAGAAAATGCTGTCATCAGTATTTTCATAAGTATACTAAATATAAATTCTGTTATGTCGCGTGACGATCTTTGAATTATTGATACCTTGTTAACTTATTTGCTTAATTCGCAGAAAACAGTCAGTGACGTAAAATTAAGACGACGACATACGCCAGCGAGATTGAGCGAACTTAACGCGCACTCGCTTCACACCCGCGCGACCCAAAATTCAGTAGTTTTTTTGCACTTTCCTTAATCTTGTTCTCGTTCCAAAATGTAGATAATTAAATGTATTTGAGATAGTGCAAATTCCATTAAAATACGCCCGGCGGTTTTGGTCCCATTTATGTTTTTATGCCCGTGTAAGACATAACTTCACAAATTAATTACACTATGTCGAAAGAATAAAACTCAATTTTTTCATATATCAAATTATTTAAAAAAATGTCTTATGTAACAAATATTTTTTCCAAAAAATAAAGACTAGCCTTTTAAACGTGTTTCTTTTTTTAAAATCAGCTACTGAGGGGTATCTGCGCCTAAAGACTACGTAGCCTTTTCCCAACTATATTAGTCAGCTATACAGGGAAATCGAAAAAATACCCAAAACCTCTTAATCCTGACTTTGTATCATGACCCAGAATAACATTTGTTCTACGACTTTAACCTCAACTAAACAATGTAGTCAAAAACAATTAGTTTTCATTTATTTATAGTCTGTAAAATTCGCGTATACTACGCGGGCGCGCGCACTCAGTTTCGCGCTGGCCGGCCGGGCCAGTCTTTCGTCGGCCGCCTCATAAAGAATATGCAAAATTTAGACTATGTTTATATTTTTTGTATGGAAAAAAAATGTTTCGAATTTTGAAAAGTCGTAGAACAAATGTTAATAAAATAAAAAAAATGGATGCCGTAAAATAAATGGATGCCGCTCAGTACCAGTATTTCACATGGTGCTACTGCCAGTCTGAGGGCCAATTCTTCTAACTTTTACGCAACGTTCGCATTCGCACCTCATTCGCAATCTGTCCGAAAAGCCTCGATTTCCATACATTTTTGACAGATTGCGACTGTCATGCGAAGTGCTGTCAATTTTTCTGTCTTCTGTCTATTCGTAACGACTGTCAGAGATCTTCAAATGACAGCCGGGACCAACAACAATAAACTATATACTTATCCTCATTTTTTTCTTATCTACACTAATAATAATTAGGAATAGGGAGACCAACCCTGAAAACTCGAAAAAAAAATCAGCTGTTTCATACATTTTCATTGGCTAAATATTACATTTTGTATGAAACAGCTGATATTTTTTTCGAGTTTTCAGGGTTGTTCTCAAAGTAAAAGTTGTTTATAATCATGTGTACTTTCACTGCCTAAGAGGTTGTTGGTGTTTTACAAATAACCCTGTATAGTTAGACCAGAATTAAATTTTAAAATAAATCTATGATTTATGACATCGAAATAAGTTCCAAATTGACATCTGTGATGTAACTGTCAACAAGCGAGTGTCTTCTTGTACCTACTTAAATATTGATGTTTAAATTAGTGATTTTATCGTAAACTTTATTAGATAGGATTGTTATACGTAATTTTGCGTTTGTTTTAACAACAAGCCTATAATTTGGGTCTAATCACTGACCAAACTTGACGCGTAAGTGTGAAACTTCCGCGAAAACGTGATCGAATTTGTAAATTCCAGCGGTTTTTTTTTTGACACAGAAATGGATTTAAAGGAAAACGAAATGAAGATTAATCCGATCCAACGACCATGTGTTCTGCTTGCAAAGTGCCCTCCCCACTTCTATTTAAGTCGGCAGGCTTCAGGCTATGTCGGGAATCTCGGTTCTACAATACTGGCTGGTATTAAAATAGATAAACACATACGGTATAAAGCAAAGGTATGAAAAGGGAAGGAATACACAACGGCTATCAAAAAAGTACATAATCTATACACTATACATACTAATATATAAACCTAAAGAGTTTGTTTGCTTGAACGCGGCAATCTCAGGAACTTCTTGTCCGATTTGAAAAATTCTTTCAGTGTTAGATAGCCCATTTATCGAGGCCATAGGCTATAATCATCACGCTAAGAGACCAATAGGAGCGGAGCAGACGAAGTTGCGCAGGTGAGCTAGTAAACTGCATAAATCATGCCAAAAATGAAAAAAAAATGAATGAATGAATGAAATGTGACACCCAGGACCAGTCTATCTTAGTCTTCACGAAAATGGACGTAAACCTTTCTTCATGCTATAAAACTGTTACCCAGTGGACAAGCCATTAACTCAGACATAAACATTAAAATGTAATTTCTAAGAGAAATAAAAAAATGATGATCGTACTTTGTTTTGTGACGTCACTGGCGCCAGCGCAGCGGTATCGAGATTGTTGAAGTAATGTGTTAAATAAAAATACCTAAACGGTTTGCAGTTTTAACCGACTTCAAAAATGAGGAGGTTCTCAATTCGTCCGAACCTTTTACTTTTTTTTTTATGTATGTTCCCCGATTATTCGAAGATGGCTTTTATTTTTTGTTTAAAAGGGTATACTTCCCAGGTGGTCCCATGATCATCAAGTCAGGATCTGATGATGGGATCTTGGAGAAATTCTTCAAATTTTTAAAGGCACTCGTGAAGCGATTTGTGTAGTTTTTGGAAGAATATTTTCTCGGAGTGGCTCCATTTCAATTTGGTAAAGATCTGATGAATAACTTCGGAGATAGGCAACGGAACTCCTCAATAAATAATAGCAAATGGACCGGGGTTGCTGAAATCGCATGTCTGTCTATTGTTTACAACAGTTCATAACATAACATCACGCCGGTACGCTGTTAAGGTGTACCCACATGTGAATTTCAATTTAGTTGTGGAGAATCACCACTACAAAGAGAAAAATAAAAAAAACACAACCGACAAAATAACTTTAATTTCGGAAGTCGGTTACATTTTTTTTGTAAAAACGTTTTTTTGTAGTTTTACACGCAACCCATCCCTAAATAAAGTCAGAACAAAATTTTAATGAAAGAAAATCCTTTCGAATGGTTGATGTACACAAACGCCACGTAGGCGTAGCGTAGCCGCGTTGCGTCACCGTCACGCAAGTTTGATACTTACGCTTCCGTAGATTGCTAGGTCTTAGTCAAACTTGGCAAAAGAGCCTTATTTACCATAGTTTTTGACAGATTGTGATCGACATGCGAATGCGAACGTTCCTATAAAATTAGTAGATTTGACTGTCTGATAGCATGTGCACTGAAGCGGCATCAATGTTGCCACAAGAAAAACCAACGGAGCAAATCTACATCGCAACAAAAAGAACTGCAACGCCATCTATCCAACTAGCAGCGAACTACTACGTCGAAATCCTGCGTTGCTGCTGAGTTTACCGTGCGATTTGAATATATACATCAGCCCGAATATCAACTATCGGGCAGTTGCCCACATGAGACACAACAACCGTCTGGGCGGAGGATCCTCCCTTTTAAATAGAGGTTTGCGGCGCTTTACTCTGTGTTCCTCTCTCCTGACGCAGTTTTGACGCTCTAAACAAAGACTGTCTGAGATAAGCTAATATTGTCAAAAATGTCCTGAATGTGTATGGCATTGACAAGCGCTACTGAAATGACACGTCGTCAATCCCTTACATTGTGACTTTTCGGCAATCGTTATCACTGATGGAATGCTCCTGTATCAAGAGTCTCTGGAAGTCTGGACGCCCGATGCGAACCGAAAGAATGGTAGGTGGTAAGTTACGTTACGATACGATACGATAAAGTTACGTTTATGCAATACTCAGACCTGTCAGGCCCGGGGCGTTCCACATGTGGGGCGAGGCTATTGTCACCACGGCAGGCGGCGGGGCAATACTCACCACTCATAAACGCCATATTGATGAGTCCAGCCTGGTAGGTGGTAAGTTCCAGTTCGCACCTCGCGGCTGGTAGCACATATGACATGACGCAGTTCTGGACGCCTGACGCGAAGAAGGAGAATGCGCACGCGCCGAGCGCGCTGCGACTGAAGCGGCCGTAACCTGGGAAAGAAAATGAATAAGTTAACTTTAGCTGCCAGGACTAAATGGGGGCGATCCCAAGTAACATGGGGTAAGGGTAGGAAAAAAGGAGGGAAGGAATTTTAGCTGCCTTGAAGCTTATATGTGCTGGGTCTTATTTAATAAACACGACGAAATCTAGACTTTACTAATATTATAAAGAAGTAAAGTTTGTGAGTTTATGAAGGGGTAATATCTGGATCTACGGAACCGATTTTGAAAATTCTTTTACCAATAGAAAGCCACGTTATTTGTGAGTGTCATAGGCTTGCATTTTATTAACCCGAATAATACTGCCCAGAGAATTGGGCACGGATCAGCTAGTGTGATATATTATGACGGGTGACAATTCGAACGGCCGGTTTTTTTAGGTCTGACAGTACTCGCTCGTTGTACATCTAAAAGGATTTGAGATAACTTCTGCCACGACTACTTGCAGTAAATCAAACCAATTCCTACCACGTGATTCTAAAAAACCAAGTGTGTGTTGAAAAAAATCTTAGAAATTGTTACCACATTCTGTTCCCGTTTGATTTATCGGATCTCAATTGAACCGAAATTATGAGAATAGGAAAATAGGTGAGTATACCCAGCGGGCATACAGTGACCTGCGCGTCCAGTACAATAACGCATTCAGGGTGCTTTTGGGGTTGCCGTGGCGATGTAGCGCGTCGACGGGTTTGCCGCGATCATACGGAAGTGATGCGCTTCCATGATAACGCGCTTGCGCTCCTCCTCTAGTGGCATCCTGAATGTGTTTTCAGACCGGTGGGACTCTCCCCTTTTGCAAAGGTGGGTAAGAGTGCAGACACACTAATCCAAATAGACTGGTGTACCATTGAACGAACAGTTCAATGGTACATCAGTTAGTCATATTGTTAATTTAATTTAATACTAACATTAGGCTAAGTTATTCTACTACTAACATTTTATGGATATTATCCGAAATAAAATATTTGAATTGAATTGAATTGAATGGTTCCATTCTTCTTTCATCTGTAAGCTGAACTCCGCTAAAAGAAGCATAACCATTGTAAGATCAAAATTCGTATTTAACTTGACAATTAATATTTTACTTATTATTAATATTATATTTTACAATTAATAAAATAAAAATGCAATCAATCGTTAAGTTCATAAATTTTGCTAAATCAGCGTCAAAAGCTGCATAGCATTCATTTTTGCAAATCAGCAACTAGTTATCAACATCGCCGCTATTTCTCTATCTACTAGATCATATAGTCATAATATACTGATATCTAGGTACACTTATCGGCTCGTAATGTGAGCCTAGAACGTGGCCGGAGTCATAACAACGGTATGATGCTGAGTTTCTAATACATTATGACGAGTTAGCAAAACTGATACTGACAGTACCAGTGGTTTACGATAGTGATAATGTCTATGTTATCTAGGTATAATCAATAAAACTGAACTCCCCTAAAATCTAGTACTACACTAGTTTTGACTAGTACTAGACTATTTTTGACTTTTCCTTGTTCAATTATATGCAGGGTTATTTGTAAAACACTAATAATTTCTTAGGAAGTGAAAGAACACATTCATGATTATAAAAAAAACCTGTCAAGTG
Source organism: Lacanobia wlatinum (assembly GCA_947578705.1). Classification (NCBI taxonomy): domain Eukaryota; kingdom Metazoa; phylum Arthropoda; class Insecta; order Lepidoptera; family Noctuidae; genus Lacanobia; species Lacanobia wlatinum. The sequence goes on from OX388035.1 coordinate 4,676,210, forward strand.
CGAGTCGGACTCGCCCACCGAGGGTTCCGTACAAATTTGTAGCTACAAATGACTTTAAATAAAAACTTATATTTTTTTTATGATATAATTACAAATGTATAGTTTTCAGACTTTTCCCTATATTTGTAGTACAAGACGGTATTATTTGCCAAATTTCATAGTTCTAAGTCAACGGGAAATACCCTATATATTTCGATTCCCTTGAATCTACTTTGAGTGTCGAAATATACGTTTTTTTTTTGCGGCATAAATGACTGTATATTTTTTACGTTAGCTTAGAAGTTTGATTTTTCCACAGCTACAAGGGGCCACATACCTGAGTATATGGTTTTAATTTCAACTCGATACCTCCACGCGTTTCCGAAACCGTCTGTCTTGGCAGACAGACGGTGGACATCAAAGTGATCCTATAAGTGTTCTGTTTTTTCCTTTTGAGGTACGGAACCCTAAAAATACTTTGAACTAATACTTTGAGATGCCGGCCGGTATGTGATGAAATTGTATGAAAATTTCATACATTTTCATCGGCTAAAAAGTATTTAAGTATAAAATTATCGAGCTCGGTTCGCTCGCTCTTGCATTCTGTCCACTCTAAGTTCTTGAGCCAGCATCAGTCATTCAAGTTACTTCTATGTATGAATGATTGAAAGAAAGTTAAACCTATCCGATGTGGGGTACAAGCATTATTGTGGTCTCTATCCATCTAATTAAAATTAAATTAAATTAATGAGTACACGCCCCTCCCCCTCAAAATCATGGACCCCAAAAATAGAGTTAAGCGGAAAAATAAAAATTTGTAGTAAAAAATTATGTTTATAGGGTTCACCACAATATTCGCACCGGACGCCACCCATGCTAGCTACGCCACTGACACATTGTGAGAACCTTCTCACCTTTTTTTATTATTAGTTTAGTTTTTCTTTTGGAAATCCTCCTGATTGTTTTCAGGACAGGGCCATATACTTATGGTTATCAGAGTCTTATTGAATGAAGACACCGGTTGTTTTAATAGATTTTTCACATTAATTAAAACACACACACACACACACATTAATTAACACACACACACACACATTAATTAACACACACACATAAATTAACAAACACACACATTAGTGAATTGTAATTTTGTTTTATTTATTTTTTTGGTATTTAAGATAACATAAGATAAGATAAGATTTCTTTATTTGTTTAAACATAGTATACATACAAGAGCATGCAAGATATTACACAGTTTAAGTCCACTAAATAAACGCTTTTTCTTTCTTTCTTTTGTTTCTACTCATTCACACATAAGCCGGAGTTACATTATTATGTTGCGTCGTGTCGTTGCGCCTTGTGACGCAGTTGATTGGCTACAATACTCGTTGCGATATGACGTAGGCCTGAATAGAGTTCCCGCGTCACGACACACTCCGACACATAAATGTGAACACCCGACACATAAAATTGATTCTTTTCCCCTAGTACATGGGTTCTCATACGGTTGGGCCGGTCTCACATGGATGTCGAGTGACACGAGTAATGGCTCCAAAAGTTTACTTTTGTACACGTGTAACATGTTTCTGGTATCTATACTTACTAATATACAAAGCTAGAGAGTTTGTTTGTTTGCTTGAACGCGCTAATCTCAGGAACTACTGGTCCGATTTGAAAAATTATTTCAGTGTTAGATAGCCCATTTATCGAGGAAGGATATAGGGTATATATCAGGCTAAGACTAATAGGAGCGGAGCAGACAAAGTTGCGCGGGTCAACTAGTTAGAAAATAAAATCTTGATGCCATCAACCGTGAGGTGGCCTGAATGTTACTAATTCATATTACTTGGCGTAAGCACTCGATTTTTAAGTTCAGGGGATGTAGTGTGATTAAAGGAAGGGACTCTCTGGCCTAGAAGGTATTGGCCTACGGCCTACCACATGTGCCTAGCTTCAAGGATTCGACACAAACTGTATACATTCGCACACGAGCAGTCAACCCGACTGCGCCAGAAGGAGGGTTATGTTTTTCGAGTGTATGTATGTATATTTCTTTGGCACGCCCTGTAGCCGAGCCAAAGGGTGAGGTGTCGTTAGATTCGTCTTGATTGTGAGAGTGACACTGAGGAAATAAAAACTAAAATTCACGATTTTTGGCGCCATAAGTTTGTCTTCAATTTTTTTTCCTCAAAACCTATCGAGTGGGATATCAAAATAAAGGGCTTGAGGAAACGATTCCAAAAATGTAACTCACTAAAATGTAGATGCAGTTCAATAACAGATCTGATGCCACCAACTGCATCAGACTGCTTGAAAACCGACTTGATTGGAACTTTTTAGTCGTTTTTAGCCTCCCACAAGGTGGACCGATGACCTGGTGAAGGTTGCGGGTAGCCGATGGATGCGAGACGCACAGGACCGGTCGTTGTGGCGACGCTTGGGGGAGGCCTATGTCCAGCAGTGGACGTCTTTCGGCTGATATGATGATGATGATGAGTCGTTTTTAGCGGTCGAGTTTTTTGACATAGTAATTTTTTTTTCAACATTATTCATAGTTATTTTACGTTGTCGAGCAGACGAATATTAAACTCATGATGCAATTAAGAGAATTTTTATCAATTGTGAAATATGCGATTTTACTATTACACACCTAGGGTGGTTTCTTTCTTTTTAGGGTTCCGAAAAAAAAGGAACCATTATAGGATCACTCGGGTGTCTGTCTATCTGTCTGTCCGTCTGTCACAGCCAGTTTTCTCCGGTTCCACAGGACCGATTCTGTTGAAATTTGGTACACATATGGACTTCTATGACTCAAACACGGACGCGTTATGTAAATTATAAAATTTTTAGTATGGGGGTCACTTTCGGGGGTCAAACTAGAAAAAAAAAATTTTTTTTTGAGCAATATCGTGTGACATATCAAATAAAAGGGCTTACTGTGAGGATTTTAATTATAATTTTTCCTTAATTTTAAAATAAACGGTTTTGAAGTTATTCAAGAAATAAGACGAAAAATTACCATTCCCCCCCTTATCTCCGAAACTACTGAGCCAAAATTTTTGAAAAAAATAGAAATAATAGATCTTTACCTAAAGATTACAGGAAAACCTATTAGAAGTCTGTAGTTTTAAAATAACATGTTAAAAAAAAACTAAATTCGTTCGGAACCCGTTGCACGCGAGTCCGACTCGCACTTGGCCAGTTTTTAGAGTTCCGTAACCAAAGTGTAATCAACGGAACCCTATTACTAAGCCGCTGTCCGTCCGCCCGTCCCGGCCGGTTTTGTGTTTTTCATACTACACCGAATGTAAACTGATACATATTCTATGTATCTAAATGCATAAAATCACACAATTTTTCTCAATACTCTTACTATAGAATGATATGAAACCCAGTTCACATTTATCTTTACCTCACAATGGTAAGTTTTCATTAAGAACAGCTGGAACAATAATATTATGGTTAAGCGTTTGAGTTAGTTGTATGAAGCATGCTAACAGATTTTATTAACCCTGCAGTGGACCGGCGCATTACAAATAGTGTGATTCATTGGGAATAAATCTGGGATCTACCTATAAATAAGTTTTGTTTTTAAACTCAACAACCATTAAATTTAATTTAAGAAATTAGTTTTCGAAAACATATTGATAAATCTATACTAATCCTTACTAATATTATAAATCCGAAAGTAACTCTGTCTTTCTGTCGCGATTTCACGCCAAAACTGCTGAACCGATTTAAATGAAATTTGGTACACAGATAATCTAAAGCCTGGGGATCAAGCGGGCGAAGCCGCTGGCAGAAGCTAGTTTATTATATAAAGCTGAAGAGTGTGTTTGTTTGTTTGAAAATGAGATCTTTCCTTTCATTTGCCATGTGTTATTACTCCCCAGAATTTGATCCTTACTAGCTACACTTTTGGACCGTGGTGTTTTTTTTTCAAAATCAACCGGTTCGATTCCTGGGTAGAAATAACTAGTTTTCAAAATCCAATGATGCAGTTTTAGTTTTCATTAAAATCGGTCTCGAGACTACTTTCAGTGTTTTTTGATATTTCTCTTAGTTTCGGATTTTGCCGTGAAGGCACACTTTAACAATTCACCAACTGCAAGTTAGATTTGTATTTAAAATATAAAATGAAGGGTAGGTACAGGGGCAAAACAAGAGATGTCGCAAAAACTAGTTTTTGTATAATTTACATTTTAATTTTTCAAAGTGTATGGACTTTCTTTTTCGTATATAATATCTTATTATTTAAGTACAAAGAAACCTTGTTTATTATTTAACCCAATAAAAAATAAAAGCCAAATTAATTTTATGTGATATTGCGTGTTCCCCTGTACCCTTTAAATGTACATGTTTGCTACAAAATAAACATCAGAGTACCTAATCAAATAATTTGTACCCATGACGAAAAACCAGACTTGAGTAATTGTAACCCGTTTAGGGTTAACTTTTCTGCGGTGTGCGAGTGTTAGTGAGAGAATGATGACCAATTATTGCACGTGCAAATGCACGTGTAATTTTTCTTGTGCTTTAACATGATGACTGCCATACTTACTAATACATGTATAAATAGCTTATACCCTCGACTTCGTACGCGCATATCTCGTTCTTTCCCGTTCCCGTAGGAATTTCGGGAAATGCTCTCTTGATGCGAGCGAAATTGCTAATTCTTTTTTTACTCTAGTTGAGCATAATGGAAAACTTTAGTATAGGGGGAACTAAAGTTGCCCACTATGCTCAAACTAGAGTAAAAAAAGAATTAGCAATTTCGCATTTATCATTATTGGTTAGGATTGGATGTGAATGTCTGTATATATTTAAATGTTTCTTAGTGAAACGCGCCTAGGCTGTGTGGATTTGGATTTTGGAATACAGGTAGACCATTTCCCGTTTACGGAATTTGTTAAAAAGAGTCACCGCGGCCCTGGAACGCAAATTAGGAGGAACACGGATGAAAAAAGAGACACTCCCTTTCGCTTCGCCCAGAGCGGGAGGAGTCATTTGATGATTATCCTTCGTTAAGAAAAGGTAAGTACATTCCCGTGCGATAAATTCCAAGATTCACGTGTACAAAACCGCTGGGAAAAAGGAGTAAATAACAAATGAATCACTGATAAATTTTGAATACCATAGAAAGACACTGCTACATGAAAATCTAAAAACTCATAATTATGTATAAACATAGACGTAACACAGTGTATACTGCTCAGACGAGTCTCTCAGACTTCTGTCGAATCCCTTATAAGTGAAACTGGGTTGAAAAGGCGTTACAGGCTTGACGACATGAACTAGACAGTCTCCTTTCTTTGTCTATGACACTTGATTTCATATTTAGTTAAGTACAAGTAGCGGCATCAATGCCGCCACAAGAAAAAACCAACGGAGCAAATCTACATCGCAACAAAAAGAACCGCGACGCCATCTATCCAACTGGCTGTAAACTACTACTTCGAAATCCTGCATCGCGCAAGCAGAGTTTACCGTGCAGTTGCCCGCCAGATACAACAACTGTCCGGTAGGAGGATCCTCCCTTTTCAATGGGAGTTTGCGGGACTTTACTCTCTGTACCGCTACCTCCATATACAGATTGTAAATATATTTACGCATGTATGAAAAAATAACTCTTCATAAAAAAACTAAACCAAAATCGGTTCATCCGTTTCGGAGGTACGATGCTAAAGAAAGATACACAGACACAGACGTCAAAATTTAATCACCCTTCTTTTCGGTCGGGTTTAAAACAATCGATTTTCAAATAAATTATTATGTTATTTTGAATTTTGTGTTAGAAGTTTGGTTTACAACGATCGCAATCGGTTCATAGACACAGAAGTCATGCCTAAAAAGATAGGGGTGAATTAACAACCTCCAAGTTTTTGTAGCAAGACTGAAGTAATTCAGCCGGTCGAGTAAACATGTCGAAGTGGAGGCTTGGGTGAAGTGATCACGGAGTGAGCTGTCATTCCCTCTTGATTAACTTTAACTTTGACATAAATTCTAAATTTTTTGTAGTTTTAATATTTTGATTTTGAAATTTAATCTTGATTTTAGCTGTGACCTCATTATGTTTCGATTCTATATTTTATATTTTTTTGTTTTATTATTTTCATTATTTTAATTTTAATTGTAATGCTGTTATTCTCTGATTTAAAATTTAGTTCATGTTTAAGGTTTTTGCTTTTTGACTCAATATTTAATGTATAAGAATCTTGTAACATTGTGCTGCCACACAAAGTATCCAACGTACTAATTCCATGATCCTAGGCCACCAAGATACAGGCTGTGCCTAGTTTGGGGCCCATGGCCACTTCTGTTACATTCGCTATCTACTTCTATTCTTCATTGTGTGATTGCTTATGTGTGTGTGCCAATAAATAAATTATTAAATAAATAAATAATTAGATTACATAGATTAACAGCTCACTTCGTGATCACTTCACCCTGACCCAAGCCTTCACTTCGACATGTTGACAGAATCGCAGTCTTCAAACAGAAACGTCTCGCTCAAAAGTACATAAATGCCCAGCTAAAAATAAAATAGTAACTACAGAAATACTAGAGGAAATCGTAGATTTCAATTGACCAGCAATAAAATAATGTTATAAATAGAAAGTAATGTTATTAAGTACGCTATTAACTGAAAGAAACTCGGGTTTACTAAACGGGGAGGAGAAGTCACTGACCTTTGTATGCTTCTTGCATAGATACTAGGTAATAATTATATTTATTAATAATAAATAATTTGAAGGGGTCAACACATTCATGTATTAAAACCTATTAGTACCTTAATAGTATTTAATTAAAAATAAAAGCTTTAAAAGTTGAGTAGTGTTTCCCATCCAAGCACTTTTGCGGGATAAAAGTATACTGTAGTCAGCGATAATGTAGGTATCTAACAGTAAGAATTTTTGTAATCGGGTCACTAGTTCCAGAGATTACCTCTTACAAAATACCGGCCAAATGCGAGTCGGACTCGCCCACCAAGGGTTCCATACATATTTGTAGCTAAAAATGACTTAAAATAAAGATTATATTTTTTATGATTTAATTACAAATGTAAAGTTTTTTTAATACTTGTAATATAAGATGGTATTACTTGCCAAACTTCATAGTTCTAGGTCAACGGGAAATAACCTATACATTTTGATTCCCTTGAGAGTGTCGAAATATACGCATTTGCGGCATAAACGACCGTATCGTTTTTACGTTAACTTAGAAGTTTGATTTTTCACAGCTGCAAGGGGCCATAAACTGAGTATATGGTTTTAATTTCAACTCGATACTTCCACGCGTTTCCGAGATAAACGGTCTTGACAGATAGACGGACGGACAACAAAGTGATCCTATGTTCCGTTTTTAAAAACGGAACCGTAACCCTAACAAACATTTAACTCTTACAATAAAATTAATAAGTTTTCATTAAATATTCTTATTTATTTTTTTCTATTTGATATTTTGAAATTAATAATGAAATAATTTGAATGTACACTGACATTTGTACGCCTAATGGCAAAGCATAGAGCACTTGGATGGAATGTAACATCTCACACACCTGTGTAACTGTAACCTATGTTTACAAATAAATACTCTGAATCTGGGGGGCTACTCACTAAGCCCGAAGTCCGTAGTATCGGGCTTAGTTGCGGGCGTATTCTACTCCGTATCACCTAACCACTAAGAATGAATGACAGCACGATTTGGCAGTTACTGTGAAATCGTGTTGTCATTCATTCTTAGTTCGAGTTTAGGACTAATCATAAGTCCTTAGGTGATACGGAGTAGAATACGCCCGAAACTACGGACTTCGGGCTTAGAGAGTAGCCCCCTGAATCTGAAGATATATCTTTTTTGTGTGTTTGAAAAGCTTAGCTTCCAAATATGTTTTTATACTGTCATCGAGATTGAATTAGGTCCTAATTACCTGCCTGATATTATTATGACCAATGTCGATAGATAGATAATATTTATAGGATATCTTTTAACTATGGAATAAACTTAATAGGTAAAATAAAATCAACCCTAAGATAACAGAGGGCTAAGCACGAATATTTTTGACGTTTGGTAACGTAACGTAATATTTTACTACGACTACAATACTCGTTTCGCGCATAATATTTATTTGGATTGGATACCATATTCACATTTTTGAATGAAACAAATTGTGTGTCGTACAAAATTAAACTAAAATACTATGGGATTGCAGTTTTTTTATACTCAAATTTCACTTACGTTAACGTTACTATACGTTAAAATATTCGTACTAGGCCCTCCATTGTAATATAAAAAACCCAAGATGCACAATCTCGAACAAATGCAACACTCGAAACTGTCGTCAAAAACTGACATGTATCAAGTGTTGTGTGAGTTGTGTGTAGTTATACTATAAACATTTTTTTTTTGCAAATTTAACCTTACATGGATCGCTTAAAGTTGTTTTACAAAGCAGTGCAGTATGGCGAGTGATGCGCAATTTTTTTTGCAAATTCAACCTTACACGGATCACTTAAAGTTGTTTTTACAAAGCAGTGCAGTATGGCGAGCGATGCGAGACTGTTTTAAACTAGCGCACAATTATACATTATGCGCTTTTTTTTGCGGACGTTTTTGAGATGCTGAGTGTGTATCTTGGGTTTTTTAAATATCAATGAGGCCCTTAGTCAACTTTTTTAACGAGGAGACACGGAGACCTTTTTTTTTTAAATGGTCATCTGCATCAGAAACGTAGCGGTTATCCAGCTTACCTAATAATGTGTACCAAACTCACTAATGTTTTGTCTGCGTGTATGTTTGTTTGGCAGCTAGTTACATAACTGTTTAGTGCCTAGGTAGCCGCTACTGTAAGCATCCAATCAACATTTAGTTTACTGTTATTGCGAACGATTAGGTTTCAGTTTTCCACTGCTAGTTGTGTTTTCAATGGTGCATTTTTATTCTTGGTTACACTTTTCAAAGACTTCATTAATGTAAAAAAGGGTTGGAAAGTAAATAATTAATGTACTGATTAATGATCTGAACTTTTCCAAATGCGAATTATTTTTGTCTGACAGTACTGACCGACAATTCACACTTTCAAAATTCAACGCAATAGCCCCTGGAATCAAAATTATGGACAAAAGCTCTCTTCACCTCCTTGGGTCACCAATCTTTGAGAATTCCTTTCCCAATTTTGTCGAAGAAAAAATTCAAAATTTCAAACACGTTTCGGAAAGACTGTTAAAAATTAACATGCATTCGGCTATCACCATAATTCGTTACTGCTGTTTCGGTCCTAAATTGACATATTTCCTTCGTGCTTCCCATATTATGTGGAAGCACCCTCACCTTTTAGAAAAAATGGACCAAATTATCAAGCATACACTATCTTCAATTTTAAATGTGGCCATGTACGACCGAGCTTGGGCTCAAGCTACTCTTCCCATTCGTATGGGAGGCCTCGGCGTCCGCAAAATTACCAGTATTAGTTTACCGGCTTTTATATCTTCGGTTCATGGCACTGATAAATTAATCAGGAATATCCTAGCTTCCACAATGATTGATTTTGATGTGCCGTGCTTCACCGAGGCTGTGAATGCCTGGAAACTCGCTTGCCCGAATGTAAATCTACCCGACAACCCATCATACCAGAGACAGTGGGATGAGCCGGTCTGCAGAGAAGTTCAGAGGAACCTTATAGCCACTTCTACTTCTACTGCGGAGCGTGCGCGCCTGCTGGCTGTGGGTGAGTGGGAGTCGGGCCTCTGGCTTCACGCACTACCGTCGTCGAACTTAGGCACCTTGTTCGACGATACAACTTTCCGCCTCGCTGCTTCCCTTCGCTTAGGCGCATCGTGTTGTTCTCCTCATCGTTGTCACTGTGGCGAAGCTGTCAACAGCCTCGGGCACCACGGTCTCTCATGCAGTCGAAGTGCGGGTCGCTTTGCACGGCACGCAAACATCAACGACATTATCCGACGCGCTCTTGTCGCCGTCGGCGTTCCAGCCGTACTAGAACCCAATGGCCTGGCACGCGACGACGGTAAGCGACCGGACGGTATGTCTTTGTTTCCATGGAAGATGGGTAGGCCTTTAGTGTGGGGCGCTCTTGCGCCATCCCATCTTCCTAGCTCGTCGTGCTGTGCTGGTACTGCCGCTGCGGCTGCTCAGAACCTCAAGCGGCGGAAATATAATAACCTTGTTGGCAATTATATTTTTGAGCCGTTTGGGGTTGAAACTCTTGGACCGTGGGGTCCGAGTGCTCATGCCTTATTTAAAGATCTATCTAAACGCTTAGTTGACACTTCGCGTGACCCAAGGGCTGGCTTTTATCTCGGACAGAGGATAAGCATTGCCATACAACGTGGCAATGCCGCCAGTCTTTTGGGCTCACTTCCGGTGGACAGCGATGCGGACGAATTTTTTGACGCTTTATCTTAGTTAGGATATTTTATTTTAAGTGTATATGTTTAATACTTTAATGCTGTACCTAGTTAATATAAGAAAAAATTAATGTTTATTTTATAAGTAAAATTATAAAAACGTTCTTGCTCTGACCTAATTATTTAAAACTAGCGACTTTCTTAAGGATCTCTAATTTTTCTTGTTATAAATAAAACCTATGTTTCTCAAGGAAAATGTAGCGTTCTAATAGTGAAAGAATTTTTGAAATCGGTTTAGTACTTTTTGAATTAAATGTTAATTTAGATTTGGTTGTGCTAAACAGGGTTAATTGTTTGTATTCATTAATATTTACCATCTGTTTGTGTAAATTATGGATTGTAATAAACGATTTGAGATTTCTTTCACAAAACATTGTTAGAACTCTTTCTGTGAGTTTTCTTTTTAGGGTTCCGTACCTCAAAAGGAAAAAATAGAACCCCTAAAGGATCATTTCTTCGTTTGTCAGTCTCTCTTTCTGCTAATAACACCCTTTTCGCAAAATAACGAACTTTAATACAAACTTTCATCCCCTATTAACACTTTGAGGGGATGAACTTCCGAAAATACGTCCTTGGTGCTCACTTTTGTTACATTAAGAAACTTTTGCACCTACATATTGCATGCTGTTAGATTTAGCAGTGTAGGCTGTGCGTTCGATCTATTAATAAGTATATACCTACGAATAGGCGAATCAGTTATTGTTTCAATTTTATCATTTACTAGCTTCTGCCAGCGGCTTCGCCCGTGTGGTCCCTAGGAAACATACTCCCGGGATAAAAAGTAGCCTGTGTCCTTTCTCAGGCTCTAGACTATCTGTGAACTTATTTCATTTAAATCGGTTCAGTAGTTTTGGCGTGAAAGCGCGACAGACAGACAGACAGAGTTACTTTCGCATTTATAATATTAGTAAGGATAGTAAGGATTTCTACCTGTTACAAGTCGGGATGAATTTTTAGACACAATCAAACAATTCCTCATACTGCGATGTTTTTGAATAGAATATCCAACGTGTCCGTTTTGATATCCCATAAATCTAGGGTATCATTGAGAAGACCATGTCAAAGAATCACCTGGTCCATGTATTTTTTTTTTGTTTTTTTTTTTTCACTAGTTGACCCGTGCAACTATTATACAACTGCTCCGCTCCTATTGGTCTTAGCGTGATGATATTTAGCCTATAGCCTTCCTCGATAAATGGGCAATCTAACACGGAAAGAATTTTTCAAATCGGAACTGCAGTTCCTGAGATTAGCGCGTTCAAGCAAACAAACAAACAAACTCTTCAGATTTATATATTACAAGTGTACTCGACTCGACAAAGTCACGATTATTTATGTATAACACTCTTACGTGAAATATGACAACGTTGCATTTTCTTAGCTTAAATATGAATGATTGATTTGGATGAAAATTATTAACTCTTACATTTCAATGAACTTTTCAATGAGACGTAGATACAGTCGAGAGTCTAATGTTAGTATTATCTTCGAAACTATGTATTTTTGGAACACTAGTTCTAAGCCTTTTTTAACCGACTTCAAAAAAAGGAGGAGGTTATCAATTCGACTGTATTTTTTTTATGTTTGTTACCTCATATTAAGCGACTGGATGAACCGATTTTCATGATTCTTTTTTTATTTGAAAGCTGGTGCTTCCCGTGTGGTCCCATTGCCACCACGTCAGGATCTGATGATGGAAACCCTGAGAAATCGAGGGCAACTCTCGAAAATTGTAGGCACGCATCTGGTAGAAACTTGATATTCGTGTGTATATCGGGTGATACTACAAAACAATGAAGGTTTGGATCACACCTGATGATGGAGACGACAGAGAGTCAAGGGAACTCCACATCGGTATATAGGAACTACCAAGTGTTTCGGCTTACCTATTTCATTCGTATTGACGAGACCTTTACACCGAAAGCACTTAGTAAGTTTTATTTTCATAACATAACATCACGCCGGTACACTCTGAATGGGTACGCCGGTACCACTAAAAAGTCAAAATAAAAAACTTTTTACAAAAAAATATAACCGACTTCCAAACAAAACACTAAAAAGTATAAAATAAGTAACCTTAATTTCGGAAGTCGGTGTTAAAAAACAAAGAAACAAAACCAAAAACACCGACTTCCGAAATTAAGGTTACTTATTTTATACTTTTTAGTGTTTTGTTTGGAAGTCGGTTATATTTTTTTGTAAAAAGTTTGTATATATTGCGGGAGTATGTTCCCTAGGGATCACGCGGGCGAAGCCGCTGGCAGAAGCTAGTATAGAACATAACCTTAAAGTTAGGGTTATCAGCAGGAACACGTTGTATATAAATGGCCTTAACCACTACCTCATATATTAAGTCATTACATTGAGATATTTGTAAAAATCATAATATTGGCATGCTATTAAATGTTACGTCTCTATCAGAGCCACGTGAGTTGATCCAAACGTGAAAATATTGGTATTTAGAAATATGATTGTGCTGCAGTTTGTCGAGTTAGTGAATTGTCGGTTAGTTATGACCTGTTGATGTGTAAGTATATAAAGATCAGAAATTGTTCTTAATAATGCTTTGTCTTTTTGAATAAAAGGAACCCTCATGTACTTTAGTTTCCTAAAGTAGTAATAAAAGCTTTTAAACAAATCAAAATTAAATTGACCGAAGATCTATGGGGATTGTCTATCAAAGTTTGTACCTCAATTATCGAGACTGTAGCGCCGTACTTAGCTTTTATATTTAATTTGTGTGTGGATCAAGGAGTGTTTCTGGACCTAATGAAATTCAGTAAAGTGATACCACTTTTTAAATCTGGGGATAGTAAATACATAAATAATGATAAACAGTATAGTTTCACCAAAGGGCGTTGTACAACTGGCGCTGGTGTTACCTTACTAAAGCACATCTTTAATGCGTGGGAGGACGCACAGGATGCCATAGGTGTCTTTTGTGATCTCTCGAAGGCGTTTGATTGCGTTGATCACGATACATTACTCCTGAAGCTCGAGCATTACGGACTAGGCAAAACAGCGTTAAACTTGGTCAAATCTTATTTGAATGATAGACAGTAATTAATTCAAATAAACGGTGTCATTTCGTCGGGATTAAACGTGAAAATGGGCGTTCCCTAGGGTTAAATTTTGGGTTCTTTCTTGTTTTTGGTACATATCAATGATTTACCCTATATTTATTGCAAAAAAAATCTTGATATGGTGCTGTTTGATTGTTTGTGTTTGTTTGTTTGTTTGCCGACGATACCTCCTTAATTTTTAAGATAAATAGACACACGGACAATGTTGATATCATAAATAATGCCCTAATGCAAATTGGTTCTCGGCGAATAATTTGGTTCTGAATGAAAAGAAAACGAAATGTACAAAAAGCAGGGATTGTGCCGTAGTATTGAACAGGGAAAATCTAGAATTTGTCGATAAAACGGTTTTCCTGGGAATTACGCTTGACCCAAGGCTACAATGGGGCCCTCATATAACATCTCTTTCAGGACGGCTAAATCCAGCAGCTTATACAGTTAGGAAAATCCACCAATTAACGGATGTCGATACCGCGACACTGGCGATTTTAGTTACTTTCACAGTATCGGTCAGTCAGTATTTTACTATGGAGACGGGCTGCAGACATTTAGTCTATTTTATTCTACAGAAAAGAGCCATCAAAGCGATATGCAATCTCCGCCGGCGCGATTCTCTAAGGGAACTGTTTAAGAATATTAACATCATGACGGTACCTTGTCAATACATTTACGAAAACATTATATTTGACAGAAAGAATTTACATCTTTTTAGTAAAATAAAATTAAAATTCATTTATTTCAGGCTATCAAACCCATATAAAATCAATACAATAATTTAAATCAAATTACAATTACTACAACATCTAATACAACTATTTCGTTACGAATACTGGTCTATAAGAATGCTAGTCCTGCTCCACAGTCACTGGGGCGCACAAAGTAATCTGTTAGCATTTGAAAACATTGTTGGACCGACTGAAGATTGTAAGGAACCAATATTTGCATTGTATATACTCAATTTATTTAGCATTGTATAATTTCATCCATTTTAACGGCACATGTGTGAGCACTGTGTACCTTAAACTTAAGCTATAGTTTTAGGTTTGTTTTTGACTTGAATGTGTTGGTTGGGAGTGTCATGCTCACTTAAAAGTCTAGCTGATGGTGGCGTATGCGTTGGATCATTTGGCTCCCTACAAAATGGTTGAGCCGAATGGTGCTAGCGCATGCGTCATGTTCGTGAACGGGCGCTGTCAGTTGGGACTGGTCATTTCTTAGCTGCCATGGTTTATTTTAAATATTTCTTTGAATTGTTCCTTTTTTTTCGGACGCTTTTATCCTGCTCGTCTTTTACATCGTTCTCACATGTATACATGTATAATTTCAACTTGAAGTAAACTAAACTTTGTAATTATTTATTATTTTTAAAAGAGTGTCCGTGGAGTTTCTTGCACGTTCTTCTCCATAGAGATCTACGCTTTGGAACGTGCAAATAGCTTCATTTTTTTGGACCGACCGACCTTGACAATTCAGAAGTGCCTGGAAATGGTTTATTTGAAATAAAATATTTTTAGTTTGAGTGTTAATTTATTCCTAACTATGTAGATATTACAGAGATTTTTTTTTTTTTTACTGTATATAGGCATACGTTTGACCACAATCTCACCTGATGGTAAGCGATGATGCGGTCGAAGATGGAGCACGTTTGCCTAAAAGCAACCTATTCACTCTTGTCTTAAAGACTCCCAGGTTGTAGCTATCTGGAAACACAGACTCTGGCAGGGAATTCCACTCGGAAGAGATGGATCAAGCAGGTAGCTTTTATACAATGTTTGATTATAGCTTTACTAATTTTTGAAAACATCGAATGTTACATTAAAATAAAAGTTAAAAAATATTTCGTGAATGTTTGATTCTTTGCGAACATTTAATATATTAAACGAAGCTCCTTTAAAATTTCTAGAAAAAAGTACCCCTTAAATTATACAGGGTGGAAAATTTAAGCTTCCTACAAGCTTATTTTTTTTTTATTTTTTATAAGCAAATTAAAAGAAATATTAAAATTATTACGAGAATAAGAAAGTATAATCAGATTCACAGACTCGGCCTACTTATAAGCATCTGAAGCTGTTAATATTATGAAACGAGTACTCTATTTTATTTAAAAACTATCTCAGTCTACTGAATTTTCATTTCAGACGTATTTTGACGTAAAAAATGTTTGGTCTACTTAATGGCAAATGGATTTCGTCAAACTGAAAGACTACCTTTTTCAGGAGGTAAATAAATGCTCCTACAAAATCTCGTCCAAATTATATCGCCTGTCGTAACAATATCAAAGAACCTCCCGTAATTAGTGCTGATAATAATAATCAGAACATAAAACTCGTTACGGGTAGTCAGAAGCAATGTTAATAATAAATACTTATACTTTTTGTTTGTAATCCATTATCTAGGCAATCTTGATAAATTATTAGGAATAATCCGCGATACCAAAAGGTATCGCGTCGCAAAGTTACTGGCTAGAGGAGGTCAGGGTGTAACCACCAGTACCAGTTCTTTACGCACCATGTAACATACTGGTCTTCAGCTGCATCTGTTTATATAGGAAGCCAACCCCTAAAATAGATAAAGGCTACACAGATTGTTTTTTTTTTACAGGTGGGAAATCATCAAATGACTCCTGCTCTTAGCGGAGCGGAAGGGAGTGTCACACTCTTACTGACTCAAACCCATCCGTGTTCCTCCTAAAGCCATTTGCGTTCCAGCGCCGCGGTGACTCTTCAGAACAAATTCTGCAATTCTGGCAGAGATTGAGTACATACTAATTCCATAGTTAAAGTGTCTTTCCAAGCATCATAGATTATTTAATCTATCATACTAACATAATCAAATTGTCAGTAACAAACACACACTTTGCACGCCTCGATTCATTTGAACAGAGTGAAACAATTTACCTTTCAGTACGATTGCTCTTGTAAGAGGAAGTAATGAAGGCATAGGCAATTAAAACTAAGTTAATCACCATCTTAACGCACGTTTAAGGCTACCGATCAAGCAGAAATAAAAAGTTTGTGACCCATAAAATAGTAATGTACACGTGTATGTTAGAAGAAGGAAATAGATTTCTGTTTGACGTAGGTAGTACCAACATAACACTGTCATGGTTAATGAGGCTCGTGGCAAAACAATAATACCCGCACGGGTCGATATTCCAGGTTAAAGAACTCTTGGCAATGAAGACGTTCCTTGAATAAGGAACGTGGACGGCGTTGACTATGCCATCTAGTGTCGCATAATCGAAACTTTCACGTAAAGAATACTTGACATTGACGTTTCTGTGCTGTCACCTATTGTTCCTGCACGCTCCGTTTGAGGAACGTGCACGAAGTGACTGTGCTATCTAGCTCTTCAGATTCGAAACTTACAAGTGAAATATACTTGACAATGACACTTCTGCGTTGCCACCTATAGTTCCTGCATGTTCCTTATATGTGATCATTTATTTTTATTTTTTTTACCTCTCCTATGTCTGTAGACGGACAGACGATCGATGGAGCAGACATGTGTTAGAGTGGAGACCGCGTATGGGCAAACTTAGTGTGGGACGCCCTGCGGCACGATGGACCGATGATTTATTGAAGGTGGCTGTCAACGGATGGATGCGGACTGTTCAAGACCGGGATGTTTGACGCGTTGTCCAAGTTTAAGTTGGCGCTCTTTGGGGAAGGCTTACGTTCAACAGTGGACGGCGATAAGCTAAAATGATGATGATGATATCCATCCGTTCCTTGGAAAGCACGCTAAGCCGTTAGTTTCGGCTGAAATTTGTAAATCTCTGTCTGTCGTCAGAAGCTACAAAATCTGTCATTAGTCTTGCCAAGAAGTAGGTACCGTGTTACCCAGGTTGTGAAAAATCATATTTATTTTGTGAGTTGTTTAAACATAACACTTTTACACGTTAATCTTTTTGGGTAATTTTAAGCTAGATGAAGCTGTGTTTCCTAGTTGACCACCCTGAGAAGAAACACCGAAAAAAACTCAGAGATAGAGGTCTGTCAGGCAGCCGCCCCACGTAAAATACTGGGTTTCAGCTGAATCCGGTTTGACTGGAAGCCAACCACAATACTTGGGATAAGAACTAGCCTTATCCCAAATATATTGTGATCGGCTTAGCAATAATTGAATTGCCTCATTGAAATAGTTCTACTTATTAAATTCACCAAAATCTAAGAAGTCCGATTTGACAGCTGAGTAGAGAGGGATAGAAGATTGCTTTACCACTAAGTACGAAAGAGATTTATTTTTATGTCTCTTTCATACTTACTAGTAAAGCAATGTTGTATCCTGCAAAACGGGCCTTTTATTTTTCGACAACTATAAGGATGGACTTCTGTTTTATCTGTTTAAATGTTTAAGTATTCGAAACAAAGGCCTGTCTAAATTCAGAGTCAATTTCATAGAATATAGACAAAGTGGGGCCAGAATTGGGGTGTAAGAACTCTGTATTTCGGAAGTTATGCTTGAAAGGATTCAAAGACCTATTGTAGAAGGTGGTTGAGTCACATAAATTTGCGTCTAGTCATTAGCAAACTTAAATTGTGTTACAAATGGTAACATGTGATGAGAGGACCCAAAGAATACATGACTAGATGTGAAGTCCTCAGCATCTACCTTTCCGAACGGACAGTAGAGTTTATTTGTATATTATTTTTAATTTAAATGATGATGTCAAAAATGCCGTTTAATAGCCTAATTGAAATAAATGTTTTGACTAGACTTTGACTTTGACAAACATGGATTGAAAACCGGTCGAAAGCTTGGAAGAACCTCTCTAACCTGAATATCTGTCGTAAACACAGCACAACCTGGGAGTCTTTAAGATAAGAGTGAATAGGTTATTTCTAGGCAAACGTACTCCGATCTTCGACCACATCATCGCTTACCATCAGGTGAGATAGCGATCAAACGTATGCCTATTAACGGTAAATAAAACAACTGCCTGAAGTCAGAATACGGTTGTCTTGACGATTCAGCACAGACACGTCTGGCGAGGAATGACGAGAAGAGCCTACCCCACAAAATCTATGATAGGGCTAGGCAAACACAGAAATTAACAAGCTACTAAATGGTCCCACACTTGAGATGCATCACGATTACATGATTGTTACTGATGAAGAGTTCACATCATAATAATTGTTTTATTTAATTTCTGACTCTAACACACAGGGTATTTAAAATTACCTACAAGTGTTTTAAGCCTTGTTTTGGCTCTTGTGAGAATTTTTGTTATTTTTTTTTTGTCGAAATAAATTATTATTTTTTATTTGTTTTTCACGTTCTCTGGTCCCTGGAGACCCGTTCTTTGATAGGCGTACGAGGAGCCGAAGCCTACTCGCAGAGGCCCCGTTAGACATTTCCAATGGAATGGGGCACCAACCGACGATTATCCCTGTATGCACTGTGAAAGTGATAATCCCCGGTTAGAGCAGGACTATTGCAAAATATGGAAACAAAAGATTAAACGCTGTGGGTTTGGGTGGTTTAGTGGACTGATAATCGTTTACTATGGAAGAACTATTAGCTCCTGCCTGACCACTGTATGACTGACAAGATACTGACCAAATTATTATTATTATAATACATTATTATTATTGTCAATTTCCTTGTATTGACCCTATCGAACATTAATGGTTCAGGAGGTGTGTCCAGTTTTTACTAGTAGTTTCGGTATGAATGGGACTCCCTGATCAAGAGCATTATGATGTATAGTATGATATGACTTTATGTACCAAAAGTGCGGAAAAGTTGTAAATTAAAGTACATATTAAATTAGTCACTTTCTGAAAACCAAAGCAAAAAAACTGGCCAAGTGCGAGTCGGACTCGCTTGCAAAGGGTTCCGAACGAATTTTATTTTTTTAACGTGTTATTTTAACACTATAGACTTCTTATAATTTTCCTGTAATCTGTAGGTAAAGATCTATTATATCTATTTGTTTCAAAATTTTAGGCTGAGTAATTTCGGAGATAAGGGGGGGATGGTAATTTTTCGTCAAATTTTTTGAATAACTTCAAAACCATTTATTTTAAAATTACGAAAAAAATATAATTAAAATCCTCACAGTAAGCCTTTTCATTTGATATGTCACACGATAGGTATTGTTAAAAAACCTTTTTTTTTTTATTTCCTAGTTTGACAACAAAAGTGACCGGGTCCATACAAAAAATTTGGTTTTACGTAACGCGTCCATGTTTGGGTAACAGAAATCCATATGTGTACCAAATTTCAACAGAATCGGTCCACTGAATCCGGAGAAAACTGGCTGTGACAGACGGACAGACAGACAGACACCCGAGTGATCCTACAAGGAATCCGT
This sequence comes from Lacanobia wlatinum, assembly GCA_947578705.1. Taxonomy (NCBI): domain Eukaryota; kingdom Metazoa; phylum Arthropoda; class Insecta; order Lepidoptera; family Noctuidae; genus Lacanobia; species Lacanobia wlatinum. The sequence continues at coordinate 4,696,012 of OX388035.1, forward strand.
TTTTTGTACAGAGTGTGTTACTAGAATGTTTGGGTTTCAGAAATATATTTTTTAAAGACTTCTTGATCTCTGCTAAGCCTATCCTGCGGGAAGCTCACAAGAGAGTATATACAACATTTTGTTGTTGTAGTGACTCTTGGGAGAGCCCTATATCCAGCAGTGGGTGCTGTCGACATTATGAAAATTATGAAATTCGATTCTTGACGACGTTTTCTACAGAGTGTCTAACGCAACATTTATCAAAGGTTTTTCTAGTTGTATTCCTTTTTAAAGGATGAGAAATCACCAAATGACCGCCTGCTCTGGGCGGAGCAAAAGGAAGTGTCAGACTCTTACTGACTAAAACTCATTTGTGTTCCTCTTTTACTTTCCAGGACCGCGGTGAATCTTTAGAATAAATTCCATAACTCTGGCTTTCTAGTCCTACGTTTAAATTTTTATGATATTTTAGTTTTGAAGTGTCTCACTTATCACTTCAGAAACGTTGCAATACTCTTTGGCGGCAAAACTATGAATGGTGAATGTAGAAACTCTTCCACCAACAATTACATAATGTAAGTAGGCATTACTTGGTTCGACTTACCGGCAATATCCAGTGCGGTTTCATAGTCAGCTACCTCTGGCATGGCATCCTGCTGTGTATCACTGTTCACCGTCCGCCGTGTCGCTGAAACAAAAATTAAATTAATTAATTACTAGTGCGGTTTGAGGCGAGCGTGGAACACAACCGCCGTCGACCCGGGTCTGGTCAGGAAGATGATCACATTATCACAAGTTAAGTTACCATTGATTTGATAACTTAACTATATCCAGTTATATCGGATACCGTGTAATATAGGACATTGTAAAGCTGTGGTTTATGATTAGCAGTTTGGAAATAGACGGATTTAGTCTGAAGTAATTCAAACATAACAATAAGAATAACATATGGTATGTAAGAAAGAAAGTAAAAATGTTTATTCAGGACTCGCACAGGACCAATTAGAAAATAAAATATTTAATACTAGCAATAGCTAATAACGGATAATTAAAGCTAACAACACAAAAAATTCCTGCGCGATCTCCCATCTCCGTATATGCTTTGAACTTTAAAAATAAAATAATGTTCCGCTGGCATTCTCATAGGGCCTAGTATGGCAACTATTTAACAAATAGAAAAAGCTTGCAAGGTATCAGAATAACCTGTGGCATCACTAAAGCTCGGCGCAAACGGACTACTGACCACAGCCGCCGGTGGCCAGCAACAGTATCTGATCAATCAATAAGCCCTCTATCCTGAACTTCTGTCTGTTATGAGGTATTTGTTTTCCTCTTTTAGAGGATATCTCTTAGTTCAGTGCGCCTTTTGGCAATGGCATCCTCTAATATTTTCCATTATGTTCTATCTCTGGCAACCCTTCTCCAGTAAAGTTTTAACTCATCTTCCCATCTCTTAAGTTGTCTACCCCGTTTCCTTTTCCATCTCTGGGATACCAGTCTGTCACAATTTTACTCCACTTTTCCTGAGTACTCCTTAACATGTGGCCTGTCTATCTCCATTTTCAAATACAAATACAAATAATTTATTTGCTGGATTTATTTGTTGGTCTATCTTCATAAGTACATCCATAACTCTTGTCTTGGCACTTATAAAGGTGTTTCGTTTCCTGTCTTGTTTATTGATGCCCAACATGCTTCTCTCCATCGGCCTTTGACAGCATTGCAGCTTATCTCGGCGGTGTTTTGAGAGAGACCATGTTTCACAGCCATATGTGATGCAAGGTAGAATGCAAGTGTTGTAGACTTTCCGTTTTGTACCGATGCTAAGGTCGTTGGCCTTCATGATTTCTTTGAGTGACCAGTATTTTTTCCAACCGTTTGCTATTCGCCTTTTGATTTCCTTGTCCATCTGATCCTTGAACGAGATGATCTGTACCAGATATATGTACTCTTCCACGTATTCGAGAGGTTCATTGTTTATTGCGTACCAACGGAACAAGCGATTTTGTTTAATACTTTGTATAGAGGTAGACGCACCACACATGTAGCCGGTGGTTGCCACGCGCTACAGCAGTGCGATTCTGTAAATATATCGAATTGGACGCTTCGGTGAAGTGATCACGAAGTGAGCTGAAGTCAATCCATGTTATCAAGATGGAATGACAGTCCACTTCGCGCTCACTCCACCTGAGTTTTCACGGTGAGAGGTTTACAGAATCGACCGGCTGCAGTGTCGCCACTTGTGGTCGCTGCGGGCCACACAAGACCCCGACACCCGCCATTCGCGCTGGTCCTCCTCCGCGCAGCTAGGCGTTAGGTGTCCTATGCATTACACTCGTCACCACGGAACAAGACGACGCCTTAATGGATATTGAAACTTAGATATTAGATAGACTGCGCAGCGGAGAGCGGGTTATAAAATGCGGCGGCTTCAGAACACCGGTATCGCGCACTTCTGCTACTGTTACTAAGTGGCGGTAGCGCGCGACAGCCACCGATGGCTGTGGTCGGTGTCCCGTTTGCGCCGAGCCTCACAAGCTAAAGGCATTACCGATTCCTCGTGGCCGTACAATGCAAGGAGTTGTTATTAGTACCTTCATACCTTACAATGGAATTGTTACATTATTTAATACCATTGTTTAAAAATTAAACTTAGCATTGAATAGTTTCACTAAGCGCAACCAACTTTACATTTGATGAAAAAAAAAAAAATCTATTATTTCAACCTTGATCATCCTATGAAATTCTTCCGTTACTGAGTGAGTGCCTGACAGATAGCGCACAGCCGAAACTACTGGTCGTAGAAAGCTGAAATTTGGCATGTAGGTTCCTTGGTGATTGTAGGGGACGGACGGGAAATGTGCGAATGAAGTCGCGCGCAAAAGCTAGTAGGTAATAATATTCCTAGGCCAAACAAACAGACCAAATGCTGCACATACTTATTAATACTTATTGCATTTGATCTGTAACGCCAGCATTGTCCCTCCCGTGAAATATTAAATGTAGGTTTTTTTAAGAGTAAATTTGCCTAGCCTTTTTCTAACTATTTTGAAGTCGGCTACGAGTCAATGCGGGTGCAGTAGAGTACTAATATTTAACTAATATTTTTCATGAAGCGTCTGCATGTCCAACCCCCACAATCTGGTAACTGGGTAAGGGAGCGTTCAAGCATTACGTAACGCAATTTTTGGAGATTTTTGAACCTCCCCCCCCCCCCCAATGTAACACGCTGTAACGTTTTTCTGTACCCCCCTTCCCCCTAGTAAAACGTTACGTAACCACCAAGTGACCATTTTTACCTAAAAGTCACAATTATGTGGCGTAAAGTACCGGAGACATTCCATTTGAAATTTAAAAAAATACCTTTTAAAATGCGTGAGAGAATCTCTCTACGCGACCGTTCTGAAGGGTTAAAAAAACAATGTTAGGTAACGCGTAGTTCAAAGCTGTAACGAATCGTAACGTTTTACACGACCTCACCCCCCAAATTCGTTACGTAATACTTAAACGCTCCCTAACCTGGGGGGCTACTCTCTAACGAAATCCGTAGTTTCGGGCTTAGTTGCGGGCGGGCGTATTCTTCTTTGTATCACCTACAGACTTACGATTAGTCCCGAACCCGAACTGAGAATGAATGACAACACGATTTCACAGTAACTGTCAAATCGTGTTATCATTAGTTCTCAGTGGTTAGGTGATACGGAGTAGAAAATGCCCGCCCGAAACTAAGCCCGAAACTACGGATTTCGTTAGAAAGTAGCCCCCCTGGTACCCCTCCACATTCTATTAACTGGGTTCCATGGTACCCCTCCGCAACACTGCTGTCAGATTTCTTGGCTTGAGACCTACAGATTTAAGTACTTTCAGAGGCATGGAGGAATCTCGGAATGTTAAGGTCACCCATCCATGTACTGCGGCAGGCATTGCTTAACCTGGAATCCAATCTCTTCAACTTGTTTTATGAGTCAGCCTTACATATTATTATGCAAAAGAATGTTTGTTTTGGTTAAATGAACGACCGATCTGCGATATGAAATGACATTCCTTAATGCCTAATGCGCATGCCACTTCGTCCGCATATTCTGCATAGTTGCAAAGTAATACCAAGCTAAACATTCAGAAGATGAGTGGTGAGTTGGCTGATGATAACTGCTTGCTGATGTTCCGAAAGACTCGATGACCACTATGACTCCATTTTTTCAACCCCAAAAGGCTTATCATATAATTTTAAGTAGTTTCAGATTGCCGTTGCACCTGCAGCAGCCGCCCCAGCCCAGCCCGCCGTGCTAAAAAGATAGGATGGCGTAAGGGGGAACAAATATTGCATCCCAGGCTTACCCATCTTCCAAGGCATTACGGTCATCCCATCATCACGTGCCTAGCCATTGGGTTCTAAAACAGCTGACGCCTGTGACCAGAGCGGCAGTACAGGTCATGGTTTCCGAGGCGGTTGACTGCTTCAAACATAGACGATAATGTAGATCTTGGTTTAGAGCACCTAGACGCAGACATGTCATCATCATCATCATCATATCAGCCAAAAAACGTCCACTGCTGGACATAGGCCTCCCCCAAGCGCCGCCACAACGACCGGTCCTGTGCGTCTCGCATTCATCGGCTACCCGCGACCTTCACCAGGTTATCGGTCCAAATTGTGGGAGGCCTTCCAACGTTGCGTCTTCCAGTACGCGGTCGCCACTGTTCTGCAAGCAATGTGCCCTGCCCACTGCCACTTTAGTTTGGCGATCCTTCGGGCTATGTCGGTAACCTTGGTTCTCTTGCGGATATCATCATTCCTGATTCGATCACGCAAGGAAACTCCAAGCATTGCCCTCTCCATTGCCCTTTGAGTGACTTTGAGCCTTCTGATGAGGCCCATTGTAAGCGACCACGTTTCAGTTCCGTATGTCATCACTGACGCAGACATGTAGCAACATGTATTTATTTGCCTTAGGCAAATCTTGAAAGTCAAGCAACGCTTGCCGAGTTCGGTCTTTGGATGGATAAACCTCGTAAGCACCGTAAACCATTGGTCCCGACTGTCATTTGTAAGTCTTTTGTAGTCGTGACGGGTTATTTTTTTAATATTGATAGGCACGCGTTTGACCACTATCTCACCTGTTGGTAAGCGATGATGTGGTCGAAGATGGAGCACGCTTGCCTAGAAGTAACCTATTCACTCTTGACTTAAAGACTCCCAGGTTGTAGCTATCAGGAAACACAGACTCCGGCAGGGAATTCCACTCCTTAGCTGTACGCACTATGAATGTGTTCCCAAACGTTTTGTGCGCGTGGGTGGGATGTCCACCATGTACCGGTGGCGCATCGCCGTTAGTCTTGTGGTCCGATGATGGAACGGGCATAGCGGAATTAAATTATGCAATTCCGTCGCACATTCCCCAAAATGCAACCGGTAGAAAACCGACAGGCCAGCAACTCGTCGTCGATGCTCAAGACTTTGGAGCTACGTCGCGACGAGCCTATCATTGCCGATGATCCTCTTGGCTCGTTTCACAATTGACTCAAGGGCATTAATCTGGTATCTGACAGATCCATCCCAAAGATGAGAGCAGTCACGATCAAGTACACGATCGAACTTGCGCTTGATAGAGATTGAGCTGCTGTTCCGGCGTGAAGTATCGTCTCAACTTTGCTAGGACCCCCAGGTGTTCAGAAGTAAGAAAATCGGACACCAGTCTCGCCAAGAAGTACCGTGTCACCCAGTTAATGGGTTGTGAAGGTCGGCAGCCGCTCCACGTAAAATTATGGCACTCAGCTGAATCTAGTTTGACTGGAAGCCGATCCCAATGTAGTTGGGAAAAGGCTAGGCAGATGAATGAAAAGAAAATCAGCCAAGTGTGAGTCGGAGTCTCACACGAAGGGTTCTTGAAAAAAAATACGTTTCTTGTATGATATCCCCTTTAATTATTAATTTATTTATCACTTCGCCCGCGACTTTGTTACCGGGGGTTTAATAGGAGAGAAATACACACTCTGTGAAAATTTCAACTGTCTACCTATTGCGGTTCTTGAGATACAGTCCGTTGACAGACAGACGGACCGCGGAGACTTAGTAATAGGGTTCCGTTGGTTACCTTTAGGGTACGGAAGTCGGTGTTATAATAACTAAGACTCAATACAATGAAAGGGTAACAATGAAAGGTGTAAACAACTCAATTTGATGTTGCGGTGTGATTCACATATAATAACTTTAACAAGTTTATTATGCATTGAAAGGCATCGTTTTGAAAACTAACTTGCCATTGCGGTTACATTTATTTTGGAGAGTTTGCAATGCTAGCACAGTTATGGTGTGTATTACTAAGAGCTGATTTCACCAATAAAACTGAACGCGATCATTACATCTGAACTGTGTTCAGGAGCTGTCAGTGTCAATATTTCACAGAAAAAAACGACACTGACAGCTCGTAAACGTGGTTTTTTTGCTGATTGCGTTCAGTTTATTTAGCGAAATTCGCCCTAAGTTGTTTTTTGTTTAAACGGTTTAGGGGGGCACTTCCGGCGGCGACCTCTCGCGTCCGGCCCTGGTTCCATCCATGGTCCGGAGCAAGCAGGCATGGAAAGCGGTCACCTCTTTCTGCGAATCAGTAATGCTAGCGAAGGAGGAGGCCGAACGCGTGAGAGAGAGGGAAACCTCACGCCCCAGCCGCCGCAATAGAAGAAGACGCCCCGGGCGTCGGGAGTCGCAGGGCGATCCCGGCCACCGTAGGCGCGGGCCTGCGGATGGCGAGCATTGGGTGGCTCGCCGTCCGATCAGAACCAGGCCCGGGTCGATGGCGCGTTGTGTTCTACGCGCGCCTCAAAGAGATGTCAGCATAGAAGACCGGGCCAGCTACGGTCAGTTCCTGTCAGGGTTGCGGAATTTGTTCGAAGGAGTCACCACGGCCCTGGAAAACAAAGGGCACTAGGAGGAACACGGATGGTTTTTAGTCAGTAAGAATCTGACACTCCCTTCTTCTCCGCCCAGAGCGGGAGGGCTCATTTGATGATTTCCCATCCTTAAAAAAAGAGGGGCACTTCAGGTTCCGAACCCAAAGGCCAACGGGTCCCTATTGCTAAGCCTCTGCTGTCCGTCCGTCTGTCTGTCAGCGGGCTGTATCTCAAGAACCGTAATAGGTTGACAGTTGATATTTCACAGAGTGTGTATTTCTGTTGCAGCTATAACAACAAATAATAAAAAAAAATACTAAATGGGACTCCCTAGAAAAAACGTGTTTTTTTTTCGATTTATTGTACGGAACCCTTCGTGTGAGAGTCCGACTCGCACTTGTTTACTTCTGCGAAAATGTATCACCACCATAATAAAGCTTACAACAATTTACAGTTACATTCTGAACTCTGAAGCTTATTTGTCCAACTTACAATTACTATTATTACAGGCTAATCTAATGCGATAAGCTACAATTATTTTAATCCTTACTAATATTATAAATGCGAAAGTGACTCTGTCTGTCTGTCTGTCGCGCTTTCACGCCAAAACTACTGAACCGATTTAAATGAAATTTGGTACACATATAGTCTAGAGCCTGAGAAAGGACATAGGCTACTTTTTATCCCGGGAGTATGTTCCCTAGGGACCACGCGGGCGAAGCCGCTGGCAGAAGCTAGTATTTAAATAAATTAAAACCCAAGTGGTAATCATTCCAATATTGAAATAATTGTAGTTTGTTATTATTTGTATTTTATAGTTGTATTTTATTTGATTAATTATTATTATTATTATCAAATTATAATTACTGTAGTTCATATTTAACTGTCTGACATAGTTTTTGTATTATTATATTTTATGGCTATTGTGCAATGGGTTCAAATTACCTGAGTAAATAAATGAATTATTATTATAATTGTATGAGTTGTTCATGAAACAGAAAACTCTCGACGATACAGTTTGTGAAAATATGAAGTAAACATTTGAGAAAATCTCTATCTTTTATGATCTTTTGATTGCTAATACGTTTATTTATTAAGGACTTCCAATGAAAGATGTACACATAAAATCAATTATTTTGAAGATAAAAAGTTTTAATTAAGTGCACTCCCTTAATTTCAGGAGTTTATTTTGTCCTTAGTTAATTAACCTAACTACAAAGGGTTATTTGAAAAACACTAACAGCCTTTCGATGGGTGTCGCCACAACGACCGGTCCTGTGCGTCTCGCATCCATCGGCTACCCGCGACCTTTAACAGGTCATCGGTCCACCTTGTGGGAGGCAACAACTATCTTACTGCGAAAAATCCTAAAAAAATATTTGCGTATATTTTCTTCAGGTAAATATTGCATTTTGTATGAAACAGCAGATTTTTAGGGTTCCGAAAAAAAAGGAACCCTGATAGGATCACTCGGGTGTCTGTCTATCTGTCCGTCTGTCACAGCCAGTTTTCTCCGGATCCACTGGACCGATTCTGTTGACATTTGGTATACATATGAACTTCTATGACCCAAATACGGACGCGTTACGTAAAATATTAAATTTTTAGTATGGGGGTCACTTTTGGGGGTCAAACTAGAAAATTTAAAAAAAAAAGTTTTTTGAACGATATCGTGTGACATATCAAATGAAAAGGCTTACAGTGGGGGTTTTAATTATATTTTTTTCATAATTTAAAAAAAAATATTGTTTTGAAGTTATTCAAGAAATTAGACGAAAAATGACCATCCCCCCCCCCTTATCTCCGAAACTACTGAGCCTAAAATTTTGAAAAAAATGGAGATAATAGATCTTCACCTAAAGATTACAGGAAAACCTATTAGAAGTCTGTAGTGTTAAAATAACATGTTAAAAAAATTCATTCGTTCGGAACCCTTTGCACGCGAGTCCGGCTCGCACTTGGCCAGTTTTTTTATATATTTCAGTGTTGAAGTTAAAACTACTAAGTAATAAATATTAATACACATACTTTGGTAACAGCTGCTCAAACGGGAGAAAATACAGACCTTTAATGAAAACTGTTCAATTAATCCTCAATTAGGCATTCCTAGTTTTCAATCACAATAATTTTAGTGATAGCAGAAAATTACAATTTCTAATAGGTTTTACAGCTGAAATCCGGCTCAATAGCTTTTATAGCCGCTTTATCGCATATTTTCCGTTTTTAAAGCGACTGTGAGCGTCTGACGATAACACGGTTACGTAGAATCGAGGGAAATCTCAAGATTTTCCACTATTACGGGTTCGATTCCACGTTTGTTTAGCAAAAAAATGTCACTCAGATTTTAAGTAGTATTTTTTCTGTATGTTACATAGTGAATAGTAAAATTACGAAAAATTATATTTCAGTAAAAATGAGACACTTCGACGATTTTTGTGATGCTCGATGAATTCCTTCCTAATCCACTTTTTATATACTTTTTTTCATAATTTATTATTACTTTTTATTTTTGTCTAATTCTAAATAATAAACACTTCCTTATTTTTTTTTAAACTTAAATCCAAAAAATTAACTCAGAAAATGCGCAAAAAAAAACAAGTTTTAACACTTACGGCTCTGAATCTTCGGTAAAATTTTGCAAACCATATTGTCGTATTATTTTAATCACTTTTCGCACTACACCATGGGACCAAGCGCAGAGGTACCGCGCGCCACACACCGTCGCCAGCCACAGACTGCGGGCACATCTAGCGCCAACGCTCCACAGACTTACACACACGCAGAGAAGGCGGGGATGACATGTAAATAGGCTTTACAGTGTAGTGTGTTATTGTAATGGTGGTATATCCGGAGGTGTGTGCTTTGCTACTTCCGGTCTATTCTCTCAAATATTCTCTGTGAAAACTATGATGAAGTGGCTCTTGGATCAACTAGTGATTGACAGCTTACTTCATATTCGTATTCACGGTATTTTTATAGAATAGTACAACGAAATGCGATGTTGAATGGTGACACAGAATTTTCAGATCACTAGAAATAGAAAAGCACAAAGACAAATGTATTTTTTAGGTTTACCTTTGACAGAGGTATCATTAGGTTTCTTGCGTATGCGTAGGTAACTGTCGAGTTTAAATAAAATCGGTTCATTCATTTCCAAGAATAAGGGGGAGAATTAAAGATGCACACTCTTATTGGTCGTTTTTCTGAATGAGAAGAGGCATTTGGCCAGCAGTGGAACAGTTGCCGGCTGGTATTTTTCTACGGCACATCTCAACTTTGTCTTTAGGACGGCATCTGAGGTACTTCTAGTATGCCTGTAGAGACCACTAAAGATACAAAGAAGAAATTAGCCATTTGCTATCCACTAACATAAAAGCATAATTATGTAACTTCAATGAGAAAATTACAGTTTTCCCTGTAGTACCCAATAGATACTTAGACAGGAAGGCCATAGAAAGCAATGGCCACACTTTCCTATAAACACAGTGATTAATTATTTTTGTAACATGGTTCTAAGAAGTGGAGTTAGTAAATAAGCCTTGGGATACATAAATAGTGTACTGATTGGTACTTAGTTTATTTTAATCTGTTACACTGTTCACTAATCAGCCTAATAGCTAATCAATATTACTATTGAGTATACAACTGGCGTTTATACTCGGACAATCGTGATGGTCTTTTTTTCTGTTATTTTTGCGTTTTCGTTTGTAAGTCAGCCGTGATGGTGACTGGTCTTCATTTTTTTTATCTTGAACAACGACTCTGTCTTTCTGGAGGTTGATATCTTTTGTAGATCGACTGTTAAGCCAATCAAATACTAACACAAAATTTTTTTTTGCTCTCATTTCAAATTATTTTATAACTTTTATTTGTCACTAGTTTCTGCCAGTGGCTACGCTCGCGTGAGTTTCGGGATTTAGCTCAAGGGAACGATATTTTGATCCGGGGATAAAAAATCGTTCACTCCTTGAGTTTTTGTATCGTTTGTGCTATTCCAGACATTAATGAAAAATCACCTCTGTGTCAAATTTCATCTAAAACCATTTAACCGTTCTGACGTGATTGAGTAAAAAACATCCATCCATCCAAACTTTCGCATGAATGTTTTACACAATCCTTAAACCTTCAGTTTTTTTTTTTTGGATTTCACTTTCTCTAACAGCTCACTCATTCGTTCGTATCACAACTTACCCATGTTACAATCAACCCCTTTGCCTCAAGTCAATGCCATCGATCTAAATAAACAGATCAGGCACTAATAATAATCAATTATGTTATTCTATCTTAATCAGCTTTCTCTTCCTGATGACTAGACGCCATTTCACTTCGACTTCACATTTATGTTCTCCGTAATTATACTGGGTTTGCATAAAATTGCTTTTAGATACTGGTAATGCATGTCTCTGGTAATTTGCTGTAGGGATTAACGGTTGCCATAAGTGGTAATGGCACCTGCGAAGAATTTATAAATTGTAGATGCGATGGGATCTGTGATGGAAGATCCTGTTTATAGGCTGTGAGTTGTGAGGTCTTGGTAGTTTGTAAGAAGTTGAATTAAAGTATACGTAGATGTCTTCATCTACGTATACTATAATTACAATAAGGTGTGGTATAGTAGCGATGTTCTTTTAAGATATTAGAATGAGTGGAATTAACAGCTAGAGTCCGTGTTCAGCCGTAAATCGTCCACTAGTGGACACAGGCTCCCACCAAGTGTCACCATATTGACCGCTCCTGTGTGTCCCGCATATAACAGATTACCACGGTCTTCACATTGTGATAGGTGTTTTTCGATACGCGGTCGGCGCTCCAAAACTCCAACTGCTTTTGAACCCATCAACCATCAACCTAAAAGTCAATAGTGGAAAAATTACTTTCACTGACATTCTAAGTAGAAATAACCTTAGAACAATAATAGGGACAATTACGGGCCTTTGCTCCCTAAACAAATATCTATTTAACATAGGCGCCACGGACAGCCCACTCTGCATGCTTGCCGAAGAAACAGCCGCCCACGTGATCCTGGAATGCGAGGCTGTGGCTACCCAACTTGAACAAATCCTTGGAACGGTAAGGTAGCTTCGCGAAGCCTGTGAAGCTCCTAGGAAACTTCTGTGCTTCTGAGCGGAGCGAGACTGGCTAACTTAGCCAAGACACCTACGCACTACGGGCCGAAGCGCGGAAAATGGAGTTTCTTCTCTATTCTCCCTCTGGCATCGACAGGTGATGGTCAAATGCGATCGTATAATGAATGAAATCGCTAAAGTGTAGTTAACTATTTATTTATTTACGAGATTCAGTACGAGATTATTAGACAGTGAGATTGTGTATGTAGAAAGTATAAATTAATGGTCTGTGAGAGAAGTTAATAAAAAATCTAAATACATTAATCCCGTATGGTGCCGGCCGGTGCCGTATGGTGCCGTAAAAGAATAATACTATCCCATCACTTCCCGTGGTGTCGTAAGAGGCGACTAAGGGACTCACCCGAGAATGGGCAGTAGCGTTCTCTGTAAAACACTACACCATACACTGCGATCGCCAACCCGCCTGCCATGCGTGGCGATTATGGCAAACCCCAACTATGTACAGCAGTGGACATCTTTCGGCTGTTATGATAATGACGATGATGATGAAATACATTAATGTTAGAAGAATCTCGTGATCACTTAACAAACTAATTGGTGATATTGTGATCTTGATAACTAACTAGATATTACATAAAGAATATTCATTGTATTTTAATTTTGTTGTGCGTTACTGAATTTGAAATGTATATTAATTGTCTTTTTAATGAAAATGTTAATTATTTTTATATGCTATTTAAATTGATTTTAAATTTAAATTGTTTTTTTTTTTTGTATTTTTGTGATAGTTAAATCGTTTTAGCGTTATAGCTGTTAAGGTGTATGACGTTGTTAAATTGAGAATTGAACGTTAATGAAAACACGCTCTATAAAGGACGCGTCTATTTTTACCAAACTCTGTACCCAAACAAAAAATTAAAAACAGTAATAAGCATTTTAAAACATGACAACAGAATCGTGGTTTCGGCAAAACTTGACTGGAAAATTAGATTGTAATAGACAAAAAAAAATGATTACATTTGAAAATTATAATAATATGATTACTTATCATAATTTGTGGATAAAAATAGAGACGATCAGTTACAATGACATAATTTTTTTACTTGTGTTTTAGGATGGCTGAACTTGGGAATATTTTGGACCGTTTTTCCTAATGGGTTTCCGTCTGCAAGGAGTATTATTTAAGTGAGTAATTGTTGAATTCTTTGTGATGATTAGGACAGATGAAAGAATTATGAATCTTTGCGTGGAAGGTGGAACCCCTCCCGTTTTTAGGGTTCCGTATCCGTACCCAAAGGGTTACCAATGGAACCCGCTACTAAGCCTCCGCTGTTCGTCCGTCCGTCCGTCTGTCTGTCTGTCAGCGGGCTGTATCTCAAGAACGGTAATTGGTAAACAGCTGAATGGATTTTCACAGAGTGGGTATTTCTATTGTCGCTATGTCATAAAAAATAATAAAAATTGAATTAAATTAGAAAATAAAGGGGGCTCCCATACAAGAAACGTGTCGTTTTCGGTTTATGGTTTCTGGTTAATTTTGTAGATAAATATTGTATACTAGCACTTCGCCCGCGACTTCGTTCGCGCGGATTTAGTTGGTAGTCCACGATCTTCATCTCCCCTCTACCCCCTTAATAGGGTTATGTGTAAATTACTTATTAATAGCCTAAACGAAGGGCAGTTCGCTCAAACTGTCACATTTTTCTTACTTAGAGTATTTTTATACACGTCGTAACTTTTAAACGAAAGGTAGGGAATAATTTAAAGTGTAATTTACACGTACATAACCAACCTTAATTATCAAACGATTTCAATGGATAAGAATTAATATCATGATACCAAAATCACCACTATTCCATTCCATCCGGGTTTTGATTGAATCTATACTAATATATAAAGCTGAAGAGTTTGTTTGTTTGTTTGTTTGCTTGGACGCGCTAATCTCAGGAACTGCTGGTCCGATTTGAAAAATTCTTTCAGTGTTAGATAGCCCATTTATCGAGGAAGGCTATAAGCTATATATCATATATCGCTAAGACCAATAGGAGAGGAGCAGTAATGAAAATTGTGACGCAGGAGAAGTTGCGCGGGTCAGCTAGTAATTTGAATAAAAGCGGTCATTGTGACTTAAACATGATAGTTAGATATATACCTTTGCGGACTTTTTTGTAGATATTGATGTCTTCTCTAAAACTGTAGTACATCACTTTGCTCTATTGTCAATATTTTCCGCAGCGTACGCGATATAAGGATTTTTTTGGTACTTTTTTCACACCTTGGGTTACATAATCGAAGTTTTCATACGTATCCCTAACGTTTTTGAAAATATTCTATAGCCTATGTTCATTAAAGATAATGTAGGATTGTGATGGTGAAAGAATTTTTCAAATCGGTCGTGTAGTTTCGGAGCCTATTGATTTCAAACAAACAAACAAATCTTTCTTCTTTATCTCATCTTTGATTTGATTTTTTCTGATCGGTAATATGTTCTCTTACTAAACAATAAATTGGGCGTCAGTTTTATCCGTTTGCCTAAAGAAACCGATCTTCTCTAGAAGCTGAAATCTACTTGACAAAAAAAAATCTCAGCATCCGTGATAGATTTCCTCTACGGAAGACACTGTTAACACTTTTTACCAAATAGTTTAGGTAAATTCACTAATTGATGCTTTTTCACAAAATTACAACCGAATTTCAATTCGACTTAATGACTACTGAAATAAGACGTATTTTCGATTGTCAAAATTAATTTGCTCAAATGGCGATTTTACGCCGAACAACACTGAAAGTGAATTCTCTATGCATCAGCGATTTTTTTTCATTGGACAGCTGTAACTGGATACTGTTATCTAATTATAAGGTTAATAAAACATACTTACAACCAATGCTTCTATTACGGCAGGTTTTTGATGTTAGCTTTGATTTGGTTCGTGCATAATAAATTATATTTATTTTGTAAGTAGGTTTTAAATAAAACTTTTACACGGTATTTTTTTTTTGTCGTTTTAAATTAGATGATGGTTTTTCGCAAGTCTCTATTCTATTACAATGGTTTCAATAATAAATAATAAAAAAAGTCTTATTACATGCATTGAAGAATATGTAATTGACATTTTTACATGAGTATGTTTACGTTTAAACATGGTAATAATTTAAAAGAGTTGTTACCTTTTTTTAGTTTGTTACTGTCAACGGATAATTGCAGACTCCGTAAGATTGTAATAAATCGTTATTAGATTATGATTTCTCGATACATTATGAAAAAATCGTTTTGTATACAATCAATCCCACCCAAATTCAATAGTCTTTAACATGTCCATGGCTTATTAAAAAAAAATGTTCGACCATTTCACGCGATATTTTACAATTCTACGAAGTTTGCAATTTTCCGGTGATAATTCCATTTCATATTAGTTTATAGTTTTCATTTCGGAGATAAGAAGAGGAATGGTCTTTTTTCACGTAATTTCTTAAATATCTTTATTTTAAAATTATGAAAAAATATGTATTATAAATTATAACCCTCACAATTAGCTCTTTCATTTGATATGTCACTTATTACAGTTTGAAAAACTTTTTTTATGTTCTAGTTTAACCCCCAAAAGTGACAATCTTTCTCAAAATTGATTTATATACGTAAAGCGTCCGTGTTTGGGTAAAAATGCACGGTTCCTGCGGAATAAGCCATTGTAGTGAAGCCGCGAAAAAAAAATCATCGCGAAAAATATGCCAAAGACAGAATTCGGTCTACACCAATTTGTTACCGACAGTTCCGAGCTATCAGCTGATTCCCATCTCCCGCTGTATGTCAGTTGTCAGTACGACTTTAGGGAAACGGCCAATCTTCTCGTGAGTCGTAACACGCTGAGCCGCAAATTGACATTATTAACGCTTGATTATGACGATCATTCGGCGCTTGCAGTTTGTTCCTAGTTTAGGAAAAGTTTTGTTATTGTCACGTAGTTTGAAACATGTTTTAATCAGAGTTTTTTTGATTTTTTATTTGTGATGGGTTTGCTCTTGACTCTAGTCTAGGTTAGAGATGACAGAGACAAAGTCTACGATGGAGCGAGCTTACCCAGAAGGAGCCTGTGCACTCTAACTTTGAAGAGATTAGGGTTGTAAGCGTTTGGAAACACAGACGCAGGCAGAGAGTTCCACTCCTTTGCTGTGCGCATTATGAAAGACGTTTGGAAACGCTTAGTGCGAATTGATGGAATAGCAAGAAGGTAGGGATGGTAAGATGCAGTGCGTCTGGATGTCCGATGGTAGAAGGGGCCGGTGGGATGAGGTCAATGAGTTCTTGGGCACACTCACCGAAGTACAATCTGTAGAAGACCGACAAGCAGGCAACCTTACGGTGATGAGCCAAGCTATGTAGCTTGGCATAAACCAATTTTACGTTATCGATGAGCCTCTTAGCTCTGTGTTTCAACGAGTCAAGCGCGGCAAGCTGATACTTAGCTGAGCCATCCCAAAGGTGGCTACAATACTCCATGCAGGACAAACTCCATTCCAGAGTGCCAATTCTACTAATTTTCACATTCGCATCTCAGTCACAATCTGTGAGAAAATGTATGAAAATTAAGGCTTTTTTGACAGTTTCCGATTGACATGTGAATGTAAACGTTGTTTAAACATTTGTAGAATTGGTCTTCAGGTTTAAATTAAAATAGTTAGGTAGCAAAATTACACTGACATAATGAGTATCAACGTCAAAAAAGGCGATAAAATATTTATTTTTAGGGTTTCCGAAAAAAAAGGAACCCTTATATGATCACTCGGGTGTCTGTCTGACTGTCTGTCTGTCCGTCTGTCACAGCCAGTTTTCTCCGGATCCACTGGACCGATTCTGTTGAAATTTGGTTCACATATGAACTTTCTATAACCCAAACACGGACGCGTTACGTAAATTATTAAATTTGCAGGATGGTCAAACTAGAAAATTAAAAAAAAAATTATTTGAACAATATCGTGTGACATATCAAATGAAAGGGCTTACTGTGAGGGTTTTAATTATATTTTTTTCATAATTTTAAAATAAATGGTTTTGAAGTTATTCAAGAAATTAGACGAAAAATGACCATGCCTGTTTTGAAAAAATGGAGATAATAGATCTTTACCTAAAATTACAGGAAAACCTATTAGAAGTCTGTAGTGTTAAAATAACATGTAAAAAAAATTAAATTCGTTCGGAACCCTTTGCACGCGAGTCCGACTTGCACTTGGCCAGTTTTTAAGTAACATCTAAGTACCTTTTTTATGTTTTAATTTTAACTAGATTATGTTACTTTTGCAGTGTCTTTAGGGTGCCTGTCCATTGTGAGCAGAGCGGAGAAAAGGAGAAATATGTCAGTCAAAATGTCAGTGACTCACGTGGTACGGAGATTTTATGCAATTCCATTGGTTAAAATTCCTCCGTTTCTCTTCCACTGCCTTGCTCGCTCGCAATGAACATGCACCCTTAGACCACGTTATCATCTGTTGTTACTTGCAGTATACATTTTGGAATCATTTTTAGGGTTCCGAACAACCGTGTAAAACGGAACGCTTTTTAGATCATTTTGTGTCTGTCTGTCCATCCGTCACAGCCAATTTTCTCCGAATCTACCGGAGTGATCCTTTTGAAATTTGGTACATATATATATGAGTTTCTGCGCTCCAAGCACGGACGCGTTACGTGTGATATATCAAATGAAAAAACTTATTGTGTGGGTATTCAAAGATATTTTTTCATAATTTAAAAATAAACAGTTTTAAAGTTATTCAAGAAATTAGATGAAGAATGACGATTCCCCCCTAAAATACGAGTAACATGTTACAAAAATTAATTTGGTTCGGAACCCCTTGCACGCGAGTCCGACACGCACTTGGCCACTTTTTTTTACATTTGCGGAGTTCTGCTAAATAATTTAAAAACAGCAGTTTGCTTAGTTATCAACTTATCATATAAGGCGCTTTTTTTTTTAATCTACAATAATCTTCGCTTTTAGAAAAGGCAGTACTGGATATGCGGCTACTTTTTTCTTTAAACTCGTGAAGTGCTGAAGGAAGTGCTGTAGTGCTATTCTGTAACAACATTTTCGTATCTCGACAGCGGAATCCGAAATGAGTTTTAAATTAAGACCTTTATGTTGTTTGCAATACAGCTCACTTTGTGAGTTTTATCACTCAGGTGAAGATCGATATCGAAGTATTTATTTACAGAATAGACTAATTGAAGTAGCTTTTGACGCTGTCTAAAGACCACAAATATCGATTTTATGTTTGAAGATTTGGAAAGAATAACTGGCCAAACTATTGGGCAGTTTGGCTAGTAATTCCTTCCTAATCTGCTTACCGACCTACACAAGTTACCGTGAACTCGCCGATAAAATTCCATCGCACTTTCATACATACATTTGTACATACATAGGTACACTCGCATACGCAAGTATGAGCAAACCATATGTACAGTCGCGTCGTAAATCAAGAATCGAGCATGCAATAACGTGCGAGGCACGCCTTGACTTTGAACTTGGACTGTCACGCGCACAAGTGGTTTGTCGAATTATTGCTAACAGGAAAATGGTGGTGGTTATTTTATACAGTTTCGTTTTAATTGGGACTGTATGTGTAGAGAGACCCAGTACTCATCTGAAATACTAGTGTATTTGTTTTTACGTTTGAATATTTCTAATCTCAAGTTGAGTCAAAATCGGCCAAATTATCCATCATAATTTCTGACTACAAGCAACTTATACCGTTGTTAACATTATCATTTAATTATTAATTGTAGGAGCATCAAGCCATTATATCATTAAGTTTGTCGAATGTTTTTTTTATTTATTTTGCGTGGATTTGAGAGGCTCACCGGTGACTAAAACTGGTGGATGCCAAGCTACTAAGCCTGACTTATCGCCGTAAGGTTGCCTGCTTGTCGGTCTTCTATAGATTTTACTTTGGTGTGTGTGCCCAAGAACTCCACGACCTCATCCCACCGGCCCCCTTCTACCATCAGACGTCCAGACGCACTGCATCTTACCATTCCACCAATTCGCACTAAGCGTTTCCAAACGTCTCTTATAATGCGCACAGCAAAAGAGTGGAACTCTCTGCCTACGTCTGTGTTTCCAAACGCTTATAACCCTAATTTCTTCAAAGTTAGAGTGAACAGGCTCCTTCTTGGTAAGCTCGCTCCATCGTAGACTTTGTCTCTGTCATCTCTGACCTAGACTGGAGTCAAGAGCAAACCCATCACAAATTAAAAAAAAAAACACATCTACTTTTGTTAAATTGACACCAAATTATTAAACATATCGTATCGTTAATACACACTATTATATATTTAGTTACCTATATATTTAATACTGTAAAACTGATTCACATCCGCACACTCAACGTACGGTTCAGTTAAAAACCAGCGTCAGGCAGCTCCTAGTTATCTGGCATTTTGCTGAAATAGGCCTAATTTGGTGCAGCACAGCATACTCGTATTCGGGGCACACAATGTTATTGTATTAAAATTAAGTTTCCTTTTATTTGTACTTATATTGTGTGTATCTGTATGTACCAAATAAACTTGTTTTCTTTCCTTCTTTTTAATTTCTATACACCTACCAAAATATTAAAAAAATATATATTTGAAAAGAGTATTTACAAAGTTTCTTGTCCGCTCTTCTCCATAATAATCTACTTATGCGAATGAAAAACTATAGTATTTTTTTATGTTGTAAATTTTGACGTTCAAAAGTGCCTTTTAATGATTTATTTGAAACAAATTAACTGGATTGAACTTTTATATTTGATTCAATGCTGCGTTTACAAATAAATGATAAAGAATACCATACGTATGTAAAAGTGGTCATAGTTCCAAGAAAGCTAATTAGGTATATGTTTGAGTTGCCTGACTTGCGGCGTAAACAAAGATATCTAATACTTGTCAGTAATCTAGGTAAGTGCTTGGTTCATGTATGTCGGTATAAAGTTCCTTTACTTTGCAGTTATTAAATTATAACGTGATAAGGTCAATAACTTCTTGATGTTCATGAACATTCTTAGTGTTTGATATCTTCATCATCTAGGTACCCTTTTTCAATTTAAATCATATATTTTTTTAATACCTACTTATATTTTAGTGTTTTTATAGACCTACTGTTGTTAAAGAAACCACAGTTAAATTACTGGCTTTATTATTGTTTTTTTTTCTAGTAAATTAAATAAATTATGAAAAGACGAACCTTAAAGTTGCTTTTTTAATATCATAAACACTCCCTTAACAATACCTAAGTTATTATAACCTCAATCCTCATCTCCCAATACTCTTAAATACAGTCATAATTCATCCTTTCAATACCATCTATTCACGTCTTTACATCAATAAAGATTAATACAAACGCTTATTATAACAAAAAACTTAACATTTCGACGATATATCATTTCATTTTGCGTGTAACTGTACCCAGTCGGCGGTATTCGCAGAAGCAAAAGTAAGAGCAAACGAATTTGACATGTATGTATGTGTTTGTACTCCGAGCCCAAAAACTGAACCCACGGTTAGGTAGGTACATACTTTTGTGTTTAATCGATTTGGACTTAGGTTATATTCAGACGGAACTGCGATTCCGGTAGGAAATAGTTAAGCTTTTTTGTATTTATTTTTTAAGGAGCTGCTATCTTTGTCGTCAATTTGTTGTCTTTGTCTACTCCTAGCATTTGAATGTTTGACTTATTAGAAGTTGGTAAGTGGAACAGCAATTTTCATCATTATTGTGTATGTGTTTAATAAGACTAGAACTTTTTGTCAAAAGTAAGTGGGTAAAAAAAGCCTTGAATCTAAAATTCGTCTTCTTAGAATTCACATTTTAAAAGCATGAGAAAATAAATTAACATTTTAACACTTTTTTCCTCGATGATACAAAGTAATAGTATTTTAAAATAAAATCCATTGATAACTAGTATGTTTCCGGGGTGTGGTGCGGACGCATTGTATTATGGAATATCTGCAAAATTACGAATAAATGATAACATTATTTGTTCTCACACTTTTTTGTTCCCAGTAAGTAGAAACTAGTATTTATTAATGAAAAATCCCTACTAATATTATAAATTCGAAAGTAACTCTGTCTGTCTGTCGCGCTTTCACGCCAATACTACTAAACCGATTTAAATGAAATTTGTGTGTAACAAATTTCATTTAAATCGGTAGAGCTAGAGAGTCTAGAGCCTGAGAAAGGACATAGGCTACTTTTTAATGCGAAAAAAGGTTTGTAAGGGGTTGAAAGGGGGGATGAAATGTTGTATGGAAGTATCGTCATTTTCAGAGCTAGAAGCTTGAAACTTATTTTTTAGGCTGTTAATTCGATATAAATAAATATGACATTCAAAGTCAAGGTCCAGACGGAATACCTCAGTATATGGTTAAAGACGGTTGCGAAATCTTTAAACTGCCCTTAACATTTATTTTCAACCTGTCTATTGCCTCAAATATATATCCTGCTGAGTGGAAAACGTCTAGAGTACTACCGGTGCACAAAAGCGGTCCAAAAAGTGAAATAAAAAATTATAGGCCAATAGCGGTATTATGCATATTCGGCAAAATATTTGAATCGGTGCTCTATAGAAGAATTTATAAGCAACTGCAACGTTGGTTCGTGGATGAGCAGCATGGATTCCTGCCAAATCGCTCAACCACTTCTAATTTGCTCAATGTCACTACACTATTAGCGGAAAACATTAATCACAAAAAGCAAGTCGATGTAGCCTATTTTGATTTCCAGAAGGCTTTTGACCGGGTTGACAACGACGTTCTTTTAAATAAATTGGCCTTGGCAGGTTTCTCCGCTACGCTACTTAAGTTCTTTGCAAATTACTTGCATGGGCGCAAGCAATATGTCACCTATTTAAATGCCAATTCGGAGCGCTATCCGGTCACGTCTGGCATAGGACAGGGTACCAATGTCGGGCCTCTACTCTTTTTAATTGTAGTTAACGATCTACCCTCACGTATTAAACATTCCACGGTTTTAATGTACGCTGATGATGTCAAAGTGGCGTTCCCAATAGTCGGCTCTGGTGATACTGCCATACTACAACACGACATCGACAATATTCACGCTTGGAGCACGGAAAATAACCTCAACCTTAATGTCGATAAATGTGCTATCATGTCGTTCTCAAAAGCCACACAACTCGTACTAAACACCTACACTCTGAACAATGAGCCCTTGAAACGTGTAACAACCATGCGCGATCTAGGTACAAGCTTTGATCCACACTTGACCTTTAACCAGCACTTAATTCAGACCTGTAACAAATCCCGGAAAAACTTAGGTTTTGTCTTGCGTCAGGCAAAAGTATTTAATAATAGACAAGCCCTTACCCTTTTATATAATTCGTACATTCGCAGTTTACTTGAAACCAATAGTGTAATCTGGAACCCACACGAAAAAACCTATACGTTACTCATTGAAAAGGTCCAAAAGCCTTTTGTACGCTACCTCTACTTAAAATTGTATGGTTATTATCCGTACTTATATCCTACACCATTTGTGCTAGGTATGGTAGCCTACCAAAGTTTAGAAGTCAGAAGAAATATTGCTACGGTTAAATATTTCATTCGCCTTATTCGTGGTTCCCACTTCAACTCCTCGCTTTTACAGCACATTCTTTTTAATATACCTCTTCCTATCCGTCATACACTTCGCCCTCGGCAACGTCCTCTATTTTCAGTGCCTCAAATTGGTTCAAAATCCCTTAAGACCAGTCCTTTGTATGTAGCTCTTACTCTTATAAACAACATTTTATTATTTGACGTTACGTTGGATATCTTTGCAACTGCTGAGCTGAGATTTCTGAGCACGGCTACTCGTTACCTAGAGTCCATTGCTGCCTCTAGTACTATCTCTTGTGACTAATTTAATATTGATTCTTATTTTGTTTGACTTTTTAATAATTGTTTACTTTTGTTTTTTTATATTTTATTTAATATTACTCTATACTGTATACATTGATAATTTCATTATAATTTGACATTGATAATTTCTATTTTTCCATATTATTTTTGATTAATTTAATTTCTTTTCTAATTTTATTCTCATTCAGTTTCATTTTTAAAAATTGTTTTTCTTTTGACTTTTGATTTAATATTATTGTTTATTTTTTATTGTTTTTTGATAATTTTATTACCTATGATTTCATGACATTTATAATTTCTATTTTTCTATTGTGTTTTTTGTTTGTTTTGTACTGACCAATAACTTGTTTGTGTGGTTATAAACTGTAAGTGCAAGTTGGTTATAATAATAAAACAAAAAAAATAAAAAAAAAAGTTTATAAAAGTTTTACCCTTAGTACTTAAGTTTGTATAGAAATATGTAAGGCTATTTATGTGAATGCAAATAGCTCATTAAAGTATTTATACGTATACGTCTTATTTGTAAAATAATTAGCCTAAATAATTAAAAATGCTACTCAAAACCACGCCACGCGGACACAGTGCGCGCGCGCGGACGAAGTCGCGGGCACAGCTAGTTATAATATACTAGTGGACGTCACGCGGTTTCACCCGCGTAGTTCTCGTTCCCGTGGGAGTACGGGGATAATATATAGCCTATGTTACTCACTGAAAATGTAGCTATCTATTGCTGAAAGAATTTTTCAAATCGGTCCAGTAGTTTCGGAGCCTATTCATTTCAAACAAACAAACAAATCTTTCCTCTTTATAATATTAGTGTAGATGTTGACCGTTCACGTAATCAGAGGGCTGACTTTATCTCCGGCCAAAGAATCAGCATTGACATTCCACGTGGCACTGCAGCCAGTGTTTTGGGCACTTTTGCCGTTGACAGCGATGTGGACGAAGTTTTCAATGCCCAATGAGGTTTTTCCCGGTCCTTTTTTCCCGCTTGTCATTTCATTTTAGGGTTCCATACCTCAAAAGGAAAAAACGGAACCCTTATAGCATTTATTGTCCGACCATCTGTCTGTCAAGACCCTTTATCTCGGGAACGCGTGAGCGTGGAGGTATCAAGTTGAAATTAAAACCATATAGGTACTCAAGTCTACAGTCCCTTGAAACTGTGAAAAAATCAAACTGCAAGTTAACCTAAAAAAGATTCGATACGATACGATAATTCATAGGGTATTTTCCGTTGGCCTAGAACTATGACATTTGGCAAGTACCTAATACCGTCGTATACTACAAGTATAGGGAAAAATCTGAAAACTTTATTTTTATATTAAATCATAAAAAGAATATAATTTTTATTTAAAGTAATATGTACCTACAAATTTGTACCGAACCCTCGGTGGGCGAGTCCGTCTGGCACTTGTCCGGTTTTTTTTTTTTTATTATCTATCCTAAGGGACTCGCCAGAGAATGGGTAGCAGCGTTCTCAGTAAAACTGAACACGCGATCGCCAACCCCGTTTCTGCCTAGGCGTACACTAATCCCCACTACCAAGCCATTACCCCACTAAACCAACGGAACTTCTGACTCAGTGTTGCCAGTAAAATAATTAAGTGTGTATCAAGTCTGTTATAGCCTCAAAAGTTTACACATGCATATATGGGTAGAGGACACTTCCATGAACAAAAAATTTTAGCAACATGGTGCCCTAAAGTGTCACGTTGCCGAGATATTTTATTACCAGCTTCCATAGAAAAAAGTTGGACCCTTTTCCATCCAGACCCAGATTAACGAGCATCCACCCATCCATCTAAAAACTTTCGCATTAATAATAATAATAAGATAAGATTAAATACTTATTGTTTATCATCATAAAATCACCTGGCTAAGGCTTTTGTGATAGCTGTAAACATAGTTGTGTAATGGGCAATAAATACTTACCGTACGCGAGGACGTTGGGGCTATAAGTTGAGCTATGCGTCAGGACTGGTCCTGCGCTGCATTCCAGAGCGGATGACCAGCCAGGGCCGTCAGTGGGAGCTCAGGGAAAGGAATGGATTTGGAATTAAAGTAAACCACTTGGTTCCAAAACCATGATTCCGTTGTGTGAGACAAACGAAGCTATACGGGACAAATAGCGCTATCCTTTTTTCACAACGGAATCATGATGAGACCCCAGAAGCCACACATACATAATCATAACCAGAATCATCACAGCGTTAATTTGTTGGTTTCGTTCTCTCTTAATAACGTTGTGAATTTTATTTATGTGTATTTATGTATCTATGTATTTATGGTTGTATTTTTTTTATTTATCTGTTTTTCTTTCCTATAATTTGCACCTGCCATATTTTCTCTGCACAACCCTAAGGTCGACTGGTAGAAAACGCCTAAGGCATTAAGTCCGTCTTTGTACAGTGTTTATTTACTTGTGCATAAAGTTTAAATAAATAAATCTGTACTAATATTGTAAAGAGGAAAGATTTGTTTGTTTGAAATGAATAGGCTCCGAAACTACTGGACCGATTTGAAAAATTCTTTCAGCAATGGATAGCTACATTATCAGGGAGTAACATAGGCTATCGGCCCCGTACTCCCACGGAAACGGGAACTACGCGGGTGAAACCGCGTGACGTCCACTAGTAATATATATAAAATACCAATATCTATTATTTCTTGGGAAGTTACAACTATTCAGTATTTGAGTCATGTAGAATTTTAAATTACTTATATGGCAACACGAAAACGGAAATGGATTATAGGCCTACTTTTTCTTTTTGAGAAAAGTTATACCATCATACTTGCTCATTTTAATGAGAGAAAATTAAAATCTACTACGGGTGAAACTACAGACGCAAGAGGTATTTTAAAAACGTTCAACATACCTCTTGCGCCTATGTAATTAATACACCTAATCCTAAAGATGAATAGGGATCAACAATTCCATCGATCACGAGGTCGTAAAAATCGATCACACGGTAGAAATCCTCTTAGACTCCTTTCTCCCATTGTAAATGTAGGTACTTAAATCAATATGAATGAGACAGATCTGTGTCTGTATTCATCTAAACTTTTACCACTTAAGCAAACATGCTTGTATTCAACATGCCGCTTTAAACAGCTGACGTGCAGCCACTTTCCACCCTTGAAGGCCGCAAGAATACTCAGCATCTATTTGAATTGATCATGAGTGTAGGTCATTGAATTAAGAAAAAATAAACGTCTGCTAGTGCTGGTGCTTAAGTATATAGGTACTATGAAACCAGGGACTTCAGATTGTGGGTTAGGTATACGCAGAAGGCTTACAACGCTCTGCGCGTCCAGTACTATAATGCGCTGAGGATATTGTTGGGGCTGCCTCGGTTTTGCAGTGCATCGGGCATGTTTGCGGTAGCGCGAGTGGATGACTTTCATGCCATCATGCGCAAACGGTGTGCATAGATGTTGCGGCGATTCAGGGGCAGCCGTAACAGTATTTTAGCTACACTGGCGGACAAGACAGATGGACCGTTTATCAGGTTCTGGGCTGGCAGGCATGTGCGTCCACAAGTGCATGCAGCCAATTAATGTTTTTTTTTTGTGTATTTTTATTATTTTGTTTTTTACTAACATAGACTAAGTTCATACTAACACCATATGAATCTCTTGGTCTGAAATAAAATTTAAGAATTTGAATTTGTTATCAGCTCATTTTTATTGGCAGCTTATATGCTACCACTTGATAAGTTACCAGCATTTGATCGTGCATACAAAATATATAGTAGTCTCCACAAACCACACAGCAATGATGACGCCCGCCGTCTTGTCAGATGTTTGTTAGACTTCCTGGCTCAATAGGGAATATGCATGAAAAAAACATTTAATATCTATACAGTTTGTCTAAAAATATACAAAAATATAATACTGACAGTGAAAATAGAATCAAAATTGCTCGAAAAATAAACGAGATATATATATTTTTAAAACAATATATTTGTCCCCCTCGCGAAAACGCTGTTTTATATGGCAGCTGTATAGGCGTCATGGACTTTGACGTCAAAGTTCATATCGGACTTCTCTTTCTAATTGTAATTTTTGAAGCTTTATAACTTCATCGCTGATGAAGGTATTTAAAAAATAATTTCACGATTGTTTACTAGAGCTAGTAAGTATTTCATTTTGCAAATTAAAAAATCACATGCATATTCCCTTTGGCTGTATCTGTCAAAGGAAGTCGTAGGGAAAATAATCAAATATCATGGGTCCTGGAGGGCTACTCTCTAAGCCCGAAGTCCGTAGTTTCGGGCTTAGTTGCGAGCGTATTCTACTCCGTATCACCTACGGACTTAAGATTAGTCCCGAACCCGAACTAAGAATGAATAACAACACGATTTGTCAGTAAGTGACAAATCATATTGTCATTAATTCTTTGTGGTTAGTTGATACGGAGTAGAATACGCCCGCAACTAAGCCCGAAACTACGGACTTCGGGCTTAGAGAGTAGCCCCCCTACAACGAATTCCGGGGAATCGATTCAACTGTCATGGGTCCCGCAACGAAGTTGTTTAGTAAACAACAAAAGTGACTCCTCCGCTGTCATTTTCTGGTTGCTACTTAGATATTTGCAAAATCCTTAAAAGAGGACTGCAGACGACTCCGTTTTTGAAGTGATAACTTCTTATGGGAGGGTAAACTGCTTCGTAACGTAATGCGTTATGGCGTCTGTCTAGCTTCCCTTTCTCTCACGCATACGGCAGCAGTAGGCAGGCTCCTCTCTTACTCTAACCCATAGCACTAGCCGTATTTCGGACAGACGCTTCCCCCACTCTCTACTCAGAGTTTAGACATATACTGCGATAGATATATATTGTTCACAGTGGGCACATAACCTAAAATTATCACCGTTTTTGAAAGTAATTGTAAAAAATATGATGAAAATACTTCAATTTGACGATCCTGCATGTAGTATTGTAGCCACCTTTGACATGGCTCAGCTAAGTATCAGCTTGCCGCGCTTGACTCGGTGGAATGCAGAGCTAAGAGGCTCATCGGTGACGTAAAACTGGTGGATGCCAAACTACATAGCTTGGCTCATCGCCGTAAGGTTGCCTGCTTGTCGGTCTTCTACAGATTATACTTCGGTGAGTGTGCCCAAGAACTCCACGACCTCATCTCACCGGCCCCCTTCTACCATCGGACACCCAGACGCACTGCATCTTACCATCCCTACCTTTTTGCTATTCCACCAATTCGCACTAAGCGTTTCCAAACGTCTTTTATAATGCGCGCAGCAAAGGAGTGGAACTCTCTGCCTGCGTCTGTGTTTCCAAACGCTTACAACCCTAATCTCTTCAAAGTTAGAGTGCACAGGCTCCTTCTGGGTAAGCTCGCTCCATCGTAGACTTTGTCTCTGTCATCTCTGACCTAGACTAGAGTCAAGAGCAAACCCATCACAAATAATAAGAAAAAAAACTTGGATTAGTTTAAGTTATCACTTCTGTCGAGCGTCCCGAGACTTTTTTTTTAAGAATTGAAAATAAACAAATGACTCCTTTTGCTCTGAGCGCAGCAGAAGGAGTGTCAGACTCTTCCTCACTAAAACCCCTCCGTGTTCCTCTAAATGCCCTTTGCGTTCCAGGGCCGCGGTGACTCTTTCAAACAAATTCCGCCAGGCAGACGGCCCTGGCATTCGGGCAATGATCTCCAACGTTAGAATAAAAAGATATCCGTCTATTTATAGACTCGCTTTCTCGTACTAATTTTATAAATAGCCTCCTGTATGTTGCCACTGACTTACTGCCTGCCTGCTACAATGATAAAAAATAGGGTGGTGATAAAAATCAAATGTTTTGGAGATTGCATGGATAAATAATATTTAGTCTTTTTCTCATGGATACTCGAAGAAAAGTAGAAACTAATATCTATTTTAAAATGTTATTTAGTAGTTAAACTTGACAAAATGTAGGAAAATTAAAAGTATTCTTGACAGTTTGAAATAACGATGCGAATGCTAACGCTTCTTAATCAAAAACGTGAATTGTCCCACTGTTCACCTATATACTAGAAATCTTTAGTTAGTTAAATAAAGGGAAACAATCTTGATGTGTCGATTACTTAAAAAAAAACAGCCAAGCGCGAGTTGGACTCGCACACGAAGGGTTCCGTACCATAAACCTTAATTTTTATTATTTGTTGTTATAGCGGCAATAGAAATGCACAATCTGTGAAAATTTCGACTGTCTACATATTACGGTTCTTGAGATACAGCCCGCTGACAGACAAACGGACAGACGGATGGACAGCAGAGGCTTAGTAATGGTTCCGTTGGTTATACGCTTTGGGTACGGAATCCTAAAAATCTGTTTAAAAATAAAATGCAACTAAAAACCAATATAGAAACAACATTAACGATTAGAAAGAAAGAAAGAAAGAAAAAGCGTTTATTTGCGCCAAGCATGACGCATACCAAAAAAATTAAAATTACTAAATTAATTGAACCATTTCTTTAAGCAGTAGTTTATATGTTTGAAATATGTTTGTGTTCAAAGTCACTTCAAGATTGTTTATCTTTTTTTTAACTACCTAAATAAACTTTTCGAGAATAGTAAATAAATGTTATTCATTTCTAAAGACATCTTGAGACTTCTTATAAGTAATACAATTCGGTCGAGTGGTGTCTGAGAATATTTACCCATCAAGTAACTTTCTTTGTACTCGAGACGTTCTACTCTCAATAGAATAGATGTAATGCTAACAAATGTAATGGCCTTGACCTAGTTTTTAGGGTTCCTTACCCAAAGCCCTCCGCCGTCCGTCCGTCCATCCGTCTGTCTGTCAGCGGGCTGTATATATCTCATAAAATGTAATAGGTAGACAGTTGAAATTTTAATTTTAGCGTTCCGTATCCAAAAGGTAACCAACGGAACCCAATTACTAAGCCGTCCGTCCGTCCATCCGTCAGTCCGTCCATCCATCTGTCTGTCAACGAGCTATATCTCATAAACTGTAATAGACAATTAAAATTTTCACAGCCTGTATTCTATTTTTTTTTTTAACTATTACTCTGAAATCGAGACAGGAAAATGTCTTAATTTCATTGAATCTTTAACACAGTCCAGCAAATAGACAGCAAGTACAACAGGCCCACGATTCAACATTTAGTACCATAACAAAATGTAACAGTCACAATAGCACATTGCCATTGACCGCTCCAGAGGTCACAGGTTCAAATCAAGTTCAAGTACGGCACAAGGCTTTGCGAAACGTTACATAATTAATTTTCTCGTGACTTCATACGCGCATATCCCGAGATATTATATAACTAGCTGACCCGCGCAACTTCGTCTGCGTCACAATTTTTATTACTGCTTCGCTCTTTTTAGTCTTAGCGTGATGATATATAGTCTTACTCGATAAATGGGCTATCTAACACTGAAAAAAATTATCAAATTGGACCAGTAATTCCTGAGATTAGCGCGTTCAAGCAAACAAACAAACTCTTCAGCTTTATAAATTAGTAAACTAGCTGACCCGCGCAAGTCCGTCTGCGTCACAATTTTCATTACTGCTCCGCTCCTATTGGTCTTAGCGTGATGATATATAGTCTATAGCCTTCCTCGACAAATGGACTATCTAACACTGAAATAATTTTTCAAATCGAACCAGCAGTTCCTGAGATAAGCGCGTTCAAGCAAACGAACAAACAAACAAACAAACAAACTCTTCAGCTTTATATATAAGTATATAGATAGATTTCGAAAAATCCTCTTTTAGTGCTCCCCAAGGAACCTACATGCCAAATTTCAGCTTTCTACAACCAGTAGTTTCGGCTGTGCGTTGTCTGTCAGTCACTCACTCTCTAACGGAAGAATCCTTAGTAATATTATAAATGCGAAAATAACTCTGTCTGTC
The DNA here is from genome assembly GCA_947578705.1 of Lacanobia wlatinum. Lineage (NCBI taxonomy): Eukaryota > Metazoa > Arthropoda > Insecta > Lepidoptera > Noctuidae > Lacanobia > Lacanobia wlatinum. Next base: position 4,726,747 of record OX388035.1, read on the forward strand.
TGTCTGTCGCGCTATCACGCCAAAACTACTGAACCGATTTAAATGAAATTTGGTACATAGATAGTCTAGAGCCTGAGAAAGGACATAGGCTACTTTTTATCCCGGGAGTATATTCCCTAGGGACCACGCAGGCGAAGCCGCTGGCAAAAGCTAGTTTTATATATATTAGGATATTGCTCGTAGGCACAAGTAGTATGTATTTTTTTGTTCGTCATGTGTAAGGTTTAATTGGCGAGCAAGGGCTTTTCAAAATTACTACAAAATTACACCAGTATTCTTCTGTACACTTTTACTAAATAAAACTCAATCTATTTTTCTTACTCTCCAAGCAGAAAAATTGAAAAGCTATCCGGAATTTAGGAATCACATAATCCGAAACTTGACTCATTTAGCTACTTGCAGAACGATGCGTTACATATTTAAATTAAAAAAAGCCCTGAAACAAAAAAAAACTCTAAAAGTAAAAAAAAATATGTTTCACATATTTTTTACTTCCATCAGGGGTATTTCTTATTTTTACTATATAAATAAGATAGTAAATACTTAAAAATTAAAACTTTAAATTAAAACTACACTCCTATTTTTGGTCGGGATAAAAAACAAAAACGCACCGCACCGTTTATCTGGAACCACCTTAACAAACAATTCTCAAAATCGATCCTCTTATACTTTTTACATTACACACTACAAACGGGTATAATTTAGCACGCGGGAGGAGATTTAATCATTTTTCTCATTGCGATGGTAACTAACCGATCAAGACAGTGTTCTTACTGAGTGCCTCATTTTATATATTGGTTTGGAATTAATTAGTAATGAAATGTAATTGTTTTTAATGTTCGGTAGGTAGTACCTATGGCAGGTTTCATTCTGGATTAAAACATACTAGCTTTTGCAAGCCTTTTGCGCGCATGTCCCATTCCCGTAAGAATTTCGGGAAATCTTCCTCAACATGCCAAACTTTAGCTTTCTACGACCAGTGTCGACTGTGCGTTGTCTGTCAGTCACTTCCTCAGCTCGTTTACCAGTAACGGAAGAATTTTATATGCGGCCTTGCACATCATAAATGCGCGCGCAGTACTTGATCATTATTTTGCTGCGATGTTATTTTAAAACTGTGATATCTGCTAAGATATTCATTGAAATCGAATAATGTAAAGGGCAATTTTGTTTCAAATTATATACTTGTGATGAATAACTTATTTATTTGGATAACTAGCTTCTGCCAGCGGCTTCGCCCGCGTGGTGCTTAGGGAACATATTCCCGGGTTAAAAAGTAGCCTATGTCCTTTCTCAGGCTCTAGACTATCTCTGTACCAAATTTCATTTATATCGGTTAAGGGGGCTACTCTCTAACGAAATCCGTAGTTTCAGGCTTAGTTTCGGGCGGGCATTTTCTACTTCGTATCACCTAACCACTGAGAACTAATGATAACACGATTTGACAGTTACTGTGAAATCGTGTTGTCATTCATTCTCAGTTCGGGTTCGGGACTAATCGTAAGTCTGTAGGTGATACGGAGTAGAATACGAACGCCCGCAACTAAGCCCGAAACTACGGATTTCGTTAGAGAGTAGCCCCCTTGTAGTTTTGGCGTGAAAGCGAGACAGGCAGACAGACAGACAGAGTTACTTTCGCATTTATAATATTAGTAAGGATTGAACAAGTTTACTGTCTGTAAATCACACACAATAGTTAATCAATCAGCAAAGACCGCGTCATGTGGTTTATGGGAATGCGAACGGATTAAAAATATCATAAACTAGCTTTTAACCGCGACTTCGTACGCGCATATCACGTTTTTTCTCGTTCCCATAGGAATTTCTTAAAAATTCATGCCAAATTTTAGCTTTCTACGACCAGTAGTTTTGGTTGTACGTTGTCTATCAGTCACTGACTCAATCAGCTAGTAACGGAAGAATTTTATATATTAGAAAATATGTATAGGTTGGTTCCAATCAACAGACGTAGCGTTGACTTTAAATAAATCTTTGTTCAAAATCCTTCTTTGGTTAAAGTTTTTATTTCCACCAAAGATGTTATTCCTGTCTAAGCAGTTCTAGTGTTTTGTTTAAAGTAACCAATCAACTGGAATCTGTAATCTGTATCTGAAATAGGAATAGCCAAAAACATACCTACAGTTAATAAATCCATGTGACGGCGCTACGTCATCGTACGGTTGTACACGGCACGTGCACCGGACCGATCAGGCGATGTCGCCATCCCCACCTCCCCCACTACTCGACTTGTTTGTGCTTGGACGTAAAAGGAGACCGCGCGGAGCGATCGGGGCATCACGTAAAGTCATACCGGATCCATAGGTTGCAGTCCCTCCAAAACCGTTTTCTCCGGAAGGCCACGGGTGCCCCGTGGTTCGTTCGGAATGAGCGACTCCATGTCGATCTCAAAATCCCGACCATCAAGCAGTTCATGAAACGCCTCACGAAGCGTTTCATCGAATCTGCTGAGAGGCACCAGAACCCTCTTATCGCATCGGCTACCCGATACGCTCCCTCCCAGATTAGTAAGGTCCGCCGTCCACGGCATACCTTACTAGAACCCGATGACCCAATCACCCTTGTACAAGAGAGCTGTAGGGAAACCAGTACTCTTAAACAAGCACACAAACCGCGACCCGCCGCCTTCCGGCCTCGCCGCCGACGCCCCGCGCGACGTCCCAGTAATAATAGCAATGTTGTTGTTGCTCCCCGTCTTTTGCCTAACGAGCCAGCCCGCGTCGCTGAGCCATTAGCTTTAAACCCCCTAAATAATGTCATGACCCAGCCTGTCCCTTGCTGCCCTCCCGATAACGATGCCACTGAGCCGAGGCCCGAACCCCACAGGGGGTGCCCCCAGTGAGCAGAGTTGTAGGTTTAAGTATTTTTAGTTGCCTTGGCTGGGGGCTTTAGAGTCATTCTGAGGCCACCACAGGCTAGCCCGGTTAAGTAGTAACCACCCGTCTAGAGGTGAACTACGAGTGGTCATTATCAAAAAAAAAAAAAAAAAGCGATCGGGGCATTCTATTCTAGACCTCGGTCCGATACACGTGTTGTCATAGCGCCTAGATTTGCTAATATCGTGTTAAAACCTTTTAGTTAATAATTATGATATGATAATTAATTGAGTTCACAGTTATTATAAATTAAGTGAGTTAATCAAATAAAATTGATTAATAAGTAAACTACCTACTTTTTACTTTAAAATATCCAATCCTGATAATACGCCTATATCAGAATTGGGACGTAACTCAAAGGGCCCACATGGAGATTCGTGACAATGCTAGTGAAATATGTGGCGGTTACGTTTTGAAATGTAATGACAGTGATAGTGAAAATTGCGGTTTGTTTTTAAAACGCATGCGTTTATCCAGACGCTAAAAACTTGATGTGTGCCGTGAAGTGTCGTGAAGTTAAATCCGATAGGCCGAAGTTCGACACACGATCATAGTGTGTCACCGTGGTGGTATGTTTTGTCGAGGATGCAGTGATGTGCAGAGCAGTTTATTGTTTTACCATTTGGCGCTGAAGAGCTTTGCGCCGAATTCCTTTTCGACGAGTTTTATGCGGCTACCCTCATCAACCTGAACTAAACCAGTTCCGTCCGGAGGCAAGCAACTGCACAACAGCTGGTCAGGTCAAGGAGAGGAGTGTGAATTTATATGAAGATTTCTACGCCAATCTGGTGAGTCGTTTAAACTTTTTAATTGCTGTAGAGCTGCTTTTTATTTTGTTTACGAGTGTTCATTTTTATGATGTGGAGACTGACTTACAAAAGGCAACGCCTTTATGGATGGCAATTATCGATGTTTGATAATTGGCCTGTCGCTTTATCTTAAAGTGAAGCTATTATTAATAGCATAAGTGTTGCAGATTAAGCGATAGCATTTTCAATAATACTTCTTCTTTTCGATTCAATCGTTAACTTTTTTATTGTTTTGGACCAGTAGGTAGTTACGTTAATTGCAGCAACAGTGGCATTCATTAGATACTCCAAATTACAGGAGAATGGGCACTTGGGGCACTGTAACATTTGGCTCGTGCTCTGAAAACGGGCACTGCACTCACGTTGGGTATACAACAGATCATTGTCATCCTCATTTCGCCAAGTTGTGTTTGCAGCGGCCTACCTGGGTGCGCAAATTGCGCTGGCGCGCGATTTAACGCTTTCCAAAGGCCATTGCGATTCACGACCAGGGGCAATTGCTCTTTGGGTTTTATGAAGTCGTGAGGTGGTGGATACTTCTCTTCCCACAGTCTGCTTCTCCCTTTAGATGGCATATCCAGGATCGCCTGTGTAGAAATAAGGAAGCTCTTGCGACTTTTTAGTCTTCCCGAAGTTGGCATGTGGCCATACAGGGATGTCGGGAATCGGTTTTCAGATCCTTCAAACAGCAGGAGGTGCGATGCCTGCAAGCGGATAGTTTGTTTTGTGGAGTCTATTTTAATCAGCCTGATATTATCTGACACGTTTCGTTTAGGGCAATGTCTACTTTACGAGAAAGAGCAGGTCGGTGCCACACTGTGCAAGCAAACACGCCAGCAGAAAAAATAGGGACATGCCGGTTGTACGGAGAACATCGGGTGCCGCTCCCCAATTGATGGAAATTAGGTGACGGAGCAAGTTATTCCGGGTTCGACGGAGCTAAGTATTGTAACAGTTTGACTTTTACGCTTAGGCCATATCTAACGTCACACCGAGATATTTTGGATTCGAGCAGTGTTGGACCTTGGCTCTACGCCATGTGATGTTAAGCATTCGATTTGCGGGCCTATAGCAGAGATGGAAGGCGCACCACTGTCTCTTAGATGGGTTCGGCCGTAGAGCGTTGCGGTCACACTAATCTCTCAGTACACTGAGTGCCATTGTACGTTTATGCTCCACGTCCATAAAAGTCGCTGCTTGGTTTGCTAGGGCCAGGTAATCCGCGTACAAGAACCGCTCCGTGTGTTAGGTGGAAGGCGGTTCGTTCGCGTAGATGTTAAAAAAAGCGTCGGCGCCAACACACTACCCTAAGGGAGACCATTCTTTTGCTGTCGCTATCTACTCTTGGTGAATTGGAAGCACATACCTGGAAGTGGCGGTTGCACAGGAGTTCGCTTGAAATGGGCACAAAGCCTTGGTCATTGGTCAAATAATGCTGATGAAGCGATATTATTCTGCTATCGCTGATCGAGTCATGAAGTGAAATACCAGAGAGCTTTTATTTTTTTGGACATAAGAGCGATTTAGTTACCTAACACTTTATTTTGAATATTTTGATTTTATATCACCATTCATAGGCATAGGTCGCTTTCTTGTGCCAATGGTCCGATAAAATTTAGATTTTTATTTACTTTGATACTGTGACTACTACACTTACCTGAAACCTTTTGGCCCACCACAGCTTTTATTGGACTTGTACTGTCGTAGCATTTTTCGGTTTCAGACATCGTATCATGGTGTATAAAGCCAGCAGGAGGCTAGCGGTTGGCATGCTGCCATAACTGCTGAGCAGTTGCAACAACTGCTGAGCAGCTGCAACTTCTGAGCGGTTCTGAGCGTGACAGACCGAAGGTTGGCAAACAGTTGGCAAACTGCAGTAGCCAAGTATCATGTCAACATCTATGGGGTTAAGAGCGTTCAAGGCCGACTGGAATACTTGGTGAGTCGCTCAAGTTTTATTTGAATAGCAAACGAAGCTTTAAAGGGGTTGATACCAATTCGGTGGTTGCATTGATAGTGCTAGGTAATTTTGACATAGTTAGCACAAAGCGAGTACTTAAAAGAGTTTCCCATTGGCGGTAATAGTGTCAAAATTTTATTCAGTGTGAGCTTTAGGTTTAGTTATCGCATAGCAAGTACCACAAGGTCATGTTTCAACTTAGACGTTTTTTTTAGTGAAAATTTGGATCTAGGCTTTCGTATTAACGTACGGAGGCAGTTTGCCATACATAACATCAGTTAGTAAATTTGATAATATCAAAACTATCATGAATAGCAATTTGATTTTAATAACATTGATAAAAGCTTTAAAGGTACAGAGAATTCTGAGCTATTACAAGTTCTAAATAGATTTTCCATTTTGTGCAATTTAATACGGGTGAGATTATAATAGTTGAATGTTGGTCCGGCTCCACAGCCACTAGGGCGCACAAAATAATCTGTTAGCATTTGGAAACATTGTTGGACCGGCTGAAGATTGTAAAAAAAAAAAAACAATATTTGCATTGTATAGACTCAATTTTATTTAGCAATGTATAATTTCATCCATTTTAACGGCACATGTGTGAGTACTGTGTACCTTAAACTTAAGCTATAGCTATCAGTTTTAGGTTTGTTTTTGACTTGAATGTACCCTGGCGGTAGGGAGTGTCATGCTCACACAAAAGTCTGGCTGATGGTGGCATATGCGTTGGATCATTTGGCTCCCTTCAAAATGGTTGAGCCGAATGGTGCTAGCGCATGCGTCATGTTCGTGAACGGGCGCTGTCAGTTGGGACTGGTCATTTCTCAGTTGCCATGGTTTATTTTAAATATTTCTTTGAATTGTTCCTTTTTTTCCCGGACGCTTTTATCCTGCTCGTCTTTTACATCGTTCTCACATGTTTGTATAATTTCAATTTGATGTAAACAAAAATTTGTAACAATTTATTATTTTTTAAAGAGTGTCCGTGGAGTTTCTTGCACGTTCTTCTCCATAGAGATCTACGCTTTGGAACGTGCAAATAGCTTCATCTTGTTGGACTGACCGACCTTGACAATTCAAAAGTGCCTGTAAATGGTTTATTTGAAATATACGATTTGATTTGATTTGATTTGATAATAACATTGATTGATTCGAACCGCACAGCGCAGCGATGATTTTGATGATTGTAGATTAACGTAAAGTAATTCGTGAGTGCTCACATGAACGTTAGATTCAGAAAATATCAGTGATGACGTGACGGCGAATAATAATGAAGAACTTGTTCATGAAACTTCCCATAAAAATAAAGTTTTAAGTGGTAATATTTTAGGGCTCACACTTTAAAAAAAAATTGCCGACTCTCGTACTTAAAAAGCCAGTAGCAGTAGTTAACTTAATAGATCATGTAGGTACATCATTGGAAGGGTTTTTGGATCCTAAACCAATTAACGTTGTGACAAGTGCTTTAAATTCATAGAGAAAATTGATTCAATAGAACAAGGACAAATCACGAGTTAATTTATTATTATATTAGCTACAGGGACCAGTTTAGTCCGGCCTAGCAAATCTAGGAACAGTTTAAATTAAAAGATACGCCACGGTTGGCGCAGTACTTGGGCGCTTGGCTGCTGCGCTGCGTGACGTAGGTTCGATTTCCGCACGGAACAAATATTTGTATGGCCTACAGATAGTTGTTCCGGGTCTGGTCTGTGCGAGTGAGTTTGTATGTTTGTGAACTCACCCACAAAACAGGATAGATAGAACGAAAAAAGAATTAAAAAAGCTTGAAGAGTCTTCCATGGCCGGACCAAGCAGTAATAATCCTGAAGGGCTAGTTAAACCGGACCGGGAGATTTTAACACTGAAGGGTCGTTAGAACCGGACCAGTAGTTACAAATCTGAAGGGTCTTTAGACCGGACCAGAAAATTATAACTCTGAAGGGTCATCAGACTGGACCAGTAGTATAATTCTGAAGGGTCATAGGACCGGACCAGAAGATATTACTCTGAAGGGTCAACAGACTGGACCAGTAGTATAATTCTGAAGGGTCATAGGACCGGACCAGAAGATATTACTCTGAAGGGTCAACAGACTGGACCAGTAGTATAATTCTGAAGGGTCATAGGACCGGACCAGAAGATGTTACTCTGAAGGGTCTTAGGACCGGACCAGAAGATTATTACTCTGAAGGGTCGTAGGACCGGACCAGACCATGAGATAAGATTTTAATGTCAGGATGAACGAACAGTAAAATTGTGGTTCTCATTAAAGATACCTAAGTGCTTCTAAAGTGCGCGTCCGAGGACGTACGCACGTCAGAATGGCCGTGACGGCGCTACGTCATCGTACGGTTGTACACGGCACGTGCACCGGACCGATCAGGCGATGTCGCCATCCCCACCTCCCCCACTACTCGACTTGTTTGTGCTTGGACGTAAAAGGAGACCGCGCGGAGCGATCGGGGCATTCTATTCTAGACCTCGGTCCGATACACGTGTTGTCATAGCGCCTAGATTTGCTAATATCGTGTTAAAACCTTTTAGTTAATAATTATGATATGATAATTAATTGAGTTCACAGTTATTATAAATTAAGTGAATCGAATAAAATTGATTAATAAGTAAACTACCTACTTTTTACTTTAAAATATCCAATCCTGATAATACGCCTATACATGCAAAATAAATATCTGCCATTTACATCAATACCATAGTAAACAATATCACTAATAAATCGGTTTTAAGCTTAATAAAAAACCGGTCAAGTGCGAGTCGGACTCTCACACGAAGGGTTCCGTACCATAAACCAAAAAAAAAAAACCCGTTCCTTGTTTAGGAACCCCTTAATTATTTTTTTAATTTCATTTTTACTATTTTCTGTTACAGCGGCAATAGAAATGCACACTGAAAATTTAAAATGTCTACCTGTGACAGACAGACGGACGGAAAGTGGAGGCTTAGTAATAGGGTTACGTTGGTTACCCTTCGGGTAAAAAAATCCCAAAAACGCAGCAATAACGCACCGGTCGTCTGTCACCACCTTTATCCAGTTCCCGAAACCGTATTTCTTGTACTTTTTACATTGCGGACAGCTATAATTTAGTACCGCCGCTGATTTAATATTACTCTGAAGGGAACTGATCTCTGATGCACGCTGGGATTGTAACTGATCGGATGAACACCTGTCAGGGCCGTTGCTAAGAGTTTCTGAATGAGAACCTAAAAATAGCTCGATTGTATTCAAGGAAATCTTAACTTGTATAATATGATAAAGCTGAAGAGTTTGTTTGTTTGGTTGAACGCGATAATCTCAGGAACTATCGGTTCGAATTAAAAATTCTTTTTTAGGGTTCCGAACAAAAAACGGAACCCTTATAGGATCACTCGGGTGTCTGTCTGTCCGTCCGTCTGTCTGTCTGTCTGTCTGTCTGTCTGTCACAGCCAGTTTTCTCCGGATCCACTGGACTGATTCTGTTGAAATTTGGTACACATATGGACTTCTATGACCCAAACAGCGTTACGTAAATCATTAAATTTTTAGTATACTATACTAGAAAAGAAAAAAAATTGAACAATATCGTGTGATATATCAAATGAAAGGGCTTACTATGAGGGTTTTAAATATATGTTTTTTCATAATTTAAAAATAAATGGTTTTGAAGTTATTAAAGAAATTAGACGAAAAATGACCATTCCTTTATCTCCAAAACTACTGAGCCTAAAATTTTGAAAAAAATTGGCAATAGTAGATCTTTACCTATAGATTACAGGAAAACCTATAAGGAGTCTGTAATGTCAAAAAAATATGTAAAAAAGAAAAATAAAGCATATATAAATAAATAAATAATAAATAAAAAAATAAATTCGTTCGGAACCCTTTGCACGCGAGTCCGACTCGCACTTGGCCAGTTCTTTTTTGTGATGGGTTTGCTCTTGACTCTAGTCTAAGTCAGAGATGACAGAGACAAAGTTTACGATGGAGCGAGCTTACCCAGAAGGAGCCTGTGCACTCTAACTTTGAAGAGATTAGGCTTGTAAGCGTTTGGAAACACAGACGCAGGCAGAGAGTTCTACTCCTTTGCTGTGCGCATTATAAAAGACGTTTGGAAACGCTTAGTGCGAATTGGTGGAATAGCAACAAGGTAGAGATAGTAAGATGCAGTGCGTCTGGACGTCTGATGGTAGAAGGGGGCCGGTGGGATGAGGTCATAGAGTTCTTGGGCACACTCACTGAAGTACAATCTGTAAAAGACCGACAAGCAGGCAACCTTACCTTATTCTTTTAAAGTTGATAGCCCATTTAAATTAATTAATTAATTTCAAGAAAGGCTATAGGATAGGCTATATAATATCACGCTACTACTAATAGGAGCGAAACATTAATGAAAAATATATGTGACGCAGACGAAGTTGCGCTAGTCAGCTATTATAATGTAATAGGGGCTTTAGCTGACATGATACTTTTAGCTTCGAAAATCGGTGACTTAGCGGTTGTATAAATACTGCATCGCATTTTGGCGAATTTTTAACCGACTTCCAAAAACAGAGGAGTTTCTCAATTCGACGGGTATTTTTTTTATGTATGTGCACTGATAACTCCAAGGTTTCTAACCCAATTTCTGTGATTATTTTTTAGTTCGATGCGGTATTCTTGCCACTTGGTCCCGTAACTAACAACTTGATTCAGTTTGGTTCAGTAGTTTCTATTTTATGAGCATTTTTGCTTATTTCAATTTCTGCGTAGACGAAGACGTCGTCCAAGTATCTCCACTTAAAAGTGAAAAATAAAAAACGCTTTACAGAAAAATATAACCGACTTCCAAACAAAACACACCTTAATTTCGGAAGTCGGTGTCAAAAAAACAAAGAAACAAAACGGGGTGCGTGATATGCGTCATGCTTGGCGCAAATAAACGCTTTTTCTTTCTTTCTTTAAAAACACCGACTTCCGAAAGACGGTTATATTTTTTTGTAAAAAGTTCTTTTAAGATGATGTAGTAATTGTTTAGTAAATATATTTTTAAATGTAATAAATAAAATAAAATAAAATATCTTTATTTCAGACATTACTAGCCCATAAGTTGTTAGTACTGAATTAGTAACAGATTATGCTTATATGCTATATTAGTGTTATTAGTAATACTTAAACTAGTTTGTTTAGCTACATAACCCTATAGCTACCTTCACCCAGTGTCTTTGGATGAGGCAGTCGGGTCTGTCAACAATCATTTTCAGGATGCTGTTCCGAGTGTTACGCAAGCGCTGCAGTAAGGATGCCGCTTTTTTACGCATGATGGCATGAAAATCATCAGTGCGAGCTTCAGCGAACATGCCTGACGCACTACAGCGCCACGGCAGCCGCAACAACATCCTAAAGGCGTTGTTATATTGAACTCGCAGGACGTTGTAGGCTCGGCTCGTATATGATACCCATAGGCCGCTCGAGTAGAAAGACTGGCAGAACGCTTTAAATAAACTTACTTTGACGTCTGCCGTACATCGAGCGAACCTACGGGCCAGCATATTGCTCCTCACCGCCAACGCCCTGCGCTCGCGTTCTATGTCGCTGTCATCCCGTAGGTCACTGGTGACAATGTGACCCAGGTACCTAAAACTATTAACCACACTGAGTACTACACCGTTGAGATATACAGGAGGTACACGACGGGGCTGTTGCTTAGGTGCTTTAAACACTAGGATCTCACTCTTTTTTGAGTTGTATTTAAGGCCGTGCACCTCCGCATACGTCTCGCAGGTCGACAGTAACTTTTTCAGCCCGCCTATCGATGGACTGAGCAGCACCATGTCGTCAGCGTAGCTTATGTTATTGACACAAGTACTGTCAATGTGACAGCCGACATGCATGCTGCTCAGTCGCTCGATAAGCTGGTCTATATATAGGTTAAATAACAGCGGCGAGCTTAACCCCCCCTGCCTTACACCACATTCCATCCTGTACTCATCCGACAGAGTACCGACCCACCTCACCCGGTTTGTTTGGTGAGCATACCAGTATCTGAGAAGGGATGTATACTCCGCCGGCACACCCGCGCCCCTCAACTTGTCCCATAGCACATCATAAGCGACAAGATCGAAGGCTTTCGACAAGTCGAGAAAACACGCATACACCGGCGTCCTTCTCACTGTGTAGTACTTGACTGTGTGTTTCAGGCTAAGGATAGCACTCTCCGTGGATACTCCCGCTTTGAACCCGAACTGGGCGTCATGTATCTCAACGTGTTCCAATAGGTAGCCATTCAACAGACCGTCAAGCACCTTGGCCATGGTGGTAGCGAGCGAGATGGGCCGATAGTTATTCATATCGGATGTATCACCCGTCTTGTTCTTAACTATAGGGACCACTATCGTCCGCATAAGTGGCTCCGGTAAATAAGAGTGACCCAGGCACAGGGTGAAAAACAGTGACAACACTCTAGGCAGATGGACTCCCGCATGTTTAAAATGTTCGATGCTGAGGCCATCGTGACCTGGCGACTTTCCACGTTGCATTCTAGAAATAATTGAAGCTACTTTCCTAGCAGGTATTTTTACGTTCCGCTCTGTCTCAATGGTCTCAGCATCGTTCGCATTACACTGAGCTCAAGGGCGACTGCACAGAAAAGTGGTCCCTAAAAGCATCGGCAATATGCTTATGGTCAGTAATACCACCGACACTCACCGGGAGACTCGGCCTCACATTCATCCTGTTTGTGTTTTTCCAAAAATGCTTAAAGTCCTTAGCAGCGTGGTTGGAAGCGAGGAGATCCATTCTAAGCTGGTCCTGCCTGTTTTGACACCACTTGAGTTTGGCCTTGAAATGTCTCCTCGCCTCCGCCATATCACAAAATATACGACCGCTGGCCGGTCGCCCGGCCGCTATCCACACTTGCAATTTAAGCCGTGCCTCGCGGTGAGCATCTGCGACATGTTTATTCCATCCCGTAACATAGCCACCCCTCCTCCGACACTCTGTCCTATAAGTCTGAACGGAGGCCAGTGCTAGCGTATTTATAATATTCAAATACATTTCATCAAGAGCTGAGCGATGTTCTATGTGATCACAGAACCTATCACAACAACCACTCAGCTCCTGAGGAATATCTATCAGTCTAAGTCTAGAGTTACAGAGGTCGCGATACTCGCTAATCTGCTCAGATGACCTCTCGCCCCATAAAACACGATTAACAGGTGTATGTACCTTGTCTACAATTTTAGGCTTAATTTTCTGTAAGTTACATACGACCACAATCGGAAAACAAATGAAACATTTATTTTTGTTCTACGGTTGTAGGTACCGAGATATTAGGTTAGATTTTTTTAAGGATGGGAAATTTCCCATCCTTGATTATCAATTGACTTAAGAGTCATCGGATGATTATGCTTTCTTTTTGATCCATTTTAACTGGTAGCCGATCCCAATGTAGTTGGGAAAAAGCTAGGCAAATGATGATGGATGATTTTGCTCTGGGCGGAGCAGAAGCGAGTGTCAGACTCTTACTGACTAAAACCCATCCGTGTTCCTCCTAATGCTCTTTGCGTTCCAGGGCCGCGGTGACTCTTTCGAATAAATTCCGCAACACTGGCAGGAAATAAGGCAACTTGCGTTTGTTTCGATCGCGTTAATTGCTATTTATTTTTGACAGTCGCTGGGGGGCAACTCTCTAAGCCCAATGTCCGTAGTTTCGGGCTTAGTTGCGGGCGTATTCTACTCCGTATCACCTAACCACTAATAATTAATTACAACACGATTTGACAGTAACTGTAAAATCGTGTTGTCTTTCATTCTTATTTCGGGTTCGGGACTAATCGTAAGTCCGTAGGTGTTACGGAGTAGACTACGCCCACAACTAAGCCCGAAACTACGAACTTCGGGCTTAGAGAGTAGCCCCCCAAGGCCGCGCTGACTCTTTCGAACAAATTCTGCAATACTGGCGGGAAATTAGGTACGTTTGGTTCGATCGCGTTAATTGCTATTTATTTTTGACAGTCGCTGTATCGAGATTCCGAAAATCGGTGGTATTATCTATTATCACATTTAGTGCCAAGAACTCAGCGTATGGGTCGAACAGTGATTCGTTATGTGCCCACGTAGCTAAAAAGTGACTTGTGTTCATGCGCGGGTTATGGGCACACGAACGAGTTGTTGTTCGGCCCTAAAAATGTAAAAACAGTTTTGCACTTGGCACTGAAAGTGTTAAATATTGGTTTTAACGACTTTGGAGAAAAGAAGTTTAATGGTCATAATCAAAACCCTCCCAGATCAGTAGGATCCGCCGTCCACGGCACACCCTACTCGAACCCGACGATCCCATTACCCTTATCCAAGAGAGCTGGAGGGAAACCAGCACCTTGAAACAAGCACACAAACCGCGACCCGCCACCTTCCGGCCTCGCCGTCGAGGCCCTGCGCGATGTTCCAGTAGTAGGTAATAGTAATGTTATTGCTCCCCGTCTTTTGCCTAACGAGCCAGCCCGCGCCGCTGAGCCATGAGCTTTAAACCCCATAAATAATGGCATGACCCAGTCTGTCCCTTGCTGTCCTCCCCAAAACGATGCCGCTGAGCCGAGGCCCGTACCCCACAGGGGGTGCCCCCAGCGAGCAGAGTTGTAGGTTTAAGTTTTGTTTGCCTTGGCTGGGGGCTTTAGAATCATTCTGAGGCCACCACAGGCTAGCCCGGTTGAGCAGTAACCACCCGTAGAGAGGTGAACTGCGAGTGGTCCCCGACAAAAAAAAAGGTCATAATCAAAAAAATGAGAGTGCATTGTAGTGGTACGGTTCGCAGGAAGAAGAAAACCGGTTGCGCCGACCCTAAGTAACATGGGATAAGGGCAGGAAGCTGATGATGGAACAAAAATGATATGTGAGTCTGCCAGGGTTCCGTACCCAAGGGTAACCAACGGAACCCTATTACTAAGCCTCCGCCGTCCATCCGTCCATCCGTCCATCTGTCTGTCAGCGGGCTTTGTCGCAAGAACCGTAGTACTGAAAAATGAAATTTTCCCAGAGTGTGTATTTCTATTGCCGCTATCATCATATCAGCCAAAAGACGTCCACTGCTGGACATAGGTCTCCCCCAAAAGGGGGAGTTTGCCATACTCGCCACGCTTGGCAGGCGGGTTGGCGATCGCAGTGTATGGTGTTGCGTTTTACAGAGAACGCTGCTCGCCATTCTCTGGCGAGTCCCTTAGTCGCCTCTTACGACACCCACGGGAAGTGATGGGATGGTATTATTCTTTTACGGCACCACACGGCACCGGCCGACACCATACTGTATTGCCGCTATAACAACAAATAATAAAAATTAAATTAAATTCAAAACTAAAAGCGATTCCCACACAAGAAATGTGTTTTCATGTGAAACCGAAAGTTCCGACTCGCACTTACCCGGTTTTTTTTTCTTTCCACTGCAACTGGACTTGTATTAGATTCCTACATTATTATGACACAGAAACATAATATTTTTAATAAGACAGAGCGTAGCTTCCGTACATTCACATTGTTACATTTAAATTCTTCTTTTGTTTATGACCACCTGAATAAAACAAGTGGTACACGTGGTGCACGTGGTGAGGTGATGACGGAGACGACAGAGAGTCAAGGGAACTCCACATCGGTATGTAGAAACTACCAAGTCTCTGAGCTTATTTCATTCGTATTTACGAGATTTTTACGTCGAAAGCACTAAGAACGTTTTATTAAATAGGCCCCAGTTCATAACATAACATCACGCCGGTACGCTGTGAATGGGTACGCAGGTACCAGTAAAAAGTGAAAAATAAAAAACTTCCTAAATTAAAGTTATTTTATTCTTTTTAGTTTTTTGTTATTGGAAGTCGGTTATATTTTTTATTACGGAAAATATCACGATATCTACAAGCAGTGCGATTCTGTAAATATGTCGATCGGCTTGGGTCAAGTGATCACGAAGTGAGCTGTCATTCCAAGTAATCAAGGTGGAATGAAAAAAGAAAAAGATCAAAAAATTAAAGATTTAGATTAAAGATCTTTCTAAACGCTTAGTTGACACTTCGCGTGACTCAAGGGCTGGCTTTTACCTCGGACAGAGGATAAGCATTGCCATACAACGTGGCAATGCCGCCAGTCTTTTGGGCTCACTTCCGGTGGACAGCGATGCGGACGAATTTTTTGACGCCTTATCTTAGTTAGGATATTTTATTTTAAGTGTATATATTTAGTACTTTAATGCTGTACCTAGTTCAGATCTAAATAAACGAAATAAATAAGATTTATAGATGGAATGACAGCTCACTTCGTGATCACGTCACCCACGCCTTCGACATGTTACAGAATCGTCCGGCTGTAGGACAAGCCGAGGGCGAAGTCGTAGGTGAGGTAAGTATAAAATAATATACTGATTTAAATAAATGTGCATAAAGCGGGCGGTAAGGGGAACCCTGACAAGGTGCACTTTGCTTTCAATGTCAATGTCAACCACCGAGGTGCGCGGGTTGGGACCACTGAGCGTTGGATGTAGGTACCCAAATATAAACCCTATGTTTTACTTCCAATAGTTCTAATTCATATTATATTATTTGTGGAACTTGGAGTATTCCACAGTAGGAAAAAAGATAATCTAAAACAGAAATAAACTGCAACCATCAATTTTACGGGGATTAAAAACAAACGCCACCACGTGTTTCATTTTTCTAATTAGTAGTGAATGAGTAAACACTCGTGTGATACCTAGTACTCTTAAGTGATACCTAGTTATGTGCTTGGTATGTGGCATGCGTCGTGGTAATAGTCATCATGGCGACCAATGTGGAGGGAGATGGCAGAAGAATAAGTCGGTAGGGTGCAACCAAACGTTTTGGGAACACATTCATAGTGCGTGCAGCTAAAGAGTGGAATTCCCTGCCGGAGTCTGTGTTTCCTGATAGCTACAACCTGGGAGTCTTTAAGTCAAGAGTGAATAGGTTACTTCTAGGCAAGCGTACTCCATCTTCGACCACATCATCGCTTACCATCAGTTGAGATAGTGGTCAAACGCGTGCCTATCAATAGTAAAAAAAACAGTCTTCAAACATGGGCAAGGCAGCGCTTTTAAATGAGGGCTATCGCGTTTGAATTCACCGCTAGAGGCGCTAGTGTCGCGTGAGGTCGTCGTAATGTCAAGTTTCACTGTTGGTTGGCTTTTGACTTGAGTTTATTCAGTTATTTGTTTCGATTTTTGTGAATATTTTACTAAAACAGCCTGACTATAGCAGATTAAGTTACGTTTCTACCGATCACAGTATTTAACTTTCTTTTTTTGTTGGAAATATGTATACAATCTCCTTCTTTTTTCCATTGTGATGAGTCCGCGTAACACTGCGACACTGTTTATGGTGTATTAAGTAGTACGTTAACGGCATCATACATATTTTTTCTTCTAACTTTATTCACATGCGCGTAATAACAACTTTAATATCATGTCTATGGACTATCTCGACAGTGGCGCCAACTGGTGAGTACAAAAACGGTAGCTCTCATTCCGAGCGAACTTTGTCTAAAAATTAGTAATTGTTCTTTTTAAGCTAATACGCAATGACCCATTATTGATCGTTTTTGGGAGTGTCTCGCCAAGGCTCTGCGATTGGTGCATCCCAGTTAGTACCTTGTTTAGCCAACCATCATCATTTCAGCCGAACGATGTCTACTGGACATAAGGCTACTGTGACACAGTTTGTGTCTAGCCTTATTTATTAAGTTTTAAAAATAAAAGTAACTTATTGTCGAATTAAAAATTTCTATTGTTCTTTATCAACAAATACCTAATTGAAATTTTCACAGAATGTGTATTGTATGTCACAGCCAGTTTTCCCCCGACCCACTGGACCGATTCTGTTGAAATTTGGAACATATATGGACTTTTGTGCCCCAAACACGGACGCGTTACGTAAATTATTAAATTTTTAGTATGGGTGTCACTTTTGGGGGTCAAACTAGAAAATTTCAAAAAAAGTTTTTTGAACAATATCGTGTGACATACCAAATGAAAGGACTTACTGTGAGGGTTTTAATTATATTTTTATAATTTTATAATAAACGGTTTTGAAGTTATTAAAGAAACTAGACGAAAAATGACCATTCCCCCCCCATTATCTCCGAAACTACTGAGCCTAAAATTTCGAAAAAAATGGACGTAATAGATCTTTGCCTAAAGATTACAGGAAAACCTATAAGAAGTCTATAGTGTTAAAATAACATGTTAAAAAAATAAAATTCGTTCGGAACCCTTTGCACTCGAGTACGACTCGCACTTGGCCAGTTCTTGTATACCGGCCGGCATCCAAGAAACGTGTTTTGTTCTGGTTATGGTTCGGAACCCTTCGTGTGAGAGTCCGACTCGCACTTGACTAGTTTTATAGGTACTTTAATAAGGAGATTGAACTCTTTAAATTACAGAGTTTTATCTAATTCTATCCAATCTATTTGGTTTGAATGATAAAAGTAACTTGTCGAATTATAAACGACTAGTGGACGTCACGCGGTTTCACCCGCGTAGTTCCCGTTCCCGTAGGAGCAAGGGGATAAAATATAGCCTATGTTACTCCCTGATAATGTAGCTATCCATTGCTGAAAGAATTTTTCAAATCGGTCCAGTAGTTTCGGAGCCTATTCATTTCAAACAAACAAACAAATCTTTCCTCTTTATAATATTAGTGTAGATGTTTCCACTAATTCACTATTTTTAGTAAATATTCGAGTCATTTTAAATATTTGTTGAAATATCTATATTACTCTCGTAACGACGACGTCAGCTTCAAGGTCAAGTGGACTGCCAAAGAAAAGAAAGAAAAAAGAAAACTAGTTTATTTGGCACACACAAACACACAAAATGTAGGTACAAATAAAAAAGGAACTTAATTTTAAAACAATTACATTGTGTGTCCTGCGGCTGCACCAAGGTCCAGTTCAGCAAAATTCCGGACAACTAGGAGTTGTCTGACGCTGGTTTTCAATTGAACCTTACGTTGAAATGTACGGTGCCACATCTCGTGGTCCTCTGCGTCTCACATCGGCGGCCTACACCAGGTCTTTGATCTGCCTTATAGGTGGACTCCCAACGCTGCGTCTTCCGATATGCGCTTGCCACTTCATAACATGGCCTGTCAGCGATACTTCGGACTATATAGTAGGTAATTTGTTCTCCTGATTGGATCACGCAAGGGAATTCCGAGCAAACCCCTCTTCATTGCCCTTTGGGCGAATTTAAGCCTTCTAATGGGTCCCGCTTCCGCTATTATTTATTTATTTAAAATAATGTACATAACACCTTAACAGCTGTAACGCCAATCCGATGTTAGTACAATAATTGCGATTTAAATACAATAAAAATGCAATTTAAAAAGAATAAAAGAAAAAACAATTACAATGAAATTAAAAATACACTTAATTAGACATTCAATAAAAATTAAATTAGAATAAAAAATACAATTAAAAAAAACAATTACAAATTCAATACCAATAAAAATACAATTGAGCTAGATTTAAAGAAAGAAAGAAAAATGTTTACTTTGGGACTCGCACAAGACACATAAAAGTAAAATAAGTAAAACTAACCATTTTAAAAATATTTTTACACAGTTAAGAGGCATCCTAAAATTAATCTGTGCGAGGCCAAAAAGGTCCCTGTCTCAGCATATGCTGCGATATTTAAAAAATAAATATCACAGCGCTGGTGTTATGACAGGGCCTGGTGTGATGTCACTGACACACATACGGTACACAACAATTAGAAGTGCATATCAGTGAGTGACGTTATACACAGTTTAATTACATGAATTATATGTCTAACACGAAAAATTCTACTCTTCACACCGTCCAATCAGCACTGATGAAGTAGGAACCCGAATACAGCAGTTACATTTAAAATGTTCGTTTTAAATCAAGTAGATTCCAGTAAAATGTAGAAACTATCTCGTGATCTAAGTCCTTAGCTCTTCTGCTTCAAATCTTCACAGTGCAACCCAGGCATAAACCACTCACATTCTAAGGATGTCAACAGGGAGAAGGCCTAACAAAAACTAGTTTTTAATGTACAACATTAAGCTCAGTTATAACGGGCTAAATTTAAGATGCAATTTAATCATATTACTGTAGCTTTTACTCGAAATACATTCCCTGTGGTAAGCAAATTACGTTCGGCTGCAGTCGAGGATGTAAAAACCGGTATAATTTACTTAATTAATGTACATTATTCATTTATATATAAAAAACCCAAGATGCACAGTCCCGAACAAATGCAACACTCGAAACTGTCGTCAAAAACTGACAAGTATCAAGTGTCATGTGTGAGTTGTGTGTAGTTATACTATAAACATTTTTTTTTTCAAATTCAACCTTACACGGATCTCTTAAAGTTGTTTTTACAAAGCAGTGCAGTATGGCGAGTGATGCGCATTTTTATTGCAAATTCAACCTTACACGGATCGCTTAAAGTTGTTTTTACAAAGCAGTGCAGTATGGCGAGTGATGCGCAATTTTTTTTGCAAATTCAACCTTACACGGATCGCTTAAAGTTGTTTTTACAAAGCAGTGCAGTATGACGAGCGATGCGAGACTGTTTGAAACTTGCGCACAATTATGCATTGTGCGCTTGTTTTTTGCGGGCGTTTTTGAAATGCCGAGTGTGTATCTTGGGTTTTTTATATATCAATGAAATTATTACATGAAATTGGTAAAACTAAGGTGCGCGACAGTTGTTCGATGTCAGGAACAAGAGTGAATCACTACTACACTAAATCAATATTAATCACTGCTATTGCACGATCTT
The DNA here is from genome assembly GCA_947578705.1 of Lacanobia wlatinum. Taxonomy (NCBI): domain Eukaryota; kingdom Metazoa; phylum Arthropoda; class Insecta; order Lepidoptera; family Noctuidae; genus Lacanobia; species Lacanobia wlatinum. The sequence continues at coordinate 4,747,193 of OX388035.1, forward strand.
CGTTCCCTCGCCATCAGATTGTTGAGGAGGCGAATCTCACGGTGCAGAGTGCAGGTACGCGATGCGGTGTTAGTCGTTGTCTTAAGGAATTTAGGGTTCCGCAAGTGGCGACATAACATCTCCCTCCACAAGATCGGCATCTATTTGAAGACTCTAGTCGAAAATAGTGTCGATGGCGAAGCTGGATCAATCTCGGTGTTGCAGGTCTCCTTACCCTTAACTTTAATATCGGTTCCATCAGTGGCTTTCTGTAGTTGTTTCAATCTACGATGACGAAGTATACCGAGTTGATACGACAGAGGGGCTTTCCTTTAAACTGCCTATACTAGGTACCATTTCCAAGCTCTGTACCAAAAATCAATTAAATAGGAGCAGTAGTTTAGTCGCAAATAATTTTTTAAGTTTTTGCCTCAATTGAACACGATGTATCTTTTTCCTAACAGCTGATTATGCCTACGCATCGGTCATGCACCTTAAAACGATAAATCGAGTATAACCTACGATGCGTTGTTGCCGCTCCGACGCAATTCATAAGTACAACCAAATTTTCACTAAAAAGATGGCAATGCAAAAAAGGAAGCAATAAACACACACTTGCACTTTCATTACGAGAGTGACAATCATAGCAAAACATACCGCGCGTAAAAGAAATAGAAATAGGTCAGTGTGTTGTTATTGCATTCTAGATATTTGCGATCGGTAAGTGGGGCCTCAGTGTGCCGATGTCTTCCTTCCGGAACGTATGTTACGTAACACGGAAGCTGCTGCGCCCGCGCGCAAACAATTGATTTTGTTTTGTTATTGTGATAAGATACTAAATAAGTTTAAGAAAGTATTTCTTTTTTTATTGTGACAGGACACGTAACTTGGGATTATTATTATTAGTGTTAGTGTTTTTTTTTTTGTGATCGACTGTTTTTTATTGTGATAGGACACGTAATTAAACTTTGGTTGTGTGTGCGTGTAATTAAAGTGTTCAACAATGCCTCGTGTAACTAACACGGCGGCAGACTACACGGACATGATTTTAATTGTGAATTAGGTATGTTTGTGATTTTTTTTTGTGAATTGTGAATTTTTAAATTGTCGATGTGTCCTCCACACATCGAGAATTTAAAAATTTAGTGTTTTTGTTGTGATTGTTGTTGTGTGCGTACCTACTTCAAAACCTTACCAATCATAAAAGCGGGCGCGAGCGGAGGCCTAAGCTCGCGCCTGCGCCACCGCCGGCCGCCCGCCCGACCACAATTATACCCACACCGCGCTCAGGCGCGCGCGCGACTTTGCCGCTTTTCCCTAGGTCAGTTGAATTTATTTGCACAGGGTGGTTGCGTTTTACTCTGATTTGTAAGCTATTTAGTTTGTTTGAAAGAAAAAAAATCTCAATTTTGTAGCTTTTTATTTTTATACCGTATCGGATTAATACTAAACACGTATAGTATACGTAGTGTAATTTAATGCCCCTCTGTCATACCAACGTTGTATAGATGATAGTGAGTACACATGCACCGGATAGTAGAATGTATACCGGTGTAGTAGTGTGGTATATAGCTTCAGTGTTCAAGCAGATAAATATTTATGTGACAACCCTACCTACATTCCATTTGATCAAGCTCGCAATTGACCACTATCTCATATGGTGGTAATCAAAATCAAAATCAAAATCAAAAGTCATTTATTCAAATTAGGCTGAGTACCAGCACTTTTTGAACGTCAACGTTTACAAATAGACAGTCCCGCAAAACGCCCGCCCGTCACCACTTCCTAGTGTTTCAGCTGTGGAGAAGAAGTGGCCAACAAACTCTCCAGCAACACATCTGTCTGTTGAGTTAGAAGAACTCGCATTTAAACAATAGTATGCAAAGCTTTATAACAAAGAAAATAATAGACTTTGGGTAACACGTACAACCTAAAAACTAAATCATTTGCCAATTTTAAGCTAGCACACTCCATTACGCCATCATAATCAGACAACTCAATGAATTAATAAATAAATAACTCAAGCATATAAACAATGTAAACCAAACTTAATAGGTATGTCTCCAGACATAAAGAGCGTGCCCGCCTACACGTGCAGGGGTAGAATCTAACAATATATATATCTGTGACTCGACGCCACAAGTGATAAACTAGGGCCACCAAATTAAACAAAAAGCAGTTAATCATAACATCGTAACATAAAAAAAACAAACCATGGCTAACAAGACGACCATTCACCACAAGTAGCACCCGTTCACGAGCATAACGCAAAGATCAGCCATTACCTCCCTCGCCATATTTGAGGAAAAGAGGTAACCCGACCTCCGACGCTACCGCAAGCAGTGAAATCTAAGGGAGCATGACGAACTTGCTGCCGGTTGCTCAGGATAGAATATTATCAAACAATTGTCTAAGTCACTAGTTAATCACATGTTGCAATACAATAAAAAAAAACATTGTATACAAAGTATGTTACGCATGGTCAACCTTAATGGATCGCTGCATCGGCATACCTGCATATACATTGCACACGGCACCTACGGGCACGAAACGCAAGCTCAGCATAACGTGACCAATTGACGTCAATCGAACCTTTCCATAGAAACATAAAACTGTGGAGCGGCACTTTTGGATCTGACATCGACCAATTGACACTTTTAGTATAATTAGTCGTAATTTCAATACTTTGTAATACAGTAATAAATTAGTTTATTAAAATAAATTTGCATTTTTTTGGATCCTCCGGTTGCACCCATCGTAATTGGCGCAGTCGGTAGGATAGTCCAGTAAATTCAGTGAATCGATCACCGACAACGGGCTATTCGAACCTACGGGTGTGCGGCTACGGAGGAGTATCCGAATATCGATACCACAGAGAGATGCAGATTTGGTAAGTACCTAGATCTACTAGAGTTGCTCGCCTTCCTATATTTTAGTATCCTTTGTGTAATTTCCTTTCTTTTCTGTGTTTCCTTTGTGTTAATTTCCTCAAGTGTTTCTATTAAACTTTCAAAATTTTTCACCCACGTATATCACGGACTCCTAAGTCGAGTATTTCTAATAGGAACTCGCAAATCGATGCGAATAGGAATTTAGATACTATATTAGAAGATAGTGAAAGTGTAGAATCTTACTTAATTATAGAGAATAATTTAACTAACAAAATGAGTACCGATTTGGTAGATCAAGTTTACAAGGCCTTACGCCTCGTTCCCGAATTCGACGGGAACCCGAACGTGCTCACGCGGTTTGTACGTTTATGTGACCAACTTGTCGCGCAATTTGTTAAGGCAGAGCCAGGTTACGAACTAAGTAATTTATCCTTGTTGAACGGCATACTTAATAAAGTTACCGGAAATGCCGCCCGCACAATAAATTCAAACGGCATTCCCGAAACCTGGCAGGGTATTAGAAACGCCCTGATTAATAACTTCTCGGACCAGCGGGACGAGACCGCCTTATACAATGATTTGGCCCTGTTAACGCAAAAGAATTTATCACCGCCGGAATTTTACGAAAAGTGCCAAACTTTATTTAGTACAATTATGACGTATGTGACCTTGCATGAGTCCATACCTACTACCATCGAGGCCAAACGGACACTATATAAAAAAATAACCCTACAGGCATTCGTTCGTGGCCTAAAAGAACCTTTAGGCTCGCGTATTAGGTGCATGCGACCCGACACCATCGAAAAGGCCCTCGAGTTTGTGCACGAGGAAATTAACACCATGTACTTACAGCAGCGTAATGACCATTTGCCGGAGCGGAGACCTGTGCAGTCTACGTCTTCATTTAATCCCAGTACGTATCAGATTAAGCCATTTAATTTGCATACTCCACAGCCAGTCACTTTTTCAGCGCCGTTTAATCAGCCCGGTCCCTCCAAAAGTTTTTATCAGCCACAACCGCCAAGGCCAATGCAAGCTTGGAGACCCCAAGTGCCTTTCAATCGCGGTCCCACGCGAACCCAACAAATGTTAAGCGCACCCCCGCCTAACCATAGGCCCCAGAGCAACGTGTTCCGATTGCCTCAACAAAGGCCTAGTTTCACGCCCATTAATAATGGCCCTAAGCCCATGAGTGGTGTAAGCCACTTTGTTCCTAAACCTATGCCGAGACCTTCGACGGGACATGACTGGACTCAACAAGGAAATCCACCTCCCAGTAACTACTTTAAGACTCGGGAGATGAATGTTAACGAAGTAGACTTTTACGACTATTATGAATACCCCGACTATGCCTATAATGACTATTACGACCAGTTCTACCCTGTACCTTACAATTACGAACCTATGTATGAGCCACTAGCTCATAGTGATTATGTTCCTGTGCACGTAGAGGAACATCAGAATGTGCCTGAAGGAACATCTGCCCAAGGAACGTCTGCTGAAGGCCAGGATTTTCATACAGCCCCGAAATCAGACAAACCAAAATAGAGATTAACTTACAAACCCAGAGACAACTTCCATTCATTCAGATTGCTAATCCACCCATTAAACTATTAGTAGATACCGGTGCGAACCTATCTTTTATTAGCCCGAACGTTGTAGAAAGATTTTATCATCATATCCACTGTAATTATGAGCCTTTCGAAGTCACTAACATCCACGCGACAACTCGTAATAATTATTCCATTACTATACCGTGCTTCCCGGAATTTAAAGAAACCTGTGACATTACCCTATACATTTACAAGTTCCACAATTATTTTGACGGCTTAATAGGCTTAGACTTACTAGAAAAGTTAGAGTCTAATATAGATTTAAAGAATAAGGTTCTTGTTACACGTAATTCATCTAATCCCTTGCGAATGTATGATTCACGTAATTGTAATCTTTACGAGGACATAGTACCCGCTAATTCGTCCAAATTAGCTAGAGTCCCCATTAATCTTCATGATGGTGACGTAACAATATCAGAGCAGACTATTTCCAATTGCACTATTCGCGACTGTGTTACTTCTGTTAAAAATAACCGTGGCATCATAGAAATAATTAATCCAACTAAACATGATGTAGTTTTCTCAATGGACAGGCCAGTTACCGCGGAACTTTTTAACGAGCAAAGCGCGACTATCTATCAGCCTAGCGATCGCGTATCCGAGGTATTATCAAAACTACGCACTGACCATCTGAATCCTGAAGAACGAGCCAACTTAGAATCTCTTTGTGCACAATATGCTGACGTCTTCTATATCGATGGTGAACCTCTAACTTTCACCAATAAGATAAAGCATAGTATTCATACCACCGACGAATTACCTGTCTATACTAAGACCTATAGATATCCCTTTGTTCACAGACAGGAAGTTCAGGATCAGATTAGCAAAATGTTAGACCAAGGGATAATCCGTCCCTCGCAGTCAGCCTGGAGCTCACCCATCTGGGTAGTTCCAAAAAAATCTGATGCGTCCGGAAAGACTAAATGGCGCATAGTCATTGATTTTCGTAAAGTCAACGAGAAAACCCTCGATGACAAGTACCCAATCCCCAATATTAATGACATCTTAGATAAACTTGGTAACTGTCATTACTTCACAACTCTAGACCTTGCAAGTGGATTTTACCAGGTAGAAATGGACCCAGCCGATATTCACAAAACGGCCTTCAATGTAGAACATGGGCACTTTGAATTTTTACGCATGCCCATGGGTCTCAAAAATTCTCCATCCACGTTTCAACGCGTGATGGATAATGTCCTCAGGGACCTCCAAAATGTCATATGTCTCGTATATCTCGATGACATAGTCGTTTTTAGTGTTTCCTTACAGGAACACATGGTAAATTTAGGAAAAGTATTCAAGAGATTAAGGGAATCAAACTTTAAGATCCAGATGGATAAGTCGGAATTTTTAAAGCTTGAAACTTCATACTTAGGTCACGTAATAAGTAAGGACGGTATTAAGCCTAACCCCGATAAGATCATTGCCATCCAGAAGTTCCCTATTCCTAAGACAGCTACCGAGATCAAACGCTTTTTAGGCCTGTTAGGATACTATAGGAAATTTATTCCTGACTTTGCGCGCATTACGAAACCCATGACGCAATGTCTCAAGAAAGGTTCTAAGATCACCTTCAATGACCCTAACTACATCGACTGTTTTGAAAAGTGCAAATTACTACTGACTAACGACCCTATACTGCAGTACCCTGACTTTTCTAAGGAATTTGTGCTTACGACTGACGCATCTAACTTTGCCATAGGAGCTGTCCTTTCTCAAGGACCTATAGGACAAGATAAGCCCTTAGCATACGCGTCTAGGACATTAAACTCCAGTGAGATTAACTATAGTGTAATCGAGAAGGAGTTATTAGCCATAGTTTGGGCTACTAAATACTTTCGTCCATACTTGTTTGGGAGAAAGTTTAAGATAGTTACAGACCATAAACCCTTACAATGGGTTATGAGCCTTAAAGAACCAGGCTCCAGACTCACACGTTGGAGACTTAAGTTGAGTGAATACAATTTTACTACAGTATACAAGCAAGGCAAAAAGAACACTAACGCCGACGCATTGTCCCGCATTGAAATCAACAACGAGGACGCTATGTCTATAGCGGTAAATGTATCTGAAAAGCCTCATTCAACAGTAGGTTCTGAAACACTGACAGCCCCTACAAACAACCCTGACATACTCGACAACTCTGACACAGCAACTGTTCACACTAGTAACGAAGCCCCTATTCTAGAAGTGCCAATATCAGACGAACCCTTAAATAAATTCAGTAGACAAATCTGTTTTGTACTTGTAGGCGATATTAAAAAACGACCGACAGTGAGTAAGCCATTTGAAACGCATACCCGAACTACCATTCAACTATCTGAGTCTAACCTGACTAACGACGTTATTAATGCAGTTAAAGAATATGTGAACCCTAAAGTCAAAACCGGTTTAATCATCCATCCTCCTCTTGCCATGTATAAAGTAATCCCCATAATTCAAGACAACTTCAAAAGCTCTTCAATGAACATGGTTCTAACTAAAGTTGAATTAGAGAATGTTAAAGACTACCTGCGTCAACAAGACATCATAAAGAAATACCACGAAGGTAAAACAAATCATCGCGGTATCACTGAATGTTACTTAGCCTTATCTTCTAAATTCTACTGGCCTAAGATGAAAGAACACATCTCCAAGTACATAAATGAGTGTACTATCTGTGGTCAGGCTAAGTACGACCGTCACCCCATCAAGCAAAGATTTAACATTGTACCACCCCCTAGTAAACCTTTTGAAATTATCCATCTAGATCTGTTCACAGCTCAAACAGAGAAATTCCTTACCATTGTAGACGCTTTCTCTAAGTATGCACAAGCTTATCACCTTAGAGATAGCACCGCTTTAAGTGTAGTACAAGCTCTACTTGTATTTTGCACCCACCATGGGGTCCCATTGACTATTGTCACGGACGGAGGCCCTGAATTCACAAATCAGATTTTCTTAGAATTCAACCGAACTCATAAAATTATTCACCATAAAATATTAGCGCATTCCCCTAACGACAATGGCATAGTAGAAAGGTTCCATTCTACCATTTTAGAACATCTTAGGTTATTGAAATTAGAGAGACGAAATGAACCAGTCGTTAATCTTATGCCTTATGCCATCTTAGCGTACAATAGTTCGATCCATAGCTTCACAAAATGTAGACCCTTGGACTTGATAACTGGACACTTTGACCCTCGAGACCCAATAGATATTGACCTATCTGAACACTTACTGCAACAGTACTCACAAGACCATAGGAAACGAATGAGTCAAGTATACGACCTTATTAACCAGACATCCTTACATGACAGGACACAACTGACTGAAACCCGTAACAGGGACAGAGAACCCGAGAAGGACTACACCCCTGACCAGCAAATCTTTGTACGCAATCCCATGGCGTCTCGACAGAAGTTAGCCCCGCGTTATACGCAAGATACTGTACTCGCAGATCTTCCAATCCACATCTATACGAAGAAGAAACGCGGTCCAGTAGCAAAATCTCGCCTTAAGCGAAGTCCTAAAGATCCCACTTTGTTACAGAATAATACTATGGCTGATGACCCTACATCCGACCCAAGGACAAGAGATAACAGTTGAATCACTTGACAATGGACCAGGACTACTTCCCTTCAAATTAGGAGCGGCAAAAATCGTTTCCCATTTCCATTCTTTCCTAAGTCATATAGATTTAGAGAATATCCATCTTCAAATTGAAGTGGTAAAAACACAGATGGCTGAATTAAGTCCCTTAGTTAACAATAAAACCTTATTCCTATTCGACCCTCATCTGAAACATCTCAATAGTAAAATCAATTTAATTACTAGTAAAATTAGTATGTTTGAATCAACTCGTAGTAAAAGAGGCCTTATCGACGGTTTGGGTTCTGTAATAAAATCAATTTCTGGTAATTTAGACTACACCGATGCACTTAAATACGAAAACGCCATAAACACCTTACGTAATAATGAGCATAAATTAGAATTAGAAATTAATAACCATGTTAGTTTAAATAGTAAATTTATTTCACGTAGCTCTCAAATAATAGATAGTATAATTTCAAATCAAGATAAGATGAGTAAAGCACTAAACTTAATTTTGGAAAGTAACGCTAATAGGGATACAGATTTAATTAAATACGCCCATCTGGCCCAACATCTGTTAATCTTAGGAGATAATGTAGAAGATCTTTATGAAGAATTACGAAGTTTAGAGAACACCCTAACATTTATTCGTGCGTCGAGTACCCCGTACTCTTTATTTAATTTAGATGAAATTAAGTATATGTTAGGTAAATTAAGGATTTTATATGCTAATGACGAAATCCTTGACGTAGAAATTAGGCATTTTTATGAAATAATTAAACTAGGTTACTTCTATTCTAATAAGCAGATAGTAGTAGTTATAAAAGTCCCGATAGTTGTTTCCTCCACATATAATTTGTATAAACTTTCCCTTGCTCCTAACAGAAACCACGAAACTCTTATACCACCCTCACCTTTCGTAGCACTCTCTAGCTCAGACTCTAGGTACATAGAGACAGAATGTCCGAAGGTAAACTCCATATATCTCTGTGAGTCAACAGCCAACCTACAAATCCAGAGCAAACCAGATTGTATCCAGCATCTCATAGTCCATCAAGAACTTCAACCCAGCTGCAAGCTGACACCCGTAGCTCTCACCACCGAAGCCCTGGAAACCCTGGACGACAAGCATTATACCTTAAGTTTTCCTGTACCAACAAAAGTGAAGATGTCCTGCGGTCAAGAACAGTACCGGACCCTACGAGGCAGCTATTTGGCAATCATTCCCCTCAACTGTAACCTGAGAACACCCGCCTTCACTATCTCCAACACTGACGACCACATCAAAGGACACGTCGTGAAGATCATTGAGATGCCCCTATACAACGAGTCGAGGCCTGAAAATTACCCGAAACTCATCCTAAATTCGCCAAATCTACAAAAACTTCACACGCTTGGCAACGAGATAGCGACGCAACTGCCTGTACATTTAGATGACGCCACCGATCCCGTCATTTACCACACCACTATACCCATGTACCTCGCACTATCCGGTACATGCGCACTCATCGCCACTCTAACCTATCGTCGGCTACGCATAAGAAAAGCATCCAGAGAAATCACAGAAAACTTCAACAGCAACCCTGAAGCCGTCTATGCAATCCCATCACCACGCACTATCAACCCAAGCCAAATAAGGATTGACCCTGGATGTCTACCAGCGACCATCTTGAACAAGTCCATCGATACTCGCTGTTCTACGGGGGGAGGTGTTACGCATGGTCAACCTTAATGGATCGCTGCATCGGCATACCTGCATATACATTGCACACGGCACCTACGGGCACGAAACGCAAGCTCAGCATAACGTGACCAATTGACGTCAATCGAACCTTTCCATAGAAACATAAAACTGTGGAGCGGCACTTTTGGATCTGACATCGACCAATTGACACTTTTAGTATAATTAGTCGTAATTTCAATACTTTGTAATACAGTAATAAATTAGTTTATTAAAATAAATTTGCATTTTTTTGGATCCTCCGGTTGCACCCATCGTAATTAGTATGTCAATACAAAAAAAAAACAATAATTGACCTCTACGGACATATCATCTACACTAATATTATAAAGAGGAAAGATTTGTTTGTTTGTTTGTTTGAATTGAATAGGCTCCGAAACTACTGGACCGATTTGAAAAATTCTTTTAGCATTGGATAGCTACATTATCAGGGAGTAACATAGGCTATATATTATCCCCGTACTCCCAGTGGAACAGGATATACGCGGGTGAAACCGCGTGACGTCCACTAGTAATCGATAATGTTGTCATCGTTGGAGCACGCTTGCCTAGAAGTAACCTACCAGTCTTGATTTGAAGACCCCTGGTTGTAGCTATCAGGAGATTGACTGTAAAAGGGAATCACAATCCTTTGCTGTAAAATGTAATATATTTCTAAAAACCAATTTGTATGGGATACATACAACGTGTTACAGAATAAACGCAATATCTCTTAAGGGGTCATTGTACTCATCATTATGAATGACTTACTATGGGACCAAAGCCGAAATCGCGAAAAAAAAATCAGCTGTTCAGTACATTTTCTCGAGTTATGCGCACATAGATGTATGGGGGAGTCGATGTTTCTTTCGCGATTTCAGTGTTGGTCTCATAGTGAAAGTTGTTCATAATGATGAGTTCAATGACCCCTTAAGAGGTATTGCGTTTATATTCTGTTACAGGTTGTATAATAAAAGCGTGGGTTTAAAAGGCAAGTTTTTTTGTTTCTTAATATTATTGCTATCTCTATATTATTTGCGTCTAAAATATAACAGTAGATATAATTTTAGCAAACAAAGCCTAAAATACATTCTGATTAGCCAGATAGTGCTAACAAATCAAAACGGGATTATATGAATCGTGAATTTTATTTATACGGCGTGTACTGGCAACCAATAAATATTTTTTTTTTTCTATTTTTACAATATTTTGGATGTGTAAGCAAAAATAAAATGATGACGTCGCATTGCCGCGGAAGCTAACGTTAGATATTATAACGACGCAAAATATTGAAGAAAATAGATACTCTGTTTTTATATAAGCAGGTTTTCTCTGTAGTTTGAGTTAGGTATCTATACAAATATTATATAACCTGAAGAGTTTATTTGTTTGATTGAACTAACTAATCTCAGGAAGTACTGTTTCGAATTGGAAAAATATTTTAGTGTTGGAGAGCCCATTTATCGAGGAAGGATATCCTATTGGTCGTAGCGCGATGTGATATCATCGCGCTACGACCAATAGGAGAGGAGCATAGAATAGAATAGACCCACTGACCAGAATACTTTTTTTATGTCCACCATATAAGTTACAGAAAAAAACATTAATAATCGTTAATCATTTTTCATAGGAGGAGCTCGTGGCTAAATAATAACAGCCGCACGGGTCGATCTCAAGGTTAAGCAACGCTTGCCGAGGTTGATCTGTGGATGGGTGACCATCTTAACATACCGAGACTCCTCTGTGTCTCGGTGCGCACGTTAAGCCGTTGGTCGCGGTTCTCATTTGTAGATTTTTGGCAGTCGTTACGGATAGTCAGAAGCCAGTAAATCTGACACCGTCTTGCCAAAGAGTACCCAGTTAAGAGGAAATGCTGGCGGCGAGACTTTGTATGTAAAAAGTCATAATTCGAGGTTTGGCTCTCGACTATTTGCTCCTCCAATATTGGACCGATATAAGAGGTATTTCACAAACGAAATAAGAAGGATGTATACTGTGTCCCTATGTTTTCTTTTTTTAAGTAATAGTTGCCATATTTGTACACTAGGGCTCTGTTGAAAGCGATTAATCGGACAATTTTGAGCATTTTGTGAGAGTTCTAGTGCTTATACGGTTAAAAAATCAACAATAAGGAAAACATAGGGACACAGTATATATCCTTATTATTCAGTTTGTGAAATATCTCTTAAATCGGTCCAATATTGGAGGAGAAAACAGTCGAGATCCAAACCTCGCGATGACTTTTTACATACAAAGTCTCGCCGCCAGTATTTCCTCTTAATGGGTTGTGGAGGTTTGGTAGGCAGTCGCTCCATGTAAAATACATTCAGCTGAATCCGGTTTGACTGGAAGCCGACCCCAATATAGCAGAGGGAAAAAGCTAGGCAGATGATAATGAAATTGAGATGAGAGAACGAAAGAAGTATTATAGTTCCCCCAGGGATATGACCTAACAGGATTTGCACAAAGAGGTGGCCTTTCAGAGGACAGGGGCTGGCTTCTTTGTGCTGATGGTCATCTCTGCAAGTTAACATCCCATCACATATATTAATAATAATAATCAACCAACACTCAGGATGCTCTCGTTAGGCAGCTGGATCAAGGGCTTGATTCAGAAAGCGGTACTTCTGGACATGGCTCGTATTGTTTGGAGGTTCCTCTCTCTGGAGCCCTGACCGCTGATAGCTTGGACCCTGTGCCCGATTCCGGTGGGGTACTATTTTTATATTTTTAAATGTTTTTCTTTTGTTTTAATTGAAATATTTAAAAATATAATTTATATGTAAAAAAATAAATAAACGAAATAATAATAATAATAATAAGCAGTACTCCTGGATACGGCGCGTATATTGAGGAGGTTCCTCTCTCGGGAGCCCTGACCACCGGTAACTTGGACCTTGTTCCCGATACCGGTGGGCTACTGTTTTTTATATTTTTAAATGTTTTTTTATTTTTTACAGAAATATTTAAAAATGTAAATTTATATGTATTTAATTTAATAAATGGAATAATAATAATAATCTTTATTGGAACAAAAACACATTTAACAAATTAATTGCGTACCTACGTAAATAGCTGCATTAGTTGCAAAACTGTGTCGCAGCTATTAACGCCCACCTCCAAGAGGGAGACGACAGCGTTCCAGATTTCAAAAAATTAAATACAGTAGGTATCGTACAGTATCTATTGTTCATTAATGTTTCGCTCCTATTAGTTGTAGCGTGATGTTATATAGCCTATCCTATAGCCTATCTTGAAATTAATTAATTAATTTAAATGTGCTATCAAACTCTAAAAGAATAAGGTAAGGTTGCCTGCTTGTTGGTCTTTTATTTACAGATTGTACTTCGGTGAGTGTGCCCAAGAACTCCACGACCTCTTCCCACCGGCCCCCTTCTACCATCGGACATCCAGACGCACTGCATCTTACCATCTCTACCTTGTTGCTATTCCACCAATTCGCACTAAGCGTTTCCAAATGTCTTTTATAATGTGCACAGCAAAGGAGTGGAACTCTCTACCAGTGTTTCCGAACGCATATAACCCTAATCTCTTCAAAGTTATAGTGAACAGGCTCCTTCTGGGTAAGCTCGCTCCATCGTAGTCTGTGTCTCTGTCATCTCTGATCTAGACTAGAGTCAAAAGCAACACCACATCAAGTAAAAAAAAATGGATGTTTCAATTGAAATAGTGAGGTAAAAATTCTCACACACATATTTCCAAATAAACCCAGGACTTATCTTTACAGTTCAGGACCCTCGTGTTGATTTAACTCTTAAAACAAAAAAGGTCCTATACTAAGACTTCACATATTTAATAGTGACACATATTTTCGCACTGCTATGGTGTTTTCATCATTATCATATCAGCCGAAAGACGTCCACAGCTGGACATAGGCCTTCCCCAAATGGGGGGGGTTTACCATAATCGCCACGCTTGGCAGGCGGGTTGGCGATCGCAGTACATGGTGTTGCGTTTTACAGAGAACGCTGCTGCCCATTCTCTGGCGAGTCCCTTAGTCGCCTCTCATGACACCCACGGGAAGTGATGGGATGTAATTATTCTCCATACGGCACCGGCCGACTCTATACTACGCTATGGTGCCTTGTTTCAAAATGAAAAAAAAAAACTGCGACTGTTCATTTATTTATTGACTGTTTTATAACCATAAAACGATTTTAATATTTAGTACAGGAGCTCCTTAAAACAGGCTGTCACAAAAATGATTTGATTTTGAAATGTTTTTTAAAAATTTTACATACCTATCGTTTTATTAGTTGGCAAAATAAACTACCTAATAAAATTACAACAATACCTTGTTATTTTTATGACACTCTGTATAGCTGCGATTTTAATAAACACAAAATGATTTTCTACAAAAATATTTAAACATAATTGTTTGATTGATAATCCAGCTGAAACTTCAGTTTTATGTACAAAAAATAATCATTTAAACAAATGATAAAATAAACATTCATGCAATTATCATTAAAAATCAAAGCTATACAATTTTACTCATTCCAATCAATGTGTTATTCTATTTTTAAAAAAATATTAAATAAAAATATATAATTGAATTTACAAAATCGATTAAATTATTTTATATTTGATTCATATTGAATTTACAGATTGTAATTTTACTGGTAATATCTCGTTTTATACATTTTACATAAGTGATCACATTATTGATGTTGCCACCACTTCTACCGCTTTACACCTAATTCAAAAGTCAAGATAGTTAAAAGCTTTAAAATTGCATTCAGGTGTGTAAGTAATTTTAAAATAAAATAAATTTATTCAACAAAAATAAAACAGTATTTCAGTGGTGTAATATTGCAGCTAAGAAAATATTGTTGATTGTTATTATTTTTTTTTTGTTTTTGTTCGTTTGAACTCTCATCTAACACGAATTCCTTAAAATCTAATTTTATTTGTTATAATAAGAACTACTTGAGCTAAATTAAAATGTGATATACTTCGCAAAGTAAAAGAAACCCGCTTTAGAATGGGACACTGTCTTCCCAAAGGTTATCACTGGTAGGCATTTGAACAACGAATGAACTTGTAAGTTAATTGTAAAATGAACTTTAAAGAAATACAGGTAGGTTCTTGAGATTTTTTTCCACGATCACAAAATCCAACAAAATCGGGCCCCCGATTAATAGATTTTTTACGGAAAAAACCACCCAATCAGGTACTTTCCCAGACAAAAATTAAGTTGAAATATACTATTATTTAAAAAAATTGGAAGAAAAAGACAAGTTATTGAAAAAGAAAGAAGAAGATTATTGCAAGAAAATAAATCGATTTGAATAAGTCCTAAGTCTGCTTTACTTACATGGCGTAATAAAGCTCTCCTAACCACAAGACATTAATGTTTTGCGTTCAACCACTTCCTCAATCATAATCACTTAAAGTACCATTAACTATGGATACAACATTCCTGATGTCACAACCAGCTCTAGATTCCCACTGTTCGGGCACCAATGAGAAGCTAGAACTATAAAAACAGATGTAAAACAAGCAAAACCACGTCAAAAATATTGTATCCACAAAAAAATCAGATGACTAAAAAATCATGTTCTATTTACAAAATTGTTGATTTTGTCACAAAAAGTAAAGAAAAACATGCAGAATTTTCTTATCGTAAAAAATAAAGATCGTTTTTGCAACAGAATCAATTGATTGTAAAATCAATTAGGATCTTATAGTGCAGAAATAACAATTAACTAATCAATGTGGACAATTTAGATCAATTTGTTCAGAGAGCTGTAGACACAGGCTATTATCTAATTAAGAATAGAATTGAAGAATGTCGAGAAAAAAAAAAAACAGGAAAAAGAACAAAAAATAAATGAATGACAAGAATTTCAACTTAATACGACATTATGTAACACAAACTTAGAACACCCTGTTGTGATAATGGAAAAATATAACATTGTACCTACCCACATATCTAAAGATGAAACAATCGATAAAGTATGTTTTGAAACGTATGAATGAAATGTTCTTTTCGAAACAATTATAACTACCTGTGTGTTTGAAAAGAGTGATAATATTTATACTTCGTCTAACACATACTAAGGGCCATTGACGCGATATTGTATTATGACGTCAGAAATAATATAACCAGAAGGTTTGCATTGAACACCTGCATGAAAATTTGATGTCATAGAACGCTCTTGTATCTTCTGGAGCCCTGGTATCTTTGACCCCGTTCCTGACGCAAATGAGCTTTAATTTGCCAATTTTTTCATGAAACATGGTTTTCATGACTGTTCGATTATAATTAAAGGTTACAATAAATAAAACAATGCATTTGCTATACCTACCAGTAATATTAAAATGCTAGTTTCCAATACAAAATACACTATGAGTAGATGAGAGTTCAAACATAATTGTAGACAATTCATAGACGCCTTAACTTTAGATTTTATCACTAGAAAATAAGGTTTAAGTTTCTTTAAACTTGCTCAAATCCATAGAAAGTATTTTGGGGCTATCGCACGGTACTGGTTGATTGCTGGAAGTAAAAAATAGAAAATTATTGTAATGTTATAGATTAAAGAAGAAACTGAAGAACACGTTGTGAGCCAATTTTTGGTATGTGTCCACATTTCGAATAAAAAAAAAACCGGCCAAGTGCGAGTCGGACTCGCCCACCGAGGGTTCCGTATAAATTTGTAGGTATTTATTACTTTAAACAAAGACTATATTTTTTAATGATTAAATTACAATTATGTATAGTCCCAGGCTTTATACTTGTAGTATAAGACAGTATTACTTGTTAAATTTCATAGTTCTAGGCCAACGGGAAATACCCTATACATTTAGATTCCCTTGAGAGTGTCGAAATATACGTTTTTTTGCGGCATAAACGGCCGTATCTTTTTTACATTAATTTAGAATTATAAACAAGATATTTATTTTTTCACGGTCTCAAGGGACTGTAGACCTGAGTATATGGTTTTCAACTCGATACCTCCACGCGTTCCCGAGATAAAAGGTCTTGACAGATAGACGGACGGACTACAACGTGATCCTATAAGGGTTCCGTGTTTTCCTTTTGAGGTACGGAACCCTAAAAAACAATGATTTATTACCATCCAGTTAGGAGAGAAGGATCGACGATTGGTGGATTGTGTAAAGATGATATGTACCTTGTACCTTCTTCTTATCGTGTGGGTAGTAAGGTCTAATAACCCCACACACCCTAGTGTCAGAGTTTCTAGACCACCTCAAGGGCCTCTGACATGGTCATGTCTAGCTAGGAAGGAGTTTGTGACGGAAAGGTGAAGTCATATTATAAAACCTTCTACCCAACCATGTATAATAACGGGCACATGTCGTGATTACACTCTCCATTGGATGGTTTGATGAAGATAGCTCTGACGCTTCACGCTATTGGTTCGTCAGTCACCGCTCATCGGTTATTGGTCACTGCTCATCGGCTTGCAAGATTCGTTCGCCCACGGTATATTTACGAGATCGCCCTGCTGCATTCATCTGTGCTCACGACTCGTGCCAGCTACTATAGATGAATAACTTTCTTCAAGGAAGTCATAGTCAATTCCCAAAAAGAAAATTGTTCCTCCCATACTTTGAACAGCTTTTTTTTACTATTGATAGGCAAGCGTTTGACCACTATCTCACCTGTTGGTAAGCGATGATGCGGTCGAAGATGGAGCACGTTTGCCTAGAAGTAACCTATTCACTCTTGACTTAAAGACTCCCAGGTTGTAGCTATCAGGAACACAGACTCCGGCAGGGAATTCCACTCCTTAGCTGTACGCACTATGAATGTGTTCCCAAAACGTTTTGTGCGTGTGGGTGGGATGTCCACCATGTACCAGTGGCGCATCACCGTTCATGTTATGGTCCGATGATGGAACGGGCTTGGCGGAATTAAATTATGCATTTCCGTCGCACATTCCCCAAAGTGCATCCGGTAGAAAACCAACTCAAGACTTTGGAGCTTCGTCGCAACGAGCCTATCATTGCCGATGATCCTCTTGGCTCGTTTTTCAATTGACTCATGGGCATCAAGCTGGTATCTGGCAGATCCGTCCCAAAGATGAGAGCAGTTCTCCATACACGATCAAACTTGCGCTTGATAGAGTTTGAGCAGCTGATGAAATAAAATCCTTTTTTTTTTTTGGGCATTGATTTTTACTTTCTTGGAAAATATTGCTCTACATGGGCAGAAGCAGATTCCAAAATATGACTACAAATTCTTCTTTAAAACACCAAAAATGTTCAGAATTTGTGGCCGAATAGTAGCCGGAAATCTGCTGAAGTTTAAAATTAGCAATACTCACCCTGGTAGATCAGCTCTGAGAAAAGCCGTAGGCGGCTGCGACATCAATTCTATACCATCTCGGTTGTCGCAGACAAGGCGAGACAGCGTCACTTTCTTTATCTCTTCTAATTGACCTGTAATAAACGGAAAGAACACTTGACTTATGTTAGAACATGATCGCCTACTAATCACTATTGAGCCTTTAGATTACCAGACGCAAGCCTGAAATGAAACGTCATTAGCCTGTGCCCAGCGACTTCAGTGTCTTTTATGGCAGGCACGAAAGTTTATTTACTACCAAATGGAAACTGATAAATTAACACAAGCTGAAGAAATCCAAATGAAACACCATGGCAAGACACCTATTTTGTAAAGTAACAAAAGAAAGATTAAACAAATGACGTTAGAATAATTGAACGGGATACTTATTACAATCACATTGATATATAAAAAACCCAAGATACACACTCAGCATCTCAAAAACGTCCGCAAAAAACAAACGCAATATGTATAATTGTGCGCAAGTTTCAAACAGTCTCGCATCGCTCGCCATAAGTTAAGGTTCGAGAGCACATTCGTAAGAAGTTGGCAGTAGTATCGTCACAGCGCTAATTTTCTTTTTAATTTTTTTTTTCTCTCATTATTTGTTTGCATAAACTGTTTAAGTATATTTGTGTATTAGTTTATTAATTTGAGTATATATATATTGTATGTATAGTTTATATATATATTTATCTTTGTATTCAATTTAATCGCGTTTCTGGTTTTTTTTTAACCACATTGCACCTACCACTATTATTCTCTTCATCACCCAAAGGTTGACTGGTAGAAAATGCCTAAGGCATTAAGTCCGCCTCTGTACATCTATGTGCGTAAAGTATTAAGTAAATAAATAAATAAATAAATACTGCATTGCTTTGTAAAAACAACTTTAAGCGACCCGTGTAAGGTTGAATTTGCAAAAAAAATTGCGCATCACTCACCATACGGAACTGCTTTGTAAAAACAACTTTAAGCGATCCGTTTAAGGTTGAATTTGCAAAAAATGTTGTTTATAGTATAACTACACACAACTCACACATGACACTTGATACATGTCAGTTTTTGACGACAGTTTCGAGTGTTGCATTTGTTCAAGACTTTGAATCTTGGGTTTTATATATATCAATGTACAATCATTCTGATTTTAGGAACGACAAACCTTTCAAATTCTTACGACCTGCGGTTCAGCCGGTCGATTCTGTAAACATGTCGAATTAAAGGCTTGGGTGAAGTGATCACGAAGTGAGCTGTCATTCCATCTTGATTACTTGGATTGACAGCTCACCTCATGATCACATCATCCAAGTCTTCACTTCGACATGTTTACAGAATCTCACTGCAAGCTATGCGTTGTCATTCAGTCAGTGAGTCAAGACTTTGATTGTTATAGTATTCAATTTCAAACTTTATTTCCACTCACTTGGCGTAAAAGCACCCGGATTGACATCAGGTCCATACTCGTAGAAGAAGCGATCCCCCTTCTTATGCCTGGCGAACTGGTCAGCGATGATGTTAGCAAAGGTGACACCCACTATACCGCCGTCCACTGGTTCTTCTAGCAGCCCTCCCACCCAGAGGTCTATGTCGTCTGGACGCTCGTATACTAAGACTAAGCGATGAGCTGCCTGTGGGAGAAAGCAAATGTGTTAGAGCTAATGATCATTGTGCATAGTAATTTAGTTAGACCAACTTGTAACTAATGCTGCCACCTCACTTGGCGTATTGGCAAAATAATTGCGTCACTTGTGCAATACGAAATATACCTTATGGTAGTGAAGTTCTGGTATTTCACTACCATTACAGAATACAATTCACATAATTTTGAGAACGAGCCTGCTTTCAGCCGATTTGTACCTGGAACATGAGCCTTTTAACAAACGGTTAGGGGTTATAGGGATACCAACATATTTGCTCGATTTATGATGATAGATAATAGGATCTGCCAGATGCTACAGATTAGCTTTTCAGACAAAATCCCACGATCGTTGCCAACGCATTTTACTCGATTCTGCTTGATTACACGTGTCGACAGTACGGAATCAAGCAATTGTGTAGGCATTCTTAGTTACAATCCAAACGTTGCCATAGGAGTATGGTTTCTGACTTCTTCCACAAAAATAATATGTACATTGTACCAAGTGTGAAAGAACGCTATCTATTAACTAATGTTCAACAGAACAGCAGGGTACTTACACTAGGTGCGAACTGCTGGAACTCGGTATACGGTTCCAGTCCTATCAGTTTCCTGTACTGATTGTATGAGTTCACTCCGTGGTCGCGTCCACGCTGGATGTTGATGGCTGCCAGATCCACGCCATACGGATTGCCGCCGTGGAACATGTAGCGAGAAAGCTGGCGAAGATACGTGATTACTGGTTTACATTGACTGCATCAAAACTTTTCCGTAACTGTTAGTAGAACACAGTGTGTGGTGTTAAAACTCTCAAAGAAGTCGTTATAGAAGCGTTACCTAATGTCAGGTCATTTTAAAGGCATTTCTGTCTTACGTGAAGGTTACACGATTGAAGAGAAGAATTTTTCATCATCATTGGCCCACAGAAGCCCACAGCTGGATGTAGGCGTCTCTAATCTCACGAAGTGGTTTTATAACTGCCCATACTAACAATGCTTGAAGTATACATAGGTGGCTCCATCGTCAGCCAGCACAAACTAGAATATAAGTCAGCTTACGCCTTCAGTAACAAAAGGATCCACATTCTGCATTGGCTGCGAGGACAGTCCGATCAGCACTCTGTCTAGGAAATGTCGCAGGCGCATCCTGGTCGGCTGGAACATCAGCTCCTGGATCGATATGGTCTCGTAGACACCACCCATTTGAGGACTCGGGATTCTGAAGGAAAAAGTGATACGCTGTAATTGACTTATCAAGAAAATTTACTTATTTTCCTCAAGTTAAGATGAGGCTTGCTATATCAATAAATTTATTGTTGCAGTAATATTTTTTTCCCCTTTCTTTTCCTTTTCGTTATCTTATTGATATTTTGCCCAATTTTATTACAGTTCTAATAACAGTATTAATGCTATACAACAGGACAAAGGCTACTCCCGAAATCTTCCAGCTTTGTTAATCCAGGGCTTCTTCGTCTTACCATCTTGTACGAGACAAAAGAATATAATTAAAACAACTTACGAAATTCTTCCATCAACTATTGAATGACCAAATCTCATGGCCGCGGCGGAGAACTCGACTGATAAGGAAGGATTCGTGTGAGGGTCGTATAATGAGGAGTAGCCTGCAGACGGTGACAGCTCGAAAGTCCTCATGATTTGGGGACCTGCAAGAAAAACGGCTTCATTTATATTCTAAACTCCATCTTCCACCACATCATCGCTTACCATCAGGTGAGATAGTGGTCAAACGCGTGCGTAAAAAAATAACTTAAGAACAATTTTAAGTTTTTTTTTACAATTGATAGGCACCTGGTCTAAATAAGTCGTTGATCTCTGTCACAAAAAAAAGATTCCGACGAATTGAGAACCTCCTCCCTTTTTGAAGTCGCTTAATAAGTGATTCATCATCATCATCATCATCATATCAGCCGAAAGACGTCCACTGCTGGACATAGGCCTCCCCCAAGCGTCGCCACAACGACCGGTCCTGTGCGTCTCGCATCCATCGGCTACCCGCGACCTTCACCAGGTAATCGTGATAAGTGATTGACAGCCTTGAAATGAAAAGTTACAAATAAATCTCAAACCATCGTATTATTACGGTAGTGGTTGTTCAAATATAGGCATAGTTATCTTACCCAGAAGCAAGGGCAGCCACTCATTATAAATGACATGCTGGAACTCAGCCTGCAGTATTCTCCTGGTCTCCCAGAAAACGGTATCTTCATCCCAGCCAGGGTTGATGGCTGACAGAGCTCGAGCTACTCGATTGTGCTCTCTCGTGAAGATCGTGTGCAGAACTGTCAGGGAGATGATCTGGTTTCCGTGGTTGTCTCCTAAGAAATCATAAAAAGATTGTCTTGATAACTATCTAACATATAAAAATCTCGTGTCTCATTGTTTTTCATCGAACTGCTCCGAAACGAATCGACCGATTTTTATGGAATTCTGAGAATAGGTCGTAGCCTTTTTTGTATGCAAAAACAACATTTACTAATAAATTACTAGAAAATAATAATAAGAGTACATGCAGTGATTAAGTTTCTTGTCTGTCTCTGAAAATTGATTTTCACACGAAAATAGGGACCAAAAAACAAAATGAATAACTTGTAACTTCCAACAACCAGTATCTTTTTTAAGAAAAAAAAGAAAGAAAAAGCGGTTATTTGCGCTAAGCATGACGCATACCAAAAAAATACAAATTAAATCAGACAACATTACAATTTTATAACAATTTGGAATATATGCGTCACATTCGCGAAAACCGGCCATTGCTTAGCATAGTGCAAGGACTCGTGTGCGAGACAGAGCCACAGCGCTGGTTTTCAGCGACAGCCGGCGTTGAGTACGACGTCGATTGGAGCAGCATAAAAGTAATTAAAACGGGACAAATAAACAGAAAAAGAAATACAAAAGGGTAAAATATAATAAATAAGACGGTGAGGAGATGGCAACAGACTGTGGCCGACTAATAGTGGCGCGCACAACTCTATAAAATAGCTATGTTATCTGTGCGCACCAAAGACAACAAAAACTAAAATCTGCAATGCGCACGCCCACAATATGGCTGCCAAACGAAGGAATGCGTCTAGACATTATTATGCAATAAAGTTATAATATGGCCTGCGCAATACACGTAATATGGTTTCCGTTATCACAGAGTATATTTCAGTAAACTTATAAATACTGTCCTTGAAAACAATGCTGGCCAGGTTACCTGATTCAAAGCAAGCCGCTCCTTCCTTCACCGCTAAACACTCCTTCCTCTCAGTAAGAGGAGGTAGCTCCCTGCCGTAGTCATTGAAGGTCTTCAGCAGACCACCTGGAGCTCGAAGGGATAAGAGCTTCTCCTCTGAACTGCCGTACAGGTGGGACAGGTCAGGATAGTGAGTTGCGCCATTCATCTGTAGCGAACGAATGGTATATTTTATTCACTGTATATAAAGTCTACATTGAGCATAATATCGCAAAGAATAGTCACAGCAAAGAAGAAACCATTTAGTACTTTGAAGATGTAAGTGAAATCAACGCAGATGTAGGTTTTTTAATCCTTTTTTATATGTGAATTACAATTCTTTGATAATCATTATTTCTGAAGAAGGTTAATGGTCAAATATACCAGGCGCTTACTTTCAAGTAACACCAGGCAGAGGTCTTGTTCAGCACACTAGAACAAGGGTCTGTCACTGGTGTACCTAATTGAAATACTGACATAATTTTGTAAAAAAAAACTACCATTCCAATTTAGACCTCAGATTACACTGGTCAACAAAAAAAAACACTTTTTATGTGCCACAAGAATGTTTTTAACTAATTATGTTAAGATAGAACTGAAATTAGAATTATTGAGACACATGCAGCTTTCTTGTAATATGATTTTGAAGTGCTTTGAGGTAAAAACTGAAGTTTTCAGGCGGTTCTTATACAGGCACATTATCAAGTTAAAGGATTTATTGTGCAGCAGATGGTACGTCAGAATACTCAACTATCCCTTTATATTCAAAAAACCAAAAATAAAGCTCACATTTTTTTTTAATGATCGTGCAGTATTTCTTTTTTGAGTTTTAAAAATAATTTCATCATAAATGTAAAGGAACTTGTCAGAATCTTTTGGACACTTCTTCCACATTTTAAACGAATAAAATAACTCCGTAAACTGAAAAAATAGCTACTTTACTGAAAAAAATCGGAATTTACATGTCACTGGTAGAAACTGTACCTAACACAAAAACTAGACCTAAACAAAGAAAAATAAATATGGTTTTGTGATAAGGGTAGGTAGGCAAAATCCTTGTTGACCAGTGTTATTGAACTGAAATTCACATCAAGTTCTTAGACAAGGTTCTGGTAGTCCTAAGGGTAACGTAATCTAAATTGAAACAAGTCCATCAAGGTGACGTACCTGCTTAGCATACCCTACAGAGCAATCACTAGCCGGCGCGAGCTGAGTCCTCACAAAGTTGATACATTTTTGTTTGAACTGTCCGTAGAATTGATCATCAGGGTCCACCACTATTGGTGCACAGGCAAAGTGCTGCAGTTCTGGAGGTAAGACGTCTTCGCCATCGTTTATGCAGCAAGAGATGGCGCTGCCGTTATCTGGAAGAAGTAAAGAGTGTGGTGGTGAACGTGTATATGATTATTACATAAATCATACTGTCCAATCATTACATCCCCTTTCGATCTAGTTATAAGCCATCATACATTGCGATCGCCAACCCACCTGCCAAGCGTGGCGATTATGGCAACCCCCCTTCCCCCAAATCCCTCCCTTTGGAGGAGGTCTATGTCGAGCAGTGGACGTCTTTCGGCTGATATGATGATGATGATAATAGACCATCATATGCAAAGCCATTTTCGAACAATGTTGGAACCGGCTTACAGTATCCCCACATGCAGTATCAGTATTTACCATATAAAATTGCTCCAAAAGCCGGTTATTAAGGAAATATTTTGGTAAGAGTTACTTGTTGTCAGGCTTTCGGGTTTGGATATTGCCAACGCTACGATTTAAAGTCGGGACTAAAGTCTTAGCACAGACTATCCACACCCATGATAGAAACATTAAAATACTGTTTGAAAATTCTTAGTAGATGGTTCCTCTCACCTGCCGTAAAAATGACTCCTGCGCTGATGTCATGAGCGATGAATTGGCCAAACTGCATGAACATCATGTTATGGCTGCCGCTGGGATGGCTTCCGTCCAGGACTAGAGTGCTGCTGACCTTTCGAGCGCTTGGTAGGGGAAGACCAGACTTAGCAGTTCTTATAGCCCAAGTTCCTGTAGGACATGACAAGTTTTTAGCAAACTTTTGAGGTATAACTTTGTAGCCAAGCCAACTTTAGCAATCCTAAAGGCATTTCAAAGCTTAACAATTATATGCTTACTAACCTCCGGTTTGGAAAAAGAAAACATTGACCCGTCACAAATTAATCACGAGTCAAGTGATTCGATTGACTGTTGATGTTGTTATTATAAAATAATTACATTATGACTAGTACAATTAAAATCCACTAGACTATCAAATGGAAGCTCTTTTCCTCTCTCTCCTACTTTTGCTGCAACCAGGTTTCAGACTGGCTAAAGTTGCCTCATCTTTTATGGGGTACTGTTTAAAATGTTATAATAAGATACCTCCCCATATATTAGAACTTAATGAGACAAAATTTAAATCTTGTATTAAACGCACACTATGCAGGCAAGCATATTATAAGTTGGGGGATTATATTGAAGATAAAAATGTTTGGCTGAATGCTGGTCCAGCTCCACAGCCACTAGGGCGCACAAAATAATCTGTTAGCATTTGGAAACATTGTTGGACCGGCTGAAGATTGTAAAAAAACAATATTTGCATTGTATAGACTCAATTTATTTAGCAATGTATAATTTCATCCATTTTAACGGCACATGTGTGCGTACTGTGTACCTTAAACATAAGCTATAGCTATCAGTTTTACGTTTGTTTTTGACTTGAATGTACCCTGGCGGTTGGGAGTGTCATGCTCACACAAAGGTCTGGCTGATGGTGGCGTATGCGTTGGATCGTTTGGCTCCCTTCAGAATGGTTGAGCCGAATGGTGCTGGCGCATGCGTCATGTTCGTGAACGGGCGCTGTCAGTTGGCACTGGTCATTTCTCAGTTGCCATGGTTTATTTTAAATATTTCTTTGAATTGTTCCTTTTTTCCCGGACGCTTTTATCCTGCTCGTCTTTTACAACGTTCTCACATGTTTGTATAATTTCAACTTGATGTAAACAAAAATTTGTAACAATTTATTATTTTTAAAAGAGTGTCCGTGGAGTTTCTTGCACGTTCTTCTCCATAGAGATCTACGCTTTGGAACGTGCAAATAGCTTCATATTTTTGGACTGACCGGCCTTGACAATTCAAAAGTGCCTGTAAATGGTTTATTTGAAATATACGATTTGATTTAATTTGATTTGCTGTGCCCGACAGGGACCACAATAATCATATATTTGTAAAACCTACACCTAAAAGTAAATGTGGAGCAATAAATATATTGAGTTTTGAAAACTTATTCAACCAATCACAGCTAGACAACGCAATTTCAACATTTTGTGAAGCTGGGCCTAACAGTGACTATCAGTCTATAAATTCCAGTACCAATGTCTGGATGTTGTAATTGTGGTTGAAATACATTTCAAAATTCGTGGTTAAGCACCATTTTTTCATCTTTTTTTATTTTTATTTGTGATGGGTTTGCTCTTGACTCTAGTCTAGGTCAGAGATGACACAGACAAAGTCTACGATGGAGCGAGCTTACCCAGAAGGAGTCTGGTCACTGTAACTTTGAAGAAATTAAGATTGTAAGCGTTTGGAAAGAGTGACGCAGGCAGAGAGTTCCATTCCTTTACTGTGCGCATTTTAAAAGACGTTTGGAAACGCTTAGTACGAATTGGTGGGATAGCAATAAGGTAGAGATGGTAAGATGCAGTGCGTCTGGATGTCCAACGGTAGAAGGGGGCCGGTGGGATGAGGTCGTGGAGTTCTTGGGCACACTCACCAATGTACAATCTGTAGAAGACCGATAAGCAGGCAACCTTACGGCGAGAAGCCAAGCTATGTAGCTTGGCATCCACCAGTTTTACGTCACTGATGAGCCTCTTAGCTCTGCGTTCCACCGAGTCAAGCGCGGCAAGCTGATACTTAGCTGAGCCATCCCAAAGGTGGCTACAATACTCCATGCAGGATCGGACTTGCGCTTTATATAGGGTCAAAAGCTGTCCAGGCCTGAAGAATCGCTTCACCCTATTAAGGATGCCCAGCTTTTTGGCTGCGGTTTGGGTTTTGTACTCGATGGTGTGTAGTTTGGGCTTAAACTTCAAAATGCTTCAGACCATTTTCAACTTTGCTGTTGCAAGTTAAAATTGCTAGTTTATAGAAGGAACGCATTCCTCATCCCACACGGTGGACCGATGACCTGGTGAGGATCGCGGGTAGCCGATGGATGCGAGACGCACAGGACCGGTTGTTGTGGCGACACTTGGGGGAGGCCTATGTCCAGCAGTGGACATCTTTCGGCTGATATGATGATGATGATGAAGGTTTATAATGCCTTACCATCACTATAATCAGGAGGCAGAAGTCTCTCGTAGCCAGTGAGGACGGCCCCCCATGTGGAGGACGTGGGGTTGTTGCACTCTCCTCCGATACTCCGGTAGCGGGTTGGAGCCGAGCATGACGGTTGTGGAGGGCAGAATGGACCTGAAACGTAAATTCCCATTACATATCGTTGCAAAGCTATGTGGGAAACCTTTGGCCAACTGTAAAAAAACTGGCCAAGTGCAAGTCAGACTCGCGTGCAAAGGGTTCCGAACGAATTTTTTTTTAACATGTTATTTTAACACTACAGACTTCTAATAGGTTTTCCTGTAATCTTTAGGTAAAAATCTATTATCTCCATTTTTTTTCAAAATTTTAGGCTCAGTAGTTTCGGAGATAAGGGCGGGAATGGTCATTTTTCGTCTAATTTCTTGAATAACTTCTAAACCATTTATTATAAAATTATGAAAAAAGTATAATTTAAACCCTCACAGTAAGCCCTTTCATTTGATACATCACACGATATTGTTCAAAAAACTTTTTTTTAAATTTTCTAGTTTGACCCCCAAAAGCGACCCCCATACTAAAAATTTAATGATTTACGTAACGCGTCCGTGTTTGAGTTATAGAAGTCCATATGTGTACCAAATTTCAACAGAATCGGTCTAGTGGATCCGGAGAAAACTGACTGTGACAGACGGACAGACGGACGGACAGACAGACAGACAGACACCCGAGTAATCCTAAAAGGGTTGATACCACAACAGATTTCCTTTACGAGTATTATTTGAAAAATATTTTAGAATATCAATTATTGCATTATCTTAAAAAATACATAATCCACTTGTGGTATTGTACCAAGTGCCCTTAGGCACTTGTCTCACCGCCGGCGATCAGCGAGTAAAGCTTGAAACTCGAAACGAGTTGGCGAGCAGCGAGTAGCGAGTGAGTAGTTTCGATAGTTTTAACGCTCGGCTTTAAGGCTTGTATTCATGCCAATGACCTTGTGCATATGAACGGAGCTAACTACCCCTCTACGCGCCACTCCGCTACCCGCATTTTAATTTTTTATAATAAAACTAAGACGTTTTTAAAAAGTAACAAAACCAAAGCATTGTCATTTGTATTGCAAAGCAGTAAATATATTTTTATACTCTTTTGATAAAAATTAAGGAATAAAATGGTTTCATCTCAACGATTTGGAGGTGATTTGGTGGCTTTTTTTCTTACTATGTGATAACGATAAATAAATTCTGGTTAAACCAAATTACGTTTCATATCATGTAGACTACTATTTTTTCAGATGTAATTTCTCTGTTAGTGCCAACGAAAAGTTGCTTCACCTGCACGCTGTTTTTAAGCTTTTTTCGAGAGAGTGTTTTTGTGCGACGGGCGATTACTCGCACCACTCGCTCCGGCCGCACTATAGGTAAGAACTACCGCTGGTTGGCGAGTTCTTACCACCAAGCGAGCATCGCCGAGCGAGTATCGCCGAGCGAGTATCGCCGAGCGAGTATCGCCGAGCGAGTATCGCCGAGTGAGTATCGCCGAGCGAGTATCGCCGAGCGAGTATCGCCGAGCGAGTATCGCCGAGCGAATATCGCTGAGCGAATATCGCCGGGCGAGTATCGCCGAGCGAGTATCGCCGAGCGAATATCGCCGAGCGAGTGTCGCTGAGCGAGTGTCGCTGAGGGAGTGTCGCTGAGCGAGTACAATCTTTAATAGCCCTTGTCGCTGCGACCAACTAGTGGTAAGAGCTGGCTCGCCGGCAGTGTGAACATTCAACTATTGACTATACATGTATGATCTCTTACTCACACGAGATCTATATCTTTTGTCCCTTTCCTCAGTGAGCAAATAGCCGATCGCTAATCGCTTCCTCGCCGGCGGTGAGACAGGTGCCTAACACGCGGATATAAGGTGGTAATAGTTCAGAGCATTGAGGGCTTAATGAATACCACTGATGCTGCTTTAGAAGTGGCTACCAACTGGTTACAAACTGTTTCAGGGTCACCAGTGACTTGAAAAGAAATTCTTATCTCTCCAACACAAAAAGCATTAGTTACTTAGACCGAATTAACTCACCATCTGTATGATCAATGAGGCCCAAAGCCAGTTCATCTTCAGAGATGACCTGGCGTGCTTTCAACTCCTGCGCAGTGAACAAGTTCAGCAAACCGCCGCGACCCAGGGTGGCAGCGCGCTCGTCGTGTGTCACTACCGACTGAAGGAAGACAAGAGTACGTTAACGTGGGTAAAAATAATGTTGAGTTGAGCTGTGTCGTTACCACCCACAGGCCAGTCTAAGTATAGCCAATATTTTAACACCAACCAGCGTTATTGAGAAGAGGTTTGCGTAATAATTGCCGCCGTAATTGCAGATATCCAAGAGTTTGGGTCTGGTCTGTCAGGGAAAAGAGATTTATGTGTTTGCGCATACGCATGTACAGATCTACGATGGCTGGTATCCGCTTAGGTGGTGAACCTTGCCCGATCAAGAGAATATTATTAGAAATCATAACAGTGGCAAGAAACTCTGCAAATTCCATTGTCAACGGTAACCACTATACCTATGGTGCTTTATCAGCCAATTCACCACCCACAAAATCAAGTATTTCAGTTACACATTTAAATATAATGCTGTCTTACCAAATGGTGCCCATAACTTGGCGAGGTGGTATTGACGATGGTCTGCATGGAGTGTTCCAGTAGTTTGGCAGCCAACGTGACCCACTGAGACATCTTCTGTCGCGACTGGGAGTGGGACGTCTTGACGTCGTCTGCGCTGATGGATGTGGCGGCACGGGCTTTGCGCTCGGATTCCGCTGGGGGAAAAAATATTATGTGTAATTAAGTAGTGAGTACTTGCTTGTTATCCTTTTGTCTGATTCCAACAACCGAAGGTAAATCTTGTCTCGGACAAAATCATCTTTTGATAACAGAATTACGACAAAATTTGCTCTTCGCTTTGTAACTTGCCGAATTCATTCATTATTACTGAATCCATCCTAAATATATATATTTTTTAATAAGTATAAGCACATTCACAGATGAAATAAACCCACATTTCGCCAGTTGTGTCCAGGGCCCCGTGTATTTTATAGGGAACGAGCTTATTACCATCAACCAGGCACAAATTTTGACTCCAGGCTACTACTGCTGCTGTGAAACTTCTGGTGAAAAACTTAATATCATTTTACCTGATCAAGCAGCAGGCAAGCGGTCAAAGCAGTCACAATATTAGAAATGCCTTGAATTTTATTTGTAACAAAGCGTTAGCTGGTACTATTTTATCAATATCACCTGTATGTTCACTGCCAGAGAAGCAGCATACTCCAGCACTCCCATCCAGATGACACGCTGGACATTGCAGCTTTGGCACGTATCTGCCGTGTCGAGAGAGGTTTTTTGTAATGAATGTGTGTCACCTGCATTATATCCACTGCACACACCGATAGTCCCGTCCAGATGACACGCCGGGTTATAGCAGCTGGCTCTCACGTGAGCTGGACATTGGGGGCAGATGGCTTAGGAAGGCACTTTGTAATGAATGTGTCTCACCTGCATGTCCACTGCCAGTGAAGCAGCACACACCAATAGTCCCGTCCAGGTGATAGGAGCTGATTATCACGTGAGCTCTTTGTAATGAATGTGTCTCACCTGCATGTCCACTGCCAGTGAAGCAGCACACACCGATAGTCCCGTCCAAGTTATAGGAGCTGGTTCTCACGTGAGCTGAACATTGAGGGCATATGGCTTAGGAAGGCTCTTTGTAATGAATGTATCTCACCGGCATGTCCACTGCTAGTGAAGCAGCACACTCGCAACAATCTCGTCCAGATGACACGCCGGTTATAGGAGCTGGCTCTCACGTTAGCTGGTCATTAAGGGCAAATGGCTCAGGGAGGCTCTTTGTAATGAATGTGTCTCACCTGCATGCCCACTGCCAGTAAAGCAGCACAGTCCTACACTCCGGTCCAGGTGACACCCTGGGTTATAGGATCCGTCTCTGACGTGAACTGCACATTGCACCTTGGGCACGCACCTGCCGTGTCGAGGGAATTTCTTTGTGATGGTTGAGTCTCACCTGCATGTGAACTACCAGTGAAGCAGCACACTCCTACAGTCCCGTCCAGGTGACATGCTGGGTTATAGGAGCCGGCTCTGAGGTGAGCTGGACATTGCACCTTGGGCACGCACCTGCCGTGACGAGGGCAGATGGCGCAGGGAGGCTCTTTGTAATGTGCGTGCTCTGAAATAATTTGATCATGGTTGAGTACTTAACTGATATTTTACTCTATGGCTTATAGACCGCAAGCCAGGCTAAAATTTTGTCACAAATTTCCTCTCGGGCGATAACTTGTAATATACTTCAGAGAGTTGTATCATGAAGCTCTGTGGGTTAAGCAGCGGCAGCCTCGCAAACACGTTGAAAAAAAAATTTTGTAATTTCCCCCTGATTGAAAATTGTATCACATTATAGCTATAATGTGATACAATTTTCAATCAGGGGGAAATTACAAAATTTTAAACCCAATATCTTGCAGAAAATAAAAAGTCAACTGACTTTAAAGCGGTGGAAAATACGTCAGCTAGTCACACGAACATGTATTTTTTTTTATATTTCCACTCATTTCCTCTCAATTCTTAATTGGCTCGCGGACCATTAACTATACCTACTATGTAAGTAGTGCCCATAGCACTGCTGAGCCATAGGGCTCCTCACTACGAGACGGATTGAGGAGGTTTATTTTACTGTTAATGATGTAAGATGACTGAAAAACTGATGCTGTCAAACGTTGCAAAACAACCTTTGACATTGGCACCGGGAGGGGGTGCAAGGCGGTGCACTTGCACCCCCCTGGCTTTCAATAAAACATACGAAATATGTTAAAAAAATTAAACAAACGGAATGTAGTTTAAGGGACCAGCAATTCCGAGGCGAGGTACTTAGAGCTCCCTCGCGTGCGGCCTTGTATCCTTTTTTAGTTCTGGGCAAAAGCAAACCCATCCTATTTTAGGCAGGGTTTTGAAGATGCACCCCCCTTAAAATAGTCCTGCCGGAGCCCATCTTTGACAACACTTGTAAAAGATTACGTCATAACACCAAAAATAGTTCCAAGAGGTTTTCGAATATGATTAACAGCAATATTATTTCGCTCGTTCCACTCACATTGCATCGCAAGTACATAAAGTTTAAATTAACAAATAATTGTAGCAGTTAATCTACAGCCTATATTGCCACAGCTGTACAAACGCTTACAACCCTAATCTCTTCAAAGTTATAGTGCACAGGCTCCTTCTGGGTAAGCTCGCTCCATCGTAGAATTTGTCTCTGTCATCTCTGACCTAGACTAAAGTCAAGAGCAAACCCATCACAAATAAAAAAAGCCTATATTCAGCACTGAAGCAATATGCAATGTTCTTGTGATCTTGAAACTCACTATATCACTCCACGTTTTATCGAATTGGCGGCATACATTCCTAGCCTGTGCTAACCTTCAATTTAGATGTATGTAATGCTATTGTATTTCTAATGTATCACAAACAATCTTGGTATGAATGTCTTTATTATGAATGGGGACTATGTGGATTATTTTTTTATTTTTTCGAGCAATTTTAATGTTTGTTTGGCAGTTTGAGTGCTTTGTACGGCCTACACAAATGTCTTTTCTTTGGTATTGTTCGTCGAGTTGTTGTGCTCCTAAGTGGATCTGAGTTGAGCTACACGACTACTGACAAAGGCTTGCACTGACTGGACAGGTTCACTCAAATCTGTGTGGTTCTTTCTTCTAAAGACCATCTCAGACACTAATCTGCATGGTTCTTAAAAAATGGTATATTGTAAGTGTGAGGACTATGTAGGTCGTTATTTTAAGGATTGATTTCATGACTGTCTGGCAGTTTGAGTATATTATGCGGCTTACCCAAATGCATTACTACGTACTTTGGCATTGTTCGTCGGTTCTTTTAGCTCCTCTAAGTTCTGAGTTGAGCTGCACGATAACTGACAAATGCTTGCACTGTCTGGACAAGCCCACTCAAACCTGCGTGGTGCTTTTCTCCACTGGCCACCTCAGACGTTAACCTACATGGTTTTTCATATGTAATTGGCGATTGTATGGACTTCAAATGAGACTATGACCTCTGAGTTTGTTTTGGTGTTTCTTCTCAGGGTAGTCAGCTAGGAAATACCGGCCTCATCTAGATTTATACAAAAAAAAAAATGACGTGTAAAAGAGTTACTTGTAACCTATTTGCAAAATAAATATCATTTATCATTAATCATTTGTGAGTATTTAGTTGATTTGCCTAAATAAATAAATAGCCGCATTGTGGTTCAAATATCTATCATAACCTATAAACTTTTGCTGGTATTACGTCATAATCATTTCAGGCAAGAGACACCCACTGGTCATAGGTTTCACACTATTACCAGAGGTTCTCGGAATCTTACTAATAAACGCTTACCTTGTCCATGTGTCACAGGGCTCCTTTCATGGGCGTGGGCAACCAGTAAAACGGGACACACTACCACCACATACACGAACAGCCGTAAAACAAACTTGTTTAAACTCATATTTACTATATTCTTCAAAAGTGCAACTAATTTAATACTATAACTACAAGTTTTTAATGTATGGTTCTCAATCTATGGGAAAATGGACATGGTTGCGCACGCGCAAGCTAAGCGGTGATCGAAATGAGCGAGTGAAAGGTTTCAAGTCACTAAAGTGTGTATTTTGAGGGTAGCTGTAATTATTTTTTTTGTAAGTTTTCAGAAAGAAGGTGCTTCTATCGTAGATCTTTCCGTACCAACAGATTCAATTATTGTTTAAACCAAAGACTACAATAGTATACTGGTTAAATTCGAAGAACTTTTATTTGTGTCTATGTCATATGACGTCACCTTTGAACAGACCAATGAGAACCTGTTTCTTGTAGACTTGTGCTCTGATTGGTCGCCATTTTATTTCAGTTCACAGCTTATCGGAATAAATTCGAGAAATTATAAACTATCAAATTTCGATGCGTAAAAAAACATTCCCAATGTTCAATTGACAATTTATCGAAAGTTTACAATCTCTAAAATTATTTTATAATCTTACGGAGTTTGCCATTTTCCGGTAGACTAGCAGTCTTGATTTTTGTGTATTATGTACACTTACTATTCCTATTTATTTATACACCGTCAGAATGCATGTAAATAGGTTTTAGTTGCCAAAATAAAATAAATAAAGATTTTTCTAGCTTAGGTAATACTTACATTTAATTTGAAGAATAAAACAAACAATTAGAAACAGTAAAATAATTTATATTTCATAACACAAATGAAATTCATTACAAAGACAATCCAATCTATTAATCTCTTGTATCACGTGTAACTATTACTACAGTACAGTAGTGCCTTATCATTATACTTAAATATAAATAAATTAGCTAAACAGAACTTATAACAATAAAAAATTCGACGTTGTTTACCATACTAATCTAAGTTTTAAAAAAAACCTACTAAGTTTGTACTAGGTTCAAGCGCCTGGTAAAATATTATTAGCAATGATATTGCAACTTGAACATTACTTCATTATGAGTTAAGAATACAGGCACTACGATGTGCTTTCTGAAGGCTATTTTCAAGTTTTTAATGTTTTCTTCTGCTGTTGTATCTTCTCGTCTGAGGGCAGAAGAAATCCAACAACGCCACCACCTAGAACCAAGTTATTTATTTAGTGAGAATTTAAAGTAGGAAAATTGTTACTAGAATATGGTCAGACGGCCATTATCGGTGCTACTACCGGGTTAGACTAAATGTTATTGGGTTTTAGGGTTCCGAAAAAAAAAGGAACCCTTATAGGATCACTCGGGTGTCTGTCTGTCTGACTGTCCGTCTGTCACAGCCAGTTTTCTCCGGATCCACAGGACCGATTCTGTTGAAATTTGGTACACATATGGACTTCTGTGACCCAAACACGGACGCGTTACGTATATCATTAAATTTTGAGTATGTGGGTCACTTTTGGGGATCAAACTATAAAATTTAAAAACAAAAGTTTTTTGAACAATATCGTGTGACATATCGAATAAAAGGGCTTACTGTGAGGGTTTTAATTATATTTTTTCATAATTTTAAAGTAAATGGTTTTGAAGTTATTCAAGAAATTAGACGAAAAATGGCCATTCCCCCCCTTATCTCCGAAACTACTGAGCCTAAAATTTTGAAAAAAAACAATGGATGTAATAGATCTTTACCTAAAGATTACAGGAAAACCTATTAGAAGTTTGTAGTGTTTAAATAACATGTTAAAAAAAATCGTTCGGAACCCTTTGCACGCGAGTCCGACTCTCACTTGGCCAGTTTTTTCATCTGGAATTTCTCAGTAGCAGCATATAGTCTGGATTTTCAGATTTTGATCGAAAGAGTTATCGCGACCCTGTAACGCAAAGGGCATTTAGAGGAACATGGGTGGGTTTTAGTGATTGAGTCTGACTTCCTTTCACTCCACCCAGAGCGGGAGGAGTCATTTGATGTTTCCCATCCATAAAAAGCATGTGGTCTGGATGTGTGTCCGGTTGATGAGGATATTACGTCCCCGTATTACGTGCTACTTAAAAAAAACATAACTGGCGAATTGTCTGCCCTAAACTATGAAGAACATCTGTTATTTTAGTTTGAGTAAACCTTTTTAAAACGAACAACGATTCACACCCAAGAAGATTTTTTAAAAGTAAGTAGGTTTTTGAGCCGAGCTCTGCGTTGAGCTGCACGATAACTGACAAATGCTTGCACTGTCTGGACAAGCCCACTCAAACCTGCGTGGTGCTTTCCTCAAAAGGCCACCTCAGACCTTAACCTACATGTTTTTCATGTTATTGGCAATTGTATGGACTTCAAAAGAGACTGTGACCTCTGAGTTTGTTTCGGTGTTTCTTCTCAGGGTAGTCAGCTAGGAAACATCCGGCCTCATCTAGATAAATAAGTCAAAAAAAAAAATGACGTGTAAAAGAGTTACTTGTAACCTATTTGCAAAATAAATATCATTTATCATTTAGCCTCTTGTGTTTTGCTGTGTAACAGACTGACAACTGCATAATAAACTTACCAAAAGCAATAGACCCATAAATGTAGAAAGCAGCTTCGCAGTTGTCATCAAGGAGTCGCTTGAGGACGTTGATGCCGATGACCGCACTGCCGCGACCAACCATCAGGGTGAGGCATACGGCCATAGCTCTGAAAATAGGTAAGGTAAAATAATTAAAGTGATAATAAAAGAACGGAAAACGACGGAAATATAATACCTAAACCTTGGTAGTAAATTTTCGAGCCGTTTTGGTTTGAAGCTCTCGGATTGTGGGATCCGATTGCTCATAACTTGTTTAAAGATCTGTCAAGACGCTTAGTTGACACTTCGCGTTACCCAAGGGCTGGCTTTTACCTCGGACAAATGATAAGCATTGCCATACATCGTGGAAATGCTGCCAGCCTTTTGGTCACATTACCAGTGGCCAGCGATGCGAAGGAATTTTTTGACGTTATATAATAGTAATAATTAATTGAAAATTAAACCCATTAAAGTGATTGCGTTGACTAAAAGGTTAATAGATGAGTTTTTTCAAAACAGTTGATGATATTGCTCATTATAAAGTTACAGATAGCCCAAAACACAATGATACCAACAAGTGATTCAAATAAAATAAATCTTCAAAGTGTACAACAATCGAACAGAAGGTTTAAAGTATCTCTTTATAAAAATAAAATATGTATAAAAAATGAGTCCATACACATAACTTACTTGACATAAGTGGGGAAAACGTCAACGCTGTACGTATTCATGAAGCCGAAATTAAAAATGGCTGACAAGAAGACCATAAAGAGAATAGCACTCAAGATCCAGTAGGGGCTACTGTTGAGGACCAGGGCAGCTATTCCAGCAATCATCTGTAGGGATTTAAACAGTAAAATATTAAACTGCTGTAAAATTATTGAATGCTTGTGCTTATGTTGAAGGCACCCACTAGCGGACATCAGAATTTTATGTAACTACGAAGAGAAACCTTTGTTTTGCATTAATTTGGGACCATGTTACTAGTTAACCTATCAAGAAAGATAGGTTCTCTGTAGTTAAAGTTTTTTTTTAACAAACTATTGAATTAAAAGCTACATGGGCGACGTTGCATAGCTAACGCGCAAATTTCATTCAAGCATATAAACAGCCAAAATGTAAAGGATGGAGGTTTATATTATTCTAAATCGTGTAATACCTGTATACTGATAAACAATCGCTTCCTTCCAATGCAGGTGATGATGCTACTCATGAAGATGTTGCAGAAAGCCAGAACCATAGTGATGCCGAATACTAAAGTCATAGCTTCAGTGTTCATAGAACAGTCTTGAACCTAAAATTAAGGACGCACAATTACGAAGACACCAAAAAATATTAAAGAAGCTTAGAAAAACCTATTGCTAACACTAACTTTGTCATAGCAGCTGAGGCGGGATAGACGCCGTTGATCGAAAGTAAGGTTGTTGAATAGCCAAGTTACTACTAAGTACATACCACAAATACCCACGTGTTTAAAATGTACTACATCATCATTATCAAAGTTTTTAACGGCTCAAAGACTGTTCAATTATTCCTAGACCTTACCTCTTGCACAAATGTAACATTTGCAGTAAGTCTTATCATCTCACAGATAGTAAGATGCCTCTCGCCAGCCACGACTGACGTCATGAATGCGTTTACTATGAAAGGCAACCATACGAAGAAAGCATTCATTCTGAAAAGAAAAACAGTAAAATTTTTAGACGCTTAAATTCAGTCGAAGAAAACAATCACTTAACAGCAAATATTCAAGTAACAGAGTATACAGTACACTATCAGCCTGCCTAGCCTTTTCCCAACTATGTTCCAGAACCAGGTCTGTTTCCAGACTAACCAGCTGCAGCTGAGCACCAGTATTTTACATGGAACGACTGCCAATTTGACCTCCTCCTTGGCCCGCAGAGCGCCATGCGAATGCTAGATGCGAACGCGAACGTTGTTTCGTTCGATGGTCAGGAGCGTCGAGTCTTGGGATGCGGTGATCTACTTCTGTGAAGCCGTAATTTCAAAGAAGGAGACTGTGGAGCGGGAGAGGGAGACCGTGACCACTCTCCCGTTCCGCAGCAGGCGAACCGGGCGTCGGTGGAGGGTGGATAACGCTCTCTTCCAGCCCCCATAGAAAGGTCCGGAGGGATTCTAGACGACCCCGAGGGTCGTCCACTGCCCCCATCCAGCATAACCCAAGGCGGCGGCGCGTAGTGTTCCACATGAGCCCCTATTGGACGTCGCGGGGGGAGGACACCTCACTCCTCCCGCGGCCCTGAGGTGGCCCGCGTAGGCGGGTAGGGGATCGTGGAAGGCGCACTAGTTCTCACGATCCTCGGTCCAAGTGTGAGAAGGAACACCGTGGTGGTTTTTACTCAGTAAAAGTCTGACAGACCTCTTTGCCTGCCTCAGGCG
Source organism: Lacanobia wlatinum (assembly GCA_947578705.1). Lineage (NCBI taxonomy): Eukaryota > Metazoa > Arthropoda > Insecta > Lepidoptera > Noctuidae > Lacanobia > Lacanobia wlatinum. Next base: position 4,786,007 of record OX388035.1, read on the forward strand.
GAGGACATCCATGAGGATTTTCCAACCCGGCAACAAAAAAAGAGTGTCAATTTTATTAATTTTAAATTAGTAAAATTCACACCCTGGGCATAATAACGACATTGAAAGCGATTTCGGTAATTTTTATCGAATAATACCGTTGTCTGGGGGAGGCATATATCCAGCAGTGGACGTCTTTCGGCTGATATGATGATGATGAATACCATTGTCATACCTACCGAATAATATAGATACGAACCTAGCGTCGAATTTTGACAGCCCGCTAAGGGCTGTCAAAATTCGACGCTAGGTTCGCAAAAGTTTCGGAATTTTCAAATCGTTACGACTTATCGACCGAAGTCGGTTGGTAGGCTATTGGTTACTACATAGTTATGTCGAAACCGCAGGCCCTGGTGTCAGAGTATTCGAGCTTCTGACTATCCTTAACGAATGTCAAAGATCTGTGTTAAAAGAATTTTCCCCCTTTTGCTTTCTATACTTGCAACTTGTACTTACGTGATATAACTGATGACGAATAAGAAAGACAGAAGTACAGTGTACTTGAGCAATGGTGGCTTGATCATCGGGAGCGTCTGTGCAACTATGGATCCCCAGAAACCTTTGTGTAAAGCTGAGGAATGTTGCTCGTCTAACTCTAAAGCATCAACCTGTAAACAGATAATTTATTCGTGATCTCTGGAAGATCTAAAAAACATTTAGAATCTAAGACTGCAAAAGAATTGAGCTAAGATCTATTTAAGGAACTCATGCTATATTGTGATTGTTTGCAATGTAAAACAACACTGTTAATGCCAGATTGAGACAAAATATATGTTCACGTAGGAGTTTCGGGGCGAATTATACATATTAAACTTTCGCTTAAATCACTCTGTTTGTAGGTGAAAACCGCAATAAAATCCGTTGCGGAGCTTAAAAGATATACTGGTACAGAGGGCGAAAGGGACTTTGCTTTTTAAGCTGAACTAGCAAACGTTGCTTTGCCATATAAATATAAAATTGCCTATGACCTATTCTCAGACCTACCACAAAAAATCATAAAAATCGGTCAAGCCAAGGAAAGGTCAAGTTTCGGAGGAGTTCGATAACAAACACAGTGACACGAGATTTTTGTATAATGTAAGCATTCTTTTTTTAGTGAGAAAAAGATTTTGAGCATTCTTGAAACCATAAACCACCAGATTCCACCAACCTTATAATTATCGGCACTTTTCCCAGTATTCATGGTATAAATTCCCTTCAGGACTTCAAGCGCATCCTCATCTCTGCCAACACTGACGAGGTACTTCGGGCTCTCAAATGCGAAGTAGCTCCCAATGGCACTGATGGCACACGGCACCGCAAAGATCAGGTCCAAGACGCGCCAGGAATTGAAGAAGATGCCCAGGAATGGTATGTGGTGGGAGAATGTCAGTGGTAGCACTGGTATCGCAATAACTGAAAGATTTAAAAAAGTAAATATTAAGATGAGTGTGGTGGCTTGAAGTTGTAGGTTATGCTTTTTTGGACGTAGAACGGGTTTGCTTGAACATCGATCACCTTTGTTGGTTCACCTATATTATTTTATTGACCAAACTAAAATTATTTACACTGATCACAAATTTAAAACAATGTTTTACTATTATCTAAGTTTAGTGTAACAATATCTACTAGGTTCACACCGCATGTATTAAAAAACGCATAGCTACAAGCACTATGCGTATTAAACAGGGAAAGCCCATTAGCCAATATTTCGAAGTAAAATACAGACAATAGCATAAAAATGTACCTGCCATAACCCCCATAGAAGCCAGATGGATGGTAGTGGTCAATAAGACCAGGGAGCTCCTCTTCGCCATGGGCGTGCACTCACTTAGCAGCGTCACTGCTAAGGCATAGCCACCAGACACACTATAAATTAGTAAAAAGAGTGCTATTTTAATTCACTATTTAACCCGAATCATTCTCCTTGCGAAGTCTGAATGAATGTGATCGAACATATCCTTCATCCATCTTTCCAACATGAAAAATCTAAACAGGAAATATCCAACAAATAGAGGCCACAAATGAATGACTTTTGCAACAATTCGTAGAAAAAGATTGGAGGTTCTTCAATATAGTAAATACATACGAAGCCGAAGACAGCAACTTCAGGAATCCCAGCGCTATCCAGTGAGGTGAGAAGGCCGCTAATGTGCCAGCTACGTAGGTCATTGTCATGGAGACGATGAGGATCTTCCGCCTGCCTTTTGTGTCAGCAAGATAGCCCCATACGTGGGACATTGCAATGGTTCCTGGAAAGAACGAAATGGTTGCTTTGGTATCAAATGAAATAGCGCCTCAAGTAAACGAGAAAGTTATAATGGGCTAAATCTTACAAATAAATTGGTCAGTTCAACGGCTTTCGCATGAGCAAGATTATGAAAATCATCAATATCATGACACGTAACAATAACTAGTGCCACTTATCTATCCTTATGTTGCGGTGACATATATACCTTGAAGACACCAGGCTGTTAGATACATTTTCTGGGCAATTACACCTCGATACAAAGGATTACAATAAACTTACCAATCAAAGGCACACAAGCTACTAATCCTTGCTGTGTGCTGTTGGTCCCAAGCTCACAGGAACTGGCGGTGACAAGGTAGGACACGGAGAAGATCTCGAAGGTCATACCAATGATGATGCTGGCACACAGCAAGAACGTGTACAGGTTGTAGCGACTGAACCCTGCAGGAAAAGTAGGTGTTAAGAGAACTAAATAATTTAGATTGTGCCAACTCTAATTGCAAACGTTAGTGAAAGAAATTGTATGGTACTAGATATTTTATAGTCATAGCAGTTTTGGGGTCTTTACGGAACAGCTAGTATGTAATATGGAAAAACTACCTAAATGAGGATTTTGAGGAAAATTCGCGCCACCGGTTGGCGCCAGTTAACTAATATCGGAAGACAGAACCATTTTGAAAGGTGCCTGGCCTTGATCCTTCAGTGCTGTCACCTTGCCTACTATTACCGTATTTGCTATTTCTGGATTTTTAAGGCTAACAATTTTCATTTTAAGTATAGGGTCGTTGTGGCGACGCTTGGGGGAGGCCTATATCCAGCAGCGGACGTCTTTCGTCTGATATGATGATGATGATGATAGGGTATTTAGTGTTGATTGGCATCAGCTAAACTAGACGTGCTGCATGTTGATTATTTTACACAACTATTTAGAGCTAATTGCTGGAGCAGATTCTCAGATGTTACCGGTAACGTATCCATTGTATTACTGAGAAAAGGCTGCTAAAATTTCTTCAAGAAGGTGAAAAGAATACAAATATTTTTTGACTTTTCATTTTGACGAGCAATACCTAGCTCTTAGAAAAGTAAATATCGCAATCAAATGTAACACGCGGGCAACATTGTTTAAACAAACATAATATAAAACATACAAATGTAGGTGCGTATAGTTCTTGACAAAATAAACTGAGTATATTTGATTTTGATAAGAAAACTAAAAATATCAATGGTGTGATTTATCATCGTGACGTTAATAAATGTAAATTGCGCCATATTAGGTAATTTAAGTGCTTTATAAAAAATAATCTATTGATAACGCAGTACAGAATAACGTTTTATGTATTCCATAATCATATAGATGTAACACTAAAAGTAACTTCGTTTTTAGTCAATTCTCCGCATGTGATATTAAGAAGAGCATACTATCGATTACCTCTAATGCAGTAGGAAGCGACTGTATTAGCCGTAAAATGTTACTCCCAGTGCTGGACGTAATCCTTCCCGTCATTTGCCACATCCTCAACTTTTCTGCGTCTAGTGGTGTCTTTCCATATTCATGGAAAGATGCTCAAATTATTCCTTTACCAAAAAAGACCAATCCCACATCCTTTTCTGAATTTCGTCCAATATCCGTCTTACCATTCCTGTCCAAAGTCCTTGAACGGTTAATCCACAGCCAATTAAGTACTTTCCTATCCAAAAATAATCTCCTCAACCCCTTCCAGTCCGGCTTCCGTCCTGGTCATAGCACTACTACAGCGCTTCTGAACATTACTGAAGATGTTAGGACTGCCATGGAAAGCAGTAATTTAACGGTCCTGGCATTGCTCGATTTCAGCAACGCATTTAACACTGTTGATTTCGATGTTTTGCTTGGCATTCTACGCTCTCTTAATATATCTCCATCGGTGGTTGACTGGTTTCGTAGTTATCTGTTCGGTCGCCGGCAACGTATATGCTTTGGAGAGACCTTGTCCTCCTGGTGTCGTACTTCTGCCGGGGTTCCGCAGGGTGGCGTTTTATCCCCTTTACTTTTCGCTATTTTTATTAACTCAATTTCTAATGAACTAACTTCTTCCTACCATCTATATGCAGACGATCTACAAATTTATTCGCGTGCTCCTCTTGGGAACCTGCACGCAGTGGCGGAGCCTTCATACAAGCCCAAAAGCCCGGCATGCCTTACTAAAATGCTCGATAGAGAATCAATATCAAACCCAAACTATTTAAAAGTTCGCGCGCTTAATTCTTATCAAAATAACACAAAGTATCTTCCTACGCCACACTACACATCGCGATTGTTCGCGCGCAGAGTTTCGCATTTGCAGAATCTACATATAGCTATCTCGCTTACACGTACCGGCTTTTACCGGGCTTTCAAATACTAGCTCTGTCACTTTCGCACTTATAGCGATGTGCCATATAACGAGTCAGAAACTTTTGCGTCTACAAATCGATCAGTATGAAAGAATTAAGCCCTGCATGCGCATGAAGTTGCCCGCGTATGCGTGACCTTGTCACCTTGCCAACTCTGCAGTGTTGCCGTTTTAGCGACGTTGTGAGATCTTGGAGATTTTTAACGAGTTTGGAGACTTTATTTAAGATTTAACAACAATAAAAACTAGCGACTTTTTAAAATAACGAAATTAAATATTCAAGCAATATCTTAAAAATAAAAAAATTGCGACATCTAGCTGGATTTTTCATATACCTGGGGACTTTTTTTGCCTAAATGACAACACTGCAACTCTGGTAAGTAGTTTCCGACACCCGAGTGCAACTAACTTCAGTTTCATTCGCTTGAGTGGAAAAGTTATGTTGTTAAAGTTATTTGTGTGTTTTCTTAGATTTTCTTAGTGATACAATTGTTTTAGTGACTTACCTACAACAATGGAGGTAATTGTACCTTGTGAGGATTTAAAATGTGTTCAAGTTTTGATTGGCGAAGATAAGGTAAAATCTTTAAGCTTTGCTCAGAAAAAACAGTTAATTTCTTCATTAAAACCAACGCCTAATCTGTGTATTTCTCAGACTAGTAAATCGCATAAACGAAAATTTAATAGATCAGTGTATAAAACTAGTCGGATTGTTGGCTGTTCGCACACGAATAAGCTGTATTGTTGGTGCTGCATATTTTTTTCGAATGAAGATTCCGTTTGGAATACATCTGGTTATAATGATTTAAATAACATATCTGGCGCCATTAAAAGGCACGCAAATTCCCATAAACACCTGTGTGCAATGGTTTCTTTCGGTAATTTTGGTAAACAACGAATTGAGACATCTATATCACGCCAGTTATCATTATTTGACATTTATGCAAACTATTTCGACAAACAAACATTAAAAAGCCAATTGATTTGCTTGTATTCTAGTCCTGATCTGAAAGACCGTAATGTTTTCGAATTAATTGATTTCATTAATGGGAATAACCTTGAAGATGCCTTTCCCGAGCTGTTAAAATTAGCGTATCTTGTTGTAACTATTCCAGCTACAAGTTCTTCCGCGGAACGTGCTTTTTCGTCTCTTAAACGTATCCATACCTATCTGAGAAATACACAAGGTCAAGAGCGTCTTTCCGAATTATCAATGATAGCTATTGAAAAACAGTTGTTGGTAGAATTAAAACGATCACCAACATTTTACTCTGATGTAATTAAATCATTTCTTAAGAAAGATAGACGATTCCAATTAGAATATAAATAATTTATTTAAATTCCTTATTACATTCTATCTAGCTATTTTTTAACTTTCGTTTTGTAACTTTGTTTTTTTTTTTTTGTCTGTAACCTGTTAGTCCTGTTACGAAGCAAGCACCTACTTACCATAACTTTGTTCCCTCAAGCAATGAAGCAAACCAAACGGCTTTTTTCAAAGCCACCGGAGGTATGCAATTGCTGATATGTTTATTATATTCAATCTAGCACTAGCATGCCTTCAGTGTGCTTTGGTTAACTCATTCACCGCACGACAAGCAAGAGTGAAATTGAAGAAGAGGAAAGAAGAAGATGGATGAATTCACTTTTAATTTATTGTACCTAACCAGTAGTTTATGAGAAAATTGCGATGATACATACGTAGGTACCTATATACTCAGTCGAAAACTGAACTTTCTTTTTTTGAAATCGGTTAAAATTTTATTGGGCTTGCCTTATTTTGAAACCCTAGGCACGCCACTGCCTGCACGAGGCCATTATCACCATCAACCGTGATCTGGCTCGCATATGCCAATGGAGCAAGCGATATGGACTCATGGTCAACCCCGCAAAGACACAGATTATCGTCGTGGGCAGTTCCAGGATAGTCTCAAGGATCGACTGGACATCTCTTCCCCAAGTTTTCTTCGATGACTCAGTTATTCCCTTCTCAGAAAAAGTAAAAAACTTGGGGATATTCATTGACAAAAACTTTTCTTGGACTGCCCGACTGCAGGAAGTTAGCAGGAAGCTATTTGCATCTGCTGCGTCGTTGAGAAGACTGCGAAATTTTCTTCCGATTGCCACCAAGATTGCGCTTGCACAATCACTGCTTCTTCCCACCCTTGATTATGCTGATGCCAGCTATCTTGACCTAACTCAAGAGCAACTAGATAAACTTGAGCGGCTTCAAAATTTCTGTATCAGGTTCATATTCGGTTTACGCAAATATGACCATGTTTCCGAATTTCGTGTGAAGCTCAAGTGGTTGCCAATTCGCCTTCGCCGGAATGCTCATATTCTTTCACTTTTATACAATGTTCTTTTTTCTCCTTTCACCCCTCTTTACCTTAAGAAACGTTTTCAGTTTCTCGGCGATTCCCACTCTAGATATCTGAGGTCATCAAATAACTTGCGCCTGAAAATGCCGATGCATTCCACAACTTTCATAGATAAATCTTTTACTGTACAAGCTGCCCGTCTGTGGAATGCATTGCCAGTTCCAGTGAGACGCGCTCAGTCGTTACATACTTTTAAAAAACTTGTCAAAGAACATTACCTATCGCTGTAATTATGTCCATAGCCGTCAGTTACTTTTACTGTCTGTATATTTAGTATTTATGTATCTAATATACATATAGCGTACAATGTATTTATTTTATCTGTGTATCTATTATGTTATATTATAATTACTTCTTTTTTTTTTTGTCACACCAACGACAGCCCCAATTTCATGTCCAGGCAAATACTGTCCATCCCAGGTTGCCTGGAAGAGATCGCTGAATGCGATAAGGCCGCCCATTGTATGTTTTAGTTTTAAGTTTCCTTTTGTATTTAATTTTTGGTGTACAATAAAGTATATAATAAATAAATAAATAAATAAATAAATAACCAATGAATATTTATAGAAAGAGGATTTTCATCTTTGTACAGTTGGAGATCCTAGCAAAAGTGAGACGGTACTTCATGCCGGACCAGCTGCTCAAACTTTATGAAGCGCAAGTTCAATTGTGTTGGGAGTACTTCTCTCATTTTTGGGACGGATCTACCAGATACCAGCTTGATGCCCTTGAGCCAATCGAGAAACAAGCCAAGTGGGTCATGGGCCATTGCCCATTACCTCACAAAAAATGTGTTCCCAAAACGTTTTGTGCGTGTGAGTTGTGGACTTACGCAATTCCGTCACATAGTCCCCAAAATGCAACCGATAGAAAACCGATAGGCCAGTAACTCGGCGTTGATGCTCAAGACGGGAGTTTCGACTTGACGAGCCGAAGCTGCAAAGTCTTGAGAACAATGATGTTAATAAGAAGGGATGAATGACAGGCATGCAGCCCAGAAATAATCCTTAGGGATGGATAGTGTTACGCATTTCGATTGAAATGAATCAAGGGAGTGTGAAACGTTAAGTTGATATCGGCTATATCTTTATAAAAAGTATACAAGAAGAAGACATTCTGGTTCAAAATGATAATTAAGATTAAAATGTTACTGTCAGTCATAGTTTCGATTGCATTAGCACAGTTCATTGGCAACTAAATTACAAGTGACTTATTTTACACGTTTAATAAAACTATGAAGAACGACACGACTTTCAAGTTTGACATGTTTCATTTGTCAAATTCAGGTTTGAAAGTTTTTTCCTATGAAGTGCGCGTGTTGTAAGAAAATCAGCACATACTGTGGGTCTAAAAAGGCCTCTTTAGCAGAATCAGAAAGCAAATCACGCTACCCGTCACTGACAAATTTTCCTAATCGACCATGAACCAGCATTGACACACACAGCTTGAACCTTGCATTAGCGATAATGATGAAAATGAAATTTAACAGATTCGCGATTAATATTATGATTCTACTATGATTCTCCTAAAGTGGCCTTTTTGCCCCCCTCACCTCATGTTCTGTTGAAATTCCGTATTACGCTATCGCTAGGCCACAGTGCTACCACAGACGTGCGGTGCGGTGGTGTGGTGTGTTAGTGTGTAGGTGTGACACCGCGTCGAATCTATATACTAATAAAGAGTTTGTTTTTTTGGTTAAACGCTAATCTCAGGAACTGCTGGATCGAAACTATACTAATATTATAAAACTAAAAAAAATGTTTTTTTGGTTGAACGCGCTAATCTCAAGAACTACTGGTTCGAATTGAAATCCTATTTAAGTGTTGGATAGCCCATTTAGTATTATTATTTATTTATTTATTTCGAACACAAAATATTCATATTGTTGTTAGTAACACTTAAAACTATATTAGTAAATTTTTGTCGCCACAACAAAAGAAATAAAATAAAACCAAAACAAGGATGAGGAAGGCTATAGGCTTAACATTACGCTACGACCAATAGGAGCGAATGAAAAATGTGACGCAGATGAAGCTGCGTGGGTCAGCTATTTATTTAGCATATTGCTGAATTCATCAGGAAACAATAGCATCATAACGTGATTTCGACACAGTCATATTTAAAACAAACTGCTCACGTTTTGACTTTGATTCAATTAGAATGTTTTATTATTCACGTCGTAAGGTTTAATAACCTTATGACGTGAATAATAAAACATTCTACTCAACATTCAACTCTTAATAGAGTTGCACTAGTACCTTCATTTGTTCATAGATCTGATTGGTAAGTAAATCTAAGAGCAAGATGAACTAGCAAACAAATTCCTTTATCTCTGCAGTCAGTACGTAATTAGCACTTTTAGAAGTCAGTGAAAACTGTGTTGTAATATTTCAAAACGAGTTATTCTAGATTCTCAAAATTATTTTCATAAGTTACCAAAGCTTATGAATTGATAATAAAATTAATCTGCTCGCAGAACAGATGGTCGATGGGATCGAAAAGTTTTAGAGTGGCGACCGCTTACCGGAAGACGCAACATTGGAAAGTCTCCCACAAAGTTAACCGATGACCTGGTGAAGGTCGCGGGTAGCCGATGGATGACGAGACGCGCAGGACCGGTCGTTGTGGCGACGCTTGGGAGAGGCCTATGTCCAGTAGTGGACGTGTTTCGGCTGATGTGATGATGATGATATGATGAGGAATTGATAGGTATATTGGGCGACGGAGGTAGAAGCACCTTCAAACTAGCAAAGGTGTATTTGTAGCCAGGGTTGCGGAATTTATTCGAAAGAATCACCGCGGCCCTGGAACACAAAGGGCATTAGGAGGAACATGGGTTTCAGTCAGTAAGAGTCTGACACTCCCTCCCACTCCGCCTAGAGCGGAAGGAGTCATTTGATGATTTCCCATCCTGAATAAAAGGGGGTGTGTTCGTAGGCAAGGCAGAAATTTTTGATGCAGTGCGAACTTTATATTCAAAGTTGAGACGTCATCTAATATTTAATGACAGCTCTTGTCATATTAAATATACTTGCTTCAGTTACTGTCAGGGCTGACCAACCACCAGCGGGTCTAAAAAGGCCACTTTAGCCATTGATATTTAAAAAAAACCCAAGATGCACAGTCTCGTACAAATGCAACACTCGAAACTGTCGTCAAAAACTGACATGTATCAAATGTCACGTGTGAGTTGTGTGTAGTTATACTATAAACAATTTTTTTTGCAAATTCAACCTTACACGGATCGCTTAAAGTTGTTTTTATAAAGCAGTGCAGTATGGCGAGCGATGCGAGACTGTTTGAAACTTGCGCACAATTATACATATTGCGCTTGTTTTTTGCGGACGTTTTTGAGATGCTGAGTGTGTATCTTGGGTTTTTTATATATCAATGACTTAAGCAGAATCAGAAAGCACATCACGCTTCCCGTCACTGTCAAATTTTCCCAATCAACCTTGAACCTAATGCTTTAGCGATAAAGATGAAAATGAAATTTGATAGATTGTTGCGTGATTAATATTATGATTCTTCTAAAGTGGCCTTTTTAGCCCATCAGATCAATTTCCTATTTTCCGATTTAGGGATACTTTCAGTGTGTGAAATTCCCTGCTGGAGTCTGTGTTTCCAGATAGCTACAACATTTAAGTCAAGACTGCATAAGTTACCTTACAAGCAAGCGTACTCTATCGTCAACCAAATTACCGCTTTTGATCATGTAAGATTGTGGTCGAGCCTATCTGCACTAATATTATAAGGACAAAACTTTTTACAAAAAAATAAAACCGACTTCCAAACAAAACACTACAAAGAATGAAATAACCCTTATTTCGGAAGTCGGTGTTTTTGGTTTTGTTTCCTTGTTTTTTAACACCGACTTTTATTTTTCATTTTGAAGTGGTGATACTTGGACGACGTCTTCGTCGACGCAGAAATTGAAATAAGCAAAAATGCTCATAAAATAAAAACTACTGAACCAAACTGGGTTTATTTATTTATTTATTTATTTATATTAAGTACAGCCACATCACATACATTGCACAATAATTAAAAAAAAAAAAAGATCCATAACAATATATCTAATGCACATGACAATTAAGGCGTACATAGCGCTCACCAGAACTATAGTGCTTGCTGCCTTGAAATAATAACATTTATTACAAGTTTTTAACAAAGCTTTCTATTATAACTAAAAATACAATTTGTTATAAGAGTTATTGCAAAAAAAAGAGTAAATTATACAAATGAAAAAAATATGTTAAAAAGTATCAAAATTCAAAATGTCAAAATATTAAATATAAAAATTAAAATTGAATTCATAACATGTCAACGGAATGAAAATTAAAATAAAAATTAAAACAGAATTATAACATGTCAAACAATTAAAATAGAATTAAAATTAAAATCATTATCATATAAAATAAAATAAAATAAATTAAATTAAATCATCAAATAATAATCGAAGCTTTGGGTAGAAATAAATGTCAATAAAATAAATTTAAATAAAACAAAATAAAATAAAATCTAAATAAAATCAAATCAACAAAATACTATCAACAAATTACTGAGAACAACCTGGCAAGGATAGTGTGATCTTTTTCCGAAACCGCGGTAGCTTGTCACTGAATATGTCTAACTCAGGCATGTTCAAGACTGCATTATTATATTCATTGCACATTCTTACAATGGGAGACTGCAAGCCTAGGTTGGTTTTGACACACGACGTGTCAAAAACCTGTTTAATTTTTTTGGCCCGTGGGTAAGTTCTTGGAACCGTTAAGGAAACGCTTTGCAAAAGGTAACTGCATTGAATATTCCCATTAATAACTTTATGGAGAAAGCATAAATCTAAGAGACGTCTACGATCGCGAAGGGTAATCATTTTAAATTTTTTCAAACGTTCTGTGTAAGGTTTTCTGTGTGAAAAATCCTTTGTAGAGAAAGCAAGGTGTCTTGTGAAGGCTCTTTGTATGCTTTCCACACGTTGTGAGTGGACTGCATAAAAAGGGCTCCACACACTGCTTGCATATTCAAGATTGCTGCGTACTAGGGCATTATAAAGTAACACTTTGGTCTTCTCGAGTTTAAAACCTCTGGAGTTACGCCTTAAAAATCCAAGCATCTGGGCGGACCTTGTCACTGCCTTATCGATGTGCGAGGTAAACTTCAGCCTGCTGTCAACAATCACACTGAGATCTCGAATTTCATTCACTTGGTCCAGTATTACGCCACCAATGTCATACTTTGTGTGAACTGGTGTTTTTTTCCTAGTGAATGATATGTAATGACATTTTTTAACATTTAGACTCATACCGTTAATGTCACACCAACGCTGAATATTATCCAAGTCATCTTGAATTAAATCAGCGTCAGTTTGGGAGTTTATCACTTTATATATTTTAAGATCATCAGCAAACAGGGAAATTCTACTATATCGTATGTGATTGGTTAAATCGTTGATGAAGATGAGGAACAACAACGGCCCTAAGTGAGATCCCTGCGGAACTCCTGAGTGCGCGCAATATACCTCAGATCTAAAGCTGCCTATCACTACATATTGAGGTCTTTTTGATAAATATGATTTGAACCACTCCAGCAATTCACCTCCGATACCAAACCATCTCAGTTTTTCAACTAGTATGGGGTGATTTACTTTGTCAAAGGCGCTGCTGAAGTCGGTGTATATCGCGTCTGTCTGCATACCCTTGTCAACCTCACGTGATACTTCAGAAACAAAGGGTACCAGATTAGTCACCGTTGAACGCCCACGTCTGAAGCCATGCTGATAATCCGAGATGCTGGAATCCACCATTTGTGAGATAATGGGGCATAACATTGATTCAAACAGTTTGGAAAAACATGAAAGGATCGAAATGGGGCGGTAATTAACTGCGCTGCCCGGATCACCCTTCTTAAATATGGGAACTATACGAGCTTTCTTCCATTCTTCAGGGAATTTGCCCTCCTTCAAGGACCAGTTGAATATCAGCATTAAAGGAAGCGCAAGAGCCGAACTGCATCTTTTAACAAATACTGGTGGGATAAGATCAGGTCCAGCACCCTTAGTTGGATCAATTTTTCTAATTGCCCTGAAAACATCGGATTCATCAAATTTTACACTTGAAATAAAGTTAGAAGTTCCACATTGGGATTCATAGCTAAACGATTGCGAACAATGAGTATGTGAATGTGTGGGCTGCGAGGTATTTGCCGTGTATACAGATGAAAATTGAGTTGCAAATAGGTTAGCGATTTCAGGACCAGTTTTAGCGATTTCGTCTCCTAGCGTCACTCTTGCAGGAATCGATGATTTACCACCGCGTTTGCCATTAATAAATTTCCAAAAGGCTTTTGGGTTTTTAGGGATGTCGTTTTCTATTTTGGTTTTGTATCTGGAATAGCATTCATCATAAAGCTTGTGAGAGCGAGAGCGTAGCAATTGATACTCGATCTCATCTCTAGGATTACCAAATCTCTTATATCTCTTTCGAATTTTTTCCTTTTCAGATAAAAGTCTAATTAACGAATTACTAAACCACGAAGGGAATTTAGATCTAACAGTTGCCGTTTTAGGGACTAACTTATCGATGACAGTTCCAAGAATACTGTAAAACTCCCCGACCACACTATCAACATCGTTGCAGCTGAGTATTCGTTCTTGCCATTCTACACTCTTTAGCTCACCGACGATATCTTTATAGTTGGCTTTGAAGAAGTTGTTTTTTTTGTCAGGTCTCGAACGCAGGTAAGTGAGATTGTTGTATGGAATGTTAAGCAATAAATTAGGATGGTTCGAGTAGCATTTGCTAAGAACATTCAAAGGTCTTGTAACATAGGCGCCAGGCAAACTTGTAATAGTCAAATCCAGAAATTTGTTGTCACAGTTATTAATACAATTCACCTGATACAGGTTGTTTATACTTAAGAAATCTACAAAAGAATGTCCAAGAGAATTATCATAATTGGAGGGAGAAAGGTAATTACAGTCCGCACTGGCACTGGGTTTGGTTTTTATGCGTCCAAATGGCAAGTATACTGCATCGAACTAAAAAAGAATCACAGCAATCGGATCAGTAACCTCGGAGTAATCGGTGCACATACATAAAAAAAAACCCACCGAATTGAGAACCTCCTCCTTTTTTGGAAGTCGGTTAAAAAAGATTGTTATTATTTTTTGTTTGTGACGAATTAACTCAAAAACTAAAACCGATTTCAAAAATTCTTTCACCATTACAAAGCTTATTACAACGAAAATATTATCCTTGTTTGGTCTTACCTGTCATGTTCAGCGCCTCTTCAAACGGCACTTTATTCGTCTTCACCGTCATTTTGCACTATATTCCACTAACACTATTTACTAAAAATCTATTTATTACGTACAATTATTATAACATTATTATCACACCCACATTGTGCCACTAACTGCGCAGCCATTGTCAGGGCCACGTTTTATAATAAAAATTATTTAAGTCAAGCGTTTCCTTTAATTAGTCATTTGGTTCTGTAGGTTTTGACATCTTAGTTCTGGACAAAATTAAATTCTATCAATCACCTCATCTAAGATACTTCGATTACTGAATAAAACCGTTTTCTTTTCTATGCCTATTTCAGCGATAATACCGTCCATTAGGTATGCCAATAAAATATGTTCACATTAGATTTTGTTTTTAGTTTCCGTGTCAGTATAATTGTATTGTATTGTTCGTGGAAATTGAATTCACACTTCACAGCCATGAATGAATGTCTTGTATTTTTGTCGATTTTTAGATGGAGTTACTGAGTCAAGATAAAGCAAAAATTACTGGAGAAATATGGTTTTCATGTGCCGATACGAGTTCTGTGAATTCTATAAAACTCACAAGTATCAAACAACGATTTTCAACAAACTTGCGAAGAAATTATAAAAGAAAAAGTTCATAATCATCATCATATCAGCCGAAAGACGTCCACTGCTTGACATAAGCCTCCCGCAAGCGTCGCCACAACGACCGGTCCTGTGTATCTCGCATCCATCGGCTACCCGCGACCCTCACCAGGTCCACCTTGTGGGAGGCCTTCCAACGCTGCGTCTTCCGGGATGCGGCCGCCACTACAAAACTTTTTGACCCCATCGATCATCTGTTCTGCGAGCAAAATACTATGCTTCGGGCTATGTCGAAAATAAGAACTCATCTAAATAGATTTTAGTTTCAGCCATTCCTCATAAACAAACGGAACCCTAATATCCGAGATGACACTATCATCAGATAGTAATGTTTGCACTAAGTAAATATATTGTGTACGCCGAGAGCAAAATATAATGAACTGATAGTGTGTCATAGTAATCCCATTAGAGCTACCTACATAATTAGATACTTAAGTTTTCCATTAAATACTGAAATTAAGTTCAACATTAACTACCAATCGCTAACTGTCAACCATGTTGACCAATATATACCTTATCTTGTCACAACGCAACGGCATGAAGTATTTTCGATCAAAAATGTTCACTACACCAGTGTTACTATTTTTATAGCATCATCTATTTGACTGACAGACCTTGACAATTCAAAAGTTCCTGTAAATAAAAAGTCTATTGAAATAAAAGATGTTGATTTGATTTGGCTCATCTACAGTAGTCGTATGACAACACATATCAGATGTGTTGTCATACCAGTGTCTACAATTGCCCCATATGTGCTCAATTGGTTATCGATCAATAGTTTGGTACCAAAAGCTATTTCGTTGTACATAGAGAAGTAATAGAAGGTCTTCCATAAGATGGGCTGATGACCTGGTGAAGGACGCGGAAATCGTTAGATGTGAGACACACAGAACTGGTCGATGTGACGACACTTGAGGGAGGCCTTTGACCGGCAGTGGACGTCATGATGATGGTAATGATGGTATAGAAGAATGGAATGAGAGAAAACATGTTGCGCTAAACCCCAAATAAATTGAGGTAAGGGTCCTAATAACAATTTATTACTTGCGTAATAGACGATGATAGCAAAAAAACAAGACAAAAGTTAATTAAAACAATTTATTACTCTTATCACAATCATCAAATTAAAATAAAATAATCTCATGTAATGCAATATTCTTTAGATAAACATTTAAATAAAAAATAACTCTTTATTTTAATCAAAACAACATCATTCTTACTTGGCTAGCTTAAATTAATCGAATATACTGACAAACTCTTTAATACACATTCTATGCCAGCCAACCTGGAATCTATTTGACAATTTTATAAAAATACTATGTTCTTAACCGCGCACCAGAAGACGCAACATTAGAAGGCCTCCCACAAGATGGACCTGGTGAGAGTCGCTGGAAGCCGATGGATGCGAGACGGAGTCTTGGGGCCCGGCCTAAGTCCAGCAGTGAACGTGTTTCGGCTGATATGATAACTATGTTCTTTGATTCAGCTTACAGCTAGGTTGATTTGTATTTGTAACTCCTTGCCCATCTATTAGAAACACCTTTAAAATCTCGAAGTAGTACAATACCATACTATACCTGAAAGAATTGTATACTTGTTATTTCGTCGAAACGATAAAACAAGTTGATTTTCTTTGAATGTTCACGTGTTTAGTTTCTTGTTCTGTTCCCTGATCTTTGCGTCTGATGGCAGAAGGAATCCGACTAGCCCACCACCTGTAAAAGAGGAGTATATTAGTACTTTACAAATTAAAAGATTTTCAACTTCCTTCATGGCTCGTGGCTGAATAAAAACATCGTTTGCCGAGGTCGGGTGACCACCTGAACATACCGAGACACCCCCGTGCCTTGGAAAGCACGTTAAGTCGTTTGTCCCAGCTGTCATTTTTAGATCTTTGGCAAGTGTTACGAATTGTCAGAGGCCAGAAAATCTGACACCAGGCTTGCCAAGAAGTACCGTGTTACTGGGTTGTGGAGGTCTAGTAGACAGCTGCTCCACGTAAAATACTGGTATTTAGCTCAATCCGGTTTGACTGGAAGCCAACCTCAATATAGTTGGGAAAAGGCTAGGCAGATGATGATGACTTCCTTCATAGTAGGTCTAATAGACAATTCCATAAAGATATTTTTGGGATAAACCATGCAAACTTGAACTTTAAGAAGCCCAAATCAACAGTGTCCGTCAAATAAGTGCCGAGGCAAGAGGCAAAGCTCGACGAGAGTCAGAGAAACGAACCACTGTCTTGGAACCGAACTGTACTTATTGGTAACGAAATAAATAAAAGAAGCCGAGGTTTTAGATAAAAATAATTTCCAAAGATACAAATAGGAACAATACCAAAACCGATCTATTGCTGTCTATGACTAAGTTGATCTCGTTATGTAGTCGAAGATGATTTAATTCTGTGTTAGGAGAGCAGACTCACCGAAAGCAACAGATCCAAAAATATAGAAGGCAGCTTCGCAGTTGTTATCAAGGAGTCGCTTGAGGACGTTGATACCAATGACCGCACTGCCGCGACCAAACATCAGCGTGAGACATACAGCCATAGCTCTGGAAGATAAATAAAAATGTTTTCACGAACAGATAAATAAATAATCAAGCAAAATTGCTTCGAAATGGCAATTCCATTGCTTGAAGGACGAATGGTATCAGAGAAAATTTACATGAATTAAACGAGACATATTGGCGTCAAATGATCTTCAAAATCCAGATAACCTATCTATCGATCGACCAATTTATCTTCAATTTGACAATAGTATCAGATCAATTTGACACTAAGTAACGTGATAATGATAAGATGATGCTGTATCGAATTGGTCGACCTTTACCTTCACCTATATTTCGAATATCTCATCATGGAAATAACATTATGGGCAATCGTATTAGATAAAAATAATTTTAATATCTAAACAAAATTATTTCATATTTTCACTAAAACTGTAAAGGAATTTTATCAAATCATTTTCTTTCTGTAGGAAAATGAACCCACAGTTATATTTTAACACCTGCCGAGAATTGATCCTTAGGGATTTGATGAAATCCCCAATAACATCAAATGCCTAAGATAGATACGTTTTTGAATCTTATTTTCTATTTAAGTATTTCTTGATTTTATCAAATACTAGTGGACGTCACGCGGTTTCACCCGCGTAGTTCCCGTTCCCGTGGGAGTACGGGGATAATATATAGCCTATGTTACTCCCTGATAATGTAGCTATCCAATGCTGAAAGAATTTTTCAAATCGGTCCAGTAGTTTCGGAGCCTATTCAATTCAAACAAACAAACAAATCTTTCTTCTTTATAATATTAGTATAGATATATGATATTTTCTGTATTTGCTTAATCAGTAAATGATATCATAATTTTAACTAACCTGACGTAGGTAGGGAAGACATCAACACTGTAAGAGCTGAGAAAACCAAAGTTGAAGATGGCTGACAAAAAGACCATGAACATAATGGCGCTCAGGATCCAATAGGGGCTGGTGTTGATGAGTAATGCCGATACTCCAGCGAAAAACTGAAACAAAATAGAAAAAGAGTTTTTAATATTTGCAACAGTAATGAAAAAGCTCCATATGAGACTGTATGTGGATATGGTTATTTATTCCCGGGGTTGCGGAAACTGTTTGAAAATGACACCGCGGCCCTGGAACGCAAAGGGCATTAGGAGGAACACGGATGGGTTTTAGTCAGTAAGAGTCTGACACTCCCTTCTGCTTCATCCAGAGCGGGAGGAGTCATTTGATGATTTCCAATCCTTAAAAAAAAACGTACCCAAGCTATCATAAGAAGTAACAAATTGCCATTCACAGACACGAAAACTGATTACACACATACATATTAACGCACCAGGTGGGCGAAAAAGGCCACTTTAGCAGAATCATATTAAGAATCATAATATTAATCTCGCAACAATCTGTCAAATTTCATTTTCATCTTTATCGCTAAAGAATTAGGTTCAAGGTTGATTGGGAAAATTTGACAGTGACAGAAAGCGTGATATGCTTTCTGATTCTGCTAAAGTGGCTTTTTTAGACCCGCTGGTTGATCAGTCTCAAGTAACGCCTCAGAGAAACCGTACCAGGGTACCTATTATGACATCTTAAAGCCGTCATGATAACGGTGTGGGAGGGAGACGGAGTTATTCAAGGCGCATAACACTATCCCTTTTTTTACAGCTTAATCATAATGTCATTCATAAAAGGGCCCCAGATTTACAGAGGAAAACACGCTTAGTGTGCCACCCTCTAGAATTTTGCCATGGGTCGCACTGGCTAGACCACTAAAATTAGGGCTGGTCCGAAGTATGGAAATATTCCTAGGAAATGTAAAATTAAAGAGGCAAGTGTTTACCTGGATGCCTATGAAGAGAGTCTTCCTACCGACGCAGTTGATGATGCTGCTCATTAAAATGTTTCCAACAGATAAAACCATGCTGATACCGAACACCAATGTCATTGCTTGAGTGTTCATAGAACAGTCTTGGGTCTGAAAAGAAAAATATCATTTAAGTCTTGACTGCAGTAACAAATAAAACCTTATGTCATCTTAAAACCGTCATGATAACGGTGTGGGAGGGAGACGGAGTTATACAAGACGCATAACACTATCCCTTTTTCACAGCTTTATCATAATGGCATTAGCACGTCATAATATTCACTTGCTTGTGCAATTTATTCGGCCTAATTCGTTGACCGTTTTTAGGGTTCCGTACCAAAATGGTAAAAAGGAATCCTTATGGTGTGACTAAGTCTGTCCGTCTGTCACAGCTGGTTTTATATAAGGTGTCATTAAAATAGATGGACAAACTTTAAGAAATCATTCAGACCACCAAAATAAAAACAATGGTAAAAAAATAAAGAAGGAAAACACGAGCGCAAGTACGTACATGACGGCGCTACGTCATCGTACGGTTGTACACGGCACGTGCACCGGACCGATCAGGCGATGTCGCCATCCCCACCTCCCCCACTACTCGACTTGTTTGTGCTCGGACGTAAAAGGAGACCGCGCGGAGCGATCGGGGCATTCTATTCTAGACCTCGGTCCGATACACGTGTTGTCATAGCGCCTAGATTTGCTAATATCGTGTTAAAACCTTTCAGTTAATAATTATGATATGATAATTAATTGAATTCACAGTTATTATAAATTAAGTGAGTTAATCGAATAAAATTGATTAATAAGTAAACTACCTACTTTTTACTTTAAAATATCCAATCCTGACAATACGCCTATATCAGAATTGGGACGTAACTCAAAGGGCCCACATGGAGATTCGCGACAATGCTAGTGAAATATGTGGCGGTTACGTTTTGAAATGTAATAACAGTGATAGTGAAAATTGCGGTTTGTTTTTGAAACGCATGCGTTTATCCAGAAAAAACTTAAAAACAGCTAAAAACTTGATGTGTGCCGTGAAGTGTCGTGAAGTTAAATCCGATAGGCCGAAGTTCGACACACGATCATAGTGTGTCACCGTGGTAGTATGTTTTGTCGAGGATACAGTGATGTGCAGAGCAGTTTATTGTTTTACCATATGGCGCTGAAGAGCTTTTCGCCGAATTCCTTTTCGACGAGTTTTATGCGGCTACCCTCATCAACCTGAACTAAACCAGTTCCGTCCGGAGGCAAGCAACTTCACAACAGCTGGTCAGGTCAAGGAGAGGAGTGTGAATTTATATGAAGATTTCTACGCCAATCTGGTGAGTCGTTTAAACTTTTTAATTGCTGTAGAGCTGCTTTTTATTTCGTTTACGAGTGTTCATTTTTATGATGTGGAGACTGACTTACAAAAGGCAACGCCTTTATGGATGGCAATTATCGATGTTTGATAATTGGCCTGTCGCTTTATCTTAAAGTGAAGCTATTATTAATAGCATAAGTGTTGCAGATTAAGCGATAGTATTTTCAATGATACTTCTTCTTTTCGATTCAATCGTTAACTTTTTTATTGTTTTGGACCAGTAGGTAGTTACGTTAATTGCAGCAACAGTGGCATTAATTAGATACTCCAAATTACAGGAGAATGGGCACTTGGGGCACTGTAACATATGGCTCGTGCTCTGAAAACGGGCACTGCACTCACGTTGGGTATACAACAGATCATTACATCCTCATTTCGCCAAGTTGTGTTTGCAGCGGCCTACCTGGGTGCGCAAATTGCGCTGGCGCGCGATTTAACGCTTTCCAAAGGCCATTGCGATTCACGACCAGGGGCAATTGCTCTTTGGGTTTTATGAAGTCGTGAGGTGGTGGATACTTCTCTTCCCACAGTCTGCTTCTCCCTTTAGATGGCATATCCAGGATCGCCTGTGTAGAAATAAGGAAGCTCTTGCGACTTTTTAGTCTTCCCGAAGTTGGCATGTGGCCATACAGGGATGTCGGGAATCGGTTTTCAGATCCTTCGAACAGCAGGAGGTGCGATGCCTGCAAGCGGATAGTTTGTTTTGTGGAGTCTATTTTAATCAGCCTGATATTATCTGACACGTTTCGTTTAGGGCAATGTCTACTTTACGAGAAAGAGCAGGTCGGTGCCACACTGTGCAAGCAAACACGCCAGCAGAAAAAAATAGGGACATGCCGGTTGTACGGAAAACATCGGGTGCCGCTCCCCAATTGATGGAAATTAGGTGACTGAGCAAGTTATTCCGGGTTCGACGGAGCTAAGTATTGTAACAGTTTGACTTTTACGCTTAGGCCATATCTAACGTCACACCGAGATATTTTGGATTCGAGCAGTGTTGGACCTTGGCTCTACGCCATGTGATGTTAAGCATTCGATTTGCGGGCCTATAGCAGAGATGGAAGGCGCACGACTGTCTCTTAGATGGGTTCGGCCGCAGAGCGTTGTGGTCACACTAATCTCGCAGTGCACTGAGTGCCATTGTACGTTTATGCTCCACGTCCATAAAAGTCGCTGCTTGGTTTGCTAGGGCCTGGTAATCCGCGTACAAGAACCGCTCCGTGTGTTAGGTGGAAGGCGGTTCGTTCGCGTAGATGTTGAAAAAAAAGCGTCGGCGCCAACACACTGCCCTAAGGGAGACCATTCTTTTGCCGTCGCTATCTACTCTTGGTGAATTGGAAGCACATACCTGGAAGTGGCGGTTGCACAGGAGTTCGCTTGAAATGGGCACAAAGCCTTGGTCATTGGTCAAATAATGCTGATGAAGCGATATTATTCTGCTATCGCTGATCGAGTCATGAAGTGAAATACCAGAGAGCTTTTATTTTTTTGGACATAAGAGCGATTTAGTTACCTAACACTTTATTTTGAATATTTTGATTTTATATCACCATTCATAGGCATAGGCCGCTTTCTTGTGCCAATGGTCCGATAAAATTTAGATTTTTATTTACTTTGATACTGTGACTACTACACTTACCTGAAACCTTTTGGCCCACCACAGCTTTTATTGGACTTGTACTGTCGTAGCGTTTTTCGGTTTCAGACATCGTATCATGGTGTATAAAGCCAGCAGGAGGCTAGCGGTTGGCATGCTGCCATAACTGCTGAGCAGTTGCAACAACTGCTGAGCAGCTGCAACTTCTGAACGGTTCTGAGCGTGGCAGACCGAAGGTTGGCAAACTGCAGTAGCCAAGTATCATGTCAACATCTGTGGGGTTAAGAGCGTTCAAGGCCGACTGGAATACTTGGTGAGTCGCTCAAGTTTTATTTGAATAGCAAACGAAGCTTTAAAGGGGTTGATACCAATTCGGTGGTTGCATTGATAGTGCTAGGTAATTTTGACATAGTTAGCACAAAGCGAGTACTTAAAAGAGTTTCCCATTGGCGGTAATAGTGTCAAAATTTTATTCAGTGTGAGCTTTAGGTTTAGTTATCGCATAGCAAGTACCACAAGGTCATGTTTCAACTTAGACGTTTTTTTTAGTGAAAATTTGGATCTAGGCTTTCGTATTAACGTACGGAGGCAGTTTGCCTAACATCAGTTAGTAAATTTGATAGTATCAAAACTATCATGAATAGCAATTTGATTTTAATGACATTGATAAAAGCTTTAAAGGTACAGAGAATTCTGAGCTATTACAAGTTCTAAATAGATTTTCCATTTTGTGCAATTTAATACGGGTGAGATTATAATAACATTGATTGATTCGAACCGCACAGCGCAGCGATGATTTTGATGATTTTAGATTAACGTAAAGTAATTCGTGAGTGCTTACATGAACGTTAGATGCAGAAAATATCAGTGATGACGTGACGGCGAATAATAATGAAGAACTTGTTCATGAAACTTCCCATAAAAATAAAGTACTAAGTGGTACTATTTTAGGGCTCACACTTTAAAAAAAAAAATTGCCGACTCTCGTACTTAAAAAGCCAGTAGCAGTAGTTAACGTATGGGGTACTGTGTTAAATTTTATAATAAAATACCACTTAATATTCTCGAACTGAATGAGAGAAAATTTAAAACATGTATTAAACGCACATTATGTAGACAAGCATATTATAAACTGGAAGATTATGTCCTTGATAAAAATGCTTGGCTCAATGCCGGTCCTGCTCCACAGCCACAGCAGCATGGGTCCACTTGTTAGGTTTTCGATAATTGGAAGAAATGCTTACCCTTTTTTTGTTCTCCTATACAATCATTTATTTATCATTTCTTTGCATTATTGTATTAGCAAAGTATACACAATAAAGCAGCCTTCTTTTTTTTCTTTTTTTAGTTACTTGAAACCATAGTTTTGTATAACGTAGAAGCATATTTTCAATTTTTTGTAAATGTGAGCACTATGGAGCCATTTACATATGTAATTATAGATTTCGTTATTAAATTAGTTTGACATGAACGAGCGTGGCAGTTGAGAGCTTGTCATGCTCACACAAATGTTTTGCTGATGGTGGCGCGTGTTTTGGATCATTTGATTCCCTTCAAAATGGTTGAGTTAGATGGTGCTGATGCACGCGTCATGTTCGTGAACGGGCGCCGTCAGTTGAAACTGGTCATCTCTTACCTGCCACTGGCTTATTTTAATCTGTACCTGCATTTTGAATTGTTTATAAGTTTTCTTGTTCTTTGCATTGTCCTCACATATAGAAGCAATCAATGTTAATGTTAACAAGATTTTTGTAACACATCACATGGTTTAAAAGAGTGTCCGTGGAGTTTCTTGCACGTTCTTCTCCATAGAGATCTACGCTTTGGAACGTGCAAATAGCTTCATGTTTTTGACTGACCGACTTTGACAATTCAAAAGTGCCTGTAAATGGTTTATTTGAAATATACGATTTGATTTGATTAACTTAATAGATCATGTAGGTACATCATTGGAAGGGTCAACAGACTGGACCAGTAGTATAATTCTGAAGGGTCATAGGACCGGACCAGAAGATTATTACTCTGAAGGGTCGTAGGACCGGACCAGACCATGAGATAAGATTTGAATGTCAGGATGAACGAACAGTAAAATTGTGGTTCTCATTAAAGATACCTAAATGCTTCTAAAGTGCGCGTCCGAGGACGTACGCACGTCAGAATGGCCGTGACGGCGCTACGTCATCGTACGGTTGTACACGGCACGTGCACCGGACCGATCAGGCGATGTCGCCATCCCCACCTCCCCCACTACTCGACTTGTTTGTGCTCGGACGTAAAAGGAGACCGCGCGGAGCGATCGGGGCATTCTATTCTAGACCTCGGTCCGATACACGTGTTGTCATAGCGCCTAGATTTGCTAATATCGTGTTAAAACCTTTCAGTTAATAATTATGATATGATAATTAATTGAATTCACAGTTATTATAAATTAAGTGAGTTAATCGAATAAAATTGATTAATAAGTAAACTACCTACTTTTTACTTTAAAATATCCAATCCTGACAATACGCCTATATACATATAATGTATTTTTTATTCTAGTGTGCCGGCGGCAATCTACTATTTTAGGTCAAAATAGTAAATTCAATCAGTGCTTGAATGTCTTTGGTTAGACGTACTACCATAAAGAGGTATATAGCAATAAAAATTCTAAAAATCTCGTTGAATCCTCTAGAATTTAGCAGTTTCCCATGTTGTTTCCAGTTTGGCTAGGACATTGCAGGCTTGAATCACCTGATTGTCTGATAAAACGATGATTCTGTGCTTCGCAAGGCACGTATAAGCCGGTGGTCTCGGCCGCCAAATGGCGGTCATCAAATAAACCATGTCAGACCCCCTTGATGCGGTTTAGAAACTCTGATCATATAAATCAATAGTTGCAAAATTTGTACGTATGTGAGTACTATGTCCCCTTACTAGCAAACTTATTAATTTTACCTCTGCTGGCATTTCTTTATTGTAACTATTAGTAGTATATAAGTGCTATTTTGGGAGCATCGTCCTTACATATAATCAATTGATTAATGTATGCAAATATTGTAAAGCTTATTTTTGAAAAGAGTAACTATGGAGTTTCTTGCCCGTTCTTCTCCATAAGAATCTACCTTTTGCGAACGGACGACTAGAGTCACTTATTTTATTTTCTTTTGACGTTCAAAAGTGCCTTTATTGGTCAAGTTGAAATAATTCATTTGACTTTGACTGACACTAGGGTGTGTGGGGTCGTTGACCTTACTGTCCACACGATAAGAAGAAGAATAAGTTTTCCTTTGTGTAGTTTTGCTATAGTTTAGGTTATAGAATTCAGATAATAGTCTAAACTTTTTGACCGATGTAAAAAGTAAAATTGTCCAAAAGTGGACTTAGCAACTTAACGAATTAGGTTTTCGAACAGTACATGACGTTTTACGAAAATTGCTTCTTAGCTGATCAAAGACTCACCTCTTGCACCGATGTAGAATTGACAGAAAGTCGGATCATCTGACAGATGGTAAGGTGCCTCTCTCCTCCGACAACTGAGGTCATGAATGCGTTCACTATGAATGGCAGCCATACGAAGGAAGCGTTCATCCTAGAAAGGAAGTATGTATTTGAAATAATGGTTGATTTATTTATTAAGAGTACTGCCACATCACATTAAAAATATTATTAAAATCCTTACTCATATTATAAATGCGAAAGTAACTCTGTCTGTCTGTCTGTCGCGCTTTCACGCCAAAACTACTGCACCGATTTAAATGAAATTTGGTACACAGATAGTCTAGAGCCTGAAAAAGGACTTGGGCTACTTTTTCTACTGGGAATATGTTCCCTAGGGACCACGCAGGCGAAGCCGCTGGCAGAAGCTAGTTATTATATAAGTGGTCTGATGCACGTGACAATAACGGCGTACATAACATTGACAATTTTTCGGCTCGGTGATAAAACACAATCATTTAAAAAAATATATAGTAATATGAAAATTGATTTAACGTTCTACGTCGAATACAATATAAATGGCCAATATAATATCCTAGAAATGTCCAATACAATTTAATAGAAATGTCAAATAAAATTTACCGAAAGCACTAAGTAAGTTTTATTAAAAAGGCCCCAGTTCATAACATAACATCACGCCGGTACGCTGTGAATGGGTACCACTAAAAAGTGAAAAATAAAAATCTTTTTACCATGAAATATAACCGACTTCCAAAAACAAAACACTGCAAAGTATAAAATCACTTTAATTTCGGAAGTCGGTGCTTTTGGTAATTTTGTTTTTAGACACCGACTTCCGAAGTGAAAGTGATTTTATACTTCGTAGTGTTTTGTTTTTGGAAATCGGTTGTATTTTTTTATTTTTTTATTTGTGATGGGTTTACTCTTGACTCTAGTCTAGGTCATTTGACTCGCTTCCGCTCCAAGCCAAGGTTTCCCAAACAACAAAAAAAAAATGCCTTGGATTTAATAAAAGTTACTAAGTATTCCCAAGATTGGAAACGTTTTAATTCAAATCAATAATGGTGTGTAATTGGTCACTTAGCTACAGCTGAGGATATGATTTCACACATGAAAAGGCAATACTCATTGATACAACTTATTTTCAATGCTTGATAGCTACGGTAATGGCAATTAGGGTTCTGGCAATCCGTAAAAAACGGTGCCTTACTGAATTAGACAAAAAAATACCACTACCTCCCCTTATCTCAGAACCTACTGAACTTAAAATTTTGAAAAAAGAGAAGTAATACTTCTTTACCTAGAGATTACAGGAAAACCTATAAAAATTCTACAGTGTTAAAAGAACACGTTACAAAAATGAAATTAGTTCAGGACGTTTTATCAATCAACTAGCTAACTCGCGCAACTTCGTCTGCTTCACATTTATCATTAATGCTCCAGTCTTATTGGTCGTAGCGTGGTGTCATATAGCCTTAAGCCTTCCTCGATTAATGGGCTATCCAATACTAAAATAATTTTCAATTCGAACCAGTAGTTTCTGAGATTAGCGCGTTCAATCAAACAAACAAACTCTTCAGTTTTATAAAATTACAACTTCATCTGCGTCACAATTTTCATTACTGCTCCGCTCTTATTAGTCTTAGCGTGATGATATAGCCTATAACCTTCCTCGATAAATGGGCTATCTAAAACTGAAATAATTTTTCAAATCGGACCAGTAGGTTCTGAGATTAGCGCGTTCAAGCAAACAAACAAACAAACTCTTCATTAGTATAGATACTTGCTAGCGACTGTAGTTAAAAAAATGTATGAAAACTTAAAAAAACAGGTTTCTTATTTATTTGTTTAGTTGTTAACTAAAGTTTTACTTACGACTTGCTTGCTTGTTAGTTAACAAATAAAATAGAAACTTGTGTTTTTTTAGTTTTCATACATTTTTTTAACTACAGTTGCTAGCGAGTATAGATTGATAAAACTCATGGTAGACGTACTGAACCATTTGTGTTTTATAAATTTTACGAAACAGCAAATTAAATCAAATAACTTACGTAATATAACAAATGACGAACAGAAAAGATAGCAGTACGGTATGCTTCAACAATGGGGGCTTCATTATCGGAACCACCTGAGACGCTATGGATCCCCAGAATCCTTTGCTGTACGAAGATGACTGGTCTTCATCTAATTCAAGTGCATCGACCTGAAAACCGAATTGTTATTAGCGTTAAAAAAATAAAGCGGGCTTCCATACAATAAACGGTTTATGATACGGAACGCTTCGTGTGCGAGTCTGGGTTTTTAAAGAACATTATTTTTTAAGTTTTACTTAAAAAGTAATCATAAATTTCACTGCCTCCGTGGTCGAGTGGTTTAGGCGTTTGCCTTGTGACCCGGTGATCGTGGGTTCGATTCCCACGGGAAGCATACTTTGTAAAGTTGTTTCCAGTTTGGCTAGGACATTGCAGGTTTAAATCACGTGATTGTCTGATAAAAAGATGATTCCATGCTTCGGAAGGCACGTATAAGCCGGTGGTTCCGGCCGACAAATGGCGGTCGACAAATAAACCATGTCAGAGGCCCTTGAGGCGGTTTAGAAACTCTGACACTAGGGTGTGGGGTCGTTAGACCTTACTGCCGACACGATAACAAGAAGAGACTTGGAAAAACCTAGTCTCCTTTTGAAGGATTAGTAAAGAACATCTTCGTACTGACCTTGTAACTATCAGAACTGTTCCCAGTATTCATAACATACATCGACTTCAGGACCTCCAGAGCATCCTCATCCCTGCCCACACTGACCAGGTACTTGGGACTTTCGTTAGCAAAGTAGCAACCAATAGCGCTGACGGCACACGGAACCGCAAAGATCAGGTCCAGGACTCGCCAGGAGTTGAAGTAGATATCCAGGAATGGTATGTAGTAGGAGAATGTTAGTGGCAAGACTGGTATCGCTACAACTGAAATAAAAAGGTGATGTTTAGATGGTAAAGAAAGAAAAATAGTTTTTTCCTACCAAACATGCATACGCGCTGCGTAACATTTCATTATAATAAAATTATACATATAAAGTGACAATAAGTTAAAACTTTGCAACTAGATAGCGTTGTACCGTGTTAATAAGAAAAAAAACAAAACTAAAACAAAATGGAAGAAAATCAAGTGCGAGAAAAACTCGCCCACCGAGGGTTCCGTACAAATTTGTAGGTAAATATTACTTTAAATTAAGAATATATTTTTTATGATTTAATTACAAATGTACCTATACTTTTCAGATTGTAGTATCAGACGGTATTACTTGCCAAATTTCATAGTTCTAGGTCAACGGGAAATACAATACATTTTGATTCCCTTGAGAGTATCGAAATAGCTATATGTTTTTTGCTGCATAAACGGCCGTATCTATTTTTACGTTAACTTAGAACTTTGATCGTTCACAGCAAAGGACTGTAGACCTGAGTATATGGTTTAAATTTCAACTCCATACCTCCACACGTTCCCGAGATAAGGGTCTTAACAGACAGACGGACGGACAACAAAGTGATCTTGTAAGGGTTCCATTTTTTCGTTTTGAGATACGGAACCATAAAAAATAATGATTAAAAGCTAAAAATTAGAAAGAAAGAAAAAGAGTTTAACTAACTACTGGCCGTGTCAGGTAATTGGTGGCTTGGTAATTCAAATGATTTCATTTTATAGGTGAAATAGTCAGGAGAGGTCTAATTGCCATGGTTGAATTGTAATAAACACTAACTAATCAATTAACTCTAGCAGGCATATAAAATCCAAACATATTCAGGAATCTCACAGTATAATCTAACAGTTTAACAAAACTGCTTGACAAATGAAACTATAAGTGGAAAAGTTTTTTTCACGGCTGAAATCCACCAATTATCCACTCTTTTATCTTTATTTAAAATTTTCTGAGAGGAACAGCACGAATGCAGTCCCTCACTTCCAAAAATTAAACATCTACTCTTTAGCATATCCATCCAGTCACGTTAGCTCAACCGCAGTGCAATAGTTGGCCTCGCGCAAGGGGACCGGCTTCGTCATCACGGTATCCCCTTGAAACGGTTGGTATAAGTTTGCTATACCGCGTGAGGGTCGTTCAACGCCGGAGAATCTTAACACCGCGATTCAGGAAATGGCTCAAACGGTACAACGCCATCCATAGTTACAAAGTTTGAACTAAATTCACCCCTCGTAGAGTCCGCAGACCTGTCCATTACAGCAAGCGGAGCGAGGCAGCGGGCAAAGAGACAAACACCTTTATACGCTCTGAGGGGTGAGTAACAATAAGTTAAAACTTTGAAACTAGATGGCGTTGTACTGTGTTAATCTACACTTCTACACTAATATTATAAAGAGGAAAGATTTGTTTGTTTGTTTGTTTGAATTGAATAGGCTCCGAAACTACTGGACCGATTTGAAAAATTCTTTTAGCATTGGATAGCTTCATTATCAGGGAGTAACATA
Organism: Lacanobia wlatinum; assembly: GCA_947578705.1. Classification (NCBI taxonomy): domain Eukaryota; kingdom Metazoa; phylum Arthropoda; class Insecta; order Lepidoptera; family Noctuidae; genus Lacanobia; species Lacanobia wlatinum. Next base: position 4,816,216 of record OX388035.1, read on the forward strand.
GGCTATATATTATCCCCGTACTCCCACGGGAACGGGAGCTACGCGGGTGAAACCGCGTGACGTCCACTAGTAAGTTATAATTTTGTAACTACATAGATGGCGTAGAACTCCGAATTTAGCAAAAAAAAATATAATACTACAGTGCTAAAGAAATCTTCTTTAGATAGGCAAGTAATCTTTTACAGATTAATCTTTAAAATCTGGTAATGAAATTTTATAATCTGTTGTCTCAAAATTTGAGGATTTCTTACTTGCCATAACTCCAATAGACACCAAGTAAGCACTTGTGGTCAGCAAGACCAGGGTACTTCTCTTAGCAGACGGCGTGCATTCACTCAGCAAAGTCACAGACAACGCCATGGAGCCAGACACACTGGAACAAAGATATATTACGTAGTTTAAAAGCAGCTGTAAAGAATATCTCTTAGGTAAATATTTTGTTATCATAATCAAAATATTCTGTTACCATACTTTTTTGTAGGTTTATTTTTGACTCGAGAACTATGTAAATATCTTTACGTAGTATAAAACAATGTCGCTTTTTCTGTTTGTACGCTTATATACTTTAAATTGCGCAACTGATTTTAATGCGGTTTTCATCAATACACTAAGTGATTTAAGGCTGCTCCCTCGAAAAAAGCCTAAAAATAGCGTGCAGATGAAGCAGCTTTTCGTCGGCACTAACAGAGAAATTACATCTGAAAAAATAGTAAGTAATCTACATGATATGATACGTAATTTGGTTTAGCCAGAATTTATCTATCGGTATCATATAATAAGAGAAAAAACCACGAAATCACCTCCAAATCGTTGAGATGAAACCATTTTATATTTATTTTATTCTTTTCGTATTTTCTTTTTCATTTTAGTATCAAAAGAAAATAAAAAATAAATTTACTGCTTTACAATACAAACGAAAATGATTTGGTTTTGTTACTTTTTAAAAACATGTATTATTTTTATTATAAAAAATTAAAAATGCTGGAAACGGATCGGCGCGTAGAGGAGTAGTTAGCTCCGTTAATATGCACAAGGTCAAGCAAAATGGCAGGCAATGGCATAGTCAATGCCATGTATACAAGCCTTAAGAGGAAGGTTTATCCTTCCCGAAATTTCTACGGGAACGGGAAAAATGGGATATGCGCGTACGAAATCACGGACAATAGCTAGTAAAACATAAATTACACAAACTATTTCACCTCAAGAATTCTCATGATCATTCCTCTGTAATTACTTATTTTGTGTTTATTTAAAGACATCCGTTAAATTTTGTATAAATCATTTACATACAATGTGTAACAGAATAAACACAATTATACATCTTAAGGAGTCATGGTCACAAAATTTTACGTATTTGTTTTTTGGGTACAAACACACTATCGTAATCGGTAATGACAGGCTCTTCGAGTCGAAGCTCCAAAGTCTTGAGCATCGACGCCGAGTTGCTGGCCTGTCGGTTTTCTATCGCTTGCATTTTGGGGAGTGTGCGACGGAATTGCATGATTTAATTCCGCCAAGCCCGTTCCATCATCGGACCACAAGACGAACGGCGATGCGCCACCGGTACATGGTGGACATCCCACCGACACGCACTAAACGTTTTGGGAACACATTCATAGTGCGTACAGCTAAGGAGCGGAATTCCCTGCCGGAGTCTGTGTTTCTTGATAGCTACAACCTGGGAGTCTTTAAGACAAGAGTGAATAGGTTGCTTCTAGGCAAACGTGCTCCATCTTCGACCGCATCATCGCTTACCATCAGGTGAGATTGTGGTCAAACGTATGCCTATATATAGTAAAAAAAAAACTATATTGGCCAAAGGTCTCTCCCAAAAGTTTTGCCTGTTTTCCCACTTTAATAAAACAAATTATCCCTAAAAACCAAGAACCCTAATCTCTTCAAAGTTAGAGTGAACAGGCTCCTTCTGGGTAAGCTCGCTCCATCGTAGACTTTGTCTCTGTCATCTCTGAACTAGACTAGTCTAGAGGAAACCCATCACAAATAAAAAAAGACACAGTGTGCACAGGATACTCACCAGGCCGACGAGAGTAGTTTGAGCAAGCTCAACACAATCCAGTTGGGGGAGAAGGCGGCCGTGGTGCCAGCCACGTAGCTGATGGTCATGGAGATGATGAGGATCTTCCGCCGCCCCCTCGTGTCCGCGAGGTAGCCCCAGATGTGGGATGATGTTATTATCCCTGGATAAATCAAATGGATATCAGTAAACGTGGCTGGTTACACAAATGAAGTAATTTCCGAAATCTGCAAGTGTTCTTAAGAGCCCTATCACAGAATTGCGTTTGCACTCACAAAACTGCTGACTCATCGCATTATGTAGAAATTAGGCAGTTGCAATTAGTTTATTTTAGAGTTTGTTATATCTAGTGTTCAATTTTCATTTCTTCTGAACTATGTTACCCAGTTACTGGGTTGTGGAGATCAGACAGGCAGGTGCTGCACGTGAAATACTGGTATTCAGCTGTACCCAGTTAGACTGTCGTATGGTATTCTATTATGGGGGAATGCTGCCGAAATCCAGACAATTTTTGTTTTGCAGAAAAGAGCTATTCGTTCAATTTATAAATTAAGTCCTAGATACTCCCTCAGAGATAAATTTAAAGATATAAATATAATGACTGTCCCTTCTCAGTTTATTTATGAAAATATTTTGTATGCCCATAAAAATATTAAAATGTTTAAAAAATACAGTGATATACATAATGTTAATACTAGGAATAAACATAAATTTGTTGTTCCTGTAACCAGGCTTAAAAAAATAGGGGGCTCATTTAGATGCCAATGTATACGCTTTTATAATAAACTTCCAAGTCACATTCAAGATCTAAGCATAAATAAATTCAAAGCATTTGTAAAGCGTAAACTTTGCCAGAAGGCTTTTTACACCATAAAAGATTATCTTGAAGACAAAAAGGCTTGGGATTGAGCTGTTCCAATGAAATACACTTGCACAGTCTCTGTTTTTATTATTATTGTCAATGTATATTTATTTGCTTGGTTTATACATTGACATTTTTTTTTTTTTTTTATCAATTTTTTAGTTTTACTTTTGACATTTTCTTTTATTATACACAATTTGACTTTTGTACAATTTTTTTTATATCCAATTTGACATTTTTCTTTTTATTATATACAATTTGACATTTTAATTTAATTTTTCATATACAATTTGACATTAAATTTATCATTATTTTTATTATGAATGGGGACTATGTGGATTATTTTTTATTTCATTGAGTAACTTTAATGTTTGTCTGGCAGTTTGAGTGCTTTGTACGGCCTACACAAATGTCCTTTCTTTGGTATTGTTCGTCGAGTTGTTGAGCTCCTATGTGGATCTGAGTTGAGCTACACGACTACTGACAAAGGCTTGCACTGACTGGACAGGTTCACTCAAATCTGTGTGGTTCTTTCTTCTACAGACCATCTCAGACACTAATCTGCATGGTTCTTAAAAAATGATGTATTGTAAGTGTGAGGACTATGTAGGTCGTTATTTTAAGGATTGATTTCATGACTGTCTGGCAGTTTGAGTATATTATGCGGCTTACCCAAATGTCCTTACTTTGGTATTGTTCGTCGGTTCGTTGAGCTCCTCAAAGTTTTGAGTTGAGCTGCACGATTACTGACAAAGGCTTGCACTGTCTGGACAAGCCCACTCAAACCTGCGTGGTGCTTTCCTCAAAAGGCCACCTCAGACCTTAACCTACATGTTTTTCATATGTTATTGGCAATTGTATGGACTTCAAAAGAGACTGTGACCTCTGAGTTTGTTTCGGTGTTTCTTCTCAGGGTAGTCAGCTAGGAAACATCCGGCCTCATCTAGATAAATATGTCAAAAAAAAATTGACGTGTAAAAGAGTTACTTGTAACCTATTTGCAAAATAAATATCATTTATCATTTATCATTTATCATTTACTGGAAGCCGACCATAAGATAGTTGGGAAGGTTAAGCAGATTGATTGATTCCTAAAGACAAATAGGGAGCATGCAATATTTCCATTTTTGCCTTAATTTTTTAGAACTCCGTCTAAAATAGAACACCACATAAATAACACAATTTATTGCCAAAATTGCGTTTTTAAACCGACGGTTTAAATTTTCGTGCGAAAACGGACGATGACGTCAGTTCTGTCTGCCACTGGTCCTAACTGTCCTAACTCAAAAACATAAGGTTGCCTTTTCGTTGTCATAACAGCAATGACGTCAATAAACGCTGATTGCTGTTTTTAGATACGTTCCGTTTCACGTTACTTTGATTCATTATTTTTGTTTAAATCGATATTAATTAAAATAAAGATGTTGCAATGGCCTTTATTTTATACTTTTTTATCATACTATTAACAAAATTCTCATAAATTCTTTATTTGCATCTTTCCCTATTGGGAATTTTACAACTGACCTGGGCCTGCAGTCTCGGCGTAGATAACGATCGCGTAGCGACCGAATTTGGTCGTTAAGTCCGAAGGCCGCCCGACCGAATTCGGTAAAGTGGGTGACTTTACCGAATATCATACAAGTCAATCTCGAACGCAATCCACGGTCAAAATCAATGGTATGATCCGTGGATCGCGTTCGAAATTTACTGTGTACGGTATTCAAGTTCAAGCAAACAAACAAACTCTTCAGCTTTATATATAGAGTATAGACAATTCATGGAAAATTGTGTGTAGAATATTAATATAGAAGTGAGTAAAGACATAATTTTAATGGCTCGTCTCTCACGCTTCGGGACTTTTACTATATTCATCCGGACACCTCAAAGAAAAACTGTACCAATTTTCAAAAGTACACGAATTATTCCGTCTGGTCGACGATTTTTCAGCTAATTTTCTTGTTAGGTACAAGAAAATTAGCTCGAAGATCGTCGACCAACGTGCATAGTAAAAGTCGAAATAAATGGTTACTTAAACTATTGTTTTTATTCCGTTGAAGTAGCCGTTAATTAAAGTTACGAGTATAACAGCACACCTGCAGAGAGAACAACTTTGTTTGCAAAACGCATAATATTTCCAGCCTACTACTAAGTTGACATTGTGCACCCTGAACGAAATTAAGTTGGGAGGATTGTTTACTTATTAATTTTTAAAGCTTTCTATTTTTAAAGCAATGAGACATTGGTCAAAATGCATCCCATCATTTATTTTGGCATTCCATTCATCTGCGATGATTAATATTTTTCAGATGAACGATCTTAACTTTAAAATTATGATCACTACCCGACTACCCCAGATGGAGGGTAATGTAAACAGGTCAATGCGGCGCGGATTAATGGAGGATTAAGAGGAGATGCTGGCGGCGTGATTTTGTATGTAAAAGTCATAATTCGAGGTTTGGCTCTTGACTGTTTTCTCCTCCAATATTCGACCGATTTAAGTGATATTTCAAAAACCGAATAAGAAGGATATATACTGTGTCGCTTTGTTTTCTTTTTTGATGATTTATTAACCGTATAAGCACTAGAACTCTCCCAAAATGCTCATTATTGTCCGATAAATCGCTGTCAACAGAGCCCTAGTGTACAAATTTGGCTACTATTAATGAAAAAAAGAAAATGTAGGGACACAGTGTACACCCTTTTTATTCAGTTTGTGAAATATCTCTTACTAGCTTCTGCCAGCGGCTTTGCCCGCTTGGTCCCTAGGGAACATACTCCCGGGATAAAAAGTAGCCTATGTCCTTTCTCAGGCTCTAGACTATCTCTGTGCCAAATTTCATTTAAATCGGTTCAGTAGTCTTGGTGTGAAAGCGCGACAGACAGGGAGACAGACAGACAGAGTTACTTACGCATTTATAATATTATTTAGTAAGGAAGTAAGGCATCGTTCACACCAAACGTATTGTCCGCCGCCGACTGTGAATTAATTCGACTATACGTAATAGCGTATAATCGGTTCGGTGTGAACAAGAAGTTCAATATATATGGAAAAGCGATAAACTGCGTAACGCGTGCTCACAGTCAGCGGCCGACAATACGTTTTGTCTGAACAATCCCTAAGGATATCGGTCCAATATTGGAGGAGAAAACAGTCGAGAGCCATACCACGAATTATGACTTTTACATACAAAGTCTCGCCGCCAGCATTTTCTCTTAAGGGAGGCTGGAACGACGACGATGATGATTATTATGATTAGCAGTAATCCACTAACCAATCAAAGGCACACACGCGACCAGGCCCTGTTGGGTGCTGGTGGTGTTCAGCTCGCACACGCTGGCTGGCACCAGGTAGGACACGGAGAAGATCTCGAAGGTCATGCCAACGATGATGCTGCAACACAGGATGAACATGCCCACATTGTAGCGGCTGTAACCTGCAAAGAAAATTATAAATTTTACTAGGTACCTACTATTTTAAACGTAAAAGATTGGATGTATGGATGTTTTTACCCATTCACGGGTGAACGGATCTAAATAAATAAATTCTTTATTGTCGCCAGTTAATACATTCATCTTATTAATCTAACATAAATGCATCGTATTAGTGTATTGCACAAACGGTACTGCTACTGATTCCCAAACTAAGCTTGAGCTTGTATTTTGGAAAACAGTGTTCAGCCGCAGGAGGATTCACATAGTAAAATACGAATACAATGGATTGAATGTCGCTGCAGTAGACTTTCAATATTTTTAAGATAACTTTCTATCGATATATGTATTTCTTATTCTATAATCTAATTTTAATTTTACATTTTAATTTCATTTAAGTTTAACAGATGTATGTGGTATGTGTATGTGTGTGTGCGTGTTTGTGTGTATGACCTCGTACTGTCTCCTTGCAAAGGATGTCTTACACGGAACACCAGGGCAGACAGTCATATTGCTGCATCTGTATGAAAGGACATGGTAAAAAGTGGCCTATGAATCAACACGTATGAAAGAAACTTTTACCCCCTTAAATTGACAGAGTGTAGCCGGCTGGACATTAATAAAAAATAAATTTGTAAGCTACTATACTGATTGTACCAACAATGTTTTTCTTCTTGTAACTCCACTGTCGGGTCAGCAACTGGTAGAAAAATAAATTAGATGCCTGGTAACATCAAAATATGTCAAAAATCAAAATTATGTCAAAGCAACGGTCGGTTAATGCGGCACAGGTGAGTTTTTGAATATTTTTTAATACATGGAAACATTTTTATGGGTTCGCTATACATTAAATATTATTTCAAAGTGACGGTTTATTATATGGTGCCAAATAATAACCCAGTACTGTGACAATAACGTTGTAAGTTGCACTCAAAATTAGTGGTCCAGTATACTTCACACTGCCAATTGCTCACAATGCTATCATTGTTTTTGTTTGGGAAGCGGGTTGGACAATGCCAACTAATTAGTATTTTGGTTTTGTATGGGTTGCATGTATCAAATGAGCTTTTTCCTTTTGTTTTAGCGATTGATACGCTCCCGCACGAATAGGCTAGTTGCTTTGATACCGCCTGAACATGCATGTTCCGATTCCAGTGACGCTTCATCTACCGAAGAACTTAAAATTACAAATAAAATTTCGAACAACCTTGATTCTTCGGATGAAAGCAGCTTGATATCAGTAGATTCGGCCTTGGAGGCACTGAATAGTTTAGAATCTTCCGAAGATGAAATTACAGATAACAATGCAATTAATTTACCACTTACACCAATATTACAAAATGTTTTTCCGTCTCAAAACGAACCAAATTATGATGTCATCCCTTCTATAAGTTCCTTACCATCACTTGGTTCAGTGCAAACTGACCAACCGACCATTGACACATTTTCCACCCGAAAACGTAAAAAAGCGCAGAAAAGGAAAGTAGTTTCAAAAAAAGTTAAAACATCTAAGAAGTTTGTTCTGAGTTACAAGTGGAAGAAGGAATTATTTTTTCATCGGGCTGAAATTGATGAAAATACGCCGCTGATGCCGAGTGAAGATGATCAGCAACCTCTTTCGTTATTCTATCGTTTTCTTTCACCGAATATAATAAAAGATATAGTAGATCAATCAAATCTGTACTCTGTTCAGGTAAAAGAAAGATCCATACAACTTACTCATGAAGAGTTTCTAACGTTTCTTGCCATACAAATTTTAATGGGTGTTATACATATGCCTAGCTACACTGATTATTGGAGCCGCAGGCTTAGATTTATAAATATTGCCGATCTCATGCCACTAAAGCGATACCAAACAATTAGACGTTACATACATTTTACCGACAATAATTTAGACGACGGTGATAGGTATTTCAAAGTTCGGCCAGTAGTGGAAAAAATTAGGCAAAACTGTCTGAAGATGTACGAGGAACCAAATTTCAGTATAGATGAGATGATGATTCCCTATAAAGGTATCAAAGCGGGAAACAGAAGACAGTACATACAAAATAAACCAAAAAAGTGGGGTTTTAAAAACTTTGTTCGCGCGGGAGCTTCAGGCTTAATCTATGATTTTATTTTATATGGAGGGGAGGATACATTTAGAAATTATACTTTCACACAGGATGAGATTTCTATAGGTTTGTGAGGGCTAGTTGTTCTTGCTTTGTGTAAAACGATTCGCCAGAAACCTGCAAATGTATATTGTGATAACTTTTTTACGTCACCTGAGCTCGTATATATGTTGCGTGAAAACTACGGAATATTTTGCACTGGTACTATAAGAGGAAACCGGCTAAGAGGTTGTGAGAGTGTACTGCCTTCTGATAAAGACCTTAAAAAGAAACCACGAGGCAGTTTCGCGCAAGGAGTTTGTAACCAAAATAAACTGGCAGTGGTTAAGTGGTTAGACAATAAATGTGTTACCCTTATCAGTTCCTGTGTCGATGCTCACCCCGCGGATAAAATAAAACGTTATAGCAAAGAACATAAGGCAAGAGTTGATGTCGACTGCCCAAAGATAGTCAAAAACTATAATAAAAATATGGGTGGGGTCGACTTGGCTGACATGCTAATATCCCTTTACAAGATTCCTCTAAAAACACGAAGATGGTATCTTTCTATTTTTGCCCAGTTGATTGATATAAGCATCAATAATGCATGGCTTTTGTATCGACAAAGTAAAGATAAGGATAAGTCGTTGAAAGAGTTCAGGTTGGATATATTTGAAAGTCTTGTGAAAAAAGGAAAACCAGTCAAAGAACAGAGTGATGTTACGGGAGATATAAAAGAAGATAGAAAAATTAGGAAACCTGTGGTAGCAAGACCGATTGAAGATATACGCTATGATCAAGTAGGTCATTTTCCCGATTCGTGTAGCTATGGGAGATGCCGTTACTGTAAGGATGGTAAAACAAACGTTGTATGTATTAAATGTAACCAAAGACTATGTTTTGTCGCAGGAAAAAGAAATTTTTTTTTGAATTTTCATCAAAAATAAACATAATTAACACTTAAAATATTTTTTAATTTATCTCCCCATTATTAAATTTATTTTAGTAAACTTGGCACTGTCCAGTATATTGCACATACATTCCAGCCTGTTGATCGCTATGTATTTGGTAATGTCCAGTATACTTCACATATAATTTTCAGAAAACTGAAAGACTTAGATTTTTATTTCAATTTTTTACCATGTCTATGAAGTACTAGAAATTGACTCATGGTGTCAAATATTCTATTTTATTATTTTGATTGTTCTGCCAATTAAGGGGTTAAATCCTAGTTGTTTTTTATAATTTTCATAATTATTCGAATAGAACGGACACATTATAATTACGAAAACTATTAAAAAGTAGGTAATTCTTTTCGGTTTATTCCCCGGCGCCATTATTTTTAAATTGAAACAAAGCACTCTCAGCGCTTGATCTATGAGTAAGATTTTGGTTACAAGAGAATAAAGCGATTAAAGCGCTGTGTTACACGAGCAACATCGACACTGACAGTCGATGAATTGTTAGATCTTGGCAATTTGTGGATAACACTTTTAGGCTACTTTTTCTGCTATACAACGTTGCTATAGATGCGTTTGATATCCACCGATCATATTCATCGGTCCACATAGCGTAGCACTGGTGGAAACTGATTCAACTAAGCTACGTTTTTTTATATGGTAGGATGGTCGCAAGGTGTGTAGCTATGTGCATAGCAGTGCGTGACTTCCCTATTGTCGATACATCGCAAATCTCGAGCTGCGCATCTTCCGCGCACAGCTACATAGCTTGTTGCATAGTTTCGTAGCTTAGCTTTTACATTCTCGCAGCATAGCTGCAAAGCACATCTCTGGTGGAAAAGCACCCTCAGACTGATATCCCAGAGCTGCCAGACCTCTCTTATTTTCTCACTAACAAAATATATGGGATATAAGCTATTTTTGATTTATTTTGATCCGGTGAGTATTTAAATTCCCTTGCTAACATTTCAGACATTCACGCAGACAAAGCCGCTGGCAATAGCTAGACAATCATTTGAAATGCATGATAGTTTAGTTTTTAAGAATAAGCTGACATGCAGTATTATTTTATATATCCCGCTTGCCGCCGCTGAGTTTTTTTTTATTTTATTTGTGATGGATTGGCTCTTGACTCTAGTCTAGGTCAGAGATGACAAAGACAAAGTCTAAGATAGAGCGAGCTTACCTAGAAGGAGCCTGTTCACTCTAACTTTGAAGAAATTAGGGTTGTAAGCGTTTGGAAACACAGACGCAGGCAGGGAATTCCACTCCATTGCTGTGCGCTTTATAAAAGACGTTTGGAAACGCTTAGTGCGAATTGGTGGAATAGCAACAAGGTAGGGATGGTAAGATGCAGTGCGTCTGAATGTCCGATGGTAGAAGGGGGCCGGTGGGATGAGGTCGTGGAGTTCTTGGGCACACTCACCGAAGTACAATCTGTAGAAGACCGACAAGCAGGCAACCTTACGGCCATGAGCCAAGCTATGTTGCTTGGCATCTACCAGTTTTACGTCATGGCCAAAATGAGGTCAGCAGAGAACCATTTATTTCGTTACTACTACCAACTTAATAATTACCTTCATGGTGTCAATTACAATAGTCTTGTCAAAAACTTTAAAGAATTCAATGGTTGCAAACAGCCAAGCGGTAATTGAATTTAAGTTGATATAATTTCAAAAAGTTTTTCATTTTCGCTTTTTATGTTCGGAAAACCTATCAAAGTATAGTATGTTATGTGAAATTGTGACTTTCTAATTTTAAACCGTTTAATTTTCTTTGAAAATATAGTATTCTTTAACCATTTTCAGAAAGTATTTATAAGAAGAAAAAAAAAACAATTTAACAATATTAATGATTTTCAACATTTGAATTTTTAACTCACCTGTCATATCAAGTGCCTCTTCGAACGGCACTCTATTACTTTTAACCATCATTTTTATACGTTATTTTACTTACACTTTATTATTAATAAAAAGTTACAATTAATTAAAGATTCAATATTTATGTCCTTTTCTCAATAAAACCTGCCGAAAACTGCGATGAGTACTGTCACCGACGCATTTTATAACAAAACATATTGTCAAGCGGTTTTTTCTCAATCGCCTTTGGTTCCGTGCTTATCAGTTATCTAATACACATTTCATATACTCTGCAAAATAATTTTTTATTAGTGAAGTTGCCAAAATTCGTGATCTAGTGCTAATTTTTTTAACCGACTTCAAAAAGGAGGAGGTTCTATTTTCAACTATATGTACTTTTTTATGTTGAATCGCGTTATCGTAAACGTTCGTCTATGTCAAATGGTGTGAAAAAAAAAACAAAAATAACAGTTAATTTCACCAGACGGCGCGAGAAATTGAATATTAATTATGATATCTATAATCTATACTAATATATTAAGATGAATATGAAGAGTTTGTTTGTTTGCTTGAACGCGCTATACTCAGAAACTACTGGTCCGATTTGAAAAATTATTTCAGTGTTAGATAGCCCATTTATCGAGGAAGGCTAAAGGCTATATATCATCACGCTAAGACTAATAAGAGCGGAGCAGACGAAGTTGCGTGGGTCAACCAGTCTGTAATAAATATATTCATTTCAATCATAGGTTATGGTCGGTTTCATGTCCTCATTCTTCAAGTCTTTTAGTCAAAAAGTAGCTAGTAGATTCTAGCTCATCGTAATAAAATTCAACTTATATAAATGTCCAACCGCCAGCGATCGTAAGCAATTATTATTAGGCTCACTACCTGCTGAGTAGTGCTTCTGGGCGGAGCTAGGCTAACTAACTTAGCCAGGAGCCCTACGCACAACGGACCGATTGGGAGTCTAAGTGCGGAAAATTGAGTCCCTACTCGACTCATTTTCGTCTAGCCCCACTGCAGTGGGGCGAGAGAGACCATTGGGCCCCCTTCTCCCTTTTTAAAACACTTATGTTAGTAAACTGAGAGTAATCCTTTCCTTCAAGTCAAAGTCGTACTACCATCTTCATCTGGATCTGAAGTTGTCGTCTAGCGTTCTACGACTTCCAATCAGTGTTACTCAATCTACTACAATTTAATCATGAAATTCTTAATGATGGCTGTGTAAGATAAAAAATACGGTACCCTAATACATAAGATGCTGTTATCATTTGATAGTCATGTTTCATCGTAGAGTAGCGTGTAACAGCTTGTAAATAAAATGTACTGTAATCGGTAGTTTTTCTAGTCATCCTTTATTTGTTATCAAATAAAATATTACATCATGGTTATAAGCAGATAATTCCTTTTTCAAAATAAAATCATTTATTCATTTATTTTACAGGAGATGATGAAGTAACGAACTCTGTGGAACGCAGAGCTAAGAGGCTCATTGGTAACGTAAAACTGGTGGATGCCAAGCTACACAGCTTGGCTCATCGCCGTAAGGTTGCCTGCTTGTCGGTCTTCTACAGATTGTACTTCGGTGAGTGTGCCCAAGAATGCCACGACCTCATCCCACCGGTCTTCTTCTACCATCGGACATCTAGGCGCACTGCGAGTTACCATCCCTACCTTGTTGCTATTCCAACTCGCACTAAGCATTTCCAAACATCTTTTATAATGCGCACAGCAAAGAAGTGGAACTCTCTGCCTGCGTCTGTGTTTTCGAACGCATACAACCCTAATCTCTTCAAAGTTAGAGTGATCAGGCTTCTTCTGGGTTAGCTCACTCCATCGTCGAATTTGTCTCTGTCATCTCTGACCTAGACTAGAGCATACCCAATTACCCATCTCAAATAAAGAATCAAAGACGATCCCCGACCACTTCATACACATTGGACAAAGAAGCAGAAATAGCGCATTAACCTTTCAAGCAACAAGATTATTCAAGAGTCATCCTCTCAATAATATACTTAGCATCCAATTTGTGTTAATGCCTGGATAAGGCAAGATGCATCACTGCAGACAAGAAAATCCTTTCTTGTCTGCAGCGATGCATCTTATCTAGTGTCAGAATTTGGTGAAAACTGGTTTTGGGCAGTTTCAGATTGCCCCTTGAATTTAGAGTATTCCGAGTATATCTTGCTGTCATGTCAGCACTAGTGGTGGATTATCGCGAGGGTGGAAGGGGCGACCGCCTTGTGCCTCTGATCCTGGGGGTCTTCCTAACGCCTCCAAGCTGAATTCATCAAATCCTAAACAAGACTTTAACACGCTTAGTGCCTATCTCAGAGGTGGTTTGAAGTTGGGAGGTCCCATAAAAATATCCCTTAAAGAAGTATGCATGCAGTAAGCATACAAATATCCCATCCCTTAAAGATATAATAAGAATAAGTAAGTACAGTCTGAACCGGTAATTTACATTTCTAGTATTGTTTCAATCTTGGTGTACATGATTATGATATTCATCGAGAATTGAACGTCGCTGACAAGAAGTCGGTAGGAAGCGATGGTTCTTCTTTTTGTGTTCGAATCAGGAATGATGATATCTGCAAGAGAACCAAGGCTACCAACATATCCCGAAGGATCACCAAACTGAAGTGGCAGTGGGCAGGCACATTGCTCACAGAACAGATGGTCGATGGGGCCGAAAAGTTCTTGAGTGGCGACCGCGTACCGAAAGAGACGCAGCTTTGGAAGGCCTCCCACAAGGTGGAATGATGACCTGGTGAGGGTCGCGGGTAGCCGATGGATGCGAGACGCACAGGACCGGTTGTTGTGGCGACACTTGGGGCAGGCCTATGTCCAGCAGTAGACGTCTTTCGACTGATATGATAATGATGATGATGATACATGAACATGCTGAAACAGTCCCTACTTCCGTGTCATATTGTAGACAAGAAAGAGTTAAGTCAGATCAATCAATAGTCTATATTCCTTATCTACAGTGTAGATAGAAGCGTGATCTCGCCACTTTTTCGAGTCTAGACAGTGTTGTGCAATATTGCAGCGTCATTTATTCAGTTCCCATTCCAGTGCAAGACATTTCCTCCTAAAGAGAAGACACTAGCATTAATGAAATAAAGGAGAAATAAAGGAGTACTCGTATATGTGCAACAACAAATTGAAAAACATAGATTTTCCTGAGGACTTTGAGCTATGTGCTGATAATTTTTGTAATGATCCCAATCATAGGTTATTGTTGGATTCGATGTATAAAGACATAGTATCTATATTAAGTGAATCAGCTAGTGTAAACCGAATGTCTAAAGTCGTTATTAATAAAAAGAAGGTTATAAAAGGCTGGAACAAGCATGTCAAAGATTTTCATACTCGAGCAAGGTCTAAGTTTAAATTGTGGGTTTGGTATGGGGAACCCAGTAGTGGGCCTATCTATGAGGACATGATATTAAGTCGTAAAGTATTTAAATCAAAATTGAGATGGGTCATTAAGAACCAAGAAAAAATTGCAATGGATATATTGGCCTCGTTCCATTATAAGAAATGTTTCTCGACTTTCTGGAAAGGTACTAAAAAGCTCAATGTCTCTCCAAGCTTACCATTTAGCGTGGAGGGTGAGAGTGACCACACTGAGATAGCTAATATATTTAAAGAGCAGTTTATTGTGAGCTCACCTCTTGAATCTGTGGGAAGGGTGAATGATGCTGAGTCCTATCAGTCAGGAACACCCTTTATGTTTACGTGTACAGAAATAAAAGCAGTCATTAAATGTATGAAGCGGGGAAAGTCTCCTGGGCATGATGAGCTCAGCATTGAGCATCTTCAAAATGCCGGTGTGCACTTGCCAAGAGTATTAACCATGTTTTTAAATCTTTGTGTGGGCCATTCTTACCTTCCACAGGAGATGCTTGATACGTTAGTTGTACCTATTGTAAAAAATCGGACGGAAGACACAGCTGACAAAGGGAACTATAGGCCAATTTCATTGGCAACTGTAATAGCCAAAGTGTTTGACAGTGTGCTTGACGCGCACCTGAGTAACTTTACAAAACTACACGACACACAGTTCGGTTTTCGTGCGGGGCTATCTACAGAGAGTGCAATACTTGCGTTAAAGCACACTGTCAAATATTATACGGACAGGAAGACACCAGTGTATGCGTGTTTTCTAGACCTTTCCAAAGCGTTCGACCTAGTTTCATATAACGTGTTATGGGAGAAGCTTCGGAGGGCGGGAGTTCCGGCTGCATTGGTGTCAATATTATCTATCTGGTATGAAAAGCAGAGGAACTTTGTAAAATGGTCCAATGCATTATCAGAACCATATAAACTGAAATGTGGTGTGAGACAAGGGGGTCTGACTTCCCCGAGAATCTTTAATATTTATGTAAACAACTTGCTTATTGAGCTCAGCAGCACTCATGTCGGTTGCCATGTAGACGGAGTTAGTTTAAATAATTTAAGTTACGCAGACGATATGGTGCTGCTGAGCCCCACAATCAGGGGAATCAGAAAGTTACTCACTATATGTGAAAAATACTCTGAACAGCATGGGCTAAAGTATAACCCCACGAAAAGTGAGTTATTGGTTTTTAAGGGAAAAATAAAAGTCCCTCAAATGTCCCACCCGTAGAACTGAACGGGTTACCTTTGGACAGGGTGTCACAATTTAAATATCTGGGCCATATTGTGACAGAAGATTTAAAAGATGACCTAGATATGGAAAGGGAGCGCAGGGCGCTGGCTGTGAGGGGAAACATGTTGGCACGCAGGTTTGCTGGTTGTTCAGCACCGGTTAAAATAACACTTTTTAAGGCGTTTTGTCAAATATTTTACACCAGCAGTCTGTGGGCTAATCATACCCAAAAAGCAGACAGCGCACTGCGCATTCAATATAATAACGCCTTCAGGGCGCTGTTGAGGCTTCCACCTTAGTGTAGTGCGTCAGGAATGTTCGCGGATGCGCACACTGACGATTATTTCGCGATCATGCGCAAAAAAGTGGCATCAGTGGTACGCAGATTGAGGGCAAGCACCAATAGCATTCTGAAGGTGTTTGCAGAAAGGCTAGAAGGGCCTACAATTGATAGATTTATCAAGCTGCATGTCAGACATGGGACTTGATAAATCTTCCTATAATCTTGGCTTTATTTTGTGCTGTATGTGTGTATTAATTAATTTTTGTACTCGTGTTTTACTACTAACATAGTTTTTTAAGTTTGTACTGATTACTAACACGCTATGGGCCGTCGACGCCTGATAATAAACGATTTTTATTTTTATTTATTATTTTATTAATCACCATAAACAAGCTGACCCGTGCAACTTCGTCTGCATCATATTTTCCATGAATGCTCCGCTCTTATTGGTCGTAGCGTGATGATATATAGCCTTCCTTGATAAACAGGCTATCCAACACAAAAATAATTTTTCAATTCGAACTAGTTGTTCTTGAGATTAGAGCGTTCAACCAAACAAACAAACTCTTCTGCTTATAATCTCGTATCACAGTGTTTGTTAGCGAACTCCTCCGAAATGGCTAGACTGATTTTTATGTTTTTTTTGTGCATATTTGGTAGCTCTGAAAATAGGTCGTAGGGTACTTTTTTTTTCTTATGTGGCAAAACAAAGTTTGCCAGGTCAGCTAGTATTAGTACAGATTTTTTAACCGACTTCCAAAAAAGACGGAGGTTTTTTTTATGTAAGTACACCGATTACTCCGAGGTTTCTGATCCGATTTCTGTGATTCTTTTTAGTTCGATGCAGTATACTTGCCATTTGGTCCCGTAAAAATTGAATTCAGTTAGGTTCAGTATTTTTTATTTTATGAGCATTTTTGCTTATTTCAGTTTCTGCGTAGACGAAGACGTCGTCCATATATCACCACTTAAAAGTGAAAAATAAAAAAATCTTTTTACAACAAAATATTACCGACATCCAAACAAAACACTACAAAGTATAAAATAACCTTAATTTCGGAAGTCGATGTTAAAAAACAAAGAAACAAAACCAAAAACACCGACTTCCGAAATTAAGGTTAGTTTATACTTTATATTGTTTTGTTTGGAAGGCGGTTATATTTTTTTGTAAAAAGTTTTTGGTTATTGCAGTTCAGTTTTTGAAGGTGGACAAGGCACTTTTTCCCTTAATTCTAGGGTTTATCCAAAGGATGAATACAAATTAATTACAATCTTATCTTGCACACAACGTGAAATAAAATAAACACAATATCTGAAATAGAGTCATTGTGCTCATAATTATGAACAACTGTTACTATGAGACTAACCTCGAAATCGCGAAATAAAAATGAGCTGTTCAGTACATTTTGTCGAAGTATGCGCACATAAATGTATGAGGCAGTCGATTTATTTATCTGCGATTTGGTTCCATAGTAAAAGATATTCCTAATGGTGAGTACAATGACAATAACCTCTTGTATTTCATTCTACATTGGGCCGGATTCGGCAACTCCACGTCTAAGCCGTTTAGATTTTTTATATGATCTTCTCACTGTGTTCATGTAGTCGAGAAGCTGGATTTCCTCGAAGTTTACTTGCTGTTCAAGTCTCTATTTGTTCTTCGGTTCAGATTAAGGTCATAATTTCGTATGAAACAAGAAGAAATTTGCAATTTTCCTTGGAAAAAAATTGTCACCGTGTAAACTTAGGTGAAGGAAACATGAAGTGAGCTGTCAATCCATATAATTAAATTGGAATGACATTCACTTCACGTCAATAGCTACAGGCGGTCTACTCTGTCAACACCTCACCGAGTAAACTTAGATGTAGCATGAAGTGAAATGTTATTCTGTCTTGTTTGAATAGGGTTACATATATCATAACGCGTGGAAATTTTTAATGTGTAATGTGTAAGAACGGACCGCCTGATCGAAATGTGATCAATGTGGTGATGACTATAAAAGGTGTTCTTTTGGGCGCTGTAATTTGGGCGGTAGAACTCCTAAACAAAATTAAACGGCGTTTTAAGGCCACCCACTCGTTCTTTGGCGACACGTCGTCGTCGTCGTTTTGCACTGCTGCAAAAGGACTCCACGGCCGCTGTTTTTGATAATATTTCATGTTGGAGTATCTTTGCTTGCAAGATTAAGCTGCAACTTTAAAACAGAATGTGCAGTCCGACCACCGCTAAGCAAAGTTGCAGCAATGCTCGAGGAGCCACAGCCAAGGCTATATTGTAGCCCTTGCGCAGTTGGACCAGTAGAAGATTCAGCACTATCTTACCCGTATCTCCTGATACGTCAAGAAAGAACAATCCCACCTTTCCACTATGTTCTCGGCGCAGAATCGTTTCGTAGACTTGACGCTGCTCGAGAAGTAATCGTGGTGCCATTTCATTGACATGCACTTCTAAAACCGCGGTATTAACTCCATTACAATATCGCTTGACAGTTCCTCTCTTCGCTGCCATTTTCCATATATGCGCCATCCAACCATTTACCATCGAGCCATTTTATATTCAATCAATACCAAAGCATTCTTAATGATATGGCTTTATGCACAATATCTTCTGATAAAGCATCCTTGTATTTATCCCTTTGTAAGGGTGCATCAATTTAAATACTTACCACTGGCCTCAAAGACTATTGACGATGAGGATATTGACAGGGAGCGGAGGGCGCTGTGTGTGAGAGCTAACATGATTGCCCACAGATTCAGGAGTGCCTCTAAGGAGGTCAAGCTCACTATATTTAGTGCTTACTGCACGTTTTTTTACTCGTGCAGTCTGTGGGCTCATTATACTCAGAAATCATACAGCACCCTTCGAGTCCAGTACAATGACGCTTTCAGGGTGCTGATGGGGTTGCCCCGATACTGCAGTGCATCGGGGATGTTTGCTGAAGCTCACGTTGACTGTTTTTACACTGTGATGCGGAAGCGGTGCGCATCCCTGGTCAGAAGGGTGCGGAGCAGCGCCAACAACATCCTGTCCATGACAGCAAGCAGGCTAGTTTGTGCGTTTGTGAACCACTGTTCCAAGGTATCAGCTGGTCGCTAACTGTTTTAGTTTATGTTTTTTTGTTTATGTTTTACCAACATAGTTTTTAAGTACATTGTTACTAACACTGTGCGTCTTGTTACTTGAAATAAATGTAAATTATTAATTATTATTATTAATAAAGCTGGAGGGGGGCATCGTTATGCGTCGTTATTAGTCGTTTTGCGTTGCTTTGCTTTGCTTTGCTTTGCGTTGCTTTGCTTTGCTTTGCTTTGCGTTGCTTTGCTTTGCTTTGCTTTGCTTTGCTTTGCTTTGCTTTGCTTTGCTTTGCTTTGCTTTGCTTTGCTTTGCTTTGCTTTGCTTTGCTTTGCTTTGCTTTGCTTTGCTTTGCTTTGCTTTGCTTTGCTTTGCTTTGCTTTGCTTTGCTTTGCTTTGCTTTGCTTTGCTTTGCTTTGCTTTGCTTTGCTTTGCTTTGCTTTGCTTTGCTTTGCTTTGCTTTGCTTTGCTTTGCTTTGCTTTGCTTTGCTTTGCTTTGCTTTGCTTTGCTTTGCTTTGCTTTGCTTTGCTTTGCTTTGCTTTGCTTTGCTTTGCTTTGCTTTGCTTTGCTTTGCTTTGCTTTGCTTTGCTTTGCTTTGCTTTGCTTTGCTTTGCTTTGCTTTGCTTTGCTTTGCTTTGCTTTGCTTTGCTTTGCTAAGATTTTTTATCCTGTTGGATACAATTGGTATGTATAGGAACCATACATTGTTCTAGGATATAAAAGTAGCCTATGTCATTGTAAGACCCCAAAACTACCACTATGCAAAAACCACGCCAATACCTTTCCCCTTAAAAACAAAAACATATTATCCAACGGAAACTGTGCATTCTTCCGGGATAAAAAGTAGCTGACCTCGTTCCCTCCTTAAAATTACCACTATGCAAAGAATAAATTCAAACCCTTGCTCTGTAAAAAGTAAAATAGATTTATCCCACGGGAACCGTTTTTTTTTTCGGGATGTATAAATAAGCCTATGTCATTTTTTACCCCGAAACAACTAATAAACAAAAAATCATGTTAATCCTTTGCTCTCTGAAAAAAAAAAAACTATCCCACGGGAACCGTAAACATTTTCGGGCGTATGTCCTTTTTCAGGCTATAGACTATCTATCATATTCATGTCTGTTTTGTGCTTTTGAACCAGAAGAAAACGGTCGACGTCAGGGGCAATCCGAGTTTCGGTTTGGTTAGGTTCCTTTAAGCTCTGCAGAGAAATAGGAGCCTGACGTCGACCATTTTACTCTGAAATACAATAAAATTACACACATTTCAATTTAGTATGATTAAAGTTCTTTTGACCTATTTGTCATTTTGTATAATCGACATTTGATCTAACCGCCAAACAGAGCGATCGCGCCAGCTCAGGAACTTAGGGCACCTCGACACGGATAGGTTAGGTTCAAATGGGATTGCGATTAAATAGATTGATAGCTTCATGTTCACGCGGTCAGAACCTTGATGAAGTTAGCTTAGGAGTGTAACGGCCCCCCTAACTGGGTCCAGGGGCGGCGGACTTGGGGATGTCGTTCGCCTCCCATTCATCCGGACCCGAGGTGGCAGGAACACCACGCGCCGCCACCTCGGGGTCACCTCTCTACCCCCGCTGATCGGAGGTGGCCCGCAGAGGCGGGCCGGCACCAGCCGGGGATTACGGAAGTCGCAAGTTCCCGTGATCTCTGGCGTAGGTGAGAGAAGGAACACCGGGGTGGTTTTAGTCAGTAGGAGTCTGACAGACCCCTCCGCCCGCCCCAGGGCGGAGGACATCCTTGAGGATATCCGCCAGTTAAAAAAAAAAAAGGTGTGTATGCCACACCTATGGCCCCATGGGCCAAATCGGGTTGTGGATGACGATAATGTAGTTCAGGTAGATATTAACATATTTTCCCTAAGAGTGTTTCAATGGTTTATGAAAGTACAACAGTTTACAGAACCTACTTTGCACTGTATCGTATGTTTTCAACAGGTTACAGAACCTACTTTGCACTGTATCGTATGTTTTGAACCAAAATAAACTAAGTAAAACAAGAATATGATTGGAGATTTTTTATCAATAAATTCAGCATAGATAGGAGTCTATTTTTAGGATCCGACATGACAATTTTGCTCAGGTAGACTTTGAACCTTTCATTATCATGAGTTCAGGACTTTGCATAGTAAAATATTATCACAACTTTGTTTACAGTAGTTTATGAAAAATATTTTAATGTATATTTGCTCATGAACCTTTTCTTAGCGGCTGTGTATTTAAACTTTATGTCTAATTTGAAGTAAAATTTACAAAATTTTAAAATAATACGTTAATAATACGTCACGGAAATTGGCAAAAAATTGTAACGAGCGCAAAATTTACGTTTTTACTTACAATATGATAACAAAAATGTTGGTTTATGAGGTTATCTTAAGCACGCATTAAATAAAACCGAACAACCAGTTCGATCTGGATTGCTTTAAAACTCACATTTGCCGTCAGGTTATCTATTTCACGCACAGCGCTTATCCCAATTTATTTAGGCCAATTATTCTCCAGGCGTTGCTAAAAAAAACTTGGCAGCGATTAAATATTTTAGCAATAATTATACTAGATGAGCTTCAAAATGCAAAGATTTATCTAACCGCTGAAAAAAGAGCGTCCGAGCCAGCTCGGGAACTTAAGGCACCCCGGCACGGGGGGGTTAGGTTCGAATGGGCGAGTGAACTTAGCTCCTGTGATCCCATTCATGTTAGGTTCCTTTAGACCCTGCAAGTAGAAATAGGAGCACTGCACAGCGGGGCTCCGTCAACATTTACCGAAACAAAAACTCGATGCCACTTTAAAGGACACAGCACACATATCAACTCGGAAAGGGATCGTAACCGTATCGCCTTTCGCCTCGCCGTCAAACAGGCGTTAACCTTATGTACGTAACTAAAGCGGATCAGCAACTTCGGTACATCCATCGACTCGGCTACGATTAGACGTCGCCGCGCTTACGGCTAGGCGTCGTCTTGCTTGTCCCGAGGCGACACGATTACGTTACGATTCCGATTAGTGTGTGTTGCAGTAGGGAGTTTCGTACAAAGAATACTGCACGGCTCGAGTTGATATGGTGACGATCCCTTTCCGATTTGTTGTGTGCTGTATCCTTAAATTAAAACAAAGCTAATAATTGATTATTAATTCTCAATTCGACCGAGTATATATTTTGTTTTTTTATGTGTGTTCGCG
This sequence comes from Lacanobia wlatinum, assembly GCA_947578705.1. Classification (NCBI taxonomy): domain Eukaryota; kingdom Metazoa; phylum Arthropoda; class Insecta; order Lepidoptera; family Noctuidae; genus Lacanobia; species Lacanobia wlatinum. The sequence goes on from OX388035.1 coordinate 4,838,657, forward strand.
GATAACTTCGTCGTTTATGAACCGATTTTGATGATTTTCTTTTTTATATGAAAGGATATGCTGCCGATGTGGTCCCATTGCCACCACGTCAGGATCTGATGATGGAAATCCTGAGAAATCGAGGGCAACTCTCGAAAATTGTAGGCACGCATCTGGTAAAAACTTGATATTCGTGTGTATATTGGGTGATACTACAAAAAATGAAGGTTTAGATCAGACCTGATGATGTAGACGACAGAGAGTCAAGGGAACTCCACATCGATATGTAGGAACTACCAAGTGTTTGGACTTATTTCATTCGTATTGATGAGACCTTTACACCAAAAGCACTAAGTAAGTTTTATTAAATAGGCCCCAGTTCATAACATAATATCACGCCGGTACGCTGTGAATGGGTACGCAGGTACCACTAAACTAAAAAAACAAAAAAAAATATTACAAAAATATAACCGGCTTCCAAAAACAAAACACTACAAAATATAAAATAACTTTAATTTCGGAAGTCGGTGTTAAAACACGAAATAACCATAAACACCGAGTGTTTTGTTTTTGGAAGTCGGTTATATTTTTTGAAAAATAGGTTTTTATACTATGTAGTGATTCTTAACATATATGTTTCACATCTGCCGGGCGTCCCGTGACGGCCATTTTTGTTTTACATCAAGCGTCTGTGTATCTAACCTCCGCAACCGCGATACTCCTTAGTAACTGGTTGAGATAGACATTCGGGCTTCGCGCTTAGCTGACACTATGATTACAATAAGATTATGTATCTTTTGCACTTCTCTCCAAGTCCTTGACATTGTTATCACATCATGTTACGAGGGGAATTTTCCCTGGTATTTATCAACATATTCTACACACTCATATAAAGTATTCATCTAGAACGTGAAACTGTAATGTGACTGAAAGATAAATAAATGTATCTAATGTTTATATTCTAGTCTCGTGAGCAAACCAATTTTATTTTAAGGCACGGAATATAGAAATAAAAAATAATAAGCATAAAAAGGTATACCAGAAACATGCCAGAAAATAGTGTGTCTCACGCCACACACTGCTCTAAAAAGGTCCATTTCAGCGATATGTCAGACTGACTAATGCTGTCTGACGCTGATTTGAAAAGATACAATGGCCCACCCACTGTATTTTCTACCGATACCGATATGAAAATTTCTTTTAGCATTGGATAGCTACATTATCAGGAAGTAACATAGGCTATATATTATCCCCGTATTCCCACGGGAACGGGAATTACGCGGGTGAAACCGCGTGACGTCCACTAGTATTATATATTTATATATCCTTACTAATATTATATATGCGAAAGTAACTCTATCTGTCTGTCAGTCCGTCTGTCTGTCGGTCGCGCTTTCACGCCAAAACTACTGAACCGATTTAAATGAAATTTGGTACAGAGATAGTCTAAAGCCTGAGAAAGGATATAGCCCTGTACATTAGCAACAAGATCAAATTGGCAGATAATAAAATAAAGACAGTTTGGAAAGTTATCAATAATGAAACTAACAGAAATAAAGTACAAAACACTGACTTTTTACTAGAGACTGCGCCTGGTGCCATTAGCTCTAATTTAGAAGTAGCTCAAGAATTTGTATAATTTTTCACCGAAATACCATCAAAAACAACTGAAGCTTTAAATTCTTCACCCGAGGTCTCATTTGATTTATTAAGAGCAAACATTCCATGTTGTACGGTTGAATTCCAATTCAAACATATCAACCCTATGACAGTTATTAAAGCTTTCCGGCAAATCAAAATTAAATTGACTGAAGACATATGGGGAATGTCTATCAAAGTGTGCACGTCCATAATTGAGACCATAGCACCATACTTGGCACTAATATTTAATTTATGTGTAGACCAAGGGGTCTTTACGGATATAATGAAATATAGTAAGGTGATACCACTTTATAAATCTGGAGATTATAAAGACACTAATAATTATAGACCTGTATCCGTATTGTCGGTTTTCAGCAATGTGTTTGAAAAAGCAATACTCAATCAAATGCTCAATCATTTTAACACCAATCAAATCTTACACGAACAACAATATGGTTTTACCAAAGGTCGTTGTACGACTGACGCTGGAGTCACGTTGTTAAAACACATATATACAGCGTGGGAAGAGGCGCAAGATGCCATAGGAATCTTTTGTGACCTCTCCAAGGCATTTGATTGTGTAAATCACGAAACCTTGCTCCTAAAACTAAAACATTACGGAATGGGTAAACTTGCACTCAGTTTAGTAAGGTCTTATTTAAATGACAGACAGCAGCAAGTTCAAATAAATGGTGTCAATTCACGGGGTCTGAAAGTTAAAATGGGGGTACCACAAGGCTTAATATTGGATCCATTCCTCTTTCTAGTATACATTAATGATCTTCCCCATCTTTTAAAAAATCCAACTCAAATGGTGTTATTTGCTGACGATACGTCCTTAATTTTTAAGATAGATAGTGCTACAAGTCTTGACGATGTAAATAACGCCCTTCAGCAGGTCCAAAATTGGTTTACTGCTAATAACTTAGTTTTAAATGGGAAAAAAGCAAAGTGTATCAGATTTGCATTAACAAACGTTAAAAGTATTAATTGCGACATAGTATCAATACTAACTAACCAAGAGAAACTTGAATTCGTCGAAGACACAGTTTTCTTGGGGATCACGCTTGACTCAAGGCTACAATGGGTTCCTCATTTAAAATCTCTTGCGGGACGGCTAAGTTCAGCAGCATATGCTGTTAGAAAAATCCGTCAATTCACTGATATAGATACCGCGAGGCTGATCTACTTTAGTTACTTTCATAGTACCATGTCTTACGGTATGTTATTATGGGGACGTGCTGCAGACATCGAGTCTATATTTATTCGGCAGAAAAGAGCTATCAGAGCCATTTACAATCTCTGCCGGCGCGATTCCCTAAGGGAACTGTTTAAGGATATTAACATCATGACGGTACCTTGTCAATACAAATATGAAAACATTATGTATGTTCGGAAAAATCTTCATCTTTTTAGCAGAGGCATCATTTTAATACTAGAAATCGGAACAAATTAGATCAACCCCGATTCAGATTAGCTAAAATACACATTTCTTTTATGGCTTACTGTTGTTAGGGTCTGGGAATTTTGATTTTGCTAATCGATTATTCTAATCGATAATCGTATTAATAGAGCTTCATTTTAACATTTTACGCTGGCAACTTTACCCACCTATTATATTCGCGGGTACTTTGTGATTGGTTGACGCAAAATGGCGGAAACCAATCAGAGAGTTCGCTTTTTCCCGCTAAAATGGAGGTGTTAACGTGGGCTAACGAACGTTTGGCTGGTTGTGCGGGTCTCTTGGGTTTTGGGACTCGACGCGATAGGTTGTATTAGACTGATAATAACGTGTAACCTGTTAATAAGTATCTAGCGCTAAGTATTGATTTTTGTATGTGCAGTTCAAGTAAAATATATAACAGTTTCGTATAATCATTGTATTAATTATTCAACTACGTCCTGTTCCTCTTGGGGTCCTTTTACATTTCAGCAAGTGGGATAGCAACAAACGTAAGTACACGCCCAATAGTTTGCAATTATCTTTATTTCCTTGACAATAACTGCTGCCTGGTAACATGACTTTTATTTATCTTTTATTTTTAATAGTTGCAAATAGATCTTAAAGTCAGTTGGCTTTACAACTGTGTTCATAGCAGAGATAAAACATTCAATGGTTTTTATTATTATTTTACATAGTCATGATTGTGTACCTACCCACACTAACTCTGCGATATACCGATCTGTTACCGAGTAAATAGCATTGATATTCTATGATTGACTTTATTGTGTTACACTGTTTTTTTTTGCATTAATCTCAGTTTATGTAGTGAGAATCTTTTGGTAAGGTTAAATGATTTATGACAAACTTTAATTCAATTCGCACTTATTCGAGATACGATAACTAGTTAATGGAATGCAGTCATAATTTAGTAATAGTTGAGTATTATGTCAATTGCCAGCTTTGAATTGCATACGCGTACAGAGTACAACAAACCCTTAAATCGCTTATATCATAGCTAAGGTCGTTTTTGTTTTTCTTTTGAGCTTTTGCATCATGGATGGGACATCCAGACGACCAAGCATGGAATCCAGTCATCGACGACTTGAGACGCCCTACGCGATGGAGCATCGAAGTTGGAGCCGGGTGAGAGACCACAGTCATAGTCGGTTGCAAACTCGCAGCCCATGTCGCAACCGGGATCAAGAACTGGGTTCGAGCCATGAACGAGTCAAGCTCCTGGAGAGGCAGCTGCTACAAGAACGGGAGCGTCTTCTACATGCCAAGACCTGCAACCAGAGTCGCAGTCGAAGCAGTGCGCACAACGTCGCGGCTCGCCACCCAGCGGAGCAACCGCAGTCGCAGTCGCAGCCATCACAATGGGACACTCTACCATCAACGGCGACGAGCGGAAGCCAATCGGCACGACGGTGATGGTCCACATGCTGAGCATCGTAACGTCGCGGGACACCTTGAAAGGTCACGTAGTCCATCTTTATCTAAAAAATATATTGTTGATGTTTTCAAACGTTTGAAAGATAGTTTGGTATCTCAACCCGCCCGAGACACACGGTCTTTTCAAAAGATTGATCACATGAACATACTGCCTAATTTTGATCCATCTACAAAAAACCAACGAATTGACGTATGGCTCAAAAAAGTCAACGAGTGTGCTAGTGTGTACGGTTGGGATGAGAAAACTATCGTTCATTTTGCTATGCAGAAGCTTCAAGGCCTCGCCAAAGCATGGTATGAAGGTCTAAACTCGGTTTTGTTTAACTGGCAAGAATGGCAAGAAAAACTAATAAACGCCTTCCCTTGTGAATAAAATTACGGTCAGGCCTTGGAGGAAATGCTTAAGAGAAGGAGTAAGTATAACGAACCTATAGAGGTTTATTTTTATGAAAAACTGGCTTTACTTAATCAATGTGACATTGTTGAGAAACGTGCGGTAGATTGTATCATTCATGGGATTAGTGATAGGACCCTCAAATCAGGTGCTCTAGCTTTAAGGTCCTCTCACCCCGATCAGCTCTTGCAATTTTTGATGAGCAGCAGAGATTCTTATCAGCGTTTTGATCGAAACCATAACCAGAACAAAACCGATCACTCTAGTACCCCTAATAGTCAGCCCATTCAAAGGTCGGGTGCTAAGTCGGGTTCATTTCCTGGATGTTACAATTGTAAAGGGGCCATAGCTACTTACATTGTCCTAAGCCGCTTATAAAATGCACGAAATGCTACAAAGTGGGGCATACAGTTGATAACTGTGGCACGCAGATACACACTAACGTCGCAAAGCCCAGTGGCAATATTCCAAAAGCCATGTGTATCGATGTAGCCGGTCAAGGACGCGACTTGCACCCGAACTCGAAATTTATGAAGGATGTTAAAATTAACGGTACGTTACAGCAAGCTTTTGTAGATTTTGGGAGCGAAGTCACGCTCATAAAGGAGTCTGTAGTTAATGAGTTAGGCTTATCCCACGATCATATACCATCATTATTGAAAGTTTTTGGAAACGGTGTAGTAGAGTCACTAGGAGGGTTGCTACTTAATTTCGAGGTAGATGGCGTCAACGCTCAGGTTCCATGTAAGGTTGTGTGCGATAATTTGTTAGAGAAATCCGCGCTTATAGGGCAGTCCTTCACTGAACAGCCTCACATTATCGTTTATAAGGATGTAAATAGGTTACAATTTATCGATATTGGCAATGAAATGCCAAATCTAGATCCGGATCTAGCAGAGTCCTCTCTTAAGATTAGGGCAACAGTATTGGTAGAGCTCTACGGTGCAGCATCAGTGAAAGCATGGATTGAACCCTCCACTTGTGGTAGCGTTTTCTTGAAAAATGTTGTCGCAGGAAAGCTCAATAAACAGTACTTTGTTTGTGGAGGTCTTTATCGCTCTGAAAATGGTCGTATCTACATAACCGTGTCCCCTTGTTCGAGTTCCTGCTGGATCACGAATGATCTAGTTTTAGGTCGTGCCAAGCAAGTAGAGGTTGTTAGTAGGGTAGTTGTCGAACCACCAGAAATCCCTATGGCGATTGAGGGCGACTTCGATGAGAATCTTATTCGTGTCGGTGATAAGGTGCCAGAAGACATGAAACAAAGGTTGTTAGAGTTGCTCAGAAAATATCATCGTTGCTTCGCATCTTCTCTTAGGGACCTTGGTTGTACCAACGCGACCGAAATGAATATAGAGTTAAAAAGTGAACGCCCTGTCGTCTATCGCCCATATAGGTTATCGCATTATGAACGTGAAAAGGTACGGACAATGGTGAAGGAGATGCTGGATGCAGGGATAGTACGGGAGTCGATCTCAGGGTATGCTAGTCCAATTATACTCGTACGCAAAAAGAACGGAACGTTTCGAATGTGTATCGATTACCGTATGCTTAATTCCATCACGGTGAAAGAGCGCTATCCTATGCCCATTATCGAAGACGAAATAGCTCGTCTTACCGGCCAGACTTGTTTTATTTCGCTCGATCTTACATCAGGTTATTATCAGGTCCCGATATCGGAACAGAGCAGACACCTCACCTCGTTTGTCACGCCAGACGGACAGTAAGAGTTTAATCGCATGCCATTCGGTTTGGCTAACGCACCGGCTGTTTTCCAACGGATGATGAATTCGATATTAGGGTCGGCTCGGTTCAACAAGGCAACTGCTTATTTATATGACGTCCTTATTTTCGGTAAGGACTTTAGTGAATGTCTGGTACGGCTTGAGGAGGTATTACAAGTTTTGGGGAAAGCAAATCTCACTTTGAATCTTTCCAAATGCGACTTCTTACGAGACAAAATTGATTATTTGGGTTACGAAATTAGTGCAGCCGGGGTTAGGCCAGGTGATAAAAAAATCATTAGTGTCATGAATTTTCCACGACCAGAGAATGTTCACAATGTACGCCAGTTCCTTGGCCTGGCTAGTTACTTCCGTAAGTTCATCCAAGATTTTGCCCGAATTGCCTTGCCTCTTAGTAAGTTGCTGAAAAAGAACACCTCATGGACATGGGGTGATAGTCAAGAGGAGGCTTTTGAAGTCTTGAAATCTAAATTGGTTGATAGGCCAATTCTTGCAATATATGATCCTGCAGCAGACACAGAGCTTCACACCGACGCTAGCAAATTAGGTCTTGGAGGTATATTATTACAGCGCTCAGAGGGGAATGGTGCTTTCCGTCCGGTAGCTTATTACAGTCGACAAACCTCTCCTGAGGAAAAGAATTTTCATTCGTATGAACTCGAAACTCTAGCAGTAATCTGTTCTTTACAAAAGTTTAGGGTCTATCTGCTAGGGAAATCATTCAGGATTATTACAGATTGTAGTGCTTTACGGTCTACGTTCTCAAAACGAGACCTAATCCCGAGGATAGCACGCTGGTGGCTCTTACTGCAAGAGTTTCAATGTTCAGTTGAGTATAGAGCAGGCGTAAAGATGGGCCATGTAGATGCGCAATCCCGCAATCCAATCGAGAGCTCAGGGGAGAATCCTGTCGATCAATTTTCAGTTCTGTCGATCAGTAGTGAGGATTGGCTACATACGCTTCAGCTCGGAGACACCGAACTCTGTAGGATTAAAGACATTTTAAATAACAATCTTAATGAGAAGGAACTCCGATACATAAAAGATAATTTTGTTGTCAAGGAAAACAAATTGTGTCATTGTTTAGGTAGTGATAAAAATAACGTTCGTTGGGTGGTGCCAAAAGGTGCGAGGTGGCAAGTGTGAACTCGTCAAAATAACCAAGACTTGTTTCAATAATGATGGGCAAAGTAAAAAGCTCATGCCCTCGTTTATAGGGCCCTATCGAGTTACAACAGTCTTAGGTAGGGACAGATATAAGGTAGCACCGGTTCCGGGTTTGACCAGCATGCAAAACAAACGGCCTACAACCGTGGCAGCAGACCGTATGATGCCATGGATACACACTGCGGCCCTAGAGGTGAATAATTCCGATACTAGTGACACTGATGACGAGGACCATATTTAATCATAATTTGACCATTCCATTGTGTTTTTCCCAAGCTCTGTATCTCACTAATTTTAAGAGACATCTTAACTACAGATGCGTGTCATTCATTGTTTCAGATCGGGCACGAGAATCGATCGGATCGTGACCTGATTCAACAGATGTCCTACTGGATGCCACAAGTAAATCGATCGTCTTGTAGGCAGCAGTCAGGCCCCGAAAATTCGAGTTCGGATCAAGCACGAGAATCAATCGGATCGTGACTTGATTCAACAAAAGTCCTACTGGCTGCCACAAGTAAATCGATCGTCTTGTAGGCAGCAGTTAGGCCTCGAAAAATCGATCGTTCGGGTTAGTAGTTCGATGATAGGTAAATTGATTACTCGATCATTGTAAGTGACAGAGAATACAAATCGATTGCTGTTTTCTGTTCAAATTCAAAGAAATTTAATTATAGAGGATGTACAAGATATTACTGATCCGATGTAATTCGATAACTAGACGTAGAAATTGATACATAAATCAATTGAGTTGATTTTGTACTTTATGTTCTTTGATAGTCTAATGAATATTGTGTGTCGTTGACTTTTATATTTACATTAGATATTTACCCTAACCTAATGAACTGTAACTATTGCATTTGTACAAACTTTATTGAAGTTATACTGAATTAAAATTAAATATATTATATTACTTAGCTTAGTCAATTTGTAAAAGAATTATTATTAATTTGTAAAGTCGTACTACACACGTATTGTAACAAAGAAGTTATTATGACTATTGTAATTTGATAGTCATACTACGTGATCTTTTGATTTGATTTCTTTTTTGTTTTTATGATTTGATATTGTAAATTGTTGAAAAACGCAGCAATCTACCAGCGTTCCGATTGTTAGGGTTCCACCTGGTGTCGTGTGCGGGGACGCACACGTTGTCGGGACGGTCGATTGTTAGGGTCTGGGAATTTTGAGTTCAAGTAAAACGTATAATCATTGTATTAATTATTCAACTACGTCCTGTTCCTGTTGGGGTCCTTTTACACTGTGTTAAATTTTATAATAAAATACCACTTGATATTCTAGAACTGAATGAGAGAAAATTTAAAACATGTATTAAACGCACGCTATGTAGACAAGCATATTATAAACTGGAAGATTACGTCCTTGATCAAAATGCTTGGCTAAATGCCGGTCCTGCTCTGCTGCTGCTAAATATGTAATTAGTTTTAGATTTCGTTATTAAATTAGTTTGACATGAACGAGCGTGGCAGTTGAGAGCTTGTCATGCTCACACAAAATGTTTTGCTGATGGTGGCGCGTGTTTTGGATCATTTGGTTCCCTTCAAAATGGTTGAGTTAGATGGTGCTGATGCACGCGTCATGTTCGTGAACGGGCGCCGTCAGTTGAGACTGGTCATCTCTTACCTGCCACTGGCTTATTTTAATTTGTACCTACATTTTGAATTGTTTATATATTTTCTTGTTCTTTGCATTGTCCTCACATATAGAAGCAATCAAAGATAATGTTAACAAGATTTTTGTAATACATCACATGGTTTAAAAGAGTGTCCGTGGAGTTTCTTGCACGTTCTTCTCCATAGAGATCTACGCTTTGGAACGTGCAAATAGCTTCATGTTTTTGACTGACCGACTTTGACAATTAAAAAGTGCCTGTAAATGGTTTATTTGAAATATACGATTTGATTTGATTTGATTTGACCATCGACATCATACCAGCCGAAAGACGTCCACTGCTGGACCTATAGGCCTCCCCCAAGTGTCGCCACAACAACCGGTCCTGAGCGTCTCGCATCAATCGGCTACCCGCGATCCTCCCCAAGTCATCGGTCCACCTTGTTGCAGGCCTTCCAACGTCTTCCGGTACGCGGTCGCCACTCCAGAACTGTCGGAACGGTCCCATCGACCATTTGTTCTGCGACCAATGTGCCCTGCCCACTGCCATTTCAGTTTGGCGATCCTTCGTCCATCCAGTGTGAGTAAGACCACCTAAACAAAGGGTGAAAATTGGTTTTCCCAAGGACCCTCCAATATGTCTTTCTTCTAATCTACGCCACTATTTAAGCGCATGTTTGAATATTTCATCATTTCTTTATATAATCACAATAATTATCTAAATATTTGCTTTCATAAATCAACAAAAGTATTGTACCGTTATGTATAGAATTTGACGTACTGGTAAAGTCGGGTAAACTGAGTTATCTTTTTGGGTAAACTGTATTTCTAAGTTCACTGTAAAGAATGAACGTCATTGGTGGAATCTGTCTTTCTCAAAAGGTCACTTTAGCAGAATCAGAAAGCAAATCACGCTACCCGTCACTGTCAATTTTTTCCAATCAACCTTGAACTTAATTCGTTAGTTATAAAGATGAAAATTAAATTTGACAGATTGTTGCGTGATTAATATTATGATTCTAATATGATTCTCCTAAAGTGGCCTTTTTAGCCCCCCTGGTGATATTATTTATTTTGTGTCGTCTATAAAAGTGTGTGTACTATCTGTTTTTTTTATTGATTTAAATGTGTTCTGGCAGTAAGTTTAACCTAGGTGGATTATTTAAGACTTCGTGGTACATTCAACCTTATGTACATTGATAAGTAAATAAAAACCCCAAGATGCACATCGAACAAATGCAACACTCGAAACTGTCTTCAAAAACTGACATGTATCAAGTGTCATGTATGAGTTGTGTGTAGTTATACTATAAATATTTTTTTTTGCAAATTCACCTACAACCTTACACGGATCGCTTAAAGTTCTTTTTAGAAAGCAGTGCAGTATGGCGAGCGATGCGAGACTGTTTGAAACTAGCGCACAATTATACATTGTGCATTTGTTTTTTGCGGACGTTTTTGGGATGCTGAGTGTGTATCTTGGGTTTTTATACATCAATGCTTATGTAGAAATATGATAATAGTGATGTTATGGATTAATTCGGTAAATACACAGGGTAAATACTAGCTATTGCACATTTTATTATTGCGTTAATACTAGCTATTGTACATTTTATTATTAATTTTGTTAGGTAGATGAATTGAAGCTCTGGTTTCTTGAGGGAAAAATATTTCCTCAATAATGTTCTCGAAAACCTTTACTTATACTTCTTAGCGGCATTGTAATAATATGAATTAGGTACTTGGTTACGTTAGAAAGGTCTCTGGTTAAAAAATAACAGGAAACATTAAAAAAAAACATTTATTACTTCTAAACAGCAATATTCTTCAATACAGCCAACTTATTTTGAAACTGATTTTCTGTCTGGTGGTAAAAACAGTGACACCACAACACCACCTGCAATCAGAAAGCTTAATATTATAATCTATACTAATCATCATCATCATCATCATCATATCAGCCGAAAGACGTCCACTGCTGGACATAGGCATCCCCCAAGATGGGGGGGTTTGCCATAATCGCCACGCTTGGCAGGCGGGTTGGCGATCGCAATGTATGGTGTTGAGTTTTACAGAGAACGCTGCTGCCCATTCTCTGGCGAGTCCCTTAGTCGCCTCTTACGACACCCACGGGAAGTGATGGGATGGTATTATTTTACGGCACCATACGGCACCGGCCGACACCATACGGCCGTCTATACTAATACTACTAATGTATCATCTTTACTAATAATATTATAAAGAGGTAAAGTTTGTGGTTTTTTAAGGTTGTAGGGGGTAATCTCTGGATCTACTGAACCCATTTTGAAAATACTTTTTACAATAGAAAGCCACGTTATTTGTGAGTGTCATAGGCTATATATTAACCCGAAAAATACCGCCCAGCGAAGTGGGCACGGATCAGCTATCATTTATATTAATATACTACAATATTGCTTAACGTTTGTATGAAGGACCACTTTTTACATTCAAAAAGTCATTCGTTGATCGCCATCAAAGCTACAAATACACTTGCCTGTGACTTGCACAAAATTATAATAATAATAATAATAATCATTTATTTCGTACATAAATAAAAATCCATAATGAGTTAGTAACAGAAAAACTTACAGCTATGTTAGTAACCTTAAACAAAATAAATTAATCAAAAAAGTTTAATTCATAAACTTTCCCTTTGCACCGGGCCAGCAGGCATGCCTACGGGACCAGTGCGCCAGGAAAGGGCAGTCCGGTCTTTCAGCAATAACGCTTAGGATGCTGTTGGGACTCCCACGTATCCTACGCATCAAGGAGGCCGCCACTTTGCGCATGATAGCCTCAAAACTATCTATAGCAAGCAAGCAAGCAAGTATCTTGCATGTCAGTGTGCCAGAACAAGTTCCGGTTGGTTTATGTCACTATGGGGTGGTCAACTTGATTAGATCCAAGATCGACTTTTTACTGACGAAACCCTGTGCGATCTACTAATTTCATAGGTACTTCTTAAAATTACAAATGTAACAGTAGGTAAAGTTCAGTATGCAAACTATTTATTATTTACATAGTTGCGCAGTCTGTTATTCGTACCTATTTATAATTTTTGCCTTGCCGCGATCGATTGGACTAATAGCCGCAATCGACCGGTTGGCCATCCCTGCACTATGGCATGCAAGCTATTTGCATACGTTTGTGCAAGTCACTGTGTTATGGCTAGATACACAGAGCGAGTTAGCGAAGCTCCCATGGCAGTTGCTCAGACATCACTCGCATCGTTCGGCAGTAGCTTGCCAGTGTCAGTCAAGCAGTTGCGAGCGGGATCTGTCTACTGCCTAGACAGCAGCTCGTACTTTACAAACTAGCCATTATGGCCTTTATACGCACGAGACAACATTCTCAGATATTTATAGAAAAATCATCCAAAAAAACCCTGGATATAAGGGTTCTTGGTTTCTCCCAAGCATTGTCACAACGACGAGTCCAACGCCTTTCCTTATCTAGCAGATGGTTTACAAAACTCCTGTCGTTATCATCATCATCATCATCATTTCTGCCAAAAGACGTCTACTACTGCTGGACATAGACCTCCCCCAAGAGTCGCCACACGGACCGGTCCTGTTCGTCTCCCACCCAGCAGATTCCAGCGGCACCTCATGGGAGACCTTCCAACGCTTCGTCTTCTGGTACGCGGTCGCTACCGCAGAACCTGTCAACCACTTTGACTATCTGTTCTTACTTCTGCGAACGACTACTTTGGCGTTATTTAAAAAAAAACTACGAAACTTTTTAGTAGACGCAGCTTATTATAGCGTGGCAGAATTTTTAATGGAGAAAGGAATCTCTTGATCACTTTTATATCGACTGGAAATTAGAAAAATATGAAATTTAATCTTTTATTTATTTTAATTTTAATTTAATTATATTGTAATGAAATTTTAATCGTATTACTTAATCTTTATACTTATTGACATTGTTATCTTTATTATTATGTAGAATCAGTAATGTATTTTGTACTTTTGCATGCCTTCTGGTAAAATATAGCTGTTGCTAATCATATTTTTGTCACCGTGTTTTGTACCCATATTTGCAAAATAAATATCATATCTTATCTTATCTTATCATCATCTGCCTAGCCTTTTCCCAACTATATTGAGGTCGGCTTCCAGTCAAATCGGATTCAGCTGAATACCAGTATTTTACGTGGAGCGGCTGCCTACCTGACCTCTACAACCCATTAATTGGGTATAAATAAAAGTTACACAACACGGTACTCCCTGGTAAGACTGTTGTCAGATTTTCTGGTTTCTGACTATCCGTAACGACTGCCAAAGATCTACAAATGACAGCCGGGACCAACGGGTTAACGTGCTTTCCGAGACACGGAGGAGCCTCAATATGTTAAGATCACCCATCCGAGGGAAACTAATTCCAATATGCTGAAGTAGATTATGTAGGCATAATTGCTACGGTAGGCGACAGATAAATGTGCAATAATGGTCATTGACCTACATTCATAAATTGAATATCATTTATTTTTTTAAATACACTAATCTAAAAAAAACTAAAATGTAGCATCAAAAAATTCGTCCTCAACGCTGTCAGTTGGTAATGTGCCCAAGAGACTGGTGGCATTGCCACGTTGAATGGCAATACTTAATCTCTGCCCAAAGTGAAAACCAGCTCTAGGGCACGGAAAGTGTTAACCAGCCGTTTCGAAATTTCTTTGAAAAGGCTGTGAGCACAAGGGCCCCACGGCCCGAGGGTTTCAACCCCAAACGGCTCGAAAATATAGTTACCAATAAGGTTACTATATTTACCCCGTTTGAGGTTTTCAAAGGTTTTCAATATCAAAAACAGAAATAAAGACAAAACTGTCTTGAATCGACTTTTATCGTGATCCTTTACATTCTCTAGTAATGAAAAGCGGTTCATTATTAATTGTTCGGGTATCTACGATGGGATATTAGGGAAAGGGACAATGTACTTTATTGCAAGTTTCATCATCATCATAACAGCGGAAAAACGTCCACTGCTGGATATAGGCCTCCCCAAAGGGGGGGGGGGTTGCCATAATCGACACGCTTATCAGGCAGGTTGGCGATCGCAGTAGGTATATGGGGTTGCGTTTTACAGAGAACGCTGCTGCCCATTCTCTGGTGAGTCCCTTAGTCGACTCTTACGACATCCACGGGAAGTGATGGGATGATATTATTCTTTTACGGCACCATACGGCACCGGCCGACACCATACAACACTATCTATTGCAAGTTTATCCGGAACCTATCATAGCAACTAGACTGATATATCCTGCCCCTAAGATAGGTAAATACTTACCAAACACAAGCACAGACAAGCAATAGAAGGTCAGCTCGCAGTAGCTGGTGATAACCACGCCGATCATGTTGACTCCCATGAACGAGAACAGTCTAGCCACCATCATACCCAGACTGGTTACCAGACCCCTGGAACACAAGTAGTTATGTTATTAAACCCTGATAGGAAGAAGTTTGTTGTTCAGGAGTTTAGCTAATATTACAAGTTTTGATTGGTTTTGAAATTAATCCTTCAAAAGGGAAGTTATTCATTTAGAAAAAAGATTCACAAGTGCGAATCAGACTCGCGTGCAAAGGATTCCGAACGAATTTAATTTTTGTTACATGTTATTTAAGACTACAAACTTCTTATAGGTTTTCCTGTAATTTTGTTTTCTTCCTTTAGGATTTTTTTTCTCAAAACAAGGCTCAGTAGTTTCGGAGATAGGAATGATAATATAATTTTTCGTCTAATTTCTCGAAAAACTTCAAAACTATTTGTTTTATAAATATGAATAACTTTTTTTTTATTTCTCACAATAAGCCTTTTCATTTAATATATCACACGACACATTTGAAAAACGTTTTTTTGTAATTTTCTAGTTTATCCCCCAAAAGTAACCCCCAAAATTTATTTATTTACAAAATGCACGTGAAATTCTGTGATTCGTGTTTGGGTCACAGAACTTCACATTTGTACCAAATTTCAACAGAATCGGTCCAGTTGATTCGGAGAAAATCGCAGTGACAGACGGACAGACTGACACCCGAGTGAGCTTATAAGGGTTCCGTTTCTTACTGATGTTTATCTCTTATAATAATCCTAATATATAAAATTCTTCCGTTAATGACTGATTGAGTGACTGACAGACAACGCACAGCCGAAACTACTGGTCGTAGAGAGCTGAAATTTGGCATGTAGTTTCCTTGGGAAGTGTAAGGGAGCACTAAGAGAGGATTGTCACATGACAGCATGCACACTCGTCAGGCGGTGTTCCCCTCATTAAGTTAGTATCTTCATCAGGATCAGTTCAGCCGAATGGCGTCCACTACTGGACTTAGGCCTTCCTCAAGTGTCGCCACATGGACCAGTTCTGTGCGTCTGCATCCAGCATATTCCTGCGGCCTTCACGAGGCCCTCGGTCCACCTTTTGGGAGCCCTCCAACGCTGATGAATATCAAATAATAAGCTTCTTACCTATGACAAGTGGGATAAAGGTCCACAAAATACACGGCCACACATCCAATCCCCAACACAGTCGACTGAACCAGAGTAAAGAACACCATGTTAGACACCGGTTCCTTCAGGTTGACCAGGGTCGCGCTGACTCCGGAGACAATCAGCGTGGTTATGAGGACCAGGCGAGGTCTGGAGGCGAACTTAGAGATGGCCAAGTTGACGAGGAAGAAGAAAAGGCCGCAGACTATTCCGGTGTAGATTGTGTTGGTTGAGATCGTGTCGTTGCATGTGTACTGGAATTAAAGAAAAAAAATGTAACATTCAGTAAAGTTATCTATTAAATTCTTCCTTATAAAATGATGAAGCAGCAATAAATGCAGCCACCTATTATTAACAAACGCACTTTATATTATAAATCTGAGACGATTGAACTAAATTTAATGAATTTCGTCGAATTGGTACTTGTTGCATGTTTTTTTAATATTTTTTTTTATTCTGTTTATTTAACACGGGGTTTTTATCCACATGGATACGCCAACCCCATCATACCCTATTAGTTCTAATTACACTTACATAAATAACAAATTTGAGTGAGAGGGACTCATCAATTAGATAGCCTTGCTAGACTACTTAACCTGTTAGCTAACTGCGATTTAGGACTTAAATTGTTTGAATTAACCCAACATCGATAACATTTAGTTTAAACTCTTTATCATTGCATGTTTTAGGGGTCTATTTTCAGTTACCCAGATTACGGGTATTGTCATCATCACCTGCCTAACTTTTTCCAACTATTTGTAGGATTTAGGGAACAGGAAAAAACGGTGTATGCGCGTACGAAGTCGAAGGCAAAACGTCTGCGATCCTCATTTCATTTCATTTCATCATCATATCAGCCGAAAGACGTCCACTGCTGGACATAGGCCTCCCCCAAGCGTCGCACAACGACCGGTCCTGTGCGTTACGCATCCATCGGCTACCCGTATTTCATTTGCCTTGGCATAAACTTTGGCTATAAAGAAGAAAATACCTCAAAGGAAATACGAACCGTTTCATTTTCAGGTGGTGTCCTAGTTTGACTGTATATCCTGTCGCAGAAGCTCTGGGCTGTCTTCTCTTCTTCTGAGAACGAGTTGAAGAAGAAGTTCACCATCGTGGGGAACCACATCATGAACATGTTGTTACTGAAAAAAGTTATTTACAGCAGTTACAACATTTAAAAAAAAATTATGATGAAAAGAAAAGTGCGCCTGATTTTAATAACGTTTGTGAAATTTCATTTTATTTATCTCTTGAACAAAATGTTAAACCATTATAATTATACTCGGTGAAACGACAAACATGGTAACTAATTTCTATAGTGTTTTAGGGTTCCGAATATCCGTAAGAAACGAAACCCTTGTAGGATCACTCGGGTGTCTGTCTGTCTGTCTGTGTGTCTCTGTCCGTCTGTCACAGCCAGTTTTCTCCGGATACACCGAACCGATTGTGTTGAAATTTAGTACACATATGGACTTTTGTGACTCAAATACGGACGTGTTACGAAACTTACTAAATTTTGAGTATGGCGGTCATTTTTGGAAGTCAAACTAGAAAATTTAAAAATATTGTGTGATATGTCAAATGAAAGGGCATACTGTAAGGGGTTTAAATGTTTTTTTTTTTATAATTTTAAAATAAATAGTTTTGAAGTTATTCTAGAACTTAGACCAAAAATGACCATTCCCCCTTATCTCCAAAACTACTAAGTCTAAAATTTAAAAAAATGCAGATAATAGTTCTATACCTAAAAATTACAGAAAAATCTATAAGAAGTCTGTAGTGTTAAACTAACATGTTAAAAAAATTAAATTGGTTCGGAACCCTTTGCACGCGAGTCCGACTCGCACTTGACCAGTTTTTTTTAAAGAATGTGAAGCGTCAAATGACTCCTTCAACTCAGACTCTTACTAACTAAAACCCATCCGTGTTCCTCCTAATGCCCTTTACGTTCCAGGGCCGCGGTGACTCTTTCGAACAAATTTATTCCACAACAGTTTCTATAGCTAAGGAGCTTGCAATTTACCACTGGTCCACCATTTACTAATGTGTAGCGGCATCAATGCCGCCACAAAAACAACCGCGACGCCATCTATCCAATTAGCAGCGAACTACTACACCGAAATCCTGCATCGCGCAAGCAGAGTTTACCGTGCGATTTGAACATATACATCAGCCCGAATATCAACTATCGGGCAGTAGCCCGCCGGACACAACAACCGTTTGGTCGAAGGATCCTCCCTTTTCAATGGAGGTTTCCGGGACTTTACTCTATGTTCCATATACCTCTAAAAGTGTACCTGCTTTTTCTGTTCACAACAAAATATTTCGCCCCTCTTTGTATAAAAATGATAGCAACCTAAACAAACTTACATGGTGCAACATAGTGCTATTAGAAAGAACAGCTGGACCGTCCTCCAAAGCAGTGGAGGCTTGAATATCGGCACTGTATGTTCAGCTATTGACTTCCAGAAGGCATTGCTATGCTTTGTTTCTGTGTCTGATGTCACTATCTGTTTTACCTGTAATAAAATGAGCAATTATTTAATTGATTGGGAGTGCTCCATAGTGCACAAATCTATATCTATCTATACTTAATATATGAAGCTGAAGAGTTTGTTTGCTTGAACGCGTTAATCTCAAGAACTACTAGTCCGATTTGAAAAATTCTTTAAGTTTTAGATAGCCCATTTATCGAGGAAGGCTATAGGCTATATATCATCACGCTAAGAGCAAAAGGAGCGGAGCAGTAATGAAAAATGTGACGCAGACGAAGTTGCGCGGGTCAGCTAGTTAATATTATAAATTTGCTTGAACGCGCTAATCTCAGGAACTACTATGTGACGCAGACGAGGGTCTACTGTTCCTGATAAACGCTTGCACTGTCTGGACAGGCCACTCAAATATGTGTGGCACTTTCCTCAAAAGGCCACCTCAGACCACCTACATGGCTCTCATATGATTTGACCATGACCAGTACAGATTGTATGGACTTTAAAAGAGACTTTGACCTCTGAGTTTGTTTCGGTGTTTCTTCTCAGGGTAGTCAGTTAAGAAACATCCGGCCTCATCTAGATTATAAAGAACATAAAAAATTTACGTGTAAAATTGTTATATACTAGTGGACGTCACGCGGTTTCACCCGCGTAGTTCCCGTTCCCGTGGGAATCCGGGGATAATATATAGCCTATGTTACTCCCTGATAATGTTGCTATCCAATGCTAAAAGAATTTTTCAAATCGGTCCAGTAGTTTCGGAGCCTATTCAATTCAAACAAACAAACAAACAAACAAACAAATCTTTCCTCTTTATAATATTAGTGTAGATAACCTACTTACAAAATAAATAACATTTATCATTTAGGTAATTTAAAATCTCTTTTTTAATTTTCACGCCAGATAAATTCAAAATTATTTAGAAAAAGTTTTAGTTTTTACATCACAAAGGAAGTTTTCCCAGTTAGTTTACTAAGCTATTCTCAAGCAACTTGAACTTTATTATATCAAACTTGCTTTTGCCCGCAACATATCCCATTGTATACTGTTCCCGTAGGAATTTCGGGTAATCCTCTCTTATTGCATCCCTACCCTCCCCAGGGAACCTACATACCACTAAAGTATTATTATACCTACCGGAAATCCATCCTTTTTTCCACCATTCGTTTTATAGATTTTCTTCATCACCTCCAAAGCTTTCACATGGTCTCCTCGACTGGCCAGATACTTGGGACTCTCGTGAAGGAAGAACATGGACAGTGCTCCAACCCCCAGAGGTAATGCCAGGACTAGGGTGAAGAGGCGCCAGGGTCGGAAGGTAATACCTAACCAAGGTAGTGGGACGTTGAAGGTTAGGGGTAGAATGAGGTAAGCCAGGCCTGGAAGAAAGGAAAATAAGCTTTAGTTAACTTGACGTAAAGTCCGAACTTATCTGAAAATTGCGGTAGCGTTACGTACGTTTAGAATCGATTCCGTACCTTCATCGTACGAAACTACCTCTATATTTTAAAGAAGGGTTCGCCAGAAAATTCTCAGCAAAATAGTAACACGATCATTCTCATTGTCAACAACGGAAATAGTCTAAGATAAACTATTTCGGGAATCTCATAGGAACAAAACTGCACTGCGATTCTGCAGATCAATTCTGTAAACATGTCGAAGTGAGGGTGCGGATGTTGTGATCACGGAGTGAGCTGTCAATCCAAGTAATCAAGATGGAATGACGGCTCACTTCGTGATGACTTCACCCAAGCTTACACATGTTTACAGAATCGACCGGCAGTAAACATTTATTTATTTTATCAACACCTTTACAGATTGCTCCAAGACGATGTTATTACTTACATATTGTAAAAAAATAACATTACATCATCATCATTACAAAAATTAAATTAAATAATTATTTAAATGTCCTGACCTTTTTCAATTAAATAACAATAACAAACATAAACATGTCGAAGGTAAAGCTTGGGTGAAGTGATCACGGAGTGAGCTGTCAATCCAAGTATCAAGATGGAATGACAGCTCACTTCGCGCTCACTGCACCTGAGTTTTCAGGAGTACGAGTATTACGTACAAAACTCATAATTATTATATCAACATCCAGTCGAACTACGTCCACAACTTAAGGCGCATGTACGGCTCAGTAGCTGATTTTAAAACGAGCATCACGTCTAAACGGCAAGTCGTAGTGTTTTGAAAAAAATATATGTTACATAAGACTATTTTTTTAATAAATTAATATGTGAAAATTTTGAGTTTTATTCGTACAACATAGTGTAATTAATTTGTAAATTTACATCTAACATGGACATAAAAACGACCATCGGATCAAAACCGCCGAGCGTATTTTAATGAGATTTACACTATCTCAAAGACAATTTAATTATCTACATTTTGATATACGGCTATTTCTTTTAAAGTCATAGAATAATAAGGAAAGTACAAAAAACCACGGAATTTTGGGGCGCACGGTTGTCAAACGAGTGCGCGTTTTGTTCCTCTCAAGGTCGCTGGTGTATGTCGTCGCCTTAACATAGGTCTTCCTAAACTATCATCTAGAGACTGAATATGTGCTTTCTGCTCCCAATGGATTCTTGCTCTTTTCCTGGCGAAAGAAACTGCATAAGCATTGACCAATAAGACTACGCAAACCAAGACGGAAAGGAGTATAACATTTTTTATCAAAGGACATTCAAACTTATCTAGTGAGAATACGACATTAAAGCCAATGTTTAAAATTGATTCCGTGGCATCGAAAGGGATTTCTTGAAATGACATTGGAGAGCGCGCTAAGGAATCCCATGGCGGCATGTCGCAGCACGTCGCGGGATGTCTTGGTAGACCACAGGTATAGAATAGGGAAGATGCAAATACAGAATTTTTGAGAATGTTGTTAATAATATGATAAAAAATAAAGGCCATTGCCACGTTTTTATTTTAGTTAATATCGATTTTTAACAAAAATAATTAATTAAAGTAACGTGAAACGTAACGTATTTAAAAACAACAATCAACGTTTATTGACGTCACTGCTGACAACAACGAAAAGGCAACCTTATGTCTTTGAGTTAGGACAGTTAGGACCAGTGGCAAACGTTACAGGAGTGACGTCGTCGTCCGTTTTCGCGGGAAAATTTAAACCGTCTGTTTAAAAACGCAATTTTGGCAATACATTAAAGCGTTTTCACTTCTTATTTATGTGGTGGTCTATTCTAGATGGAGTTCTTTAAAATTAAATTAGAAATGGAAATATTGCATGTTCTCTAGTTGACTGGTGGCAAGTCGTCCCGGTGTGCGTAGGCACTTTACGATCTCACTGATATTTATTAGTATCGCAAATGGAACCGACCGGACGGCCTGCCCTACCTTTTCCCAATTGGGGTCAGAACTTCTGTTTTTTGTGCCACTCTTGGCGAACAACAAAAATCAAAAACATCAATCATGAATATAATGATGTAACTTTGTTTGTGATTTTTGGTTTTGAAATACCTACTTACTGAAGCCAACCAGCTCTGAAGCCAAATTGAAGGAGTTTAAAATCTGCAGGAACTGGCTTCTGTGCCTCATCCCGGTGCACTCGCCCAGTATTGTCATGCTGAGAGTCAAACTGGCTGTGGAGCTGCAAAGAGAATTACAGCTCATTATTTTATGAGTAATAAATCAGCTAACACAGACAGACAAACTAGTGATCATATATGGATTCGTTTGTTGATTCGGACTTAGGTATGGAACCCTAAAAAAACCCCAAAATTGGCCAAGTGCGAGTCCGATTCGCGTGCAAACGGTTCCGAATGAATTTAATTTTTTAACGTGTTATTTTAATACTATAGACTTCTTATAGGTTTTCCTGTAATTTATAGGTAAAGATCTATTATCTCCATTTTTTTTTTCAAAATTTTTGGCTCAGTAGTTTCGGAGATAAGGGGGGTATGGTAATTTTTCGTCTAATTTATTGAATAACTTCAAAACTATTTATTTTAAAATTATGTAAAAATATATTTAAAACCCTTACGAAGCACTTTCATTTGATATGTCACACAATATTGTACAAAATCTTTTTTTTTTTAATTTTCTAGTTTGACCCCAAAAGTGACCCCCATACTAAAAATTTAAAGATTTACGTAATGCGTCCGTGTTTGGGTCACAGAAGTCCATATTTGTACCAAATTTCAATAGATACGGTCCAGTGGATCCGGAGAAAACTGGCTGTGACAGACGGACAGACAGACAGACACCCGAGTGGTCCTAAAAGGGTTCCGCTTTTTACGGATGTTCGGAACCCTAAAAAAGAATGAATACACTGTGTGAGAAATTACTTGAAATAAAATTGAGTAAATGACCAAGTGACGACAGGGAAGAATGGAAGATGCAGATGAAACGTGTGTGTGAAAGTCCATATTACTTTATACGAGCTCGATCCATCCCAAAAGATCATATTCCCGAGGTAAAAAGTATCCTTTGTTCTGTTCCAGGACATGGTTTAACGGCGTGTTATATTCCACGTGCACCTCAAAGAAATGACAGCGCATTTGACAGAGCCCGCTAGAGCCGGCGCCTGCCAGGGTTGCAGAATTTGTTCGAAAGAGTCACCGCGGCCCTGGAACGCAAAAGTCATTAGAAAGAACACGGATGGATTTTAGTCAGTAAGAGTCTGGCACTCCCTTCCGCTACACACAGAAGGAGGAATCATTTGAATTCCATTCATGATTTCTTATCCAAACAAAAAGCTGGCCAAGTACGAGTCGGACTCGCGTGCAAAGGGTTCCGAACGAATTTCATTTTTTTAACATGTTATTTTAACTCAACTTCTTATAGGTTTTCCTGTAATCTATAGGTAAAGATCTATTATCTCCATTTCTAAATAGAATTAGAACCCTCACTCACAGTAAGCCCTTTCATTTGATATGTCACACGATATTTTTCAAAAATCTTTTTTTTTTAATTTTCTAGTTTGGCCCCCAAAAGTGACCACCATACTAAAAATATAATAATTTACGTAACGCGTCCACGTTTGAGTCACAGAAGTCCATATGTGTACCAAATTTCAACGGAATCGGTCCAGTGGATCCGGAGAAAACTGGCTGTGACAGACGGACAGACAAACAGACACCCGAGTGACCCTATAAGGGTTCCGTTTTCCGTATTTTGTTCGGAACCCTAAAAAAGACATGGTTCAACCGTGTGCCTTTCATCCAAATCCGTTCAGTTGTTACGACGCTAAGAGATAACAAACAGACAGACAGAGTGACTTTCACAAATATAATATTGGAATGGATTAACTGGATGAGCGACAGAATCATCTGCTATTCATTCATAAGCATATACTACGACAACTTTGAGTAAGAGAACCCTATATGTGACGTGTATTTGTACCTATTTGTCGGCAGGCTGATTGCAAACCATAAAATGATTAAAAAAACATGACTTAGTGCAGATGTGCAAGCACGTTTTCAGCCTATCACATGTACTAAGTACCTATTGTAAATATCTTCGATTATTAGAGATTGACCGCCGTGACGTGTATACGCATTTAATCTGTGACATGGCATATTTTTTGATAAAACCATAATATTCTTTAATCTCTAGACAGACATATAATTTTACACTGTCATAAATGCTAATAATTTAGCTATCAGATATGAAATTATGGTCAAGAGTGAGTCTGTTGTAGATGCCTCTGGTTCGAGCTGAAGTCTACCTAGACATAAATCAGGCATAAAAGTGGCATCAGCTTACACCCAGTACAGTGAGACTTGATCTGGTCCGAATCTTGAGTCTATAGGACTTAAGAGTGTGTCCAATTGCTCGCCAATAGAATTATTATTGGCACTTAACAAAGTCAAAGTCAAAGATTTAAGGCAAGGCTAAAATACAAGGCAAGGCATAACAACAACAAGGCTTAAAGTTAACTATAATATTATATTATGTAACTATACATTTACACTAGATTAAGTTGTATCGATATTGTCTTTTAACAGCTAGCTATTTTGTATAATAATCTGTGGATAACGTCGTTAGCAGTGTATATGCTACTCCTATTGACTAATTGTTGAGATTTTTGTATTATGTACTGCTGTTTGTTGTCCTTAATAAAATAAAAGAAAAATTTCTTTGATTGTAATTTAATCGCGTCGGGAATAGTCCCGACGGTAAATAACAATCAGAGAAACTTTAAGTTTAAGTTTTCAGTTCATAGGAACTGACACACATTTAACACTTGCAAGTAGTAATATACTTAAGTAATCTTCATCGGCATATCAGCCGAAAGACGTCCACGACTGGACATAGGTCTCCCCCAAGTGTCGCCACAACGACCGGTCCTGCGCGTCTCGCATCCATCGGCTACCCGCGACCCTCACCATGTCATCGTATTACTTAAAAACAGCGAATAATTTTTTGCAAAAAGCCATCAAAATTCTTGGATTTTACAGGAAGGAACCCAAATACTGCATCTATTTTAAACAATACAGAGGTAATCATGGAATTACTTCTTTATCATAATGATGAAATACGACGGCAATCAATAGACGATCATAATATTTAAATAATGCAATACATTATAATGTTGACAGCAAATATCCAGAGCACGTTTCAAAATGCTCACAAGAACGTGGACAATGCGGACATGATTGGCATAATTTGGACACATGGTGATTGATTGGCATAACATGAAGAACAGCAGTAAAAGTTAGAAATATGATACATAAGTTGAGGAACAAAAACCGAGATTTTGGAATGGTCAATAGGGATGATCCTGAGTTAAAAATATGATAATATTTAGACAACAAGTTAGATTATTGAGTAATATTGGACATGTATTTTTTGCTATATCAGAACAAGAAAATAAAAAAATATTGCAGAAACTTGTACAAACTTTTACAGGTACTCTCACATAGATACCTCCTTTTAAGTAAAAGATATACCTGTGCTAGGAGGTCCCGCTCTTCAATGACAAATAATTAAATGGTAAAAGTAGTGTGCAAAAGATTACAGAATTTAAACAAAAAAATTACAAGTAAGATCTAAATTTAAACAAGATATGACCAAATAATGACAACTAACAAAAGAAAACCTGGCCAAGTGCGAGTCGGACTCGCGTGCAAAGGGTTCCGAACGAATTTAATTCTTTTAACATGTTATTTTAACACTACAGACTTCTAATAAGTGTTCCTGTAATCTTTAGGTCTCTATTATCTCCATTTTTTTCAAAATTTTAGGCTCGGTGGTTTCGGAGATAAGGAGATAAGACGAAAAATGACCAATCCCCCGATTGGTCATTTTTCGTCTTATTTCTTGAATAACTTCAAAACTCGTTATCGGTTCGGTGGATCCAGAGAAAACTGGCGGTGACAGACGGACAGACAGACACCCGAGTGATCCTATAAGGGTTCCGTTTTTTGTTCGGAACCCTAAAAAGGAACTTAGAGATATAATATCCTGAAATTGACGAAGATAAAACGCACCAAAGATCGCCAATTCAACTATTTTTAAGCAACGACGTTCGCTTTTACATCTCAGTCGTAATTTGTCAAAAATGTATGAGAATGGAGGATTTTTTGGCAGATTGCGACTTAGATGCGAATGGCAATGTTGCTTTGAAATTAGAGTGGGGGCTTGTGACGTAACTATTCGGTAAAAAGAGTACTCAAACGTGACGTTTCAAAACGTCTTAATTTTTTGTTACGTGAAAAAAGAAAAAATCGAGTCCAATATTTTTTAGTCATCTACCCTATTGAGAGGGCTACATTCTGCCAAAGTCCAGGGCCCCAAGTCTGCTATTAGAATAGTGTCAGTGGTTGACTACTGGATATAAAAGCGTCATTATGACTTTCCAGTGGTCAACCACTGACACTCCATTGAAAGACATGGCATAGAATCTTGTCAAAATCAACCATTATGAAATCAATGATAGACCATTCTGACACTATTGTAATAGCAGACTTGGGGCCCTGGATTAGATCTTGAAAGGTACGAGTAGATACTAATATTTTACTTGCAACGACTGCCTATTTCACTTTCTTAACCCAGTAACTGGAACCTCTTGGGAAGACTGGAGTCAGATTTTCTGACATCTGACAATACCGACGGCTTTCTGAGGCTCGGAGGACTCTCGGTATACACGAGATGGTCAGCCATCCACAGGCCGACCTCATTGAAATCGACATCGACAGGGTTGCTATACCTTGAAGATATTATTATTTAGTCAAGATCCATTCAAGCGCGGGGGAATGGTTACGCTGATTCGATAAAAATTATGATATTGTCATATCCTTTAGTTTTTGTACGTTGGCAAACGAATTGATTGAATAATAACACTATACAAGTAAAGTTTACGTACAAACTACTACCAATCAGCTTGACGACCAGCATGAACTGCCAGCTGGGAGCGAAGCTGCTGATTGCTGCAAAGACGAACCCAACAGTGGTGGAGAGCAGAAGGGCGCGGCGTCTACCGTGGGTGTCCGCGTAGTAGCCCCAGGGAAACGCAAGGAGGACTCCTGTAATATAAACCGTTTTAACTATAAGACACATTATTTTCTAGAAGTTGTAGGTCAAAACAAACAAGTATCGATTAATAGCTAAAATAAATCATCACTGCGTGTAAAATGCTCAGCATTATTAATGAAAATGATGAGAGTGAATTTAACGGTATAACGCCCACTTGAATTCAATAAAATTAGTTAACGTAAAATTACGAAAGTCGACAGTGAACATGAAGAAAATCATAATAAAGAAAACAAGTTCAGACATTAACTTAGTTTTATTCCACGCTTTGTATGGAAAGGGACTTTTGCAAACGAATAATTTTCAGCATCATGAAAATTAGTAATTTTTTTTTAAAGGTGGGAAATCATCAAATGACTCCTCTCACTCTGGGCGAAGCAGAAGGGAGTGTCAGACTCTTACTGACTAAAACCCATCCGTGTTCCTCCTAATGCCCTTTGCGTTCCACGGGCCAAGGTGACTCTTTCGAACAAATTCCGCAACATGAGAATTAGACATGTAGAATTCTAGCCCCTTTCATAGTATCTGCAAGGACGCCTTTTTTTATTTGTTTGCTCTTGACTCTAGTCTAGGTCAGAGATGACAATAACAAAGACAAAGTCAACGCCTATGTCCGAAGCTGAGATAGAAACGCGCTAATCTCAGGAACTACTGGATCGAATTGAAAAATTATTTTAGTGATGAATAGCCCATTTATCGAGGAAGGCAAAATCACGCTACGGCCAATAGAAGCGGAGCATTCATGAAAAATGTGACGCAGAGGAAGTTGTGCGGGTCGGATAGTTTATTAGGTATAGCTTGTTATAGTTTTATAACAAAGAAAGAAAGAAAGATGTTTATTTGGGACTCGCACAAAACAGACAAAAGTAAAAAATTAAAGCTCCGAAAAAACTGAAAAGCAAAAAATAATAAACCTTTTTTCAATCTTTTTTATCCAATAAAACAACTTATCAAAATTGTCCTACTCTGTAAAAAGTTATGCGAGTTCATACATAAAAAAAAATAATACGCGTCGACTTGAGAACCTCCTCCGTCTTTTCGTCGTTTAAAAATACATTAAAACAGTTTTAATGTATTTACCTGTACCTAATAATTAATTAATATAAATATCATTCATTGAGTCTATGCGACGCCAAAAAGGTCCCTATCTCAGCATATGCTGCGATCCTTACTAATATTATAAATGCAAATTAACTCTGTCTGTCTATCTGTCTGTCTGTCTGTCGCGCTTTCACGCCAAAACTACTGAACCGATTTAAATGTGGTACACACACAGTGTAGAGCCTGAGAAAGGACATAGGCTGCTTTTTAACCCGGGAATATGTTCCCTAGGGACCACGCGGGCGAAGCTGCTGGCAGAAGCTAGTATGTAATAAATAACATATTATATTAGCCAAATTCCATTCGAACTCGTTCAGCCGTCAAGTCGTAAGGAAGCAGCAAACATACATTACTTTCAAAATAATATTAGTATGGCTGAATACGAACTCACCGGCAAACGATGCCGAAGCCAATATCCCGATTTCCTTCAGCCCCATCTTGAGGTCGCAGCTGGAAGCAGCCACCACGGTCGCGAACCCGAACATGTCCAGAGCGAAGGCGTTGGCGATGACGCAGCACGCTGCCAGGAGGAGGTAGTTGTAGCGACCATGACCTGCAAGTGGTGTTATGTTACTCTTTTACTATGTTAATTTATTTATGTACACACAAAATAAAAAAATGTAAATATACAGAGAAAAGAGTGGAACTCTCTGCATGCGTCTGTGTTTCCAAGCGCTTACAACCCTAATCTCTTCAAAGTTATAGTGACCAGGCTCCTTTTGGGTAAACTCGCTCCATCGTAGACTTTCTCTCTGTCATCTCTGATCTAGACTACAGTCAAGAGCCATCACAAATAAAAAAAAGAGTACTGAAGGCATTGCTTATTTCATTAGAAATTTCTTTCAGCAGGCCTGCGACAGAAGAGTGGGATGAGAAATGTAGACATAGTAATGAGACAGAGAAAGACACATAAAATTGACTATACTAACTTCACTAAAACATATTATTATCTATTTTGCTAAAAAGTGTTTATTAATGTTAATAAGACCTCAATTCCCAGCCGGTACAAATTTGTACCAGTTGCATCACACGTTTATTTTTTTTTACTATTGATAGGCACACGTTTGACCACTATCTCACCTCATGGTAAGCGATGATGTGGTCGAAGATGGGGAACGCTTGCCTAGAAGTAATCTATTCACTCTTGACTGAAATACTCCCAGGTATAGCTGTCAGGAAACAGAGACTCCGGCAGGGAATTCCACTTCTTAGCTGTATGCACTATGAATGTGTTCCCAAAACGTTTTGTGCCGGGTACCGCGCGCATAAGCATGGTGGACATCCCACCCACGCGTGGGATGTCCACCATGTTTATGCGCCCGGTGAGAAAAAGGTGGATAGTGAAACATTGTTTTTCAACGTAGTGCAATTTTAAATGTACAGTAAGAAAGAGTGTACATAATTGAGTCAAAGTGCATCAAAGTCAAATTTCCCCAAAATGATAAGTAGCGGAAAGAATCGATCTAATAGCTACAGACCTTGACATTCAGGGAAGCCAAAGAGTGAATGTAACGTACAACCTGTCCACTTTTCCAACTGTCAATGGCATTTAATTCCTTTGTTAGGTGTCAATGACATGAAACACAATACTTAGTGTTACTTTATAAATCGGTAAGAGTCCGTTCATACTTACACGGACCGTCTGTTTAAATAGAAGACAGCGGCCGGAAATGCCCGTTCACACTTATACGGATTGTCTGTTTAAATGAAAGACGGCGGCCGTACGTGCGCGTTCACACATATACGGATCGTCTGTTTAAATGGAAGACGCCGGCGGCCGAACGAGCGCGTTCACTCTTATACGGATCGTCTGTTCAAACGGAAGACGGCGGCCAACGATCGGCAGATTCGTTCACACTATCCGATCCGGGCGTTTAGACGGCTCTTCGCAGTGGAAAACGTGCGCCGAAAAACCCGGATCTGTCTAAAATATTATATAAATTGTACCTACTGCCACTGGCACATCCATCTCCGAGGAAACGCGGTTTTTGATGATTTATTAACCATATAACCACTAGAACCCGCACAAAATGATCAAAATTGTCCGATAAATTGCTGTCAACAGAGCCCTAGTGTAAAAATTTGGCAACTATCTATAAAAAAAAGAAAAACATAGGGACACAGTATATATCCTTCCTATTCAGTTTGTGAAATATCTCAGTCAGTCAGTCGGTTCACTATTGGAGGAGAAAACAGTCGAGAGCCAAACCTAGAATTATGACGTTTTACATACAAAGTCTCTCCGCCCGCGGACCGCGAAAAGGGGGACGGTCCGTCATAGTGGAAACTTCTCGACTCTAAAAGCCTGTTCAAAATAAATATCAAGCCATGTACCTCTAGAACTTATTTGACTGTTTTTCCGATATCTAAGTAGAATTAAAACTGCTAGCTGCTGTTACTTTGTACAGAAAACGATGGAACTATCTATTATCTACAAGATAAACCTAACTAGAGCCTCTAGACCAAATTACCTACTGTCTGTTAGTGATAACGATTGTCGTCGTAGTTCAATCTATGGTATTGACACGTGCTGCCGAAATGATACATGGTTCACATTTTTACCCACGATGGTACGTACAGTGACGGTAGGTAGATATATGCGTTTGGGGTGAGAGGATGTTTCTTTGTTTATTTGTAAGTGCAAACCAATGTTGCCATTTATCTACAAAACTACTAGTCCGATTTTGATGCGATGTTCAGTGATGGGTTTGGGTTTGATTGGTGCATGTACTTAGATAGGTTTTACGGTGATAACTCACCAGGGGGTGCTGCAGTAAACATTTGTTTGTGCAAAACTACTAGTTCGATTTTGATGCGGTTTTCAGTAATGTAAACAAACTATAAGTATCTATATGTACTAAAATGTACATAATACCTATGCTCTCAAAAAAGCTTGACATAAAAAGCAAAATTAAAAATGTTGAAAAACCCACGACGGTTAAAAGGTAATTGAAAAAGGATAAATTAATTTTAAAAACCCCGACTTAAAGAATACAAAACTACCAAAAAAGATTATTTAATTTAATGACAGCCCCGGACGGATATAAATTCTTTAAGTCTGAGGTTTATAATTATTTTATCCTTTTTCAAATTCCTTTTAACCGTCGTGGGTTTTGAAAATTGCTATTGCAGATCGGCTGTCACTTTGTCAAGGGCCTTTTTTTAAGGAGTGGAAGGGAGCGTCAGACTCTTACTGACTAAAACCCATCCTTGTTCCAAATTTTTGCGTTCCAGGGCCACGGTGACCCTTTCGAACAATTTCCGCAACCCTAGAAGGCCCTGTCTACTATGCGGACATAATATCATTGAGGCGTGCGCGGAACACAACGCGCCGTCGCGTCGACCCGGGCCTGGGGGTCTCGGGCTTAGTTGCGGGCGTATTCTACTCCATATCACCTACGGACTTACGATTAGTCCCGAACCCGAACTAAGGATGAATTACAACACTATTTAACGGTTACTGTCAAATCGTGTTGTGATTTATTCTCAGTGGTTAGGTGATGCGGAGTAGAATACGCTCGCAACTAAACCCGACCCTACGGATTGTGGGCTCAGACAGTAGCCCCCCTGGTTCTTATCGGACGGCGAGCCACCCAACTCTCACCGTCCGCAGGCCCGGGCCTACGTTGCGGTGGCCAGGAATCGCCCTGTGACACGCAACGCCCGGGGCGTCTTCTTCTGTGGCGGTGGTTGAGGCGTGCCTCTCCCTAACGCGACCCGCCTCCTCCTACCAGAGAGTTTCCAGTTTCTTGCTCGCGAGTGTAGATTTTCATAAAAAATTCAGCCTAATACCGGCTCCTAAGTCCTTTCTCTTCGCCGCATGGTGTCGGCCGGTGCCGTATGGTGCCGTGAAAGAATAATACCATCCCATCACTTACCGTGGGTGTCGTAAGAGGCGACTAAGGGACTCACCAGAGAATGGGCAGCAGTGTTCTTTGTAAAACTCAACACCATACACTGCGTTCGCCAACGCGCCTGCCAAGCGTGGCGATTATGACAAACCCTCCTCCCTTTGGTGGAGGCCTATGTCCAGCAGTGGACGTCTTTCGGCTGTTATATGATGATATGATGAATCCTTTCTCTGTACCAAACCAAAATCTATTCTAATATTACAAATACGATAGTTTGGGTGTTTGTTACTCAATCACGTCATCAGCACGGCTGAACAGATGACAGTCTAGAATAGCACATAAGCTATTTATCTCAGGAGTATGTTCCCTTGGGATATTTTCCGACATTCACGAGACCGGAGCCGCGGGCGGCAGCTAGTTCATAATAATAATAATAATATACGTTAGGATGTATACACGGTATCATTTTAGTGGTCTTACTACGGCAACCCACTTCATCTACCCTATGACTACTGTACATTCGTTAAAAACTGGTCAAGTGCGAGTCGAACTCGCGTGCAAAGGGTTCCGAACCAATTTCATTTAACACGTTATTTTAACACTATATACTTTCAATAGGGTTTCCGGTAATCTATAGGTAAAGATCTATTATCTCCATATTTTTTTCAATATTTTTGACTCAACAGTTTCGGAGATAAGGTCATATTTTGTCTTAATTTCCTGAAATAATTCAAAACCATATATTTTAAAATTATGAAAAAAATATAGTTAAAACTCTCACAGTAAGTAATTTGTTACGTCACACGATAACGTTCAAAAATTTTTTTTTTGAAATTTTCTAGTTTGACCCCCAACAGTGACCCCCATACTAAAAATTTAATGATTAAACGTAACGCGTCCGTATTTTGATCACAGAAGTCAATATGTGCACCAAATTTCAGCAGAATCGATCCAGTGGATCCGGAGAAAACTGGCTGTGACATACAGACACCCGAGTGATTCTATAAGGGTTCCTATTTTTGTTCGGAACCCTAAAAAAAGATATATATGAACATTAAAATATAAATATTAAAACAAAAATATATTATTATGACACATCCAGGATCGTGCGCAATCCATGCCTTGTGTTCCAAGGACGGCGCAGAATGAAACGGCGACATTGTTTTAATACTTAAACATTATTAACAGGATGACTTATAATTTAAATGCATCATTTATTTTTATTGTGTATTAATGAGCTATTTTAAAAAAATAATCGCACCTAGAGGTAGTTTATGTCGGTTACATTTAGAGGGCCGTCTTTGTAAGACAACTAAAATGACACCATGTATATTTACCAGTCAATTCCACGGCTTCATCATAGGTAAACGCGTCGTCTCTCTTAACATGAACATTGTTGATTGTATCCTCTCTCATCTTGTGACGTGCAACTTTCTCCTCTCATCTCCTGACACTGAGCTGAGCTGTTATCTCTTCAGCAGCATCTTATCTGTTATCACACATTTGTTGGTGCTTGT
Source organism: Lacanobia wlatinum (assembly GCA_947578705.1). Lineage (NCBI taxonomy): Eukaryota > Metazoa > Arthropoda > Insecta > Lepidoptera > Noctuidae > Lacanobia > Lacanobia wlatinum. The sequence continues at coordinate 4,872,090 of OX388035.1, forward strand.
CTCGATTCGCAGTTTAAATAAATATGAATAGGCGCGCAAGATTAGAAAATATTAGAAGGTTTTATCAATTTTATGTTGTTGCCAGTGTTGGGAATTTAACTGTCTGTAAGATACGTAGTGTAATTTTTGTTTTTTTACAAAGAAAAGTATTGAATTTAAATACAACCTGTAACAGAGTAAACGCAATACCTCTTAAGGGGTCATTAAACTCATCATTATGAACAACTTTCAATATGGGACCAACACTGAAATCGTAAATAAAAAACTGGCCAAGTGCGAGTCGGACTCGCGTGCAAAGGGTTCCGAACGAATTTTTTTTTTTAACATGTTATTTTAAAACTACAGACTTCTAATAGGTTTTCCTGTAATCTTTAGGTAAAGATCTATTATCTCCATATTTTTCAAAATTTTTGGCTCTGTAGTTTCGGAGATAAGGGGGGGGGAATGGTCATTTTTCGTCTAATTTCTTGAATAACTTCAAAACCATTTATTTTAAAATTATTAAAAAAATATAATTAAAACCCTTACAGTAAGCCCTTTAATTTGATATGTCACACGATATTGTTAAAAAACCTTTTTTTTGAATTTTCTAGTTTGACCCCCAAAAGTGACCCCCATACTAAAAATTTAATAAATTATGTAATGTGTCCGTGTTTGGGTCATAGAAGTCCATATGTGTACCAAATTTCAACAGAATCGGTCCAGTGGATCCGGAGAAAACTGGCTGTGACAGACGGACAGACAGACAGACAGACAGACACCCGAGTGATCCTATAAGGGTTCCTTTTTTTTTCGGAACCCTAAAAATCGGCTCCCCCATGAATTTTTTGTGCGCATAACTCGACAAAATGTACTGAACAGCTGATTTTTTTTTAGCGATTTCGTGTTTGGTCCCATAGTAAAAGTTGTTCATAATGATGAGTAAAATAACCCTTTAAGAGGTATTGCGTTTATTCAGTAAATTTAGATTTTCTCTATATACCTATACTAAAAATCAAAATTCAAGTTGGAATGGAACACCAGGGTGGTTCTCGGGGATTTCTTCCCGTAACAAAAGAAAGGGTAATTTTAATTGCAGAAAATGCCCATAATTTAGGAATTCACAAAACTGGAAAAACATTGTACCCACCTCTGGGAAAGTCGAGTGATAAAAAGGAGCTGACTGTACCACACGACAAAGTAGTTTAAAAAAAAAACGGTCAAAACGAGACGATCTCGCGCACCGAGGGTTCCGTACCATTATATAAAAGATGAAATGTTTTTAAATTTTCATCGGCGAGGCCTCTACATTCGCCAGAGAATTTTAATACTGCTAAGAGATGGCGCTGATCTAAAACTGCAATAATATGGTGTATATCAATGCAATATACACCATATTGCAGTTTTAGATCAGCGCCATCTCTTGACCGATAGTGGAACTAATGTCATTTTTGTTGATGATTTTTTTAATAATTAGAGACATCGTGATAAGGTGTTTTTTTTACATGTTTAGTCAAAAGTCGAAAAACGTGGTAAAAAAAGAAAAACGTTAAGAATGTGCAAATAGCGTTCTTTCCTCTGATACCGCACATGCCGTAGTAGCCCCACTTCGAATTTTTAAGAACCAATTTTAGTCGATGTTGCAAAAAATAGTAATTATTGCATCGAGCAGAAACTGACTTATAATTGCATCGAGTGTTAGCCCGAGCTTTAGCGAGGGCTCTTAAACACTAGTGATATTATAAACGTCACTTTCGCGAGGTTCATAATCTGCTTTTCTTTCAACTACCGAATAAAGAAAATAAAATTTTCACTGAAATTCAATTCGCGCCAAAGAAATCGAAAAGGTTGCGATTCGATTCGCGCCAATTCATATCTTTTTTTTTTGGCAATGGTCGTTTACATTTATTCTGCCATTTTTCCCGGGAATAAAAATAGCGCTGATTGGTTGGTAGAAAACTAGTTGGTCATGCTTGTAGCCTGCGATTGGCCTGTAGTGTGATCAGAATAGCGCTGATTGGCTGGTATAAATCTAGTTGGCCATGATTGTAAAGATGAAGCCTGCGATTGGACAGTCACCTGGGATTTGTGGCTTTATAGCGAAAACATTGTAGTAATGGAGAATGTAGAATTGGATTTTCATACCACTTCACTGCACTGTTTTACTCTGTAGCAGTAAAGTGCTGCTTTGTTCTCACTATTTAGGCTAGTTATGATGAAATTATTGCGTAGTTGGAGTAAAAAATATTTTTCACACCACGAGGGCAATTCTCGCAATTCCCGCGCGAAAACGTCAAATTATTTGCCATGCAAAGCTAACCTAAAGTACGTCATTCTAACCCGCGAGCGACTCCCGTCTGCCTCCGCTGCACCGTGCAGCGAGCGCAGTCAAAATGCGTTCCAAATTCAAATCAGATTATTGCCTTGGTTATAATTAAATTCAGCACAATATTATTGCTGGGGCTGTAGCCGCAGCTTCGGGCGCGCGATCTGCTCCTGACGCGCACCACCTCTTTTCATGGCTAGAGCATAATTTTCTCGCAGTAGATGTGATACTAACTTTTTGTAAGTGTTTCTATATCTACTTTTGGTGTTCTATATATCTACTTTTTGTAAAATTGATAAATACTTTAATTTTGGTACTCCGGTTTCTTATTTTCTCATAGTGGGTGTGAAAAGTAGAGTATCCTCCTCGGGGATAAAGGTGTATTTCCCTTGGGCTAACTTGAATCCCTCACTGCAGTCAGGATTCTTGTATTAACTCCCTCGTTTAGCTTGTGAGTTAAACTCTTAACTCTCAAATCCTTCATTCCGTTCGGAATTCAATATAACGCCCGTGACATAAGACACTGATTTATCCCCTCGTTGCATAATCTACTATTTATTTCTTTCTTATTTAAAAAATTGTTAAGCAAATCGCAAATCACTAATATTATAAAGAGGAAAGATTTGTTTGTTTGTTTGTTTGAATTGAATAGGCTCCGAAACTACTGGACCGATTTGAAAAATTCTTTTAGCATTGGATAGCTACATTATCAGGGAGTAACATAGGCTATACATTATCCCCGTACTCCCACGGGAAATAACTACGCGGTTGAAACCGCGTGACGTCCACTAGTAACGTATAAAAACAGAAAACATATCAAATATTTGTTCCATCTCCACACACTTTAAACAGTTTACAAACAAAAATGACGAACTGTTATTTCCGGATTTTTTTTCTGAATATTTTGTTGCCATTGCACGGACAAAATTCACTCTCACGGATGACAAATTTCATACAGCGCCATCTGAAAATTTTCTACTGCAATAATAAGACCTAACTTTAGCACTGTACACGTTTAAATTGAACGATGTCGTTTGGTAACTGTAGTCACCACGGACGGTATAGGCAAGATTTTTAGTGGTATCTACACTCCCCGTGGACGCTTGAGTGGTAATCATTTTGGCACGGAACCCTTAAAAGGGTAACGAATCGGGAAAGAATGTATAAAGATCAAAATCTTAACCAAACGCCATTTGCGTTCAGTTGTTTTTAAAACTTTTGACATGTTGACGAATCGGGAATGTGACCATACGGGAAGTAGCCCTCAAAACCATCGTCCAAGATTCCATCAACAAAGCCATGGCCACAAGACACCACCACTGTTAGGAGTAGTAGCAGTAGGACTCCATTTTCCGCACTCTTGGTCCGTTGTGCGTAGGTGTCCTGGCTAAGTTCGCCAGCCTAGCTCCGCTCAGAAGCACAGACGTTTCCTAGGAGCTTCGCAGACTTCGCGGAACGACCTCACCGTTCCGACAATTTGTTGTCGTTGGGTAGCCACGGCCTTGCATTCCAGGATGACGTGGGCGGCTGATTCTTCGGCGTCAAAGCAGCCCCTGCAGAGTGGGCTGTCCGTGGCGCCGATGTTAAAGAGATGTTTGTGTAGAGGGCAATGGCCCGTGATTGTCCTTATTATTATTCTGAGGTTATTTCTACTTAAGCTTAAGTTGTTCTGAGACTTCATTCATAACCTTTAAAGTAAAGGGAAAGTGGTGGCCAAGTTACTTAATGAACCTCTGCAGTGTTGATAAAGAAATTATCATGAATTCACGACAGGTGACGACAATTATTATTTTTATCGATATATTTATAGTACTTATCTTTGTTTTGCAAAGTTTTTATGCTACTTAAATATAATTTTATCAATAAACAAGTCTAACTCTGATGACAAATGGTTATTTTAGGAATTTTCAATTTCATTAATGCCTAACTACATGTAGATAGTAACGGGAACGCAGGTCGCTGACGGTTCGGTGTAATATGTTGGCGCGCAGGTTTTCAAGGTGCTCTAAAGACGTAAAGAATATACTATTTGGGGCCTACATACTGCCATTCCAACTATACCTGTAGCCTGTGGGTCCAATACAACACCGCCTTCAGGTTGCTGATAGAACTGCCTCGCTATTGCAGCGCTTCAGCGATGTTTGCAGACGCGCAGGTGGATGGTATTCATGCCATAATCCGTAAAAGGGCGGCATCGTTGATGCGCTGGGTAAGGTCCAACAGCTACCTGAAGGTACTTGCTGAACATATAGATAGTACTTTTTGGAGGCAATGGATAATACACAATAAAAAGTTTAGTTTTGCTCGGCATGTTTTACTAACACAATTTTTAAATTTTTATGTATTACTAACACTAATAAACTTTACGCGAGTCGCCGTCTTAAGAATCTAGCTTATACTTTTTGCAACCCATATTCTGTATGGAGCATCTATAGACCTCCATAACCCAGTTACTGATCACGATCCCCTTGGCAAGACTGGCTGCCGGACTTTCTAGCTTTTGGACTTTGGTGATCTATTACTTCAATCGTGATTGTATCTATAACATCTTTCAGAAAAACGCGTATCAAGGCGATAAACTATTAGGACTCCATCAAAGCGAAGATGTCCGAAGCGGAGACGTGAAGAGATGTTTTTCAGCTAGGGTGTATCCAGCAAAACTGTGCGGAGATGCGTACTGACTAGATAGTAACGGAGATGTGCGCTAACTACACTGCACGCCGCACACATCTGGTCATCAACATGCGAGGTAAAGCTTACGTCTCCGCGAGGAACAGCTCACATCTCCGCTTCCATCGCGCCATATAAATATTATACATCTCCGCTCAGTGGTATCCCTTTTAAGCTGAGTGAGATGTTTAGTATGATTAAGAAAATTCTATTGGTTTTTTAAAACACGTCTCCGCCCTGCTCGTCTCGTCTCCGCTTTGGTGGAGTCCGGGCCTTAGGCATTAACAATAAGTATAAACCATGAATCTAGATCATTTTAGTTCCAGGTCACATTTGTTCCGCTTCCGTAATGTTTTTACATTATGTCAATCAAGTAGAGTACTAGGGTTAATCTCATTTAACATGTCCTAGACAAGGTTTTAAATTAGATTCGTGTGTCCTAAAAGATACCTACTCGTTATGCTGCTGCTGCCAAACTAAACCTTTCCTTTCCGGGCCACATAGTGATGGAGAGAAAGAAGAGGAAGAAGCCTCCTAGTCGGATACAGTGCGGGAACTCGCTGTCAGGTCCCAATATGCTGCGTCTGGCGATACCTTTTTTTTAAGTATGGGAAATCATCAAATGACTCCTTCCGCTCTGGGTGAAGCAGAAGGGAGTGTCAGACTCGTACTGACTAAAACCGATCCGTGTTCCTCCTAATGCCCTTTGCGTTCCAGGGCCGCGGTGACTCTTTCGAATAAATCCCGCAACCCCGGCAGGGTAAATCCCGCAACCCTGGCAGGGTCTGACGATACCTACGACGCAGCTCTATGTGTCCCGGCTACATCACACCACGAAGGTCGAAGCGATCGTGGAATTTGTTCGAGCGAAGAACAGCTGGACCTTAGGGATCGAGAAGTTGCGCCACAACACGAATTTCAAGTCGTTCGTGGTGCGAGTTACGACTCATCATATCGAGATCTTCCTCAAGGAAGAGTTTTGGCCGAAGAGTGTCATCGGCGATTCCGCGGTAGGCTACGCGTCAGTCGTCACCACGCAGAGCAACACGACACCGTCACTTCGTCTAACATAGTTTATAAATACTTTTGTGGCAAATATATTTATTTAGCATTATATAATTTCATCAATTTTAACGGCACATGTGTGAGTACTGTGTACCTTAAACTTAAGCTAATTTCTATCAGTTTTAGGTTTGTTTTTGACTTGAATGTACCCTGGCGGTTGGGAGTGCCATGGTCACTCAAAAGTCTAGCTGATGGTGGCGTATGCGTTGGACCATTTGGCTCCCTTCAAAATGGTTGAGCGAATGATGCTACCGCATGCGTCATGTTCGTGAACGGGCGCCGTCAGTTGGGACTGTTCATTTCTCAGCTGCCATGGTTTATTTTAATTATTTCTTTGAATTGTTCCTTTTTTTGGGACGCTTTTATCCTGCTCGTCTTTTACATCGTTCTCACATGTATGTATAATTTCAACTTGATGTAAACAAAACTGTGTCCGTGGAGTTCTTCACGTTCTTCTCCATACAGATCTACGCTTTGGAACGTGCAAATAGCTTCATCTTTTTGGACTGACCGACCTTGACAACTCAAAAGTGCCTGGTAAATGGTTTATTTGAAATAAATATTTTGAGTTTGAGTTCTGTAAGGTATATTATGTTATGGGTATTTGTTACCTGAAATAAATGATGTATTATTATTATTCCATTTATTTATTTTCAATTTACATTTTTTATCTATCTATATTAATATTAATTAATATGTATAAAGCTGAAGAGTTTGTTTGTTTGTTTGTTTTCTTGAACACGCTAATCTCTGCTAATCTAAAAATTCTTTCAGTGTTAGATAGCCCATTTATCGACGAAGGCTATGGTCTATATTATCATCACGCTAAGACCAATAGGAACGGAGCAGACGAAGTTGCGCGGGTTAACTAGTATACCCATAAAAAAAACATTTAAAAAAATAGTAGCCCACCGGTGTCAGGAACAGGGTCCAAGTTACCGGTGGTCAGGGCTCCCGAGAGAGGAACCTCCTAACTATACGAGCCGTGTCCAGGTATTGCTTTCTGGATCAAGCCCTTAATCCAGCTGCCCAACAAGAGGATGTTGGTCGAGGCTTGGCAATTATGCCATTGGCCGTCACGACTATCGGCACAATGACTGCCGTGTTCACATCCCACATGTCGACAACCTCGCGAGTCAAGTCAAGATACTTCGTTTGTTTATCTTTCTCAGACTTCAACGAGTACAATACAGCCTTTAAACAATATTTTTTATAATCAATGGATTTTAAATAAAGAAGTGGGCTGACCATGTCTGTAGACGGACAGACGGTCGACGGAGCAGACATGTTTTAGAGAGGAGACTGTGTATGGGTAAACGTAATGTGGGACGCCCTGCGGCACGATGGATTGATGATTTGAAGAAGGTGGCTGACAGCGAATGGATGCGGACTGCTCAAAACCAGGATGGTTGGCGCTCTTTGGGGGAGGCTAACGTTCAGCAGTGGGCTACAATTGGCTAATATGATGATGATTTTAAAAGTAATCTTTAAGTTTGTTACGCTTTTCTTTCTTCTCAGGGACATTCAGTCTTCTCAGTATAAGTAATTTCTTTATTTAAGCCAGTAAACTTAGGTTGACTTTCCATTAAATACCTATCACCACTTTTTGAGGACGATAGAGATTGGATTTGTATGTTCTTGAGTGCAGCTATTGCACTCAAGAACACACAACTGATGACATGAACGGAATTCTAAGAGAATCATCTGATTGTTAAAACATACATAAAAAATGAGGTTCTGACGAATTGAGAACATCCTCCTTTTTGAAGTCGGTTAATGATACAATCATCATTAATGGAGAAAAGGAGTATACAAGTGTTCAGTGAAAAACCTCGCCACTCTGTAGATAGCCATGCTCTTGAAATAAGAAGTAGGTGATAAAGAAATAAAATACCTCAGTAACTTCTATTAATTTGTCATATATTTTTTTATAATTACGATATACTGTACATTCTTTTTAAACTTAAATCATTATCACACATTTATTTTTTATATATTTATTTATTTTCCAATCGTTCACATTTCACAGCCGATTTTTTGCTAATATTAATAAAACATTTATCAATAAAATAAAATCTTATTAAAATAATGTATCGTTGTAATAGTTGTTAAAATAATAATATGTCAATTTATTAACTAAAACAATGATCGTGCACTCTTCTAAGACTAAGAAAATATTTACAACTGATATATCAATTATTCTCCAAATATAAAAAGCTGTAACAATTAAGTATATTGTATTTACATTTATGATTTCACTTAAGATTAAATACGTCACAAACATCAAATAAATCTATTAAGAAAATAAAAATACTTATTACACTAATAAATCATATTTATTGGTGTAATACATAGTATTATATTGCATTGTAATAATCCTATATTCTAAGATAACTTTAACAATAGAGATATAATTTAATACTTATTCTGATAAAGATTAGCTATTAAACTACGGTGACGTTGAGCAGTATGACTTTATGATGGGTGACCGCTATTTCGAACAAGAATAATGTTAATATGAGAAACCAAACACATCGTATATTGTTTGTACTAATAGTGGATTTATTGGCTATGATAGCGCTTATATTGTTTTTCCAAAAAAATCTAAGGTTTCTGTCACATGTCGAATCATGTGCTATTTTTTGCACGATAACAATATCAAAATCTGAGATAAGCATTAATTAATCTTCAATTCGATACAATCTCATTGAAAAAAGAGCGGAATATGAATGAAGTTAGTTTTTTATTACGGATGCCTATCTTTTTATAAAATCATAGGCACCTGCATAATTAATCACTTTTAACAGCACTCATTCACTTCACAGAACAAATCCTATATCTCATTAATTAAAAGTGAAAATATTAGTAGGTATAACGATTCGTTTTAAAAATAGAATTCGGAGACATACCTCAGACATTACCACTGAAAACATGCAATTTCAGCGTTACGTCATAATAGTGGACCGTCAAAATAATCCATAATTAAAACTAATTTAATTTTTGATTCATTAAAAATCGCGTGACAGTTACAAAATGTGATCTCATAACCGAATCATACATCTCAAATGTATTTTATCAACACGTGCAAGTAAGCTTGATTACTTAAAGAATCCATATTTCTGATGACTAGAAATCGACGATAACACATCATATTTTTTAAATTTATGATGGTGATATCTTTTGTGGATACTGTTAACAAAGTATTATGATTACATATTTAATAGCTAATGCTAAATATTCGTCTGGATCTAGGGAAAGATGATAAACGTATCTGCATAGAATGAAATGGAGAAAATTTATGACCTTGAATCTTGACGTCATCACCCTATTATCGCCGATCTACAATAATCGATTATCAATTTTACATAGATGACAGAACAAACCATAATTTTACACAACATTTTTAGCCAGACACGTATCGCTAAACGCCTTTTGAGAACTTCGTACCTAAATATTTTTTCGTCTTTCTATAAAACAATTTAGATAAAACACAAGTTATATTGTGTTTTATCTAAATTACTATACCAATAACTGCACAATATTTGCTGAGCTCCTTACCGTTTAGATAGAAACATGGCACTTCAAAACTACTTGACAATTTTATAAATTTAGAAGGAGAAGTCGGCTACAGTAAGCCTTGTACACGTATTATTATTTGGCATTCAAATAATTCACTAATTGAATATATATTTTATTTGGCAATTCCTATTTTTTTACTTTCTAATTTAATTAGCCTCTGTTATACCACCTCCACCTCATTGCTCGCAGAACAGATGGTCGATGGGGCCGAAAAGTTCTGGAGTGGCGACCGCGTACCCGAAGTGAGAGGTCCACTGCTGGACATAGGCCTCCCCAAGCGTCGCCACAACGACCGGTCCTGCGCGTTTCGCAACATTGGCGCGGCCTCCCACAAGGTGGACCGATGACCTGGTGAAGGTCGCGGGTAGCCGATGGATGCGAGACGCGCAGGACCGGTCGTTGTGGCGACGCTTGGAGAGGCCTATGTCCAGCAGTGGACCTCTTTCAGCTGATATGATGATGATGATGATACCACCTCCTGATGCTGGACAATTTTCACGCGGAAAAAATACAACTTGCAGTTTCTCAGCCGATTTAACCAAAATAGTTTTGGAGGTAGAAAAAGATTCGTTTAGAGTCCAAAATCTTCTTAAGCTAGCTTTACGCACGTTTTGACACTGTCTCCGAAAAGTTTTCGCTTGAGGTTCCAAAAGGCTCCAGCCCCCTTGTTGACTCCTGCAGCCAGAATCGTGGACAGGCAGGAGAGCAGGCTGAGCAGCATGCCAGGGAGTGTTGGGGCCAAAATGGAGGCAGACGACGCTATGGAGCGGTAGACCACCCTGTTATTGGTGGGCTGAAGGCTTCTGTGGTTGTAGTCAGCGCCAACGTCCACTTTGGTGAATATTCTGTACTGTAGGTGGAAAAATGGGTTAAATATTTTGTTTTCCTTAACAGATTTTTGTTTTCTTAAACAATTTTTTTTAGTCAAACTTTTACAAATAATGGCAATACGGCTAAATTATGTGGTTACTTCTTAATAACTGACAAAGAAACGTCTCAATGAAAATAATTCTTACCTGGTCAGCAGTGATGAAGAGCGGCTTATCCATGACGATCCAGGTAACGACCTCTTCACAGACGGGTGTGGTGAGAGACCCTTGGTACGTGTAGTAGGATTGAGGCTCATAGCTCAGCAGTCGTCTGTTAGAAAACATGATGTTTAGGATATTGGAAGATAACACACATAATGATGATGAATTACATGTATGAGTATTTGGTGGCGAATTAAAATAGCCTCCACAAAGGGCGATACCGGAATGACTAGCTCTTGCAGGGTAGCCTAGTAAGGTCAGCTATCATCTGACTATGTGAATTTTGGCAACTATTACTTTTACAAGTGGACTTCAAAAGAACAGTTCATGTTCTTTTAAAGTCTTTTAAAAGAGAAAATAAAAATAAAAGGACCGTTTTCATAAGTTCGATTACAGCGGTTTCTACTAAACATAATCTGTCCTTGACAGTATACTAAAGTACTTATCCATAACTAAAACTGCCTGCTGTTGTCTGTAAAACTTTGTTCTGTTTTCGTCACCCTGTAGCCCTTCCAATGATAATGAATTAGTTCCACGATTCGCTTCCTTCCCTTCATTCTTTGGAAGTAATAGTACCGTAAAGATTAGATCCGTAGACACCCTTTTTTCCAAAGTAAGCTAATATGCATTGTCTGTCATTGTCAAAGCAAGGAAGTAGTAGCCTGACTTAAAGATTTGAGGTTTGTTCTACAGCATCAGATAATTTGATTAGACAATCTGGTACATTTTTGAACGTATTTATCAGTTAGTCTCTATTCGGGCGATGTGAACCATCCTTTTATTTTCTAGCCTCACGTAAATCTAATTGCATTGAATAATTTCCTCATTTATTAGCCTGTACTTACGTGATGTCAACTTTTTGACTCTCGGTCTGGTTTTGGGCGCTGTTCAGGATGTAGGGCACGAATGTCGTTAACTGCTCTAGGGCATGCCCGCTTTCGTAATCTCTGTTTACCTTCAATGAAGAGAAATAGGTAAGATTCACACAGGAGACGATTTGGTTTAGTAAGAAAAAGTCAGAGAAAGATAGAAGAAAATACACTAAAAAAGTTTAGTAAATCTTTATGGTAAAATGTCACAGTTTAATTCAAAGCTAGAACAAGCATTGACCGCCACGCTTTTTTAAAGGCCGATGATAATGAGACCAAAGAAAAGAAAGAAAGAAAAACCATCCGCTAGACCATACTTTTATTTTTATGATTTTATTTTGAAGTAACTAAACTGCACTCATATGCAACTTTATTCAACATTTTTTTCTATGTAGGTATTTCAATACTCTTATTTTTAGAATTATTATAAAATACAGACATACATAAGGACTAAGGCGACTAAGGGAGTCACCAGCGAATGGGCAGCAGCGTTCTCTGTAAAACGCAACACCATACACTGCGATCGCCAACCCGCCTGCCAAGCGTGGCGATTATGGCAACCCCCTTTGGGGAGGCCTATACCCAGCAGTAGACGTCTTTCGGCTGTTATGATGATGATGATGATAACAAATATATATTATTTGAAATGAATTCAAGAGGAAAGTGTGCCTCTCTAAAATAGTTGAAGAAACACGAAATGTTTTAGAAAGGGGGTAAATACTGAGATTACAGTCAGAAAAGACGAATGAAATAGGAAGAGAGATTCCTTTACTAATCCTTAACTGTCATCATCATCATAACAGCCGAAAGACGTCCAATGCTGGACATAGGCCTCCCCCAAGCGTCGCCACAACGACCGGTCCTGTGCGTCTCGCATTCATCGGCTACCCGCGACCTTCACCAGGAAGCTTTCCTTTACTGTAATATAACGTTTTTTTTTACTTACCATGAAGAACACACCGACAACAGCCAGTCCATCAGACCTCAGCATGGCCTCTTCCATGGACAAGCCGGTTTTGATGTGGACCATGTGGACTTCCAGAGGATACCTGGGGACAACGTTTGGTTAAATCAGAGTTTTTTATGATACTTCATGGAAGTAAGGCTGGTGGGCCTACTTGGCGGTTATAAGTCAGGTGTTCAACACGCCTATACATTTTACGAGTGCAAAAGCCAAAAAAGATTTCCTTGATATTGCAAAAGCCTGCCTGGTGTTTCAGACGAAAATATTATCTCAATTTAAAATAACCTATTACACTTATAAATATGATTTTGGTTATTTAATTAACAGGTTTATGAGAATTTAATCTATTATACTCGTATTCGTTAATGTGAAAGTGAATAAATAAATATTATTTTCAGTGGATTGAAATGATCTAACAAATAAATGAAAAATAATATTAAAGTAATTAATGTGTTTTTTTTTTCTCTTTATTCGTATAAAGGGGCTTTTACGCATAGCGTATGCCAGTCCCATCGTATCCTAAACATTATTTTACTATCACAAGATGTGAGCCATGAATTGACAAACCCTTTGAATCGTCTATAAATGTGATGTTATGGTATTATAAGCATTTCAATATATTTATATTATGTTTATGTATTTAATCTTAAGTGAAATCATAAAATAGAAAAAAAAGCGTTGTAAAGTTGGTAACTAAATGAAATTTCAGTGGTATATGTCACCGGAAAATGGCAAACTCTGTAAGATTATAAAATAACTTGAGAGATTGCAAACTTTCGATAAATCGTCAACTGAACATTGGGAATGATTTTTGACGCATAAAAATTTGATAGTTTATAATTTGTCGAATTCATTCCGAGAAGTTGTGAACTGAAATAAAATGGCGACCAATCAGAGCACAAGTCTACAAGAAACAGGTTCTCATTGGTCTGTTCAGATGTGACATCACATGTACGCCATAGACTTACTCTAGAGATATGCTCATAGTTATGTTCTGATTGGTCGCTATTTTATTTCAGTTCACAATTTCTCGGAATCACTTCGAGAATTAATAAACTATCAAATTTTGATGCGTAAAAACGTATTCCTAATGTCCGGTTGACGATTTATCGAAAGTTTACAATTTCTCAAGTTATTTTATAATCTTACTAAGTTTGCTATTTTCCGAAATGAATGCACATCATTATTGTTTTTTTTTCAACTGACTTCAACCGATTCGTTGAAGATGCCTGGACCCAAAAACTCAAAACACTTATTTAAAATAAACCATTTGCAAGCACTTTTGAATTGTCAAGGTCGGTCGGTCCAAAAAGATGAAGCTATTTGCACGTTCCAAAGCGTAGATCTCTATGGAGAAGAACGTGCAAAAAACTCCACGGACACTCTTTTAAAAATAATAAATTGTTACAAAGTTTTGTTTACATCATGTTGAAAGTATACATATGTGAGAACGATGTAAAAGACGAGCAGGATAACAGCGTCCGGAAAAATAGGAACAATTCCAAGAAATATTTAAAATAAACCATGGCAGCTGAGAAATGACCAGTCCCAACTGACAGCGCCCGTTCACGAACATGACGCATGCGCTAGCACCATTCGGCTCAACCATTTTGAAGGGAGCCAAATGATCCAACGCACATGCCATCAGGTAGACTTTTGAGTGAGCATGACATTCCCAACCGCCAGGGTACATTCAAGTAAAAAACAAACCTAAAACTGATAGCTATAGCTTAAGTTTAAGATACACAGTACTCACACATCATGTGCCGTTAAAATGGATGAAATTATACAATGCTAAATGAATTGAGTCTATACAATGGCGATTTGGAAAATTCGTTTTTTGTTTGAAAGGGTAGAAATTCCAGTTGGTCGCATGATCATCAGTTCAGGATCTGATGATGGGATCCTGAGGATATAGAGGGAACTCTTCCAATGTATAGGCACACTTGAAGCAATTTGGGTAGCTTTTGGAAGAGTACTTCCTCGGAGTGGTCCCATTTCAATTTGGTCAAGATCTGATGAAGAACTTTGGAGATAGGCAACGGAACTCTTCAATAAATGATAGCAAATGGATCGGGATTGCTGAAATCTCATGTCTGTCTATTGTTGACACCAGTACATAACATAAAATCACGCTGTAAAGGGGTGCACACGTGTGAATGTCAATTGAGCTGTGGAGAATCACCACTAATAAGTGAAAAATAAAAAAAACTTTAAAAAAATACTGAATAAATAACTACTAATGGAAATAATGTTTGTTCTGCCCGAAAACTCACACAAAATAATAACTAGTAATAATGTTAAATAAAAACTTAGTCAAAATCTAAAAGTTCCCGCCATAACTCTAATTACTTCGTCTCTTTTGTCACACCATAGTATTACCTATGGCAGGACGTTTTTTGGAGGGATGAAAAACTATATCACCATTTATTTTAAGGATGGTAAATCATCAAATAACTCTTTCGGCTCTGGGTGGAGCGGAAGTGTCAGATTCTTACTGACTAAACTAAGATATACTGCCGGTCGATTCTGTAAACATGTCGAAGTGAAAACTTGGGCGTAGTGAACGACAAGTGAGCTGTCAAACCATACACACAAGATGGCATGACAGCTCACTTGTCGTTCACTCCACCTAAGTGGTCACGGTGAGATGTCGACAAAATCGACCGGCTGGGCTCGCTCCAGTGTAACGATCATCAGACGAGATGGATATTAAGAGCGGGGCTTCTTAGAAATAAAACTAAAATTTTTCGAATTTAATGGATTCAAGGAATACTAGTCAAATCCACATTGCTTAAAATGACTTTGCAAGTTTTAAGATCTGATACGACTAGTCCAAGTACCCTACTTTTATTTTCTAAAATTACTTCGCCATATTTTTGTTGTATCTGATTGTCAAAAAAGAGTGGGTTCTGCACTTACTTCATGCCATCGATGGCGTGTTCCGAAAGCCAGTGGAAGTGGAACTGCAGGAAGGTGTAGTTTCCTCTCAGAGGACCACCAGACAGTACTGGTGGCTCATCATTTTCAACTCCGGTCCATTCCACTGAAACAAACAGAGTATTTTAGTTCATTTGCTCACTAATGGTGTACCAACCCGCACTGGGGCCACGTCGTGGATTCCCGGGTATACCCGGAAGGAGACTCGGCAATAAACCCTATTTGTGACCCCTTTCCTCTCAGTGAGAGGAGGCTTGTTTGTTTCCTGTATAAAATAGTAGTTGCAAGCATGCTCATCTCGGGGACCATTAGCGGAACCAGGGGGGTGTCTAAGGGGCTCAAGCCACCTCAAGAGGCCCAGATTTCTTTGTAGGTAGACTACAAAGAAATTACGTTCATTTTGCTCCGCAGCCTCGCTCCGCTGTATTGGAAAGTCACCCTTACTGTATGATGTCAAACGTTACATAGAAAAATATATTTTTTGTTCCAATAATTACATAATCCTCCAAGTTAAAATTTTGCCATCTATCAGAGTGCCAATTCTAATAATAATTAAACATCTTTTGCATTCGTATGTCAGTCGCAAAAATGGAAATTGAAACTTTTTGACACCAAAACTTGGATCTAGATTCGGGCAAGCGACTCGCAAAGATCCTATCACACTAAGAACAATGACAAGTAACAGCTGAAAGTAAAAAGATAGGTTTAACGATGAATATCAGTAAAACAAAATTGATGACAAACAAGACCGAAGTCAAAATTGAGGTGAACGAAGAAGAGATCGAATACGTAAAAAAGTATATTTAGATGGGTTAAGTCATATCTGTGGAAGACTTATCAATTAAGGAAGTAGAAAGACGAGTAAATAATATCTGGCAAAGGTACTGGTCCCTCAGAGAAATTATGAGAAAATAAATCTATACCCATCCCGGAAAAGAAAACCGTCTACAACACTTGTATACTTCCATGTCTCACCTACGGCTACCAGACCTGGCCACTAACACAGAAAATTGAGTACAAACTGGGTGTATGCCAAAGAGGAATGGAAAGAAGTATGTCGGGACCAAGGTTGAGAGACAAATGGAAAGCTACAACAATTAGGAGCATCACCAAAGTAGCAGATGTTAAAGTAAAAACACGAACCTTGAAATGGAAATGGACTGGTCACATGATGAGATTAACAACAGGAAAGTGGACCAAAAAAGGAACAAAATTGTAACCGCGGGACGGAAAAAGACGTAGAGGACGCAGAAAAAAAGATGGAAAGACGATCTGCCACAGGGTTGGAGAACGACAGCAATGGACAGGCAAATTTGGGGGGAACTTGAGGAGGCCTATGTCGCAAGACAGCTTGACCTGGAAACTAATATTAAATGTTAAGTTATATACATACAGAATAATAGAAACATAGTTAGGATAGTATAGTATAGTTAGGTATAGTTATATGTTTATTATATTACAAATTGTGCATAGGTCAGAGTAAATAAAGGCTATTTTTTTTTACGCGACTCGCCAGGCATCCTAGGATATTCCTGATTAATTTCTCAATGCTATGAACCGGGGATATGAAAGCCAGTAAACTGATACTAGTAATATAATGATAGTAGCGGACGCCGAGGCCTCTCCCATACGGATGGGAAGAGTAGCTTGAGCCCAAGCTCGGTCGTCCAAGGCCACATTTAAAAGTGAAGTAAGTATATGACGGATGATTTTGTCCACATTTTTTCAAAAGGTGAGGGTGCTTCCTTAAATGGTAAGCACGAAGAAAGTATGTTAATTTAAAGGTGATTGTCGAATGCCTATTAATTTTGAGTAATTTTTCCAAAAGGTCAATAAAATTTTGTATTTTCTCCTCAAAAAAATTGGGAAAAAATTGCTCAAAAATTAAAAACCCAAGGAGGCGAAAAGAACTTTTTTCTATGCATATGTATAAGAATCAATCTCTGTGTAAAAGTTTTAAGTGTAATAAAAATTAATATTAAAGCTTATTAATTTTATATGAATTTTAGCTCACAGGCAGCTTGTCTGATCTAGAAAAAACCGGCCGAGTCGGACTCGCACATGAAGGGTTCCGTACCATAAATCTCAATTTTTATAATTTGTGGTTATAGCGGTTTCAACTGTCTACTACGCGCTGTCTGTCGCTGTGCATTACGGTTCTTGAGATTTAGCCCGCTGACAGACAGACGGACGGATGGACAGCGGAGGCTAGTAATAAGGTTCCATTGGTTACCCTTTGGGTACGGAACCCTAAAAAACTATACTTTATAGCAAACTAGCTTTTACCCGCGACTTCGATTGCATATAGATTTTTGAGTAAAGTCGAATCAATTCATTGATTTAGGCGTGGAAGCGTTACAAGCAGGCGGAGGCGCGGGCGGCAGCTAGTAAAAAATAAAAAAATGTTTCTTCTACTCACATGTGAATTCATTATTAGAAGCAGTTAGCTCCACATCCTTGTACCCTCGGAAGACCAGGGGCCCTCGGATGTGGACCTGGTTCTGGTCCAGCACCGTCTCCTGGCTCATGATGTTGATCGGCGACTGCTGCCTGCCGATGGTGCACACTCCTGACCATTGGCCTTCCTCTGTGGGGAAGAAGAGAAGAAAGGAGTTAATATATAACTCTTTTTTTATTTCGACTCTGAGAGCGGAAGGCAGTGTCAGACTCTTACTGACTAAATCCGCTCTCGTTCCTTCAAATGCCCTTAACGTTCGAGGGTCGCGACCCCTTTTTTTTTTACTATAGATAGGCATACGTTTCTTTCGAACAAATTCGCAACCCAGGCAGGATATGCCAAAGCTATTGAATGAAACGTTTTGGTTATCAATCTATCAATTGATTTATTTATTCAGACAAAAAGTCCATTTGTCAGTCACAAGAATATCTTACAAACTATGTTAGTAAACACATGACAAAAGAATGGGTACATAAAATTTGGTAGGTATAGTCATGAAACCTTTCGCTCGAGTTCAGCCTAGATTGCGTCGCTATCCGACCAGAATCCGGACGAAAGCCTTCATGACTGCCGAGTCATTCTTCTCAGCAATTACTTGAAGGATACTGTTAGTGCTGCCCCGCACTCTGCTCAGTAGGGAGGCGGTGCGCTTGCGCATTATGGCATGGAAGTCATCAATCTGAGCCTCCACAAACATACCCGAAGCGCTACAAAAGCGGGGCAGCCCTAGCGGCATCCTAAATCCATTATTACCAATACTGGACGCGCACGGCATTGATCGACCTTTGAGTATAGCTGACCCACAGGCTACTCGTGTAAAAAGCTTGTTTAAAAAGGTTTGGCAGTAAGCTTTAAAAAGCGTAACCTTTACTTGCTTACTGTAGCGAGTGAACCTGCGTGCCAGCATATTACTTTTTAGGGTTCCGAACAAAAAACGGAACCCTTATAGGATCACTCGGGTGTCTGTCTGTCCGTCTGTCACAGCCAGTTTTCTCCGGATCCACTGGACCGATTTTGTTGAAATTTGGTACAAATATGAACTTCTGTGACCCAAACATGAATGCGTGGGGGTCACTTTTGGAGCTAAAACTAGAAAATTTCAAAAAAAAAGTTTTTATCAACATCGTGTGACATATCAAATGAAAGCGCTTACTGTGAAGGTTTTAATTATTTTTTTTATAATTAAAAAAAAATCATAATTTTGACATTATTCAAGAAATTAGACGAAAAATGACCATTCCCCCCCCTTTCTCCGATACTACTGAGCCTAAGAAGTCTATAGTGTTAATGTGACAATGAGTGTAACATGTTAAAAAAATTCGTTCGGAACCAGGCGAGTCCGACTCGCACTTGGCCAGTTTTTTACTTGGTCATCAAGATCCTCAGTGACATAGTGCCCTAGTTATTTGAACTGCTAAACCCGTTTGAAACAGATTGATCATTTTGGTGTGTACATGAAATATAAAACTCTACAAAAAACTAAATAAAATTTCTTAACTTCGAAATGTTAAGTTTATTTTTATATCTTATAATGACCTGAGCAAATATTTCGTACCTAATTAAAATACTTCATAGTTGATAAACCTAATTTGTATTTATATATAATAGGTTCCTTTGATCGTAGGTAACCAAAGTATTTTTTTTATTTCGAAATATTTCTGTCGATGTATTTTCCTAAATAATTTTAAATATTTCACTCTTTGGAAAGTAATACAGTAGGTATTACAGTCCTAAAATTCCGACGCCATAATTTAGTTTTCTTTTAGTCTTTAAAACTTAGGTGGATACAAAAAATACTTACGACCGTAGATCCATTCTTGCTGCAGAGTCAAATCTGAAAAAAAAAAATTGGTTAGAAATCAAATGAAGATATTACAAGTAGGTATGTAATTTAAGAACTTAAAATTCTTATAAAGTTTTAGAGAAAAGGAAAAATCTCACATTAAAAACTTAACAATCACAAACCAACACGTGTATTTCTTTTTGTAATCTTTTTGAAATTCTGCATGTGGATGTTATCGACGAGTATTTAATAGACATATTATGTAATTATTATTGATCTTATGAAAAAGAAGAAAAATGCTTGGGGCCGCAACTCATACGAAAATTTTAGATTGCAACTGTACTAAATTCTCTCTTGATTAACATAATTTATTGCTAAATAACACAAGGTGGACCGATGACCTGGTGAGGGTCGCGGGTAGCCGATGGATGCGAGACGCACAGGACCGGTCGTTGTGGCGACGCTTGTGGGAGGCCTATGTCCAGCAGTGGACGTCTTTCGGCTGATATGATGATGATGATGATTGCTAAATATTATTCATATTTTTTTATTTCTAATGCATTATTTTTTTTTAATTTCATTCAAATAAGAAATAAAAATATTATGAGTAAAACTAATATTGCAAACAAACCCACCTGCCAAACTGACCACAAACAGCACAAAAATCGCAAACATTATTCAAAATTCAATTAAAAAAGTTCCCAAAAAATAATGTTTACTGCGCTTGCTATTTGTTTTTTTTTATTTGTTTGCGATTAATTTAATTGTTATTCATTGGGACACTATAGTTCATTCTCACACCCACAGTTCGGTACTAATTTCGAAAATCGAACACCTTCATGTTTTATACTTTTTTTTCTTTTGAACATTTTTTTATCGGGCGCTTGCACCGTGCGTCCCGCCAGTACTGACAGTTGGCCGAACATAGTGTTATATGATAATATAGGTATGTGTGTGACATAAGAGCGAGAACGCCCGTAAACTGACCGCTTGGTGCGTGTCACGAACGGAGTTAGTGGCCGTTTACGGAGACGCGGAGCGTCGAGAGTCGCGTGCGGCGTGGCGTCGCGGTTGGTCGTTTTAGAACTATGATATTTGGCAAATAATACCGTCTCATACTACAATAGGGAATATGCATGCGATGTTTTTATTTGCAAAATGAAATACTTATTCGCTCTGCCAAATAATCATGAAATTATTTTTTAAATACCTTCATCAGCGATGAAGTTATAAAGATCACAGTTAGAAAGAGAAGTCCAATATGAACTTTGACGTCAAAGTCCATGACGCCTATACAACTGCCATAGAAAACAGCGTTTTCGCGAGAGGGACAGATATATTTGTTTAAAATAATTATATCTCGTTTGTTTTTCGAGTAATTTTGATTCTATTTTCTCTGTTAGTATTATATTTTTGTATATTTTTAAATAAACTGTGTAGATAAAAAATATTTTTTCATGCATATTCCCTATTATAGGGAAAAATCTGAAAACTATACATTTATAATTAAACCCGATGCCACCATCGCGCTTTTACTACCGGAATACCAGACGTACTGCGGGGTACCATCCAGCGCTTCTCCTCACATTCATTATGCGCACAGCCAAAATGTAGAACACTCTGCCAGCGTCTGTGTTCCCGTCCACATATAACCCGTCCTACCTTCAAAGCAACAGTGAACAGGCATCTGCTGGGCTCGCTCGCTCCATCATAGACCTCATCCATTGCTTTCCATCAGGCATGATTATGGTCCAGAGCAAGCCCATTCCTGAATAAAAAAAAATAAAAAACTTTTTACAAAAATATATAACCGACTTCCAAACAAAACACATAGTCATAGTCGGCCTTATAATGTTCCCACTGTTGGGACTCTCTAGGAGAGGGAATGGGCCCAATGCGGGTTGGTGAATGTCACATGTCTTCGAATTTTTGGTTCTAGGACATGCCGGTTTCCTCACGATGTTTTCCTTCACCGTTTTGAGAGCAGTGGTGATGAAATAAATTACACAAAGTAATGTGCCTGGCTGGGTTTGAACCCGCGACCTACAACTCGTAAGTCGGAGCCGTTACCACTCGGTCACCACTGCTCAACTGCAACAAAACACTACAAACAATAAAATAACCTTAATTTCGGAAGTCGGTGTTTTTGGTTTTGTTTCTTTGTTTTTTAACACAGACTTCCGAAATTAAGGTTATTTTATTGTTTGTAGTGTTTTGTTTGGAAGTCGGTAATATTTTTTTGTATTTTTATTTTTCACTTTTCATTGGTGATACTTGGACGACGTCTTCGTCAACGCAGAAATTGAAATAAGCAATAATGCTCATAAAATAAAATCTACTGAACCAAATCGAATCAAATTTTTACGGGACCAAATGGCAAGTATACCGCGTCGAACTAAAAAAGAATCACAGAAATCGGATCAGAAACCTCGGAGTAATCGGTGTACACACATTAAATTAGTCTTTATTTAAAGTAATCAATCATCGAGGTTAAGCAACGGTTTATTTTTCGGTTTATGGTACGGAACCCTTCGTGTGAGAGTCCGACTCGCACTTGGCCGGTTTTTTTTAATTTAATTTATGTCATTTGTAGTTTTAGCGGCAACAACACATCATCATCATCATATCAGCCGAAGACGTCCACTGCTGGACATAGGCCTCCCCAAGCGTCGCCACAACGACCGGTCCTGTGCGTCTCGCATCCATCGGCTACCCGCGACCTTCACCAGATCTTCGGTCCACCTTGTGGCCTTCCAACGTTACGTCTTCCGGTACGCGGTCGCCACTCCAGAACTTTTCGGCCCCATCGACCGAAAAGTTCTGGAGTTCTGCGAGCAATGTGCCCTGCCCACTGCCACTTTAGTTTGGCGGCCCTTCGGGCTATGTCGGTAACCTTGGTTCTCTTGCGGATATCATCATTCCTGATTCGATCACGCAAGGAAACTCCAAGCATTGCCCTTTGAGTGACTTTGAGCGTTCTGATGAGGCCCATTGTAAGCTGCAATAACACACTGTGTGAAAATTTCAACTTTTTACCTATTACGGTTCTTGACATACGGCCCGCTGGCCGACAGACGGGCATACGGACGGACGGACGGACAGCGGAGGCTTTGTAATAAGGTTCCGTTGGATACCCTTCTGGTACGGAACCCTAAAAATGAATTTGAAAAGAAAAGCACGCCTGACTATTATAACACTGGTGAAACGATTCCCTATGCAGACTGACTAATTTCTTTTTTTAACCGTCTTCCAAAAAAGGAGGAGGTTCTCAATTCGGTGGGTTTTTTATGTACACCGGTTACTCCGAGGTTTCTGATCCGATTTCTGTGATTCTTTTTTAGTTCGATGCAGCATACTTGTGATTTGGTCCCGTAAAAATTTGATTCAGTTTAGTTCAGTAATTTTTATTTTATGAGCAGTTTTGCTTATTTCAATTTCTGCGTTGACGAAGACGTCGTCCAAGTATCATCCTAGTATCACCGCTATAAAATGAAAAATAAAAAAAAACTTTTTACAAAGATATGTAACCGACTTGTTTGGAAGTCGGTTATATTTTTTGTAGTTTTTTTTTTCTCTTAAACAAAACTTTAAACCATTATAGACACAGTTAACGACAAACATGGGAATTTCTGTGACTTGCAGGGAGGACCAGTGGACAACCACTGGTCCACCCTTTACTAATGTACCTGCTCTTTCTGATCACAACTAATGATGATATACGAAGAGGTGAAAAATATTTCGCCCCTCTTCGTATATCACTAATTACAACAGTTAGATAGACCAGCCGGTCGATTCTGCAGTGCGATTCTGTAAACATGTCGAGGTGAAAACTTAAGTGAAGGGAACGACAAGTGAGCTGTCAAACCATACAAATAAAATGGCATGACAGCTCACTTGTCGTTCACTCCACCTAAGTGGTCACGGTGAGATGTCGACAGAATCGACCGGCTGTAAACATGTCGAAGTGAAGGCTTGGGTGAAGTGATCATGAAGTTAGTCGTCATTCTACCTTCACTTCGACTTGTTTACAGAATCGACCGGCTGATATAGTGGTGGATCGTTTTAAGAGGCGTGCAATGATTGTAGACGTAACCGTTCCGCATGACGAGAACCTCGTGAAAGTTGAGAAAAAAAAGCAAATCAAATATATTGTCTTGGCTCGCGAGGTTGTCGACATGTGAACTCAGCAATTATTGTACCGATAGTCATGCCAGCCAAAGGTTCTATAGGCACGAGGCTCTCATAAGGCAGCTGGATCACGGACTTGGTTCAGCATCGCATTGTTAGGAGTTTTTACTCTCTCGAGCCCTTACCGCTGGTAACTTGGGCCCTGTTCCCGATTCCGGTGGGCTATTTTATAAATCTGTATTTTAAAGAAATATTTACAAATGTATTAAACAAATTAGAAAGATGAATAAAGAGAATTACAATAGCAACCTAACATACTTACATGCTGCAACATAGTGCTATAAGAAAGAACAGCTGGACCGTCCTCCACAGCAGTGGAGGCTTGAATATCGGCACTGTATGCTCAGCTATTGACTTTCAGAAGGCATTACTGTGCTTTGTTTCTGTGTCTGATGTCACTGTTTTACCTGTAATTAAATGGGCAATTATTCAATTGATAAATTCGTTGTGAGGTGCTTAAATGTTTATTACTATATAAAACACACTGACAGCATTGTTGCTAGTTAAAGTTATAAGGCGTTTCAAATAATAAAGTCAGAGTGAACAGGCAACTTTTGGGTAAACTCGCTCCATCGTAGACATTGTCTCTGTCATCTCTGACCTAGACTAGAGTCAAGAGCAAACCCATCTACACTAATATTATAAAGAGGAAAGATTTGTTTGTTTGTTTGAATTGAATAGGCTCCGAAACTACTGGACCGATTTGAAAAATTCTTTTAGCATTGGATAACTACATTATCAGGGAGTAACATAGGCTATATATTATCCCCGTACTTCCACGGGAACGGGAACTACGCGGGTAAAACCGCGTGACGTCCACTAGTCACAAATAAAAAAAAACCGGCCATGTGCGAGTCGGACTCGCCCATCGAGGGTTTTGTAGGTACATATTACTTTAAACGAAGACTATATTTTTTATGATTTAATTATAAATGTACAGCTTTCAGAATTTTTCCTGTACTTGTACTATAAGAAGGTATTAATTGCCAAACATAGTTCTAGGTCAACGGGATATACCCTACACATGTTGATTCCCTTGTGAGTGTCGAAATATACGTTTTTTGTGACATAAACGACCGTATCTTTTTTTTACGTTAACTTAGAACTTTGATTTTTTTCACAGCTTCGAGAGACCGTAGACTTGAGTATATGGTTTTAATTTCAACTCGACGCGTTCCCGAGACAAAGGGTCTTGACAAACTAACGGACAGACTCGGACACACAAGAAAGTGATCTTATAAGGGTTCCGTTTTTTCCGTTTGAGATACTGAACCCTAAAAAATTAATAAATAAATACTGTAAGCCAGGGATGGCGAACCTATGGTACGCATGCCAGTGGTGGTACGCAGCACAATAATTTGGGTACGCCTTTACAAGATTACGCCTATACAAGTTCTGTACGATTTCTATTGGTGCTAAGATGCTAACACAACAGAAATCACACTGATCTTTTTACTTTTAAAGCAACACAAAGCTGATAACATTGTGTGCTAGAAAACTTCTTTCAAAATGGAACGGCAAGACAATATAAGTTGAGTATTTATCCCTAAAAATGGGTAAAAACGAGCATTTATCCATTTCGAATAAATATTCGAGTACCTTCTTATTCGTTGAGTATTAAATCCTCCGCCCGTCACTACTTGGAATACACGAGGCTAGTTTCTATTAGTCTTTATGTAAAAACTTTTTAACGGAAAAATTAAACCTCCGAAAAAACTGAAAAGCAAAACCTAATAAACCTTCTTAAGCATAAAATAACTTTAATTTCGGAAGTCTGTGATTTTGACTGTTCCTTCATATTTTACACCGACTTCAGAAATTAAAGTTGCTTTTCCACGCCCTGGCTGTCCAAAGATCATATCATTTTTAAACCATTAACTACAAATATAAAGGAATACTGCAGTCATATCCCATATATAACTAAATATACTAGTGATGGAATGTACCTAGTATTTAATAACTTAAAGTTCAAAATATAATTTGTTTTTTTTTTTTTGTTTGAAACTTAATGAAGAATTTGTTATTCCAAAAGTACCTACTATATAAAACTGGTTATTCTTTGATATCATGATTATGTTTTCTGGCACCTTTGAAAAGACTATGATAGATAATTACTATTAGCATTAACTATAAAAACAACTCGAGTAACCCTAAAGATATGTTAATTTTAAATTTGGATAAAAGTTTCTACGTATTTTCCTACTAGTTCTACTACTATTACTACCGGCTTCCAAAATAAAACACTCTCTCTCTTCTTAAGGTCCTATGACCCAAAGCTGGAGTAGAGGGCGTCCACAGTAGTTCTCCATCGCGAGCGGTCTTGAGCTTCACGCTTCTCTTCACACCACGTCATTCCGATGCTCGTCGCTTCTGCCAACACGGTGCGTCGCCAGGTTTGACGGGGACGGCCACGTTTCCTTTTCCCTTGAGGATTCCAGTCCATAGCCTGTTTGGGAACATGATCGGGATCCCTCCGGAGCGCGTGACCAATCCACCTCCACTTACGACGCTTGATCTGGCGGTTGATTGAGCTCTCGTGGCATTTCTCCAACAGCTCTACGTTAGAGATCGTCTCGCGCCTGTAAATCCCGAGGATACGGCGAAGGCATCGGTTGCCGAAATTAAAACACTACAAAGTATAAAATAACTTTAGCTTCGGAACTCACAAAATGCTTTTTGCATTTTGTGACTTCCGAAGCTAAACTGGCCAAGTGTGAGTCGGACTCGCGTGCAAAGGGTTCCGAACGAAATTCATTTTTTTAACAGGTTATTTTAACAGTATAGACTTCTTATAGGTTTTCCTGTAATTTGTAGGGAAAGATCAATTATCTCCATTTTTTTTCAAAATTTTAGGCTCAGTAGTTTCGGAAATAAGGGGCTTGGTCATTTTTCATCTAATTTGTTGAATAACTTCAAAACAATTTATTTTAAAATTATTAAAAAAATATATAATTAAAACCCTCAAAGTAAGCCCTTTCATTTGATATGTCACACGATATTGTTCAAATTTTTTTTTTAATTTTGTAGTTTGACTCCCAAAAGTGACGCCCGTACTAAAAATTTAATAATTTACGTAACGCGTCTGTATTTGGGTCAGAAATCTATATGTTTACCTTTCAACAGAATCAGTCCAGTGGATCCGGAGAAAAATGGCTGTGACAGATAGACAGACACCCGAGTGATCCTTAAGGGCTCCGTTTTTTGTTCGGAACCCTAAAAACTACTTAAGTCCACGTACCTATACGTACAATTTGCAGGTCAATAGATCACATCTACAAATTGACTCGCGTACAATAGCTTTTCTAATACGTGCCTCTAATCACAATTCTATTCAAAGTCAAAGCATTAATTGCAATGAAACTAGTTCCAGGTAATTTTATACTGTCAAGACACTTTCATAAACTTTCAGAACACTAATGGACCAACCTCCTAGAGAAAATAAGTACAACACAACAACAGTAGTACCCAACTGATGTGGCTTACAGATGTACCTGCGCAGAAGACGAATTTTCAAAGCGCGGGAAATGCTATTGACCAATCGGCACGCTCCACGCACCGCGCTTTTTTTTTCCTGTACCGCTATTGGTCGGCAGCTGCCGCCGCGTGGCATGCACGTGACTTGCGAGTGAGACGGAACTAACTGCTGCAGTGTATTATGAACCTTATATTACTGATCTAAGGTTGATTGTAAGTTTGCTTTCTTTCGTTAATCTTCGGGGCCATACTTTCTTTTCTGTCAGTTGGTTACCAACACTTGTACCTAAGGTACAGTCTGGCACCTTACATATTTTCTCAGTATCAAAATGTGTGTTATAGAGTAATGTTATATGTATAGTAAGTATATACATATATTTATAAGGAATATCGAAAAACACTGAAAGGAGTCTCGAGCCCGATTTTGATGAAAACTAAAACTGCATCATTCGATTTTTGAAAAATTGTTGTTGCTAGCCAGGAATCGAACCGGTTGATTTTGAAAAAAAAAAAACAGATATGACCCTGAAGGCACACTTTTAAAATTCACCCTGTATAGGTATAGTAGGATTACAAATAAACTTTAAAAAAAGGAAAGTTTTTTGTCATTTCACGGAACCAGTTCTGGTATTTGTTCAAATCCCTAGATTTGTTTAGGATAAAATCGTGTTGTTATTTTAACATCCTCCGTGATTTGATCAAATCACTTAGAGATTTGATCAAATCAATGTTTTCATCATATCCCGACGCACCGACTTCTATATCTTGAAAATTTTAAGTAACATACGTGACCTACGATAACAACACCGTCTTTTTTAAAACTGCTATTAGTCAGGCCCTTGTCTCCCTTAGTTACATAGGCTAGCTTTATCATTAAATTTTATGAATATAGCACCTACGTAATTACATAATTTTATTAAAAAGCTTACTCAGTTGGGCCTTAACCTAGTTCTACTTACAGACATGAGTTCAATGTAGACATTATTATTTATTATTTGCAGCTATAAATGCATTACTATGATCGAGACTTTCAGCGACTTCCTTGGTCTAAGGAAGTTGTCATTAACTTTGATTTACAGTGTTTATGTCACTTGGATAAAAACGGAGACTTGATTAAATTACGGGCTTTTTAATTTACAATTCTGCGAGATGATATTCGTCCAGTCTTGCTTTCAAGAAATGTCAAAATTATCTTAAAATGGCGTCCATTGGAACGCTCATTGGTAGTTAAGAAGCCTATCGCAAACTTGCGTTTTCGCTCACAAAACTGGCGACGCATCGCTTTATGTAGAAATTAGGCAATGGCAATTATATTTATTTTAAGGTTTATTATTAATTTATTTAACGAATATTTATTCAATTTTCATTTCTTATGAACTATGGTTTATTTTGGTATACATTTTGCGTAATAATATTAACGTATTAAGGAGAAATTTACAGTTAGTTGTTTTATGGATTTGAATTGGAGCTTTTTACGGATATTCCATTCTTATTTAAAATTTCTGAGGCCGCTATGAACTAAACCACTATATTTTATAAGGAGTATTAAGATTTATTTTCATTTCATTTGGTTAGTTCAATCCACGAGCTCGAAAAAGTGCCGTCGCGCATTTTATAAGAAATTCTTCGGAATTTTGGCTTTTTACAAATAGATAAAAAAACATGCGAAAAGTGAGGCCGCTAAGAACTATAATAATTTATAATAACTATAATATTAGAAACTGCGTTATTTGTAAAAGCGAATCAACAATAGGGAATATGCACGAAAAAAATATTTATTATCTATACAGTTTATCTTAAAATATACACAAATAGAATACTAACAGTGAAAATAGAATCAAAATTGCTCGAAAAACAAACGAGATATAATTATTTTAAACAAATGTATCTGTCCTTCTCGCGAAAACGCTGTTTTCTATGGCAGCTGTATAGGCGCCAAGAACTTTGACGTCACAATTCATATCGGACTTCTCTTTCTAATTGTAAACTTTGAAGCTTTATAACTTCATCGCTGATGAAGGTATTTAAAAAAATAATTTCATAATTGTTTATTAGAGTTAATAAGTATTTCATTTTGCAAATAAAAAAATCGCATGCGTATTCCCTATTATTTCAAAAATTTTCAGCAGTTAAGAGAACCCCAATTCGTGCCCAATATGAGAACTTATTATGTCAGCACAACTGTAAAACGGCTTTATTGAAAAAGAGTTTCTTTGGTATTGCTCCAAATATTTATAATAAAATACCTGATTCAATTAAATGTATGCCTCTAATCAAGTTTAAAAAGTCCCTTCGGGATTTATTACTGGAGAAGTGTTATTACAGGTTCACCCTTGTTTGGTATAACAACGTTTTGTCGAAAATCCCTCCGGCGAATTTTAGTTGCAATAAAGTCATTTCGTAGAATTATTCATTTGACCGAATAATTCATTGGTAAATTTTTATTTAGCATAATTATTTATTTGAACTAATTTCATTTGAACAAATTTTATTTAAACTAATGTTTCACTAGACTAATAATGATTTAGTCGAAAGATAGTATCGAATATGATACTAACAGTAGCCTTTTTAGGTTTTTTTCTCATATTTCTTTCTATATAATCTAGTCGTTTCTGGCACTCGCCGGCCGCTGCCGCGGCACCGCTCGCTTCGCTCGCTCGGCTCGTGCGTAGGAGGTCACAGTTCTAACCTAACCTAACCTAAACATTTTTTTTTTATTTTTTTTGTCAGTTTAAATGTTTAAAACATAGGTTGTTGATTTTTAAAATAGTTAAAATTAAATTAGGCCATTAAACGGCACTTTTGAATGATTGAAAAAAAAATGTTTAGGTTAGGTTAGGTTAGGTTAGAACTGTGACCTCCTACGGCCGCGGCAGCGGCCGGCGAGTGCCAGAAACGACTAGATTATATAGAAAGAAATATGAAAAAAAAAAACCTAAAAAAAGGCTACTCGAAACTGAACTAGTTAGACGAGATTAACTTTTTTTAAAAAATGCCTGTAACTACAAAAAAAAATACTAACAGAATACAGTTTAATTATTTTAGCCCGTGCTTTCTTTTTCAAAATAAAAAAAAATGCAAATATTTACAATGTTTTCTTTTCTGCATTACATCACACCAATTGAATATTCGATAAAATACATGTTATACCACCTGAACAATTCATCAAATGAACATTATACCTTGTGATCATTAGCACAAATGTTGTTATAGCAAATAAATATTCGACGAACTGAAAATTCTTTCAAACGATATTATACTAAGTGATGATTTTCTAAAACGTTGTTCGATTTAGTAATATTGTATCAAACGTTGTTCGACCAAACAAGGGTGAACCGTTATTACAGCGTAGATGATTTTTTAAACGATGTTTTGCTTGTATAGAATTCTGAAGGTGCATGTTAAATTTGCTTTTTCTGTATGTTTTACTCAAATTGAATTTTTATTTTGACATTGTGATTTTAATTTAATTGAAATCTTGACATTACTATATTGCATTGAATTTGAATTTTGACATTGTGATTTTGAATTAAACTTGAATTTTGACATCTAATTTCAATTCGATTTAAATTTTGACATGGCTATTTTGAAGGTAACTTTATTTTTTATGTTATAATTTCAATTTAATTTAAATTTTGATATTGAATACTTTCTTTTTTTGTTGTTGTTTTATTAAACTGATTTTGTACGTCTTAAATGGCAAAACATGTAGCAACCTCATCATAATTTATAAGACCTGTATGCTGTACTCATGTTTTACAAAATAAATATATCTATCTATCTATCTATCACCTTTGGGATGGCTCAGCTAAGTATCAGCTTGCCGCGCTTGACTCGGCGGTGGAACGCAGAGCTAAGAGGCTCGTCAGTGACGTAAAACTGGTGGATGCCAAGCTACATAGCTTGGCTCATCGCCGTAAGGTTGCCTGCTTGTCGGTATTTTACAGATTGTACTTCGGTGAGTGTGCCCAAGAACTCCACGACCTCATCCCACCGGCCCCCTTTTACCATCGGACATCCAGACGCACTGCATCTTACCATCCCTACCTTGTTGCTATTCCACCAACTCGCACTAAGCGTTTCCAAACGTCTTTTATAATGCGCACAGCAAAGGAGTGGAACTCTCTGACTGCGTTCGTGTTTCCAAACGCTTACAACCCTAATCTCTTCAAAGTTAGACTGAACAAGCCCCTTCTGGGTAAGCTCGCTCCAACGTAGACTTTGTATCGGTCATCTCTGACCTAGACAAGAGTCAAGAGCAAACCCATCACAAATAAAAAAAAAAATAACGATAGCCTGTTTAAGAGCCCTATAAGATAATTTTACTGTTTTTTTTTTGCGTTAACTTGGCTTTCTTATTCTTAGAAAATGAAATATTAGTACAACTTTGGCTTATTTGGTAGTAGAGAATAGTTATTATTATAGTTCTTAGCGGCCTCACTTTTCGCATGTTTTTCTTATCTATTTGTAAAAAGCCAAAATTCCGAAGAATTTCTTATAAAATGCGCGACGGCACTTTTTCGAGCTCGTGGATTGATTAATATAGAAATATTAAGATTTATTTTCATTTCATTTGGTTAGTACCAAATGAAATGAAAATAAATCTTAATACTCCTTATAAAATATAGTGGTTTAGTTCATAGCGGCCTCAGAAATTTTAAATAAGAATGGAATATCCGTAAAAAGCTCCAATTCAAATCCATAAAATAACTAACTGTAAATTTCTCCTTAATACGTTAATATTATTACGCAAAATGTATACCAAAATAAACCATAGTTCATAAGAAATGAAAATTGAATAAATATTCGTTAAATGAATTAATAATAAACCTTAAAATAAATATAATTGCCATTGCCTAATTTCTACATAAAGTGGAACTAGCGTCCAGACGCGAACTGCTTGCAAAGAGAGTTGCAAATAAATTTGCTTTCTCACTTGCAGAGTGAGCCAGCGAGCCATCAGGTTTCAACATTGGAGGCAAAGTGGGTCGACAGAAATTCGTTTCAACCGCTTTCGACAGGAACCAAAACTGCTTACTACCTGGAGGGTGCAATGCTAGTTTGGCCCCGATACGTCCGACATGATCAAAACGTACCCGACGTAAAACCCGCTTGCAGATCTTAGCGGCAGAATTAAAGGCTCTTTTTCTCGCGCGAACCCTACGTGCTTTAACCTTTCGGTCGCGAGCCTTGATCCACGCTTGGTATGCAGACTCTTTACGGGCCTCAGCGTGAGCGCATTCTGCATTATACCAAGGCCGGGATTTGTGACCGAGCGGGATGTCGGAGAATGGAATAAAATACTCCATCCCCTGCCGAATCACGTCCGCAATCATGTCAGCACAGCACGAGGGGTCACCCGAAGAGAAGCACACTTGCCGCCATGGATAAGATGCAAAAAAGTGCTGCATCTCATCCCAATCTGCTGACTCGTATCGCCATACTCGTCTCGTGCCTCTAGGACTCTTATCTGGAGGAGAGCAGGTCAATACGTATTTCACCAGGCAGAGGTCAGACGTTCCCAGCGGGGCTGAGACCGATACTGAATGACTGCCCGGATCAGTTGTCAGCAGAAGGTCCAAGCAATTGGGTGTATGGGCGTCAACATCCGGTACCCGCGTTGCCACATTCACCAGCTGGGTTAGATCTAGCGTTAAAGCAAACTTGCGCGTCTCTAACCCGGCATGGTCAGTTTTCTGGTACGGGAACAACCACTCTTTATGGTAAGCGTTAAAGTCCCCCAGAAAAATGAGCTTCGCTGTTGGGTACCATTGCTGGGCTACGTCGGTCGACTCCACGAGGGAATTAAACAGCGCTGTTGTCTCCTGGTCACCGCTGTGCGATCGGTATACGCCGATGTAGATGAATTTCTCCACGCCAGTGTCCACAAGTAGCCATATGGCAGAAAAACCCGGTTTCTCAAAGCAACGGAGACGATGACGACAAATGTCATCGCGGACGTACACACAGACCCCAGCCTGCTTCTTGAACTTGTGTCCGACGGGGTTGTTATCTTCGTCGCCGTTAGGAAAAACAGGTGCGGCTTCTCGGTCTCAAGATGGTGATAGACCGGATCGAGATTGTAGTGCAACCCCTTGATATTAGTGAGGTGCACTTTTAGCGGAAGGAAGTGCAGCCGTTGTTTCACCTTATTTTTCTTCGCTTTATTCATTTTTTGGAGAGTAGTTGGGGAAAAAAGTCGGATTGTCGAGGCGCTGCTCAGTGAACAAAGTGGAACACTAGAGCTAAACTAACCTATGGGGAACTCATTTGGAGACTGCGGGAACGCCCGAACCCCCCCGGATATGGCCACCGGGTCCTCCCATCCAGTCGCCGGCTGTCACGGTGGAGCATATCGGGATTTTTCGATAGTTGGCGGGGCAGCCTTTGACACGTGGCTGGCGTGCTACTTGGGCCCCCTACTAACTGCAGTCGGCCAACGGCTGGCACCGTGCTTCGGAACCCGCTACCCTCCAAAATGAGTTACGCGGAAAGCCTTGCCCAGCGACCAAGACCGGTTCTGAGCAGAGCAACTGACAATCTCCTTCTCCCCCAAAGGCACTGGCACTCCCGCACACCGACGGAACACAGCAAGCTAGTTGGCGCCAGACTTCGACGGGATGGTGGTAGCGAGCCAGGCGGCTCCTTGCGGAGCCTACCACCGCTTTTAGTGGAATCGTTCTGCCGTACCATAGGCAAGCCTGTGGTGCCGTTGCCCGGGGTGGACCGCGAGGAGGTAGATCCCAAACCACCCCAAAATTCCAATCGTACTTTTCTTGCTCTAAAAAGTTTAGCTTGAGCTTGTGTTGACCTCGGAAACCAGCTGGATGCCAGAAGTACAGGGCCGGTCAATGAGGAAAGGCATATGTACAGCAGCAGCCATAGAACTAACAATGCCTTTTATATTCAACCAGCTGACCCACGCAACTTCGTCTGCGTCACCTTTTTCATTAATGCTCGGCCCCTATTGGTCGTAGTGTGATGTTATATAGCCTATAGCCTTCCTTGATAAATGGGCTATCTAACGCTAAAAGTCTTTTTCAATGCGAACAAACAGTTCACCCAAAGAAACACGACACGACACGGTTAGCGCAGTGGTTGAGCTATTGACTGCTGCGCTTCGTGTCGCGGGTTCGATTCCCGCACGGAACAAATATTTGTACAGCTAGATAGTTGTTCCGAGTCTGACTGTGTATGTGAGTTTGTATGTTTGTAATCGCACCAACGACAGAGGAGAAATTCCTAGTGTGGGGCACCGTTTTTTTAAATAAAACAAACTCTTCAGTTTTCTAATATTTTGATAAGAGTTTTATTTCTTTAAATAACAAATTATATACACTTTATACTATTAAGTAAGTATATAAAATATTCTAATTAGTATTATACTGCTTAATAACGGGAAACAGGAAAATGTTTGGAATTAGTCACCTATGAGGCCAGTCCTACAAGAAATTTTAGGTCGCAGTATTTTGCACCATCCTGATTTTTTGGGATGTTATTAAGGTAGATGCTAGTAGCGTACACACACAAAAGAATGGGTTTCATCGCGATAGATCGTTTAGTTTGAAAGTTACACCGTTTTGTTTAAACTAGGGTCACAGTAGCCAAAAAATATATAAAAAAGTCGACTTTTTTAATACGTTTTCCTTCGATAAAATTAAGCATAGTTCCCTTCCTTTTCATATGTGCACATTATAAAGACTCACACTATATAGGCGTAGAAAATAAGAAAGAACATAACAACGCACAGCAAAGGAGTGGAACTCTCTGCCTGCGTCTGTGTTTCCAAACGCTTACAACCCTAATCTCTTCAAAGTTAGAGTGAACAGGCTCCTTCTGGGTAAGCTCGCTCCATCGTAGACTTTGTCTCTGTCATCTCTGACCTAGACTAGAGTCAAGAGCAAATCCATCACAAATAAAAAAAAAGTACTAAGTAAAACTAAAAAGCTGAATTAATTGTATGACATGAGAAAGCAACACCAGCTGTATATAGCTTATCTTCTATGCATCATAATACGACGATTCAAATCTAAATGAATAATAAATCACCATGAAATTACAATTAATGAGTGCGTTGGCTTAGCTGATAAAAGCTGGATCAACGATAACACATCATTGATAGGTAAGCGGCTGATAACACCTTTAGCAATGCTATTGATCATTCTATGAATTTGGATTTCAAAGTCCAAAGCTAATTAAGCTTCTTTTGATTCAACTGCATCTAATTCTTCTAGTGCTATGTATACTTTTAAATTGTATTTTATAATGTTGTAATTTAACAGTGTAATAAATAATATTTTGAATAGAATAATAACTGAATGTAATAATTGGAATTGTATTGTTAATAATATAATGTAATTTATTTAATTAATAATTTTATAATGTAGTTAAGTTTAGGTAATTTTATTTTATTTAACAATAATATTGTTATTTCAATAATATTATTGTTAAATAAAATAAGATTAACTTAATTAAACTTCATTATAAAATTACTAATTCAATTAAATTACATAACATTTAAGTCTCCATCCACATATTTATGAATTCTAATAGGTATTCTTTTTATTTTTTCAATGTTTGTTCATGTTTATTAGACCTGATTCTGACAACGATGTGCATGCCTGTAAGTGACTTGTTTACAGAGGATCCTCTCGAAAATGTTGATTTGTAAATACAAAAATGTGTGTGTGTGTGTGCATTTTGTTAAACACATCATCAACATTTTGTTTAACTCCAAAATGGTGTCGTTGGTGTGCCTACTATAAATAAATAAAATAAACATAAAAAAATAACTGCAATAGCCACAGAGCACGGGCGTGCTGCGCGTTGTTTGTAGAAGCACAGGCGCAGTTCGTTGCTCTGTGGAAACATGATTCGATCATCAGTACGTCTACCATGAGTTTTATCAATCTATACTCGCTAGCGACTGTAGTTAAAAAATGTGTGAAAACTTAAAAAAAAAACAAGTTTCTTATTTATTTGTTTAAGTTGTTAACTAACGAACAAAGCAAGTTGCAAGTAAAAAAATTATACCTGAACAGAATAATAACATTTGTCGACAAGTAATTCTGTAAAACGTTTTTTTAAACTTATGCAACGGTAAGTTTTTAATTTGTTCAGGTATTTTATTAAAGATTACAGGAGCCATACAAATCACATTTCTTTTTAATAAGCTTGTTACGTCCCCGTGCGCCTGGTCATCAATACTGCTCGATAATTCAATTCAATCCAAAAAATTTAATCCAGACCAAGAGATCCATATAGTGTTAGTATGAACTCAGTCTATGTTAGTAAAAACAAAATTATAAAAATACACAAAAAAAAGAACATTAATTGTCTGCATGCACATGTGGACGCACATGCCTGCTAGCCCAGAGCCTGATAAACGGTCCATCTATCTTGTCCGCCAGTGTAGCTAAAATACTGTTACGGCTGCCCCTGGATCGCCGCAACATCATCATGCACACCGTTTGCGCATGATGGCATGAAAGTCATCCACTCG
This sequence comes from Lacanobia wlatinum, assembly GCA_947578705.1. Lineage (NCBI taxonomy): Eukaryota > Metazoa > Arthropoda > Insecta > Lepidoptera > Noctuidae > Lacanobia > Lacanobia wlatinum. Next base: position 4,908,918 of record OX388035.1, read on the forward strand.
CGCTACCGCAAACATGCCCGATGCACTGCAAAACCGACGCAGCCCCAATAATATCCTCAGCACATTATTGTACTGGATGCGCAGAGCGTTGTGTATATACCTAACCCACAAGCTGCACGAATAATTGCTTGATGAATTATGACGCTATGAGAATTATGATGATGTACCTACCTACATAGCTAAGTCAGCTATGTAGGTACATCATCATCATTATCTGGCTCTTATATCAATTCAGTTGCGACCGGTGCAATGTCTTCTTCATCTACACTAATATTATAAAGAAGAAAGATTTGTTTGTTTGAATTGAATAGGCTCCGAAACTACTGGACCGATTCGAAAAATTCTTTTAGCATTGGATAGCTACATTATCAGGGAGTAACATAGGCTATATATTATCCCCGTAATCCCACGGGAACGGGAACTACGCGGGTGAAACCGCGTGACGTCCACTAGTCTTCCATACACCTCTAGTCACCTCTTTTCTAAACATGTCATCTTTTACACAGGCCGTAAGCTTACGAGAAGCTATTTTACATACATATATTCATAACAACTGGAGAATTTCGGTTGTACCCTCTACGTTAACTTTTGGGCAATACGATACGATGCTTGATAAGTCCTTGTATCAGACTCTAATAAAAAACCGGTCAAAAGCGAGTCGGACTCGCGTGCAAAGGGTTCCGATCGATTTTTTTTTAACATGTTATTTTGACACTACATCCTTCTTATAGTTTTTCCTGTAATGTATTGGTAAAGATCTATTATCTCCATTCTTTTCAAAATTTTAGGCTCACTAGTTTCGGAGGTAAGGGGCGTATGGTCATTTTTCGTCTAATTTCTTTAATAACTTCAAAACCATTTATTTTTAAACTATGAAAAAAAATATAATTAAAACCCTCACAGTAAGCCCTTTTATTTGATATGTCACACAATATTGTTCAAAAAACTTTTTTCTTAAATTTTTTAGTTTGACCACCAAAAGTGACCCCCATACTAAAAATTTAATAATTTACGTAACACATCCGTGTTCGGGTCATAGAAGTCCATATGTGTACCAAATTTCAACAGAATCGGTCCGGTGGATCCGGAGAAAACTGTCTGTGACAGACGGACAGACAGACAGACACCCGAATGATCCTATAAGGGTTCCGTTTTTTTTGGAACCCTAAAACCATCCTTTACTTCATAAGAATATCGGAAGTCCATAACGATCTATGTCAACATTCATCATGAATGATAATCCAATAAATTACAGTTACCTATGTCCCTTCCGGAAGTGTCAGTAAAGTGGACCGTAGCCACTTGCAGGTACTGATAAAGATTATTATATTATATAGTAGCCAAGACCTTCGCGCAACTCGGCTAATAGAAGTCATTGATCGACATCCGTACCTACTAAGACATAGATAACGTATTTTGCAGATATGTTATTAGTTTGAAGCAGGTAACCAGTGTTAAAACTATAGAGGGACTCCGACCGGACGGATGTTATGTCCGGTGGACAACTACCCGATGGTTTCGATAGTTGATATTCGGACTGTTGTATATGTTAATATTGCACGGAAAACTCTGATAACGCGATGCAGGATTTCGTTCAGTAGCTCGTCACAGGCGGGATAGATGGCGCTGCGTTTCTTTTTGTTGCGATGAAAATTTCGTTTCGTTAATGACAACTATACATTTTCAGTCGTTTCTTTTATCTGAGCCATTGCTGTCCACATGTTGTCAAATGCCTCTCCAAGTTCATCCAGATACTCAAATTGGCAAAATATCTTGAAATATGTGAGAAAAATATGTGAGTAGATATTTCCATACAAGATAGATAAACAACTAGGGTCATATCCCTTCCAAAATAGTACATTATAATTTTATCAACACTTTAAACAAGCCTTACAAGGCAGAATGAACTGTCTGTTACAATATTATTCCAAGTTGAAATAATGAATATGACAGGACATACTCATTTGTGACAATCCTCATAAACATTAAACGGATGATTCAGCGAGTGCTTAATAAAACGGGCTTCGAAATGTAAGAAGTGAAAAATTACAAGTCAACTGCAATAAAATCCACAAAAGGGCTTATGAAGTAATCTGTTCCAAATAAAATATGAACATGAAATAAAAGAAGTAGACCTACTTTCGAAAGAGACAGAAATGTAACTTATATTCGACGCCTCAAGCTCAAAGGATTGTGTCACAATTTACATTGCTGCTCCTCATTCTCCTATCACACACACCAAGGTATAATGTGTCTTTTACGACAGATCATAAGACTCCATAACAATACCGTCTTGGCGTTGTTATTTTTGGTAGCCTTTGGTAACCCACTGCCGAGTACAGAACCCCTTCCTCATGTACGATGCTTCCCTAGTCTATATGAGTTTCAACCATGTCAGTTCCAAGTATTACAGGATTGTGTCAGAACATACTTGTGAAGTACCTATAAGGTGTTAGACTACAATCGTGGGCAACTGGGAGACGGGCAAAATGAGATATATAAGTTAATGAGATATAGAAATAACTACTTAAACTCTTCACAGCTTAGTACAGCTTGGTACAGAGTCAATTATAACCAACTCAACACTATACTGCCATATTCTGAACTTAAAAGGAAACACGAGCAGTTCCTAGGCCAGTATCTCCAAATGAACACTGCGGTCTTAATCGCGATCTTTTAAATGCCATTCCCCTCTGTTGACACTCTTTCTAATATCACTCCTTAGTGGCCGTCTCCTCGAGCGAGAGAATCGCCACGATTTAACGTTCGTCGAATCGCAGAGATAATATCGGCGTGTGGAGACACGTTCATAGAGTTGTTATAGAAATACTTGGCACTACGATAATATCGCGGCGATTCTCTCTCTCGGCGGAGACGGCCCCTTAGTCCTCCCTTAAATAAGAACGGGATATTCTTACTCGCCGAAAAATGTTAGCCGAAAATTCATTGCACTCAATTCCTAAACAAAGCTTCTACACCTATCAGCTGTCCAGTCTCCGTCATATTAACTTAATCTATGTCTAGAAATAGGAGCGGCCGCTATCTATTGTGAGCAACTAGGCCGCTGTCTGTATGTGTGACGTCACATATCTGATAGTGTGGCTCGTCAGCTGATTATGATTGTGTTGGACACTGTGGACAATCAACAATAACCGGCTTTTTTCTGTGTAACTGTAGACGTATGGACAGACAGACACAGTTGTCAAGCACAGGTGTTTTTACACACAAAAAAAAAATTGCCATTGTACGCTTTACTTAAGACAATCTCGACAATCATATTTAGATGGGTTATGAAATGTGACATATCCTTTTTTTTTCTATAGATAGGCATACGTTTGACCACTAACTCGCCTGATGGTAAGCGATGATGCGGTCGAAGATGGAGCACGTTTGCCTAGAAGCAGCCTATTCACTCTTGTCTTGAAGACTCCCAGGTTGTAGCTATCTGGAAACACAGACTCTGGCAGGGAATTCCACTCCTTAGCTATACGCACTATGAATGTGTTCCCAAAACGTTTTGTGCGTGTGGGTGGGATGTACACCATGTACCGGTGGCGCATCGCCGTTCGTCTTGTGGTCCGATGATGGAACGGGCTTGGCGGAATTAAATCATGCAATTCCGTCGCACACTCCCCAAAATGCAGCCGATAGAAAACCGACAGGCCAGCAACTCGGCATCGATGCTCAAGACTACAAAAGTACCTATGATATATAAAGAAATAAAATAACTAATGATGCGTCAAAGTAATAGAAGTTAGACTGACTACAAATCTCTTAATTATTATTTTATAGCACTTATGTATAATTATATCGATTAGAAAGAAACCTAGGCTGATAAGCTCAAATAAGACCATTCATTATGTGCGTGATGATAAGGACTTCAGCAAAGCTTTAATCCACATCAAAGCGCTTCATACCGGATTCGATAATAATCGTAGTTTTATGAGCGATTAGAACTAATTAAGGCAACAAAGAGATTATCGAAGACGACTCGATTACCGCGATAGGATAATAAAATATGGCTTTCTTAGTCAAACAACGCGGAGTCCCGCATGGAACTGTTTTCGGACCACAGATTTTTGTGATTTTCGGAAATTGTTTTTTTTTTCGATGACAGATCTGTGTCTATATGCTTTTAAGGTCAAATTTGTTACCATTTAAACCAGCAGTCAATCTCATACGTCTAAACTGACTCAACGATTGCCAGACATTTAGAGCGGAAGAATATAATTTCCAGTTCTCCGTTTGACTCGCTTTTGGAGATTGCATCCCAATTAGCAATAAATTTAAGTATAATAAAACAGCATTTTCATAGGTGAAAACTTAACATATTGAAGTCGATTATCCGCTGTCAAATCATGGTTAAGACACTGTTAAGAATAAAATTGAATTCAACTTGTTCAAACATGAGCAAAAACTTGTATTTCATTAAACCGTTCCAAATTCCCAAAGAAAACAATAGTCCATACGGTCTAAATTCCTAAAATGAGAACTGGATAAAACGAGCTCCCATTCGGTGAGTCCACAATTAACGTTCGTCTGTCTCGTAATCCACTTACGTAGATCATTCACACCCGCCTAGATTTAATTAATTCTTACGTAAGATGGCGAGGATATGGGAACAGCGGGAGCGGGAGCGTTCTGGTAAAATGGTGTATAAGAAGATTCGTGAAAGTTATAATTATGGGTTTTACCGAATAGGTTAAGGCTGCTCTCTCGAGAAATGCTTAAAAACAGCGTGCAGATGAAGCAACTTTTCGTCGGCTTTTACTGAGAAATTACATCTGAAAAAATAGTTAGTAATTTACATGATATGATACGTAATTTGGTTTAGCCAGAATGTATGTATCGGTGTCACATAATAAGAAGAAAAATCACCAAATCACCTCCAAATCATTGAGATGAAACCATTTTACTCCTTCATTTTTTAACAAAAGTCTAAAAAAAAAACACAATCGAAAATAATTTGGTTTTGGTAATTTTTTTTTAAATATGTGTTATGTTTTTTTTAATAAATTAAAAATGCGAAGTGGCGCGTAGAGGAGTAGTTAGCTCCGTTTACATGCACAAGGTCATTGCCATGTATACAAGCCTTTAGGGTTTTTATTTATTGAAATTAGTAAAACTATTCGAATCTTGCTGTATGAACAAGCGCACCCCGTATGTGTCTGTTTTGTAACACACTGACCGTCCTGAGTCTTGACAGACGTTGTCCTGTCCGAACAGCTTATCGTTAGAAACTGCCCACCGAGTTTAATTTTAAATCTAAGCCATCCAAGGCCCCACTCAAACACACACAAAAATTTCTTCAAATCCGATTTAGGAAGACTTCATTGACACACACGTAGATACAGAAGAATTGTATAAATTAATACAAAGTGTTACAGAATAAATACAATACCTGAAAACGGGTAGTTGTACAGTCTGTGACCAACATTATCTAACCCACTTCACTATTATTTGCTAATAGTCAAGTGGGTTAGAGAATGTAGTCCGATTTTAATATTTATTTTTTACTAGCTTCTGCCAGCGGCTTCGCCCGCGTGGTCCCTAGGGAACATGTTCCCGGGATAAAAAGTAGCCTATGTCCTTTCTCAGTCTCTAGACTATCTCTGTACCAAATTTCATTTAAATCGGTTCAGTAGTTTTGGCGTGAAAGCGAGACAGACAGACAGACAGAGTTACTTTCGCATTTATAATATTAGTAAGGATTAGAAAGGGTATACCTCGAGGGTGGTCCCATACAAATTTGGAAAAATATTCGAACTCTAAGGGTAGGAAAACAGGGGATGATTTATTGTTCACTCACTGATTGTAATGTATGACCCACGCATAACTTTTACAGAGTAGTCCGATTTAGATCATTTTTTTGGATAGGGTATACCTCGAAAATTACCCCATATAAATTTGTAAAAAAAAATCCTACCCTAAGGGGGTGATTTATTGTTCACTCTCAGATTTTAGTACAGAATTTTGTAGCAGTTTTTGTAGGCCTACCCATGTGGGTATATAAAGCCTGTTTTTTTTAATATTTATATTATACAACAAGTAAAAGCTAAAGTAAAATAGGTAGCTATTTTAAAAGTTATAAAAAATTAAGCATGTATTAATTAGTAAATTATAGCCACAAAAAAAAAGTATAAAAAAACTTTTTAACAAAAAAATTAAACGTCAAAAACACCGACTTCCGAAATTACCTTAAGTTATTTTTTGTAAAAGGTTTATTATTTTTTGCTTTTCAGTTTTTTCGGAGGTTTAATTTTTCTGTTGAAAAGTTTTTACTTCAATTCTAGTGTTAATAGGGTACAGATACAGATAAAAATATACAATTAACATTCAGCTTGGAGCCGCATCCATTTCCGCAACGTCGGGGAATCCCACCGATCTGCGAATACACTGAGAATACTGCTGGTGCTGCCGCGAACACGAGTCATAAGGGATGCACATCATTTTTCTAATAATAATGGCGGCAAAACCATCAATATTATTAACAATGGGACCAACACTGAAATCGCAAAAATAAAATCGACTACATTTTTCACCCATACATTTTTGTGTGCATAACTCGACATAATGTACTGAACATCTGGTTTTATTTTTCGTATTTTCGGATTTGGTCCCATACTAAAAGTTGTAGTGTTCTTTTTAGATTACGTTATGTTCTCGCTAATCTCTTGCACCCTGTCACCACCCTTTAATGCCAAGTCCACTGCAGATTAGCAACAGTGGACATGGGGCGCTCGCTACCGCTACAGTAACACGATACGGATGTTACGAACACGTCATCTTGTCATACGATACCGCATGTAATTGTAACTTCGATTCCGTATATGTGAAAATTGTTATCCGTCAAATGACAGACGGATCAATGGCTTAAGGTGAACCCATTGCAAACATTTTCAAAGTTTTAAATCATAATGCACACTTGCTATTTCAATTGACTACTACTATTTTTTTTACATTAGAGATGTATCTGCTCTTGACTCTAGTTCAGGGATGACAGAGAAAAAATCTACGATGGAGCGAGTTTACCCAGAAGGAGCCTGTTCACTCTAACTTTGAAGAGATTAGGGTTGTAAGCGTTCGGAAACACAGGCGCAGGCAGAGAGTTCCACTCCTTGGCTGTGCGCATTATAAAAGACGCACTTGGAAACGCTTAGTGCGAATTGGTGGAATAGCAACAAGGTAAGTATGGTAACTTGCAGTGCGTCTGGATGTCATGGCTAAAAAAAGAATATAGAGATATTTCTTTTTTTTGAGAATTTAATGATGGTTACTGGAACCTTTGAGTCAAGTCATTAGTTTTTTGATGAAATCACTTTGTTTTGCAGAATTTGAAAAAACACATTCTAATGTATGTGGAGTATTTAGCAGTAAATATATAGAGTGAGCTCGGATACCGAAATTACCGGATTTAGCTGGTATTCAGCTAAATCGGGCTTGACTGGAAGCTGACCCCAATGTAGTTGGGAAAAGGCTAGGCAGATGATGATATAGAGTGAGCTCTCTCGAAAAGCTTTGCTGAGGTACCTAGTCAATATATCGCGTCTGTCCCAATGATTCCACATATTGTCCAGTTGCGTTGACCCTTGCGATACAAAACAACACCAATTTTACTTCAAAATATTCACTTGGATTCTGTTTGTGAATTTAAACCAGCCACTGAATTTAATTCGAGAAAAATCCCACCAAAAACTCCACTTGAGCTCTCTCAAGTGCCGTTTTTGGCGGATTTTTTTCCACGATTCCCGAAATTCAATCATAGAAGGGCTCTACACACAGTGACATTCGATCGCCGGTTTTCGAAATGTCAAAAAGTAAGGTACCACGTGACATTTCGGCCTGTAAATTCCATACATTTTTGGGTTTTGTCCATTGATATATAAAAAACACAATATGCACAGTCTCGAACAAATGCAACACTCGAAACTGTCGTCAAAAACTGACATGTATCAAGTGTCATGTGTGAGTTGTGTGTAGTTATACCATAAACAATTATTCTTGCAAATTCAACCTTACACAGATCGCTTAAAGTTGTTTTTACAAATCAGTGCAGTATGGCGAGCGATGCGAGACTCATGATACATATTGCGCTTGTTTTTCGCGGACGTTTTTGAGATGCTGAGTGTGTATCTTGGGTTTTTTATATATCAATGGTTTTGTCCGATTGTTTTTAGTCGATGGTTGCGAGACGCACAGGACCGGTTATTGTGGCGACACTTGGGGGAGGCCTATGTCCAGCAGTGGACGTCTTTCGGCTGATTTGATGATGATGATCCGGGTAGAGTGTCACGTCACTCTGTGTTGAGTCTCTCATCAGCCTATCTGCTGCAGAAGTTCATTTTCCTAAGCAGTTATAACTGGTTTTCCCAACTAACAGCGACTGATTGGCCACTGGACAAGAGATTTGACAATGAATTGAATAATTGGCTTACAATCATCTCATTCTAAACTAATAGGCAACACTGTTAATTTATGTTTTGTAGAAGGCATCTCTGAAGCTTTTTGTAATCGCAGCAGTACTTGCTGCGATTACAAAAAGCTTTCACTAGTGCCGACTTACTGCCTTCTTCCTTTGACGGAAATGTCCACGGCTCCTGTGGAATGAATAGGGTTCAAGGGCGCAGACTTAGGAAAAAGCTAGTCTTAAAAAATGAGCTCCTGAACAATGACTATCAAATAGCAATTGATTTATTTTCACTATTCTTAGGACTCGAATCAGCTAATCTATTCTGTAAATAACTAATTCGATATCGAGCTTCACCTGAGTGACAAAGCTCACAAAGTGAGCTTAATAACACACAACATAAAGGTCTTATGTTTATACGAATTTGATACTCACCTCCATTGATATATAAAAAACCCAAGATACACACTCAGCATCTCAAAAACGTCCGCAAAAAACAAGCGCACAATGTATAATTGTGCGCTAGTTTCAGACAGTCTCGCATCGCTCGCCATACTGCACTGCTTTGTAAAAACAACTTTAAGCGATCCGTGTAAGGCAGAATTTGCAAAAAAAATGCACATCACTCGCCATACTGCACTGCTTTGTAAAAACAACTTTAAGCGATCCGTGTAAGGTTGAATTTGCAAAAAAAATTGTTTATAGGTAGTATACACGTACACACAACTCACACATGACACTTGATACATGTCAGTTTTTGACGACAGATTCGAGTGTTGCATTTGTTCGAGACTGTGCATCTTGGGTTTTTTATATATCAATGCTCACCTCGGATTCCGCTGTCGAAACACGAAAATGTTGTTACAGAATAGCACTACAGCAGTGCGATTCTGTAAACATATTGAAGTGAAAGCTTGTTGAAGTGATCACGAAGTGACATGTCAGTTGAAGTAATCAAGATGGCAGCTCACTTCACCCAAGCCTTCACTTCGACGTGTTTACAGAATCGACCGGCTGGAGTCAGTGAATTGGTTGCGATTATACGGACTCAAGAGCCAGGCATAATAAGCCTAGGATTTTACATAATTTTCGTAACATGAATATTTCCAGCTGCGTCATTTTACAGCACCAAGAAACGTGAGGTGGAATAATTTATAGATGTGATTACATTATTATTTATTGCAGTTTTTAATTATTGTTGAAGATAAACAAAATGTTTGATAAGTTTTGAATAGTTGAGGTTTCATAACGTTATGTAAGAATGAAGAATCTATGTGAGTTACAGGCATTGGTTGAGAGTTCGAATCTCGGTAAGTATCGAGCTTTTTTCATGGATACCAATGTTTGTTTGATTATGTGAGTTTGATAGAAACTTTCAAGATTCAGGAGTCAACCTGCACAGCGTACAATAGAACATCTAAATTGGAAGTTTATAGCACAAACGTTTTTTGTTTGTTAAGGAAAATCTTAGTTAAAAACTCGCCAAGAATTGGGCAAAGACAGAGACGTAGTGTACAGTCAGCGTCATAACCACCTGCCAGGATTCCACCTGCTAGGGATGCGCAATTTGTTCGAAAGAGTCACCGCGGCCCTGGATCACAAAGGGCAAGGAGGAACACGGATGGGTTTTATTCAGTAAGAGTTTGGTCCCGCTCGGCTCAGAGCGGAAGCGTCATAATCTGGTAACCACCTTGGATTTTCGTAAGCGTGATAGTTACCGTATGGTGTCGGCCGGTGCCGTATGGTGCCGTAAAAGAATAATACCATCCCATCACTTCCCGTGGGTGTCGTAAGAGGCGACTAAGGGACTCACCAGAGAATAGGCAGCAGCGTTCTTTGTAAAACTCAACACCATACACTGCGATCGCCAACCCGCCCTTTTTTTTTTTGCGCTGGGAAAAATGCATTACGCATACCCTCCCATCGGGGGATGGGGGGCTATGTGGGACTCCCCAGGCTAGCCCGGTATACCCACTAAAATAACCCAGCGGCATTCCCGCATCGTCTGAGTGGAAGGGGACTGGGAGATCGGCACAGCCTTTACGTCCAGTCCCCCTCCGACGTCCGCCCGCCTTCACGGCGGGCCCTTCACGCCCTCCCCGTTGGGGGAGGGCCGGGAATGTCCGACGAAGGTGGTGCAGGGTACAATGCGGGCGAAGCCGCCCCCGCGCCTGTCGCCCGCCCGTCACCACCACTAGGAGGGAGAAGGCCCCGCCTTCTCCGACCTCTTCTCCGTCTTCGGAGCGGCGCAGCGAGAGGGTCGTCCTCCCGCTCGCGCTCCGCCAGCCAAGCGTGGCGATTATGGCAACCCCCCCCCCCCTGTGGGGGAGGCCTATGTCCAGCAGTGGGCGTCTTTCGGCTGATATGATGATGATGATAATAGTTACCCAGTTGATGCCGCTGTCTGTACCTACCACATATTAATTCTAAATCCATTATCTACCCTAATTAATTCAAAAACTAATTAGTTTATTTATAAACAGATATCATTCGAGATGTTATCAAAAACATGCGTACTCGTACATGGTACCAGCAGCTGCAAAGTCCTAGCACCCTCAGGGTATCTAAGGGCGAGGGTCATGCGGCACTGACTCGTTTATCAGGCTTATTACGTCCAACCCAGATACAGGTTATTAGACCCAAGGATTCTAGGACCAAGAAACTTATAAATCTACATTACAGAATTCCTGTCATAAAGTAAATTATTTGCAACCCGAAAAGGACTGAGTTGTTGGATGGAAAATATGTGTATTAAGCGGCCATATTTTATTTTTCAGTTAAATATTATCTAAGTAGTGAAAAACTGGCCAAGTGCGAGTCGGACTCGCGTGCAAAGGTTTCCGAATGATTTTATTTTTCAACACGTTATTTAAAGACTACAGATTTCTTATAGGTTTTCCTATAATCGTTAGGTAAAGATCTATTATCTCCATTTTTTCTAAAAACCTCACAGTAAGCACTTTCATTTGATATGTCACACGATATTTTTTAATTTTTTTTTTTTAATTTTCTAGTTTGACCCCCAAAAGTGACCCCTATACAAAAAAACGCGTCTGTGTTTGAGTCATAGAAGTCCATATGTGTACCAAATTTCAACCGAATCGGTCCAGTGGATCCGGAGACTGGCTGTGACAGATGGACTGACAGACAGACAGACACCCGAGTGATCCTATAAGGGTTCCGTTTTTTGTTCGTAAAACACAAAACAAATAGGTCAATGAGTTAGGGATTAACAGATGAATACTCAAGCAAGTCGTGATCAAATCTCTGAATGCCTCAAAGCACGTTTAAGAAGTACTCAGGAACCATTGGAGTATTTGATGACAGGATGATGTCTGGTTTTCGAGTGAAAAATCTTCTGTGATCCTATAATCCTAGTCATTCGGAGTTTTTTATAATAATAATAATAATAGCCTTTATTAACAATCTTATGAGTTACATTTCATTTTATTTCTAATTAGTACAATAAAATAAAATTAGATTTTTTATGAGTAAAATTTAAATACTAAATGTTATATTAGACACCGGTTTCTTGATTGTCTTGCTTTCCAGCATAGGCCTCCCCAAGTGTTCTCCACAGAGATCTATCTCTTGCTTTCCTTGTCCACGTCGTTCCTGCCACCTTTTTAATATCATCTTCCCATCTACGATACTGTCTACCTTTACTTCTAGTTTTATATCTAGGGCACCATTCCATCACTTATTTAGCCCACTTTTCTGTCTTACTTCTTATTAAATGTCCTACCCATTTCCATTTTAGTTGTTTAATTCGGTATTTTATATGTATAATCTTGGTCGGAGTTATTTATACTGTTCTGCAAAGCACCAACAGCCATTAAAACCAACCGTTTGAAGAACTCTTTCCCGTAAGGTAAAGTAAAGTACCACTGTCTCCTCCGACCAAAAGGTGTTGTCTGGTGGGCAATGATTGATCAGGGGGAGGGGGCCCGCATAGGCGGGCCGGCACTAGCCGGGGATCGTGGAAGTCGCACTAGTTCTCACGATCCTCGGTCCAAGTGTGAGAAAGGACCCCGGGTTGGTTTTTAGTCAGTAAGAGTCTAGCAGACATCCATGAGGATTTTCCACCACGGCAACAAAAAAAAAGAAAGGGGGTTGGCTAAGGGGCTCAAGCCTCTCCCTTAGCCAACCCCCTCCTGGCCCTCAGCATACGTACCGGGCTTCGGAGGAGGGCATACGCTGCCCTCTTCCGGCCCCCTTAACTGGGTCCAGGGGCGGCAGACTTGGGGATTTCCGTGGCCCCCCATTCATCCGGACCCGAGGTGGCGGCGCGTGGTGTTCCCGTGCGCCCCTCTTTGACATCGTGGGGGGGAGTTAAACACCTCACTCCCCCCGCTGACCCGAGCCACCAGCCGGGGATTACGGAAGTCGCAAGTTCCCGCGATCCCCGGCGCAGGTGAGAGATGGAACACCGGGGTGGTTTTAGTCAGTAAGAGTCTGACAGACCCCTTCGCTTTCCCTAGGCGAAGGACATCCTTGAGGATATTCCACCAAGGCAACAAAAAAAAGGGGGGGGTTGGCTAAGGGGCTCAAGCCTCCCAAAAGACCGAGATATCTTTGATAGTCTACATCCTAACGAAGTCTTAGATGGTTTCACGAAAAGTAAGGAAACTAAGAAGCCAATTTCGTTTTCAGAGTTCCGTACCCGAAGGGCTGACTGACGGAACCCTATTACTAAGACTCCGCTGTCCGTCCGTCTGTCCGCCCATCCGTTTGTCTGTCAGCGGGCTGTATCTCAAGAACCGCAATAAAAAAACAGTTAAAATCTTCACACATTGTGTATTTATATTGCCGCTGTAAGAGCAAATAATAAAAATTAAGGTTTATGGTACGGAACCCTTCGTGAACGAGTCCGACTCGCACTTGGCCGGTTTTTTATGTTTTTATAGTGTTCCTACTTTGCTAAAACGTACCCTCAGCGGAGTCAAGCAAAACGACAATTCTGGATGCGCCGCTGCTGGTGGACAACTGCCAGATGATTCCTGCTGAACTGTTGTACATGTTCAAATCACGCGGAAAACTACGTTTACAAGATGTTACAGTATCTGTGATGTCTTGTCTTTTGAACCGACTTCAAAAAAGGAGGAGGTTCTCAATTCGATTGTATCTATTTTTTATTTTATTTTTATGTTTGTTACCTGATAACTCCGTCATTTATGAACCGATTTGAAAAGTTCTTCAGTTTTATATGAAAGGATGTATTTGCTCCGTGGGATATACTTCCCGATTGGTCCCATTTAATTTTATAAATTGCGAACGGACGACTATTCACTATAATATTTTATTTTATTTTAATTTGACGTTCAAAAGTGCCTTTATTGGTCTAGTTGAAATAAATCATTTGACTTTGACTTTAACTTTAAAATTCATCAGAATCGGTTCAGTAGTTTGGCCTTTAAATCAAAATAGCTGGAAGTTTACTTAGATGACGTATTTGTTTTGTCATCCAAGTAAACGAAATTGTGTTGTTTGCTTTCCTGCGACTTTCCAGTGGTGTTAGTAGGTGTTGGGTACAATTAAAAACTGAAAAATAAAAAACTTCGGAAGTCGGTGTTAAATAAAATACGAAGAAACAACCAAAAACACCGACTTCCGAAATTAAAGTAGTTTTTTTATATTTTTTTATTTGGAAGTCGGTTGTATCTTTTTGTACCTTAAAAAGTTTTTTTGTAGTTTGTATGTAGCGGTATAGATGACGCTATATACATTTAATATAAACCCTTAGGTAATTTTCTTGACTGCTATATTTACATACCTACACGGTATAGACGATTACAGTGACATTATTTTGAAACCAGTCGTGCTAATTGTTGTTTTTATCAAATTTATGAACATCAAGCTTTGCTAATGAATTGACGTTAGCAATTTTATGTTCTCACAAAATAACTAAACGGTAATTGCATTACACATATTCTCAAAATGGATCGCAGTCTTTTATTTTTAGGGTTCCGTACCCGGAAAATAACTAGCGGAGCCCTGTTAGTAAGCCTCCGCTGTCCGTCCATTCGTCCATTCGTCCGTCCGTCTGTCTGTTAGCGGGCTGTATCTCAAGAACCGTAATAGGTAGACAGTTGAAATTTTCACAGGGTGTGTACTTTAACACTTTCAGTGCCAAGTACAAAAGTGTTTTTACATTTTTAGTGCCAAGCACTCAACACATGGGCCGAACAACAATTCGTTCGTATGCCCACAACTCGCGCATGAACACAAGTCACATATAGCTACTTAAAACGACGACTCAGATACGGGTGTTGGGCACATGAACGAATCACGCTCGACCCATACGCTGAGTTCTTGGCACTAAATGTGTTTATTGCCGCTATAAAAACAAGTAATAAAAATTAAATTACAGCTCCCATACAAGAAAGTTTTTTCGGTCGGTGGTACGGAACCCTTCGTGTGAGACTCCGACTCGCACTTGGCCGCTTTTTGGGAATTGAAGTGTAGGTATTCATTGCGTGTTTTATTTATTTATACAAATAAATACCTACATCTTATAAAATAATATACTATATTCTTAATCTAAGTAACTTGGTCGTCTTTGTCATGTAATCAAATTTTTAGACATAAGAGTAATTCTTGTATTTAAACGCCTTTTAAGTACGAGATTACCTGAAAGTTAGTGAGTGACTCACTGAGGGTTTTCAGGAAAATTTACTCTACCAGTTGGCACAACATAGGCGAGGTCAAACGTCATGCTAATGTCACTTTTTCAATGGAGAGGTCCATTGAAAAAGTGACATTAAAATGACGTCGACGTCAACTTAATAAACGTCAGAAAACAAGCAATTTGATAGGTATTTGGGACTGATGCCTCAGTGCTGCCACCTCATCATCATCATCATCGTATCAGCCGAAAGACGTCCACTGATGGACATAGGCCTCCCCAAAAGGGGGGTTTGCCATAATCGCCACGCTTGGCAGGCTGGTTGGCGATCGCAGTGTATGGTTTTGAGTTTTACAGAGAACGTTGCTGCCCATTCTCTGGTGAGTCCCTTAGTCGCCTCTTACGACACCCACGGGAAGTGATGGGATGGAATTATTCTTTTACGGCACCATATGGCACCGGCCGACACCGTACGGCTACGTGCTGCCACCTGGTGCTCGACATTTCAGAAAACCACCATTAGGGTGCTGGTGTATTTACAGAACTCCTTGGTAATACATTACCCTCCTTCTGTGGCAGTCGGGTAAAAAGACACATTTATAGGATCATTAGTCATCCTATTCTTAGCCAGACTAATCTATTTCTAGGTAAGGATGCAACTGCAATAGACCCTGTTCTTAAACTATTTATATAGAAGGTCGGTGCAGTATCCACTTACTCCGTAAGATTTTTATTAATAAATTAGGTGACCTGCGCACGACGCGAAGTTAAGCCGTATGACATACGAGCAGATAAGAACGGCGAGCAAATATTTTATTTTAATTTTTGAAAAAGCTTGTTTATTTAAAGTTCTAAAGAGAATATGCTATTATGAATTGGTTATTATCTTGTATTTGAATTACTGCGTGTATCAATATTTATTATATGCGGAGTTATGGAGGAATGCTTCTTGTTATTGAGCATGATTGTATTCTGACAGTCATTTTCGTATCAGCATCATTTATACTAAAACTTAGGTCATTTATAAAAAGTGCCTGTTGGTGACAACAAACCTAGTCATTCAAACACAGCGAAAATTGGAATGAAACAAAAGTGCCGTCATGTTTCCTTGTGAGTTCCATACTTTCTGTTGTTGTCTCCCTAATGTCATTAGTCCCTATACGCCTTGTAAAAAAATATATTAATAACACCCATCTGCAGCCTATCTCCAATATCTCCGACTGGAAACAAGCCATGTTAATTCTGGTATCATCTTCGATCTTTCCCGATAGCATCGCGATCCACATTATCCGCTACTATCCATCATTTAGAAGTGTTATCAGTATTAATTGTATGCATGCTTTCAGCACAATTAACAATCACGACTCATATTCATCATGATTTGTTATCGTTTGTCTTTGACAGAATGGGAAAACGTGTTTATTTTTTTCTCAATTTTATTTTAAGAAAATTTTAAGCCCATATTTTGTCCTATTATTTATCAAAGATCACATTTCTATTTCTTAACTCTTTTGTGTACGATTATTAAGTATAGAGTTACTTCGATAGGGCAAAGTAGTACTGATAAAGAGAGAGCCAGCCATAGAAACGTCTGCTTCGTTTATCACTAAATATTATAAAACAAAGTCCTCCACCACGTCTGTCTGTCTGTTCGCGATAAACTCAAAAACTACTGCACCGATTTTCATGTTGTTTTCACCAATGGATAGAGTGGTTCTTGAGAAAGGTTTTAGTATATAATTTGTCTAAAAAAAAATAGGGATCTAGTAGTAAAATAATACCCAAAGATATCTACGTAATCTTAGGTGATCCCTAGTTTTTTATCCGTGTCAAAGTGCGATCTTGTTATCCTGAAGACCTTTATTAGACTTATTTTTTATTTTTACACGTAGTATAAAGAAGAAAGATTGTAACGGTGATCAAGCACCTGACACCCAAGACACCAACGATTAAATATCGAGTTCTTCCCACTTGAAATATTTACTTACCTACTATACCTATTATAAAGTACCAACTTACTGTTAGAAACACTTAGGCATTACTTCAAATACTTCTCAAGAAGTGCGTATTTTCAGAAAAATAGTCTCTTCGCTCGGATTAATATGAGTTTCCGCAAAAAAGTAGCCTATAACCGTCTTCAGAGTCCCATCTATCTCTGTACGAAAAATCACCAAAATCGGTTCAGCAATTTAGGCGGGAAATAGTAATAAACAAACTGACATTCACATTTATTATATTGGTTAGGATAATCATCATCATCATCATCATATCAGCCGAAAGACGTTCACTGCTGGACATAGGCCTCCCCCAAGCGTCGCCACAACGACCGGTCCTGTGCGTCTCGCATCCATCGGCTACCCGCGACCTTCACCAGGTCATCGGTCCACCTTGTGGGGATTAGGATAATACGACTAGGTAATTTAAAAAATGATAGTATATTCAAACTATTTAATCTCTATACCTTAGGCACAATACCAAAGCCCTGCCTTACGGTGTGTTTAAGTAATTCCTTATCAACAATTAGCACTATTTTCAGATTAAGCAAAGTACATTGCTGGAATTAGGTGCGGACATTGTTCAAGATAATGTAATGTAAGTATTGATAGTAAATCATTACGTATGCGTGACGAGGCGTCTGTCTAAAAAAGTGCTATCCATATCTTTGATATCATATTATATTTAAAGCTTTATAATCAATGTTATAAAGCTGCACGTAACGTAATAATATGACGATTTTTTCCCCGATGGGAAATTTTCGCGCACATTTCGTTTGTTATGTTGAAGTCGCATGTAATAGGGAAACTAGCCTTTTGAAAAAGGGAACTACTGAGAAAATTAACATCCTAATAACACCTTGCCCCACCAGTGAATCAAATCCACGCCTCATGCTGAGCAGTAATATTTGCGATCACCGGACTAATGTTTGAACAAAAATCCTTGCATTGTAAATGCGAAGCCGTGTCTGTTTGTTTGTTACCTTTTCACATCTTACTGGCTGAACTAGTATACCCATCTAACTAATACTAAAAAGCTGATGAGTTTGTTTGTTTGTGTCTTTAGTTGAATGCGCTAAGCTCAGGAGCCACTGCTTAGAACTCAAAAATTATTCTAGTATTGGATAGCCTATTTATCGAGGAAGACTACAGGTTATACATATAACATTACGCTTCGACCAATAGGAGTGGATCATTAAT
The DNA here is from genome assembly GCA_947578705.1 of Lacanobia wlatinum. Taxonomy (NCBI): domain Eukaryota; kingdom Metazoa; phylum Arthropoda; class Insecta; order Lepidoptera; family Noctuidae; genus Lacanobia; species Lacanobia wlatinum. The sequence continues at coordinate 4,927,144 of OX388035.1, forward strand.
GAAAATGTGACGCAGGCGAAGTTGCGCGGGTCAGCTAGTAGGATATATGACTTGTTACTTCGGGATTATGATATTTTGCGATAATTTTTTAATGTCGCGCGGGAGAAATTGCTGGCAGAAGCTATTCCTCACTAAACAAATCATCGAGATGATCATCAGAACAAAGCTATTGCTATAAGCTGAATTTAATGTTGTATCGTAATAAAAATATATTGTAACCTATACCTATTAATCGCAGCACATTCTGGCTAATTATAATTAGCCATGCCCAGGGCCTTAAAGGAGGCAGCAATGACATACCCATAATAAACGTGAACAACAAAACAAATAATAATTATTATATTTACATTACAGAACTGATGAAGTTTAAGTATTCGACTCGAAGCACTAAAATTGACTAACTCTTACTTTTGAATGAACTTTTGAAATTAAGTAGGTATACTTCTTAAAATTTGCCTAGTGTTTTTCCAACTATTTTGGGGTAGGCATATAGTGAGTTAAAAACAGATTTATTCTTTATTTTAACTTCTAGTGGAAATCGTTAGATTTATGAGATAATAGAGTCGATACCCATAGAAGTGAATGTTATATATTTTACTGTTTATAAAAAAAAAAAATGATGTAAGTACAATATACTGGGAAAATATTGCTTCTCAAGCAATTGAAAAAAATATGTAGACCATAATTATATTGTGAAAGATCGAACTATTCGATTACAAACTGCACTGTAAAATGGGAACATAAACCGATAAAACTCTTTACAAAAAATCCCAGACGAGTCTTGTTGTTTTACAATTAAAATGGAATAATTGATTGACTTCAGACAAATGTTTATCATGAAATAAGTGATTAAGTTATCAGTGCGCCCCATCTCACAAAAATGCAGTGATTTTCAGATTAGTTATGGAAAACAAAAAATATTTAAGTTTTAAACAATTTAATTGACCCGTTTCTATGGGGGAATTGTTGTGTGGACACTTTGGGATGTAAACCATCTGTTTTGTAGACCATTTTTTTAAACCTTTCTTCTAATCGCTGCAATTTATTGGATATGAAATGTTTAAGTCGTCATAACAACTAAATCTGCATTGAACATGAGCCACTTTGATTGCATACACATTTCAGAAGCATCCTATTTACCGGCTTTTCTTTCTTATCCCATAACTTATTTTGGGAGTCGTCATCATCATCCACAGCCCAACTTCGCCCACTGCTGAGCGTGGGCCTCTCTTTTTTCTTGTGCCAATCCCCACGCTCCTGTGCCAGCCTCATCCAGGTTCCACCTGCGATGGCAACAATGTCATCCGTCCATCTCGCCGCCGGCCGACCAACACTTCATTTTCCAGTCCTCAAACGTCACTCGGAGTACTATTATTTATTTTGTGATTTTGGTTTCAGCACTTTTAAAGACTGCTATTATCCACATATATTTCCTGGTTATGGTTCTTTCAGATACAGTCAATTATATCTATCGTAAGATGACTATATTTTGATTACTAATTCAATTCTAATAACCAAAACGCTGAAAATTAATCCTAACATTTATTTAGGAATTAATTCACCAAGCAGAATTAACATTTCTATAACAACCTCACGCCGTAATGACAACGAAGCAAATATTTAAATTTTACACTTAAAATAAATGTCGTGAATACTTAACAGCATTCACGAAAATAACCCATAATCAGCTGTAAACACCAACCTGCTGATATCAAAATAAGGCTTATTTAAATTTCCACATTTTAGCATACCTTCTTGGCGCGCATGCTCAGTATTGACTAACTCCGCTCGATGGCACGCGCCAAGCGGTCGGTTGGCGATCGTTCCCGCCCGTATGTCACGCACATACCTATTATCACTTAACACTATGTTCGGCCGACTGTCAGTACTGGCGGGACGCACGGTGCAAGCGCCCGATAAAAAAATGTTCAAAACAAAAAAAAAAGTATAAAGCATGAAGGTGTTCGATTTTCGAAATTAGTCCCGAACTGTGGGTGTGAGAGTGAACTATAGTTCCAATGAATTTCAATTAAAATCAATCGCAAATAATAAAAAAACAATAATAATAAACAAATAGCAAGTGCAGTAAATAATATTTCTTTAGAAACTTTTTTAATTTATTTTTCAAAAATGTTTGCGATTTTTGTGCTGTTTGTGGTCAGTTTGGCAGGTGGGTTTTCAATATTAGTTTAACTCATAATATTTTTGTTTCTTATGTGAGTGAAATTAAAAAAAAATATGCACAATATTTAGCAATAAATATCTTGTGTTAATCTAAGAGAGATTTTAGTATAGGTAGTTAAAATTTAGAATTTTCGAGGAGTTGCGGCCCCAAGCATTTTTCTTCTTTTTCATATGAACTATAATAAACTTATAATGTCCATAAAATACTCGTCTAAAATATCCACATGCAGAATTTCAAAACGATTACAAATACACGTGATAACACGTGCTAGTTTGGGATTGTTTCACAATACACATGCACTTTTGTAAATAAACAAATTATGCTGATGGGTGAATTTTTAGTTCTTCGATAAATCTAAGTCTTAGAAAAAACAACATAATTATAACATGGAAAATATTGACACAAATGTTTAGATAGATACATATTAATCGGTTTTCCCGCCAATAACAGGAGTAACTTTTCTAATTTTTAACAGTATTTAAAACACTATCTGCTTTTTCTTTTCTCTAGTTTTTTTATGTGAAATGTTTCCTATTCTCCAGAATTTTATAAGAATCTATTCTTAAATCATATACTAATATCTTTGATTTTTTAACAAGAAAATAACATTGTTTTAGATTTGACTCTGCAGGCAGAATGGACCTATGGCCGTAAGTATTTTTTGTTTCCACCTAAAGTTCGTTTTTTAATCCCAGAGACTAATTTGACAGGTGCTAATGTCAAACTTTAAATTGAAAAAAGAAAGAACAATCACTTGAAATGTTAAATTAGTCTCCGAGACGAAAAAACGAACAATTAGTTTAAAAAAATAAAATATGGTGTCGTAATTTTAGGACTGTAATACCAACTGTTTACAATCCATGAAGTGAAATATTTCAAATAATGTAGGCAGATACATCGAGAAAAATATTTCGAAATAAAAAATACTTTGGTTACGACCAAAGGAACCAATTTATAAATTCAAATTAGGTTTATAAACTATAGATGAATTATTTTAATTAGGTACGAAATATTTGCTCAGGTCATTATGAGATATTTTAAACCCCTAATTATAAATTCCAAAGCCAGAAAGAATTTTATTCAGTTTTTTGCAGAGTTTTAAACTTCATGCTAATAAGTAGTAGATTTTATTTGATAACTCCTGGATCGTGGGGTCCGAGTCGTCAAGCCTTATTTAAAGATCTTTCTAAACGCTTAGTTGACACTTCGCGTGACTCAAGGGCTGGCTTTTACCTCGGACAGAGGATAAGCATAGCCATACAACGTGGCAATGCCACCAGTCTTTTGGGCTCACTTCCAGTGGACAGCGATGCGGACGAATTTTTGACGCCATATTATAGTTAGGAGTTTTTATTTTAAGTGTTTATAGTTTTTTAAAATAAATATTGTTTCTCATTTTGATATCTTAAGTAGAAATAATCTTTAATTCTAAAAGTTGAGTAGGTACCAAAAGGCGCCAGCAAGATAAGTTGTCAATAATTAAATCAAAAATCGTCAAAACAAATGAATCATTACTTGAAAGTTAATTACAAGGAGCGATTTTATCAAATTCTAATAATAACCTATAGGTATGCAAGTAGGTATAATATGATTAAGTAGACGGTAGTAAGGTACCTCCTTCAAATATTGATAAGTATCGATCTATAACTTGGTATAGTGTCTGATTTTCATAACTATCCATTAATGAAAGAAAAATCGGCCAAGTCGAGTCGGACTCTCACAAGTCTGTCTGTCTGTCAACGGGCTGTATCTCAAGAACCGTTATAGGTAGACATTTGAAATTTTCACAGTTGACCTTATTTCTATTGCCGCTATAACAACAAATAAAAATTAAATTAGAACTTAACGGGGGCTCCCATACAAAAAACGTGTTTTTTTCGGTATCTAGGGGGCTACTCTCTAACGAAATCCGTAGTTTCGGGCTTAGTTGCGGGCGGGCGTATTCTACTCCGTATCACCTACAGACTTACGATTAGTCCCGAACCCGAACTGAGAATGAATGACAACACGATTTCACAGTAACTGCCAAATCGTGATATCATTAGTTCTCAGTGGTTAGGTGATACGAAGTAGAAAATGCCCGCCCGAAACTAAGCCCGAAACTACGGATTTCGTTAGAGAGTAGCCCCCCTGGTACGGAACCCTTCGTGTGAGCCCGACTCGCACTTGGCTGGTTTTTTTTTTTCAATATTTTACAGTTGTTCCTTTTGTAAAAGTTGTTTTGATTCATGAATAATTTCATCCCCTGGAAGGATGCCAATGCATTCTTGAACTGGGGAAGGGTGAAAACCGTCAAGTGCGAGACTAACATTAGAAAATATGATAGGTAGATACGTAATTGCAAAAAAAAATGTTTCATATGTGGGCTTTTGTTTAAAGTTTTTATTGGCCATTAGGTAATAAGCTTAGAATACGTATTCTGTGAGCTTGCTAGCTGTTACAATTCTAAAGATATAGAAAAAGAAAAAAATATTGTTTATTCCACACAAGCAAAACGTACTCTTAATCTTAATTTATAAAAATATTCCGTTATTGACAGACAAGAGACAGAGAGAGATGCCGCATGGTGTCGGCTGGTGCAGTATGGTGCCGTAAAAGAATAATACCATCCCATCACTTCCCGTGGGTGTCGTTAGAGGCGACTAAGGGACTTGCCAGAGAATGGGCAGCAGCGTTCTCTGTAAAACTCACACACACACTGCGATCGCCAACCCGCCTGCCAAGCGTGGCGATTATGGCAAACCCCCCCTTTAGAGGAGGCCTATGTCCAGCAGTGGGCGTATTTCGGCTGTTATGATGTTGATGATTGACAGATAACGCACAGCTGAAACTGCTGGTCGTAGAGAACCGAAATTTAGTATGAAGGTTCTTAGGGGAGCGTAGGGGAGTGTAGGGGAGCACTAAGAGGATTTCCTAAACAGGGTATTTTACTGAAAAAATCTAATTAGTGCGTCAGATATTTTCCTAAAAAGATGGGTCTCGTATTTTTTTTTCTTTTATTCACGTAATGAAAACATGAAGACGATACAGTGCGTTGAAAACACAAGTGACATCACTACGATGGTACAATTTGTACCAGCGATGTGACGTCACCAGCCCCCTCTCTAAAACTTTGATGCGCTATATCTTTATCATTTTTTATCGATTTGATATGGCAAAAAATATCATCATCATCATCATCATAACAGCCGATAGACGTCCACTGCTGGACATAGGCCTCCCCGCCTGCCAAGCGTGGCGATTATGGCAAGCCCCCCCCCCCCCCTGTGGGGGAGGCCTATGTCCAGCAGTGGGCGTCTTTCGGCTGTTATGATGATGATGTAACCCCCCCCCCCCTTTTCCATAATCGCCACGCTTGGCAGGCGGGTTGGCGATTGCATGCGTTTTACAGATATGCTGCTCATTCTCGGCAAAAAATATATGTCCAATATAATTTGAAAATCTGTCGAACAGACTAAACAGAATCATAATTTCTCTATCTTGTAAAATAGCCTATTCCTAAGGGAACGGGAAAAAAACGGGATATGCGACAGTTAGATTATGCAAAAGCTAGTTTGTTTATAAAGTTACTGAGAGTAAACCAAAAATAAAAAGTTTAATTGGTGCCACCGATTCATGGAGTCCATTTCAGGGCAGGACATTACAGTGCAGTCAAAGTCAAAGTGAAATGATTTATTTCAACTAGACCATTTAAGGCACTTTTGAACGTCAAATGAAAATAAAATAGTATAGTGACTCTAGTCGTCCGTTCGCAAAAGGTAGATTCTTATGGAGAAGAACGGACAAGAAACTCCATAGTTACTCTTTTCAAAAATAAGCTTTTTTTGCATACATTATCCAATTGATTATAAGTGAACAAACGCTTATATACTACTAATAGGTACAATAAAGAAATGCCAGCAGTGCAGAGTGATATAGCTCTTCTGACACAGGTAGCGTAGGCTTAGTAAAAGAGTTCCCGTTTCGCCCTTTGGCTACGGATCCCTAAAATCGTGGCGATGTCACGAGCGATGGCATGGCGATAAGTGGTGCACTGCAGCTACTGGTTTAAAATAATAATTATAACAGCCGACGTTCGATCACAGGATTATCTAACTGATGTCCCATTCTTTCCCACTGCCTTCCTTCAAATAAACCCCTATTGGAGGTGGGCGCTATAATGACCGCGACACAGTATTCCATACTAATGCGGTTGTTAACGGACACAATCTTTTGTAAAATTGTTTCTTGTTCCAATAAAAATATTTGTATTTGATAGGCGAAAAGCTCATCAAGTACAAAGCATGATCTATTTATATTCATATCAAATAAATCAATCCGTTGGTTACCAAAACGTTTAATTCAATATCTTAGACATGAGCACCCTGCCAGGGTTGTGGAATTAGTTCGAAAGAGTTACCGGGGCCCTGGAACGCAAAAGGCATTTAAAAGAACACAGGTGGGTTTTTTGAGTTTGAAACTTAAATCAATCAAATGGCTCATTGCAGCGGGCGGTACTAACGCTAAGGCTAAGGCTAAGTAATTTTGTTACTAAAACAGTGGACCGCATTTGTAGTCTGAATAAATAAATACATATTTATTTTTATTTTTAACTTTCTCGGGTCCTTGGAGACCCGGTCCTTTGGTCCGGCGGCATACGAAGTGCCGAAGCCAACTCGCAGAGGCCCTGTTACACATTTCAAATGGAATGGGGCACCAACCGACGATTATCCCTGTACGCACTGTGAAAGTGTTCCCAAGGACCATCCCCGGTTGGAGCAGGACTATTGCAGAATATGGAAACAAAAGATGAAACGCTATGGGTTTGGGTGGTTTAGTGGATTTATAATAGTTTAATATGACCACTGACAATTAAAACGGCTTTAAAATGGCAGATTTTATTATTATTATTATTTCGTTTATTTATTACCCTGTACATAAAGATTAGATTTTTAAATATATCTTAAAAAAATATTAAAAAATATAAAAAATTGTAGTCCGCCGGTGTCGGGAGCAGAGTCCAAGCTACCGGTGGTTAGGGCTCCAGAGAAAAGAACCTCCTCACAATACAAAAATATAAAAAAATATATGTTTATATTGTTATTTATTATTATGTCTCAAAAGTATTTTTTTATAATTTTAAAATACCTATATTCCGAAGTTAACAAAGAAAATAGATAAAAATTGACCAGTCCCACCCGAACCCTTTGCACGCGAGTCTGACTCGCACTTGGCCGTTTTTTTAAATCCAAGTTAGTTTTAAGTCAGAGTCATTATGTACAAAATAATTGTCATTTAACCTCATGTTTGCGACTAACTAAGAGGTCAAAGATAACTCTGGTTTGAGAAGCAGGATATATAAAAATAGCAACCAAAAAAAAACTTATAAACCTATCTAAGGGCTGCTCTTTCAATCCTTGGATAAAATTTATCCGTCTAACATTGATATATAAAAAACCCAAGATACACACTCAGCATCTCAAAAACGTCCGCAAAAAATAAGCGCAATATGTATAATTGTGCGCAAGTTTCAAACAGTCTCGCATCGCTCGCCATACTGAACTGCTTTGTAAAAACAACTTTAAGCGATCCGTGTAAGGTTGAATTTGCAAAAAAAAATGTTTATAGTATAACTACACACAACTCACACATGACACTTGATACATGTCAGTTTTTGACGACAGTTTCGAGTGTTGCATTTATTCGAGACTGTGCATCTTGGGTTTTTTTATATATCAATGCCGTCTAATGAAGTATTACACAATAATATAAAAATGACACTTGTAAAATAACAAAAGATGAGCAATTAGAACACATTTTTGAAATGGTTGTTTAATACGATATTCGACGAATAAGTTTTATCTAAGTATTGAAAAATCGGACCTAAGTCAATATTAACCCCTCTCTTCCCCTTAGAGGAAGGCCAATGGCCAGGAGTGTGCACCATCGGCAGGCAGCAGTCGCCGATCAACATCATGAGCCAGGAGACGGTGATGGACAAGAACCAGGTCCACATCCGAGGGCCGCTGGTCTTCCGAGGGTATAGGGATGTGGAGCTCTCTGCTTCTAATAATGGACATACACGTGAGTAGAAGAAACTTGTTCTTATTTTCTACTAGCTGCCGCCTGCGGCTCCACCCGCGTGAATGTTGAAAATTAGCCCAAGGCAACATTCTCCCGGGAAAATAAAATAAAAATAAATCTTATGTGTTATTCCAGACTATAATCTACCTCTGTGCTAAATTTCATCAAGATCCGTTCAGCCGTTCTGACGTGACGTGATTGAGTAGCAAACATACATCCAAATGACAAAAAAAATGACTTTGTCAAAAAACCCGACCGCTAAAAACGACTAAAAAGTTGCTACTTTCTGCAGTCTGATTTAGTTCAATCACTGATCTGATGCCACCAACTGCATCAGACTGCTTGAAAAACGACTTGTTTCGAACTTTTTAGTCGTTTCTAGTGGTCAGGTTTTTTGACATAGTATTTTTTTAGGGTTCCGAAAAAAAAGGAACCCTTATAGGATCACTCGGGTGTCTGTCTGTCTGTCCGTCTGTCACAGCCAGTTTTCTCCGGATCCACTGGACCGATTCTGTTGAAATTTGGTACACATATGGACTTCTATGACCCAAACACGAACGCGTTACGTAAATTATAAAATAATTTTTAGTATGGGGGTCACTTTTGGGGGTCAAACTAGAAAATTTCAAAAAAAAGTTTTTTGAACAATATTGTGTGACATATCAAATGAAAGGGCTTACTGTGAGGGTTTTAATTATATTTTTTTCATAATTTTAAAATAAATGATTTAGAAGTTATTCAAGAAATTAGACGAAAAATGACCATTCCCCCCCCCCCTTTTCTCAGAAACTACTGAGCCCAAAATTTTGAAAAAAATGGAGATAATAGATCTTTACCTAAAGATTACAGGAAAACCTATTAGAAGTCTGTAGTGTTAAAATAACATGTTAAAAAAATTAAATTCGTTCGGAACCCTTTGCACGCGAGTCCGACTCGCACTTGGCCAGTTTTTTCTTTAACGTTTCACATGGTACAGTAAATATTAGAAAAGGGCTAGGAGTAAAAAGGAAGCACGGGAAAAGGAAATGAAATGGAAATTAAGTTCCGTTACAGGAAACACGGAGCGCTAGAACCTTTTGATCCTTCCGATGGCTTCCGCGCCCGACCCTAACCTGCCATGTATGACATACCGATATATTTTATACGGTTCATAGACTGTTTCCTGCCTTATAGTAAAAGTCAGCTTTTCTATGTTGCCTTGTAGGTAATTCCAATATCTTATAGTTCGCTTTTTACTCAGAGGAAAGTTGGGTTGGTCTTTTGATATTTCCCCGAAACAAGGCGTTGATAAAGATACTTCGCTGAATCGTATGAGAGGGTGTAGTTAGCTACTGTGTAATAGGTATAGGGTGAGCCATTAAATTACCTGAAATCAAAACTTCAGACTGACACTGATCTGCCAGGGTTACGACATTTGTACGAAAGAGTAACATGCGGCCCTGGAACGCACAGGACACTAGGAGGAACACGGATGGGTTTTAGTCAGTAAGAGTCTGATACTCCCTTCCGCTCCGCCCAGAGCGGGAGGAGTCATTTGATGATTTCCCATACTTAAAAAAAGTAAAAAAAGACTGACACCGCTGACATTGTCTACTTGTCTACACAGGCTTCTTCTCTGTATGAGAGAGAGAAATGGGTCGCAATTAGGGCAGTCTCCTCCTAGGTATACCCGGGAATCCACAACGTGGCCCCAGTGCGAGTTGGTACAGCATTACTGAGCAATTTAATCAAAGTCCTCTGTTTGTTTCAGTGAAATGGGCCGGAGTTGGAAACGACGAGCCACCACTTCTATCTGGTGGTCCTCTGAGAGGGAACTACACCTTCCTTCAGTTCCACTTCCACTGGCTTTCGGAACACGCCATCGATGGCATGAAGTAAGTGCAGAACCCACTCTTTTTTGACAATTAGATACGACAAAAATATGGTCAATGATTTGAGAAGAAAATTAGGTACTTGGACTAGTCGTTAAAACATAAAAGGTAACTTTAAACAATGTGGAAGGATTTTATTAGTATTCCTTGAAGCTATCAAATCAAAATATATTTTTTAATTCCTAATGAGTCCGTTTTTGACATCCGTCTCGCCTGATGGTAATCTACAGGTGAGATGTACAATAGAGCAAGCCCAGAATGCCTTAGGTCTAACCTTAGACGGCCTAGTTTTTCAGACCTCCGAAAAATATCATGCCATAAATAATACCCTGGTATGACAATGGAAACAGAGTATCTAGAGTAATGTCCGTCCCTGACGTGTCTTTACACTTTTTTGTTTTTTCTATTTTTTTCTATTTAAGTAACATTTTAACTAAGCAGCTATAAATTTATTGCGTCTTTCTGGTCTTCTTCTTCTTATCGTGTGGACAGTAAGGTCTAACGACCCCACACACCTTAGTGTCAGAGTTTCTAAACCGCCTCAAGGAACTCTGACATAGTTTATTTGACGACCGCCATTTGTCGGCCGGGACCACCGGCTTATACGTGCCTTCCGAAGCACGGAATCATCTTTTTATCAGACAATCAGGTGATTCATGCCTGCAATGTCTTAGCCTAACTGGAAACAACTTTACAAAGTATGCTTCACGTGGGAACCGCGGAGACAGTTCTTTCTTGTAGAATACCTAGTTCTCTTGTTAAAAATAAACAACTAATTATTCAATACAAAGTATACCCAAGGCATTTCATCCACATTCCATTACAAGGTCACATATAAAAAAAGCTATCCAATCCCAAGATATACATTTGAAAGCGGATCGTTTCTCTGCGCAAAACCTTTGCTCAAGAGTCTTTTACAACTCTTTCACAAGCGTATCTTTTCAGAAATCTGAGCATGAAAGGGGTGACCTTTCCCATTTCGCACCTTTTCATTCCCAGTTCACCCTTAGCCTTTTATTGCTAACGATGCCAGTTTACGTGACTCTGCATTCGCTGACCGTACCCTATTAATTTCTGCAACCCTAGTACCTCAACACAATTTTGCGATTCAGTTGTTTGTGCGAGCTGTTAGTTTTGTTCATTCATTCATTCATTGCTGTAGTAATTGTTTGTTGTTGATTGCTTACAATTTAATAATTAAATCGATTGTTTTTGTTTAATTTATCAATTAAACGACATGAGCAAACTATAGGTACGGTGATTAGGTGATGCTACTAAAGCGAGAAACACACTGGTCCTACGTAAGCAACGTTTGCAACGCTTTTGTATTGTATCGTATGTTGCGTTGCATACGATAAGTGTGTTTCTATTCCATAGTATTTCATATAAAAACATGAGTCCAGATATCATTATGCGTTGCATATGTTGCGTACGTGGGACCAGTTTGGCTCTAGTTTGATGCTATTGTAAAAACAAAAGTTATGAGCGAGGTAGATAAATAGGTATGACTATTTCAGCAATTTTACAACAGAATATGTCACTGTTCTTCTTCAAGTTTGAACGCTATCATTACTTGCAATTTTCCATACAATGATTCAGTGTAATATAAAAATTCGTGTAGACTTGAATGAAAAAAAACCGGCCTAAAAGTGCGACTCGGGCTCTCACACGAAAGGTTCCGCACTTGAAGGGACCAACGAAACCCAATTACTAAGCCTCCGCTGTCCGTCCATCCGTCTGTCTGTCATCGGGCTGTATCTCAAGAACCGTAACAGGTAGATAGTTAATCACAACGGTGTATTTCTATTGCCGCTATAACAACAAATAATAAAATTTCAATTAAATTAAAAATTAAAGGAGGCCCTTTATTTTTTTTACCGACTTCCAAAAAAGGAGGAGGTTCTCAATTCGGTGGGTATTTTTTTTTATGTATGAACTCCGATTACTCCGAGGTTTCTGATCCGATTTCTGTTATTCTTTTTTAGTTCGATGCTGTATACTTGCCATTTGGTTTGGTTCAGTAGTTTTTATTTTATGAGCATTTTTGCTTATTTCAATTTCTGCGTTGACGAAGACGTCGTCCACGTCCAAGTATCACCACTTAAAAGTGAAAAATAAAAATCTTTAAAAAAAAAAAAAATTATCGACTTCGGTGTTAGAAACCCAAGAAACAAAACCAAATACACCGACTTCCGAAATTAAGGTTATTTTATTCTTTGTAGTGTTTTGTTTGAAAGTCGGATAATTTTTTTAAATTTAATTGAAATTTTAGACACTTAGTAATTGGGTTTCGTTAGTGACCTTCGGGTACGGATCCCTGAAGGGAATAAAAGGAGATTTATTTACTCCGGGTATAACGTGTACCATAAAAATACGCATACAAACGAACTGAAGAACGATGTTGGGAAAATATGCGTATATACGAACAAAATTACGCATCTATGACTTATTCAATGACATATTATCAAATTACCAGTGCATTAACCTGCTGAAACTGGTATTCATTGTCGTTGAAAAACCTTGGATTTACGATAAAACATAAACGATAATAATATTATGTAATTTTACTAGATATATTTGATACTAGCTTTTGTCGCGACTTCGTACGCGCATCCCTATCCCAATAGCATTTTCTGCCCGACCTGGGAATTGAACCTAGAAACCCACAATCAGTGTAGCTTGTGACCACAAGCCCAACGGGACGGAATGCAATACCTCTTAAGGGGTCATTGTACTCATCATTATGAATAACTTTTACTATAAGACCAATCCCGAAATCGCGAAAAAAAAATAGCTGTTCAGTACATTTTGTCGAGTTATGCGCACATAAATGTATGGGGGAGTCGAATTTTTTTTCGCGATTTCAGTGTTGGTCCCGTAGTGAAAGTGGTTCATAATGATGAGTTCAATGACCCCTTAAGAGGTATTGCGTTTATTCTGTAACAGGTTGTATAATACTAACTTTTGCCCGCAACTTCGTAAGCGCGTATCCCGTTTTTGACAATTCCCGTAGGAATTTTGGAAAATCCTCTCTTAGTGCTCCCCTCACTCCCCAAGGAACCTACATGCCAAATTTCAGCTTTCTTCGACCAATAGTTTCGGCTGTGCGCTGTCTGTCAGTTACTCAGTAACAGAAGAATTTTATATAATAGGATAATTTAAATGCAAGGTTTTTTTCATTGTTTTGGTTATATAATGTGCGTAATAGATAATATTCAAATTTAATTGAAAGAGATAACGCACACCTATTTAGATAGTGTTATAATGTTACTAGGTAGTATAGGTCAATTTAATTAAAAGGTTACTTCCGGTCTTACCTACGAATAAAATAAAAAAACTTTTTTCAAAAAATGCAACCGACTTCTAAATAAAAAAACACTACAAAAGACAAGACAAGACATTTATTTCTAGAAACATGAGTATACATAAAAGGAATGCAGGTTGTTCATAAACAATTAAAGATCAGTCATGTTCGGACAAAGTAAAAAATAACTTTAATTTCGGAAGTCGGTGTCAAAATACGTATAAACTACCAAAACACCGACTTCTGTTTGTGTTTTTTTTTTATTTGGAAGTCGTTTGTATTTTTTTCTAAAAAGTTTTTTATTTTTCATCTTTTAGTGGTATACCCCACACACCTAAAAACACCACTGGAAAATCACAGGAAAGCAAAATACGCAATTTCGTTTACTGAGATGACAAAAAACTGTCATCAAAATAAACAAATTCCACCTATTTTGATGTAAAAGCCAAACTTCCTAACTGATTTTGATAAAATTTCTGTGGGACTAATATCCTTTCAGAAAAAACATTTTTTTTTAAATCGGTTCATAAATGACGGAGTTATTGAGGTAATAAACATAAAAAACCTTTCCTTTTTTTAAGTTGGTTAAAAATAGGATAAATCTTTCTTCTTGGAAAAATGTGAACTATACGACTCCAGCATTTTCGTGTGTGAAGATTGAATGAGCGTAACAGCGTAATGCTGGCTGTGAATTTCTTTGCCACGGTTCTGAAAAAAAAAATAGTTTAAAGCTTGTATACATACTGTTACGAGCTTGGGGTTCGTTACAATAAAAACAGCCGATTAAACAACCCAAAACTGACACTTTAATCCACAACACTAATTATCACTTTAAAACACACTAATTATAAAACACAATCGCACTACTGAACACTTCACTTCACTATAATTCGCAGTCGAAGATCGCTCTCGAAGTTGTCGTTTGTATCGCCAATTCAATACTGACTGCCGTCGCCGGATGTCCGCCCTTTATATACCGACAGTCATTTCCAGAACCCTCCTGTATGGAAACCTCTGGAAAGTTCGGGCACACACAGGTCCCGTCAAAACATCGAGAATGTTCTAGCACGTAAATGTCAGCTACTGGATACTAGATGGCGCCAGCAGTATGCCAGTATCTGCTACTCGATACTAGATGGCAGGCACGTAAATGTTTGGTTTGTTTCCGCTACCTGCTACTAGATGGCGTTAGCAGCACGCAAATGCCGCCATGTCCCCAACATTAATTCTGGCGCGTAACACTGCCCCCTCCTAAGACATGCTCGCCCCGAGCATTATCGGCCCCATAATAACGCGCCAGTCGATCCACGTGGACGATTTTAGGAGCACTTCTTGTACCTTTTTGTATACGGTAGGTCACGTCATTGATTTTTGTCGCAATCCGGTACGGCCCGTCCCATTTAGCTTGAAGCTTAGGAGATTTGCCTTTACTGCGAACTGGATTGTGCAACCACACTAGTGAACCTTCATCGAACCCTTTATTGTTCATTTTGCGGTCATAACGGGTTTTCATCTTGTTAGACATTTGCTGGCCCGATTCTCTGACGTGCTCATAAATGTCATTCATTTTGTTCCGCAAGTCATTCGCATAATCGGTTATACTACGTGGGGCATCAGGTGGCATTCCAGTGATCAGGTCTGCCGGCAGCCGTAATTCTCTACCAAAGTTTGCGAAAGCTGGTGTCACTGATGTGCTTTCGTGAACAGCACTTCGGTATGACAGCAAAAATGGTTGTATATGCTTGTCCCAATCGCGTTGCCGGTTTTCCACAACTTTTGCCAGGTATCTCTCCAATGTCTGATTGAATCGTTCCACCATTCCATCCGATTGTGGGTGGTAAGAAGTTGTTCTCGTTTTATGAGTACCCATCACTCTACAAGTTTCCTGGAATATTTGTGACTCGAAATTCCTTCCTTGATCGCTGTGAATTTCCAAAGGTACTCCAAAACGACAGAAGACTTCATGAACCAGTTTATCTGCAACTGTTGAAGCTTCTTGATTTGGAATAGCGAAGACTTCCGGCCACTTAGTGAAGTAATCCATTACAACCATGAAGTAAATGTTACCACTTTCACTTTCCGGAAACGGTCCCGCAACATCCAGAGCTATCCTTTCCCATGGTGCACCAACATTGTACAATTGCAATGCACCTCTGCTACGAGTTTGAGGTCCTTTTACAGCCGCACAACTTGTACATTTGCGACACCAGTCCTCGACATCGGCACGACAATGGACCCAGTAAAACCGTTCCCGTATCTTCAGTAGAGTCCGTTTGACTCCCATATGGCCTCCTGAACAGCCATCATGGTACAGCTGTAGAACATCCGGTACTTTAGCTTTAGGGACAACCATTTGCAAATGACAGCTGTCTCCTCGAGCATTTTCCCATTTACGGCACAGTACTCTATCCTGAATCACTAAGCTATCCCATTGGGCCCAATAAATTTTTGTGATCGAACTCATCGCTGAGACATCACTCCACGTGGGCTTAGGAGCACTGGCCTTCATCCACTCCAGAATCGGCTTGATGTCTGAATCTTCGTGCTGAGCATGTTGTAGGCTTTCCTTCCACTCATTGCTGAGGTCTGTCTTGAGCATCCTCACAGGTATGACTTCTTTACCCTCTTGCCTAGTACAATGCTTGCAGTCTTCAGGGCAAGGTCTTCTTGACAGTGCATCAGCGTTGCCATGAGATTTTCCGCTGCGATGTTCTACCACAAAGTCGTATTCCTGCAGTAGTTCAATCCATCTCGCAACTTGTCCTTCTGGATTTTTGAACTGCAATAGCCATTTCAGCGCAGCATGGTCAGTTCGTAGGTGAAATTTCCGCCCCAGTAGATATTTGCTAAAATGTTGCAATGACTTTACCACAGCAAGCAATTCCCGTCTCGTGACACAATAATTCCTCTCTGGTTTCGACAATGACTTGCTGAAGTACGCAATCACAACCTCTTGATCGCCATTCCGCTGAGATAACACACCGCCAAGTCCGATATCACTTGCGTCTGTGTCAACTATAAATTCCTTGCTGATATCAGGATACCCCAAAATAGGTGTTTTGCACAGACGGTCCTTTAGCTCCTGGAAAGCGATGTCGCAACTTTCATCCCAACAGAAATGTCGCTTTTCCTCAGTTAGCTTGTGCAGGGGTTTGGCTATATCTGCAAAGTTCTTGACAAAACGCCGATAATAGGAGCACAGACCTAAAAATGCTCTGACCTGCGTCTTGTCTTTTGGAATTGGCCAATCCTTGACAGCGGCGATTTTCTCTGGATCCGTACGGATACCTTCTTCCGACACAACATAACCCAAAAAGCTAACTTGCCGTTTGAAAAATGAACACTTTTTCGGACTCAACTTGAGGTTGGCACTCTGGATCTTCATGAGCACGCGTTCCAGGTTTTGAAGATGTTCTTCAAACGTACGGCCTACGATGATGATGTCATCCAAGTAGACAAGGCAGGCATCACCAATCAACCCGGTTAGTACCAGTTCCATCAATCTTTCAAACGTTGCCGGAGCGTTACACAATCCAAATGGCATAACTTTAAATTGCCATAGACCCTTTCCTGTCGAAAATGCAGTTTTCTCCTTGTCTTTCGGGTCAATTTCTACTTGCCAGTAGCCACTTTTTAGATCTAGTGTGCTAAACCACTTTACTCCAGTAAGCATGTCCAGCGTGTCATCAATTCTTGGCAAGGGATAGCTGTCTTTCTTCGTAACGTCGTTCAGACGACGATAATCAACACAAAACCGCATGCTGCCGTCCTTCTTCCTTACCAGCACTACCGGTGAACACCATGGACTGGATGAAGGTTCTATAACACCATCCTTCACCATTCCCTCGATCATGGTTTCCACTTCCTTTTCACGTGCTACCGGTAATCTCCTTGGCCGTTGACGGATAGGCAATTCTTCTCCTGTGTTAATTTTGTGTTGAACTAAGCCAGTCTTCCCCATGTCAGCATCGTTCGAAGAGAAAACATCGGTGTACTTAAGTAACATCCTCTTCGCCTTGACCATTTCATTTTGAGACAGAGCGCTGCGACAGTCTTCTAAAAGTGTGGTCACTCTCGTTTGTGCATCCTTGCTGAGGGTCCCAGTTGATAGATATTGGCATCGACGCAACCAATTCACTTCCTCGCAGGTACCCATCAGTGTGCCCTTTTCTATCACCTGCTCCTTGTCACAAAGGTTCAGCACACGTACTCCTGAGATGTCGGTGGCTCTGACCAATGTTCGTGCCACTTTCCATGGAAGGTCATTGTCTACCCTTTCCACGAGTACGCAACGATGAGTTTGCCCAGGATTCCGAGGAAGACTAACCGGTACAATCGTTTCCGATCTCGGAGGAAGAACAATCTTCTTTAGGTTGTACACATTTCCAGGTAAAGCCCCTTCCATGAAAAGTTCCTCTTGTCCACATTTCATAACTCCTTGATTAACGTCGATCTCACAACGATTCTTCCTCATAAAGTCTAAGCCCAGGATGCAATCGTCCATTATATCGGCCACAACAACATTATGCAGGTAGCTTTTGTTGCCTAGCTTCAACTCCATCTCTCTTTCTCCTCGGACGGGTATGCGCTGACCGGTGGCTGTTACCAAATTTATGCGCTCTCGGTTGTATGCAGAGTCCCCAAGGAGCCGACTTATAATTTGGGAACTGACAACCGTGCGAGAAGCTCCAGTGTCTATCGTCAGCTTACATGGTGTTCCGTTGACCTCGCCCTTGATGATAAGGCTGTTCCCGTCACGGGTTTGTGAGATCGAAATCCTTGGGGCTCCTTGAACATCAGCCAGCACCCGCCCCGCAGTCCTGGCTTTTACTCGTTTCCCTGCTGTTGCTGGGCGGTGCTATTAGCCGCCCTGCCCTCTGGAGATCGGCTACCTTCCCCTTCTGCAGTTCGCTTAGGGCAACTGGATCGAAGGTGGCCCCTTTCACCACAGCCGTAGCACCTAGGGCTGTATCCTTTAACACGATCGCGAACTGTAACCGCTGCAACCTCCCTGACGCGGTGGGAACGATGATCTTGCCGCACAGCTTCCACCTCCAGTGCATGGGCCAAGGCGTCCTTAAGCGTCCCGTGGTGCCCGAGCCTCACTGCAGCCCTAACCTCAAGGTCGCGGATGCCGTCGATGAATGCCTGCACCAGGTTCCCTTCAATAAGCGCTGGTGCAGACTGGTATGCTTTTCGCACCAGCTTCTCCACTTCCAGGGCCCACTGCTGCAGGTTCTCACCGCTGCGTTGCACGCGATCCCTTAACTGCGCACGAAACACGTGCTCCAGGTGGGCGTCGCCATACCTGGCTTCCAACGCCTCAAGCAGCTGCTCGTAAGTCACCTCCTTACCGAGAGCTTCCAGGACAGTTAAAGCCTGGTCGCGCAGGCCTAGGGTGAGGGCAGTCATGGCCTGATTTTTACTCCACCCGTTCGCCTTCATGACAGCCTCAAACTGAATCTTGTAGGCCGACCAAGAAGACGTCCCATCGAACGGCGGCACTTTGAACCCACGTGGCGAAGGTGTAGTGGCTGCTGAATTAGCAATCCCATCTCCAAGTTTAAGGTTGCCCAACTCCTTCTTCACATCCGCAATGACGTCATCAAACTTGCTGATCCTGGTTTCAGCGTCTGACAAGCGGTTGTCATGCTGAGCAACCTTATCCTTCACCTCCTTCATGTCTTTCCCGAAGGACGCGTGAAGTTCCTTTATGAGGAGCATCTGTTCTTCCTGGCGGCGCGCCTGCTCCTCCTTGTCGCGCTGCAGATGTTCTTCCAAGCGTCGGGCCTGCTCCTCCTGTCGGCGGGCCTGCTCCTCCTTATCGCGCTGCAGCTGTTCTTCCAAGCGTCGGGCCTGCTCCTCCTGTCGGCGGGCCTGCTCCTCCTTGTCGCGCTGCAGCTGTTGTTCCAAGCGTCGGGCCTGCTCCTCCTGTCGGCGAGCCTGCTCCTGCAGCATCATCATCAGAGCAGCAAAGTCTGGTGCTGATGATGCCGGAGCTGCTGTGGACGGGCCGGCCTCCATGGTCGGTAGCTGACCTTCCGACGTCTGCGGCGTTGCACCACCAAAACGCCTCTGGTCCGTCTCCTGCTGGCGTTGACTACGGGTACGGATACCCTCCGTGTCGTCCTTTGGCAGAATCGGCATGATTATCCCACTTCTGACACCAATTGTTACGAGCTTGGGGTTCGTTACAATAAAAACTGCCGATTAAACAACCCAAAACTGACACTTTAATCCACAACACTAATTATCACTTTAAAACACACTAATTATAAAACACAATCGCACTACTGAACACTTCACTTCACTATAATTCGCAGTCGAAGATCGCTCTCGAAGTTGTCGTTTGTATCGCCAATTCAATACTGACTGCCGTCGCCGGATGTCCGCCCTTTATATACCGACAGTCATTTCCAGAACCCTCCTGTATGGAAACCTCTGGAAAGTTCGGGCACACACAGGTCCCGTCAAAACATCGAGAATGTTCTAGCACGTAAATGTCAGCTACTGGATACTAGATGGCGCCAGCAGTATGCCAGTATCTGCTACTCGATACTAGATGGCAGGCACGTAAATGTTTGGTTTGTTTCCGCTACCTGCTACTAGATGGCGTTAGCAGCACGCAAATGCCGCCATGTCCCCAACATTAATTCTGGCGCGTAACAATACCAATGACCTTGTGCATTAAACGGAGCTAACTACTCCTCTACGCGACACTCTGCTACCCGCATTTTTAATTTTTTATAAAAAATAATAATTATTTTAAAAAAGTAACAAAACCAAATTATTTTCGTTTGTATTGCAAAGCAGTACAATTTTTTTTTAGACTTTTGTCAAAAAAATTAAGGAGTAAAATGGTTTCATCTCAATGATTTAGAGGTGATTTGGTGTTTTTTTTCTTATTATGTGATACCGATACATAAATTCTAGCTAAACCAAATTACATGTCATATCATGTAGATTACTACCTATTTTTTCAGATGTAATTTCTCAGTAAATGCCGACGAAAAGTTGCTTCATCTGCACTCTGTTTTAAGCATTTCTCGAGAGAGCAGCCTTAACGATCCGTCACAGTATAAGCGGTAGTTAAATGATGCTATTGGCTGTTGAAAACCCAATCAACTAATTTCAATTAGGACAATTTGTCATAGTAATATTCGTTCGAAAAAATGGGCCTAAAACCTTACACAAAAGCATTAAGTAATGTTGACTACATCACAAGTTCTGTATTTCGAACGCTTTCTTTTGAAAAGGATATTAAGGAAATTTTCAAATCAATAGCCATTAATTCCAATTAGGAATGTTAGCTCTTTTTGAACGTCAACGTTTACAAAAAGACAGTCCCCCAAAATGTCCACCTGTCACTACATCCCAGCGTTATAGCTGGGAAGAAAATGAAAGTTTTTCTAGCACTCTACCATGGTTTTACAGAGTCCTGCTACCAACACTTCAGGTAAATCTTCAGCACTCATTAAGGAATGTAAATCACCACAAAAACAACCAAAACACTGTAATGTTTGTACAAATCAAATCGTACAATATTATGTCACTTGTGATAAGTTGGTATCAGCAGTGTTTGTTCAGGGATCAGTTCTGTACGCACTGTGAGTGAGTGACATTTATTTGTTCCCTAATTTCGAGGTGTGGTGGTTACTGCCGGTTTCTTTCCATTTAAGAGAAGTTGTGTCAAATGAAGTGTTTGCGCACGCGCAGGTTCTAATACAGATTTGAATAAGATAGTACTTTAGACTAGTGGTTTCGCCGAAAGTTGAAAATGATGGACACGTTTTTTAATATACACGTTTGTCAAATTACATACAGGCGTTATTGAATAACAAACATCTAAAACATATTATATAGATATTTATTTATCTGCTTATTAGTTGGAATAGAATTTTTTTCGTATCATCAGTTCAACTCAAGATAAAGACTGATTTATTGTTAAAAAAACCTGAAATCATCATTTTAATAACTTTTGTTTGTTTTCCTACCTAATCAGATAAAACAGTAAAGTTAGTAAACATGAAATAAAAGAAATAGCTACCTGTTTGTTTAAAAAGTGTAAAAATAAGTAGCGAGATATAAATTTTACGACACATAGCCAAATGAAGATATTTTCATCTTTTTAGAGTTCTGTACTAAAACAACAAAGAATTCCAATAATTTTGCAAAGTCCGTCGTTTCGTAATTTTACTGTAATAAGTGTAATTTTCCTGGTTTTCGAGTTCACAATAACGAAAATGGGCTCGAAATCAAATTCCAAGTTTGAGCCAGTGATGCACTTTTGTCGCTATATTGCTGTAATGTTTATTGCCCAGCACGCATTTCGCCGGTTTTTTTAGTAAGTATTTAAAATGCCGCTACCTACCATTCCGGTGTGAATGTGTGATACACAAGTAAACGTGATAAATTAACTTTGTTTTTAGTGTAGACATTTTGCAACTCTCACTATCACTTATTTGTACCAACATTATTGTAGCAATAGTCTATTATTTCCAAAGTCAATAAATTTATTTCAATTAGACTGCTAAAAGGCACTTATACGTATATACGACAACAATAGCAGTTTGAAAAAAAGTGACTAGTTTCGTAGTTTAGCAGAGGTAGATAGATTCTTATGGAAGAGAGCGGAGAAGAAATTCCATAGTTTCTCTTTTCAAATAAAATCAACATAAGAATGGTTTATATACATGTTACCGGAAAATTGCTAACATCGTAGAATTATAAAATATGGCGTGAAATTGTAAAATATTTTTTCTCAATAAGCCACGGACATATTGGAAAACTATTGAATTTGGGTGGGATTTATTGTATACAAAACGATTTTTCATAATTTATCGAGAAATCATAATCTGATAAAGATTTATTACCATCTTACGGAGTCTGCCATTTTCCAGTGACATATACAACTGAACTTTCAATTAGTTCCCAACTTTATAACGCTTTTGTTTCTATTTTATGAATTCACTTAAGATTAAATACGTCACACATATAATATAAATCTATTAAAATGCTTCTATCACATTTATTAGCGTAATAGTATTCGTTTATTTACTTTTACATAAACTAATATAATGATTATATACGTCACAAACATCTCATAAACCTATTAATGGAATAAAAATACTGATTATACCAATAAATCATATTTATTGGTGTAATAGTTTATTATTCAATGGTCCTTGTTATGCAGAAAGCATCCATCTCGCACCTTTTCCAAAAATGAGTTATAAAATATTATGATAATATTTTCGTCTAAAACATTGACTCCAGTCTTGCCAACTTCTTCTTCTTATAGTGTGGGCAGTAAGGTCTAACGACCCCACACACCCTAGTGTCAGAGTTTCTAAACCGCCTCAAGTCTTGCCAAGAAGTACAGTGTTACCCAGTTAATGGGTTGTGGAGGTCTGGTAGGCAGCCGCTCCACGTAAAATACCGATATTCAGCTGAATCCGGTTTGACTGGAAGCCGACCCCAATATAGTTGGGAAAAGGCTAGGCAGATAATGATGATTTTCGTCTAAAACACCTAACAGGCTTTTGCAATAGACGTCCGTTTTTGGCTACTGTAGCTGAGTTGAACACCTTTAGCAGAATCAGAAAGCACATCACGCTACCCGTCACTGTCAAATTTTCCCAATCAATCTTGAACCTAAGGCTCTAGCGATAAAGATGAAAATGATAATTGACAGATTGTTTTATGATTAAGATTATGATTCTACTAAAGTGGCTTTTTTAGACCCCCTGACCTCTTACCGCCAAGTGGGCCCATTAACCTGTCTTCCACACAGTATCATAAAAACCCTGATTTAATCATACCTTGTTGTCCCCAGGTATCCTCTGGAAGTGCACATGGTCCACATCAAGACCGGCTTGTCCATGGAAGAAGCCATGCAGAGGTCCGATGGATTGGCTGTTATCGGTGTGTTCTTCATGGTGAGTAAAAAAAAAACAACTATATGATTTTTTCTTCAACTTATGACTCTTATTGTATTTTGTATTTCTCTCTTACTTTTCAAAATCTCGGCTCTCAAACTATTAATATGTAAATCTCAGTATTTACCCTCTTTCACAGAAATATCATACTTTCTTCAACTATAACAAAAAAAGTTGAAGAGACCCACCAGTTCATTAAGTATTAAATTTAATCTAAAAGAATATGGGTTCTAGAACTCTCGAAATTATCGGCCTGTATTTAAGCGTGTTGTTCAATTCTTTTTCTCCCTTTGAATGAAGCGGTAACATTTTACTGTAAGAATTCTATTATTTATGTTTTTGCATCTACCTTTTGCCAAGGAGATCCAACCAAATCGTCTCTTTTGTGAATCTAACCTAGTTTTCTTCATTATAGGTAAACAGAGGTTACGAAAGCGGGCATGCTCTAGAGCAGCTAACACAATTCGTACCCTACATCCACAACAGCGCCCAAAACCAGACCGAGAAACACAAAGTTGATATCACGTAAGTACAGGCTTATACATAAGGACATTATTTAAAGCAATTAGATTTACGTGTAGCCAGAAATCAAGAGGATGTTTCACATCGCCCGGATAGAGACTAATTGACAGATATGTTCAAAAATATACCAGATCGTCTTACCAAATTATTTGGTGGTGGTAGAACAAACCTTAAATCTTTAAGTCAGGTACTACTACTTTGATAATCATAGTTAATGAATAAAAGATTACTTAGGAAAATATAGGTGTCCATAGATAAAGTCTTTAAGGTCCTATTACTTCTAAATAATAAAGGGAAGGAAGCGAATCGTGGAACTAATTCATTATCATTGGAAGGGCTACAGGGTGACGAAAACAGAACAAAGTATTAATAAGACAAAAGCAGGCAGTTTTAGTCATGGATAAGAACTTCAATACACTGTCAAGGATCTACTATTCTTAGCAGAAACCGCTGTAAACAATCCTAAAAATATACCCTTTTGATTTTATTATTTTCTCTTACAGCAGATTTTAGAAGAACATGAGTTGTTCTTGTTAGGTCAACTTTTACAAGTAAAAGTTGCCAATATTCAAATAGTAAGGTGATAGCTGACCTTACTAGGCTACCCTGCAAAAACTAGACAGTAGGCTATTTTGATTCACCCCCAAAATTTAAAACACTCGGGTCCTTTAATAATCTGACTACCTACCTATATATTTTCTTCCATGATCCTAAACATTATTTCTTTTTTTTCTAACAGGCGTTTGCTGAGCTATGAGCCTCAATCCTACTACACGTATCAAGGGTCCCTCACCACTCCCATGTGTCAGGAGGTCGTCACCTGGATCGTCATGGATAAGCCGCTCTTCATCACTGCTGATCAGGTAAGGATTAAATTCAATGTGACGTTTCTATGCAATGTATTAACTAATTATTGAACCCTGTTCCTGGATACCCTACCTTTGTAGAAAACTTTTGTTGAAAATTTTGCTTAGTTACAACTATATTCTAACTGGCAAAACCTTTGCGTATGAAGTCCAAATACTCCAAATGTATCGAAAGATCCATACTGCTCTGAAATCAAAACACTATACAAACGAAAATTTAAGCAGAACAAAATAATCAATATATTTTTCCCCCTACAGTACAGAATATTCACCAATGTGGACGTTGGAGGTGACTACAACTACAGAAGCCTTCAGCCCACCAACAACAGGGTGGTCTACCGCTCCATAGCGTCGTGTGCCTCCATCCTGGCTCCAACATTCCCTGGCACGCTGCTCAGCCTGCTCTCCTGCCTGTCCACGACCCTGGCTGCGGGAGTCAACAAGGGAGCTGGAGCCTTTTGGAACCTCAAGCGAAAACTCTTTGGAGACAGTGTCAAAAAGTGCGTGAAGCTTGCTTAAGTAGGTCTTGGAATCTAAAGGGATCTTATCTATCTCCAGAACTGTTCTGGCTAAATTAGCGGAGAAATTTATTTGTGTTCAATTTTTCTCGTGATAATTGTCCAATATCTGGAGGTAATATAACAATCTAATTGACTTAGACAAAATTTTAGGAACTGCCAAATAAGATATTAAATTAGTGAATTATTAGAATGCCAAATAATATGTGTACAAGGCATGAGCTGACTTCTTATTCTAAATTGTTAAAATTATCAAGTTGTTTTGATATGCCATATTTCTATCTAAATGGTAAGGAAGTCAGCAAGTATTGTGCAGTTATAGGATTTATATTGTGTTTTATCTGTTTTTTTAAGGAAAGACGAAAATATATTTAGGTACGATGTTCTCAAAAAGCGTTTAGTGATACGCTTCTGGCTAAAATGTTGTGTAATAATATGGTTTGTTCTGTCATCTATGTAAAATTATTAATCGATTATTGTCGATCGGCGATAATAGGGTGATGACGTCAAGATTCAAGGTCATACATTTTCGCCATTTCATTCTATGCGGATACGTTTATTATCTTTCCCTAGATCCAGACGAAGATTTAGCATTAGCTATTAAATATGTAATCATAATACATTGTTAACAGTATCCACAAAAATATGGCCATCATAAATATTAAATATGATGTATTATCGCCGATTTCTAGTCATCAGCAATATTGATTCTTTAAGTAATCAAGCTTACTTGCACGTGTTGATAAAATACATTTGAGATGTATGATTCGATTATGAGATCAAATTTTCTGATTGTCACGCGATTTATTATGAATCAAAAATTAAATTAGTTTTTAATTACGGATTATTTTGACGTTCCGCTATAATGACGTAGGTAGCGCTGAAATTGCATTTTTTCAGTAGAAATGTCTGATAGTATTTCTCTGGATTCTATTTTTAAAACGAATCGTCAACTAATAGATTTTCAATTCTCATCTAAAGGTTTTTTTTTCTATGAAGTGAATGAGTGGTCTTAAAAGTGAGTAATTATGTATGTAGATGATACCTATGATAAAAAGATAGCAATAGAAATCCGTAATAGAAATCAGTTTCATTCCAATTCTGCTGTTTTTCAATGAGATTTTATCGAATTGAAAATTAATTAATGCTTATCGCAAATTTTGATATTATTATCACGTGCAAAAAATAGCACATGATTCAACATGTGACGAAAACCTTACACTTTTTAGAAAAACAATATATAGCAGCGTCTATCGTAAGGCTCATATTAAAACGATTGACCTGGTTGCAAGGTTGAACCCTTAGGGGTTCACTATTGGTGGGTACAAAAAATATGGGATGTGGTTAGGTTCCCATAGTAACATTATTGAAATAGCGCTCACCCATCATAAAGTAATACTGCTCAACGTCACCGTAATTTAATAAAAATATTGTTTAATTCTCACTATTATAAAGTTCCAATTTAGTAGGTACATGACAATTATAACAATTGTTAAAATGAGGTACACAGAGCATTGACCCTACCCCCTGAACTAAGTGGGAACCTGTATCTCAGGGGATAGTTAAAAGTTAATCTTTATCAGAATATTAAATTATATGTCTCTAATTATAGTTATTATCATAGACTATAGGATTATCACAATGCAATATAATACTATTACACCAATTAATATGATTTATTAGTGTAATAAGTATTTTTTATTTTATTAATAGATTTATTGGACGTTTGTGACGTATTTAATCTAAAGTGAAATCATAAATGTAATATAAACTATCATCGTTACAGCTTTTTAAAGTTGGAGAAAAAATTTATAAATAAGTTGTAAATATTTTTTTTATTTTTAGAAGAATGCATGATCATGGATTTTTCTAATAATTGACACCTTATTATTTTAATAACTATTACAACGATAAATTATTGTAATAAGGTTTTATTTTGTTGATAAATGACTTATTAATATAAATAAATAATCGGCTGTGAAATGTGAACGATTGGAAAACTAGTGTGTGAAAAAAGAATATATAATAAAATGTACAGTATATCATAATTATAAAAAATATATGACAAATTAGTAAAAGTTACTAATGTATTTTATTTCTTTATCACCTACTTCTTACTTCAAGAGCATGGCTATCTACAGAGTGGCGAGGTTTTTGATTTAACACTTGTCTACCCCCCTTTCCTCCATTAATGATGACTGTATTATTATAGCAATCAGGTAATTCCCTTAAAATTATGTCCATGCCAGTCAACTTGATTGTAATAGCTGCAAGCTGCAATCAACAACTATTTGTTTTCTCTATGGTCTTTCAAAAGTGTCGATAAGCACCCTGAAATACCTACTTATTTTTTGCCTATTCTCTGAATAAATTTACCTATGTAAAACACATAATGACCAAATTTTACTCTGGAATCAACCCACACTTCCCGAAAAAAAAGCTACTGATGCTGTTCAGTACATTTTGTCGAGCAAACATATTATGAAGCCTTTAATATTTTTTTTTCGCTGTTCCCATGATTAAGTATCTGCCAATCTGAGTTTCTGCTACTCAAATTCGAAATAAGAATCTGCTAATCTATACTAATTATAAAGAAGAAAGATTTGTTTGTTTGTTTGAATTGAATAGGCTCCGAAACTACTGGACCGATTTGAAAAATTCTTTTAGCATTGGATAGTTACATTATCAGGGAGTAACATAGGCTATATATTAATCCCCGTACTCCCACGGGAACGGGAACTACGCGGGTGAAACCGCGTGACGTCCACTAGTCAGTACTAAAACTAAGCCTGTGGTTATTTTTTTTTATGAATAAGCCTGGATGTTATCTTCACCACGGCATGTTTCATTAAAGAGTGTGTAACCGATATCTATGTGCCTAAAAGGTGACATTTGTAATTATTAGGAGAGAACTCAATGCATGTAGATAAGAATTAGGTAGATGGCATCGAAATGAACATAACTATCATAATTTTCAATCGAAATCCATCAATCTCTCGTTATCGACGACGACATAACACTTTTGAAGCTGATAATTTTACCGCAAAAGGTAATTAAGTTCGATGTCTACGGTAACCTGACCTAACTTTATTAGTAGAAATATGTATTTATTTTTAAGGATGGGATATCATATCATCAATTAATGACTCCTCCCGCTCTGGGCGGAGCGGAAGGGAGTGTCAGACTCTTACTGACTAAAACCCACCCGTGTTCCTCCTAGTGCCCTTTGCGTTGCAGGGCCGCGGTGACTCTTTCGAACAAATTCTGCAACCCTGGCAGGATTATAGTAGACTTTTGCCCACAACTTCGTATGCGCATATCCCGTTTTTTCCCATTCCCGTTGGAATTTCGAGAAAATCTCTCTTAGTGCTCCTCTACACTCCCCAAGGAAAAATGCAAGCCAAAATTTCAGCTTTTTACGGCCAGTAGTTTCGGCTGTGCGTTTTCTGTCAGTCACTCACTCACTCACTCAGTAACAGAAGAATTTTATATAATAGGAATATCTGAAAAACCTTATAATTCTACAGATCCGCGTCTGTCTGTCTGTTCGCGATAAACTGAAAAACTACTGCACCGATTTTCATGCTGTTTTTACCAATGAATAGAGTATTTCTCGAGGAAGGTTTTAGTATATAATTTGTCTAGAAAAAAATAAGGATCCTTAAGAAAATTGCAGCGCCGATAAAATCGCGAAGTGCTAGTGGAGATTAAATACAAGCTTTTTCGTATGTCTCTCAGTGATGCCTTTCATTTGATACCCATGTACTGAGGGTGTATAAACAATATTGATCCACCATCTTTGGGAGTTCGTTATGCAAAAGTTATGATTCGTCATTGGTCGCAAGCGTGAATGTTGAGGGCTACCGTTTTTGTACTCACCAGTTGGCTCCACTGTCGAGTAAGGTTCCTCATAGCATTAAAGTTGTTATTACGCGC
The DNA here is from genome assembly GCA_947578705.1 of Lacanobia wlatinum. Lineage (NCBI taxonomy): Eukaryota > Metazoa > Arthropoda > Insecta > Lepidoptera > Noctuidae > Lacanobia > Lacanobia wlatinum. The sequence continues at coordinate 4,956,347 of OX388035.1, forward strand.
ATTTAAGGGGCTATGCGAATAATAAGGCCGTTTTGAGAATTGTTTTTTCTCGTAAAGTACCTATAATAGGGTTTTGATATTTCGGTTAATGTATCTTGGATTTATGATCTACCTAAATTCTAAAGGAATACACGATACGAAGAAATTTTCTCGATACAAAAAAATTGCAAAGTTCGGTCTGTCTTTTTGCCATTTTCATTTTCATGGCGTAATGCATTGTATTGATTTTATGAAAACTACTTTTAAACATAGAAAATAATCTTATCTAGCTAAATTCTTAACATATTTTGATTTCGTTATACTTTTATGTTATAAAACACGAAAATTAATTTTGGCACTTACGTTATTTATTCCGAGCCGCCCTCATTCTATCGCCATCTCATCTTTTGCCTTTTAAAAGTATTTGCATCACTGTCGATTCAGATCAATTTAGATAGTCCGTGGACCTTGTCAACGTAGCACCTATGTCACTTTTTGGCAGATCCGAGCTGTCAGATTTTCGTAATTTAAATATTTTTTTTACAATATTTTACATAGTTCAGCAGCTTAAAGTTGTAATTTATTCAAATTCGTGCTATGAAATTATTTTCACTGTAATTTTGTGACTTTGAACAATATATATTCGTAGTTATTTTCTATTCGTGCCAACATTGAAATGATGTATATAATGGTATGAAATAAAAGACTGAAGCTGGATAAAGTACAACGTTTGGAAACATACCTGAACGCAACGAAGGATTCATATCACAGGAAATTAATAGTGGCTAATAACATCGGCAAATCATGATAAAATCATCACTTTCACTTTTGTGTATAGAACATCCACAAACATTATTGTTAACTGACGTAAAGTAATATAGCTATAGCATTTTTTTTTCTGGACTGGAGTGTCTATTTTTATAGCTTTTATCTCTAAATTTATCTTAAGAAACAGGCGAAAGTAAATTAATTTATTTCGTGCTTTGAAAGACGTCAAAGATCAATATGTCAAGTAATTAAAATTACCAGCTTATGAAAAAAATTGAGTTTAGAAACTGGCTTCTGCCCGCGACTTCATCTGCGTAAATTTCAGAACTAGGTCAAGAGGGAAGTGAGAATAATTCAAAAAATGTATAACCCATAATCATAAAGAGGGAAATGAGGTCAGAGGCCTCAACACCTACTTTAAAAAGAAAAGAAGAGTAAATAAATAGTAGTCAGTCCCGAAAATTTTACTCCTTCATGATTCTGACCTCCTTGTAGTCTCTACTGCTCAGAATTCTAGCCCCAAACATCGTGATTCTATTAGACATTGACGCCTTTATTTAGATGATTTGATGTTTATTATTTGATTTTTAATGTTGTTGCGGTACAGAATTAAAATATTAGTTCTAAAACCAATCAATAGGTATTAGTCCGGTCAAATTAGACCAAAAAATAGGAGTGAAGTTACAATAATCGCACCCAGCTCAAAATTGGTAGGATTGTTCAAAACACTATTACTTGGGGTCAAAAGTCACAAAAACGTTTTTTTCGCGATTTTCAGCAAAACGGTATCTATCTATCGATCTATCTATTAAGATTTGGTTTCCGCACATAGTCCTGATGTTGGATCATTGTGCGTGAGCCAATACTCCAACAAGCCAACCTCCCTCCAGAAACAGATTAGTTTTCCCGGTGTGTAAAAACATCTGTAAGCGAGTGACCCTATTATTTGACTCCGTATTTCGGTAACGCCTGTGCACTCAAGGAGTACGTGCGATACCGTTTCCTCCTCCTTCATGCATGCTCTGCATAAAGGACTGTCCGTAATAGCTATCGTGTGTAAGTGTTTGATCAACGATGGCATAGCCTCCCTGGACTGTCTGCTGCGGGGTGCTAAGGCCCACCAGCGTTCCGCTTGTTTGTGCTTGTGTTCTGGTGGCCGAAGGGGAGTGGTACTATGGGTTCGGCTCCAACAGCCACAGTATCAGATCCCCTCCTGGCCAGCTCATCGGCCGCGTCATTTCCTTGTGATCGGCTGTGTCTTTTTATCCACTGCAGCGTCACAGTGTTGCGGTTGGTCACCATGATGCGTTCTAGTGCATTGTGGCATTTTTTAACTCAACTCAAATCGTATATTTCAAATAAACCATTTACAGGCACTTCTGAATTGTTAAAGTCGGTCAGTCAAAAACATGAAGCTATTTGCACGTTCCAAAGCGTAGATCTCTATGGAGAAGAACGTGCAAGAAACTCCACGGACACTTTTAAACCATGTGATGTGTTACAAAATCTTGTTAACATTCACTTTGATTGCTTCTATATGCGAGTACAATGCAAAGAACAAGAAAATATATAAACAATTCAAAATGTAGGTACAGATTAAAATAAGCCAGTGGCAGATAAGAGATGACCAGTCTCAACTGTCGGCGCCCGTTCACGAACATGACGCGTGCATCAGCACCATCTAACTCAACCATTTTGAAGGGAACCAAATGATTCAAAACACGCGCCACCATCAGCAAAACCTTTGAGTGAGCATGACAAGCTCTCAACTGCCACGCTCCTTTAACTCATCCTCAAACTAATTTAATAACAAAATCTATTACTAATTACATATGTAAATGGCTCCATAGTGCTCACATTTACAAAAAATTGAAAATATGTTTCTACATTATACAAAACTATGGTTTTCAAGTATCTAAGAGAGAAAAAAAGGAGGCTGCTTTATTGTGTATACTTTGCTAATAACAATATTGCAAAGAAATAATAAGTAAAATTATAGTATAGGAGAACAAAAAAAGGGTAAGCATTTCTTCCAATTATCAAAAACCTAACTAGTGGACCTATGCGGCTGTGGCTGTGGGCATTTTGCCAAGCATTTTTATCAAGGACTTAATCTTCCAGTTTATAATAGGCTTGTCTATATAGTACCCCACAGTACCCCATAAAAGAAGTGTGTACTTTAGCTAATCTGAATCGGGGTTGTTCTAATTTGTTCCGATTTGTAGTATTAAAATTATGCCTATCACTAATTTTGCTAAAAAGGTGAAGATTTTTCCGAACATACATAATGTTTTCATAAATGACGTACACCTTTATTTATTTATTTATTTATTTATTTGATAGGTACACCAACGACCTATTCACTAGACATTAACATAATAAAAATAACAATGCATTGTGTTATGGTGAATTAGTCACTTACAGGCGTACACAGCACTTACGTAAAAAAATTGCTTCTTATACATAATTATGTTTAACAAGATTCAATAGTCGTGACGATAGAAAAACTAAATTAAAAACAAAGAACAAAACATTAACTAAAAAACCAAATCATTAAATAAATTAGAATTAAAAATCAAAATTATCATTTAATAAATTAGAATAAAAAATCAAAATTATCATTAAAACATTACGATTAAAATGTAAACAGTAAAAATTCAAAACGGCAGAAGGCGTTATCGAGTGCAGTATGAAAACATTCCAAAATTATTATTAAAGTGGCAGGCACATGTGGCAAAAAGCCAAAAAAAATATAGTTAAAAATAAAAAGTAGGTTATGAAATTATGATTCGTCGCCATTAGTTATAAGTTTTCTGCGAAATTGGGAATATGAGTCTGTAAATATATCAATATTGTTGCAGATGATATCTATTTTATTATAATTTGCCATTAATCGATTCAAGGGTGCATTGAGACCAAGGTTGGTTCTTGATGAGGACGGTGCAAAGGTATTTATTTTGCGCAGAGATCTAGTGACAGTACGTCTAGGTACAGATATATTAATTTCTGATAACAACTCTGGTACATCTGCCAGGTTATGGATAATTTTGTAAAACAAGAGCTGATCTGAAGTGCTTCTACGTTGTTCAAGTGATAACATATTGAAGTGATTAAGCCTTTGGGAATAATTAGCGTCATGAGGGCAACTAGGGCATCTAAAGCGTAGGTACCTGGTGAAGGCCTTCTGTATACGTTCAATCCGGTCAATATGGACACGATATTTGGGATTCCAAACTGGAGATGCGTAGTCAAGTATGCTTCTGACAAGGGTGTTGTAAAGCACTTTTAGTGTCGATGTGGACCGAAACTCCGAACAAGTTCTCTTCACAAAACCTGAAATTTTTGACGCTTTGGCTACAATCGTGTCAATATGATTGTTAAAAGTTAGCTTGCTGTCGAGTTGGACACCCAAATCACGAATGGTATCAACCTTTTGCAGAGGAACACCATCCAACGCATAAGATGATGATAGTACTAGTTTGTTTCGCGTAAAAGTCATGTGATAGCATTTACTTGCATTGAGAGTCATCATATTAAGTTGACACCATTCCCGCACCGCATCCAAGTCTTCCTGAAGAAGAAGAATGTCGCTGTCTGTTTTAATTTCCCTGTACAATTTCAAGTCATCCGCAAACATGGAACGTTTATGATGTTAATATCCTTAAACAGTTCCCTTAGGGAATCGCGCCGGCGGAGATTGTAAATGGCTCTGATAGCTCTTTTCTGCAGAATAAAATATAGACTCGATGTCTGCAGCACGTCCCCATAATAAGATACCGTAAGACATGACACTATGAAAATAACTAAAATAGACCAGCCTCGTGGTATCTATATCAGTAAATTGACGGATTTCTTGTATAAGTTTCGAGGTGTGTGATGCTTCCTTACGAATTGAGGGACTGAGGCGCTGTCGGAGAGTATGCGAATGTGGGTATCCGTGACTCCGCTGGCTTCTATGGCATAGACCGCCAGGATAAAGCCCACGCATTCCGCCTGATAGACGACGTTTTTTTACAATTTTTTTATTTTTTCAATTAATTCAATTTTTTTTTTTTTTTTCAATTCAAGGTGGTGTGGAAACGTGTGCATATTATGACGATTACAACTCTTCCAACTTTTTGTATCGATATACGAGTATCTCAGAAACGGTGGCTCTTAGGAAAAAAGTATCCAGCCATTTTTATAGATAATTATTTATATGATCTACAATTTTTGTCTGAACTAATCTATACTAATATATAAAGCTGAAGAGTTTGTTTGTTTGTTTGTTTGTTTGCTTGAACGCGCTAATCTCAGGAACTGCTGGTCCGATTTGAAAAATTCTTTCAGTGTTAGATAGCGCATTTAACGAGGAAGGCTATAGGCTATATATCATCACGCTAAGACCAATAGGAGCGGACCAGTAATGAGAAATGTGACGCAAACGAAGCTCACGAAAATCACGAGAAGCCTATCGTGTGTAAGGCCTCACCGATCGATCGTGATGATGCGTGCTTACGCGCTTTAAACAAAGTTCAGGCGCCGATGGTTAATTTTTGCATACAAAAATTTTGTGGCGCTGTAAGACCTATTTGTATCGATACAAACGCGCTGATACGGCGATAGACGGTATAATTGCGCTGCAGTCTCGCGTATGTATTTTTATACAGAAATCTCTGTGTTTTCACTAGACTCCTCAACAGTAGTAAAATAGAGTCTGACGAGACAGCACTGCTTACGCTGGCTTTATTACTGAAAGTATAAAAAATATGCGACATTATTGGATTAACCCATTCACGAGCGAAAGAAGATTGAGTGATGGTCATTTTAATACAACTTTTAAACCATTGCCCAATCATAAAAGATGGTGGAAAAATTCCAACTGCTATCGGATGTCGTGTGAGTGACAAGTAAACCATGCAGTGCCTCTCCCCTACACCTTTCTCCGACAATTAAGAGGGGACTCTAGTCGGTAACTCTTAGACCTTTCTCCATACAAACGTATACCGCCATGTTCAGACGACTATCAGACAAATTTGATAAGTTTTTATCAAAATAGAAAATAATAGAAGCATAGATGTAGTCTTCTTCTAAATTTTGATACATAATTTTTATGGATCAGTCCAGTTTTGAAGAATAAAACAGCGGAATACAAAACGTCTTTTGGTCAAGGTTTTTTTAGGTAAAATCAGCCTCTGATGCAGTTGTCGTTTTCGCATTTTACTTGGCAGCGCGACGCATCGGCAATAGTTTCTTTAAATACCTATTTATCAAATTCCTCGGGACTAAAGTCCCCTCTTAATAAACAAACTCGATACACACGTACTTTGAATGTGCTTGTCGCGCGCGTTTGTATCGCTTTGTACGCGCGTTTGAATCGATGCAAATGCGAGGATCTGCTTTTTGATCCTTTTACCTATATCGCCGTGGACCCGCGTTCGCAAAACGTGCGTCGACGGCGCGGTAAAAATACGCCGTATGCATAGGCTCTTACATTATTACATACCATCAGCGATGAATATGATTTGGAAGGTCTTCAATTGTATTAGAACTTTCGAATGAAGTTAATATAATGATCAATATCTTGAAAACTCTCGAAAACAAAATGGCGGCCTTTGAACTGCAATTCTTGGCCTTTTTGAACATCCAATTTGACCGCCTTATATAACACGAATGGAGGAGCTCGTGGCTAAAGGATAACAACCGCACGGGTCAATCTTCAAGGTAAAGCAACGCTTGCCCGTCTTCACACACCGATTTTCCTCCATGCCTCGGAAAGAACTTTAAGCCGTTTGTCTCGGCTGTCATTTGTAGATCTTTGGCAGTCAGAAGCCAATAAACTTGACTCCTGGCTTGCCAAGAAGTTCCGTGTTACCCAGTTAATGGGTTGTGGACGTGGAGGTCTGTTAGGCAACCGCTCTACGTAAAATACGTATTCAGCTTAATCGGGTTTGACTGAAAGCCGACCAGTATATAGTTGGGATGAGGCTAGGCAGATGATGATATAACACGAATAACATTACTATTTATCTACTTTGAATTTTTTTTTTTTTTCTATCTTTAAAAAGGTTGTTAACAAGAGTATCGATATATGTTAATATAATTTGCTTGCGAGTAACCCTGAATCATTTGGCGGTTTGAATTAGTTGACGGGGTGTCGCTATATTCGATTTTTTGAACTTTCGATGCGGGAGTACGAGGAGAGTGTGCCGTGCGCTTGGGGAGAGGAATGCTAAATCGCGCCACGAAATTATTTACTTAGGCTCTTAAACAAAATCAGGCTGTTTTAGAAAAAAAAAACACAAAAATCAAAATAAATAAGTAAATAAACTCGCGTCAATAGCCAACCAACAGTGAAATTAGACATTTAAAACCTCACGCTACACTTACGCCTCCAGCGGCAAATTCAAACGCGATAGCCCTCATTCTACTAATTTTTAAGCAATTTTCGCATCGCATCTCAGTCGCAATCTGTCAAAAGAGCCTCCATTTGCATACATTTTTGACAGATTGCGACTGATATCCCTGCGGTTTTGTCGCGCTGCGGACTATCTGCGCCAGCCCAATATACGCGACTACGCTCGCTCCCTCTACTAGCGACTCCCAGAGTCCGGACTCGTACCGCACAATACACGCGACTACGCTCGCTCCCTCTACTAGCGACTCCCAGAGTCCGGACTCGTACCGCACAATACACGCGACTACGCTCGCTCCCTCTACTAGCGACTCCCAGAGTCCGGACTCGTACCGCACAATACACGCGACTACGCTCGCTCCCTCTACTACTGACTCCCAGAGTCCGGACTCGTACCGCACAATACACGCGACTACGCTCGCTCCCTCTACTAGCGACTCCCAGAGTCCGGACTCGTACCGCACAATACACGCGACTACGCTCGCTCCCTCTACTACTGACTCCCAGAGTCCGGACTCGTACCGCACAATACACGCGACTACGCTCGCTCCCTCTACTAGGGACTCCCAGAGTCCGGACTCCGCGGACTCCGGGTACCGCACAATACGCGGCAACAAATCAGGCGCTGTCTTTGCTCAACACATTGACTGCTCATCATACGGATGTAGATATATTCCACTCCAATGTTCGACAATTTCTAAAAATATGCAAGGATTATTTTAGTGATTTATTATTTGATTATTTATTATTAATTATTTTTGATTATTTTTATTGAATTTTCATGTTAATTATTTCTAATATTTAATCATTAATTCGAATTTACATTTCATTTGATTCTGAGTAGCCAATATAATCATCATCATCATCATATCAACCGAAAAACGTCCATTGCTGGACATAGGCCTCCCCCAAAGGGGCTTTGCCATAATCGCCACGCTTGGCAGGCGGGTTGGCGATCGCAGTGTATGGTGTTGAGTTTTACAGAGAAAACTGCTGCCCATTCTCTGACTCTCTGTACGTGTTGGTAGATTTACTGTAAGTGCAGAGAGTAATTGAAATTAAATAAATAAAATGAATCCGAAAGTTGCTTATAAATTATTAGTAGAATTGGCACTCAGATCAGGAGACAGAAAATTGAATTTAGTTGGTACGAATTTCTCAGTGACAACCTAGAGACTGGACGGACATTGGCAAATCGGATTTTTCCCTAAATTTAATTCCACCAAACATCGAGACGTAGTGCTGCCTTTACTGGCAAAATGTGAGCGTTTTACTAAACAGATAATGCCCAGCCCTTCGGAGAATACAGACATGGGATGTGTATGTCAAATGTGTTGTTAAAAACCGGCCAAGTACGAGTCGGACTCTCACACGAAAGGTTCCGTACCATCCACCAAAAAAAAAAACATGTTTCTTGCATGGGAGACCCCTTTAATTTTTAAATTAATTTAATATTTATTATTACGCCAATTTACACACCCTGTGAAAATTTCAACTTCAACTTATTACAGTTCTTGACTTCTTGAGACACAGTCCGCAGACAGACAGAAATACGGGCGGACGGACGGACGGACGTATTGACGGATAGACGGTCAGCGGAGGCTTAGTAATAGGGTTCTGTTGGTTACTTTCTCGTAGGGAACCCCAAACAGTGTATTATTCGGTACTATAGCTCCTGCCCGCGTCTTCGCCCGTGTGACAAGTACCTACTTTCCTAGTTTTTAGTATGCACGGAACCCTAAACGTTTTTTTTTTCTAAAATGAAAATCACTTGAATCTCTCCTTAAAACATCAGCTATTTGCCAGTGAAATTATCGTCAAAATCGATTAAACGGACAGATACACAGACAATATTTTTTTTTCTTAAAAGTCTCGTATATACATTACATATTTTCATATACATTTAGAAAAAAGCTGTTACTTGTTACTCCAAACCGATTCTTCAATTTGATTTATTCGTATAGATTTTTAAATCTATAGATAGGTATTATTTCCATGCCATCATTAACTTATTAATCAATTCCTTGAATTTGTCCAAAGTATAAGATTATTATAATTCGTCAAGTTTATCAACATTAATGAATCATAAGTCTAATGCTGATTATTATGTACTTGATACAAAGATGAGAACTGATTAGATGTTATTTTTGTTTGAATGACATAGTTACGTGAAAGAATTCGAGTTATTTGTTGATTTTTCTAGAATATTCTTAATTATTATGAAAGATAATGAATTACCTGAAATAGTCAATAATGTTATTTTTTGCTTTGTTTTCAGCATTTAGAAAAAAAAAGACTATTAGAGTTACCGATGCACAAAAATGTATATAGTTGGGAACATACTAATTGCGCGTACAGATAAGGGTGGAGTTCCCTGCCAGAGTCTGTGTTTCCTGATGCCTACAACCTTTAAGGCTGCTCTCTCGAGAAATGCTTAAAAACAGCGTGCAGATGAAGCAAGTTTTCGTCGGCATTTACTGAGAAATTTCATCTGAAAAAATAGGTAGTAATCTAGATGATATGATACGTAATTTAATTTAGCCAGAATTTATGTATCTGTATCACATAATTAGGAAAAAAATGACCAAATCACCTCCAAATGGTTGAGTTGAAACCATTTTACTCCTTCATTTTTAACAAAAATCTAAAGAAAAAATATATACTATATTTGCTTTGCAATACAAACGAAAATAATTTCGTTATGTTACTTTTTTTAAAACATGTGTTATTTTTTTATAATAAATTACAAATGCGGATAGCGGAGTGGCGCGTAGAGGAGTAGTTAGCTCCGTTTATATGCACAAGGTCATTGGCATGTATACAAGCCTTAAGTCATGGGTGAACAGGTTGCTTCTAGGCAAGCGTGCTCCATTTTCGACCACATCATCGCTTACCAACAAGTGGGATAATGGTCATACGCGTGACTAACAATAGAAAAAAAAAGATGCTTGTGATAGGTACTACAACGGAAAATCAACGACCAATGGTCATCGAAGGACTGACGGCCGCACTCGATATTGTACATACTTATCTGACAATAGATTAAAAGATAGAATTTTGACGTAAGGTCCAATAAAGTACTTAATGTCACAGGGCAAATTCGCGTATCTCTAGACAAAACTACTGACAGAATTGTTATTGGTTTCAGATGCGTGTCGGACTCGCGTGCAAAAGGGTCCGAAGTAATTTCATTTTATTAACATGTTATTTTAACACTACAGACTTTTTATAGGTTTGCCTATAATCTTTAGGTATAGAACTATTATCAGCACTTTTTTTTTTCAAAATTTTAGGCTCAGTAGTCTCGGAGATAAGGGGGGAATGGTAATTTTCGGTCTAACTTCTTGAATAAATTCAAAACTATTTATTTTAAAATTATGAAAAATATATAATTAACTGATGATACAGTGTGAAAAACTTTTTTAGTTTCTAGTTTGACCCCCAAAATGACCCCCATACTAAAAAATTATTTACTTACGTAACTCGTCCGAGTTTACACACACAAAAGTCCATATGTGTACCAAATTTCAACAGAATTGGTCTAGTAGATCCGGAGAAAAGTGGCTGCGACAGACGGACAGACAGACAAGCACCCGAGTGATAAGGGTTCCGTTTTTTACGGATGTTCGGAACCCTAAAAACCGTCTCTGATGTGGAGTCTGTTTTGGCAGATAGGAAGACTTGTGATCGAAACAGAAATGATGATATCTGCAAGAGAACCAAGGTTACCGACATAGCCCGAAGGATCGCCAAACTAAAGTGATAGTGGGCAGGACACATTGCTCGCTTAACAGATGGTCGATGGAGCCGAAAAGTTAGCGTACCGAAAGACGCAGTGTTGGAAGGCCTCCCACAAGGTGCACCGATGACCTGGTGAGGGTCGCGGGCAACCGATGGATGCGAGGCGCACAGGACCGGTCGTCGTGGCGACACGCGCGGGGAGCCCTATATACCTGCCAAGACAAAAATCCCATTCGTATAAGTAGATATATTCCTACTGTGGATGTAGAATTACCTACCTATAGGTTATTTTGCTGTAGATTATTGCGGCCTATCATGATAATAGTTGAAGCGCTATGTGGCCCAGAAAGGAAAAGTTTAAGTTTGGCAGCTGCAGCATAACAAGTAGGTATCTTTTAGGACACACGAATCTATTTTAAAACCTTATCTAGGACATCTTACCGGGGTTGCAAAATTTGTTCGAAAGAGTCACCGCGGCCCTGGGGGGCTAACCTAACCTAACCACTTAGAACTAATGATAACACGATTTGACAGTTACTGTGAAATCGTGTTGTCATTCATTCTCAGGTCGGGTTCGGGACTAATCGTAAGCCTGTAGGTGATACGGAGTAGAATACGCCCGCCCGCAACTAAGCCCGAAACTACGCATTTCGTTAGAGAGTAGCCCCCCTGGAACGCAAAGGGCATTAGGAGGAACACGGATGGGTTTTAGTCAGTAAGAGTCTGACACTCCCTTCTGCTCTGCCCAGAGAGAAGTCATTTGATGATTATATCCCATCCTTTAAAAAAAAACACTACGACATGACTATACTTGATTGACATAATGTGAAAACATTAGAGAAGCGGAACTAATATAACCTGCAACTAACTTTATCTAGATTCACAGTTTATACCTATTGTTAATGACCTAATAGTTTATCGCTTTGATATTTTTCAAAGATGTAATAGTTAAGCGAGAGACACACTGGTCCCATGAACGCAACGTATGAAACGCATTATGATATGTGGACTCTTGATATTTAACCCCCGACGCAAAAACGACGGGGTGTTATAAGTTTGACGTGTCTGTGTGTGTGTGTGTGTGTCTGTCTGTGGCATCGTAGCTCCAGAACGGATGATTGTGATTTTTTTGTTTGAAAGGTAAATTAGTCGTTCTTAGCTATGTTTCCAAGATGGCTGCCGCCACAAAATGGCGGAAAATATATTTTTTCACAACTTCCTCAATATGGGTATTAAATGAAAGGGCTTGACTAGTAGAATACGATACGCTATATTGAAAGGGAATGAGTAATATTAACTTACGAAATGAAAACTAAGTTTTAAAAGCATTAAATAAAAATTAAATTTAAAATTTAAAATCCCCGACAAAAAAAAAACCTTTAAAAAGTTAAAAATAAATTCTATTGATCCTTTTAGTTACGATTCTTTGGGCCAAGCGTTATCGCGTCGGGAGACCGCTAATAATACTTAGTACATACAAAAGATTTACGGTCTCCCGAGGCGAAGACGCTTGGCCCAAAGAATCGTACCTATATTAAACTAAAAGGATCAATAGAATTTATTTTTAACTTTTTAAAGGTATTTTTTTGTCGGGAGTTTTTAAATTTTTAATTTAATTTTTTATATGAAAAACTATGCAATAGAAACACACTTGTCGTATGCAAGCAATAACACGCCTCCCACGCAACGTCGACCTGCGATGTCCAGATATGTTTATTTACTTCATGAACCCAATATCTGTTCTTAACTTTAGTTTTTGTGACGCGGAAAAAATTATTTAAAAATAGTAAACTCAATAATAGATCATCCTCAAACTCGCTATCAGAATCAGATTACATAACTTACAGATGTGTACGTACCGTACGTACGTAACGTACACAGATAGTCTAGAGCCTGAGAAAGGACATAGGCTACTTTTCATCCCAGGAGTATGTTCCATGGGGATCACGTGGGCGAAGCCGCTGGCAGAAGCTAGTAGAATATATAACAGTAAAACTGCCACTACCTTAGCAACGATATACATAAATATTATAAACTCACGCTATTTTCCTATGGGGGCAAAACTAAACGAAGCTAAATGCTTCGTTTACGATCATACCTCTGCGCACTGGTATACACGCGTGCCGAAAGACGTCCACCGCTGGACATAGGTCTCCCCCAAGTATTGCCACAACAACCGGTCCTGTGCGTCTCGTATCGATCGACTAACCTCACGAAGTCAGATAGATATGTAGATGCTCCATAAAGAATATGAGTTGCGAAAAGTACCTTTAATCTACATTTTTTAGATGGCGACTTATCATCATCATCATAACAGCCGAAAGACGTCCACTACTAGACATAGGCCTCCCCAATGGGGGGGGGGGTTTGCCATAATCGCCACGCAGTATATGGTATTGCCTTTTACAGAAAACGCTGCTGCCCATTCTCTGGTGAGTCCCTTAGTGGCCTCTTACGACACCCATGGGAAGTGATGGGATGGTATTATTCTTTTACGGCACCATACGGCACCGGCCGACACCATACGGCAACTGGCGTAAAGTTTATAGTATATAGATATATCATTATCTGAATGTATTTAGGCATTAATGAAATTAAAAATTCCTAAAAATAGGCATTTATCATCAAAGTTAGACTTGCTTATTGATAAAACTCTATTTTTAGTCGCATAAATACTTTGCAAAACAAAGATAAAGACTAAAATTTATCGATGAAAATTATCGCCACCTGTCGTGTATTTGTGATTAACGTCATAACATGTTTTCTTTATTATCTGCCCTGCAGAGGTTCGGTAATGAACTTGGCCACCACCTTACCTTTATATTGAAGGCTCATGATCACACATTTGGTTTGATCAAAAAATTTTGTTAATTGCAATGAAAAAATAATAATCTTTACGTCCAACAGTGATTAGCCAAGTTCGCAGGAGATATTATATGCACAAATGTGTGCTCAAACACAGGTTCACTTTCTTTTTTCTTACTGTAATAGTACGATAGAACGGTACCAACACCACCGGGGAGAGATAAGGGACAGTGTAGCGGCATCACCGCCACAAGAAAAACCAACGGAGCAAATTTACATCACAACAAAAAGAACCGCGACGCCATCTACCCAACTAGCAGCGAACTACTACGTCGAAATCCTGCATCGCGCAAGCAGAGTTTACCGTGCGATTTGAACATATACATCAGCCCGAATATCAACTATCGGGCAGTTGCCCGCCAGGCACAACAACCGTCTGAGGATCCTCCCTTTTCAACGGAGGTTTGCGGGGCTTTTCTCTCTGTACCGCATACCTCTAAAACAGGACCAACGGCTTTACGTGCTTTCCAAGTCACGGGGTTGCCACATACACGAATCTACAAACTCCACTACTACCGAGTTTCTTATGAAATACTCAATACCACTTTATCTCCGACCTGGGAATCTAACACAGCTGTGCGAATCTCTAAACATCACACCGTGTAAGCTTAGGTGAAGTGAAGATAAAATGAAGTGAGCTGTCAATACATACAAACTGGATGGAATGACAGTTCATTTCATGCTCACTCCACCCAAGCTTACACGGTGAGATATTGACAGAATATATGTGCAGGACCTCGCGATAGACAGCCGTGCTTTTGACCACGAGTCCAACGGGGAAGCACTCTGCGACAAATTTGAAGGCACCCTTATAGAGGAATGCGGAACAGAAAGTCCCGCAAACCTCCATAGAAAAGGGAGGATTCTCCGGCGGGACGGTTGTCGTGTCCGGTGTGGGCAACTGCCCTATAGTTGATATTTGGGCTGATATATATGTTCAAATCGCACGGTAAACTCTGATACCGCGATGCAGGATTTCGATGTAGTCGCTGCTAGTTGGATAGAGGCCTTGCGGTTCTTTTTGTTGCGATGTAGATTTGCTCCGTTGGTTTTTATTAGCGGCCGCCGCAATGCCGCCACAGTTTGACATCTTTATAGTTTAGACTACAGTTTAATAAAAACATGGATAGACTGATTTATAATTTAAACAGTGCAATGCTCAAAACAAACTCAGCTTATCTCAGTCGTCCGCCCGAGAACCGCAACTGATCTAATATTTAAACACAATTTGGTGCAAGCTCTCCCAATGCATATAAGATACCTTTCACAGTGAAGGGGCAGGCTTCATTTTATATTTATTGAATTTCGTAGTTTGACCCGCCATTTTAATTTTAATTGCATTTTAAGACTTTATCTAATTTTATGATGTATCTCATTATTAGCACAATAATGTATTTATGTTAGCAAAAAACGGTAATGTTAACACCTGAAAAATGAGAAGAAAAAGAAAATTGATAGTACCTATGTCAGAAAATTATTTATTTATTTATTTATTATACACTTTATTGTACACCAAAAGTATAAACAAAAAGGAAACTTAAAACTAAACACATACAATGGGCGGCCTTATCGCATTCCGCGATCTCTTCCAGACAACCTAGGATGGACAGTATTTGCCAGGACATGAGATGGGGCTGTCATTGGTGTGACAAAAACTAATTTAATTACAATATAACATAATAGATACACATATACATACATAAAAAGCCATATAATAGATACATAAATACATACATACCAAGTATACAAGTAGTGAAAATAAATGACGACTATCGATAATCACAGCGATAGGTAATGTTCTTTTACAAGCCTTTTAAAAGCAGGTAACGACTGAGCACGTCTTACTGGGACTGGCAATGCATTCCACAGACGAGCAGCCTGTACAGTAAAGGATTTATGCACGAAACTTGTTGAATGCACTGGCATTCTTAGACGCAAGTTATCCGATGACCTCAGAAGCTTAGTGTGGGAATCAGAGAGAAACTGGAAACGTTTCTTAAGATAAAGAGGGGTAAAAGGGGAAAAGAGGATATTGTATAAAAGGGAAAGAGTATGAGCATTCCGGCGAAGGCGAATTGGCAACCACTTGAGCTTCACACGAAATTCGGAAATGTGGTCATATTTGCGTAAGCCGAATATGAACCTGATACAAAAATTTTGAAGCCGCTCAAGTTTATCGAGTTGCTCCTGAGTTAAGTCAAGATAGCTGGCATCAGCATAATCAAGGATGGGAAGAAGAAGTGATTGTGCAAGCGCAATTTTGGTGGCAGTAGGAAGAAAATTGCGTAGTCTCCTCAATGATGCAGCAGACGCAAATAACTTGCGGCTAACTTCCTGCATTTGGGCAGTCCAAGAGAAGTTACTGTCAATGAATAGCCCCAAGTTTTTAACTTTTTCGGAGACAGGAATAACGGAACCATCGAAGATAACTTGGGGAAGAGTTGTCTAGTCAACCCTTGAAACCATCCTGGAACTGCCCACTATGATAACCTGCGTCTTTATGGGGTTGACCATGAGTCCATACCGCTTGCTCCATAGGCATATGCGAGCCAGATCTTTGTTGATAGTGACGATGGCCTCAGAGAGATTCCCAAGAGGAGCTCGCGAGTAAATTAAATCAAATCATAAATTAAATCATAGTTCAAAATAAAGAGCCTCTTGCTGTTAAATATGAGACACAATCGCACACAAAACTATCTCTACAAAACATTTATGACATGAATTTATTATAGGTAACTGAAAAACGATAAATCAATATACAGGGTGGCTACAACATTGACGTCCAAAAATAAAATTTAGGTCCCTCGTATCGTGGGGTCCGAATCACCCCCATGTATGTTCCGCGACTTTTCATAGTTTTCTAAGCCTCCGCTGTCCGTGCGTCCGTCCGACTGCCTGTCTATCAGGGGGCTGTATCTCAAGAACTGTAATAAGTAGACAGTTGAAATTTTGGGCTCTCATCATTGATATATAAAAACCCAAAATACACACTCAGCATCTCAAAAACGTCCGCAAAAAACAAACGCACAATGTATAATTATGCGCTAGTTTCAAACAGTCTCGCATCGCTCGCCATACTGCACTGCTTTGTAAAAACAATTTTAAGCGATCCGTGTAAGGTTGAATGTCGTGTATTGTTTATAGTATAACTACACACAACCCACACATGACACTTCTTGATACATGTCAGTTTTTGACGACAGTTTCGAGTGTTGCATTTGTTCGAGACTGTGCATCTTGGGTTTTTTATATATCAATGGCTCCCATACAAAAAACGTATTTTTTTTTTTCGTTTTATGGTTCTTGCCCAATTTTTAAGCAAAACGTATTCGCATCTGTCATAACACCTCTAATTTCCCTACATTTTGACAGATTGCGAACGCGAACGTTGCTGTGGACTGGTCTCTGATCTTACAATAGAGTATTTCTATTTATATAACCGGATCAGATCAGTGCTAGCAATTGTGATTGTCTGCGAGGATATGACCTAATGGCCGCGTGTCCAGCCGCCTGCGAGAGTGGGGCTTCCGCTGTAAAATATATCACGTTGAGTCTAGTGGTCGTTGGAAAAGGAAATAGTATATGCGCATAAGTGTGGGCAAGCAGGCCGTTTCTTTTCGGGATTTGGGATTTTAATTCCACAAAATGGAATGCTCCTGTCCCACTGAATTTGGTTATCATTTCATAGACATGTGGAATACCGCACTAGCTAAACGAGGGTCCTAGGATCTCGAAGACTTAAACTGCGAAATCCGTATGTTTTTTTAAGATTTTTATTGATTACCAAAAAAGTATTAGCCCTCAAATTTGTCGCAAAGTGCCGCGCTGCTTAGTTAATCCATATAAATAATGAACACGCGGCCTCAGCAGTTTACGTTTATTATTTGTATGGATTAACAAATCAGAGCGTCAGCAGCGCTGCAGCCGGAATCGGCAGGGGCGACCACCAGGAAAACGCCGAGCCAATATTATGAAGCAGAAGACGGTATGCAAGATCTATACACACTAATGACCAAATCTTGGCCATTAATGACCAAATCTTGGCCATTAATGACCAAATGCTACATCTTTTTTTTAAGATGATAAATCATCAAATGTCGCCTCCCGCTCTGGGCGGAGCGGAAAGGAGTGCCAGACTCTCACTGACTAAAACCCATCCGTGTTCCTCCTAACGTCTTCTGCATTCCAGAGCCGCGGTAACTCTTTCGAACCAATTCCGCAACCCTGGAAATGCTACATCTTAGCCCCATTTGTTGACATTATACAGGGTTATTTGTAAAACACCAACAACCTCTTAGGCAGTGAAAGTACACATGATTATAAACAAACTCGAAAAAAATATCAGCTGTTTCATACAAAATGCAATATTTAGCCAATGAAAATGTATGAAACAGCTGATATTTTTTTCGAGCTTTCAGGGTTGGTCTCAAAGTAAAAGTTGTTTATAATCATGTGTACTTTCACTGCCTAAGAGGTTGTTGGTGTTTAACAATTTTCTAAAGAGTATGCCTGATCTGGAAATCGAACCTGAACCTTGTTTCTAGCAGTCGCGTTTGCAAGCACGAGACCACGAGAGCTAGTCATATTGCTGGTCAATAAAGAAACATAATTATGTAGTTAACGCGGACTGACTTCTCAAGGTCCAGAGATACCATCTACATATTTATCCTTCCATAACTTCTTTTATGTGGCATTTCAAGCAAATATTTAGGTTCTACGATAGCAAAACTGATGACCTAGATACGACAAATGCCATATTTAACCTAAATCCTTAGTATTTGACGAGGATTTACTTTTTATTACTGGTTTTTTAACCTAAAAACTTGAATTATATTTCAGTGTATTATTTGTGCTAAAGAAGTTGATAAGATAGTATTCTCCGTCAAAAGAATCATATTGTACGTACCTACATATATATTCTATGAAGGAGCCTGCCCCACGGCAAGGCCATAAAAAATCTCTTGAGAAGGCTCAAAGAGAAAAAAATCGAGAGGAAAATTTTGAGTAGGTATTAATGAGAAGGACTGTATACGAATTTTTGACTGAGTCAAAAAAAAATATTACAAAATCAAAATCAAAAGTCGTTTATTCAAATTAGGCTGAGAGCCAGCACTTTTTGAACGTCAAGTTTTACAAAAGACAGTCCCCCAAAACGCCCGCCCGTCACCTCTTCCTAGTGTATTAGCTGTGGAGAAGAAGTGGCCAACAAACTCCCCAGCAACACATCTGTCTGTTACGCTTTAAGAACTTGAATCTATATAAAAGTATGCTAAGTAATTATACATGACACGAAATTGACTTCAACAAAGTCATCGTCATCAAAAACTACTCCATATTTCAAGTTCATAGCATTAGTAGTTCTTCAGATATCCAGCTGTGACAGACAGACTTAGGTCACACCATAAGGGTTCCTTTTAACCATTTTGGTACAGAACCCCAACAATTAGGTTTTTCCATTTCAGCCTGTTTATGCTGCTGCAATAAAAACAATAAAGATAATAGTTTTTTCAAACCATTACTCGGAAACTGGCTCCTATCCCCGCAACTTTTATCATTCGCCTTCGGCTCGGGCCTCTATTCCACCGCGACTGCAAAAACATAGACTTCCCAAATGCATGAAAATTAAAAAATCCTCTTCTGTGTGACTACGAGTATAATGCTAACCCTTAGAATAACGTGCTAACCTTAGAATAATAACGCATAGAAGCCGCGTCTAAAACAAAACACGAGCGAAATCGTGTGACCACTTCATTTTATTATTCTAAGGTGCTAATCTAATTCCACTTACTCATCTATTCATCAACCAGAATCAGGGCACTATCTCCGCCATCTGTTCAAGCATTCGTTGTCCAAGATATTGTAGACCTAGTCTAGATTTCCTGGCGATTACATCTAATGGCCGAGGGGACGAGATGACATCTATTTGAGAAGATGAAGATACGACACGGCTGGATAGATTGACGGGATTTTATAATAAAGATGATTTCTTGATTATTATCGGAATCGAACCGAAAAGCTATTTTTTATTCGCGCCCATTCTTTGTAGGTTTTCTGACGTCCTATTAGGTTAATCTAAAATTCTAAATAATCCAATATAATATAACGAGAATTATTCAGCTGAAAGATAGCTATGCTATTAATCTTGCATGAATGTAAGTCCAAAAATATCTTCTGAATTTAAATTATAATGACACGGAATCCTAAGTTATAATTTTTAAATAACTATTCTATTCTGTCTGTAGTGATAAATAAAGAGCAGTCAAAGCACACTCATGCACAACCACGCACACATATATACATACTCCCACAAACACAGATGTGCGCAACTGTACTCTCACTCATCACACACACAACACACGCACGCAGGCACACACCCACACACAACACACACGCACACACATAAACAAACATAGTCACATTACACACACGCACTCACACAAACACATTCATTCATTAATAAATTGTACCAACTTACTCGCCGCGGGAGGAAGACCTGGAGTCCTGAAATACAGGGCTGCCCTAGTTTAGGCTCCAGTCCACTCCATTTATTTTAATAATGTCTGTACTGTGTTTTTCATTAGTGTGAAAAATAAATGAATTTTTACTTTACTTTTTACTAGCTAGCTACACTATTGGTGGAAGTAATGGAGGTAAATGGGTACACGGGTAGATATCCCGTGGTTTGCGGAATTTGTTTTGAACAAAGGCAAAGGGCATTAGGAGGAACACGGATGGGTTTTAGTCAGTAAGAGTCTGCCACTCCCTTCCGCTTCGCCCAGAGCGGAAGCAGCCACTTGATAATGCCCATCTTTAAAATAAAATTGATATCCCGTAGGATAGGCTTCGGAAGCCAAGACGCGACTACAAACTCGTGGTTCTTAGTATTGTAACACAAGAGTGGATCAGTAGTTGTAGACAAGTTACAGACAGTCTTAACTTAGGATGAGGCCAAACGAGCGTTATTTTTAGGTTTCCGAACATCCGTAAAAAACGGAACTATATACTCGGGTGTCTGTCTGTCTGTCCGTCTGTCACAGCCAGTTTTCTCCGGACCTACTGGACCGATTCTGTTGAAATTTGATCTACATATGGACTTCTGTGACCCAAACACGGACGCGTTACGTTAATAAATAAATTTTTAGTAGGTACTGACTCACGCGCATTATACCAAACGTACTACTTTGGGATTGAGACGTCCATATAATTATATATATAAGGTATGGATCTTTCACACATCAGTCTTTCCCTATTAAATGTATTTTTCCAGCTTGGGGTAGGCCTACGTGCAGCAGTGGACGTCTTTCCGCTGATATGATGATGATGATAACCCAGCTTCTCTTTCTCTTTCTGACATCTCCTTCTAATACTTCGTAATTTCACAATATTGTTAATGGATTCATTGCACGACACAAACACACTGTACAAACGTTGGGTAGTTACTGAAATTACGTCCGTCCGTGTAGCAGCCTAACTGAATTTCAGTTGAACGTAAATTACGCCCTTCGCTTTTTTCGGCCAAAGGAATCTTCTTCAGTCGGTCCCTCATTACTGAGGATCGTGGTCCCTAGACCCCTTCAAGCGGACAATCTGTCTCCATCGATTCCGGTCCATAGTTGCCATCACCACCTGCTGGAATTTGCTTGAGGACGTAGCTTCTTTTACTTGGTCAGACCATCGTGTTGGTGACCTGTCACGTGCTCTCTTTCCTTCGGCATTGCCAACAATTACCAGTTTTTCAAGACTGCTATCTCCCCTTCGCATTATGTGGCCAAAATAGATCAAAATACGCTGTAAGCAAACCGTAGACAATCGGGTCTTGGTATTTAGTTGAGAAAGGACAGACACATTTGTGCGTTTGGCTGTCCATGAGATTCGGAGGATCCGCCTCCAGCACCACATTTCGAATGCGCCAAAGGAATACGATCGAGGATATACGAAACCCCTTTGTGAAGTGTATTAGATTGCAGCACCACCAACGAGGGAATGCCCGAGGCGTGAGTCACAGCCACACCAGTGGGAACAGTATCGACAACATAATGAGTTATTACGTTATACCGCATCGGTGTAGAGTTTCAAGTCCATTCACTGAAAAACTCTTTCAAAATATAGGAAACGAATCTTGATGCCCGTGAATTCTTCTCGAGTGGAAAACAATGATGATTATGTTCGATTTGTTTTGATAACAGCGTCATTTAGTTCGGTGGTCGGGCTGGCTGCATTTCATTTATAATTATATCGTGATCAAGAGCGGTGACCCACGATACGTGTCTTCGGTGCCCAATATGTTGCGGATTGTCGTGTTTTTACCGTTCTTTGGTGAGTACTTGGGTTTTTGTTCTCTTCTTTATTGTGATTGGTCAGAGATTTGCCTCATGTTTTGTGTTTGCTTCAGTAATTTTTTGTAGTTCCACAAATCTTTCTTTAGAAAGAAAGAAAGAAAGAAAAATGTTTTTTGGAACTCGCACGAAACAGACAGATGTAAAATTAATTAAAACTAAAAGTAGTCTATTACTTAATCACTAATAAATTAGTCTATGCGAGGTCAAAAAGGTCCCTATCTATAGGCTAGGCATAGGCTTAAAATTTAAAAATAAATAACACAGCGCTGGTTACCAAGGGTTACCAACGGAACCCTATTACTAAGCCTCCACTGTCCGTCCGTCCGTCCGTCCGTTCATCCGCCTGTCTGTCAGCGGGCTATATCTCATGAACCGTAATAGGTAGACAGTTGAAATTTTCACAGATAGTGTATTTCTGGTGCCGCTTTAATAATAAAAACTTTTAACAAAAAGATATGACCGACTTCCAAACAAAACACTACAAAGTATAAAATAACCTTAATTTCGGAAGTCGGTGTTTTTGGTTTTGTTTCTTTGTAGTGTTTTGTTTGGAAGTCGGTTATATTTTTTGTAAAAAGTTTTTTATTTTTCACTTTTAAGTGGTGATACTCGGACGACGTCTTCATCTACGCAGAAATTGAAATAAGCAACAATGCTCATAAAATAAAAACTACGGAACCAAACTGAATTCAATTTTTATGGGACCGAATGACAAGTATACCGCATCAAATGAAAAAAGAATCACAGAAATCGGATCAGAAATCTCGGAGTACATACATAAAAAAAATACCCATCGAATTGAGAACCTCCTCCTTTTTGGAAGTCGGTTAAAAATACAATGGTTCGGAGCCCTTTATGCACGAGTCCGACTCGCACTTAGCCGGTTGTTAGGATTCCGTACTCAAAGGGTAACCAACGGAACCAAATTACTAAGCCTCCGCTGTCCGTTCGTCCGTCCTTTCATCCATCTGTCTGTCAGCGGGCTATATCTCATGAACCGTAATAGGTAGACAGTTGAAATTTTCACAAATAGTATATTTCTGGTGCCGCTATAACTACAAATAATAAAAATAGGACGACGGTACGGAACCCTTTATGCGCGACTCGCACTTAGCCGGTTTTTTTTAATTGACCAGAGACAAGTGACATTTCGGCGGCAGCGTGGTGCAGACGATCGCTAAAAGATTAGAAATGTATGGGATTGATGAAGACTGTCGAAATGTCAATCGATCAATCCCTTTTATTTTGGTGTTTCGACAATCGCAATGGCGATGCACCACCGGTACATGGTGGACATCCCACCCACGCGCACAAAACGTTTTGGGATACACATTCATAGTGCGTACAGCTAAGGAGTGGAATTCCCTGCCGGAGTCTGTGTTTTCTGATAGCTACAACCTGGTAGTCTTTAAGTCAAGAGTGAATAGGTTACTTCTAGGCAAGCGTGCTTCATCTTCGACCACATCATCGCTTACCAACAGGTGAGATAGTGGTCAAACGCGTGCCTATTAACAGTAAAAAAAATGTATAATATAATGGTACATTGTTTAGTCCCCAGTATTTCCTCCATTTATCTTCCATGCAGGAAGTTTTTCCGAATAATTAACAAAATATTTCCTATTAACTATATCCTTAAAATCAAGAAAAATTTAAGGCCAGATAGACAAATCAGACAAATTTATTTTGGAATCGATGGTTAATATCTTGGATTGTTTGGACTCAATAGACGACTACGGTTAATTAATCAATTGTAAGCCCAAACTTTCGAATTTATTCCGCCCAGAGTCCCTTAAAAACAAAAAGAAAAAGGATGAAATCGAAGTGACTAAAAACTTACCCAACCTAAATTACATCATTCATTATAGACTGCGAACCCTTTGAACTCCGCTGCTAGGGGTCGCAAAATGAAGTTCCAAATTCAAAACACCTTATTGCCCGGCGGGTTATAAGTAATGAAATTCAGCACAATATTACCCGTCGCGGCGGCTAGCGGTGGGTTGGAGGCACAGCTTCAGACGCTTGACCTGCATCTAGCAGTGGAGGCCGAAAAAGAGCAAGAAGACGATTCGAAGAAAGTAGACCCGTAAATCACGTAGTACCTCAGTGATGATGATGATGAAAAACGCTTGCCTCTTCTATGCATCTAATCAATTCACTTAACACTTGATAACTCTCCAATTTATACAACACAATGAAAGACCCCTTGTGGCAATACGATAGACATGTAAAGATATAACTTAAAGTAACCATTACTTCGGGAGGGACCGACCTTAACAATTAGGAGAATTCTAGGAAAACGAAAATTTTACCAGCCTAGGGTAATTTAGGAACAGTCGCATTTGTTAAATAACAATAAGCAACAAGACTAATAAATACACGAAATTAGGCTCTAACGCGACTAAAAAAAGCTTCACAAAAATTCATCCACAGCGCTGTTATTGGGAAAAGTGCCCAGAACATTGACAACATTGCCCAGTCGAATAGTAATACAGCAGTGCGATTCTGTAAACATTGAAGTGAGCTGTCAATCCAAGTAATCAAGATAGAATGACAGCTCACTTCGTGATCAGTTCACCCAAGCCTTCACTTAGACGAGTTTATGGAATCGGGAGTATTCCCATCTGCCCGGAACGTCTGTCCCCAAATGGGGACAAATGTGAATTTTCGTGTCATCGGTCCCCAAACTTATAGATGGGAGTAAAAAGTTTCGTTTATCCCTAAAATATTTTTTACTAGCTTCTGCCCGCATGAACTTCGACATCTAACCGCTCACAATTCCAGCGCCGGAAATACTTCGACATTTTTCTGGTCTCCTGTTACCTTCTTGTAAATCTATAGCGCTCATAATAATTGCAGCCACGAAAATGCTTCGACATGTTTCTGGTCTCTTGGTACTTTTGAATCCTAACCGCTAACAATTCCAACCCCGGAAATACTTCAAGATGTTTCTGATTTCCTAGTACTTTTCACTAAAGTGTCTTGGAGACAGACACTTTAAAAAATATGTCGGAGACAGATAAAACTTTTTACTCCCATCTCGAAAATTCCCATTTGTCCCCATTTGGGGACTGACGTTCGGGGACAGATGGGAATACTCCATCGACCGACTGATTCTTTGGCCGAAGAAAAGCCCAAGTCTCTGGTCACGTGAACTGTCGACTAGATGCTTGCTGAAGACCTGAGAGTGGATTTTGATAAGGAATTCCACAAGGTACCTGTGGCCACAAATAACTTACTTTAAAGGTGGGTCCACAAAAGATTTCGCTAAGCCTAATTTTGTTGATTACAATAAAAACAATAACTCAATGGGTGACAATCGTAAGTATCTACGCGTAACGTGACTTATTGTTTTCAGTTTGAACTGTTTACAAGTAGGTACCTAGCATTGTTGAAACTGTGAAATAACAATCAGTATTAGGTAAGGGCGTTGTCTGTTTACATTTATCCAACGCGAAGACTTGAAGTAAATAAACTCGGTTATAGAGATAGTCTGAAAACTGCAATAAACATGACGGCTGGTTACACTATTCCTCCTACACCAATAAAGCTACCAAAGACAGGTGGGACGCGACATTTCGGCAACGATGCGACGGAACATTTTCTAAGAGAGTGGTCTAAAAATCCCTCAAGACATTAGAGCCACTTTGCCTTTCTTTAGATATACTTTTTAATGTACATTTTGACGTCGAAAAGTGCCTTTTAGTGGCCTTATTGAAAAAAAGGTTATTGACTTTGACTTCTTAGACTAAAGAATTTAACATAGAGATTGAAGAACTTCTATGATAAGGCGTCCTCTACTTAAAAAGTTAAATATTGTACACAATTTTTTTTTCAGCACGATTTTTGTAGTCCTCTTCATCGCATCAGGTTCGATATTTTTAAACACGTTAATAACTAATGTCTTACTTATGGAGGCTAATAAGCTAAAAATAGATGGTCGATGAGGGCCAAAAAATTCTGCAGTGGCGACCGCGTACCGGAAGACGCAGCGTTGGAAGGCCTCCCACAAGGTGAACCGATGACCTGGTGAGGGTCGCGGGTAGCCGATGGATGCGAGACGCACAGGACCGGTCGTTGTGGTGACACTTGGGGAAGGCCTATATATGATATGATGATGATAGTCATAAGTGTCGGTACCTCATAATTTATCAGTAGAAGAGGTTTCTCCCATATCCAGGGCCCACTAAACCTGGTCTCACTGCATGTGGTTGTTTCAGAACTCGCGGCAGCAGCAATGACTACTGTGACAGAGCCGCCAGAAACGTCGACAGCGCCAATGATTACTGCGCCGGACACCATCATCAACTATGAACCAGAATGGAGTTATGACGGTAAGGGTCCGACTTTCTTCTTTTATTATGTTTTTTTCTGGTT
The DNA here is from genome assembly GCA_947578705.1 of Lacanobia wlatinum. NCBI lineage: Eukaryota > Metazoa > Arthropoda > Insecta > Lepidoptera > Noctuidae > Lacanobia > Lacanobia wlatinum. The sequence continues at coordinate 4,982,807 of OX388035.1, forward strand.
TGTCGTCTTCTTCTTCTTCTCGTGTGGGCTTATCGTGTAGGTAGTAAGGTCTAAACGACCCCACACACCCCAGTGTCAGAGATTCTAAACCACCTCTAGGGCCTCTGACATGGTTTATTTGACGACCGCCATTTTAGGGCCGGGACCACCGGCTAATACGTGCCTTCCGAAGCACGGAATCATCTTTTTATCAGACAATCACGTGATTCAAGCCTGATGTCCTAGCGAAACTGGAAACAACTTTACAAAGTATGCTTCCCGTGGGAATCGAACCCAGGACCACCGGGTCACAAGGCAAACGCCTAAACCACTCGACCACGGAGGTAGTGAAATCAGTTCTTTAAAATATGGAGATAAATTGTTCTTAAACATAGAGGTAGTAGAAGATTCTCAACTTAGGTACGTACGTAGTTTTGGAGATAATATCGATTGTTAATTTTCATCAATTTTAAATTATGGATAAATATATTTGGGATCTTCACAATAATTCATTAAATAAAAACCCTTTCGTTTGATATGTGACACGCCACAGATTGTTCATAATTTTCTATTGCAATTTTCTAATTTGTTCTCCAAAAATGACAGCGTTTGACATCGTTTTTTTTACTGTTGATGGGCATACGTATTTGCATCTACCTTTTAACTGAATCGTTTGACTCAATTCGGATAAAATTGGTTGTGACTGAAAGACAGACAGAAAGCCAGTCAGACATACAGATCACGAGTGATCTGTTAGGGTTCCTTTTTTTCATACGGACATTCGGAACTTCCTAAAACTACACAGATTTGCATGAAGTTACATATCTACCGAAAATAGCCGGAATTCACACAGACAGCCAACAAACCCGCAGTGTTATCCTGTAAAAACTTTAGCTTACAAATTAATTGCATAACGTATGTTTTTTTTTTTGTTTTTATAATAATAACTAGCTGACTTGCCAAACGTTGTTTTGCCATACAAAAATAAAAAAATAGCCTGCGACCTAATCTCAGACCTACTAAATATATGTATACAAAAAAAAACATAAAAATCTGTCAACCCGCTTCGGAGGAGTTCGGAACACACATAATTTTCATTGTTCCTATGTAATTGTGGACTCTCTGCACGTGATGGTAATAACTTTTAGTGCAGAGAGTAATTAAAATAAAATAATTAATAAGCACATTTCACAAAAGCTTTATGACCTGTCATTTCTAAGTGCTACACTTAAATGGAATAACAGTTCACTTCAAGCTTATTTCAAAAGTTTTCATGATAAAATGTTTAGGTAATGAATGGCTTGTTGTCAATGATATCGTGGTTTCGACGACAGAAACAAAAACTACACTTTTGTACACTGGAATTCATGGAATGTAATTACTCGTACATTGTCGTGAGGAGGTAATTTTCAAGTTCTTGATCAACTTTAGTGCCGGTGTTCCGTATCGCGCGTTTATGGTCTCGCGGTAATTATAACCGTTATTGAAATTTTGTAATTCAAGGTGAAAAAGTAACACCATGTAATGTGGGTGTTATGTATGGTTGGCGGTCGAAGAAAATTTGCACATTTTAGGGCTTTACTCCTGTAAAGCCCTAAAATGTGACGCTCTTATACAGAGGGAAAATGAAGTTCATTTTCCCTCTGTATAAGAGCGTTTACTCTGTAAGGTATTTTATTAGGTGAGCCAACTCGAAAAGTTGATATAAAATACCGTTAAGACTAAATGCTCCTTATTCTTGGAAATATAGCAGTAACAAAAAAAGAGTGTTCGATATCATGTTGCGCAAACGGAGCTAAGCCACATCCTGTCATGCTACCTATCATTCTCATTTTGTCGAGCAAGACTGATTGGTGATAGCATAAAGATTGAGAAGAACTAAGTTGCTGAGGCGATGTCTTCAATCTCAGCATCTTGATGTCAAAGAATAATCAGTGACTTGTCTCCGAACAAAGATTAATTTTCTATTTTTAACCGATTTAAAAAAAAAAGCGGTTATATTCATTCTATTTCACGTGACGGTGGCAAAAGACCGGACGGCATGTCTTTGTTTCCTTGGAAGAGGGGTAGGCCTTTAGTGCGGGACGCAAACTGTGTCGATACTCTTGCGCCATCCCACCTTTCTAGTTCATCGTGTTGTGCTGCCGCTGCCGCTGCGGCTGCGGAAAACCTTAGGCGGCGTAAAATATAGTTACCTTATTGGTAACTATATTTTAGAGCCGTTTGCCGTGGGGCCCTTGTGCTCACAGCGTTTTCAAACACATTTCTAAACGGCTGTTTGACACTTCCTTGTGACCCAAAAGCTGGCTTTTACTTTGGCCAGAGGCTAAGCATTGTCATTCAACGTAGCAATGCCGCCAGTCTCTTGGGCACATTACCAGGTGACGCCGTTGAGGACGAATTTTTTATGCTATATTTTAGTTTAGTGTATTTGTTAATTTTAGTTTTTATTATTGTTAATTTATTAGTTTATTCTATTTTACAATTTTATCGGTGACCCAATTCAAAGGGATGGAATTTTTAAAGACCTAAAACGCGAAATTACTGTCCCTAATTTGCAAAAAAAAATTCAGATGCCATAAAGATTTTTTCTTTTTTTTATTCTAAAAAAATCTAATGGTTTTTTATTGACTTTTGCACTCGCTATGGCCAGTAACGCCTGGTATTTTGTAAGACCTAACAATGTAGCGGTTTATTTACAAAACTAGCTTCTGTCCGCGGCTTCGCCTGCGAGAAGATAATTTTTTTACACGGATACCTAATCTTTTTCCAAAATTGAAGAAGCTTAATTGATTCTTTACAACATTAGTCCATCTAACTCGTCGAAATCACTCCAACGTTTGCGGAAATTAGACTGCTGAAAAACGGTTTTAACTGTCAGTACCCTCAGCGGCAACTCCATAGTGCAAATGTCACACTCTTTTCCAAAAACCCGTTAACTTTCAGACGAATCAAAATGGCCAGGCCGCCATTGCCAGAGGGGGGGCAAGAGACAGTCTCCGATCGACATCAAGACTGGTGATGTCATCCATGACTTCACTAGGCAGTTCATCAAGTACGGACCGCTGCTATTCACGGGGTACCACAAGGTGCTGGTCTCTGGCATCAATAATGGACATACCAGTAAGTGGCTTTTATAATGATCTGGATAAAGACTTTGTAATTTGAGGAACTCGTGGCTAAGTAATAACAGCCACGCAGGTCGATCATCAAGGTTTAGCAACGCTTGGCGAGGTCTGTGACCATCTTAACATACCGAGATTCCTCCGTGCCTCAGGAAACACGTTAAGATGGCCGACTGTCATTTGTAGACCTTTGAGTCAGAAGCGAAGAAACCTGACACGAGTCCTGTCTTGCCTAGGAGCTGACCTCAACTTAGCTGAGAAAAAGTAAGGCAGAATGATAGAACTTTTTTGCAATGTCCCAATTAAATATTGTCGAACTGTGAGCAATACTCACACATTGGAAATGGCGACGACGAGACATCCACTAACGAATACTGAGAGCCTGTGTGATTGATCACGGCACACACCCACTCTCAGAGAGGTATATGTCCCAGCAATGGGAACTCCAAATAAAAAGTCATTTATTTAAACGACGCTGAGTGCCAGAACTTTTTGAACGTTAAAATTTTACATAAAGACAGTTCCTTAAAACACCCCCCGTCACCACTTCCTAGTGTTTTATAGTTTTCCAAGTACCTTCTCTTTGATCCGTGTGTCGCTTCTCCACAGTACAATTCAGCACGGAGGGTGACGAGACCATCCACCCGGTCGTGACGGGAGGACCTCTCAAGTACATGTACCGGCTGGAACAGCTCCACTTCCACTGGCTTTCTGAACACGCCATCAATGGCAACAAGTAAGTTGATATCACAAGTATGTTTGACCACTTACCCCTTTAGGTGGCAGCACAGAAGCGTCAATGTTAAGTATTCTTAAAATTAAAGTTTCGAATATGGAACACTAGATGGCGTAGTCAACGCCGTGCACGTTCCTTAAGAGGAAACGCGGGCCGAGAGTCTTTATATGTTTTCCTTTTTGACGATATATTAACCGTATCAGCACTAGAACCCTCAAAAAATGCTCAATATTGACCGATAAACCGCTGTCAACAGAGCCCTAGTGTACAAATTTGGCAACTATTCATTAAAAAAGGAAAACATAGGGACGCAGTATTTATCCTTCTTATCAAGTTTACGAAATATCTTTTAAATCAGTCCGGAAAAGGCTAGGCAGATGACTTACTTACTTGACTTAAGATCCTATGTCCCCTAGCTGGGACAAAGGGCGTCCACAGTAGACTTCCATCGCGAACGTCTTGAACTTTACGCTTCACCTCGCTCCATGTCAATCCGATGCTCGCCGCTTCTTCCAACACAGTGCGTCGCCAGGTTTGACGGGGACGGCCACGTTTCCTTATCCCTTGAGGATTCCAGTCAATAACCTGTTTGGGAATGTGATCGGGATCCCTCCGGAGCGTGTGACCAATCTACCTCCACTTACGGTGCTTGATCTGGCGGTCGATCGGGCTCTCGTGGCATTTTTCTAACAGCTCTACGTTAGAGATGGTTTAGGCCAGTAAATTCCGAGTATGCGACCAAGACATCGGTTGACAAAGACCTGGATTTGGCGTGAGATTTGCTTTGTCACCTTCCACGTTTCACACCCGTAGAGCAGCACGGATTTGACATTAGACCCGAAAATTTTGAGTTTAATTCTTCGGGTCGGTTTCCGTAACTGCCAAACAGGTCTTAGTTGCGCGAAGGTAGCTCGGGAAGGCAGATGATGATGATAAAATACAGACATACGCGGAACATGGCGGACTCTTTCAACTGCCCTCGTGCGCGTCTCTAGCACACATTCCTCGCTCAAATTCCCAGAACACACACACGCTCTTTTCGTAAGTGCTTCTACCTAGCTCGGCTAGCTCTTTGTCACCAGAGCTACGCGTAGGCAGGCTACAAAAAAGATGCCATTTCTTTGGTACCTATAGTTTCTCTCGCGAACCGGCTGGCTACCACAAACATCTCTGTGGAAACGCAGCCTGTACATATGTCCTTACATTTGAACGCCATGAATGTTCCAGATACCCCATGGAGCAACATTTGAATGCCATGAATGTTCCAGATACCCCATGAAGCTACATTTGAATGCCATGAATGTTCCAGATACCCCATGGAGCTACATTTGAATGTTCCAGATACCCCATGGAACTACATTTGAATGCCATGAATGTTCCAGATACCCCATGGAGCTACATTTGAATGCCATGAATGTTCCAGATACTCCATGGAGCTACATTTTAATGCCATGAATGTTCCAGATACCCCATGGAGCTACATTTGAATGCCATGAATGTTCCAGATACCCCATGGAGCTACATTTCGTCCACGTCAGAAGTGATCTGTCGGTGTTCGAAGCGCTGGGCAAGAGAGACGGGCTGGCCATTGTGGCGGTGTTTGGAAATGTAAGTCTTTTTTACAACATTAGGTACTGACGAGATTTTTGAATAGGTTGCTTATTTTGTACACTGAGTCATCATCACGGAACTCGGAGCAAACAATTTATGTAACTTAGGGGCGAGCCGGTCACCATCAACCGGGCACAGTAAGCACTAATCCAAACTTTGAGCTTCCAATAGGTAGACAAACAGACTTTACACGACCCAGGAATTTAAATCTAAAATCACTAGACCAATAACGCAGTGAACTGAATATTTTGTAAAAGGTAATCACTGGAAGTACTGTGCAACAACAAAAATTCTTTTCACACCACCTGCACGAAAACGTCAGATTTCATGTCATGCAAACTCTACCTAAAGTAAGTGATTATTGCCCGGAGGTCAATAACGTGATTTGAATTTGGAACTCAACTTGGAGACCGACGGGAACCGCTCGCCAGACACCTCTCTTCCTGACTTGCGAACAATTTTCTTGCAGTAGATGTGAAAAGTAGAGTATGTTCCTCTGGAATAAAGCTGTATTTGCCTTGGACTTGCTTGAATCCCTCGCAGCATTCAGAATTCTTAAATTAACTCCTTCGCTACGCTCGGGAGTTTCATTTCAAATCCTTCATTAGGTTCGGGATTCAATATGACGCCCGTGACATAAGACATTGATTTATCCCCTTGGTGCATAATCTACTATTGCAGCCCAAAATTACACTATCGCTATGTTTCAAAGGCTGTTTTTTATTACTTTTTTGGTTTTTGTAGATAGGCCCTTCAAGAATTAATTTATTTTCTTTCCTTTTTATATCATTTTCCCGGAAAATGCACGGTTCATGTAATCTAGATAGGCCACAGGAGCAAAGTAGGTACAGAAAAAAGCTAGTAGTTACTCAGGATGTACCAATATGAAGTATGTACCTAAGTACCATTATAAAAGTATGTAGGTACTACTAACTGATATGTGTCAATTAACAAATACAGCGATAAATAAAACATGTGCAAAATAACAATCAGCTACTTCAATTACCTAAACGTTTATCACTAACATTTCACAAAGTGCAAGAACGTTACAAACGAACACAATAGCAACACAAATTGTTGCTTACGATTGCATAAAGTGTGACCTTGTGCCCTTGACACGTTCATCGTAGGTTTATCGGTGAAATTGCGTAAGGGTAGCATTTCTTTTTGAAATTGCTGTGTTTTGAGGGTTCCGTGCCCAAAGGGTAACCAACGGAACCCTATTACTAAGCCTCCGCTGTCCGTCCGTTCGTCCGTCTGTCTGTCAGCGGGCTGTATCTCAAGAACCGTAATAGGTAGACAGTTGAAATTTTCACAGATTGTGTATTTCTATTGCCGCTATAACAACAAATAATAAAATTTAAGGTTTATGGTACGGAACCCTTCGTGTGGGAGGCCGACTCGCACTTGTCCGGTTTTTTTTTTAATTTATTGGATGCCGAGTGAACGAACCTAGATACTTTTTACAATCTAAAAGTAGCCTTTGACCACGACAAGGTTCCAGTTCGCATTAGTATATGCACATAGTAAAAATATTAGATATCGAAATACCTTAGACGTTATGTGAAGCTTCGTCTCATTCTCACAACAAAATCATGATGACTTTGGCACATCATAAGGCACTTGTCTCATCGCCGACGAGGAAGCGTTTAGCTATCGACTATTTTCTCGCTGAGGAAACGGTCAAAAGATGAGTAAAAGAGACACATACATTTATGGTCGATAGTTGGCTGTTCACACTGCCGGCGAGAACTCTCTCACCACTAGTTGGTTGTAGCGACAAGAGCTATCAATTATATTTTTTCACTTCTTAGTGGTACCTGCGTACCCATTCACAGCGTACCGGCGTGATGTTATGTTATGAAACTAAAACTTAGTAAGTGCTTTTGGTGTAAAGGTCTCGTCAATACGAATGAAATAAGCCCAAAAACTTGTTAGTTCCTACATACCGATGTGTAGTTCCCTTGACTCTCTGTCGTCTCCATCATCAGGTCTGATCCAAAACTTCATTTTTTTGTAGTATCACCCGATATACACATGAATATCAAGTTTTTACCACATGCGTGCCTACAATTTTCGAGAGATGCCCTCGATTTCTCAGGGTTTCCATCATTAGATCCTGACGTGGTGGCAATGGGACAACCTCGGAAGCATACCCTTTCATATAAAAAAAGATTCATCGAAATCGGTTCATAAACGACGAAGTTATCTGCGAACACACATAAAAAAAAAAAAAATTTTTTTTACGCGGTCGAATTGGGAACCTCCTTCTTTTTGAGAAGTCGGTTAAAAATAATATTCGCTCAGCGATGCAACGATTGGCAGTCAGAAGTCAGAACTGACGCCGTAACCAACCATCCGTCATTTCTACCTACAGTGCGGGCCGGAGCGAGTGGAGCGAGTAATCGTCCGTCGAACACGAGCCTCGCTAATAGCCGAGCGACATAACTATTGGAATACACACTCGTTCGTCGCTGCAATTTCTAGCTTTGCTCGCTCTAAAAGTTTTGTTTTTTTAGCGCAATTAAGCCATTAGTTTTACTAACTTAATTAATTTTACCCTGCGATTGCGGATTTTCTTGCCCTAACTGGGAATTGAACTTATGACCTCACGTGCCGCAGTCACGCGAGTAAGCGTTAGACCAATGATTCACATTACTTTCGGGCTTGTCATGTCTGCCGTATGCTTATCGAGCGGTGGGCCCGTGAAACACAAAGGTACCCTGAAATCGCGAGTCGAAGCCGCAGCAGACCTCGAAGAAGATAGTGGGACGACTTGGTTGTTTTACTTAAGAATTGGCTAAAATAAGCACAGAACTGGGATCATTAGGGAGAAATTGAGGGAGGCCATTGCGCAGGTGTCGGACAGTTCCGCCGACATGTAGGGAATCAATGTGTATATGTAAAATTCTTCCGTTACTGAGTGAGTGACTGACAGACAACGCATAGCCAAAACTACTGGTCGTAAAAAGCTGAAATTCCTACGGAAGCGGGAAAAAACGGGATATGCGCGTACGAATTCAAATAAAGTTGTAACTTGGCTTATAGATAAAGGTACTTGGTACTTCAGTAGGGAAAGTAGGAAATATATATTTTCTATAGAAAAACACAATAAGTAAATATTATCAAGCTGGGATCCCCCGGAGTCCACTACACTAGACCAAAGTGCCATCAATCAATGTAATCAATATTTAGTTCATCATTTTGATAAAGTTATCTCCAACAATGATATCATCCCTACGTGATTATAAATATGCAACACTTATCTGTTTGTTAACACAATAAACTACTTTTCGGTACTTAAATTTTTGTTCACAAAACAGATATTGTAGGGAACAGCAGATTTTCTTGTTCTTTTTGATGAGTTGATAATATAGTGTATTTAATAATTGAATAAATATAGTGTATTTCATTAATACCTAATGCCAGGATACATTTATCGAAAATTACCTGTACACCAGGCTGTATAGGTAATTTTCCTCAGGCTAGATTTGGTTGTCTTTTTATTATGATCGAAGAGAATTAAGTATCTAGCCAGTAAAATTTTATTTTTTCCAAGATGTAGAAAGAACCTGCTTACTCATTGATCTAGCAGTGAGGTCCTGGTTATAATCACAGGTTGGTCAAATTGTATTTGGGATTTTTATAATGAAGTTCTCAGCAGCAGCCCATAGTTTTGATTTGTGCTTGATGAGGCAATTAGCTCAGGAAGCCTTCCCCCACAAGGGTTATTACGTACGAAGGCCTAACAATGTGGATTGTGGACAGATACCTATCTCGTTCGGACCAGCTACCTCGAATCCTTTGCATGAATCATTTCGTCGATGTAGCGCCGCCTAGGGAAGGCCAAAGCCATGCCACATTTCACTACTTACGTCTAAAAGTCCAATATACCTAGTAGGGGGCGAGGCCATTGCCAGCAATCGGGCAGAAATCCAGGCGTCAGGCTACATGGGCGCTGGCAGGATTCTTTTCAAGGGGGTGTATCTTCAAAACCCCGAATAGGCTAGGTTTTTTTTGCCCAGAACTAAAGATAACGGATACAAGGCCGAACGCGATGGAGCTCGAAGTATCTCACCTCGGATTATTAGGTCTTTTTTACTACATTCCGCTTATCTAATACATCTTTTTTTTTTTAATTATCATGTTTTCGAAGGTTTTATTCAAACCCAGGGGGGTGCAAGTGCAGCCCCTTGCACACCCTCCCGGCTATGCCAGGCTACCAACTGAGACATTCCAACCTGAAAAACCCAAGCAGCACAGCAAAAGGCTGACCCGGGAATGGAACAATACCCCACATGCTTAACATTATCGCTTGCGACCGCACAATGATGATAATAATGATAAATTGCAACCAGGTACAAGCTGAGATCGAGGACTATCAGGAAGAGGCGTCGGAGTTCATGCAGTACATCCCCCGACTTCTCAACAGTACTGGAGACAGGATCAGTGGAGTTCTGCTCGATATGTCGTGAGTATTACAGCATACCATTGTAGCGCCATCTATACCGCCACGTATGAACTACAAGAAATAGACTTGACGTCACATAAATTCCACATCACGCTATCAAAGTTTTTCGCATGATTTGAACATTACAATCGTCCGACAACAATCATCGGGGAGTTGCCCACCGGACACAACATTCGTCTGGTCGGAGGACTCTTCTTAAAGGAGGTTTGCGAGACTTTACACCCTTCTAGGCATACCTCTATGGTAAAGAGGTATTCGGAGAAGGGTGTCTGTACCATTGTTACTTCTGAAGGACTCGAGACAATCAGCTCTTTTGCCGAGGTTAGTTCAAGGACGGGTGATTGTTGATCTCACAATGGTTCCGAACCCTTTGTATGTACCTAAGTACGTCTCGAACTTGACCGTCTTTTTCCTTATAATCATCCGTTTATTTACTTTCATGCCATAATTCTTTTCTTAATCCGTTCCAATTAATTTATTTGCGCTAATTGTTATTTTTTGAGTAAAAGATAAGTCAACACGTTATTTTTATTGTTTGCAATTAACGCGAAAAGTTGAAGATAGCTAATTGATCTAAATTAGGACGGAGTTAAGAATGATTGGGTCCAATATTCAGCAAGTTGATAAGCCCCTTCCTTAACGCGTTATCTTGTTATGGTACCGAATTAGGTCACTATTTGAAGAAATTAGTCGAAAGACCTGGCCTCTAATACATCATGTGTTCCACCTGAGATGCTAAAAATGCTACCTGTCATATGTAATTAATTACGAGAGGCTTAGTTTTGGAGAATTGCCCTACCCTCTCCTCTACAAGGTGGCGGTGTGAAGCTGATGAGCAATGGCCAGCCATTGCCCCCGTTCAGAACATAAGCTACATATTAGAGTGCGCCAAGTTCCCCACCTGTAGGTACTTTGAGGGATTTCATGAATGCCACCGATGCTGCTAACGTTACTATCTACTGGGGGGCTACTCTCTAAGCCCGAAGTCCGTAGTTTCGGGCTTAGTTGCGGGCGTATTTTACTCTGTGTCACCTGACCACTAAGAATTAATGACAACACGATTACAATAAAATCGTGTTGTCATTCACTCTTTGTTCGGGTTCGGGATTAATCGTAAGTCTGTAGGTGATACGGAATAGAATACGCCCGCAACTAAGCCCGAAACTACGGACTTTGGACTTAGAGAATAGCCCTCCTGGGCCCAAACAATCTAAACAGTTAACCATCGAATCGAAAACTTTGCCTACCTAACTTTGATTTTTTAACCCCCGACCAAAAAAGAGGGGTGTTATAAGTTTAACTGCTGTGTGTCTGTCTGTGGCACCGTAACTCTTAAACGAGTGAACCGATTTGGATGCAGTTTTTTCTATTCTGGATAAGTCCCTATTATGTGGTGTGTGGTAAAATGTTTTGCTTCCGTTTACCAGGAAGTTGATGGCTGGCAGCATAGAGTCGTACTACACGTACTCCGGCTCGCTGACGTCTCCCGAGTGCAACGAAGCTGTCACCTGGATCATACTCACTGCACCGATACATTTGACAGATGCGCAGGTAACCATGCTCAAGCATTGTTCATTTCACTTTAAAGAATCAAAGAAGTCTTGTATCTCACTCACAGTAAGTCGTAAGTCAGACGTAGGTATCCTGTGTAACGACTCATCATAGGGACGCTTATCTACAAACTGAAGGCGAAAATCGCCTCTAATAATAATAATAATTTATTCAAATAAAACGTTTACAAAAAGTGTACAAGTAGTCAACAGTAATGAGTTATCCATACAATTATAGTGCCTAAAAATAAACTAAAACTAAGATATTATTATAGGTGCAAGTAATGGTTGTTCGGAATTGCAATGTTAGGTAGCGACCAGCCCGATCTAGGTTAATTTAAACCTGTTTCAGGCCATCACTTTACAATCCAACTACTTTGGTCTAGTAAAATTTAAAATTAAACTTTAAAAAAAAAATTAAAAACTCTTTTAAGAACTACGAGACAAAGCTTTATAGTACCTTAATATCTACAACTAAGCCTATGTAATTATACAAAAGTAAATAATTACGAGGGGATCAAATATCATCATGCCAAGATTTCTAGAAGTTGTTCTGTGTCAGTGTAATGTAGTGTCTCTAAATATTCAGATACTCTCTGTGCCTACATAGAGGCGTTAGTGAAATATCTCTTAAATCGGTTCAATATTGGAGGAGAAAACAGTAGAGAGCCTCTCCGCCTTACATACAAAGTCTCTCCGCCAGCATTTCCTCTTAACAGCGGTGTCCTTCCCCCAGTACCGTCAGTTCGGCAAGGTGGGCGTGGGCCGCCACAACTTCAGGAGCCTACAGAAGCTGAACCGCCACAAGGTGTTCACTCCCGCGGAGACCAAGGTGCACATTCCCCAGTTTGCCATCTTCTTCAGCGATGTCATCAAGGCCTTCGCAGAATTCTTCCGGAATTTCGGATCGTAAGTCTGTTTTGGATTTAGACGCAACCTTATTTATATAGCTAAGTAGTCGCTAGTCGCTCCAAAACTGGAATCGCCGATGTGGCCAACAAGGATGCAAGGCTGAAGTGGAATTGGGCGGGGCATAGATGTAGAATGCATCTGTACGTCTACCATGACTTTTATCAATCTATACTCGCTAGCGACTGTAGTTAAAAAAACTGGCCAAGAACGAGTCGGACTCGCGTTCCGAACGAATTTAATTTTTTTAACATGTTATTAACACTACAGACTTCTAATAGGTTTTCCTGTAATCTTTAGGTGAAGATCTATTATCTCCTTTTTTTTTTCAAAATTTTAGGCTCAGTAGTTTCGGAGATAAGGGGGGGGAATGGTAATTTTTCGTCTAATTTCTTGAATAACTTCTAAACCATTTATTTTAAAATTATGAAAGTAAGCCCTTTCATTTGATATGTCACACGATATTGTTCAAAAAATCTTTTTTTTTAATTTGTTATTTTGACCCCCAACAGTGACACCCATACAAAAAATTTTATGATTTTAATCGGTTGAGTGGATCCGGAGAAAACTAGCTGTGACAGACGGACAGACAGACACCCGAGTGATCCTATAAGGGTTCCGTTTTTTTTTTCGGAACCCTAAAAATGTATGAAAACTTATTTGTTTAGTTGTTAACTAAAGTTGTACTTGCTTGCTTAAGGCTTGTATACATGCCAATGACCTTGTGCATATAAACGGAGCTAACTACTCCTCTACGCGCCACTCCGCTACCCGCATTTTTAATTTATTATAAATAAAATAACACATATTTTGAAAAAGTAACAAAACAAAATTATTTTCCTTTGTATTGCAAAGCAGTAAATACTTTTTTTAGACTTTTGTTAAAAAATGAAGGATTAGTATGGTTTCATCTCAACGATTTGGAGGTGATTTGGTATTTTTTTTTCTTATTATGTGATACCGATACATACTTTCTGACTAAACCAAATTACGCATCATATCATGTAGATTACTACCTATTTTTTCAGATGAAATTTCTCAGTAAATGCCGACGAAAAGTTGCTTCATCTGCACGCTGTTTTTAAGCATTTCTCAAGAGAGCAGCCTTAAGTACCCTAGTTAACAACTAAACAAATAAATTAGAAAATTGTTTTTTTTTTTGTTTTTATAATTTTTTTTAACTACAGTCGCTAGCGATTATACTCGTGGTAGAAGTACAGGGCAGAAAGTCTCGACATAGTTAACGATCGCCTACCGACCGAATTTGGTCTTTAAGTCCTAAGGCCACAAGATACACGGTAAATTTGGTCTTTAAGTCCTAAGGCCACAAGATACACGGTAAATTTGGTCTTTAAGTCCTAAGGCCACAAGATACACGGTAAATTTGGTCTTTAAGTCCTAAGGCCACAAGATACACGGTAAATTTGGTCTTTAAGTCCTAAGGCCACAAGATACACGGTAAATTGGTCTTTAAGTCCTAAGGCCACAAGATACAAAGTAAATTTCGAACTCGATTCACAGATCATACCATTGATTTTGACCGTGGAATGCGTTCGAGATTGAGTGTGTATGGGCGACTTTACCGAATTCGGTCGCTAGGCAATCGGTAAGTATATCGAGTCTTCCCGCCCAGGACATACAGGCCAGAGTCGGTACGCAGTGGGAGCCAGAGGACGGCCGTCGTCGCCGAGGAAGGCTGGGACACGCTGGTGTGAATACATTCATGACAGATTGGTCGGAGAGGGCAACACACCGGGAAGAGTGGGAGGCTTTGGGGGGTGGACCGTTGCCCAGCAGTTGGACAACGTAGGTTGATACATCACTGCTAAACGTAAGCCTCCCCCAAAGAGCGCCAACCATCCCGGTCTTGAGCAGTTCGCATCCATCCGCTGCCAGCCACCTTCTTCAAATCATCGATCCATCGCACCGCAGGGCGTCCCACACTACGTTTGCCCATACGCGGTCTCCACTCTAACACATGTCTGCTCCATCGACAGTCTGTCCGTCTGCAGACATGGCCGGCCCACTTCCACTTCAGCATGCAGGGCCCCAAGTCTGCTATTACAATAGTGTCAGAATGGTCTCATAATGATTTCATAATGGTCGATTTTGACAAGTTTGGTAATTTACTAATATAAAAGCGTCATTATTACTTTCCAATGGTCAACCACTGACACTCCATTGAAAGAAATGGCATAGAATGGTAATCTCGTACATAATGGCAAATTAATAAATAATATTTAAAAACATATATAAAAGAAATCTGGCACGTGTCCAGTACAATAACGCGTTCAGGATTCTTTTGGGGCGGCCGCGTTTTTGTAGTGCATCAGCAATGTTCGCTGAGGCCAGAACCGATGATTTCTACAGCATTATTAGAAAAAGAATTGCGTCGCTTCTGCGCCGCGGCCGCGACAGCTCGAACGGGATCCTGAGTGTGTTATCCGAGCGGTGGGATTCGCCTTTCTTGCGGAGGTGGCTGCAACTGCATGCCAGCGCCTGCGCTTATTATATACTTTAATGTGTTTTATAATGATATTTTATTTTGATTTAATGCTTAATTTGAATTTAATTTAATTTTTATTTTAATTTATTTTTTTATTTTAAGTTTACTTTTGATTTTGATTTAATTTCGTTCTGATTTTATTTTAATGATGAATTTAATTTTTGTAATTTTATTTAGTTAATTTAATTTGATTTCAGTGTTATTTTAATTTCAATTTTATTTTTGTGTATTTTTTTTTAAGTTGACGTGTGAGAATTTTAAATATGGATAATTGATATCTGAATTAAATAAATTATTATTATTATTATAACTTGTCAAAATGGACCATTATGAAATCATTATGAGACCATTCTGACACTATTGTAATAGCAGACTTGGAGCCCTGATTCTACGTGCAATGTCGGTGACTAGTTCTTTGGCGAATGACTTCGTAGGTTGGTTAAAACAAACCAAATGATTAGGTTAAACGTTGATCAAGTGTGTGGTTGAGATACGTGTGAATTCTTCCTATGTTTAATGATAAAAGTGCAGCTCTGATATATTGTAACTTATAATAAAAAACCTTGTTACAGATTCATGACCAATATCGGCAATCAGAGTGCATCTAAGCGGAAAAACACGCACTGAGGTTATTTAGTTTTCGACTTTATTTCGTAGGCCACAATGTTGGTTTTTGTTTGGCAGTGATAACCTCACTAAAAGTAATTTTGCATTTATTTGAATTCAGAATTCGAGATGTTTATCAAATTTTGGAACAATAATCTCTGTGTTATACAAGACAAAGTTCAAATTCCTTTGCAACCCATACTTTAGGTTCTTTTAATGCAAATGGTAATGTCATTCAAAAATCAATTTTAAATACACGATGCTAAATTCGAAACTTGAGTTGATGGTGATAGATTGAAACCATCTCGAACAATGATTTCGCTAAGTTGTTGTTCTACAATCACTGAGGAACCATATTGGTGATCATGACATTCGAAGAGTTATTAAGTCATTATTTATTATTTTGGCACAGCCTTACGGCACACACTGTTTATTTTGATTTCATGGTATGGTAGGCGCCAAATAAACTTGCAATAACGGTCATTGAATCACCTCTTAATTTCAAAAAACAGAAATTTATTCTGATTCGTCATTTTTATCGAGATCCTTTACAGTTTATAGAACCTAATGAAACACGATTCACAATTTATTTTTCGAGTACCGACGAAGAGATATTAGGGAAAGGTCAATGTACCTTACTGCAAGTTTTTCTGGCACCTAGGTACTCTAACTTATTATTTTATTTGTGTGTACCTGACGGACTGTCGTTAATTTTTTTACTTTTTTCTAATATAACAATTTTGTGTTATAAAATAGAATAGTAATTATTATTATAGGTTTAACAGACCGACTTCATTAGCAGAAACGTTTTTATACATAGATATAGTTCCAAGTTTCAACATGTCAAACGTCGCTGAAAAAATGTGTTGCGGAACAATGTTGCATGTTATTGTTACCGTAATCATGGAAAATATTTAAATCGTTAAGCTGCGTACGCACGAACGAACAAAAACATGGTGAACAAAAACATCAAACACTGTTCGTCAAAAAGGTTCGTGGCGATCCAATTTGGTGATCGACGTTCGTGTTCACCATGCTTTGTTCGCTCGTGCGTACGCGGCTTTAGATTCGCATCACCGCCGTGTCAAAGGTTGGTATCTGCTTAGATTTGAAATCTCTACTATACAATGTGTGTATTCCGAAATATAAAACAGTATACTGTCCAGTGCTTATGACGTCATGAATCCGATGCCATATTGTACTGGTGTACCACCATAGTGTACTGGTGAGACAAATGTCAAATGTGACGTATTAGTAGTATATTAAACGTCAAACGGGCGTGTGTGCATCAGACTTTGAGGATTTTTTTTTAATTTGTGACGTCAACGCATTAGCCAGTATATTTCGGAACGCCTCAACAGTATGGCGACGATCCATGACGTCATGAGCACTGGCCAGTATATTGGTTCATATTTCGAAATACACACAATGTCGCAGAGACATGATTCCGGAACTCACTCTTCTCAATAACACACTTTTTGACGTGACAACGTCTTATAAATTGGTTTGCCGGGTGACACTTCAAGAAACTGCGTTACGCTCCGCTCACGTTATGCGCTCACAATGAGAGCGAGTGAGAGGCACGCGTCCCTTCCACTTGGGCATGGTTAGCCCGCCTAAGAGCGAGAGAGACAGACATAAAAAGTGAATCAAAGTCGTTGTCACGTAAAACTTTCGCCCGTATACCGACTTTACAGGCAACCAATTTTTATTACTGAATTAAGAATTTGAAGTTGATTTGTCAAACTCTACTTCATAACTCCAAATTCTTAATTCAGAAGCCAGTCCTTACTAGGGTAGGGCAAATCTAATGACTTCAATCTTTGACTGATGGAAAACAAAAGAAAAACTCCTCGGAACATTATTTACCTCGACATATGTTGACGTTGTGAGGTAAATAATGCTGCCCGGGGAGCGAGTGAGAGAGTGACCGTAAGGATGGCTGGACCAAACGAGATATATACATGAGACTATGTGCACTATTTAATACCTATTTGCTACCTATTATGAGATATTTGCTACCCTTGCGTTGAGAAAAATATCAAAGAAATAAAGTGGTCAGCCATTCTGACGTCAGGTTGGCTGACCACTTTCAAGTTCTCATAGTTTTAGCGTTGTATTAACCGCGTTGTTAATGTCAATATTTAGTACCTTTTTGCTACCTCAACATATATTTTTCACACAATTTTAAGAAGCTCCTATAAAAAGTTATTAATAATTGCCGTTAAAACGTCTGTCCATCAATTATTTACGTGTTTTATTCTCAGAATAATTGCTAACAATGTTTTTGCAGGCGTTAGTGGCTTATGAACAACTTGTTTCTGGATGTCCATAGTGAAGTTTATCCATTTATAAAATTTTATAATTATTTACATACCGCATTCATTCTCAGTTATACAAGTATGTATGACATTAAAACCCTTGCTCATAAATTATTTACTCCACGTCTTATTTTCTTAAGATAGGCACTTTCTAAATTAACATTAATTCATAACTTTTTATAGGAGCTTCTTAAAATTGTGTAAAAAATATATGTTAAGGTAGCAAAAAGGTGCTAAATATTGGCATTAACAACGCGGTTAATACAACGGTAAAACTATGAGAACTTGGAAGTGGTCAGCCAACCTGACGTCAGAATGGCTGACCACTTTATTTCTTTGATATTTTTCTAAACGCAAAGGTAGCAAATATCTCATAATAGGTAGTAAATAGTAGCAAATAGGTATTAAATATTGCACATAGTCTCATGTACATATCTCGTTTGGTCCAGTCATCCTGACGGTCTCGTGAGAGAGAGTAGTTTATAGTTTTAATTTATTTTAATAAGTATTAATTAATTTATAGTTATTGTTTTATTTATAAATGTATTTTATTTTATGCCATTGTTGCCCAACATAACTCGCGATGTATACTACGCTTAACAAAGAAGTCGATCTGTCCACACCGTTATAGGATAAAGAAATGTGATTTAAAGATAAAATAAATATAAGCTTTACGCATTGTTAAATCTGTTTTATTTAAATAATATTAACAGCCGTATCTACAATCTCACGAACTCAATCATTCATTGTCAAGTTGTTCAAACTGAGTTCTGTATACAAATATTCTAAGTTGAGAAATAAAATACATTTGTGATCCCCAAAAGTCCAAAATCACACCCACCTTCTAAGTTCTTTCGTAAAAAAATTCCTCCGTCAACGAAATAACAACAAAAATCAACAAATAACAAGCTATAACTGACGATTTAATTTAAACCCCTTCTACACGGATGTAATCTAGCGGTCCATCCAATCCTATCCAAGGTGACCTTGCTAGATTAAATCCGTGTAGACGGCAGATGTAATTCAAATTCATACAAAATTCGCGGATGGAAATCAAGCTTCTACCAAGGTCATCTTGGATAGAACGCTAGATTACATCCGTGTAGAAGAAGGGAGGCTGAGTCGAGGTGTTAAGTCGGGTAGAACAAAATTACCAGAATATTTGTGCTATTGGCGTGAATACTAAATACAAGACCCTTGAAAATTGTGTAGAACAGTTTCTGCTTGCGGCTTTACCCGCGGGGTTGTCGCAAATCATCCCAACGGAACATACTCCTGGGACGAAAATAGTAGATTATGCACCTAGGGGATAAAGCGTGTCTTATGTCACGGGTGTCATATTAAATCCCGAACCTAATGATGGATTCGAAAGTTAACTTCCGAGCGTAACGAGGGAGTTTTCGAGTTTTCGAGCGAAGCGATGATTTAATACAAGAATCCTGAATGCAGCGAGGGATTTAAGCTAGCCCGCGGCAAAGACATCTTTATCCCTGAGGAGCACACTCAACTATTCAAACCTACTGTGAGAAAATTGTTCACAAGTCATGAAGAAATGTGACTGCGAGCGGTTCCCGTCGGTCTGCTAATTGAGTTCCAAATTCAACTCACATTATTGATCTCCAAGCATAATATTGTACTGAATCTCATTATAACCCCGGGCAATAATGACTTTCTTTAGATTGAGGCTGCATGATATATAATCATGACGTTTTCGTGCAGGTGGTGTGAATAGTTTCATATGTCCAAAGTTTTCCCACCGTGCAATAAATCGCAGAATTCTAATTGTCACGTTATCATTAAAATATTTGTACACAAAAAGCATAAAACTCCTCTCCAAACATTGGTTGCCCAATTATTACGTCCAACACCCTGTTACATAGTTTTATCAAAATAAGTACAGGAGCTATGGCCATCACATTGGTGTTGGTGACCAATATTGGACGTAGTTTCCATTTATTGCCAGGCATCAATTTAACTAATAATTTAAATTAATACGGTATGTATGGTTCTAACGCGTATGTATGGTAACTAGACATTTTAATTTATTTGAAAATAACCTCTATGAGCGTGGTTGTTTAAAATATCAAATAGAAAATGTTTATTGAATATCCGTTCTTAAGATTCTATAAGAATTGTTGCTAGCTATATCGTTCAATGACAGTGACGAACGACGAGTTTTAAGAAAAGTAATTAATGTTGTAATAATCGTCTAAAATGATAATAATTACATAAAAACAGAATAAAAAAAGATTTCCTAAATATTATGCATCAATGAGCACCGGGCGTTAGAAAATGAATCACATGCGGGCTACGTGTATGGCAGGCATCAAATTATCGTAGGATCTAGCTCTTTTCACAAATCAGTATAAAACCAGTTTTGTAAGTTTTTAAACATTAAACCATCATTAAATCTGATATAGTCGTTCTGATAAAAAAAAACAGACATATTCACAGTATCTACGTATTTCCCACCTTTCTAGAATCTTTCGATGCGAAAAAGAGAGAGCGCTATTCATCCTGCATAACACCATCTCTCTTTGGCAAAGAAGTGGAATAAAAATATTGCTTCAGCATAAACGCCAACGAGGCAGCGGTCATGAAACGCGGAAGCGAGACGACACTACACTGCAGCATTCGTCGTCTCACTCGCACATTTACCTTCCGTGGCAGTAGTCTCGGCCTTCAGTAGGTGTGGCCAGTTAACGAACAACATACATACACACATTAAACAATACTATAGTACATATCTACACATGGCGACTACGCCTGAGTGCTGACGATCTCCTTCAATCTCTTCTCGATGTACTGCACTCTGGAGACCAGCTTGTCTTTGGGGTTGAACTCTGTGTATGGAATCTGAAGTACTTTGAAGCCCTGGAATGTAGAGAAAATATTTATTTACTAGCTGACCCGCGCAACTTCGTCTGCGTCACAATTTTCATTACTGCTCCGCTCCTATTGGTCTTAGCGTGATGATATATAGCCTATAGCCTTCCTCGATAAATGGGCTATCTAACACTGAAATAATTTTTCAAATCGGACCAGTAGTACCTGAGATTAGCGCGTTCAAGCAAACAAACAAACAAACTCTTTAGCTTTATATATTAGTATAGATAGGTGTAACTTGACGCACACAAATATACAGTGACCAGTCAACCCTCTATGAATTTTAACTAGTGTTGGTTAAAGGTATTCCACACACCACTTCCAACTCTTCACACACACACCCACTCACACCACACCACACACTCTCATATGCTTAGACGGTGCTAACATGTCATTCTGTTTGTTTCTGATGATGATATGATTTTGTGAATAAATAAACCCTTGGATGACGCAGAGACAAATACTGGCAGGTTCAAAACATGGATAAAACGGGTGAAGGAACAGGGGATAACTCTCTAAACCCGAAGCCCGTAATTTTGGCCTTAGTTACGGGCATTTTCTTCCACGTATCACTTCTCGTCACACTTTCAAATCGTGTTGTCATTCATTCTTAGTTCGGGTTCGGGACTTAGCGATGAAGTTATAATACTTCAAAAATTACAATTAGACAGAGAAGTCTGATATGAACTTTGACGTCAAAGTCCATGACACCTATACAGCAGCCATAGAAAACATGGGCAGTAGAATACCATCATTATGATGGACTGATTGGTGAACATCCCACCCACACGCACAAAACGTTTAAGGAACACATTCATATTGCGTACAGCT
Source organism: Lacanobia wlatinum (assembly GCA_947578705.1). Taxonomy (NCBI): domain Eukaryota; kingdom Metazoa; phylum Arthropoda; class Insecta; order Lepidoptera; family Noctuidae; genus Lacanobia; species Lacanobia wlatinum. The sequence continues at coordinate 5,004,338 of OX388035.1, forward strand.
AAGGAGTGGAATTCCCTGCCGGAGTCTGTGTTTCCTGATAGCTACAACCTGAGAGTCTTTAAGTCAAGAGTGAATAGGTTACTTCTAGGCAAGCGTGCTCCGTCTTCGACCACATCATCGCTTACCATCAGGTGAGATAGTGGTCAAACGCGTGCCTATCAATAGTAAAAGATAAACTGACCTTAAGTGTGAGTAGCCTGGTCTCGAGCTGGTTGACGCCGAGCGGCACGGCCGACTTGCGCGTCATGTCGTGGTAGTCTAGGCCTAGCACCGCTATCCGGTACACGCTGGAATAATATAATATGGTTGTTACAGTTCCGTAGCTTAGTGATTCCATTTTGGAGGGTATGTGGAACAGAGAGTAAAGTCCCGCAAACCCCCTTTGAAAAGGGAGGATCCTCCGACCAGATGGTTGTTGTGTCTGGCGGGCTACTGCCCGATAGTTGATATTCGGGCTGATGTATACGTTCAAATCGCATGGTAAACTCTGTTTGCGCGATGCAGGATTTCAACGTAGTAGTTCGCTGCTTGTTGGATAGATGGCCTCGCGGTTCTTATTGTAGGGATGTTGTTCCGTTGGTATTTCTTGTGGCGGCATTGATACACCATTGTACTTGGTCACCTAGCCTTTTAGTTTCCAAACACGTAAACAAAAACAAATTAATATGTGTATTTGGAAAAACATTTTTAAAAATGGGTACTGACTAGTGTTACGAAAATTCGTGTATTCAGTACGTAGACACGAACAAAAACACGCGAGCAACGAGCCGCTCGATGCTCGTTTCGAGTGCTCCGCCCGCTGTTGGTTTTCTGGTGAATCCTTTGAGTGTTTCGCGGTTCAGTCGATCCCCCGCGACAAATCGTCACGAGCGAACGTGCCACACACATCGTTTTTTGGCTACATTGTGTTTATTTCTTATAAGCTCTGAATTTGAATCAAAATTGAATTTGTTACAGTGGTGGCCAACTGATAAGGCGCGTCGTGAATCTTCGTTGGCACAGAAAAGAAAGTATAGCCCCGAAGATTAACGAAAGAATGCTTAAAACTTACAATCAACTTTAGATTAGTAATATAAGATTCACAATACACTGCAGCTGTCAGTTCCGTCTCAGTCGCGTCACGTGCATGGCACGCGCGCTAACATGGCGGCAGCTGCCGACCAATAGCGGTACAGGAACAAGAAGCGCTGTGCGTGGAGCGTGCCGATTGGTCAATAGTATTTCCCGCGCTTTAAAAATTCATTTTCTGCGCAGGTACATCGGTAAGCCATATCAGTTGGGTACTACTGTACACTGATTTTAGGAGACGGCGTGACATAACATGCTCGCTACGTATGTTACATTACGGCCCGTAACACCGGTCAGTACCCACCTTAGTGTGCAGTTTCATTATTTTTTATAACTTTTTCAGTAGTAATATTAATTCTGAAATCAACTTTATTCACTCTCATATAACGTTGATATTTGTTTGAGGCGTAATCACAATTGAACCAAACACTGCTTAGGTGTATGAAACTGTATAATTGTTAAGTGTGTAAAGCCAAAAGTCGGACTCACACACGAAGGGTTCCGTACCAAACACCTTAATTTTTATTATTTGTTGTAATAGCGGCAATAGAAATACACAATCTGTGAAAATTTCTAATGTATAACAGTTTGTTCACGCCATCTACACGACAATCGGACACAAGCACAACAGCATACGGGGACGGACGACATAGGCGCCATCTACGGTTGAAGACGGGAAGACTCATCGATTTCGAATCCGGTTCGTTCATTCGGTCGCTCTTGTTCAATCTCTCATTCAATTCAGTCTCTTGTACACTCGCGCGTTTGTATAAAACAAATGTTAAGAATATTGTTTCTTTTCCCCTTTTCTTCAAACACCGCCTACCACCCTGAAACCATTGTAATGTAAACTGAGTCAGAATACATCTGTTAAAACTCCTCAAGCCGCTTCATTTGGACGAACAAACCTGATCCCACACACGGTTCTTGAGATACAGCCCGCTGACAGACAGACGGACGGACGGACGGACAGCAGAGGCTTAGTAATAGGGTTCCGTTGGATATCCTACGGGTACGGAACCCTGAAAATTACCTTTTATTGTTTTCAGCTTTCTCTAAAGGTACAGGATGGCATTTGGCGTCTACTGCAAATTCTGCGTCTGTAAATGAAATACATCCAGTTATAATCACATTTTAACTTATTGGATTTTGGATTACACAACACGCGACGTCACATGGAGGTAACGATGAAAACCAGAATAGAATATGGTCAATTCAAAGGTATTTTACTTTTGACCTTATGACTTAAACAATAAAGGTCAAAATGACGTAAAATGATAGCTGTGTAACTGTGAACTGACTGTACTTATTACACTATTTTCTGCTTAAAGCAATTGTTTTTAAAACGAAACACTGCTATTACACATTCTCCAATCAGATTTCATAGCCTATTTCCGGAAATGGACCTCTTTGGCTGAATGATGACGATGCGCCATAGCATTTAGCATCTCACTTACCATACAAGAATCCCATCCACGAATTGCAAGAACGCCTCAGCAGACACTAGGCTCTTGAAGGTGTCCATGATGCCCTGGACGTACAACGACTACTCCTTGGTGTAGACCAGGGGCATTGTGACTGCTATATTTTAGTAGGAACTGCTTTACAATACTTACCATACAAAAACTTGCAGGAAGACCTTCGACAGCCTTGCCAGGTAGACATAAGCCAGAAAATCCGACCCCAATCTTCCCAAGGTCAAGCATGTTACCTAGTTTCTTGGATGTGGAGGTAAGATAGGCAGTCCCTGCATGTAAAATACTGATATTCAGCTGGATCTGGTCATACTGGAAGTAGACCCATTGTTGGCAACAGGCAACGCGGATTCATTGACTTACTATATAAGAAGCCCATGCCCAAATTGCACTTCCTCTTCTAGAACGCTTCAGCAGACACTAGGCTCTTGAACGTGTCCATGATGCCCTGGACGTAGAACGACTTCTCCTTGGTGTAGAGCACGGGCATTTCTACTGCTATATCTTAGTAGGAACTGCTTTACAATACTTACCATACAAAAACTTGCAGGAAGACCTTCGACAGCCTTGCCAGGTAGACCTAAGCCAGAAAATCCGACACTAATCTTCCCAAGGTCAAGCAAGTTTCCCTTTTCTGGAATGTGGAGGTAAGATAGGCAGTCCCTGCATGTAAAATACTGGTATTCAGCTGGATCTGGTCATACTGGAAGTAGACACTTTGTCGGCAACAGGCAAGGCAGATTTATTGACTTACCATATAAGAAGCCCATGCCGGAATTGCACTCCCTCTTCAAGAACGCCTCAGCAGACACTAGGCTCTTGAAGGTGTCCATGATGCTCTGGACGTAGAACGACTTCTCCTTAGTGTAGACCACGGGCACCCCCACTGATATGTCCTCGGGGAGGCGCGCGGAGCCGGGGCTTGTGAGGTTCAGGTACGCGTCTATCATCATCAGCTTTCGTCGGCAGGGGATTGGGATTTCTGGGGAAGATATTATTATGAGTGATAAGATTAAAGAGTTTGATTTGCTACAAATATGGTGTCGTATTTCTATATACATAAAGGAGGAACTCACTGACTGACACATTAACGCAAAGCCGAAGCTACAGGAACAAGGACAATGAAATTTTGTAAATGGCTTCAGTAGTGGGCGAAGTGCTAGTCTTTCAATATAGATAGACACTATGTATTATGTTGTGTGGGCATTGATATATAAAAAAACCCAAGATGCACAGTCTCGAACAAATGCAACACTCGAAACTGTCGTCAAAAACTGACATGTATCAAGTGTCATGTGTGAGTTGTGTGTAGTTATACTATAAACATTTTTTTTTGCAAATTCAACCTTACACGGATCGCTTAAAGTTGTTTTTACAAACCAGTTCAGTATGGCGAGTGATACGCAATTTTTTTGCAAATTCAACCTTACACGGATCGCTTAAAGTTGTTTTTACAAAGCAGTGCAGTATTGCGAGCGATGCGAGACTGTTTGAAACTTGCGCACAATTATACATATTGCGCTCGGTTTTTGCGGACGTTTTTGAGATGCTGAGTGTGCATCTTGGGTTTTTTATATATCAATGTGTGTGGGACACAATTTTCCACTGTCAAACTCCAATTGGGTCTGTTGTCTATCAGGATCGTGACATAGACAGCTTAGCTTAACTCAGAATTTGTACCAGATACCCTAGATTTGAATTCCAAAAAGATTTACGGCTGGTGAGGCTTGTGCTAAGGCGATAAATTATAGTTGTACCAGGTTTAAGTACTGGCTATGCCAGAGTTTAACAGTAAAATTGAGCACATAGCTCCACTTCCATATTATTCATGGATTAGACCAATCAAAATCAACTTATAGGTATACCAGTGTTATCAAGAACCAAATTGAAGTTTCTAAATATATCCTTACCACCAGCAGACAGCAACTTGTCAATAAACTCAGGCTGTAGCGTGGACTCCAGGTGCTGCTTCGTAGCTTTGTTCAGGGTCAGCAGGGAGAACACCAGGTCCAGCCATGACGACGACTTGGTCATCTCCTCCTCTTTGAGGGATAGGGCGGTCTGTGGGTGGGACAATGTATTTGGTTACTAAGACAACTGTGAACAGAAGCCAGGCTTAGAATTAACTATCGCCAGTTTTGGGATGAATTACAAATATCCTTTCTTAAGGTCAGTTTCACATATGTCTAGGAGTACAGTTTTATGCTGTTATCTGTCTGTGATTTTATTTTTTTATGTAGTATGTACCAATCCTCTACCAGGCTTAGGCCTCCTTCAATCTACAAAGGTGATGTGTTATGCGGAATTTGAACACTCGGCTTTTGGGGATGCAAGTCGTTGAAAGTGGCGCCCCCAATTCTTTATCCTTAATGCTGTACATTAATGAACTTGTAATTAAATTATTTAGTTGGTGGTAAGCAGGTAGAAATTTTAGGCCAAGCTTTTATTCGAGCAAGTTTTTGTATACAGGGTGTAAAGGACATCGTAACGCAAACTTCGCGAAAAGGCTACACCTAATGCCACTAACCAAATTATGGAAGTCATTAATCTCGCTAATGATCGGTTACAAAAATTGTCATTTTCGAGCACGCAATGTATTGTGAACAACGCGATCTAAACGCGCGAGAGCGTTGTACGGAATACGTACCTACACTACTTGCACACACACATACACAAGGCTGCGACGCCGCGCGCGCTGCGGTCTTTAAATGTACTCGTAGGTGCTTACCTACGAATATCGCCGACAACAAATCACACAAAATCATTTTATCACTCAGAAATACTTACGGTACCTACTGATGGTATGAAAATGTTTATGCAGAATTTAAGAGAAGAAAAGGATCCATAAGCTTAGTCTCTTAAAATCACGATTCCGATTAGGATTGATAAGATAACAAAAAAGAAACTTGTAAGTACCTACCATTGAGATCCCGTAACGTGTAGGTATAAACTAATGAACTATCTAACTCACTTTGAATGTAAGTACCTACGAATATCGCCTTTCGCCAACAACAATAATGCCTATCACATAAAATTAATCATTTGTATCACTCAGAAAAACTTACCCACTGATGGTAAGAACTTGTTTTTGAAGAAGTTAAGAGGAGCCATAAGCTTAGTTTCTTAAAATAACGATTCGAATAAGGATTGATTTAAAAAAATAAGCTGGAAGTACATTGAGATCCGGTAACGTAGATAACTAATGAACTACCTAACTCACTTTGAATGTACCTAAGTTCCTACGAATATCGGCCCTTCGCAAACAACAACTGACGTGTTTATGCAGAAGTTAAGGAGCCATAAGCTTAAGCATGTTCCACACGGATGTACCTAATCCAATGTCCAATCCAAGGTGACCTTGGTGGGAGCTTGGTTTCCATCCGCGAATTTTGTATGAATTTGGATTGTATCTGCCGTCTTCACGGACGGCAACAAGCAAGGTCACCTTGGATGGGTCGCTGGATCCTTGTAGAACATTGTGTGGAACATTACTTTAGTCTCTTTAGTAACTTTAGTCTCTTCAAATCACGAACACGATTCCGATAAGGATTGATAACAAAGCCGGCCATGTTAGAGTCGGATTCTAAAACAAAGGGATCTGTACCATAACCCAAAAAAACACGTTTCTTGTATGCGAGCCTTAAATTACCTAGTCCTACGGATGGATGGACAGAGGAGGCTCAGTAAAGGGGATTCGTTGGTTAATTGTAAGTACATTGAGATCCGATAATGTAAGTATCTGCCTACTACTAAATTACCTTAAGCTCGCTCACCCCAATCTGGTTACAGATTGGGTTCGAAGTGGCCGCTGCCAAATTTGGGTCCTGAGCACACTCTTCACGCAGCGTCGTAAACACTCGGACACAAACACCTTGTCCTTGACGTAACCCCAAAGAAAAAAATCTAATGATGTCAAGTCTGGTGAACGAACTGGCCATGGCTCCAGACCGAATCTACCGATTCCACAAGTCCAGATGACATTTTTAAATCAAACACACAAACACAGAGAAAATTAATAATAAGTTTTGGTATCAAACCAAAACTTATCTTTCCTAACGTTCCGAAAACAAAATCTCGCAAAAAAAAACACTCGCTCGCGGTCAACATCAACAAGATACTAACAAAAATCTATCACGAAATGTTCTTTTCGAACTCTCCTTTGATTTCGCCGACATACGTGCATCAGTACAGTGGCGGATCTATCATTGGTTTTTATTTATTTATTGAATGTTTTTTTTTTTTGAAAAACTCAACTATTTAGTTACTTGGTCGCCTTAAAAAATGATAAGATCTAAGAGAACCCAAGCTGCAAGAAACCGAACGAAGCGAACAAGTTTCGCCACTGAATGGAAGTATGATTTTATTTAATTAAAACAAACAAATTAGCGTCATCACTTGTCATTATTAAGTCTCAACACCATGTACATAATTTAGTGCTGCCGTATTTTACATTCTGTCTTTTAATGTATCAAAGCGTAAATTGGGTATAGCAAGAGCCAATTGAGATAAGCGTAACATTACTTATTTTAACTTTAGCCTTATTATGGTTTGTGTTTGTGTTTGTGATGATGATGATGATGGTTTGTGTAACGCGTGCCTATTAATAGTAAAAAAAAAAAATATTTTCTCGGTCGGCTATCTAAGGCCGCCCCTTGCGCTCTCTTCTATCAAAGCAACAGAATACCTAGATCGGCTCTTGTGTCGGCATCGGCGGCATGTGCAAAAGACGTGAGCTGCTATACGAAAATACGACATAGCGACACAAAACGAAGTAACCGATTTGCGTCTTTAAGCAATTACTTTAATGTTGGAAATCGCTTACTTCGTTTTGTTGTGATACGTATTATTTTCTAATGACGGCAGTCTTTAGACGGTATGTTTGAGCGGCGCTTTTGATGAGCTATACACACATGCACACACGTTAGTGTGCAGGCAGGTACTAGGCATGCGTTGACCTTTCGTTTGAACTTTGCACAGCTGAGCGTATACCTATTTGTAGTTTTATTTACATTGCTTTTTTTGGTGAAAATAGAGAATTAATGATTTTTTTATTAAAAATCTTATTGGGTTAGGTCAGAATAACGATTATGAGCAGTCTAAAGTAAAAAAAACTCCTCAAAAAAATGAAAAAATGAGGAAAAAGCCGACGAAAAATTCCAACTTGGGGGTGTCCAGAATCATGTCCTGGACCCATGGAAATCGTTTGTGCGTCGATGTCTTTTACACCCTGTATAAATACAATCAAATGGTTAAATCAGATTACAATCATATATTTCACTAGTTGACCCGCGCAACTCTGGCTGCTCCGCTCCTGTTGGTCTTAGCGTGATAATATATCCTATAGCCTTCCTCGATAAATAGGCTATCTAACACTGAAAGAATTTTTCAAATCGGACCAGTATTTCCTGAGATTAGCGCGTTCAAGCAAACAAACATACTCTTCAGCTTAATATATTAAGTATATATAGATATTTCATGAAAGCTATCAATACATTAAATTCAATCATTGCTAGTTGTACACTTCTTGCAGTCTGCCAGAAAATCTGCTGCCAGTTTTGTAAAGGGGTATACATATGTTATCCAGATTAGGAGATCAGGCATTCGCTTCATGTGAAATACTGGTATTTAGCTGAATTTGGATAGTCTGGAAGCCTATATAGTTGGGATACTGGTTGGTAGGTAGATTGATTTCACTTACTTGTACTAAAGCTGCGCCAGAACTCGAAGGCGGCAAACAGTCCACGGTAGCCAACGTAACGACAGCGGACGCTATGTCAGTGGCGCGGCACTGTTGTATGTGTTGCTGCAGCCAATCAGCGATCGCAGTGAGGACGGGCTCATGTCGGTACTTCAGGAGGCCTAGCGAGACCGTGATGGAGTTCACTACGGCTGACTTGTCTTCGTTTGATGGTAAGCATTCTATTACGTCGCTGGAAAGGAGGTTTCTATGATTATGTATGTGTTATTTAGGAGGTTTTATATTTGTAGTGTCTTTTTCGGCATAGATGTTCTTCAAAATTTAAAGTATGGCAACACCATCTTAACTTTTACAGATAAATTTTTGAGAAGCGTACTTGCGGTTAGCTTGCTTAGCGTTCTGAGTCAAGCGAGCCGCCTGCAAGTAGCGGAATAGAACCAATGTTCCAAAGTATAAAAAATATTTGTAAGTATAAAAAATCAGTCGCCCTACGAGCTTTTGGCCCTTAGCACTAGGCCATTCGCGGAGCCGTCGAGCATACAAAACAGTTTTGTAGGTTCGTTTTAATTCGCTACTAGGCAGGAGACTCGATAGGCTGTAACCTCTTTTTTTTTTTCGAGCGAAGAAAATGCCTAACGCATACCACATCATCCGGGGAGACGACGTGGTTATGTGGGACTAGCACCCACTAAAAACTTCGCCTGTGCACCTACTTTCGCCTTGATGGGTGGCTCGCGAGAACTGCTACGCATGACATTCGCGACCCATCCAGTGTGGCTCACTTCTGGGCTCCCTCTTCTATGCCCGCCTACTACAATATTATCATGATGGGGCGCAATAATCTTACAGTAAAATAAAACTCTACATTCATAGTATATGAATGGGATTTTTTAATTTGTGACAAATGGACAGTTTTCAATAAAATGACTAGATGCTAAGAGGCCAACTTTTGCATTTTTCTTGAGAGTTAAGTATCTTTAAAACTAGCAACAATAGTGTGCTAGGCTACAGAGCCACACACAAAAGCTTGCCCGGCGACGCGATGTGACCTACGAACTGTACTCAGGTTGATCATGATATGGCATACATGATAGAGCATACTCTAGACCAGGGATGGCTAACCCGTCGATCGCGGATATTAGTCCAGTCGATCGTGGCAGGGCATAAAAATATAATACACTAGTGGACGTCACGCGGTTTCACCCGCGTAGTTCCCGTTCCCGTGGGAATACGGGGATAATATATAGCCTATGTTACTCCCTGATAATGTAGCTATCCAATGCTAAAAGAATTTTTCAAATCGGTCCAGTAGTTTCGGAGCCTATTCAATTCAAACAAACAAACAAACAAACATACAAACAAACAAATCTTTCCTCTTTATAATATTAGTGTAGATGTAGATATAACAGACTGAGCAGCTGTGCAAATAGGTTTGGTAAGGTCGATAAAACAAAAAAGTAATGTTTTGTTTGGAAGTCGTTTGTATTTTTGAAAAAAGTTTATTATTTTTCACTTTTTAGGGGTGATACGTGGACGACGTCATCGTCTACGCAGAAATTGAAATAAGCAAAAATGCTCATAAAATAAAAACTACTGAACGAAACTGAATCAAATTTTTACGGGACCAAATGGCAAGTATTCTGCATCGAACTAAAGAATCACAGAAATCGCATCTGAAACCTGTGTACAGACATAAAAAAACATACCGGCCGAATTGAGAACCTCCTCTTTGAAATTTTAGGAAGTATATAATAGGGAATATGCGTGCGATTTTTTTATTTGCAAAATGAATTACTTATTAGCTCTAGTAAACAATCATGAAATTATTTTTTAAATACTTCATCGCCGATGAAATGAAGTTATAAAGCTTCAAAGATTACAATTGGAAAGAGAAGTCTGATATGAACTTTGACGTCGAAGTCCATGGCGCCTATACAACTGCCATAGAAAACAGCGTTTTCTCGAGAGGGACAGATATAATTGTTAAAATAAGTATAACTCTCGTTTGTATTTCGAGTACTTTTGATTCTATTTTCACTGTTAGTATTATATTTTTGTATATTTTTAGATTAACTGTATAGATAACTAGTGGACGTCACGCGGTTTCACCCGCGTAGTTCCCGTTCCCGTGGGAGTACGAGGATAATATATAGCCTATGTTACTCCCTGATAATGTAGCTATCCAATGCTAAAAGAATTTTTCAAATCGGTCCAGTAGTTTCGGAGCCTATTCAATTCAAACAAACACACAAATCTTTCTTCTTTATAATATTAGTATAGATATAGATAAATATTTTTTTCATGCATATTACCTATTAGTAGATCGTATGGGTTTTCGTCAGTAAAAGTAGATCTTGGGTCTAGTCAAGTTGGTCACCCCTGCTCTAGACTAGACACTAAGCTTGCTAGTGTGCCTGCCAATGCTTTTTCGATCTAATTAATACTCTTTCCTTTTCCACTTACTTGCATATCCTATCTAGTAACACTGGATCAGGGAAGTTGAGTGAGGCCATGGCGTACAGGAGGTCAGCTGACTTCTTGAGGTCAATGACCTCTGCCTGGTTGGTGATGTTGTGTGAGAGCGCGCGGAGCAGCGGCGTGCTGCGCCGACCTTTTTGTTGGAGGGCTTTCATTACCTGAGGGAGAGAAGACAGGGACTTAAATGAATCTTTTAAAACTAAAATTGTACATATCCTATCCTACTTAATATTAGATATAAACGCTTCAAACTAAGGCTGGAATAAGTCATTAATTTTCACACTTTCCATAAAAGCTCTAAAAGTATGGTTTTTATTTAAAAAAAAAAGGCGAAATTAGGTATGTCTGTATTTAGCAGTCACCTGAGCTAAGAGGCTCTAGGTTAGATGACGATTTAGGGATGGTTAGTTGAAAAGGGCATAAGTAATTGATAGTATAAATGCTGGTATAAAAACAAGTACAAAATTACTCACTTTGATCATCTGTGGCAATGTTAAATTCGTAATAAGCCGAGCTGCCTCATCATCTCCTGTGATGCCCAACACAGTGCTTAGATCCTCAGCCATGGTTAATGATCCTATAGCATGGGAGGTGGTAGACCTGGCTAGGATGCGGCATAGCTTCAGAAACCGAGGGTCTTTCTCAAAGTCTGGCAGCTTTACTTTGTTGCTGCTTGTCCATTCTGATAGGATTGAAACTATCTGAAACAGGAAACAGGCCACAGGATTATAAATTAAAAACAAACGATAGAATAAAAATATGAGAATGACTGCTGGTTAGTCTGGCTGTGTACTGGTCAGAAGATATTTGATTGGAGGTCAGTGGCCTTAGTGCGAGTTTTTTAAAGTTCTCGATTCCGTTAGCTTAAACATAAAATGATTAGTATTAAAATTGAATAAGCGCGGCAATTAGTGGGTTACGGTGGGTGGTTAAAAGTAGAGATGGGGAGATGACTATCCTTTTTTTTAAATGTTGGGTTTAATAACTGAAGATTTTAACATTGATTTACATTTTTTTTTCTTTATAATTGATATGCTTGTGTCTCACAAGAGATATTAACTAAAAAACTGACCTTCAAAGCATGTCTCCGTGACACAACAGGATTCTCGGCAACAACAAGCAAACTGTTTAGGTCCGTAGCCTGTGCTATCTGTCCGTCAATCTGAACCAATTTACTGAATTTAGCAGATTTTGGGCTAGGCTTCTTTGTGCCCTCAACCGTTTCTATATTCTGTAGGGAAGCAAATGCTGCTGCTACTAGACCTGAAATTGGATGATTGTGAATGTAGTAAAATTTTATAGAAAGTTGTTTTTATGTGTCTTAAAATGTTGTGAACTGAAGAGCATTTTGAATAGAATAATAATTTGTTTCTGAGTATATGGTAAATTAACCAGAAAAGGGCCATATGGACCGATTGGAGCCCAATGGTATTGTCTTTCAATTGTCTTGCCTGCTTGGTGCCTGACAGGTTACGATCTTAATATTAAACAGATTGACATACACTTGACTATCATATAATTAATTATAAGTTGGTTTTCACTTTAGAATACAGGTAGTGAGTTTTAAATTTAAGAGAAGTTACTCTAAAACAGGAAAGAATTAGTTTATTTACAATTATTATATTACCATTTTCCTTTTCTTCGGCTGTAATTTCTTGAAGCCTCTTATCAGGTATATTTGTGGATAGTTCTAACTTCTCAGTTTTGAATACTGTGGCACTGGGACCTGAGTACTTCCTTACGACTGCCCTTGATCCTAACCTCCAAATCACTAACCCGCTTAATTTCAACATCTATGACCAAAAGAACATTAATTATTGACACTTTCTCATAAAATAAACTTCGCCCAACATCATACTAAAGTTTTGTAATGGAAAACATTGAAATTATTATTTAAAAATGCGTAAAAATGAACTTCTTACATCACGACTTGAAGTTATCAGAAATTATTTTATTTACGTATATAGTCTTTTAGATTTACAATAATATGAACGATAAGTGTACCTTTAAATGTTAGGAAACGGCCTGAAAAGGAATAAAATGTAGTTTTTACAGCATTTACAAAAAGCGAAATTATTTATCTTTTTGACAGCGGAATGACAATGTTGCTGCAACAAAATAGTTCTAAAAACTGTGTCTTACTCGTGCGCAATAAACTAAACGTACTTCAAAAAGCGAAACAGAATCTTTGTTTCACAGGCAATCACTAAACGTTGCCTTCATAATTGTCTGTGACAATAGTGATGTCCAGGTCCAGTTAAATAAAGACAAGTTTTTCAATTAATGCATTAAAGTTTTTCTTTAATAAATAAGAATTTAGGACAACAAACTGCAATATTAATTTTGGAATAAATTTTGTTTTCGTCGTTTGTCGACCACGAAGATGATTTGTTTTCCTAGCTAGAATGAATTCACAATCGAGTACCAATGTAATTGAAAATTTATTAAAATATCATATGTATTCGCATCACTAGTCTAGAAAATTGCAAACGGTGGTCGTGGGAGGAAGTTTTGTTGTGATATTTTGTTGTTATTTTACTGAAAACAGTGAAACCGATACTGAAAATCATGAAAATGGTGAGTATACTTATCAGTTTGCCGAAAATCAGAGCTATTTACAGTGCATAATGTGAAAGAAACATCAAAATTGTTACCGTTTTAGACTGATGAGTCCGTATGAATTTGAATTGGTTTCCTTTGAATTTCTTTCTTATTTTAAAATCGAATGCCATGATTTACGCTTTAATAGTATGTACTCTTTACCCCCTATTCGTTAACATCCTCTAATATTGTGTAAATATGGAAAAGCATGGTTTTCGCATCTGTATACATATAGATAAACGATCATTTGGCCTACCTTCACTTTATTGATAAATTATTAGTTACCGGCGTTTCGAAGATGTTATCGCGTTTGGCCTTTTGCTACTTTCAACGTTCTACAATGTGATGTCAATAAATTTTGTATTTACCAAGTGTGTGTACTGTAGAAGACAAAGAAATTAGATAATTATAGATTTATGGAGTGAACTTGAAAACTGTTTTTAGTAACAATCAATAAATATCACCCTTCTGCTTGTACAAAACGTCCTTTGTAACAAACTCTTTCCAATTTTATCTTAAAGCAGGTAAACATTTCGCATTGTTTCACACACAACTACAGTTTCTGTTCTATTTAATAAACTAATTAATATCAAGCAGTTTACAAAATTCAATTATGGCTCTTAATCTGTGAATTTGATTGTAACTCCTCACAATGCGATTCGATACATAAATATAGTTGTTGTAAAACCCCAATCTTAACACTACTGAAAGTTAAACATTATAAAGGTTGATCTTCAAGCTTTAGCGATGCTTGCCAAGGGCGAACTGTGGATGGGTGACCATCTTAATATACAGAGACTCCTCCATACTTTCCATAGCACTTCAAACCGTTGGTCCCAGTTGTCATTTGTAGATCTTTGGCAGTTGTTACAGTTTTTCAAAAGACAGAAAATCTGAAACCAGTTTAAAATAAATAATAAATAAACCATTTATTTTATTTGGTATTTAGATAAATACCTTAACCTAAGTATAAATTTAATTACAATTGTGTTAGTAAATAAAACTTAAAACTATGTTAGTATCACTTAATTGCCATAACCCTGTAACCGGTTAACATGATACATGTTAACTGGTTACTGGGTTATGGATGTCAGATATAAATACAGTCCCTCTGTGTAAAATACTGGTCTTCAGCTGAATCCTGTTTGACTGGAACCAACGCCTATATAGTTGGGAAAAGGCTAGGCAGATGAAATACCATGTTGAAACCTTGCAGGAGATATTAATTTTTACAACGTTATCTTTCCGAAAGGTGTCATATGTTTTTTTTTTGTGTCTTGAATATCAAGTAGTCTAAGAATCTACATGATCTCTCCTCTCTACATCTAAACATGGGTTCCGTGGAAAGTAATAGTTTCTTATCAACTTGCTACGAGAATCTACATGATCTCTCCTCTGTACATCTAAACATGGGTTCTGTGGAAAGTATAGTTCCATATCAACTTGCTACGGCATTCGGTTCTTGATGAAGAACCTGAATAAACACATACTACCAAAACAAGTGTCTTAATCAGACTAATTGTTGATGAATTTATAAACATCCTTTTCACCAATATTTTGTTGATAAAATAAAATCTCAAAGAATAGAATCTTGTCTGACAAAAATAGGTGAATGTCAAATCTTATCAGTGATGTCAATCAGAACAATGATACTCAGGCTTTCATGTAAACATTGAATTTGATTTTATGTGTCTTATTCTTAGTCATATCTGTAAGAGACTTTCAATGGCACCAGAGTTTTGTTTATCATTTTATTAATTTGATTATCTAACCTTACTTCGTCTTCATCACATTTCTCATTAATGCTCAGCTCCTATTGGTCGTAGCCTGATGTTTTAAAACCTATAGTCTTCCTTGATAAATAAAGTACTTTTAAATTCGAGCCAGTATTTCACGAGATTAGTGCATTCAACCAAACAGACAAACAAGCTCTTCAGCTTTATAATATTAGTGCAGAATTAACTTTTCAGTTGATTTTGCAACAAACGGTCTTTATTCTCTGTCTAGTGAAAAATCCTATTTGTCTACAATGCCTATTATTTAGCTAGACTGAAATTGTATTTAATTTCCCTCTGCTTTTAGCCAAAGGAGAGATAAGAATGTTGCTTATCATGCTTTTTATATATTAGTAATGTAATCCTTGATAGTAGTAGATTGCTATGTAGACTTATAAAATACTCAGAAGTCCTACTGTTTGTTAAAATAAAAAGTACGAAGTACCTACTCATTAATTATACAGCTTCAAACTTTTGTATTTTTAGGGTTCCGAAGAATAAACGGAGCCCTTATAGGATCACTCGGGTGACTGCCTGTCTGTCCGTCTGCCTGTCTGTCCGTCTGTCTGTCCGTCCGTCCGTCTGTCTGTCCGTCCGTCCGTCTGTCACAGCCAGTTTGCTCCAGATCCACTGGACCGATTCTGTTGAAATTTGGTACACATATGGACTTCTGTGACCCAAACAGGGACATGTTACGTAAGTTATTAAATTTTTAGTATGGGGGTCACTTTTGGGGTCAAACTGGAAAATTAAAAAAGAAAGTTTATTGAAGAATATTGTATGACATATCAAATAAAAGGGCTTATTGTAAGGGTCTTAATTATATTTTTTTTCATAATTTTAAAATAAATGGTTTTGAAGTTATTCAAGAAATTAGACGAAAAAATTACCATTTAGACTATCTGTGTACCAAATTTAAAATGGGTTCAGTAGTTTTGGCGTGAAAGCGCGACAGACAGACAGACAGAGTTACTTTCGCATTTATAATATTAGTAAGCATTCCAAAGAACAGAACTCTGCCTTTAAGATGGGACTCTAGTCGGTAACTCTTGGGCCTTTCTCCATACAAACGCATTCCGCTGTTTTCTTCGTGGATAATGCTGCTAGAGCAACGATTCTTTTTTTTTTCAAAATTCTAGATCGAATTAATACGTGCCTCTATCATTTTCATTTTTCCAAAATATTATTACTTAACGAATTATGACAATCCAAAAACCCGAAAAAACAGCCCGTTTTCACTGCCATGTTCAGACGACTATCAGACAAATTTGATAAGTTTTTAACAAAATAGAAAATAATAGAAGCTAAGATATAGTCTTCCTCTAAATTTTGATAGATCAGTCCAGCTTTGAAGAAGAAAACAGCGGAATACACAACGTCTTTTGGTCAAGGTTTTTATAGGTAAAATCAGCCTCTGCTGCAGTTGTCACTTTCGCACTTTACTTGAGAGGGCGCAGCGCGACGGCATCGGCAATAGTTTCTTCAAATACCTATTTTTTAAATTCCTCGAACGAAGTCTCACATCCTAACCAATACTACGATAGTGAGTTTGTTTTTTCCCTCTTCATGTCTTAACGGCCGTACGCCGCACACGGGTAGACCATCTCCGGAATAGGAGATAGGATACTTCTAAACCCGAGAGTATGTTCCCTTGGCATAATTTTCGTCAATCAAACAGGCGAAGCCACTGACAAA
Organism: Lacanobia wlatinum; assembly: GCA_947578705.1. Taxonomy (NCBI): domain Eukaryota; kingdom Metazoa; phylum Arthropoda; class Insecta; order Lepidoptera; family Noctuidae; genus Lacanobia; species Lacanobia wlatinum. The sequence continues at coordinate 5,021,128 of OX388035.1, forward strand.
AGTTAGTTTCTTATAATCATTTTATCTTGACCAGTTGAAATACCCCAAAACCACTAGACCTGACAAACCACCCATGATTCTGCACTACCTATCAGGCTGATCCAAAATTAATGATATCGGTTCATATTTTCTATACTAATAATAAAGCTGAAGAGTTTTTTTGTATGTTTGAATGTGCTAATCTCTGGAACTTGTCGGATTTGAAAAAATCCTTTTGCATTTGATAGCCCTACTTAGGAAGGCTACAGGCATTTAACATCACGCACCCATTACTTTTTGATCAGCCTAGTATATCCATACCCTTAGAAATAATCTGAAAAATAAAAATTACCTGTGTTGCCAACAATAAATAAAAATAACAGCAACAGTAAAATCAAAGGCCTAATTTATATCCATCAAGTTGTGCGTCATTCTGCAATCGAAAATAGCCCGCAAGCTGAGCCTATTCTGTAACTTTTTATTTATAGTCTGTTGACATAACATTTAAGCTACGCGGATGACATGGTCCTGCTGGGTCCAACGGCTGGCTCAATCAGGGAAATGTTAGACACATGCGAAAGGTATGCAGCCAGACACGGCCTAGTTTATAATGTTAAAAAAAGTGAATACCTGATTTTTAGGACTCCTGGGAGGCCAATTTCATATGAGCCTGTGTTGACAATCAATGGCGAGCCGCTTAAACGGGTGTCTCATTTTAAATACCTTGGCCACTATGTTACGGAGGACCTTAAAGATCAGGTGGACATGGAACGCGAGCGTAGGATGCTAGCTGCAAGGTGTAACATGTTGGCACATAGGTTTTCCCGATGTAGTACAGAAGCTAAAATCACGCTGTTCACAGCGTACTGTCAGAACTTCTACACGGGCAGCCTATGGGTCAACTATACGCGTAAAGCTCTAGACCTCCTACGAATACAGTACAATAATGCTTTCAGGATGCTGCTGGGGCTGCCTCGGTACTGCAGTGCTTCCACTATGTTTGCGGAAGCGCGAATCGATGACTTTTACGCAATTCAAAGAAAAAAGACCGCTTCTTTGCTTACAAAAGTGCGTGGCAGTTCCAACAGTATTCTGAAAGCCCTAGCTGGACAGCAAGATGCCCCAATGCTGAGGCATTTTATAAATGTATTGGTGCGACAAGGGCAACCTTGTCGCTCATAAATGTATACGTTTTGTTTTGTGTGTTTTTGTGTGTTTCTAATTAAGTTACTAACCCGTAGATTAAGTTTTTTCCCCGTGTTTTTTATTTTACTAACAATTGGACCTTTGTAGTCAAAACAAATGAATAAATAATAATAATAATAATAATAACAGCTTGCCTGAAGTCAGTGATAGAAGATGGATGGGAAGGGCCAGCTAATTAACTGTTTCAGTCGTGATTTTTAACAGATGAAGGCATTTGGATAGTTTCCCATTTTTTCTTAAGAATAACGCTTTGATGGTTTTTAATTGGTTTTAGAATGAAAATTGTTGGACATCAAAGCTTCTGCTAAGTGTAATTAAAAATCTCACAAAACAGTAGACTCAAATAAATCATAGGAAGGCAATAAAGGGCTATCACAGTGTAATGCTAGATATAGGCCTGACCCAAGTTGCATAACCTGCCTGTCCCTGATGTTCCCACGGCTGGGAGATAAGACTCCTCGCTTTCATAGGAAGTGGGCTGTAATTCATAACACGATCCCAGTACTTTTTAGGGTTCCGAACAAAAAACGGAACCCTAATAGGATCGCTCGGGTGTCTGTCTGTCACAGCCAGTTTTCTCCGGATCCACTGAAGCGATTCTGTTGAAATTTGGTACACATATGGACTTCTGTGACCCAAACACGAACGCGTTACGTAAATTATAAAATTTTTAGTATGGGGGTCACTTTTGGGGGTCAAACTAGAAAATAAAAAAAGTAAAGTTTTTTGAACAATATTGTGTGATATATCAAATGAAAAGGGCTTACTGTGAGGGCTTTAATTATATTTTTTCATAATTTTAAAATAAATGGTTTTGAAGTTATTCAAGACATTAGACGAAAAATGACCATTCTCCCCCCCCCCTTATCTCCGAAACTACTGAGCCTAAAATTTTGAACCTAAAGATTATAGGAAAACCTGCAGTGTTAAAATAACATGTTAAAAAAAAGAAATTCGTTCGGAACCCTTTGCATGCGAGTCCGACTCGCACTTGGCCAGTTTTTTACTTTACATGTAACTTGGAGTAGGCGAAACACGTTTTTTTCTTTCATCTGTCATATCACCCGTCATGATCGTCCATCCATCCACATTTATCTCATGTCTTTTACAGTTTGTGGATTTTATATTTCTTCGAATTCCTGGTTCTAGGACATGCCAGCTTACTTAAGTTGCGCAATTCTCTCATTAATGCGCCACAGTAATTGGTAAGATGTCAGAAGGTCCCCAGCCGGTCAGGCTTACATATTAACTAAGCACATTACGTATTCAATATGTCTCTGCCTACTTATTCCAGTAAGTGAGATGCCTACCTAGTTTGAACGTACCTACTCATAGGTAGCTCGACGGACTTCATGTATCTTTTATACTCCTAGATTTCGGATGAAAGGTTTTATCTAAGAACTAGCTTTTGCCCGCAACTTCGTACGCGCATATCCCGTTTTTTCCCGTTCCAAAAAACTATCCTATCTTTTAAGTTGGATCAAATAACAGATAGTTACAAAGTTTCATCAAAATCTGTTCAGTAGTTTAGGAGTCCATCGCGGACAAACAACGTGACACGTGATTTATATATGTTAAGATTTTGAACGTTTTGATCGTCATTAATCAACAGAGTTAATGTACAAAATGTCTAAAGCAGAAACTTATTAACTCGCATTTCTCCTGCGACTTCGTCCGCTTTCCGATACCAAAATGTAGTCTTTGTTTTTCAGTGGTAATAAAGCTTTCTACTGGTGAAAAAATGTTAAAAATCGGTCCAGTAGTTTTAGAGCATAGTCATTACAAACGTAAATACAAGTCATTTTTCTTTATAATATACGTGTACATTACACTCGACCCGTGTTGGTATGGTAGGGCATTGCTATACGGCATTATCAGGAGTTTTGGATTGACACAGTTTAGATAACCATGGCCCGCGATGGGAAACCTTAAAATTCGTCCGAGCCGGGGTTAAATCCGGAAAGTGGGTGAGCAGTAATTAGTAGGGTTTGTAACATGCTGATAACTTGCAGGCGGGGGCTGAAGGCGTCGGTGCGGCTCGCTGAGCGCGCCCCGCTCCGCGCCCCCTCCCGTCATACAACACTTCAGGTCAGTTATACTTGTAATCAGAAATGTCAACTTTTTAACCGACTTCAAAAAAAGGCGGTATCAATTCGACCCGTATGTTTAATATTGTCATTATTTGAATCTTTACAATACGCCTAAGGCGTCGTACTTATAGTAAGTGACCATCGCGCGAAGACGAGATCGTCGCGTTCATTTATACGTCAAACCCAACCGCTCCGTCGCACCGACAGAGCGCGCTTTCCGGTTTAACCGAAAACAAATTAAGGCGACGATAGCGTATTCGCGCGATGATCGCTTTGTAATAGGACGTCGCTTACAACTGCGCCCGTTGGATGTTTCAATAGCAAGGAAGTCACGCGACTATTCGCGCCAGTTTGAACATCATCATACAATTTAGATGACACTGTTACGTCGTTGACTCAATCGGTGCAAACGAATTTCGTCCCGCATGCCTCACGGGTCTTGCTTCAGAGTGGCCAGACCATTATTACTAAATCTTGGAACTTCCAATTGGACATTAATAAAAAGTCCATGAACCGGAAACTTTTTCAGTAAGACTATATATGTATATTTATTAGAATTTTCAAGTATTTTACTTTAGTTACCCTATAAAAATAATTACTTTTATACTTTTCTACAGGTTCGCCTAAGGAGGTGTTGTTAGTGCGTCACGCATTGCTAAAAGTTCTGATGGATCGCACACCGGCTTTTATGTATAGGTGAGTTTTTTTTAATATTTATAATATATTCTTCCTAAATATCTAAATCACTTTATGGACAGCTTGCCCGTGGTTTTCACCGTGTATTCCATCTCGGTCTGTACAGTAAATTGGCTTGACACCTAAATCAGCTCGATCATGGTCATCAATGAGGGTTTTATGAAATGTCGAACACCAAGTGGCAGCACTGAGGCGTCAGTCCCAAACACCCAATCAAATCGCTTGTTTCCTGACATCTGACAGTTGACGTCATGTTAATGTCAATGTCACTTTTTCAATTAAGAGGACCTCTCGCCTATGTTGCGCCAACTGGTGGAGTAAATTTTCCTGAATACCCTCATTATCTCAAGCTATCAGACGATGACCCTCAGTTGTTTTAAATTTAAAGGGTTTCTGTAACAACATTTTCGTATCTCGACAGCGGAATCCGAAGTAAGTTTTAAATTAAGACCTTTATGTCGTTTGCAATACAGCTCACTTAGTGAGTTTTATCACTCAGGTGAAGCTTGATATCGAAATATTTATTTACAGAATAGACTAGCTGCTAAAGGTTGTCACGTCACACATATCTATGGGAGCCTAAAAATCTGTCAGGCCTTGTCAAACGTTAAAACCAAGCTCTCAGACTGAGCTCAAAGTTTGGCAAAAGTTGACAGCCATGCCCAATACCCAATGCGTCTCATCTTGCCACCTCTTCGTTCTCGTTATAAAATGTTTTTGCTTAGATATTATCTCTCTACATAATTGCAAACATGTATTTATCTAATACAGATACAAACAACATAGCTTTATCGATGCAGTATTCTGTAAATAAACGACCATTATCTACTAGGTATACTTAATAACAATCAATAACTTTACCAATATATTAATTAATTCGGAGTCTTAGTAACCATACGCATATGTTGTGCGTATGGTTACTTAGGGTGCTTACATAAAGATACAGGTTTCCGGTGCAGGCAGGTCTGTGCGGACCGGTACCGATCGGTGCAGGTATAATATTCCCAGGTTGTCTTATGCGCTCATTTATAAAGAAACAGGTTTAAACTTGTCGGTGCCGACCAGTACCGACTACCTGGACCCAGCCATATGTTCGACGAACTGGAGGAAATAATTGTCAATAAGGATAGTTTTACCTGTTTCTTTATGCTGGATAACTCTGCACCGATCGGTACCGACCCGCACGGGGTTGTCTGTGCCGGAAACCTGTTTCTTTATGTAAGCACCCTAAGACTTGTCAAGAGTTTAATCTGCGTGTACTATTAATGTCTATTAAGTTTCAACTTTCAATAGCCTTCTTTTAAAGCAAAGAAGCGTAATGCAGAAAATATTGATGTTTATCGAGAATGGATCGGTTTTAACAATGAGTGAAAATCTCGGAGGTGTAAGCTTAACTTGATACTCGTATCTCTGAAAACATCTTGAGTGTTCACAAAGAATATCGGATTATTTTAATGGAAGCGGATTTTATCTGCCTACATTTACCGAATAAATCCTTATACTTTAAGTGCACTTCAATCAAAATCCGTTTATATTCAAACTAGCTTATTCGGCATTCGTTGTTCTGCCAAAAAAAAACATGCGGTTGCCTGGAAGAGATCGCAGAATGCGATAAGGCCGCCAATTGTATATTTTTTAGTTAAAGGTTTCCTTAATGTATTTTAGTTTTTACTTTCTTTTTACTATTTATTGGCGCGCGTTTGACCACTATCTCACCTGATGGTAAGCGATGATGTGGTCGAAGATGGAGCACGCTTCCCTAGAAGTAACCTATTTACTCTTGACTTAAAGACTCCTATCAGCAAACACAGTCTCCGGCAGGGAATTCCACTCCTTAGCTGTACGCACTATGAATGTGTTCCCAAAACGTTTAGAAATTGGCGTACAATAATGATATTTTATTGGCGTACACAACATTCATAAATAAAATAAAATGCGGGGCAGTCTTTGGGAACTGCCGATAGAAGTGAAAACTAAGTAACTTGTGAATTGTGCAATATAGCTCATGGGTGCGTGATAGCGTGCAGTGACGATGACGCGAATTTACGCTTTTTGTTCACCCATAAAGTACAAATAGGTATATGAACACAGTATATATATAGCTCATGGAAAGCGTTCGGTGACGATGACGTGAAAATAGCCTACGCCCTATTCTTAGATCTACTACACAAAAAAAATCATAAAATTAAAACGGTCAAGCCGTTGCGGAAGACAAGACAAGACAAGACATTTATTTGTAGAAACATGAGAAAAAACAACTGAAAAATTGTTTCAGTGTTAGATAGCCCATTTATCGAAGAAGGCGATAGGCTATGTAACATCACGCTAAGACCAATAGGAGCGAAGCAGACGAAGTTACTCGGGTCAACTAGTCTACACTAATATTATAAAGAGGAAAGATTTGTTTGTTTGTTTGAAATAAATAGGCTCCGAAACTACTGGACCGATTTGAAAAATTCTTTCAGCAATGGACAGCTACATTATCAGGGAGTAACATAGGCTATATTTTATCCCCGTACTCCCACGGGAACGGGAACTACGCGGGTGAAACTGTGTGACGTCCAGTAGTATTAGATAAGACTGATAGCTATCACTTTTTGAACGCCAGTTTTACATTAGGACAGTCACCAGTTCCTATTCTTTTGGCTGGGAAGAAAACGTAGCGAAACAAGCTCCCCAGGATTCCAATCAAATTGGAACCTTATCTACATAAGTTCTGCAATGCCTACCTACTTTGAGACGTATTTTTCTCCCTACAAACATATGTAATTAAAGTCTTATGTACCTTCCAACTGTCTACTTTTAAACGTTTCAAACGCAGCGTACCTGCAAGAGTGCAAAATACAAAATTTCCTAAAGTAACATTTTAAATTCCAACCAAATGTTTGCTCGCTTTTAAACATCTAAAAGCTGCAATGTTTTAACAATGTCTGCAGTTCTTAACCACAAATTTTGTCAGGAACAAAATAAAACATGAACCGTCTCCCCCGTTTTCCATTCGCCATGGTTGCCGGATCGATAGCGCTCCGCTTCGATTCCCGACCTACACACACTCGAGTAAACATTCCCCTTGGGCGGACGAAGGCCATAGAGTAGGATGTTTAGATGCGAAACTTTGGCTCTGAACATTTTATAAGACATTTTGGCTTAGCACGCACTGCGATTAAACGCCCGCGTTTAACCGCAGGTCTGAAACCGCAAAAAAATGTAACACATAGCTTTCTATACAAGCGCACGCATTTGTGACTTTTTTCAGTGACTGATTTTAAAAACGCAACTTGTTACGTTTTTACCGCGGTATGAAAACGCGCGGTTTTTTTGTGTCCCATAGTAATAGTACTGTGGCGCACGCACGGCGGTTAATCGCATTCGGTTTTTATTCAGTCTCGACTGATAATTTCAATATCAAAGCTACAACACATGCTGCTCGCCAGAAATCCATTGTGAAATGAAATAAATTTAAGCAAAACGCTAGCCGCAGTGCGTGTTGATGCGCGTTTTTGCGTTTTCAGCTATTCCTAAACCGCGCGCGTTTAATCGCAGTGCGTGCTAAGCCTTTAGGAGTCTCAGATTCGAATCAATGACGGTCCGAAGTAATCATGTGCTTGTGCATATGCATAAGGGCAGATTCTTCAATAGTCAGATAACTTTATTCCAAAGAGTAAATATGACAGTTTGACAGGTCTTGCTTAGAAAATAATGTCATACCGCCATATTAATTCTAAAAATAAAAGCTATATGATGATTGGAAAATCGTTGGAGATAAGAACTTTTGATGTTCGTTAAAAACGCTAATCTTGACTTAGGATTCATATCGGAGGAGTTATGTCCTGCCTGATAAAACAGGATCTCTATTTTTTTTGGATTTGAAATCATATGACTCTTGAGCTCTGGGAGATGAAGGGCGTGTCAGACTCTTAACTGACTAAAACTCACCCATGTTCCTCCAAACGCCCAATGCGTTCCAGGGCCCCGGTAACTTTTTCGAGCGGTTCTGCAACAAAGAGGGTCTCTACGGTACCTCTTTACGAGTATGTCTATTTGACAATTAGTTTCAATCGCAATCTGTCAAAAATGTAGAAAAATTAAGGCTTTTTTGACAGTTTGCGAATGACATGCGAATGCAAACATTGTTTAAATGAGTAGAATTGACCCTCTGGTGTGACAGTAAAGTTTTAATTTACTAGGAGTTGTGGTCAAAGGCGGTAGGCAGTTAATTCCCCTGACTTGACATAAACTCTTCTATACCATTTTCTTATTCTGTGTCAAAGTGCAAGTAGGGGAACTTGTGATTGACATTTGGGACTTTTTATGGTGTTAATAATGTTGGCATTAATTCGGATGCCTTAGCTTTTTGAAATTGTATAACTTAATGTTAGGGGATGATTGCAAACGAATTGATGAATCTCTCTCACGGACTGACGGCTCGAAAATTATATACGAGTACTTATTTGGACCCTGGGATGAAAGGTACTTTTAGTTTAATCAAAATCTATGTAGCCTATTTTGTCTCACTGCTGGGCATAGACCCATCTTTCCCATTTCCACATAACTGTCGTAAGTTCGAATCAGTATTTTCGGTACGAGTTGAGCTCGTCCCGCTATATTCGCGTTGGTCTGCTGCGATTTCATCTAGCATTTAATGGGCATAAAACAAAGTCTTATAAATTATAGACCACACTTGTATCTCAGTTGCCTCATTCAATATTTTCTGTTTACGAAGGTAGCTTCTTAACTACATGCTGGCTTTAAAAGTATTCCTTTTTTCAACTCTATAATTTATGAAGTCAGAAGTGACAGCATTCAAAATTATTGTATTGTAACAATATTCAACATTTGTATAGACCCACTTAAAATGATTACCCTCTGAAACTTTCGCTGCACCCTCTATTTGCATTTCATACGAAGACGGACCATCTAAATTACTCCAAATACTAAAAACAAACATTCATCAAGTTCAAATAAGCACTGAATTAACAGCGAACCCCACACCACCGAGTGCCGAAATAACAAATCCCACGTTTTTGTAGTAAATTAATATTAGGATGTCTGCACACGACCGAGGGTGTATAGGGTCGGTGCAGCGAAGGGGCATTTGAGTAACCGCTTTGAACCCTGCCTTATGCCGTAAGATATATTTATAGATGAAAGAACTTAACTTGCCTTTTCAGCATATTTCGAATGTCAGGTTAGGCTCCATCTTTTAATACCATTGTATGTATGTAAATCGCGCTGGTTTCCGCAAATCCACGACTAAGCGCGTATTTTGCGTGCAGGTGGGACAAATGTGTCATTCGATCCACCCCAGCTTCCCAAGGAAGGCCAGCAACGCCTTGGTGTTACCAACTTTCTCACAGAGGGTACCTGAGTTTCCGAAGTACTTAGCCCTGTAATCCGCGACTCCTTTTAATACTTGAGGCCACTATAAATATCCTTTTTTGATGTACACATATGAAGGGTAAGCTTAAGATATATTTTCTGAAATCAGACAAGGGTATTGTCAAAAATCCCTGCAGCTGAAAATTTTATTCGTTTCTGATAGAAAGTTTCATCACTCTTTTAATTTCTTAGTTTTATTTTATTTTTCCATGAATAACCTACAGCTTCTATGTCATCTGTAAACAATCACGAGTACTTAAACCCGACCACGCTTTTAGCCGTCGTCCCAACCACCACGTAAAACTAACCCCCCTTTACCATTGAACCTGCTAACATACACTCAATAGTTCCTATATATCAACAAAGGGGTGCTAATAATGGGATCGATTCCCCTAGATGTACGACTGATGGCTTTGTTGAAAGCGCCCCAACGCTTTATTTTATTTCTTAAGAGTGAAATCTGTCAGCCATTTCTAGCGGTGTCAGGAAGCGAGTTTTCTGGCAGTCATGCTGGCTATATTTCCTTTTGAAGAATCTCCAGAATAAACTAAACTTTAGAAATGTCTTCTCCAATGCAGAATCAGCCCTAAGTTTAATGATAGTTAATTAATAAAATTTTAACTTGTTCCCGTTGCTAGATATGATTTACAATAGGTACCCAAAAATCATCTAATCATTTAAAATTTAAACGCTTTACTAAAACATTACCCTGGAAGTCATTATGTCCCCATCATTACGTTTCATCCCCTTGGTGTAACGCTATTCAAGTAACTAAGTTATCTGCCGAATACTGAAAGCGCAAAATTGCAGCGCGTGAGGGAGGGAAATCTAATCTCCGTGCAATAAGTTGTAATCCCCTCCAGAGGGATCGACCTCCGGCTGAGAGGAATGTTTTGGGATATGTTTTCTTCTTGGCTGAATGATTACTGTCTTAAGGGAGAGTTAAGGGATGGTTCTGTAAAGATAATGTGTTTCTAATAAGCAGTTTTAGTTCATTTACTAGCTGACCCGCGCAACTTCGTCTGTGTCACAATATTCATTACTGCTCCGCTCCTGTTGGTCTTAGCGTGATGATAGCCTATAGCCTTCCTCGATAAATGGGCTATCTAACACTGAAAGAATTTTTCAAATCGGACCAGTAGTTCCTGAGATTAGCGCGTTCAAGCAAACAAACAAACTCTTCAGCTTTATATATAAGTATGGAAAAACGACTACGTAAATGAAAAAAAAATAGAATTTGTCAACATTTTATTTCAAAAAACTTACAACAAGCATACTTGAAATTAAAAAAATGCTAGAAGTAAATTTGCTAATGACTTACGTTGATAAATCTGTGACGCTTCATGATGAAGATGACCAAGGTGCTATAACCCACAAGCGTTGATCATTTTCAATGTCTATATTGTTGCCCCAAAGCAGTCTGTCTCCAGCACTGTCTTGTTTCACTTCTAGTTTGAGTGCTTGTTTTTGATGAACATTTATTATTAAGAACGCTGGATCAGCATCACTTACAACCACTGGCTCCAAATAATATTTAAATCTGTCATCGTCAGTATCTTCTTCGCTCTTCTTCGATCCCCAACATTGTTTGTCTCCGACAGAGTCTCCAACGTCGTCCATCCTCATAAACATATCGCAATCCCTGTTGTACAGTTCAAATGTGAGATCGTTACCTTTATACGAGGGCACAAACTTCCAGTTCAGTCTGCTACTAGTTTTGGGTGTACTTTTGTCACCCCAAACGGCTCTAGCATTGTTACTTGCATTAATGTTCCAATCTAGTTTCAAAGCTTGTCCGTAAAGCCTATTGACTATGGTCACAGCGTCTTCGTTAAAGATGTGTTGGAACGGCTTGGGGAAATGTGAGCGAACAATATCTTTAGCGTCACCGAGCCACAGCTTGTATGCGTAGAACACGACGTTACGTGGAACTTCGCTGATAAGTTTCTGTACAATTACGTCAAGGTCTTCACCAACACTAGAGGCAACGAAGCTTCTACTTATATTAACTGCACTATCATAGTTACCGTTAACGACATCGTTGTACAATTTATCCTTAAGCGCGCATATATGATTGCTATTGAGAAAAGCTACGTGGTTATCATAGTATGTTAAGCCTTGAAGTTCGTTGGGTAAGGTGGCTTTAACACAAGGGAACAGTCCTTTTTTCTTCAATTCGTGGGTGAGGTCTGAGATGTGTTGAGAGTCGCCATGTAATTCGTACACGACCACCTTGCCGTGGTCGGTGTTGACGATGCGAGCGATGTCCGCAACGGAGCTGCTGTTCAAGAGTGCGCCCGCGACGGTCACGGTGAGGACGGAGTTGTCTTTGATGTAGGCGCTGGTGTCGCTGTCATAGTAGTTGAGGACTGGGATCCTGTTCGGTATCTTCTTGTCCTTGTCCGAGCCACTGGAAACCAGTCTGTACTGATGATTAACATTGTAGCAGTTTGAGAAGCCGCGAATGCCTCCCGTGGACTCGACCCTGCCTTCACCAAAGTAGTCTACATGCTTAATCAAGTCGTCGAGGGAAACAGGTATCTTCAACAATATGTACTCTCCCTGGTGGGGAAGATCGGAGTACGGAAAGTCCTGGTCTATGTTGGTCTTGTAGTTTGGACCCGTGGCTTGCTTCCAGACGGTAAAGGAATGCATTTTGAAGTTGTAGTGTAAGTATCTGAAAAAAATAAAAAATACATAATGTAACAACTCCAGCAAAAATAATGAACCAGCGACAACAAATATTTAACTGAAAAAAACCGGCAAAGTGCGAGTTGGACTCTCACACGTATGGTTCCGTGCTATAAACCGAAAAAATCACTATTTTGTATGGCCTTCCCCCTTTAATTTAATTTTTATTATTTGTTGTTATAGTGGCATTAGAAATACACACTCTGTGAAAATTTCAACTGTCTTATTACGGTTTTTAAGAGGGGCTCTAGTCCTTAACTCCAGAAAATCTAGATCGAATTAATACGTGCCTCCATCATTTTCTTTTTTCCGAAACATAATTATTTAAAGAATTATGACAAAACCCGAAAAAAAACAGCCCGTTTTACTGCCATGTTCAGACGACTATCAGACAAATTTAATAAGTTTTAAACAAAATAAAAAATAATAGAAGCATAGATATAGTCTTCCTCTAAATTTGGATTTACAATCTTCATAGATCAGTCCAGTTTTGAAGAAGAAAACAGCGGAATACAAAACGTCTTTTGGTCAAGGTTTTTATAGGTAAAATTAGCCTCTGCTGCAGTTGTCGCTTTCGCACGTTACTTGATAGGGCGCAGCGCGACGGCATCGGCAATAGTTTCTTCAAATACCTATTTTGCAAATTCCTCGGGACTAGAGTCACCTCTAAGATACAGCCTGATGACAGACAGACGGACGGACAGCGGAGGGTTAGTAATGGGGTTCCGTTGGTTACCCAAAGGGTACGGAACCCTAAATAGCAATCAAAGCTACTCACCAGCTAGCCGGAGATATCTCGATGTGTGACATACCGTTCTGTGTGGCGCGGTCTTATATACTAAATCACTTTAGAATCTAGGCACTCAAGTTATCTATACCGGTAACCGCAACAATAACATACTTACCCTGTTTGGGAATTTGCGCCGCAAACGATAAGTGTCAGATAACACAAGGACTAGATATATTTATTCTATAGGTACCTTTAACAGCCGCACGGGTCGATCTACAAGGTTAAGCAACGCTTGTTGGTCTGTGGATGGGTGACCATCTTAACATACCAAGACTCCTCTGTGCCTCGGATAGCACGCTAAGCCGTTGGTCCCGGCTGTCATTTGTAGAACTTTGTCAGTCGTTGCAGTTGTGAAAATCTGACTCCAGTCTTGCCAAAAAGTACCGTGTTATCCAGTTAATCGGCTGTGAACTTATGAAAGTCTGGTAGGCAGCTGCACCACGTAAAATATTGGTATTCAGCTGGATCCGGTTTGGCTGGAAGCCGACCCCAATATCGTTGGGAAAAGGCTAGGTAGATGATGATGTATAGGGGAACTGCACATATCGCAAGTTTTGTTGCTAGCGCAGCTATAATCAACCTGCGGCCCGTAGGCTGCATTTGGCGCGCCATAGATTTTTGTGTGGCCCCATAGCCTAGCATACATTATTATATAATTGGTGCTTTATTTACTCAATGTCTTGGTAGCATTTCATCATCATATCAGCCGACGGACGTCCACTGCTGGACATAGGCCTCCCCCAAGCGTCGCATTAATTGGGTACAAAATTACTGCGAACATTTAATTTTACTAAATAGATCCCGGCTTGCTGCGTCACCGTGGCGAGGTTTTCAACAAAATTTCTACGTGACCGTAGCAATTTATTATTCAAAAATCCCATTCATTTAGATACTTTTTAACCGACTTCCAAAAAAGGAGGAGGTTCTCAATTCGGTGGGTATTTTATATATATATTATATACCTATTACTTCGAGGTTTCTGATCCGATATGTGTGATTCAAATTATGAAAAAAAAAATTAAAAACCCTTACAGTACGCCTTTTCATTTGATATGTCACACAGTTCAAAAATCTTTTTTTTTGAAATTTTCTAGTTGGCCCCCAAAAGTGACCCCCATACTAAAAAACTGGCCAAGTGCGAGTCGGACTCGCGTGCAAAGGGTTCCGAACGAATTTTATTTTTTTAACATGTTATTTTATCACTATAGACTTATGGGTTTTCCTGTAACCTATAGGCAAACATCTATTATCTCCATTTTTTTTTTTTTCAAAATTTTAGGCTCAGTAGTTTCGGAGTTAAGGGGGGGGGGGAATGGTCATTTTTCGTCTAGTTTCTATAATAACTTCAAAACCAGTTATTTTAAAATTATGAAAAAAATATATTTAAGACCCTCACAGTAATTCCTTTTATTTGATATGTCACACGATATTGTTCAAAAAAACTTTTTTTTTGAAATTTTCTAGTTTGACCCCCCAAAGTGACCCCCATACTAAAAATTTAATGATTTACGTAACGCGTCCGTGTTTGGGTCACAGAAGTCCATATGCGTACTAAATTTCAACAGAATCGGTCCTGTGGATCCGGAGAAAACTGGCTGTGACAGACGGACAGAGACAGACAGACAGACAGACAGACGGACGGACGGACGGACGGCTGGACGAACGGACGGACAGACGGACGGACGGACGGACAGACGGACAGACAGACAGAGACCCGAGTGATCCTATAAGGGTTCCGGTTTTTATTCGGAACCCTTAAAAGTAGAGTATGACTGTGCTAGCGGGTTTCTTATTTGATAATAACAAGCCGAACAGCTTCGCACGAGTACAAATTATATACGCAAAACCTTCTCGTTTATCGCTCCTACTATTTGTGAAAATCGTATCCAAATCCGTAGCGTGGTTTAGAAGAAGTAAGCGGAGAAATTGACGGAGGCGAACAGCGATTCTGAGAAACTGGACACGAATGATTATCTAGGTAAAAACCCGGCCTAGTGCGAGTTGGATTCACACGAGGAGATCTGGCTTTTTTTTTTTTAGAAACGTTACCCCACTACTAGGAATTTCTCCTGTATCGTGGGTCATTTACAAACATAGTCTCGTCGCGACGAAGCTCCAAAGTCTTGAGCGTCGACGACGAGTTGCTAGCCTGTCGGTTTTCTACCGGTTGCATTTTGGGGAATGCGCGACGGAATTGCATAATTTGATTCCGCCAAGCCCGTTCCATCATCGGACCACAAGACGAACGGCGATGCGCCACCGGTACATGGTGGACATCCCACCCACGCGCACAAAACGTTTTGGGAACACATTCATAGTGCGTGCAGCTAAGGAGTGGAATTCCCTGCCGGAGTCTGTGTTTCCTGATAGCTACAACCTGGGAGTCTTTAAAGTCAAGAGTGAATAGGTTACTTCTAGGCAAGCGTGCTCCATCTTCGACCACATCATCGCTTACCATCAGGTGAGATAGTGGTCAAACGCGTGCCTATCAATAGTAAAAAAAAAAACATACAAAGTCACATACACAAACAGCCAGAACAAGAGCGTGTGTGGGAGTCGAACCCGCGACACGCTGCGCACCAGTCAATCGCTCAACCACTGCGCCAACCTTGCCGTCGGTTATGAGAGTCTCCTTTTAATTTCTTTATTAAAGAAAGAAAGAAAAATGTTTATTTGGGACTCGTACAAAACAGGCAGATGTAAAATTAATTGAGAATATTATCAAAAAAGTTAGGGATTTGTATGAAAACTTCGATAATGTAACCCAAGGTGTGAAAAAACCAGTCAAGAGCGAGTCGGACTCGCTTGAAAAGGGCTCCGAACGAATATTTTTTTTTAACATGTTATTTGTACACTATAGACTTCCTTTAGGTTTTCCTGTAATCTCTAACAAACTAAACTACACTACTAAAATTTTGAAAAAAATGGATCCATTTTATTTTTTCAAAATTTTAGTTCAGTAGTTTCGGAGATAAGGCGGAATGGTCATTTTTCGTCTAATTTCTTGAATAACTTTAAAACCATTTAAAACCGGAGAAAACTGGCTGTGACAGACGGACAGACAGACACCCGAGTGATCCTATAGGGGTTCCGTTTTTTGTTCGGAACCCTAAAAATACCAGGAAAGATCCTTATATCGCGTCCGCTGCGTAAACTATTGACAATAGAGCAATATGATGTCCTACAGTTTTATAGAGGACATCAATATCTACAAAAATTACCGCTTTTTGTTAAAATTATTCAATCAAAACCCGGGTGAAATGGAATAGTGGTGATTTTAGTATCATGATATTAATCCTTATCTATTTGCATTGTTTAAAAATTAAGGTTGGTTATGTACATGTAAATTTCACTTTAAATTATTCAAGTCGGACCTTTCGTTTAAAAGTTACGACGGATATAAAAATACTCTTAAGTAAGAAAAATGATGCTGTTTGAGCGAACTGTCCTACGTTGTCTAATAATAACTAATTTTCCCTTTAAGAGGGTTGAGGGGAGATGAAATTCGTGGAGTACCAATTAAACCCGCGCGAACGAAGTCGCGGGCGAAGAGCTAGTTGTTGATAGTTTTATTACTATTATTAGATGTGTTTGTAATATTGTGTCCCGATAAGTAAGGTTTCACAAATAATTTCAATAGACATTATTTTCTATTTTGACACAATTGATGCCTAATTTATACTTTATAATATCAGTATAGATTGTGTCAAACTTCAGCTTTATATATAAAGCTGAAGAGTTTGTTTGTTTGATTGCTTGAACGTGCTAATCTCAGTAACTACTGGTCCGATTTGAAAAATTTTTTCAGTGTTAGATAGCCCATTTATCGAGGAAGGCTAATTGCTAACCATATGTGGGGATCAGACAGGAACGAAACAAAAGAAAGATCTGTATAAAAATATACCCGACTTCCAAAACATAAACACTACAAAGTATAAATTAACTTTAATTTCGGAAGTCGGTGTCATAAAAAGAAATACCGAAAACAACAGCTACTTCCAAAATTAAAGTTATTTTATACTTTGTAGTGTTTTGATTTTGGAAGTCGGTTATATTTTTTGTAAAAAAGTTTTTTTACAATTAAAATTAAATTCCCTGATTAAAAATCAAATCCATGACGCCTAATATCCTAAAATAATATTACAATAATTACTATACAATTATGATCTTCATGCATGAGACTTTTTGGTACCAGTTTTGGTCATGCTCCTATATTCTTCTCATTTCAAAAACTACGGACTCCCCATATGAACTTTCAACCCCTATTTCACCCTCTTAGAGGGTAGATTTTCAAAATGCTGAAATACGTTCTTATTTATTTCTAACCAGAAGCTCGTAAATGAAATCTCATGCTTCTAACTTTGAAAATGGCGGTTTTCCATACAACCGTTCATCTCTTATTTTACCCCTTTAGGGGTGGAATTACCAAAAAAGCCTTCCTAAGTGGATGTTTTCATTATACTGCCAAAATTTTAAGTTTTTAGCCCTTGTGGTTTTGGCTCTGCGTTGGTGAAACAGTCAAGATATATAGTTTTTTTTTTTACTATAGATAGGCATACGTTTGACCACAATCTCACCTGATGGTAAGCGATGATGCGGTCGAAGATGGAGCACGTTTGCCTAGAAGCAACGTATTCACTCTTGTCTTAAAGACTCCCAGGTTGTAGCTATCTGGAAACACAGACTCTGGCAGGGAATTCCACTCCTTAGCTGTACGCACTATGAATGTGTATTAAATTATTTATAAAACATTTTTTATTATTAATTAATGAGTAGTCTCGTGCGGTCTAGGCCTACTTCTGGGCATGTGGTAATTAGAAATCGCAGTGGTGTATTGAAGCACGAAGTTACGTACCTGTGGTATTCACCCAAAGTGCAAGGTGCTTATTAAATTGATAGAACGAACACGCTCGCTTGCTGGCTGGATTAACGAAACTGCATATTTCGAATGTCAGGTTAGGCTCCATCTTTTAATACTTGAGGCCACTATAAATATCCTTTTTGGATGTACATAATTATATATATGAAGTGTAAGCGTAAGATATATATTTTCTGAATTCAGACAAGGGTATTGTCAAAAATCCTTGCAACTGAAAATTTTATTCGTTTCTGAGAGAAACTTTCATCAGTCTTTTAATTTCATAGTTTTATTTTATTTTTCCATGAATAACCTACAGCTTCTATGTCAGCTGTAAACAATCACGAGTACTTAACCCCGACTACCTTTTAACCCTCCTCCCAACCACCCTGTAAAACTAACTCTCCTTTTAACCAGTGAAACAGGTTTTTGTATCGAGCGCTGGCGTAGCGTAGATAAACAACTTTGCTCAATTTTTTCGGAAGCGGGTATCTTTGCAATATTAGTGGGATTTTTACGGGAATTTTCATCATTTTGAAGACTTAATTGTCAATTAATATTATTTTCTACCAAATCCATAGGGCCACTGTCACACTCAAAACTTTTTAACAACCCAGCTCCTCTTTTCTTCGTAACATAGCTATTTGAGTTTATATCGACACTTAACGGTAACTTATTATTACTACTCGTATCATCTATTTGTAATAAAATCTGAGCCACCTGTTCCTTTGTCACCCACATCCCTAATATGCCTCAATTCATTTTGTAAAAGATCCAGGTGATCAAAGGTAACCGGTGGCAGTTTATGTAGATCTCTTGCTACAAAAATAGGTGTTTCATCTGAACCAACGCTTTTTAATAATTGGATGATATCATCAACATCACGCTGGGACTTACCCTCGCGTTTCCTTGTTTTCTTTTGAGAAGACAGAGACACAGAGTCGAACAACAAAGATTTTGCTACTTCGATTTCAGCACTCGTAAAAGCCGTTACACAAATACGCACAAGACTTTCCTCGTCCATCACCTGCATCTTGTTTTGGACAAAGGCAAGGGGTTCACTAATAATTGTATTACAACTGTTGCACTTGACAACATCGACATCGTTTATGTTTTTGTTGATCACACTCGTACGCGCTAGATATGCGTCGGCGTAGCCGCCATTGAATCAGTAGCAATAAGTTGTAATCCCCTCCAGAGGGATCGACCTCTGGCTGAGAGGAATGATTTAGGATATGTTTTCTTCTTGGCTGAATGATTACTGTCTTAGTGAGAGTTAAGGGATGGTTCTGTAAAGATGATGTGTTTCGAATAAGCGGTTTTAGTTAATTTATAAACGACTACGTAAATGAAAAAAAGGAATAGAATTCATCAACACTTTATTTTCATTAAACTTACAACAAGCATACATTAAATTTAAAAAAATGCAACCTGAATTTGTTTTTCAGACAAGTAGTAAATTATCTATAGATTTATGTTGATAAATCGGTTCAGCTAAAAAGTATGAAGATCTACCGTGATCATTGTCTTCATGATGAAGATGACCAAGGGGCTATAACCCACAAGCGTCGATCATTTTCAATGTCTATGTTGTTGCCCCAAAGCAGTCTGTCTCCAGCACTGTCTTGTTTCACTTCTAGTTTGAGTGCTTGATTTTGATGAACATTTATTATTAAGAACGCTAGATCAGCATCACTTACAACCACTGGCTCCAAATAATATTTAAATCTATCATCGTCGTCAGAATCTTCTTCAGTCTTCGTCGATCCCCAACATTGTTTGTCTCCGACAGAGTCTCCAACGTCATCCATCCTCATAAACATATCGCAATTCATGTTGTACAGTTCAAATGTGACATCGTTACCTTTATATGAGGGGAAAAACTGCCAGCTCAGTCTGATACTAGTTTTGGGTAAACGATGGTCACCCCAAACGGCTTTATCATTGTTACTTGGATTCATTTTCGAATCCAGTTTCAAAGCCTGTCTGTAGTATCTATTGGTAATGGTCACATAGTCTCCGTTAAAGATGTGTTGGAACGGCTTGGGGAAATGTGAGCGAACAATATCTTGAGCGTCACCGAGCCACAGCTTGTATGCGTACAACACGACGTTACGTGGAGCTTCGCTGATAAGTTTCTGTACAATTACGTCAAGGTCTTCACCAACACTAGAGGCAACGAAGCTTCTACTTATATTAACTGCACTATCATAGTTACCGTTAACGACATCGTTGTACAATTCATCCTTAAGCGCGCATATATGATTGCTATTGAGATAAGCTACGTGGTTATCATAGTATGTTAAGCCTTGAAGTTCGTTGGGTAAGGTGGCTTTAACACAAGGGAACATTCCTTTTTTCTTCAATTCGTGGGTGAGGTCTGAGATGTGTTGAGAGTCGCCATGTAATTCGTACACGACCACCTTGCCGTGGTCGGTGTTGACGATGCGAGCGATGTCCGCAACGGAGCTGCTGTTCAAGAGTGCGCCCGCGACGGTCACGGTGAGGACGGAGTTGTCTTTGATGTAGGCGCTGGTGTCGCTGTCATAGTAGTTGAGGACTGGGATCCTGTTCGGTATCTTCTTGTCCTTGTCCGAGCCACTGGAAACCAGTCTGTACTGAAGATTAACATTGTAGCAGTTTGAGAAGCCGCGAATGCCTTCCGTGGACTCGACCCTGCCTTCACCAAAGTAATCTACATGCTTAATCAAGTCGTTGAGGGAAACAGGTATCTTCAACAATTTGTACTCTTCCTGGTGCGGAAGATCGGAGTACGGAAAGTCCTGGTCTATGTTGGTCTTGTAGTTTGGACCCGCGGCTTGCTTCCAGACGGTGAAGGAATCCATTTTGAAGTAATAGTGTAAGTACCTGAAAAAAATAAAAAAGTATGTAAAAAACAACTCCAGCAAGAATAATGAAGCAGCGACAACAAATATTTAAGTGAAAAAACACGGCCAAGTGCTAGTCGGACTCTCACAGGTATGGTTCCGTGCCATAAACTGAAAAAAAAACACGTTTTTTGTATGGCAAAATTAAATTAAGGGGGAAGTAATTTAATTTTTAACATTTGTTGTTATAGTGGCAATAGAAATACACACTCTGTGAAAATGTCAACTGTCCTATTACGGTTTTTAAGATACAGCCCGCTGACGGACGGACAGCGGAGGCTTAGTAATAGGGTTCCGTTGGTTACCCAAACAGAGGTACGGAACCCTAAAAAGGAAGTTTTTTAAAATATAAAACAAAGATACTCACCAGCTAGTCGGAGATATCCCGATGTCTGACATACCGTTCAGCATGTGGCATGGTCTTATATACTAAATCACTTGGGAATCTAGGCACCAAAGTTATCTGTACCGGTAACCGCAACAATAACATACAGTCTTTGGGAATTACGCCGCAAACGATAACAGAGTCAGATAACGCAAGGACTAGATATTTTACTCTGTAGGTACCTATAACAGCCGCACGGGTCGATCTTCGAGGTTAAGCAACGCTTGTTGGTCTGTGGATGACCATCTTAACATACTAAGACTCCTCCTTGCCTCGGAAAGCAAAGCCGTTGGTCCCGGCTGTCATTTGTAGATCATTGTCAGTTGTTGCAGTTGTGAAAATCTGACTCCAGTCTTGCCAAAGAGTACCGTGTAACCCAGTTAATCGGCTGTGAACTTATGAAGGTCTGGTAGCTGCACCACGTTAAATACTGGTATTCATCTGGATCCGGTTTGACTGGAAGCTGACTCCAATTTAGTTGGAAGAAGGCTAGGTAGATGATGATGTATAGGGGAATTGCACATTTCGTGTCACAGTGCGAGTTTAACTTACACGAAGAGATCAGGCTTTTTTTAGGGTTCCGAAAAAAAAGGAACCCTTATAGGATCACTCGGGTGTCTGTCGTCTGTCTGTCCGTCTGTCACAGCCAGTTTTCTCCGGATCCACTGGACCGATTCTATTGAAATTTGGTACACATATGGACTTGGACTTCTATGACCCAAACACGGACGCGTTACGTAAATTATTAAATTTTTAGTATGGGGGTCACTTAGGGGTCAAACTAGAAAATTAAAAAAAAAGTTTTTTGAACAATA
Organism: Lacanobia wlatinum; assembly: GCA_947578705.1. Classification (NCBI taxonomy): domain Eukaryota; kingdom Metazoa; phylum Arthropoda; class Insecta; order Lepidoptera; family Noctuidae; genus Lacanobia; species Lacanobia wlatinum. The sequence continues at coordinate 5,042,905 of OX388035.1, forward strand.
TCGTGTGACATATCCAATGCCAAATACAAATGGCCATTCCCCCCTTATCTCCGAAACTACTGAGTCTAAAATTTTGAATAAAAATGGTGTTAATAGATCTTTACCTAAAGATTACTGGAAAACCTATTAGAAGTCTGTAGCGTTAAAATATTATATTCGTTCGGAACCCTTTGCACGCGAGTCCGACGCGCACTTGGCCAGTTTTTTTTTTTAGAAACTTTACCCCACACTAGGAATTTCTCATGTATCGTGGGTGCATTTGCAAACATACAAAGTCACATACACAAACAGACAGACCAAGAGCGTGTGTGGGAATCGAACCCGCGACACGCAGCGCAGCAGTCAATCGCTCAACCACTGCGCCAACCGTGCCGTCGGTTATGAGAGTCCCCTTTAATTTTTGTTATTTGTTGTTATAGCGGCAATAGAAATACACATTATATAGAAATTTCAACTGTCTACCCATTACGGTTTTTGAGATATAGCCTGCTGAAAGTCAAACTGACAGACGGACAGCGGAGGCTTAGAAGAATTAGGGTTCCGTTGGTTACCTTTCAGGTACTGAAGCCTAAAAAGAAAGATCTGAATTGTAATGGTCTCTGAAACTAGGTACCCAGTGAAGTAAAGAGGGTGCTAACCAAAGTTGCTGGCAAAATACAAGTTACATCATCGCTCTGGATAACATTAAATGATTGAACTCGCACAAATGTGCAACTCAATTCGTTCCCGTCCGATCCCCACATATCTAAAGCCAGGCACACACTGCGGGTGGATCAATAAGCCACGTGCGGTGTGTTCACGTGCGAGGTGCAAGCGTGCGGCTTCCGTCTTGCCCACCTACCTTTATATCGGTACTTTTAACTACTCCGTTGGTCGCGTGTTCGTTAGCGGTCCTGGATTCGATGCCAACGTCGTGCATAGTGTTCTATCTATTGGTTTTTGGTTTCCGCACTTAGTCCATTGTGCGTGAGCCATGGCGGTCGTCATTCCAACCAGCCAACCTCCCTCCAGCAGCAGATCAGTCCTCTCAGTGTGTTCAGGGTGCAGTGTTATTTGGCTGCTATAGATCTGTCTAGACTATTGTGTCCAACTGCCTTTTTCACATAACTCTGTTCTTTTCTAGTTCGGGCCGATTTTTCGGTAGGATTAGCGATCGTCCCACCATCTTCGCCCTGGGCGGGAAGTCTCGACATACTTGCCGATTGCCTAGCGACCGAATTCGGTAAAGTCACCCTTACACAATCAATATCGAACGCATTCCACGGTCAAAATCAATGGTATGATCCGTGGATCTCGTTCGAAATTTACTGTGTACGTGTGTGTGTGTGTGTGTGTGTGTGTGGCCTTAGGAATTAAGGACCAAATTCGGTCGCTACGCGATCATTATCTATGTCGAGACTGCAGGCCCTGGATTCGATGTCTAGGTCGTGCACAGTGTCATTGGGTTTCTATCTAGCTAGCCTATTTTATCCCACTGCTGGACAACGGCCTTCCTCTACCTTTTCCACATAACTCTGTTCTTTTCTAGTTCGAATAGAATACATTTTATTCGATTTTTAGGGTTCCGAACATAAAACGGAACCCTTATAGGATCACTCGGGTGTCTGTCTGTCCGTCTGTCACAGCCAGTTTTCTCCGGATCCACTGGACCGATTTTGTTGAAATTTGGTACTCATATGGGCGTCTGTGACCCAAACAAAGACGCGTGCTGTAAATTATTAATTTTTTAGTATGGGTGTCACTTTTGGGGGTCAACTAGAAAGTATCACACCTACGGAAACCGAGCCAAACTCCCGAACTGGTATTTAGAAATACCTAATGATAAAGATCCAAGGGGACCAAAACCGAAGATGGTTGGACGATCGCTAATCCTCCCGAAAAAACTGGCCAAGTGCGAGTCGGACTCGCGTGCAAAGGGTTCCGAACGAATTTCATTTTTTTCAACATGTTATTTTAACACTATAGACTTCTTATAGGTTTTCCTGTAATCTATGGGTAAAGATCCATTATCTCCATTTTTTTCAAAATTTTATACTCAGTAGTTTCGGAGATAAGGGGGGGTGGTAATTTTTCGTCTAATTTCTTGAATAACTTCAAATCTTTTATTTTAAAATTATGAAAAACTAGTGGACGTCACGCGGTTTCACCCGCGTAGTTCCCGTTCCCGTGGGAATACGGGGATAATATATAGCCTATGTTACTCCCTGATAATGTAGCTATCCAATGCTAAAAGAATTTTTCAAATCGGTCCAGTAGTTTCGGAGCCTATTCAATTCAAACAAACAAACAAACAAATCTTTCCTCTTTATAATATTAGTGTAGAAAAATAAATAAAACCCTCACAGTAATCCCTTTCATTCGATATGTCACACGATATTGTTTAATTTTTTTTTTTTTATTTTCTAGTTTGACCCCCAAAAGTGACCCCCAGACTAAACATTTAATAATTTACGTAACGCGTTCGGTTTGGGTTACAAAATTCAACAGAATAGGTCCAGTGGATCCGGAGAAAACTGGCTGTGACAGACAGACAGACACCCGAGTGATCCTATAAGGGTTCCGTTTTTTCGGAACCCTAAAAAGCGCAATAGGTACTGCTGCTTGTAGTAATTGAGTTGCAAGCTGCAGCCGTGATCAAATAGAACCTTTTACTTTTCTTTTTTTTGCAAGTCGACTTTTACATTCCGCTCAGTTTTCAGCTGACTGAACGAGTTACACGTGCGACCTAGATCTGGAGTTTCTACGTTTCTATCCGACTCATAAATAACTATCGTAGCTTAATAAAGCAACCCTTTTTTACGGTTCATTGTTTCCCGGTTTTTCTTGTTTATGTTTCAGAGTTTTGTTGTTGGTTCTCGTAGAAAATAGACATAAAATAATCAATACTATTTTCTATAATATTGTAAATTCGATAGTGAATATTGACGGCTGAACAAATTTGGATGAAACTTCACATGATGAAATAGGATGTAGGGATATAGTATCATGTTAATTACCTCCATTCAAATCATCATCTTTTTGCCCCGTTGGCCCATGTTACAAGGGATTTTTTTTTTATGGATTGGAAATCATAAAATGACTCCCCCGCTCTGGGTGAAGCAGAAGGGAGTGTCAGACTCTTACTGACTCAAACCCATCCGTGCTCCTCCTAATGCCCTTTGTGTTCCAGGGCCGCGGTGACTCTTTCGAACAAATTCCGCAACCCCGCAGGAACTGGCCCTAGCGGGCCCCGTCTACTTTGCTGACATCTCGTTGAGGCGCGCGTGGAACTCAGCGCGCCGTCGACCCATGTTACATGGGATAGGCAGAACGCGTTTTCTTTTTCCATTATCTCCTATAATTTACTTAATATCATAGACTAGCTGACCCGCGCAACTTCATATGCGTCACATATTTCATGAATGCTCCGCTCTTATTGGTCGAATCGCGGTGTTATATAGCCTATAGCCTTCCTCGATAAATGGGCTATCCAAAACAAAAAGATTTTTTTCAATTCGAACCGGTAGTTCCTGAGATTAGCGCGTTCAACCAAACAAACAAACTCTTCAGCTGTATAATATTAGTATAGACTATTTGACCCGCGCAACTTCGTCTGCTCCGCTCCTATTGGTCTTAGCGTGATGTTATATAGCCTATAGCCTTCCACGATAAATGGGCTATCCAAAACAAAAAGAATTTCTAAATTCGAACCAGTAGTTCCTGAGATTAGCGCGTTCAGCCAAACAAACAAACTCTTCAGCTGTATAATATTAGTGTATAGATAATATGACACATATCTCCATCGCCCAATAATTCTTCAGCGGCCGAAAATCGTCCCCTGCAATATCAGGACCCAACGCTTCTTCTAAATCCTTACTTTAATATATATTTCCTTACTTTATTAATATTATAAATGCGAAATTAACTCTGTCTGTCGCGCTTTCACGACAAAACTACTGAACCGATTTAAATGAAATTTGGTACACAGTTAATCTAGAGCCTGAGAAAGGACATGGGCTACTTTTTATCCCGAGAATATGTTCCCTAGGGACCACGCGGGCGAAGCCGCTGGCAGAAGCTAGTAGGCCATGTTACGCGCCAGAATTAATGCTGGGTACATAACGACATTAACGTCGCCATCTAGTATCAAGTAGCAGACATTTACGTGCTAGAACATTCTCGATGTTTCGACACCTGGTCAGTATGGACCGGTATGTACCCGAAATTTCTAGAAGTTTCCATACTAGAAGGTTCTAGAAATGACTGTCGGTATATAAAGGGCGGACGTAACTTCGAGAGCGATCTTCAACTGCGAATTATAGTGAAGTGAAGTGAAGTGTTCAGTAGTGCGATTGTGTGTTATAATAAGTGTGTTTTAAAGTGCTAATTAGTGTTGTAAATTAAAGTGTCAGTTTTGGTTGTTTCATCTATTTGGCTATTTTTCGTTGCAACGAACCCCAAGCTCGTAACAATATCAACACGCTAAGACCAATAGGAGCGGGGCAGACGAAGTTGCGCGGGTCAACTAGTACCTAATACAATAATCACGTTTCTCAGACTTGCTGATTGCTACTGCCTTAAACCTCGATATAAGCCTCTTACAACGCAATCAAAAGTGATCAGCTATCTAATCGAATCAATTCGACCATTTCTAGTGTTCTAAGCAGTATTAGTTTCATATAAAGCTTATGATTTGAGGCCATGGTATTGGCTCCAGCATCACATGAGTATGGTAAGAAGTTTACCTGTCTTTTTATCTTCAGCGAACCAGTTTTAAAAACAATGGAAAGAAATAAAGTAACTTTGCAGCTTGAAAAAAATGCTGAGGTTTTTCGATTCGGAAAAATTGCATAAGTATTCCCACAAATGCTGAGGTTATTTCATTCGGGATAACTGCGTTTACCCTTTGGCTGGTTTACCTAAAAACTTGATATTCGTGTGTATATCGGGTGATACTACAAAAGAATGAAGGTTTGGATCAGACCTGATGATAGAGACGACACAGAATCAAAGGAACTCCACATCGGTATGTAGGAACTACCAAGTGTTTGGGCTTATTTCATTCGTATTGACGAGACCTTTACACCGAAAGCACTTAGTAACTTTTATTTTCATAACATAATATCACGTCGGTACGCTGTGAATGGGTACGCAGGTACCACTAAAAAGTGAAAAATAAAAAAACTTTTTTACAAAAAATGTAACCGACTTCCAAAATAAAACTACAAAGTATAAAATAACTTTAATTTCGGAAGTCGGTGTCAAAAAACGAAATAACCAAAAACACCGACTTCCGAAATTAAAGTTATTTTATACTTTGTAGTTTTATTTTGGAAGTCGGTTACTTTTTTGTAAAAAAGTTTTTTATAATGCGCAAGGCAAAGGAGTGGAACTCTCTGCCAATGTTTCCAAACGCTTACAACCCTCATCTCTTCAAAGTTAGAGTGAACAGGCTGCTTCTGGGTAAGCTAGCTCCATCGTAGACTTTGTCTCTGTCATCTCTGACCTAGACTAGAGTCAAGAGCAAACCCATCACAAATTAAAAAAAAAGTAAGGATTAATTAAAAGTAATCTCGTGTGCTCTAGGCCTTACTCCTGGGCCTGTGGTAATTGGAAATCGCAGTGGTGTATTGAAGCTCGAAGTTACGTACCTGTGGTATTCACCCAAAGTGCAAGGTGCTTATTAAATTTATTGAACGAACACGTTCGCGTGCTGGCTGGATTAATTAAACTTGATATGAGTGTTATGTGATCCGGCTTTATATGAATACAATGCAATATATGGGTACGTTTGTTTTATGGAGCAAGGTAATTTATCTACCTTCAAAGGAAAATGGGCAGCGAGACTTTGTATGTAAAAAGTCATAATTCGAGGTTTGGCTCTCGACTGTTTCCTCCTCCAATATTGGACCGATTTAAGAGATATTTCACAAACTGAATAAAAAGGATATATACTGTCTGTCTATGTTTTCCTTTTGGAAATTCCTCGGGACCAGAGTCCCCTCTTAAGGCACTGTAAGTTTTGTTGGTGCTCCCAATCTTGTACTAATTTCGAGGTTCTCTAAATCTTAGTTTCGACTGAAATGAGAATACTTATTCCAAAATTTGGTTCCAAGGTAATATTCAATCTTTTGACAGCAAAACATTTTGCCATTCTCCAAATGACCAAGCGGTCCATTCAATCCGTACTAGGCAGATTCCTCTTGGTTGAGTTTTCCTGTCTACATAAGTGGCGTCAGACCACACTGTCTTACATTCGCGAGTCTTGGGAAAAAAACCCGGACAATTACTGCGAGTCGGACCCACCAGCGATGTTTCCGTACAAATTTGTAGGTACATATTACTTTAAATTAAGACTATATTTTTATGATTTAATTCCAAATGTGTAGTTTTCAGTTTTTTCCCTAAAGATACTTGTAATAATTAAGACGGTACAACTTGCCAAATTTCATAGTTCTAGCTCAACGGAAAATATCCTATCAATTTTGATTTCCTTGAGATCGGACGGACAACAAAGTGATTCTATAAGGGTTACGTTTGTGGTAAAAACAAATAAAAAGTACCAAGCAGCTCAGAGCCTACGCAAATAAAGCAGCAAGTACCTTTATGCAAAGTGGTCCTTATTAATAAGCTGGCCATTAACTCCTACGAGTCAAATAGTTTCTCACAGCCGCTCGCGAACCCTATCACTTATGCAGATCGCAACGTTTACACCAACAAGCCACGCATTGGGGCTGTGCTTCCGTTCCTTATATATTTGGTTCTGCTTGTTCTGTGAATCGGTATGCGAACCGCGATGGGTCGTTCGAGGAAAGATTTGGAGGAGGCCTTTGCCAATCACTGTGACATTGTAGACTTTAAAATTTCTATATGTAAATGTATTTATCGCTAACTTTAGTCCACTCCGGTCGTGTCTGACTACCACCCCATCTCCTGAGAATGAGAGACGTAGAGAAGATACAGTTCGCATCACCGGTCTTTACCCCTCCGAAGTTAGGTTTTAGTGACGACCGCGCAGGTGCAATCGCGTAAACAAGTGTTACGTTCCTAGAATATTTTTTTGTTAATACGTATTATATTATAAATAAGTAATTAAGACTACCAGTAACAACAACAATATCGAAAAGTAACACCACAAACACACAAAAAAAAAACAAATCAAATAGTAAGAAATAACCTAAATAATTATTTATAAACAATAACAACGTGTAACACTTTTCGCATCAACAGTCGTATTGCATTGAGCAAGCGGGTCACACGTATGCATCGAACGTATACGATTGAGTGAGATGCCATTACACCCGCCATCTTGCGCAAGCACGCGCATGCGCGACCTGCCCGCGCATGCGCTGTATTATGTTTTTTGTCAAATTGACATTCTGCGCAGTCGATTGCGACGTACTTCGGGGAGGTAAACTTGCGTGACGGGAACTGTACATAGACTTGTGCACTAAAATATTTCCAGCGTCGATGGCTATTCAATATAGATTTTCCGATACCTGAATCAGAAACTTAACCATGAGCATCTACAACGTATGCTCTCAGACTTCCTATTGGCTGAACACTAGATAAGAACAGCCTGATGAACAACCACGTTTAAAGAACATAGCACGCCTGTTATATTTCACTTTTTTATTATTAATCAGGAAGAACATTGTAAGATTGAAAAAAACTAATGATTGAAGTAACGAATGAAACTGAAGATTGTAAGAAAGTAATATTTGCATTGTATATACTCAATTTATTTAGCATTGTATAATGTCATCCATTTTAACGGCACATGTGTGAGCACTGTGTACCCTTAAACTTAAGCTATAGCTATCAGTTTAAGGTTTGTTTTTAACTTGAATGTACCCTGGTGGTTGGGAATGTCATGCTCACTCAAAATTCTAGCTAATGGTGGCGTATGCGTTGGATCATTTGGCTCCCTTCAAAATGGTTGAGCCGAATGATGCTAGCGCAAGCGTCATGTTCGTGAACGGGCGCCGTCAGTTGGGACTGTTCATTTCTCAGCTGCCATGGTTTATTTTAATTATTTCTTTGAATTGTGCCTTATATTCCGAACGCTTTGTAACGTGTAAATAGCTTCATTTTTTTGGACCGACCGACCTTGACTATTCAAAAGTGCCTGTAAATGGTTTATTTGAAATAAATATTTTGAGTTTGAGTTTGACACGTTTGATCACATTCTCACCTGATGGAGAGCAATGATGTGGTTGACAATGGAGCACTCTTGCCTAGCAGTAACTAATTAACTGTTTTTGTAAGCTGACTATCTATACAGAAGTTGGATGACTCATTCCATTTTCACACCGACACACTCTAGGTCTTCCACCTCGCGAATCCCATCAGACATGCAGATGGCAACATTTTACACCAGCTCGCGAATCACTGGGGCCAAGCTTCCGTTCTTAATATTTTGTTCTGACACATTTGTATGCGGCGCCTGCTGCTTCCTTCGGGGCACGCGTCGTGAATATTTACTGTGTGACGTATGAGCGCACTTTTGTTCTTTGTATTAACTTTGAAATAGTCTGCAAGTATTCAGGATACTGCAACAAGTTTGTACCTTCTCACTTTGTTTCCGTTTACCTCTACAATGTTTACTGAATCTTTGATACATTCAGCTTCTCTGCTGCTGCTTCTGCAACAACTGGAAAATCCCATTTATTATGTTGACTAATTTTCCTCCGTCTTGTCCAATTTCTTGTCTGAGTACTTATCTCTGGAAGTACTAATCATATTACGAAAATTCTTTCACTTAGAGAAGCTTAGAGTGTCCCTGAGTGTCATTGGGTGTTATACCTAAAAATTGCAGGATGCCTGTGGCCAGTCCCTGGTAGTGAACTCACTGGCAAAAAGCTACTTCATAATTTTTAATTCTAAGCGATCTTCTATGTATTTGACATCTTCTATTTCGTTTTGATTATATTTGCACTCAAATTCTTACTAATATTATAAATGCGAAAGTAACTCTGTCAATCCGCTTTCTCGCCAAAACTACTGAACCGATTTAAATGAAATTTGGTACACAGATAGTATAGAGCCTGAGAAAGGACATAGGCTTAATACTTTTTATCCCGGGAGTATGCTCCCTAAGGACCACGCGGGCGAAGCCGCTGGCAGAAGCTAGTCCTAAATAAATCTGTTTTATAATGGTTCCCTGGTAGCCTCAAAGCTACATTATTTGATATGTATGACAGCAAAAATTATACGAGTACTTTACTAGCCTTGCACAAAAGCGAAGCTATCTTTAATATTAAAAGACAAGAACTTACTCAAACTACACTTAACTTTATTAACTTAAATACACAATGAGCATAGCTTACTATTCTCTACAACACAGGTCCGTGGCTTCTAATTAAGATAAGCGAGTAGAGCTCTCAGCTTTTCTTTCATTCTGATAAATTAAATACAACAAAGAAATCTCTGATTACCCTCACCACACAATAATATTTTCTCTTTACTGAGGGTACTTGTGAAATGAACCTACAGTATTGTATTATTTGTATATTTATACTTACACAGACGCTTTGTGGTTTTCCTTATATTCATTATGCAATGTTATTATAATTTATCCTTTGATTGATTACGTACATTTATTACCGTTGTAATTTTGTTTAGGTTTCTATTGTTTTTACCCGACTGTTCCAGAAGAAGGGTAATGTTTTGTCTCTTAGAACTTACTGTGTATTTCTAAGCTCAAAAATCTATGTATAACTTGTACTTTCATGCAATGCTGCCTTAGACCAAAACAGGCTAATAAACATGTTTTATTGTTCACTAGCTTCTGCCAGCGGCTTCGCCCGCATGGTCCCTAGGGAACATACTCCCAGGATAAAAAGCCTATGTCCTTTCTCAGGCTCTAGACTACCTGTGTACCAAATTTTATTTAAATCGATTCAGTAGTTTTAGCGTGAAAGCGCGACAGACAGACAGACAGAGTTACTTTCGCATTTATAATATTAAGTAAGGATTCACTAATACTTTAGATAAGGGAAAATCCTCCTCTCATCATCAGAATTTCCCTATCAATAATTATAGTGGTCTGAATAATGTTTCATGTACCAACCGACGACGTTCACCGATATTCAGACTGCTACTTTTCTTTCTCGTACCAACGCCCAACTTGATCCTAATTCTACCCTCAGTTAATGTATCATAGCAACACAGTTAATTAATCAAATACGTACGCAATCCACTCTAACCTCGCCAACTTAACGCCCACGTCTAAGCGTTTGCAAAGATCAGCTCAATCACAGTGCTTATTCAAAGAACTACATGTTCTACTCTTAAGGCTGCTCTCTCGAAAAATGCTTAAAAACAGCGTGCAGATAAAGCAGCTTTTCGTCGGCACTAACACATAAATTACATCTGAAAAAAAATTTATGGTAATCTACATGATATGATACGTAATTTGGTTTAGCCAGAATATATCTATCGTTATCTCATAATAAGAAAAAAAAAGCCACCAAATCACCTCCAAATCGTTGAGATGAAACCATTTTACTCCTTCATTTTTATCAAAAGAGTATAAAAAATATATTTACTGCTTTGCAATACAAACGAAATAAATTGGTTTAGTTACTTTTTATAAATATGTATTATTTTTATTATAAAAAATTAAAAATGCGGGTAGCGGAGTGGCGCGTAGAGGCAGAGTTAGCTCCGTTCATATGCACAAGGTCATTGGCAATATAAAACTTAAAGGCGAATTTCACCAATGAATCTAAACCTCGTTTAAGTGCTGTCAATATTCTTAAAAGCAGTTCGATGTGCTGATCACGTTCAGATTCGTTGGTGAAATTCGACTTTTTTTGGATGAGGAATCATTAAATGATTCTTTCTGTTCTGTGCGGAGCAGAAGGGAGTGTCAGACTCTTACTGACTAAAACCCTTCCGTGTTCCTCCTAGTGCCCTTTGTGTTCCAGGGCCGCGGTGACTCTTGTCAAACAAATTCCGCAACTGTTAAAATTCTCCCTAAGTAATCAAAACATAGATGGTCTAATATAGTCTACCTAACATAGAATACGTTGTATCCTGACTGAGCTCAATATGACCCATAATAGTAAAACTATTCGTTTTCGAAAGAAAACGCCTCATAAAAAAGAGTGACAAAGACAACGCTTTACAAATCAGAACTTTTCTAAAATTCGTTACGCCATACGGCCATGTAGTGTACCTTGGAATTATTGATCGGAAACAAAATCCCACTCACGTGGATGCTGCATCTGACGGCCTCACGTGTACCATGGGGGTAGGGAGGTCTGCGGTCAGCTAGGGGTGGAAAATCCCAACAGGGAGGCGACCAAATTATAAACAATGAATCGCTCATGTTTTGCAGCAATCCAAAGTTATTAATCAGCTCCTTGGTAGAGAGAAACTCTGGAATAAAGCAATTAAAAGCTTTGCAAACTTTAAGAATGACAGCTAATTTGATGTTGGAACAATGCTGAAAGAACCGCAATCAGACTTTTCACAGAACAGAATTGCTGGTGATGGAAAATAGACATTGTTGTTGAATATTTGAGTAACATATGACCCAGAGGAGTGATAGAGCACATCCGGATGGTTATATTGACGTGATAACAAAGTGTGTTTAATGAAAGCGCCCGGTAACAGCCCTCTAAGCGAAACAACGCCCACCCCGCGTTTATACCCCCATTCAAGTTCGCTGCGACCGCGCCTCATCCCTAGCGTTTCCCTAGAATTTATAGCTAAACTAATTTCCACTTTATGCTTTCACTATAAGCCTGATCATTGAACGTGCGCCGTAACTTCTTGCGACGTTTTATAAATGAACGGCACGTGTATGTTGAATAAAAACAGTGCGGTGGAATTGCGACCTTATGTAGCTGGATCGGAGGTGGAAAATAGTTAATCTGTCGCGCGCACTTACGCAGCCTCCCCTAGGGTTGGCGCGGTCGATCCTTGCAGTCGCGTCGCCGGCTCGGTCCGGACGTGTCCCGGCGCTCAACACTTTTATTTTCATAATTAAACAACAGTAACAAAACAATCCACTATTTCCTTCCCCGTGGAAGGAAACATGTTGGATTTCTTAATATAGCAAAATTATTTCGCGTTTTTAACTCGCGCAGTTAATTTCGTAGAGAAACAATTTTTTATATTATTTTTTCGTGGTGCCGATGAAAACTTGAGTAGTGAATAAAACTGACGTGGAAGTGATATGCGAAGGATGTGATGTGTTTAGTGCTGGAAGAAAATATAATAAATCATAGTGACGTCGGTGGTGTTCGCGAATTTTCTGCAATTATATTCGAGCTTAGTTTAACAGGCTTAGTTATTAGGGAAACAGTATTATTTTTTGATTGAGGAGCCTTTTACAAAGAGGTATTGTTTGGTGATTTTCATGTATTGGATATCGTCGTGTGTCCGCTTGTAGTTAGGAACGCATTATGTGACAATGCTTTTGTCTTTGTGAGACAAATACGCTTCGGTACTGCAAATGACTACAATAGTTTGCAGGATGACAATTTGATGCACTAAATTGATTGCATACAACTCAATTGGCCTAGATCTGAACACAGTAAATTCACTCCAAATCCTGTTGAAACGCTTGCAGTGAATCATTTTCTAAATTGAAACACAAAATAGAGTCAAATCGCACCGTGAATAGACCGAGGTTTAACCGTTAAACTGAGATTAATGGTATCAGTAATAGATTCGGCTATGAAAGTTCGCGTAATAAATAGCTGACGTAACCACTGTCTAATGGCACTGTCAAGATATGACGTCATCAGGTTTATTTTGATAAACAGACGAATAACGGTGAACGGTACAGCATACAGCACGACAAAGTCAATGACTATTTTTTGGAATGAGCAAATATTTGTTTTAGACATGCAGTGAGGTTGTATAAACTGAGAATTTTTGTACAATGACAGAATTTGATATGACACGCGATTCTGCGATTAGATATAATATTACAGAACCTTGGTGTGATTGTTAAATTAACGAATGAGACTTTAATCCTGTGGTTTAAATTATTATGACTGTTACATCAGAAGAGATCAACATTCCATATGGTATTATGGTGTACAGTGTACGTTGTAACACATTTTCAAGCATATGAATGGTTCCAAGTATTCTAACAATCTTACTAGATAATCTGATAAATTGACTAGTGGTAGTAGCGTTACATAACTCCTGCACGATGCAATCGGCACCCACCACTTTGTGCGTCGGTTTCACTAAATTAAATTACTTATTATGTGTTTTCCTTTTCTTATTCCGCCACTAATGTAACCTTCACGCCCTTTTTAGGTGCATACAGAGTTTTTACAAACCTCCACGAAATCTGTCAAGAGATTAAGGCTGCTCTCTCGAGAAATGCTTAAAAACAGCGTGCAAATGTAGCAACTTTTCGTCGGCATTTACTGAGAAATTATATCTGAAAAAATAGGTAGTAATCTACATGATATGATACGTAATTTGGTTTAGCCAGAATTTATGTATCGGTATCACATAATAAGAAGAAAAATCACCAAATCACCTCCAAATCGTTGAGATGAAACCATTTTACTCCTTCATTTTTTAACATAAGTCTAAAAAAAAATATCTACTGCTTTGCAATACAAACGAAAATAAGTTGGGTTTGTTACTTTTTTTAAAATACGTGTTATTTTTTTATAATAAATTAAAAATGCGGGTAGCGGAGTGGCGCGTAGAGTATTAGTTAGCTCCGTTTATATGCACAAGGTCATTGGCATGTATACAAGCCTTAAGTATTTATTGCCTGCAAGGATTCCGTGGGTGTTAACTATTTGAAGTGAGTAGGAGGATGGTATGTCTAAGCCTGATAGCCTACCTTCATTTCTCTCTGAGTGATAAAAGGTTTGAGATACCATAAATTCTTAGCTGGTATATCATGCACTATTTTTCTTTATTCATGCAAATTCATTTGTCACTGTGCAACCAACCGGTCATGTTTAAACCTGCATGGTGCATTCAACCCACTGTATTTTCACTGGAAGCAAACACTACGTCTACCATGAGTATTATCAATCTATACTCGCTAGCGACTATAGTTAAAAAACTGTATGAAAACTTTGAAAAAACAAGTTTCTAATTTATTTGTTTAAGTTGTTAACGAACAAGTAAGCAAGTTGCAAGTAAAACTTTAGTAAACAACTAAAAAAATAAATTAGAAACTTGATTTTTTTAAGTTTTCATACAGTTTTTTAACTACAGTCGCTAGCGAGTATAGATTGATAAAACTCATGGTAGACGTACAGGACTTCCGGGGTGAGGGTCGAATGAACGATTTTTATTTCAGGACGAGAATATCCTAAGAACGCTTTGAAAGCAATTTTTTCCCCAAACATATAATCCATTTAAACTTAACCACAACCACCATATTAATTTTAATTTAAATTATTAAATTTAATTAATTAATTTTACCTCTGCTGGCATTTCTTTATTGTAACTATTAGTAGTATATAAGTGCTATTTTGGGAGCATCGTCCTTACATATAATCAATTGATTAATGCATGCAAATATTGTAAAGCTTATTTTTTAAAAGAGTAACTATGGAGTTTCTTGTCCGTTCTTCTCCATAAGAATCGTACCTTTTGCCAACAGTGACCATACCACAAATATTTCCCATTTACGTCCCTAGTCAATAAATAATGTCGCCATATAAAAAAAATAAGCTTGTTGAACATCGCGCTCCAGGTTTGTCAATACGCGAGTGTTTACCGACGCAATGCGCAAGTCTGCCGGCGACCCTGGCTGGGCGCCAGAATACCAGCTGATTTGGACTCCGGTGGCGAGGTGGAATTTTTATATCCATTGTAGTGATTGGTTACCTATAGAAGAGGTTGTCTTTGGAATAATGCCTGGAATTTGAATAAGCGTGATTAGCATAAGAATAAGAATTATTTATTGCGTAACTGTGTACAATTAGATCTTATAATAAAGAATGGTTTTGTTATTAACCTACAGTTCTTGCTAATTATATAGTTCTTTAGTCTTGTGTTTAATTACTGAACGATCCAGAGATCGAAGACATTTTCTGGCCTCGCTGCTTTTTTAAGTGGAGGAATATACATTTTCTGAAGTGGTTTATAAGAAATACGTTATTAGTTTGGACAAATGTGTTATGCTTATAGGATTATATGACAGACTAGCTTCTGCCAGCGGCTTCGCCCGCGTGGTCCTTAGGGAACATACTCCCGGGATAAAAAAGTAGCCTATGTCCTTTCTCAGGCTCTAGATTATCTGTGTATTAAATTTCATTTAAATCGGTTCAGTAGTTTTGGCGTGAAAGCACGACAGACAGACAGAGATAGTGAGGATTATTATATCACCTGATTTGATTTCAAGTCTATAGAATATTGGTATACATTGTAGTCGGTACAGGCGATACGTATGTTAATGGCAGATACTTTACTGATTGAATATGTTTATGCGGAATTATAAATGTCAGATTACCGACTCGGTTAGGAGTCTTTGATTTGCACTCTAAGGAATTTTTATATCCATTGTGGCTGTCGATCGGAGATATGTTATTGGTTTATTGACTTTGGACAACTGCCTAGAATGTAAATAACCATGCGTCTAGGGAATTATGTCAGATTATGTCACCTGATTGGGAGTCATTGGTCTTCGATAGACATTTAATGTTCAGTGTGGTGCCTTGAATGGCTAATATTGTATGAAATATGCTAGATGTTATTGGTCGTTTTGGACTGGTCTATAAACCTATAGATTTTGTTCCTGGTGTAGTCCAGAACATTAATGGGTGTGATCTATATTTTTAGAACAAGATGTAACTATGTATTATGTACAGTTAATCTAAATTAACTACAAAATATTATTTAACAACTAGACTATAGTTGACAAAAAATAAAAGGCCCGTTTTGACAGCAGGATACAACATTGATTTACTAGTAAGTATGAAAGAGACATAAAAATAAATCTCTTTCGCACTAAGTGCAATCTTCTATCCGAGAGGGATATCTTCTATCCCTCTCTACTCAGCTGTCAAATCGGACTTCTTAGATTTTGGTGACTTTACTTAGTAAATTCGCGAAATTAAAGAATAGTTTACGACTTGTAGGTCTATAAGAAAGTGGAGGCTTCATTTGCAATAGTACAGGTTGGATAAATACTGACTCAGTATTTTAAATATTTCAGAACCACTAATCGGAAAATGAAAATTGATTCATATATCTTGGCTTTTCAAATTCAAATTTTCCCAATCAACCTCGAACTTAAAGCTTTAGCAATAAGTTGAAAATATATTAATCAAGTTTGACAGATTTGATATTAAAATCTGTAATCTCTAATAATCTCTAAATCGGACAGTCTTATTAGATTTTTTTCAAGAAATAACCAATTTTAACTACCCACCAATTTCCTTCTCAGTAGCCATTTAAAGTACGAACAAACTGCATATTTACGCGGCCTATGTTTCCTCATAAATCGTTTTCCCCCATCTATACAACTGTGTTCATCAGCCTGTAGTTTTTTGCTGCAGGCGCGGCAATACTTTACGTTTAATAGCCATTAGTTCAACGCCCCCTGCTGGGCGCGCCTGCCTTGTCGTAATTAAAAGTGCCTAATGTCATTATGATCGTCCCTTGCTACGGTAGAAGTTTTCTGTGTAGGAAAGTGGGTAGAATTTTTAATCATTAGTGGTGTGAGCCTGATGTTACTTGCAGGACAAAAGCTTCCCTTCTGTGTTTCCGTTTTTCTTAGGCCCGGAAGGAGATTGCACGACGAGTAAGACTGTTTCCTAATGCGGGCCTTCCACGTTCAAGTAATTTAATTAAACAGTCTGGTTCAGACAGTTCTATTAAATGAATGTCTGTGGGAAAATTTGATAAAAAATGAGACGTTCAAACAGTGTAAGGTCTGCATAATGAGTTGTCCAGATATTCTAATAAATCGAGATACTTTATAGTTAAATATATTTTAGGAAAAGCTTTTTACGCGACTGCCCAGAAGGGGAATAATGTTTTTGAAGTCTTCCCCTTTTAATAACCGATTTTTTAAAACTTGGCAAATAGATAAGTGGTGGCAGCAAACTGCCATCAGTTGTACGAACAAAACTTTATCAAAAAACTAAACGAAAATGTAACATTAAGATTTTCATGCCAAAAACTGCTAAATTAGATTTTCACACAAGCTACTGAAAGATAAGATATATGCGAAATGAGCGAACTAGTTATTCTAGTTTTAGATTATCTCAAAAACAAACAGATTAACCTATTATGTTCAGTAAGCTTAATTTTGCTATCAAATTATGCAAACTTAGTACGGTATCATATTGTATCATTGACTAGAATTTTCAATGTAATTCATTACCTATTCATTATTGCATATTTAGAAACTACTAATACGGATCACTCAAACATTGCTGATTGACATGCTTCAATACTTCCTCAAACATTCCAACCCACAGAATTTTTTTGCTCCGAACAACGATTTAATTCCTGCTAATTAGTTATTCAATAGAAGATAAATCTGATAAATAAATATGTGGAAGAGTGGAAGGCTATGGGGGGACCTTTGCCCAACAGTGGGACAATATATTTTGATAAAAAAAATGTAGTCGGATGAATTGAGGACAAGAAGTCAGGTAATCAAAAGTTTAGACGTTCGTGCCAGTAACCTTCGAATCTTTAAGTCAAGAATGATTAGTTTACTTCTGGCCAAGCGTGCTCCACCGTAGACCACGCTATCACTTACAATCAGGTGAGACAGTGGCCTATCATAAAAAAAAAATCAGTACCTCATGTCAATTTCATAACATTCAACAATCCGCGATCCTAATGATCTTCGAACTGCTTTGTATCGAAATTAATAATGTATTGTAAAGACCTATTTAAAACTTGGCCGTGTTTATTTAAAACATCCGCTTTTGAACCTGTCCCATTGAGACAGAGATCACATAATATAAACACAAGTATCAGATGATGAATGTTTACCAATAGCCGTAAGATTCAGAGCGTGGCGTTGTCGCGTAACCCCGATACGCGATCCACTTTGCACCTGTACTGCAATCGTCTTGGTATGGTAATGAGATCCAATGTAGGTAGAAAATAAGAGCAGATTTGGACATGAAAGAGCATACTGCTGAAATAGCGGACGATGTAGAAAATAGAATAGGTAGAAGAGACAAACAATTCGAAAGAATAAGAGTAAAGTTGAAAAACCCGTAGGTATGGTCTTCAAAGTATGCATTTGTAAGCACATAGATTCTGATATGACGAGCATACTGCTGAAATAGAAAATCGGATAGAAGGGAGACAAGAGTAAGAGAAGATGCAGTTAAAAACTTTAATTTCATAAACACGTAGGTAGGTGTAGTCTCCAAAGTATGCCTTTGTAAGCACTTGGCAGTGACATTAAAATTCATTTACAAATTCATAAAGGTATACCATTCCAATTAACTTTGTGACTGGCACGCTTCACGAGTTTTCATAAAACAATTTTAGAAAGCATTTTATATTCGCTTTGTGCCTTTTGCCTTTGATTGCTGAAGCTTCTGAAAGTAATTCCTCTACAGCTTTCCTAATTTCATTTGGAAACTCTTTTGCTAATTTTATTTCTTCAAACAACTTTTCCTTCTAAATTACATTTTTTTTGCAAGATCCTATGTCACGTTTAGTTTCAATTTCTTTCTAACTATCAGTAGCTCACGTCACCATCACGTCTCGTTACAGAGAAACCGAATGACTTAATCTATATTACAATGTAAATCACTCATGTAGTTTAATCGAGTAACTTCTCTAATAGCGGTCGCTGATTGCATAGCAATTGCACTTGTCTTTAGTTTGTGTTCATCGCTTTCTCGCGTTACCTCACATTACGTGACAGATTATGTTGTACAGTTACTGATTATGGACAAACGTTTAATTTACATACTGGTTATGATGTTAATTTTATTTACTGAAAGAACTTTATTAGCATTACTAGTTGACCCTCTCTCCGCTGCTATTGGTCTCAGTGTGATAATATATATACTTCCTCGATAAATGGGCTGTCTAACACTGGAAGAATTTTTCAATCCGACCAGTAGTTCCTGAGATTAGCGCGTTCAAGTAAACAAGCAACCTCTTCAGTACGTCTACCATGAGTTTTATCAATGTATACTCGCTAGCGACTGTAATTAAAAATGGTATGAAAACTATTAAAAAACAAGTTTCTAATTTATTATTTTAGTTGTTAACTAAAGTTTTACTTGCAACTGCTTGCTTGTTAGTTAACAAGTTAAACAAATAAGTTAGAAACTTGTTTATTTAAAGTTATCATACATTTTTTTAACTACAGTCGCTAGCGAGTATAGATTGATAAAACTCATGGTAGAGGTACAGCTTTGTATATTAGTATAGATACTAAGTCTGGACAATTTTCACATGCAAGTGCTGTGTGCTGTACGAGCATTAAAGATTAACGCATGACAGGATGAAAGGGTTACATTACGCACCCAAGCACGTCCGTATTATTAATATCATCCAAGTTGATGAAAGCTATGTGTTATTACGGGTTCCAAGTAAGCCTCTCGAGTCTGTCTTCTGTTTCTATTTCGATTTAACACTGTACAGATGCACCGGTAAACGAACCCGCGCTAAGTAAACATGATTATATCGGCTGAAACAATATCCCACCATATCGGCTTGCGCATGCGGTTGCACACGCACGCTGCGTACGCGCCGGTCCGCGCTCAGTCTGCGCTCCACGCGGCCAATGGGCGCACAACCGCCGACATTACTTTCTACATTCGAATTTCGATGCGCGTTCGCGGATACGAAATTGTTTTGTGTATATTTTTTTTTGTTTTAACTATTTTTTATCTGTGAACATGGAAAGTGACTAGACTAGTGAATTTTTCTTCAGTGCTTTTTTTTTGTTATAACTTTTCACAAAGTCCCAGGATTTAATTGAATAATAAACGGGCACGAAACGCAACGTTATTGGCGGAATGCGTAGAAATCGTTCCGCATGAACGATCCAATAGAAGACTTATCATGGAGGTAACCATCGGATTGTGAACTGTTGTACCTTCGACGATTTCAGGCATCGCTGGCTATTGTTTCATGGCTGGTGCGTCGGCAGCCGTTAGTACGCTTCTCTATGTTTTTTTTTACCAATCATTCGTGTTTACTAACAATTATCGCAATGGTCCACCGGTCCATCTTACCATATTAATGTTCAACCACCGTAATGTACCTCATTTGAACACTCATCAAAGTAGCGAACACTTAAATTTCCACAAAAGGGAAATTCACAAAATTTTTCTAACAAGAAAAAGCACTTTATAGAATGAAGACATCTCGAACACGGGTTTAACTACCGGATGTTTACTGTGGGGGTGCATCTTGACATACCACCTTCCATCTGCGTTCACCTTGTACCTTAACACATTAACAATACGGTGCATAGCTCAGTAGCAGAGAGTTTTATGGCACGTCATTCTACTCACTTCTAAATCCGTATTTTCAGGAGCTGGATATTCGGTAGTTAGGATCTATATTTATGTTTCGTTCAGAAGTGTTAATGAGTCCCTTATTGTGGGTGGCAGCCATGAAGCCAATGTTTTGAATGTAAGCGATGAATAATTTATTGATTTACTATAAGTACTTATAGAATAATATAAAGCCATGTAATATAGGCCATTGAACGGGTTGTTATAATTCCAAGGTGGTATTAAAAGCTTTTAGAAAGTTCGTAGCTTTTGTTGATTGCATCAATTTCATTAATTGAAATTAAATTTACCATGAAGAGTTTATAATACTTCTTCTTCATCGTTTCACTCTTGACAGAGTGGTCGTGGTCGTCTTTAAGATTGTGTAGCATGCTTGACAATCCGTCGCCACTCTTCAGGCACCTTTGCCTTTCTAGTGCCCTCATACAAGAGACCACTGTCTAATGCTACCTTAATTTGGTCTTATAATACTACGTTAACTAATTGAAATGCTTGTATGTTGAGCATAAGTGACGTGGTAGAATTCTTCTTCCCCCAAGAGTCCATTTTCGTACGTAAATAATCCTTTTCTTTCATAAGCTTTGAGGTAAAGCTTTACAAACTTACCATAGGAATACCACTGCTATGTGCCTTTAAATGTTTATTCAACAACATCAATAATTTATTGTTTTCAAAACACTAATAATGATGTTGTAACACAACATAATACAATGCCATCAGATTGAAGAGTTAACGGTTGAAAAGAACAACCTTCAAATATCGCACCTGCCCACGACTCCACCTTAGTTGAAACACATTATGAGAACATTAAGCCTGAATCACTGTCATGAATGCTAAACTAAATAATAAATCAAACAATGAATTTACAATGATATTCGACCATCACTAAGTTTTGTTTTATGCTTCAGCCAATCCTAAAGGTGACACTAAAGACTTCGTCATCATTTCCGTAGCTGTTGTAAATTGTAAAACAAAAAACAGAAATCGCAGGTAAATATGCAGGCCTATAGTCAATTACGTAGAGGAAGAATACATGCCTATAGAATTCATAACTGTAAATATCGAAGTCGGACATAAGATAACCGTTAAATCTAAAGCCCATTTTAAAACGGTAAATGGTATATTTAATAAGAAGGCCATGGTACAGATAAAAGATGATCCCCTTGGAGAAATGGAAGATCATCAAAATAATTTCAAAACGAAAACAAAGTCACCTGCGAATCTCTGTTCTTTGAACCGGCAAAACGGTGCCAGAAAGTGAATGTAGAATCGATTACTGAAAACCTTTGACACGAAAAGGAAATAAAGACTATTACAAGAAGTGGTTAATAAATCTTAACCATTGAGCATTAAGGTTACTATCTACTTTAAGGCTAATGGATGATTAACGTACTGTAAATATTTAAGATTGTAGCTGAAGAAAGTGAATGAAAACATTTTGCTTTGCGATACGGAGAGGTGTTATCTAAACAATATCCATGGTGTTAGACAATCGTTTACAATACAATCTTTAATTCGGACCAACAAAAACAAAAAGACTGCTGCCAAACAGCGAAATTCAGCGCTCGTACGCAGAGAAGTAATCACCTGCATAGAACGGGCCACTTTGGAGCGGGACAGTAATGCAGGAACTAAATTTATGAGTAAACTATGTCTTTTTTATGCAAGTAAGTACAGCGTTCTTTGTTGTCCTAAAATTTTGGTTTGGCACCGACGTCAAAAACTAAGTAAATACCCAGATAATGATTAATTTTCTTATTATGTATTAGGTATTAATTATATTTTGGCAAAAATTTGCTTTATGGGGTAGGAATGGAGACGGGATAGGGGCTGGATAGGGTGGGGTATATTAAAATTATTTTGTGCTTTTCAGTGGGTTGGTTTTTTGAAGGCGGTTCCCTTTTTATAAAAAAAAAAGTTATTAAATAAAGTTATCATTTTTGTTTCGGTTTTAATTTTTTAGCATTACGCAATACGCAATACCGCTTCTGCATATATTTACTCCTTATCAGGTTATTAATTTCATCTAGCATCAATAATGACTAATGCCTATGGTTTTCTTTCATTTGCATTGGCATCGCACATTCTTACATCTATTAGAGCATAGAGCCTACTTGCATCACGATCATTCAGTTTCTCAACTTGTATGATTCTCAGTATTACTGTTTATAGCGCATTTGCAATATTAATTTGTAATCATCGTCATTTGGAGCGGTTACTGTGAGAGTTGTCGCAAAAAGTAATTGATGTATTCGTATAAGTAGATGCGAATATGAACAAATAGGTTGTCAATCAAGGAGACCAGATAATTAAATATCTTCTCCTTTAACAAACTGATGAGTAAATTATGAGATTTGCTTCTGATGTTAATATTTCAGTCGTGCGACAAGTCTATCAGTATCTACAGTTTAGCCAACGTAATCTTTCATATCCTCTGCTTTGTTTATGTTATTGATTAACTGTGTTACTAAAGTGTCTCACTATTGTTCCATGCAGTCAAAATATGGAACTGACGTCAGAAAACTATCTTATGGACTAGGGGCGTCTTCTCTTACATCATCATTGGTGGATGCTATGTCCAAAACATCTCCAATAGCAAATTTTGCAGCGTTCTTGACCTACGTTCACCTAAATATAAATACTGAATTACCTAACTTGTTACAACCGGTCGGTGGAGTGGAGTAACGACCGTGCTCGAGTAATTTTGCTTATAATTAGTACAGTGAGTCAGCCTCGGGAATAGAAGCGTGGCGCTACAGTAAACGGGTCAACAGTAGTGAAACAAGGAGTTATGGCTTGGAAGAGTGCACATCTGTGCAACAATTGTTTATGTGCTATACTTTTTATTAACGCGTCATTTAGTTTTAAAGTTTCAATTGAGAGTTGTACCATTTACATTTGACATGTGGCTTAAATTAATTTGTAAGACTGAATAATTTTGTTAGTTTATTTTTAATTTGTTGTTTGTTTTCCGTTGAACGCCTCATTTACAACAGATCAGGGTTCACGATAATACCATGGGTACTAAAAACTATTCCATGGTCGTAGCTGTATTTATATCTCCCGCACAATGGAATATCGCTACGTACTTTCTTTGTTCTTAGATGTAAAGAAAATCTCAAGTGAGCTAGTTAGAATGACAGGCAAGTGTAGGAAGAAAGTGGGTTATTGTGGTGCTTGTTGACAATGAGCCAAAGCATAGTCTCATCTATTAGTTACCGCTACACTACTTTCAGTTTAAACGCATATTGTTACCATTTGGATTACCCTGATAACTGAGAAAATGGGAAAGTAGATCTGAATACTACACGATTTCTGTCATTTGGTTCTAAGGGAAAAAGGTTGATCATTATAACTAGTAAAAACCGGTCAAGTGCGAGTCAGACTCTCACACGAATGGTTCCGTATAAACCTAAAAAAAAACACGTTTCTTGTATGGGAGAGGCACCTTCAATTTTTTATTTAATTTGATTTTTATTATTTGTTGTTATAGCGGCAATAGCAATATGTACTCTGAAAATTTCGACGGTCTACCTATTACGGTTCTTGATAAACAGCCCGCTGACAGATAGACGGACGGCAGAAGCTTAGGAATAGGGTTCCGTTGGTTCCGTACCCGAAGGATACGGAACCCTAAACATAATCCCTACTTTCATTATTCGATTTTGTCTTCACCAAATTCACCATATGGGTCTCGCTCGATAGCCTGCGAAAAGTTGTGCAGTGTTTCTACGTTTAGCAACCCCTTTTAAAACTTTTAGTAATGCATACGGTGGGAGCTTTTTGTTGTTATTTTAATAACATATGCACATACTCTTACCTTTCAACAGCTTCTGTCGCACAGAAACATCAGCTGAAATAACATAATTTGTGTTATTCAGATTATCTCAGGCAACAATTTCGCCGAGAGCAATAGCCGCGTCGAGTAGACCATCTGCTTCCAATTCTCAATGAAATGTGTGATCTATATTCAGTGGAGGCCATCCATCATCAATGTCTTCTTCAAAAGCGTCCAAAACAGAGCGGAACAGTGATGATTTAAATAGAATTCTCTAGAATATCTCTTTTGGGAGTGTTTTTTGGTTCTATATTTCGCTAAAGATCTTAAAGCGTGCTTCCCCATCTTTCTACTAAACTAATGAACCACAAATGTGACTTGCTCCAGCTCTTGCATCATCTTTATTAAAGACAAAGGAAGCTCACTGTTTGATATTATCATTTCGCTTTGCATTTGTCGCGCTCAGAACATTCGGTACTTCACAAAGCTCGGGCTTGCACCAAACTGCACCAATGCATACATTTGCGTTTTGATTATCACCTTCGTGATTTATAGTCGGTATTGGTGCAGGAATATTAACAGGTGGCTGTGTTAAATAGGAGCACTATCAAATGGTTTGGTTATTTGAATATTGAATTGCTATTTAAATGTGTCCGTGTTTTCAATGTATACTCGATACTAATATATAAAGCTGAAGAGTTTGTTTGTTTGTTTGTTTGCTTGAACGCGCTAATCTCAGGAACTACTGGTCCGATTTGAAAAATTCTTTCGGTGTTAGATAGCCTATTTATCGAGGAAGGCTATATATATATATCATCACGTTAAGACCAATAGGAGCGGAGCAGTAATGAAAATTGTGACTTTGACGAAGTTGCGCGGGTCAGCTAGTTGAATATAATATCAGCTTTTTAAGTTCTGTAGCCAAATAGCAGAAACGGAATCCTTGGATTTTTTATCGGTCCGTGTATCTGGATATTTCAGACCTATCATACCTACTCGGAGACTGCAATTCAGTGCACCGCGAAACTATTGTGAAGTGAGATCATAATAAATACGAATTTTGTAGTTCTTCTTCATCGCATCGATATATGTATCTGCTTATATCCAGCAGCTTCTTAAAATTATATTGCTTATATTGCTATTCTTCAGGTACATTCAACCAACTACGTAGAACATTCCAGAATTTGCATAACTATTTATAACTGTTAAGTTGTTGAATCGATGAAGTATAAAAGCGGCATTGGCAATGAAAGCCAGGAACCACTTCGACATTTCCATCGAACGATCACGAAACATGTAAAATATGTAAATCAGTACATTTGTACTTGTAACTTTTAATTCCGTCTATTGGCTTTCTACTGATTAGAAAACTATTGGATTTACTGCTACTTCGATGACGGCTGTAGATGGGCTATTTGTGATTTTAATTGCGCTTTCTTTCTGCGGTCTTTTGTTTCGCACTTCGTGTACCTGTGTCTACGCCCGCATGTAACATTCTTCGGTTAATGGTTTTGCTTTAGTTACCGGTTTTTATGTGTTAAAAGATTTTATTAGGTATTATGATGACTAACATTAATGTGTTTTACTTTCTTGAACAACTTCGACCATCTATTTTGTTTTACTCTTATTTTTACTTTTACCCGTACACAACTCGATGAGTCATACTATAACAAACAGGTGCACTTACAGTTTAATTACTTCTTAATTAAGCGCTGCAAATATATCATACAGCAATCTCAACACTAAAATACATTACCGATGCAAAAAAATAAAGTTAAAGCTCTAACAATGACTCACGCACAGGTGAGTGTAGCGTCTGTGCGTCTGCGCAGACCGATGACACACAATCGTGTCAACGTGCATCACTTTTTAAATCATCATTGGTAAATGGTAGTCGTTACTCCAGCCTCAAAGAGAGTAAGAGAAGATACCGATGAGTCGATGACAAACAATTATTGTGTCAATGCATATCACTTTTTAAATCATCATTGGTATATTGTAGTCCAACTTCAAAGTGAGTAAAGAAATTTTTTTTTTTTTTTTATTTGTCTTGGGTTTGCTCTTGACTCTAGTGTAGGTCAGAGATGACAGAGACAAAGTCTACGATGGAGCGAGCTAACCCAGAAGGAGCCTGTGCACTCTTCTAATATGTCAAAAAAAGAAATATCCACACAACGTTAGCACAGATTTCCAAGTGATATAATAATTGTTAGAAAATTAAGAAAACCTTATCCGTAATGGCGAAATTGCCATTTGATCGATCTATCAATTAGAAAATATTTCCACGGTCAAGGATAATGGATGGGTGACCATGACACAGGCTGATTTGCCTGACCCCTCTTGTAGATAACATGTAAAGGAGAGAGTAGCCCATTGTTTTACGGGACGAAAGCCCAGTTATACCGAAGTATAGAAACGTACGTCTTAAAATACAGTCATAGTAGTCATGTGAAAGACTAGCCTCATTTTTTTGTTACATTTTAAAGTGGTTTTACTAAACTCGTGAATGTCTGCCGTAAATTCTTGATTTTGTTTTACGATGTCTGTAGAATGTTAGTGCAGTTTTGTTTATTATGCGCCTGTAATGTCTTCTTTGGCCTGCAATATTGACCCACAAACATTTCAGAGTAGTTGTCTGAGTCGGTCATCGCTTCTGATATTTGGTGAATCAACTCGATAGCTGATAGACACAACATAAAACATAAACGCTAAGTAAGATTACCCATGAAAAATGTTCTGTTGAAAATGAAGATATAAAACATGAATCGGAATAAAGACCGTGAATTTATCAAAATGCTGAAATAAAACAACATCCCAAGAACCGGACGTTCAATGTGGAGATTAAAAAAATATATTATCCGTAGCCCATAATCGATTTCATTGGTCTTCCATTTACCACATAAAAACTATTCAACTAAAACAAATTAACATTACAATGCTTCGCAGCAATCTTGAATGGATTCCAATAAATACATCTTCGTTTCTAACTCTCCGTATAGCTTTCCTACGATCATTCCTTACATTCCTGGGAGATCAACTGGTATTGGTATGTGTTCTAGTCGATTGTAACTCATTCATTTAGGTAGTGGCATCTTTGGATACGACATTAGAATGTATGAACTCCTTGTCATCCGTTACTTACAGTATAAGTCATTGTCACATCAGCGAGTATTGGTCATTCCTTACGTCACAGGGCTTCTTGGATCTCATATTCTACAAGAAACAGAATCTTAAAACATGAAGGGCACTTTCAATGCACGTCACAAAGAAGAGCGTTGTCAGTGAATTTTTAAAGGGTTGGCTTCCTATAGAACAAGTTACACAAAGTATATAAATATCCCTGCTAGATCAGACCAAGCTAAATAAAACTTCGCCTCCATAATACAACCCTCGGGTTAAAGTTCACTGCCTTCTCTGGCTAGCCAGCTACGAGCCACGTGTAAGCAGTGTATATTCTCAAACTTGCAGATGATGACGACATTCTATTATTATTTCAGTCCTAGGTCTGCTTGAGCTGGCAGCCTGGTGCTACTATTAATCTTAAACAATAACTCTTGCAAGATCAGAACAGTTTTGCCCCCAATCTGTCGGAGAATGAAAACTGGTTCAGCATTTGGGTCAGTGTACCTAAGTGTTTAGATTATTTCAACGCCAAGTTTATTTAAATGTATCATGATTATTAGGTGTGTTGGATTGAATCATTCGTCTTGTTAGCTCTAGGTTTTTTCGTCTTCACATCAAAAATTGGCCTTTTGAAAGGTTTTTCCACTCTCATTTCCTATTCTTCTTCTTTTCTAATTTCTTCTTTATTAGGATTCTTCTAATTTTCAACAGCTAGCACGAACTTCAGCAGTATTTTGATGAGAGACTTGATCAAGTTTTCAGCACCCTCTCGTCAGTCCTCTCTGCTTATCCTATACGTGCGTCACAAGCGGTCAAATATTTGGCAAGCCCATAGTATGCTGTTGTAATTAGTCATTACTACTATAGTGATCTATATTCAGCTATCAGTACCTAATGCATTGATTAGCGATACCGGTACTTTATTAATAGGACTTGTTTGTTCCTAAGGGGTCGCGTAGTACTTCCTTTCTTGGAATAATCCTTTTATCCTCAGGCTATGACAAACCGTTTCCGTTCAATGTCATTCACAAAATAGTGACTGAGATGGTGACCACTGTTGCCACCATTGTTATAATCGGTGTGAATTATTCCAACTGCAGTTGCTGCAACATTGCAACATTGTACCTATTCGTTATATTGACTGACACATCATTGTCTTTCGGCCCACCATAATAATGCACTACGCCTAATAAAATATCAAACATAATGCCTCGTCTAATGTAATATTCTTTGCATAAACCCAGTATTTAAATATTTTGACGTAAAGCCTACAGTCTTTATGTGACTTGGATGTAGGCGTTTTTCTATGAACCATTCATATTAACCAACTAGATCAAGGACCTAGTATAACATTTAATTGGAAGCCTATTTTCGCGAATTTATCCATTTTAGATCGATTGGCGACTGCAGACAATCGAACAATTGTCGCTATTCACTTTAGAAGCAGATAAGTCTAAAGACTTAAATTGTCTTGGTAACATTCTCTATTTATTGAATAGTCAAACCCAGGACCATTAATAGTATCAGTAACAGCGGTAGCAAATAAATGATCGTTTCAATTTAAAGTTATTCGTTTCGCAAACCTTCCAATAGCTAAGGCATTAGCTTCTATTAACACTTTAATCCTAAGTACTTCGCTCGATACTTGGCTAGTTAAACCCTGTCGTATAAAGAAGCCCACGACACTTCACTTAATCCCTTAAAAGGCTTTACGGTCCCATTTTATAGAACAAGTACCTATTCGGAATATCGATACGGAATCGACGGATCGCCCACTCGCATCAGAAGTCTTTTCCTTAGGAAGTTAGTTGGCTTCCAGATCAGCTAGATGCGATTGCATTTTATAGATCTGTCGTCGTCTGCCAATTAGTGTTGAAAGTAGATATTTTTATCAGGGGAATCGTTTCCAGGCTTCTTGTCTACTTGTCACATCATCTTCCGTCCAATTTATTTTGCATCTCTATCAGAGGTTACGTCAGTTTTATTCTTTCTATCCTTATCGTCTTTCACACAACCTATCGCATATTTCTTATAGCCTCTTTTTGGCTACTTGTTATAACTGTCACAGACTCACAGTTATTCGCAGAGGACCATCCTGTAGTGGCCGATCCGCCCACTCGATGTTGTAACCGAGACATATCTCGGGTATCGATAACCACAGGGTGTCGTGACCATGTCGTTAGCTTGATTGACGATCATTGAGCGAATCGCTTCGAGCGTCGACCGGCTTCTATAACCTGTTACCTACATCAGGCACATAGAATGGAAGCAGGCTGTAATCTAGTTCGTAGCAGATAAATATCGATTGTTAAGTGCTGTTCTGGTATCAGGTGGTCGACCGACGCTTGGCGTATTTTGTGGTGATATCTTGAACTTACTTAAAGTGCTAGTCTACGTGACTGAAATATTAGATGTCGAAGAAATATTTATAAGACTTTCAGTTTTAATTTCTGTGTATGTGATGAGGGTCCCAATTCCTTGTGCAGATGATCATAACCAACAAATAATAGTACCTCGCTCCTGTAGCCCACAGAACTGTGCATTTTTGGGATAAAAGTAGAAGGAATTCAGCGTAACTTAATTTTGTATAAATCAACGAATTTTCGTAATCGGATCTTTACTTCCAGAAATGATTTCCTTTAAAGTAGCCAAGAAATAATATCACTTTATATTTAGATGGGGACAAACAATCCGCTGTTGAAATCTAAATTACTAGGTCAAACAAAGTACTAACAATTACTGTAAAAGAACAGCAAAGTCCATTCCCATATAACTGCAACACAAGAAACATAATATTAGGTCAACCTAGCAACATTAGCCGCATGCGACTGAATGCGGAGTTGCGGACACCGATCAGGCGACCAACAGTAATGGAAACCTTACACTGCTTTTATATGGATGACCCATTTTGCTATACAACTGTTTTAAATTGGAAGATTAAAGCAGGTTTTGGATTTGGGATAGTGTTACACGATTTTGATACGATTTCCGTGTTAGAATTAAGTTTCAGCGTCAAATAGTTTTTCTGAGAATATTAATAAAAAGTGAAGAATTTAGTGGTCATTTCCGCCGTCCCAAAAGAGCTCTTGAAAGCATCAAAATACATCACTTTTCTTCTAGTAGCTTCTTCAAGGAATCAAACTTTTACGGGCCTTTGGTATTCACTCTTCAAAAGGATAACAAAACAAACGTAGAAAGGTTTTAAGGCACGGATTTTGCAGACGATACTTCAGCCTAAATAAAAGAGACCACTCTGCAGGTATACTAGAACATGGAAGCAACGAGATTGAAATATGCATTAGTAATGCTTGTGCAAGGCACACAAGCGCTGCGGCAACCTATTACAACTACGGTTTAATAACTAGCTTCATCCCGCTATCGGAAATTAAATGCTGTAGACTACAGCCTGCAGTATACACTTAACTTTTTAAAAGTGATAGTCTAAAATATGCTCCTAATGTTCTCAGGCTTGATAACTAACTTCAAGTAGCTATCAAATTTAAATGCTGGACATTCTCATATTTTTTCTATCGTGGGATGGAAATGGTCCTAATATTTTCATGACTCACAGCACCAACACAACTAGTCCTAATTGATCTGATATTTTAATAAACGAATGGTGACGTAAAGCTGTCGTTTGATGAGCATTTTCTAGTGATATGACGTCTTCACACTGTTTCAATTTGTCTAGCGTTTTTTCAACTATTGCGGACTACACAGCAGCTGAGTAACCAGTATTTTAAATGCAGCTACTGCTTTGACCTCCACAATCCAGAAAATGGGAACGGGATAAAAAACAGATATTCATATTTATAACTTCAATATATTCATACAATACAAAATAATTGCAGTGATGTTTAAATATGAATAACCAACGCTTATTGTTAAGACAATAAGCCGCAATGCGAACAATTTTAACAATTGAGTGACGAATTTTCCGGATAACTTTCCAAACTATAACAAAGAGAATTCCTTGTTTAACCTGACACCTCTTCTCAATGTTCTACACGTCATGAGCAAAGTATGTCGGGTATTGTTTTAAGTACCAATACATTATTATTTATGAGTGGAGTGAAGCGAAGCGGCGCCTACAATGAGCTATTGATTGCGTTCGGTTTTTTGTTAATTGATTTGTTACTCAGGTTGTGGGCTTACGTTTTCTTCGACGAGGTCATGATTCAATGTATATTTTCAAAGAGATATTGTCATCGCTCTGGACTTCTCTCGTATGTCTCAGTTTTAAATGCATGACTGTTTCATCTGCATCTTACTGTAGTATCTTTACAATGGATCAAGCTTAATTGCGAAACTTTTCAGAACCAAACTATTATCGATTAGAACAACTGCAGAATCAGATATGCATCTTTCTGAGAAAAGGAACAGTGAACTGTTGCCAATTTAAACTAGTGCACATTGCGACAACCAGCACTTTAACGATATCAATCAGTCCATTACATTCTAAAACAAACTAATCTTAGTATAACAAGCGTCTAATATTGCTGCAATCATTTGGCTCATCCCAATGTCAAATTCGATTTACATATTGCATACTAAATGCATCATCGCCTCATCGTACACCTACGTACAACGTAACATGCACCTCAGCCTATCATTACATCACGCGATCCAACCTGGATGACTCACCCAGTGGGCGATGGCAACCGGTCCCAGGTAGAATGTAGACCGTTTTTACTGGCCCTATTGGGAAAATATTCTGCGCGTTTTGTAATTTGCAGCTCACTAAAGTAACTTGTTTTGAAGTCTGTGCCCTTATCTGTTGAGTTGATCAATCAATGTTGTGCCATCAAAATTGTTTAGCAAGCAAAAAATGTTATATTTTTTCGGGTGTCGCTATCGATGTCTGAAGTTGATCCTGCAAAGTTAATTATATTATAAGCACAGCTCTTGCTACGCCTCTTCACCTTGAATTGGCTCGTATTAAAAAAGGTTCTCTTTTTTATTCGTCTGGCTCTAGAATCAGATGTGCAATACCCTTGTCTGCTGTGTCTGGTACATAAGTATTGTACAGCCGTGTTTGGTAAGGTCGTCGCTTCAAGATGTATCCATATACCGCTCATGATTCACGCAAATTCTTTTTGCTGCGAAATTTACTTTCTAAATGGCTTCAGTTTCTTTTTCGTTTGCTTTAATTTCAAGTCGCAATGTTTCCGTATCAAAAATTACTTGTCTAGATTTCTAAACATTTCATGCTGATAAGTATTCACGGTCTAATTTTAAATCTGCATTATGTATCTCGATTGTGCAATAGAAACTGATATTTGTACCGTGACAAATAACTGCAGTATTGTCTACCTTCGCGTATTGTCTGCCTATCTTTGATTACATCTGTAATTATTTAGAATTCTATTCTGATTTTACTTTTTGTTACACTTTACTTTCACTAAGCAATCAATTATACGGAACGAAATGCTCGCGAAGGCTTGTCAGAATTCTATGATTTATGCTATCTCCATTAAGTCTTTCTGTGTAACTATTTAAGTTACTGCATCTTCATTTATTGTGTCGTATATTTTCTCAAACTTTTTTTGATGTTTCGCAACGTGTTGCTAGACCTGAAGACTCCTTGGAAGGAAAAGTGTGGTTATATTTGCAATGTAGATAATCCCAAGCTAAAAGAAAAGTATAATATCTACATTATTGGAAGATGATAAACTAGGAAAGGAAGAACACCGCTTCTCTAGTAAAGATTATCGTAAAGGATGTGAGATTTGTTGCACTGTCTGTTACGAAACGGATGGAGACTATTACGAAAGGGAAATAGATAAAGTTAGCTACTAAGCTGTTTGTAATGATGGTCTAACGACCTGGCACACTAATGAAATGGTTAATAACAACAAACCATTACAGCTGATACTTGAAGGAAAAGTTCTTGTTTGACTTCGTGGGGGCATAATATGAAAGCAAAGCTGATACTTAGTCAGGTTTACGATGATCACTAAATTACAAAAGCTAATGCGAATCACTCAGAACTTCTCAACTACTCAAATCAACGAATGCACTAATTGGCTCGAGAACAGAAGAGGATATAATTACTGTATTCTGAGAAACACTGGCAACAGTCAAACATAGTATAATTATTGAGGAATAAACCAATTGAACTAAACGCAGTCTCTGCTAAACAGGAATCACTAAGGCACTAACTGCACTTCGAAACCAAATCCTGGTCCGTTCTATATGATTTTGTCCTATAACTTTATTGTCGGAAGTTTACGCTCCTTTACGACTCGCCCACGGACTCTTGTCAACATTAGACCTAACTAAACATTGTCTTGGACATCCCACTCTAACAATTTGTATGCTATCAAACCTCTCATTGCCTTTTACGGAGTTCAGATGAAGGCGTGCGGTCAGTAATATTAATTTGCATACAAATACGTTAGTTTGTTTTTTCATTGGTATTGTCGTTACCATTGTAGAAGAAAATTAATTAGCGTTTTTATTAACGACTAGTGGACGTCACGCGGTTTCACCCGCGTAGTTTCCGTTCCCGTGGGATCACGGGGATAAAATATAGCCTATGTTACTCCCTGATAATGTAGCTATCCATTGCTGAAAGAATTTTTCAAATCGGTCCAGTAGTTTCGGAGCCTATTCATTTCAAACAAACAAACAAATCTTTCCTCTTTGTAATATTAGTGTAGATATAAAACTTGAATATCGTTGTGCTAAAGAACTTGATCAGAATATTGTAGAAGATCTATTGCATTGCTTATGGCAACGATCTGTAAAATGTACCTTAATCATAATTTCAGGTTGTTCTTAGTCAATAGAATGGACGTGTGTTTAATTTATTCCATTCAAGCCATTGCTATTTCTTTTCTCACAGTATTTGTTTAATTAAATGTCTACTAGACAATAGGCATACTTTGCTTTGCTCTTTCTATCAATGTGCCTCATCACAAGCATGACAAAAATAATTACAAAACAAACAAGACACTTCTAATTCACAACAGGAAAAATACTCTTGACTAAAGTGTATTTTCCAGTATTACTCAGCAAAACAGCAACTTATCTCCGCCCATCGATCAGCGACTTCCGAAGTCTCGAGCGACGCGAGCCCGAAATTCGGGCCGTGGTTTCCTTCCAATCTTCACGGCACATCACCATGATTGTCCCTAGAGTACTTGACCCCGTCCGCACGGAAATTGCAGGCACTTCCCTGGGAAGTTAGGAACTACCAACCTTTTATGGTTATTAATGAGCCCGCCGATAGCTGTTGAATTTTTGTAAGATTAGCTGTTCAAACTTCCTCTAATTCAAGGTTAATTATAATGTATTGTTTTGCAACGGGATTATGTAAGTCTTGAGGTTTATATAAGGTTAGTAATTAATTGTTTTCTGTATGCTTAGTGAGTTTAGAAAAATGTACATAATATATTATAATATTAATAGCAAATTATAAACTCTCTTTTTCGGTTCGTGTAATGCTTTACTCTCTGTTTCATTTTTTTTTTTAATTTATTACGTGTGTGCAAAAGAATTATCGCGTCCGTTTGTGACTGTGACCTTTTTAACCTGATAAATATTTCAAATTGGGTAGGTTTAATTTGAGTTCACCCCACGTTTCAACCCTTTTCAAAATTTCAATACCGTACCTTTTAGCTTGTGGTCACAAGGGTGCTTGATAAGCCCAACGTCACATTTGATTTACATGTAACCACATAAGAAAAACGTTAGAGAAATTAATGTTATTAAATTGTTTTTTTCGAGTAAACATATCAGTGAGACTCAGTGACGGATTAACCACGTAGCAAGAGTAGCAAATGCTACGGGCCCCGCGTATTGGGGGCCCCGCACTTGGACTTACAGAAACATATCGCTGAAAACCACGGGGTCTATCTCACACACAAGTCCTCATAACTCCCACTATACTGCGACAGCCGTTTTCTGCGTCTGAAGTCACTAATTTGGTTTTGTTATGGGTCTTCGTGCAAAAAACTCGTTTTCTTTCTTTTATTTCATGCTACCATACCGTCTGAAATCTAAACAGCCCCGGATCCAGTCTATAGTTCTATACGGATAATGTAGGCAAAACCAAAAAAAATGGGCTCTGGCGCTACTGGTCCCCGGGGTCCGTGAGATATAATAGAGAGGGGCTATAATTGTTTTATTTGGATATTTTCGTTTTCACTTTACGACGGTTTTAGGTTTAGGGGGACCCTTGGTTAAATTTGCTAAAGGCATCGCGCTGGCTTAATCTGACACTGGTAAGACTCGAACGTATTAGTAACAATAAATATGGCTGAAGGAGGTTAAAGAAACCTTACTTTGGTATTCCAGCTGAAGTACTAGAGCAACGGTTCACAACACAGTATTCCAGCTTATTAGCAATCATGTCAAGGACGCTTTTGAACTGGCTGGCTGGATTGACGTTTAAAAAACAAATAAATGCCTTACAATCACAGATATATGTCTTCATGATGCGTTCATGATAATAGCGACTATTACTGAGGCTACCATTCCATTCTATGATGTCAGTGAGGTTACTATTCTACTCTCACTTTCGTTCTGTAAAGAAAAACATTTAGTATCAGCTAATAATGCTTAATTATTGCCATTAAATTGAAAAGTGTTGACGTTATTTTTATGTTTATTGACGAATTATGAATTAAAGTCACCTGTACCAGCAGACCATATTTTAATATGTCGATTATTGAGTATTGTTGCTGTTGATTTTTGAAAATTATTTTGGGATATCAATGATTCTTTCTTTTTCTTCTATTTCGTCATCGTTTGTTACATCATTTATTGAGCCAACAAAATTTTTGGATGATGTAAAATATTTCAGACGGCAATATTTCACGTTCGTTCAAAATATTTGTGTCTATAAAACATGAATAATCACGTCTTGTCAAAACTTATTCAAAGAGCATTCCTCGTACTATATGTAAGCGTGGGAGTACTTATCTACTTGAACACACGTAATATACTCTAGTATTTACTTTCATTCTTAATGGCAACGCTCTGATGTTCGTCTCGAGATACTTTGTCATCTCTCATTATTCATTTTCTCTTGTTAATGTTAATTAATTCTAGTGTTAGCTAATAAGACGGGTTAACGACCTGGGGTGAATTGTAGGACCTATTTAGTAACTCATAAATTTGATGTATAGCAAAAATAATTTGTAACGCCCCTTTCACCGCTGGGAAACAGGCCTCCTCTACTGAGAGGAGACCTGTTTCCCAGCACAGTTCCTGCTACTGGGCAGGCCGTACCTGATAATTAAATTATGCATGGTGATATAGCAGTATCAAATCAACCGAATTTTATCAAGAGTGGATCACTTAGAATCCTTCAAAAGGTAATAAAGCAAGATGCTAGTGGTGAAATCAACACTGCATACAATTGGTCTAATAATTATGATGATGTGAGAAATTAAAACAACAGTTTTCAAACTGTAAAAATCATGGAAGTGATTCCTAATCCAGTAACTAGGTATCAACGATTCCTTTAAAGTTAAGTTTAATAATCAGCCAGGTTTATTAGATTCAATTACTCTACTGTGGGTGGAAACAAGGCAACCAATAGTAGTCCTTGGAATTCTAACACACTTTTTGCCGATAGTTTATAAGTATCATTTGCAATTCCATTTTTAAGTTACGCAACTAATTCAATTCGTAATTAGTTTGACAGGGTTATACAAAATATTGTCTTTGTGCACGCAATAGAAAATTAATTACGCGCTAAAGTTTTTTCAATAGTTCGTGCAATAACTTCTAATATTATGATAAATCAGCTGCAGACATCGTTCGCATGTTTGTCGGTCCTATTAAAATTTCGTCAATATCTTCCGCTTTGTCAAAAACAGAAAGAAACGATTACAATGTTACCTTTTAGGACAAGAGGAACTTGTATCAATATAATAAATCAATTTTTATTACTAGCTCTTTCTAGTGGCTTCGTTACGGACCATGGCTTATCTCGCAGGATCCGTACATTTTCCGGGATAAAAGTAACAATAACACTCAGCGTTAGTGTATCTTTCTATAAATGAAAGAATTTTCGTATACGGATCGGTACTTCAAGAGATAACCTTATGCAAACAAATAAACAAGTTTACCTGTGTAACATTTTAGTTTAGATAACTTCTCAGAATCTCAGCGTGCCTTTTCACTGTTCCCACAAAAAACCGCCTCTCAAACAGAATCACGGAACTTGTAATATTCAAAGAATCGCTTGTCAAACAAGATTCACATTCACACAGATAGATTTGCACGTTACAGAATCATTATTACACTTCTTATGTGCTGTGACAACTTCCTCTACATAACATTTCGTAACTTCATCATTGTTATATCCTATTAGGTAAGCTTCATTCATTATTTTCATCTCATCTTTTTTAGGCTCTAGTACGACCATTTTTATTTTTATATGCTTTTGTTTGGCTTCGCTTACGTGTTTGTTTATTATCACCCAGTTCTGGAATTAAATATTCATGTAACTTGCAACAATGACAACACTGTATTATGCCAATACTCATTTGCACCATCTCATTAGTACCTCTAATGATCTACAAAAGTATCCAATTTGGTAGGGTTCAAAGGTCACCACATCGGGTAGCTTTTGTACTATTCTTTGTTTTGCTTATTTAATCAATATTTAGAAACTTATCTGATACTTGAGCAATCTCACTTCAACTATCGTTTAGTTCCAAAGGATCAGAAGCAAAAGAATGTAGTGTAGTATTGAGGACTTCATTTCTACCATCACAAATGTGCTTTGTCGTGTTCCTTCTAATCGTGACTGTATCGTCCTGTCTGTTCCACAAGCATGTCTTAAATTTGGTTTATGAGCAGTTTGGTGTCGTCATGTCCTTTGCCATTGTTTGGTTTCTTTATTAATATGTATTGGATCAAACTTTGACGAAGAATGAAGTTCGTCTTTCTGGCCTCATTAAGCAGACTTCAAAGCATTAGTTTCAATTTGGTAATTAATTCTTACAGACCTATTTTCAGTTTCTATAGCTTTGCTGATTAGTACTAATGACTTGTTTGCGTGAAAATGTGCGCCTCCAACCATTTCATAATTTTGGTTCGCTTGTAGTATTAGGTTTATTACAGTGTCTTCAATTAATTTTATGGACAAGATTATAATAATCTCTATACTAAAATGGAGCTTGTTTTGGATAATGCATAACGTTTTCATAGCTTGGAATTTGTACACCCGTTTATGTCTTTTACATCCCTCGTTTAAGTGAACCACTTGACTTAATAAATATGAATATGGTAATAGCAATATTTATGATCCTGAGATCAACGTACCTTAGGTTCATAAATTTTAATACTTTTACTCCACCAGGCACTGAATATCTTTTTCAATTTATTACAAAGTTAAGTGGTAAATTACGCAAAGAATTGTTACAAGTACGAAAAAAGTTGTTGTTGAAGCCGACCATGACTTACTGGGTACTAAACCCTTGACTTTTAAAACTGGCCAGCTTCCAGAAGGTCGATTAAACATAAACATATCTATCACTGGTACCTCGTAAAGACCAACGCTATCGGAAACTCGTAAACTTTAATTATTTTCTCCGCTGAGCCGAAAACATTCCATCCGGGTATGTTCATGTCCAATGACGTACGATATCGTAAATTCCGTGTATTTCTGTCAAGATGAAATGTTTATTGGATTGGACATGGACGATATTTGAAATTGATTTTGAAATGAGAATTTATGATGGATATGGTTTTAGAAAATGAAATATCAGTGGCGAAGTTTTTGCTATGAATTGGATAGCGTCTGTTTCATTACCTGCCAAACAAACAATATCGAAGTGAATTCAGTACCTATAGCTACTGTCCTCTTGCAGTTGTGCATACCCAACCATCATAGAATAGTAGATAAGAACCAATAAAATTACTTAGTTTGAGCTTAGAATTACATTATTTGTTATTCATACTACACGTTATTTCTATAATTAGTCGGTAGTAAAAATAGAACCTGAACCAAAATAAACGAACAAAGACGCAAAAATGAATAGAACGTCACACGCACAGAGAACAATAGGCACACAATTAGTCAAATATTTGAATTCTACCATTCGGTTAAACAAAATTCTAATGTCCAATCACAATTCGTATCAATTAGCAGCTTAATCTTCCTCTCCAATAATGTCTAATAGCGTGCTCTTTCTATACAAAACTGCTAAAATGTCTCGATCTACGGCAGATTATAACGATGCATCCATAATGTAGAGTAGACCATCTCAAATATGCTCTTCAGTGTTGTTTCGAAGTAATTGCTGTCTGATTGTTATTCGGTATTGACGTGTTTATAATCATGTGCTTTGCTAAATGTTGCTCTTTTTCTATGCGATTTGTGAGTGAAATGTTTAAAACTCTGTTAAGATGGAAGATTTTATCTGCAAATTCTTTTGCCTTCTCTTCAAAAGGAAGCAGAGCTGGGTATGCTTTTTAGTTAAAATACAGGCCCTATCATCCATCCTCATAACATCCTCTCTTGCTACAAGAGTCTTAACTTTGTCAATTTTAGGAGAATACCTTTCATAATTGGCTTGTGGCACACAGGTGTACTACAAATTCATGCGGTCACCATCTGTGTAACCCAGATATGACGTCAATAACCCGCCACGATGGCTCTTTGCGGAGGTGGAATAGGCCCAGGGGACGTTTAGGGACTCGTGTTACGTGGATATTAGGTTACCCTTCCATTTCAGGCATTGTTAGCATAAAACGTTTTCTATTGACGACGATAATTCTGGAATCAAAAGCAGGCAGGAAATTCATCTCGATTTTACCACACACATTCATTTAGTTGTTCACCATGTTAGATCTCTCCATCTGTCGTCACGATAAATCATGCGACCACACTGCGCGACCGCTCCAAATCTGCCTCGATGTGTGGTCTAGCTCTTCTAAATTAATTGATTAGCTCTGTTATGATTGTTGCGGGAGGCAATACCATTGCCTTAATATAGCAAGTCATTTTTATCCACTCTTCTATTTGTTATTATCTATTTTATCGATTTTAGTTTCTCTAGAAAATGTTATAGCAGTTTCTCCTCTATCGGCAGTTTTACTGGATCGTACATCAATAAAAATGCTTACTAAAGCATTTTCTACTCTAGCGCCATCGGAGACTTTCATATCTGCTCATGATATTGTAAAAATTAAATGACCATATTAGATAAAATAAAAATATCCGTTCACCAAAAATTTAAAGCTTGCAAGTTTCAAATTCAAAGGCCAAACATGTTCTGAAAATGTATGTAACTTTGGGTATAACATTCTTTGCGCTTGCACGGATAAACAATTAAATTGTGCTGATATTGCGAAACGTTTCCCAGAATTAAATGGAGATAGAATTCGTTTTGAAGGTCGTCTGCCGGAGCCAAGAATACGAGTGCCGCATTGCAGCCTAGATGCACTGACCCGGCCGGTGCATTCTCAGAATTATATATAGGTTAACTGTCGATTACCCGGCTAACCGTGTCGTAATTGCGAAACATGCGAAAACAGGTGTGATGTGTCCCTGTTTTGATAAACAGCCAAAAACTATTGTTAATTCCAATTTTACCAGAAATTATGACCAGATGTTTGTCAGTGTTAAATCACGCCGAAATGTCTGAACTCATTTTGATGATGCTTAACGCAAAAGTGAGTCACTTAAACGAATTGTTCTCTGTGAAGAATTCGGTCTGAAACAGTGAACTTAAAATATGAACTCAGTAAAAAATAAACATAAAAAAATGATTGACATCTGTTGGATCACCAAGTCATTGACACTAGCTTGGACATTTTTAGGCTCCTAAATATAGGCTCAAGTGGTTGAGTGATGACTTTTATCCTTCACTGTGATCCTTCAGTTCTTCTTAGTTCAGCATCATGAACGGTTTCCTTTAGCTCATATAAAATATACTTGAGTCTTCGTTCTTTAATTTGTTAGATACTCTGTTCAATGAGAAATTAACGAATGTGTCAGAGTATTCATAAAATATGAAATAGGTATAGAATCAAGAATTTCAATCTTTCCAATACTCAATAAACAGTTAGTGCTTTTCCTTATTGCCATCTAAGCAATCATTAATGAGTTATTTTTTTCCAACTTCTATTTTAAATTCTGCTACGGTATGTTAGTTACACAACATCACTTAGTTTCCACTTTCCACTCTGAATCGAAGAAAAATATTGTTCAGGCATTTATCGAATCATATCTTGTAAAAGCGAAACTATCCATTCCATTGTCTGTAAAATGTTTATATTGAAAGACAACGCACTTAGCGCTATTGCTATCTTTAAATTTATTGTAATGGTACAAGATAATTCTAGTCTTGCACTTACCTAAATAGGTATTGAATGGACCTTTGTTTGCTGTTCTGTATCCTTATCTTCTTTAATTAAAATTATTTCAATACATCTTTGTTTTATTGGACATAACAGATTGTTTATCTGCGGAGTTAATGGGCTATGTTACGAACTATATTTCACATGGATTTTTTCTATTTATATGTAGGACTTTTTCAACGGATTTGCTCTCTTATATTATTATACCAGCTAGATAAGAAATGTTCTTGAACTTTATCTGGTTCTCTCCAATCTAGATATAACTCTACCACTATTCTTACACTTTCACTTTCCTATCACTTCGCAAGTTGCACTACTCGTGTTTAATTAGCGTGATAAAACGCTTAAAACACTTTTCATTTGATGTTGTAAAAGTATTACTTTGGCAGAATAAACAACTGGTTTGGCCAACGTATTTGTAAATATCAAACGCCCAGTCAGGAAAAATAAAAGCAAAGAAATATGAAATCACGACTTTCAAAAGATACGAATCAATTTAGCGCTTGCACTGATACTAAGAATCTAGATCGCTTCATAAAATAGAAGACAGAAATGCATCGTGCATGGATTTTCACTCGTGTCTGGAGATAAAATTCTGCATGGCCTTTATCGAAGTTATCTATGTAGGTGACATTGGGGTCACATAACTTGTCCATAACGTTGACATTGAGGAGAAAATAAGTTTATTACATATGACATCGAGATAACGACTGGTTAATGGGAAGAAATTGTAAATTAGTTAGGAAATGATAATCTCGAAGTCAACGTTTAACCTTTGACAGGCAAGCGTTATAAATATTGCTCTCACTTTGCAAATCCAATTGAACTAGATTGAAGCTGCCAGCTGATCAATTCAACAGAACTAATTAAGCATGAAATATGAGAAGTCAATAGACTCAATTATAATCGCGTTGATTTCTAAGCAGCTGCAATGACTGTCAACGGCCTCGAGCGTTGCACCCCATCCATCAAGCTGTTCTCCGTCGACTCTACCATGTCGGTCTAGACGCACCGTCTCACTCCAATAACAATGATGACCGGGTGCTTCGCGAAATTCCATAACACTTTCACCGCTGTAAGTGGCTTTGCTTTCATGTGCCTAATGGCTAGAGAGTATGATCTTGTTTTGTTTCATTCTACAAAATGATTAATGGTTGCATCTTTTTTCGCTGCTCTATGTTGCTTGGTGTTACGTCTGCTGATGAAATTATCTCTTTTTTTTTCGTTACCTTATGCGAGAACTGTTATGAGGTATTGTGTGGTGTGATACCATAATTATTGTGCCGTTACATGCAAAGATTTCTCACGTTTGAATTACAACAATAGTGCTCAAGCGTAATAATATCCGTAGTACCATTTTGGAAGATTCCAAATTCCATTTAAGAATATTCATCTTGCCAGTAAAGCTAACCGAATCCTTAAGGCTCAAAGGACCATCATCCAATTTTATTTACTGCTTCCCCAAATGCTATTATTGCATCGTTTAAATCGTTAGCGGTTTACTTTGCCTCTTCTAAAACTAATATGCGTTCTATTTTTAACGTTCCCTCTTCCTGTTCGGTTGTCACAGATCCAAATCCGTCATTTGTTCTCATATGTCTTCCTCTGTCACAATGTGGTCTTAGAAACACAGCAAAATTTATTCTACGATTGTTTGTTAAACCTTGGAGGGTTGAATGACAAAAGCTATCAATTTAAGTCGTTAATGATTATTTTTGTACACTGATTGTTCCTCGTCGTTGTATTATTGGATTTGGGATTTATAAATGTTTGCTTTTGTCCGGCTTCCAGCAGATTTAAACGCTTAATGGTACTGGCCAGATTAATCAATGCAAATGAGTAAAGCGGTAAAACCGTTGTTCAATCATTACTGTTTGCAGCTTTTCATTGCAGTGTTTGTTTTATTTCACTGGTAGTTTTTAAATCCCGTTATGACCACGCATGGTAATGCTAATATGCCATCTGTTTAAAAATGTTAATTTACCATATTCAGAACCTCCAAAAATGGCTATTCCAGTTTCACTAGAAACGAACATAGCTACTTATTCCAATAAATCTTATTTCATAATATGATTTATTGCGATAGGTTTCCATAAACGAGAAATTATTCCTCCACAAGGTATAGTAAAGAGGTGCAAAACTGCAGTTACCGGTAAGTTTAGACTTCCCAACCTATTTGTGTGTAACGACCACTCGGGTACATTGTTGTTGTTCAGATTTGGGTTTTGCGGCCACTTTACAGGATCCTACACGTGTATATAGCACGTCGTGGACGTAATCGCTCGGAACGGTCTTCGCTAATGTTTTCACTTACGCAATGCTAGTTCGTCGACCCAAACCGTTTTTGGTCAACTGTTTGTTTATGGTTTTTGTGTTTGGCTCTCACCTTGAATTTTACGGCTGTCTGCCTTTTTAGCCTAAAAAGTTTATTGGAAAGCAATGGGTTCCATCAATTAATTTGTGTTCCCTCGCCCACTATAACAGATATTCCGTATTTAGTAGACGCCTTGTTAGGTTTATGACTTGGCTTGACTCATCCTTCCCCATTTTCGTCGGTGTCATTAGATGTGCAAACAGATGTTAGATCTGTGTCTGCGTTGTAAGCTTTGATCAATGTATGTATACCTAACTTTTGGATTATCTGACTAAGACATTGCTTCTGTAAATTCTGAGATGTGTTCAGGGAAAATAATCTTACTAAGAGATTATGTAACATCCTGCCACTATTTCTATTTCAACGCGATCCCAAAGCCCAAGTTGTTTCTAGCTTAGCAACTTCCGAAGGAAAACAAAACGTTTCTACGTCATTTGTCAAGTCAGATTTTGCAACATCATCAT
Source organism: Lacanobia wlatinum (assembly GCA_947578705.1). Taxonomy (NCBI): domain Eukaryota; kingdom Metazoa; phylum Arthropoda; class Insecta; order Lepidoptera; family Noctuidae; genus Lacanobia; species Lacanobia wlatinum. The sequence continues at coordinate 5,087,404 of OX388035.1, forward strand.
TGATTCTCCGAAGGGTCTTGAGACCGCCAAGTAAAGAGCCATCGAGAAACCGTCAAAGCAGCGCTCGGGAACTGGGTCGAGGGTTGCTGGAATAACTACCAAGTTCTTAGCTTACATGATGTAACTCTGAGATGTAAACTAGAGAGAATCAGTGGAGTTATGAAAAAGTTCTTCCGCAAAACACTTTGAACATTATCTTCCTGCCTTTATCCCATGTAACTTGGATTCAGTGCAACACAATTCCGTGTGCATTCCGTCAACCGCCGCGCTATTTTCCGAAACCACTTCTTTTTTTCGTTGAATTAGAATAATTAGTTCCAATTTGTTTTTGCATTCCTTCAATTACTGAATGAATAACACTATCTTATCAAAACATGTCAAGGTTTTCTTTTATTTCTTGCGAAACGTTTCATTCATGAATTTGCTAGTTCAAGAAAATTTCCGAATTCGTAAGTGCAATACCTAATACTGTTCTTGCTGGCTGATTGCCAGAGCTCTGTTTCACTGAGTCGTCACTTATCTCGGGTTGTGCATCATCGCCTGCCTGTCGGATCTTGTATCCTCTTATAGGTTAAGAAGAGATTTCTGCAACAATAATTAGGATTCTGATTTTTACCGTGTTTTCTTTAACTTTGTGTTTTGTCCGTGTCGAATGTATTCTATTCTGCATTTGTAGCATCCATATCTACTGCCATAATTCAAACAAATACTCTTTGGTCCATCTTTCTTCCTAAACCGTAAGAATATTATGATATAGCGACATATCATCATTGCTTGGTATCCCAAGGTTTCCTTTTAACTACTGACGCTAGATGCTCTTCTATATAGTCAAATAAATCAACACCGGAAATGAGTTAAATACCCATATTACGTTGTTTTTAGCCATAAAATCATTAGGTAACCCATACCGTGAAGAATTCTTCTTTCGCGTTTGTACTTCTACGAATAAAAATAAAAACCAATTGTGGCCCTAAGGGCAAACAAATAGAACCAAAACTCACTAATTAATGTTAACAACAATTAAACCTACATCTATTCGCACAAGGTTATCAAATTGCATGCACAATTGATTCTAACTGTGTGTAATATTAGTTTAAACAATCTACTTGGTACTTGTTTCTTTTTTAAAGTACGGTTAACGCATCGTAAAAAGTAAATGGTCATAGATCGGCTGTTTAGATTGGTACTTTATTTACCACAAAATATTTAAGGCCAAAGAAATTAAAAAATGACATTACTTATTAGATAATGCCTTCATAATGTTGACTCAGTTTATCATAATGAAAGCACAGTATACTTACATATTTTCTCATTACTTTTCTTAATGTATATTCTATGTAGCCTTGAGTAAGTCCAATATAAACAGATAGCGCTATTTCCACAAGACATTTACGACCGGGCTGTACTCCCAACCCAACTGTGCGCCATTTACGAGTCCAATGTTAACGTGAAATGTTTATACTACGCCTAGTTTCATCCGTTCACCATCACAACAATAGAATGTAGGGAAACAAGCAGATTACGGCGCTCCTAATTAACTTTACCATGACCCAATTAATACGCCACGAGAAATTCTACAGTTTTCTTTGTTACTACATAAAATTTTCATTCACAAGTTTATTTTAAGAGGATGTGTGAAAAACATCGACTCGACTTGTATACTATACAATGATCGTCACAATTTGGCTCAGGTCCAAATAAAAGAGCGGTAAAATTACAGACCACTGTAATAATAAAATTTAAAGTTGCGCCTCCCATGAGAGCCCTTCTAAATTCGCCATACAGCTGACCTATTTCGCATTCAATCTGGCACGACACGATCCAGTGCTGGTTTGTTTATTCGAGGGCAACGCTTTTATAATGGGATTTTAGTGTTCGCTACTATGATTTACGAGTACTATATTCTGTACGAAAAGTACACTTACTATTCGGCACACGGTGGTATCCAATACATGGTATTTTCGGCTACCGAAACAACATACTCTAATTTCGAAATATTTTAGGAGCTTTTAAACATTATGGAATAAACGATAAAACAAAGTGCTATTAAAATGAGTTCGCGGGACTATTACAAGGTGTCTTACATGAGTAAAGGGGCTGAGCGCTCCAGGATGTCCATGGAGCATGACGTTCTGGACAATGACACGGAGTTCAACGCGAACCAGTTCAAACTGTACGACGACTTCACGACAGACCTTCGCATCGCCTTCAACCCACTCAGGCGCAACTTCCACGACATCACCAGAACTGATATGTTGAGGAGGAGGGGAGACCCCAACGATTCTGGTGTTGATATGGAAAATGGAAACCCTCTTGAAGATGTGTCAACTTCTAATGATAGTGACTTGGTAAGTATTCGTAGGAGTCGACTAGTACCCATAGTTTTAACGTTTTCTTTGTGTTTCGTTTTGAAACATTCAAAGTAGGTATTATTCACCGTATTTATATCGATAAATATACTACCAACATGTGTATCAATTTATGCAACCACTCCATACGCTTTAAATCATATAGCGTGAAGTTTCTCGTATAACTGGATACTTTATCTCGCTTGGCTTCAGAAATAAATGGGTGTATAAAATTTTGCAATTGGCTGGAGCTTTCGTACTGAAATATTTTTTTTAACACGATACATTTTAGCTGAGTATTTTAATGTTCAGGATTGTGGTTTTAAAATCTCGGCTTTAACATTTACATTTTTATTTTTCAGTATAACCGATGTTTTGTAATGTATAACGAAAAAAAAAATACTTACTGAATACTTACATTTTAACATTATTCCATCTATAGCAATCAAAACAGAATATTGATACCGAAAAATCTAGTTCTAGGCATATCTAATGACCAATAAATGAACAGCGAGCCTATAAAATGCAAATCTGTGTCGTCCGGGGCAACGCGCGACGAATCGAATACTACAAAGTACAAATTAGCGATGGCCGGCGCCAGCCATTGTGTGACCGGACGGTAGTGCCTCGTCTAGCCATTGTCCGGTAGGCTGCGCCAATCGCCAGCGGTAACTTGAGACAATGCTCTATGACACAATCACTTGATTTGGACGCGAGGAAAGGAGCAATGCTTTGTAAGGTCGAGCGATTCAGGCTATTGAACTTAAAAAGGTGGTTTTACGACTCGTCAGAGAAAATAATATCGTCGAAGAACGTCTGTTGTTTAATCTAAGTTAGTTTAGCATATCTGAGGTTATTTTGCATACTTTTGCAGACCGCAATCTGCAACAAAGCATGAAAAATTATGTCACCTATGCGAGCTAGCCTCTAACATCTTATCCAAAAACCGGTTAAGCGTAAACATAGTTTATTCGCAAAACTTGTCTTTGTTGTAAACGAAACTTGTTTATTATAAACTTCCTCAAACCACCTATTAAGGTACAACCACCCCTCAATTACGAAGTCCAATCAAAACAACAAACTGGCATACTTACGACGATCCCAATATTGCGTGTTATAAATTCATATGCCACGTCCAAACTTTTTATATTCCCATTTAACTGACCTGATTCAATCACACACATCTTACGTTTCATGAAACTAACCATCCAAGGGGAACTCGCTAATAGGACGATATGACGTAAGCAGTAAGACTATAACTCTATTACATTGTGTAGACCGTGACTCATTGTAATGTTATACGCATTAGCCCCATACGGGTGGTCATACGTGACACACAGACATAATGCCACTCCATATTTGTGGTAATTAAGAATTATCCTTTTATCTGGCAACATCATCCGTCCATAATATCTGCACGATGAACCTTGTAAACTAGACAGACAGACGTGCATGTTTTCCCTTGAAATCAATGATTAATTTTTCCGTTAACTGCTCTTTATTGAAGCGGATCACATTACGTATTCAAACTCCGTTATAACTCGCTCTGTTGACTGTTAATGTAGTAACTGTAGCGTTTTGGCGAAGGCTTATTTAATAACTTGGCACAATGTCGCCCCTGCCGCGCCAGTCACTCTTGTAATTAAGGATATTGCACGCATGGTCTCCCCTCGCACGCGCGTACTTTTTTCAAGCCGGGCCAACCGGTATTTTAACTCGTCCACAAATAAATACAATCTTAAGTACGCGACGGTTAATGCGACCGACTGGCCTTGACCACATGTGTAATTTAAGTATACTGCTCATTTCGGGCAGCATTCGACTCAAGCTGATTACCTCACCACTAGGAGTCCTTAACCTTGACTTCTTTACCCTTAAAAGGCCTGACATTTAAATGACTATTTTCCAATTTGTTGCAGTTGGAGAACGAAGTGATGGTAGATCCCTGGAGCAGCATGGACTCCTCGAATTCACCGTTAACTGATTCCGGACCCTCGGCAAGTGAAGACTGCACCCCCTCCACTTCGAGCGAGCCCCCCCGCGGGCCTCTAGACGCGTCCTCTCCTCTTTCGCCTGACTCGCGCCGCTTACCCGACCCAAAAGACACCAAAACCAAGATAATCCCCAAACACATTCCCCCAAAGTCATCCGACAAGGCGCGCTCGCGAGACCTTACCCTTGATCTAGAGACCCTAGAGCCTGACCTTCTCTCTCGCCGCCCGCATTTTCTTGACGAAGATTACCAACCACCGTCCAAGTCGAACATCGAATGCCGAATCCCCAAGCCGCACTTCCTCGACCACTCACCGTCGCCCGATGAATTCGACGAACGCAGTGACATCACAAATCCACACTTCCTGGACGATGAAGTCGATGGCGATGACAATCAAGCACAAAAGAAGGCTGGTGCCCTTCCAAAAAGGCCACAGAAAAGCCAGGCTGCCACTTACTCCAGTTCAGAAGATCGGCCACATAGAACAAGTTACCGAAGCACTCTACATTATGGGTTAGAAAGTGCGGCACGCTCGAGTGAGCGAGACAAACGAGCTTCCCAACTCTACCGGGGGACCTGGCCAGGAGAACGCGATGTCTGGACAGGTCATGACTCCGCCAGCGTTCGCAGTTTTTCTAGTAACGGTTCCGCAGAGGGAACGAGACCTTCGTCTAACTTAGAAAATAAGATGGAATGCGTTTGTTCCTTAATTTCGCTTTTAAGTTTATCACCAGAAAACAACGCAGACTTGAGCGGCCCTTTATTGGAAATGAGCAGGTCTGTTGAAAGTTGCATCGCCATGCGGCAAGCAGGATGCATTCCGTTACTAGTACAGTTAATACATTCGAAGGTCCCTAGAGAAACTCGAGACCGCGCGGCGAAGGCGCTGCGTAACATAATCCACACACAGACTGACGACAAGGCTGGGAGGAGAGAAGCCAGAGTCTGGAGATTGTTGGAGCAGGTTAGAGAGTATTGTTACGTGTTAGAAGACCTCGTGGAAATGAGGAAAGAAGGGAAGGAGGTAATAGAAGATGATGCGACGAAGCATCCGAGTCAAAGCGTCGCGGCTCTAATGAAGCTGTCTTTTGACGAGGAGCACCGGCATGTGGTGTGTCAGCTGGGAGGCTTGCAGGCGCTGGCGGCGCTAGTGAGCGGCGACCAGGCGGCACACGGCAGCAGGACTGACGACAACACGTGCCTCACCATGAGGAAGTACGCCGGTATGACACTCACCAACCTCACCTTCGGAGATGGCAACAACAAGTCTTTGTTGTGCTCCTTCAAGGACTTCATGCTGGCTCTGGTTGAGCAGCTGGAGTCGCCCAATGATGATATGCGGCAGGTATGTAAAACAAATATTGTAAAATTAATCTTTATCTTATATATAAAAATGAATCCCTATTTCCCTTGGTCACGGCATCACGCTTAAACGGCTGGACCGATTTCGCTAATTCTATTTGTTATTGTAAAAAAATAAGAAAGTTGCAGTTGACGGGAGCGAAGCCGCGGGGGACAGTTAATATTTAATATTAATAGTTACTACATTATATTTCATGGTATAATTCGTCTTGACTAGATATAGGCATCATTTGAATTAAAATATATTTATTTAGATATGAACTAGGTACAGCATTAAAGTACTAAATATATACACTTAAAATAAAATATCCTAACTAAGATAAAGGCATAAAAAAATTCGTCCGCATCGCTGTCCACCGGAAGTGAGCCCAAAAGACTGGCGGCATTGCCACGTTGTATGGCAATGCTTATCCTCTGTCCGAAACCCAAAATTGGGTTAAATACCTGTGTAGATAGAAAGAGAGGTTACACCATCTATATGTATAGACGGCGCTTGATTGCCCATCTCTAGTTATGATTTTAATCTTTTCGGTTACAATAAAGTTTATTTATATTCTGTTCTTCAATGATTTATTAATTAATTAACTTATTACGAATTTATTTTACAGGTAACAGCAGCTGTGCTGCGTAACCTATCCTGGAGAGCCGATACCAACAGCAAACAAGTACTACGAGAAGTAGGAGCCGTCAAGGGTCTAACTAAAGCCGCCATGACGTGTCAGAAGGAGGCCACTCTCAAGTCGGTCCTATCCGCCCTCTGGAACTTGACAGCTCATTGCTCAATGAACAAAGTAGCCTTGTGTTCCGTTGAAGGAGCCTTAGGCTTCCTTGTTGACATGCTCAGCTACAACTCACCCACCAAAACACTAGCGATAGTAGAGAACGCGGGTGGCATCATGAGGAATGTGTCGAGTCACATCGCCGTCCGAGAAGATTACAGGCAAATTCTCCGGGAGAGAAATTGTTTAAGTGTCTTATTGCAGCACCTGAAGTCCCCAAGCCTAACTGTGGTCAGTAACTCGTGCGGCACGCTCTGGAACCTGTCCGCGCGGTGCCCGCAAGACCAGCAGTTCCTATGGGACCACGGCGCGGTGCCCATGCTTAGAAGTCTCATCCACTCCAAGCATAAAATGATAGCGATGGGCTCAAGTGCAGCCCTCAAAAATTTGCTCAACTCCAAACCGGGTAAAACGCACATAATCTCCCTAGACACGACAGCTAGGAACATGAACCTTCCAGCATTACCAACATTAGGAGTTCGGAAACAAAAGGCTTTGGAGCAGGAATTGGACCAAAACTTGGCCGAAACTTGCGATAATATTGAGCCTGCAACATCTCCTACAACAAGTAATAGAGAAGAGAAGAACCTCTTCACGGCTACTGAAAGACAAATCGCCATGAATTTGGAGAGGCATCGCATGACGTCCAGTTCTCCTCTCATGGGAACATTAACATCACAAATATCTTTGAGTCACAGCGCACATTTGGCGAGCTATTTGAGCTGCAGTAACACTTTACTGAAGGGTGCTTTGGTCACCCGATCTAACACAGGCAGCGCAGGCAATGTGAACAGGTCGGAAAGTAAGGACTCGGTCACAAGCACTCATTCAGACTCCGTGTTTGAACGAGTCACTCGCACTGGCAAGGTACCAGTACCAACGCCCAGAAATAAAGACCTGATGAAGAGTGAAATGTCAGGCGAAGCATTCAAAGCATCCACGAAACAGCACAAGGAGAACTCCTTCCTTCGGTATCCGGCACAGCCTCCCATTCCTCCGCCAAGAAGTACCACAGAAATGAGAACAAATTACACAGAATCCGGTTTTGACGTCGACCAGGATTCTTGCGACCAGCCCATAGACTTCAGCAGGAAATACTCGGAGACCAAAACAACTGAGTCTGAGGTTGAAAAGCCGAAGACTGACAACAAAAAGTATTCGAAGAAGGATAGCCCTACCACGTACGGTGACTACCAGGAGACTGATTTGGACCAGCCGACGGACTACTCCTTACGATATGCTGAACATCAATCCGAGACTGGATCGGATCTGTCAGAACCTGCTGGCCCATCTGTCCACGAGGACACCATCAAACACTTCGCCACAGAAGGAACTCCTTACGAAACACCAGCGATCTTCTCAACAGCCACTTCGATGTCGGATCTGAGGGTGATCGGCAAAGATAATAAAAAAGCAGCTGCGACCGCCAAACCGAACCCTGAGGCGATGACGCATTCAGACGAGAAGGACACTTGTTCGATTGAGGACCCACCTAATCACGACAACGATAGGGCAGCTTCAACTCCTCAAACGTCAGTCCCCGAACCGATTCCCGAAAAACGAGGAGTTTTCGATACGAAGTTCAGCTCAGGCATGATCAGTCCAGAGAAGCCGGTGAACTACTGCGATGAAGGCACTCCTGGGTACTTCTCCAGGGTCAGCTCTTTGAGCAGTCTTGGGGAGCCCACTGAGGAAGACAGCCTGGCTAAAAGGAATGCTATGGCCACCATAAACGTGGACCCCAGCCCTCCAGAACAAAGTACCAGCAGTTCGGCTAAGGATAAAGAAGGTAACCGCTAGTTTTTCTTCCCAAGTTCTAGAGAAAATGATGGAAAAGGAAAAATAAAGACGAACAGGATACTGAAATAATTCCCTCTGAACTTCTTTCTTCTTGACTTTCTCTAAATCCAATGCTTTATTCTTCTAATCCACATCATCATCATCAAATCTTTATACTTGAATTCAGAATCTTAGATAATTACCAAGTTTTGGAACTACAGACTCAACAGCATAGCTTATATTCGTGACAATCGGATAGAAGATCGCTTGACCACTAAGTGCGAAAGAGATTTATTTTCATGTCTCTTTCATACTTGCTAGTAAAGCAATGTTGTATCCTGCTCTCAAATCCGACTTCTTAGATTATCACGAATAAAGCAGTCGCATGACAATTCATCTCTTCCGCACTTTTGAAGTGCAAGAGAGTGAGGAATACGTTCACGATGTCAAAAGTCCCCATGCGCGCATAGTCAGACACGAGACAGTTTAAATTCCATTGGAACCAATTTCTCACTTAAGTACGGGTCTGGGCAAAATACATGCTTTGCTTTAATTGAAATGCAAATTGCAAAATACTATCTCGTAAGTATTTAAAATACAAAATACAGTATTTCAGCTATTTTTATTTGAAATACAAATGACAAAATACTATTAAGAATCAAAAGTAATCCAGCCCAGCATGGGCTAAAAAGCAGAGTAAAAGAAGATTAATAAGTAAAACCAGAGTTTCCTTTCATGAACAATACATTTTACCTGATACTTGACATTGACAATTTAACGTACAGTAACAGGCGCAATTTGCAAACTCTAAAGATCGACATATTTTGCGGTCGCCATTTTGCTTACGAAAGCTATCGAGTTTCTCAGAACTCACCCATTAATAAGATCGCTAAGTGAAGGTTATATGTATATGTGTTAAAATGTATTTTGAACCTAAACTCAAACATTTTTATTTGTAGAACATAGGTAAACAAACGATGTCAAAATTAATAAAATAAGCGCTATGTCTTGCCGTCAGCGGCGTACAAATATTTCGTTATTTCGATTTCGATATTTCTACTATTATTATTATTATTTTTTATTATTATTTCGTAAGCCATAAGTATTTGAAATACTTACTACAAAACACCTCGGCGAAAGGTATTTGAAATACAAATTACATTTTAGCAAGTAATTGAAATACAAATACATACCAAATACCTATTCGTATTTTAATTACAAGTCATTCAAATACTGCCCAACCCTGCTTAAGAACTACTACAAAAATCAACTTTACACACATAACTTTAAAGTTGAGAGAATAATAATATCAAAGATTCTGAATTCAATACTAGAATGAAATGTAACAAATTGACTAACCCATTCTGCATGTTCTCAGGTTCCAAAGCAGTAACGTTCGCGACGGAGCCGGCGTCCGTGTGCTCGGGGTCGCCGCCACTGTCGGGAAGGGCTTCGCCCCCGGCGCAGCGCTTCGTGGAGGACACGCCGCTCATGTTCTCGCGCTCCAGTTCCCTGGGCTCGCTGCCCGAGTGCTCGCAGCAAGACGACCAGGGCTCCGTGCTGTCTGAAGTTAGGTTAGTTGACAAGAAGTTGCAATACACTTTTTAACTAGTATTTTATTGATGTTTGACTCACAAAACGTTTTGGGAACACATTTACTGTGCGAACAGCTAAGGAGAGGAATTCCCTGCTCGAGTCTGTGTTTCTTGATAGCTGAACCTTGGGATCTTTTTCGTCAAGAACGAACGGGCGATCCACCCGGCTTCGCACTGTTGTAAATTGTATACACAAAGCTACATCGTTTGTCGCTTTTATTAGTGAAATCCGTATCAAATCCCGTTGCGTGGTTTAGAAAAAGCGGAGAAACAGGCAGAACGCGACTTTTTATTACACTTTTTAGGGTTCCGATCATCCATACCGAAACGGAACTCTTATAGGATCACTCGGGTGTGTGTCTGTCTGTCCGTCTGTCACAGCTAGTTTTCTCTGGGTCTACTGGACCGATTCTGTTGAAATTTAGTACACATATGGACCCAAACACGGAAGCGTTACTTAAATTAATAAATTTTAACTATGGGTGTCACTTTTGGGGATCAAACATAAAAATTATAAAAAAAAAATGTTTTTCAAACTATATCGTGTGACATATCAAATGAAAGGGTTTACTGTGAAGGTTTTGATGATTTTTTATCTCCGAAACTACTGAGCCTAACATTTTGAAAAAAACGAAGATAATCGTTTTTTACCTACAGATTACAGGAAAATAATAATAATAATATTTCACAACTATCACACAACGCCATCTAGTCCCAAGCTAAGCAGAGCTTGTGTTATGGGTACTAGACAACTGATAAACATACTTATATATTTCTAAATACATAAATATAATAGATAAATTACACCCAGACACAGAACAAATGATCGTGCTCATCACACAAACATTTGTCCTGGGTGGGAATCGAACCCACGACCTCCGGCATAGCAGTCAGGGTCACTAACCACTAGACCAACAAGCCAGTCACAATTTGGTTCGTAACCCTTTGCACGTGAGTCCGACTCACACTTGAATGTCCACGATTTTGATGAAGACTTAAAAGTTTTGTTTTAGCAATTACAAAGGTTACAATTTAAATTGCATTTATTCAAACATACAGAACACAAATACCAGTATTCCACGAAGGATAGGGAAAAAGTAAAAATAACAGTCATACTTTTTTTTGGTGTTGACATAGTTACTATGTTAACACCAAATAAGGGGTAGAAGTTGTACAAATATGTCCTGGTAGAAACCAACAAGCAACCTTATTGTCTGACTGTTTTGGTTAAAGAGGAAAAACGATACTAAGTACAGGAATGATTCAGTACAGTTATGACATAGTAGTTAATTTAGTATTTCTGACTTGGAACGTCAAACGGTAACAGTGTCGCTGTCTACTATAGTTTTTAAAACTTGCAAATTCAGCATTTTTTTAAATATTAGAAGTGTTATTATTTTAGTGGTGCTTATCTCCTAACTCCTCACTACTTTTACCTCTCATATCTCTTAAATACAGAATTTTATATTAAACTAGCTGAACCGAGCTCACTTCGTTGGGCGGTATTTTTCGGGTCATATATAGCCATATATGACACTCACAAATAACGTCGCTTTTTTTTTGGTAAAAGAATTTCCAAAATCGGTTCAGTAGATCCAGAGATTAAGTACCCCTTTTTTATGGATGTGAATCATCAAATGACTCCTCCCGCTCTGGGTGAAGCAGAAGGGAGTGTCAGACTCTTACTGACTAAAACCCATCCGTGCTCCTCCTAATGCCCTTTGCGTTCCAGGGCCGCGGTAAGTCTTTCGAACAAATTCCGCAACCCTGGCAGGCACTGCCCTAGCGGACGCTGTCTATTTTGCTGACATCTCTTTGAGGCGCGCGTGGAAGAGATTACCCCCTACAACTTCACAAACTCACAAACTTTAACTCTTTATTATAATACTAGCGCCCGCGACTTAGCCCAGCGTACGCGCATATACCGTGTTTTCTCGTTCCTGTAGGAATTTTGGGAAATCCTTTCTTAGTGCTGCACCAACCGGGGATTGTCCTTGGGTACACTTTCATAATGCAAACAGAAGTAATCGTAGAGTATAGTTGATGCCCCATTTCATTTGAAATGTCTAGCGGGGCCCTCTGCGAGTTGTCTTCGTCCACTCCCCAAGGAACTAACATAAATAACATTTGGCTTTCTACGTCCAGTAGTTTCGGCTGTGCTTTGTCGATCAGTCAGTCACTCTGTAACGGAAGAGTTTTATATATTGCTAGCTGACCGGGCAAACGTTGTTTTGCCATATAAATAAAAAATAGCCTATGATCTATTCTCAGACATACCGAACATACATACAAATTTCACAACAATCGGTAAAGCCGTTTCGGAGGAGTTCGATAACAAACACCGTGGCACGAGATTTTTATATATTAGATAGATATTGATGAAACATTGTTCTTGCATCGTTCCAGCCGGCTGACTTCAGGCTGCATATCTCCGAGCGAGATCCCGGACTCGCCCGGCGCCAGCGTGCCGCTGTCCCCGCGCACCCGGGCGGCGCCCGCCACGGAACTTCTTACTGCGCTGTCTACGCCGCCCCAAGGTATACACATATTTTTAAAAAATCCAAAATACACAGGTTTAGGTTTACATAATCTTTATTTATCACAAGAACATGATACAGTTCACTTCATCATCATCATCATATCAGCCTGCAGACGTCCACAGCTGGACGGCGGCCTCCCCGCGGGCGTCGCCACAATGAGCGGTCCTGTGCGTCTCGCATCCATCGGCTACCCGCGACCTGAGCCAGGTGCACGGTCCACCTTGTGTCTCGGCTGCGCCAACGTTACGCGCACCGGTACGCGGTCGCCACTCCAGAACTTTTCGGCCCCATCGACCATCAGTTCTACTAGCAATGTGCCCTGCCCACTGCCACTTTAGTTCGGCGATCCTTCGGGCTATGTCGGTAACCTTGGTTCTCTTGCGGATATCATCATTCCTGATTCACGCAAGAAAACTTCAAGCATTGCATTCTCTATTGCCCTTTGAGTGACTAAGCCTTCTGATGAGGCCCATTGTGAGCGACCACGTTTCGGTTCCATATGTCATTGCTGGCAACACGCACTGGTCATAGACTCTTGTCTTGAGACACTGTGGTATGTGAGACGAGAAGATACCACGCAAGATTCCGACATTTCTCTTCTTATAAAATGCTGGGAACAGCAGCTTTTTTACAAAGTAAATCTCCAACCATTTTTATATATTTTTATTGTATTACTCAGAGCCTGCCTGCGTCGGTTCAGTATTCGAAGAGCGCGTGTCCCAGTTCCTAGTGGAACATACTCCGGCGCAGTTCTCCGCCGCCACCAGCCTCAGCAGCCTCACCATCGACGACGAGCCTAAGCTGCCCAAGGTAAGTCAGACGCACAACAACACACACACACACAAGTGCACACTTCAAGACACACACATTCACACAACACACAACAAGTGCAAGATCCAGGGTTAACTAACAACTGCCAGGGTTGCGGAAATTGTTCGATAGAGTCACCGCGGCCCTGGAACGCAAAGGGCATTAGAAGGAACATGGATGGATTTTAGTCAGAGTCTGACACTCCCTTCTGCTCCGCCCAAGGTGGGAGTCATTTGTCAATAACCCATCCATAAAAACGGTTTAACTCACTAAGGAGAAAACGGACAAGACTATCGCTTTATCATAAAGTTTGTGACTGGTAGTCAAGATATACTGGAGATTTCTGTTACTTGTCTGTTAAAATCCTTGAGTTTTTTATGACTAGCGGACGTCACGCGGTTTCACCCGCGTAGTTCCCGTTCCCGTGGGAGTACGGGGATAACATATAGCCTATGTTACTCGCTGATAATGTAGCTATCCATTGATGAAAGAATTTTTCAAATCGGTCCAGCAGTTTTTATGTTTATTCGTTACATACAAAAATAAAAATCTTTCCTCTGTATAATATTAGTAAAGACAAACCCTCGAAAATCATAAGATATGAGAGGCCATGTGGTTTTCTCAAATGACACAATTGACGTCGTAAAATTATTCATCTGTCTTTAGGAAATTGGGCCCCAAGATCTACATTTCTCAATATTGTTTTATATTTTTTATTTTCAGCAATCCCTAAAACTGTTGCCAAGAGTTATTCATCAAGAAGAAATTGACAGTTCACCCAGCAATAACCCTGATGACGTCTTACAGGATAATAGAAATAGGTATGTAATTTTTTACTTAGTCATACGAACCTTACTAATAGAAGAATACATAATTGGTACCAAATAAGACATAATTGGTACCAAATAAGACATAATTGGTACCAAATAAGACATAATTGGTACCAAATAAGACATAATTGGTACCAAATAAGACATAATTGGTACCAAATAAGACATAATTGGTACCAAATAAGACATAATTGGTACCAAATAAGACAATAAGGACCTGTAGTGTCCTCGTTTTCTGCTGGGTTAATAAATAAAAGCCACACAGCGGTTTCAGCAAGAAGCGCACACACCGCCCCACGGCCACAGTTGATCGAGCAATGCCGTTTCGTACCGCGCACGAGCATGCGCCGCTTGCACTTTATTAATACGTCACACTACCAATTCATGAATTTGGAGTCGGAGCAACACGTCTTCTTCCATACATCTCTATTCGCTTAATCTCAATGGTCACTTCCGTTCTAGCCATATCAATCCTCGCAAAATTCATCCATATTTTTAAAGATGTTGCTCTACTCTTAAAATCATCATCATCATCGTGTATCTGTGTGTACCAAATAAACTTGTTTTCTTTCTTTCATCAACATTTTCTCGTAGACAAGTGCAAAAAAACTTATTGTATTGTATTCTTTTGTTTTTCAGAGACCAATTCCGGACATTACCATCATCGGACCTCGTTATTAATGAACCTATGAAAGGTAAGCTTTAGAGACTTTTAAAAATAATATAGAAAACATTAATATAGAAAACGAACGGGAGCAACACTTAAAATTGTAAATTTTCGAGAATTAACATCTTTGAAGGGCCATATCTTGGTCCCTTATCCCTATAAAGTTCATAGAGTTGGGGTTGGGCTTAGATTGTTTCAAATTCCGGTGTCTTTATATAGTTATTGAATGTTATAGTTCGAAAATGCATAGTTTCTAGCTTTTCGAGCAAAAAGTGAAAAAAGTCCCAAAATTTGTCAAATTTCGAGAAAAATTTACCATCTTTGAAGAGCCATATCTTGGTTCCTATAAGGTTCATAGAGCTGCGGTTGGGCTTAAATTATTGAAAATTTAAGTGTCTTTATACAAATGCTGAATGTAACTTGTTGAAAATGCATAGTTTTTGAGTTTTAGAGCTAAAAGTGAAAAAAGTCCCAGTTTATCGCGTGCTGCGCAGCGAGCACAAGCTTTTTGAGGTTGCAAATTTGGATTCTAATCATCCTCACTAATCAAAAATGCAGACAGAACTACATCGTGCTTTCCGATTCTGTTAATTTCCACTGGGCTAATTTACCTTCTTTTTGTTTTTTCGAGATTGTGAGTGAATTATTGGTCTCACATACTTCGGTCTATGCTTACATAAAGGAGAATTAAATGTGCTACAACTTTTTATTAATAGCTTTTCTCATAAGATGAGCGATTTGCCAATATTTTGCTTCGGACGGGAGCAAAACCTAAAATTTACAATTTTCGCGAAATATTAGCATCTTTGTAGGGCTATCTTGGTCCCTATAAGGTTTAAAGAGCTGCATTTGGGCTTAAATTGTTTCAAATTTAGGTGTATAAATACATAATTTTTGACTTTTTGAGGAAAAAGTGAAAAAAGTCCCAAAATTCCGCAGTTTATCGCGCGGTGTGCAGCGAACACGAGTTTTTCGAAGTTGCAAATTAGGATTCACTCTATTCTAACTGATCCATACAACATGCCAAAAAATCAGAACTACATCCAGCTTTGCGATTTTAGCGTCGATTTCTACTGGGCTATTTTAGACCCGTTGAGTTTCAGGACAAAGTGACATTTTGTCAACGAAAATTACTGTCAAAAAGTCAAAAATATTTGGTATTGACATGTGCTATCGAAATGTCAAGAAGTCAAAACTAGATATTACGTACAAACCCTGCATCGCACTATCAAAGTTCTCCGCCCGATTTGAACATCTAGACACAACATCCGCCGGTGATCCTCCCTTTTCAATGGACGATGCGGAACTTTCCGCCCTATTTAATGTAAAATATTAATTCCAGGGACACAAACCCACGGCGAGGTGTGCAAGGTATACTTCACGGAGGACACGCCGGCCATCTTGTCGAAGGCGGGCAGCAACTCCAACCTGTCGGCGCTTTCCATCGACTCCACGCCCGCCACGCACGACCAGCTCAACGACACGCGCGACAACTTGGACGACACGCGCGACAACCTCAACGACACGCACGACACGTCCGATAGCTCCAACTTGAGCGACGCGGGGGATCTGCTGGAGGAGTGCATACAGAAGGGCATCGCTAAGGTAAGCTCCTAAATAAAGTGAACATTCTATAAGAGCCCACAAGCATACATTTTAATAGGAAAGATAGAGCCATCCGAACGTACTTATACGCGTTCAATACAGAAAACACGAGTCCTCAATGTCCTGCGCACACGACCGCTCCCGAAGTTTGCCGAGCGCGTGGCGAGTTTGCTTCGGTCTGTGAGGGGCCAATTTGTGGCATCAAAAACACGCGTAGTCTGCCCTGTCTTTACCATACACACATAAGTCAATGTGCTAAAGCTGCTTTTGTCTACTTATCTGAGAAATAATTATTTAGTATTTACTGATTATAAAATAAAATAAAAAATTCAGCAGATTTTTTTTATTTGTGATAGGTTTGCTCTTGACTTTAGTCCAGTTCAGAGATAACAGAGACGAAAGTCTACGATGGAGCGAGCTTACCCAGAAGGAACCTGTTCACTCTGACTTTAGAGAGATGAGGGTTGTATGCGTTCAGAAACACAGACGCAGGCAAAGAGCTCCACTCCTTAGCTGTGCGCATTATAAAAGACGTTTGAAAACGCTTAGTGCGAATTGGTGGAATAGCAACAAGTTGCAGTGCGTCTGGATGTCCGATAGTAGAAGTTTGCCAGTGGGATGAGGTCGTGGAATTCTTAGGCACACTTGTAGCGGCATCAATAGCGCCACACGAAAAACCAACGGAGCAAATCTACATCGCAACACAAAGAACCGCGACGCCATCTATCCAACTAGCAGCGAACTACTAGGTTAAAATCCTGCATCGCGCAAGCAGAGTTTACCGTGCGATTTGAACATATATATCAGCCCGAATATCAAGTATCGGTCAGTAGCCCGCCAGACACAACAACCGTCTGGTCGGAGGATCCTCCCTTTACAATGGTGTGCGGCACTTTACTCTCTGTACCGCATACCCTCCAAACACTTACCGAAGTACAATCTGTAGAAGACCGACAAGCAGGCTACCAAAAGCGGCGATGAGCCAAGTTTTACGTCGCCGAAGAGCCTCTTAGCTCTGCGCCCCACCGAGTCCAGCGCAGCAAGCTGGCATTTTAGAGCACTCTCCTGAACTCCATTATATTTTCCAATAATATTTTTAGTAAGGAAATAACAATGAAACGTTTGAATTTTAGGTGGTGAAGAACAAGGGTCCATCGTCCGATGTATCCTCCATCAATCCGTACAGAGATGAAGTATACGTGAGTATTGCAGATGAATAAACATGAATTAATTGCAACAAAAACAGCCTTATTAAAAAAAGATCAAACCATATAAAGTCAGGATCAATACTGATTAGCTCTTTAGATCCTTATTTCAATTTCTCTGTAGTAAATTTTGAATTATGGTAGGCGCCAGATATACTTGCAATAAAGTACATTGGCCTTTCCCTAATATCCCTTCGTAGATATCCGAACAATAAATTAAGAACCGATTTTCATTACCAGGGAACGTAAAGGATCACGATAGAAGTCGATTCAGGACAGCTTTTTGTCTTTATTTCTGTTATTAAGAGGAAATGCTGGCGGCCAGACCTTGTATTTGTAAAAATTCATGATTCGAGGTTTGGTTCTCGACGGTTTTCTCCACCAATATTGGACCGATATAAGATATATTTCGCAAACTGAATAAGAAGGATATATACTGTCCCTATGTTTTCCTTTTTTATGATTTATTAACCGTATAAGCACTAGAACTCTCACAAAATGCTCAAAATTGTCCGATAAATCGCTGTCAACAGAGTACTAGTGTACAAATTTGGCAACTATTAATCAAAAAAGGAAAACATAGGGACACAGTATACATCCTTCTTATTCAGTTTGTGAAATATCTCTTATGTCGGTCCAATACTGGAGGAGAAAACAGTCGAGAGCCGAACCTCGAATTATGACTTTTTACATACAAAGTCTTGCCAGCATTTTCTCTTAAGAAAGTCAATAAATTGTCGTTACCGTTACTGAACATTTATCTGGTGTCTACTATCAATCATCAATCAACTCTTCCGTTACTGAGTGACTGAGTGGCTGACAGACAGCGCACAGCCGAAACTACTGGTCGTAGAGAGCTGAAATTTGGCATGTACATTCCTTGGGGAATGAAGGCACTAAGAGAGGATTTCCCGAAATTCCTACGGGAACGGGAAAAACGGGATATGCGTGTACGAAGTCACGTACGGGCAAAAGCTATTAATAACTTGATTGGTAGAGAAAGCCTAGGCTGCTAGCCATTCTCTATCGGCCATTAAGGGTTTCTGCTACTCAAAATCTGCTAATTAGTATTTAATCTAATCATAAGATTACAACTTATTTATTTATATAAATAAGGACTATTTAAGCACAAAATGTAATGTGAGGTTGTTTTACAGAGATCACTGCCGCCATACCTGCGTTCGTCCACGGAGACTGTCCGGATGTCCCACGAGTTCGCCAGGGGCCTGCGGGACAGGTAGGGGGGTGACTAATGAATGTCACTTTTATAACAGAACTAGCTGACCCGCGCAACTTCGTCTGCTCCGCTCCTATTGGTCTTGCGTAGCGTGATGTAATATAGCCTATAGCCTTCCTCGATAAATGAAATAATTTTTCAAATCGAACCTGTAGTTCCTGAGATAAGCGCGTTCAAGCAAACAAACAAACAAACTCTTCAGCTTTATATATTAGTATAGATAATAACTGACAGCTAAGTGCCTTAGCAGACGTGTTGCTGAGTTAATTTTTTAATACAGGGACTGACAGTTCTTAATTAATTTACCTATGTCGCGTGTTATTGCAAACGCCGTAAGTTTATAATAAATCGCGTGAGATTGTAAACTCTGTCTACTCAGTAAAACGCAAATATGTATTAAAAACTATTGAATTTAGATTTTTTTCTGTTTTACCATGTTTCGAACAAACAATCAAAGTTCATAGTCACTATTTCCAATAAATTTACAACGAAATTTCCGAATTAATCACAAATAAAAATTCGAGGACTGTGTTCCATCAACGATATTGGTTACATTGAAGAATGGTTTATACTGTACATCATCATCTGCCTAGCCTTATTCCTAACAATATTAAGGTCGACTCCCAGTCAAACCGGTTTCAGCTGAATACCAGTCTTTTACGTGGAGCGGCTGCCTACCAGACCTCCATAACACACATTGTGTACACTGTATATAATGTAATTTTTATTACTAATCGAGAGTTTATAATCTAATCAAGATTTATTATAATGTTACGTGTTTGCAATAATCTGGTGACACATATATGGGCAAGCATAATCAAAATGCGATTTAGTATTCAAGCAATCGTTGATAAGATAGTTTGGTTTTGATATCGCGGCCCAAAACGCGAAAAAGTATTTTTCTTTACAAAATTGCCGTTCTTTGTAGTTGTAAATAGCATGGTTTTATAAGTTAAGCCTTGTTGATATGATGTAAGTGGCTGGTCTGAGTGTATATAATAAAAATCTTTCATCATATAAACGCACTTGTTTTGGGATAGTGCAAGTTTATAGTTGCTCCAACGTTTGGTATGCTATAGATATATACATTGCGTGTAAAGCATTTGTGCAGTCACACAAAAAAATATTAGCTGTTTCATACAATTTCATCGGTAATATTGCATTTTGTATGCTGATATTTTTTCTGGTTTTCACGGTTGGTCTCAAAGTTATAGTTGTTTATAATCATGTGTTCTATCACTCCCTAAGAGTTTGTTAGTGTTTTACAAATGACTGTATATTATCCTTAAAAATAATCACGAATACGAGTAATTGAGTTCATAAACACAGCGTTGGCTTAAATCAATAAAGTTTATTTATTTTTGAGTGAGCGACACACATTAAGAGGGCTATTAAATTTTTTCTTGGATTTGAGCGTTTGACTCGAGTTTTGATGTGTGAATATGGTTTATATAAAGCCTCAAATTAAAGTTTTTCTTGGGAGTGCTTTAAATAAATATTTCAATTTGTTTACGTAAATTTGTAAAAACTGTCTCTGCAAAGGATGTTTCATAAAATTTTACTTTAGGCATCTTTTGATGCTTTGTTACATTGAAGATATAATAATTTGATCATTAATACAAATGTTTATGGTACAACTGTATCTTCTACTTTAGAGTGCTTTATTCAATTTACTATGTTCCATACAGTAACACACTAAAAGAATTCCGTAAAAGAAAGAGTTACTGATAATTTTTCGTCCGAAATTATATTTTTTTTTCTAATAAAATATAATCCAAATTCAACAAAAAGTAACTAATAACTAAGGTTAAGCTATGATACCTTGCTTGAAAAAATAATTGTCTATTTAAATGTAAAATAATGTTTTAAGCAATTGTTGTATACAGCTCTACAAACACTTTAAATCTCGGGAAACGTGGTCTGTAGCTTTAGTCCGCGCCAAGCGCTTGATTTTGTAATAGCGCCCTTAAGGAGAAAAACTATGGTAGTAATATAGTTGGTATTCCCCCCGCAGCCGCAGTGGCAGCTCGTGCGGCGCATCTCCGCCGCCGCTGCCGCCCAAGCTGTGCGAGCTGCCCGCGCCGCCGCCCAGGCCGCCTGCGCCCGCAGACGGTACGTCACACGGACTAATTATTATACAGCTGACTCGGCAAACATTGTTTTGCCATATGAATGAAAAAAAATTGCCTACGACCTCTTCTCAGACCTACCTACTACCTAAAATCGGTCAAGACGACACGAGATTTTTAGATTAGATTAGATTAGCACCCCTCTGCCAGGGTTGCGGAATTTGTTCGAAACAGTAACTACTGCTCTGGAACGCAAAGGGCATTAAGAGGAACACGGCTGTGTTAAAATCGAAAAACTGACAGTGAATATCACATACAAAATGGACCTGCAGCCTGCATCAAGCGGCCACCTCAGCTCGGCGCCCGATGCCCGCCACTCAATGTCAATATCTTTATCACTGACTTTCCACTTCGCTTCGCTCCCGGGGCGTATACCCCAGGAACCCTCAACAATACTGTAACTTGCAAGCGAGACAATTTTCGTAAACAAATCAATAATTTAAGAGATAGGATGGGTATAAACATACAAAAAAACATATTTACGTATGTAAATACAACAAGGTCCCAAGGTCGAGGTCGTCATACGTAGAGAGAATTATGAATATATAAAAATATGATTGAAACACCGCGGTGCCAGGTCGCGATGTCGCGAGCTCAGGTCAGGGAGCTTCGTATTGACGAAGCGGAGCTGGCGCTTTATAGCTATGCATGACACTGCAAAACTGAACGTGTCTCATGCTATGTTTTATCGTCACAGTTTTTAGTTCAGAATAAACTATTTATACTAGTAGTCGCCTAGTGATTGTATTTCGACCAAAAAAGAGTTTGTGCAATCCTCCACATTAACTTCAACTATGCCAAGTTCCAAACTTCCAAAGTTCCAAAATCCTTGCGCGCAATATGCTAAAAGCCGGGTACATAGTTTTATTTGTATCTAGATTGGATTCGATTTTTAAATATATATTTATTTTTATAATTTTACAGGTCGAAGATACGAAAGCCGGCTCCCAGTAAAGGCTGAGAAACGAGACAAACCACGTCCGCCAGCCACCGCCAACCTGGCTCGAAACGACTCCCTATCTTCACTCAGCCTCGACTCATTCGGCTCCACGGACCGCGAGATCTTCGAGGAGACCGTTAAAGCTGGACTGTCGAGCGTCAACCCGAGAGCTAAGTATGCTTTAGATGACAGAACCAGAGCACATTCCGCTGAAGGAGTCACCGACATCAGGCGGGACCGCGTGCCACGCTCACTGGAGCGGCCGGTAAGGGCGCGCGATACCGAGCCGGAGTTGCCGCCGGTCGCCCGCAACAGTCGCCCTCGCCGGCGACGCTCGCGCGACCCCGACGTGCGCGCGTCGCTGTCGCACGCGTCGCCGCGACTCGAGCGCAGCACGTCGCTGTCGTCACTCAGTAATGACTCCTTTGGATCTACTGATCAGGAGGTGTTCGAGAGGAGCGTGCGGATTGGTATGTCGAGGGCGAGTGGCAGTGCGCACAGCTCCGGGGCGAGGAGACGAGGACGCAGTGACGATAGACTAGAGGCGTCGCGGCGGAGGCGCGGCGGCGGCGCCGGCGGCGCTCTAGCTCGCATGGGCCCCGCGCGGGCGCTGCTAGAGGAAGTCATCGCGCGTGGAGCCGGCGGGCCCCGGGGCGGCGCGGGCTCCGGGCCCCGGGGCGGCGCAGGGGCCCGCGGGCCGCGGCGCCCGACGACAAAAAACGTGCCCCCGCCGTCTGCGGCCCGCGCGCCCGCAGGCGGGGGGGGGCATGCCATCCGCGCCACACCTGGCTCTGACGACACGTCACGAGAGCTAGCTGACCCTCATGACGTCACGTGCGACCCGCCCGAGCCCGCTGGGCCCACCCGCGGGCCGGCCACGCTGCACCGCTCCAACGAGTGCCTGGCGCCGCAGTCCGCCAACACCACGCTGGAGTCCGATCCGCCCGACGAACTCAACCGCTCCAACGAGTCGTACGCCGACGTACTGGACGGCGACTGGAGCGACGCCGAGCATCCGCGCGACGCCTGCGACGGCGGCACTCTCACCAGACATAGCAAGAAGAACAAACTAGAGTGGACAGACATCAAGTGCACAGACTTCAAACCGTTAGAAGACCTCCCTCTGAACATCGACGACGTATCTAAACGCAGCACAGACACATGGAACGACAACACATGTCCTGATGACGTTACCTTCCCCACTATCAGCGGTTCAGTTCACATGGTCTCCTCAATCCGTAGCGAGATAGCTGACCATGCAATGACTCTGCCCGATCTACTTGAAAAAAGCGAAGCACCGACCATGTCGTTCTCACGTCCAGATTTAACGAACAAACTGGAACTAGACAGAGATATTCCTCAGTCTCCATTAGTTATGATGATGGACAGTAGATTAGAAGCTGAGCGATTGATGCTAGACAGTGTGCCTGAACCCAGCTTCATATCCTTGGTGGACGATGGCGAACAGAAGTTCGACTCGATCATTTCAGCTGCTATAGAAAAAGAAGCGGCTAGGCTCGCTGCGCAGTTAAAGAGTTCTCACTATGCGATGGAAGCTAGTGTGACATCGCTAACATCCCTCGACCTCGACAATGTAAAGCCACCGTCCAACCTCGGCAGTTTACTATCGCTAAGTGCTTCAGGACACTGGGATGAAACCTCGCAAGTGTCCAAAGGGAAATCACAAAAGAGTCGGAAAAAATCGCTTCCAGTAGCGTTGATGGTCAAACGAGCTCTCAGCAACTCTATGCACCAAGGCAGCTCTGAACACCTGGACAGCAATCCAGTCAGCTTCCTTGATAACGTGAAACCTCCGTCAGAAATGGAGAACATTGACATGGAGAGCAGCATGATCTCTGTGTCCAGCATAGTGTCGGAGGTCGCAGAGGTGCGAGACCGCATCCCCGTCGTGTTCGACTTCAAGCAGCCCGTACAAGACTTCCCTCTCTGCAGCACCTTCACAAATGTCTTCCATGACCTTGACAAGGTCAACCCGCCATCTTTGTTCGATGAAATCGCAGAATCTACGATGGAAATTGAACCAACGACTGCACAGAATATGTATGATGACTGTGTCTCTAACACTTTAAATGTAGTCACTGATATTCCGTCTGGTTCAGAGAACTGTACACCAATACCCTCTGATATCAGCAGCGTGGAATCCACGCCAAAGAGACAGAGGGATTCCAAATACTTGACGCCCAAAGAGAAGAGACATGCATCGAAAGACAGATATCAAACGTACACGATCACCGATACCGTAGCCGAGAGTGACGTAGTGCTTGAAGTTGAAGAGGAATTCGCGACGTGGACCAAGTCGGAGAGCGACCGATCTGTCGAGTACGTCACGGCCGCCTCGGAGATCAAGTCCCGAAGGAAACTCAGCGCCAAACAGAGGAGGTTGGAAGACAGAGCTAGGTACCAGACTCAAACTGTTGACATACACACCATCTTACCGCAAGAAGCGCAGAAAGACGTCGATCCGCACTTGGCGAGCCTGAAACAACGGCTGAAGAAGACAATGAAACAGAAGCGGATGGAAGACGCCGAACGGTTCAGAACGCGGACGCTTAGCGAAGACATTCCTCCTTCACCGACCTTCGTAACGAAAGACGCTAACTTCGAAAATGTCGAGACTACGACAGGCTACGACAGCCTGTCGTCTAACGAGCTGAACCACCAACAGATCTTAGACGAGCGGCAGGACGACGATGTGTTCTCACGAGAGACTGACAGCGGACACAACGAAGACGACTTTGAACTGAACTCCACTCAGATGCAAACATACACAAAGAGCTTCAGGAACTACTTGCCCGTCATCGAAAGTCCCGCCGCCGTCGACATGTGCATAGTGTACAATCTTAAGAACATCGAGATGACGGCCTCATACAAACGCACGATGCAGATGCAGTGCGACAAAAACCAGAATCCAAGCAGCAGTGACTTTGCGAGCTATGAGGGAGATAGCAACTCTGAAGATAAGGCCCATTCGGAATCAGACCCGGACACTCCTCGGCCGAAGCCGAAGATAATAAAGCCAGCTCGACGCGAGGAAAGTCTCGACTCAAATGAGTCTTTAGATAAAGAAAATGATACGCCTAAAGCTATAAGAGGGAGGAAGAAGGCTATGTATGTGTCGCCGTACAGGAGAAGTACCCCCGCGGCTACTAAGAAGCCTGCGGCCCCTCAAACTAAAGTAGCACCTAAGAGTGCTCCTCCCAAACTCACGAACCCCGTCAAAGCCCACACAAGTGCCAAAATGCCAAAACCTTCAGTTTCTAAGGCTTCAAGCGCAAACACTTCTCCTAAAAAGTCTATTCCAAAGTCTCCAACGAAGTTGCAACAGAAACCGATATGTATTCCTCCTGTTGCCATCAAACCTTTGCCTTTAGAACGACAAGGAACATTCACGAAGGAGGAGAGTTCTGTTCCGGCTAAGGACTTACCAGTCTCCGTCCCTGACAAAAAGACTACTGTCTCTCGGCCAGCTAAGACTCCCGCACCGAGCAAAAACAATACATCTCCTTCAAGACTTCCGCAATTCAATCGTGGCCGGCCACCTCCGGCCAAACAAAGTCAGCCTAAGCCTTCCACATCAAGGGTCACGAAACGACCCGAGCCGGCCATGAAGAACTCGCCGTCAAACCACAGCTTACAGAGCAATGAGAGTGGAAAGACCATCACAATAGCGTCGAGAAGTTCTCGACAAGGCAGCACCTCCAGCGTCAACTCCATACAATCTTCTAAAACGAACTCCAAAGACATCGAGAGCAAGATCGCTAGTCTGTGGAAAAAAGTAGAACAAGCGAAAAAGTTGCCAGCAAAAGCTGAAAAGAAGGTTTGGATAGAACCAGAGAAAACGGAACCTCCTAAACTTATCAGAAGTTCTACGTTTGAAGGGCAACCGAAAGCCCAAGTGTCTTCAACCCCTAAGCAGAAAACTGCTATAGGTATTAGAGTGTCACAAATACCCAGTTTGAGGCCAAAAAGCGTGCCGAACAAGGCCGCAGGGCCAGTGAGTAGTGCTAAAAAGACGAACACAAGAGTATTTACTAGGAAACCTGCCAATGGACAGATCACATCGTAAATATTGTAGAAGTTTTATGAGGTTTTATTGTTCTTACGGTGTTATGAGGTCTTATCGGATGTCATTCATATGAAATGTAATCAAGTGTGCAGAAACTAAAAAAATGTCCCTGAATCAGTGATTCAGTTACTATTATCAAATAACTTTGACCTCATGACTCAAAACCAATGACGAATTATGAAAATGTATTACAATTTTCGAAAATTATTGTAAGGCTTAGTACACAGTGTCGTGTAGAGCCGGTCAATTACGAAGTGATTTTGTAACATGTATTGAAAACTACTGCAGTGTTTTGAGCGAAATAGAAGCTCTGTTTATATGTGACTTGAAAAATAAATAAAAAAACAAATTCACCTGGTTTCTGAAAAGCTAATCAACACAAAAATTAGTTAACAAGTTGTCAAACTCAATTTGGCTTGATTGGCTATTGTTATTTTAGTTAGCCAATCAGCAGTGAACAAGACTTTGACAGTTTGTCACCTACTTTTGTTGTAGATTATGCTTTTCGAAAACTAGAAGATAAGTTCACATGTAAACAAAGTTCTTGTCTCGTCATAATTTGCAGTAATATGCAATATTTCTTGATAATCTTTGAATCGTGCCGCTAAACTTAGCTGCCTAAATTTACAATGAATATTTCTACTGATTAAGATATGAATTATTAAAGTTAAATAGGCGAACAGTTACAGCCCACGTCGAATACCCACGTCTTACAATACTATTTACTGTATAGATGATTATTCATTGCTACAAACTTTAGGCAAATAATATTCTTATACATACAAGCTTTCTTATAAATATTGTCAAAGGTTTGGGCAGAATGCAGTGGTACTCCCGAGTTAGAACCCGCGATAGTACTAACTTCTAACAGTATGTAGGTATGATTTCAACGAAATGTAAGTGCAATATTGATTAAGAGCTAAATTATTAACCAAACTTTGGGTTACATCACATGTTCGACGGAATGCGCGCAATGACGATTGGAGTACCACTGATTAAATAAATATTAGAATTAAATAATTTCTTGATTGTGAACTTGTTCTCGAGTGAAAAACCAGTTAGTGACCTGTTTTCATTTATTTCTTTTGTATATTTGTTGCATTTATTCATATTTTAGAGATTAAATGTTTGGATAACCCTATTTCGACTGCAATTTTAGTTTTTTAAGGAGATATATTGAAAGACATAGTCACAATTCTTTTTCTACTGGCATAACTTTATTTACTCTAAATTGTCGAGATCGATAAATAAACTATGAAAATGTATTTTAAAGTAACTAAGGGCTGACTGTAGTTTGAGTCAGTTATATTCAAATCTATTGTAGTTTATTGATATATCTCGAAATCTATAATAATAAGTCGCGTTTTAACTGCCCGAATGCAATTTCTTTCAATCAATATAATCTGTTCAGTAAACCTGTTCCTTCAAATTCTTGTTTCCAGTCATAACACTGGAATTTGTAGTAAAAACATGAAGTTTTCTCACTATAAATACTATCGTGTATGACAATTAATTGTAAATATATACCCGCTAAATTATACTTAAGGTTACCGTTATGCAATTTGTATATTTTTTCATAAAATTTACAACGGAAATGTCATGTTCGCTTCGGAGTAAACATTGGGACAAGATGGCGCAGTGTGCCCCCGCGGGCGCAGTGTCAGGCGGCCTGCGCTGTATCCATCGTCTCAATTTTACGTCTAGTCAGTTTTAATATTAGATAAGCGGGATTAGTAAATTTGGCATAAGGAACGTAATTTTTACACATGAAAGTGGATCGCATCGATTGTAACAGTTAACTCTAGGTTATTATTTAACTGGCTTCCTGTAGTTAGATCGCATTACGATTTTTACTTATGAAATATACATCATTTCTGCGGGAAAATCGTATGATACCTCAAACTTGCGGATCTCTATGTACGAGCCTAAATTATTGTAATTAAAAGTTAAAAATCGCCGACTGTTGCTTTTCTTCCATTCAAAATACTTTTTATCTATAGTTTGTACAAGTTAAAATATTCAAAGCATCTTAAGCCGTGTACGCACGAGCGAAAAAAACATGGTGAACACGAACGTTGATCATCAAATTGGATCGCCACGAACATTTTTGACGAACAGTGTTTGATGTTCGTTAGTGGTACGCACGTGCGAACAAAGTGTTCGATGTTCGAGTTCACCATGTTTTTGTTCGTTCGTGCGTACACGGCTTTAGGGCCCGTTTCCATGACCGCGGCTACCGAACAGTTGTACCATTATATCGGGCACGCTGGAAACGCGACCTCAGTTATATACCTACCAATAAATATAGATATACATTATTACCTAAATAATCATGTTTAAATGTCATGATTAGTACTGATTCCTTTATTATATAGATTTAGTAGTCGCATAGATAATTTTCTTTATACTATCACACGATGTAGCGAACGCCATCAATTTCATGTAATAAGCCAGTTTTATATAGTTAAATAAAATAGATTTAAGGTGCGTAATTTGATGGTAAATAAAGGATACTTACCGCATTTTTTTGTATTATTTTAAAACCAGTCTCCCTTTTTTCGATGACAACACAATTACTATCTAAAAGGATCAGTGCAGTCTAAACAGCAAAAAACTTACAAAAAAATATAACAGACTTCCAAAAAAAAAACACTACAAAGTATTAAATAACCTTAATTTCTGAAGTCGTGTGTTTTTGGTTTTGTATCTTCGTCTTTTAACACCGACTTCCGATATTGTGGTTTACTTGGACGAAGTCTTCATCTACGCAGAAATTGAAATAAGCAAAAATGCTTATAAAATAAAAGCTACTGAACCAAACTCTTACGGGACCAAATGGCAAGTATGCCGCATCGAACTAAAATAATCACACAAATTGGATCAGAAACCTCGAGAGTAATCGGTGTACAATATAAAAAAAAAACTATAAATACACGCCGAATTGAGAACCTCCTCCTTTTTTGGAAGTCGTTTAAAAATGGTCGAGCAGTTTAATCATTATGTACATTCTCAGCTGAAATAGGATTCAAATTGGCTTGCCAGCAATGTTTGGCGTATGTTCCAGAATGAAGCAGCCAAAGACATGCTCGAGCTTAGTCTAAGTCCAACATTACCAAGACGGCAATCATGGATTCAAATTCAACTTGGGCCGCAGGGCAGTCACACGGCAGGGCGCATCATGCTGGGGCGGTTGCCTCTATGGGCGGTTGCCTCTATGGGTGATTGCGTGATTGCGCGTATTTTTTTGCCGAGTGCCTATCGGGGAGCAGGGGTGGCAAAACTAAAGTCTATTTAATGCAACTTAGTGCAGTGTGCTTAATGTGAATGCGTGGGGAGTTCTAGGCGCCACGAATACCACTCACATAAACTAATCTGGAGATTATTTTTAGTGTTTACGCTTACTGAAACATGACCTGACCTAACTGAATGACCGGATTCTCAAAACACCAGATTCGCATCCCGTCTCTGTCAGGGTTTTCTTTTGAACAGTCATAAATATATTCCAGCTAGTTTGCCGACTTAGGATCTCAGACCGAGACGTGGCAATCAATGCTAGAAAAAGCCAGTTATTCCGTGTAGCGCTGAGAAACACTTAGCGTTGCAAAGCCACAAGGCATATTTAGGTAGTAAATAAAGGTCTATCGTATCGTATATCGCTGTCTTAACCCTTAATAAGGCATAGGGAATATATTTCCCACCATATTTTTCAGGTCATAAATTAAATAATGAGTTCCTGATAGGTATTACATTGTTGTACAAAGGTTATTTAAAGACTTTTCAATCATTCATTAAATATTCAAGGAACATAATTTTTTGCTTAAAAAATGAAATTTATTTTCTGCCAATAATACCTATGTCTATTTGGCATTATTTTCCGATCCCCAGAAGGTTATGCCCATTTAAGGGTTAAAAATTGAGCGCCTTGTCGCGTCCCGGTGTGAACCGACTCTTATGCAGAAAATTAAGAATTTGTAAACGTAGAATGCGAGGGCGAGTGAACCGAGCTCCTAAGTCTGTAACTGAGGAGTGCCTTGTGGGTGAGGGTTTCTATGTCCCAACCGCTAGTCCACCAGTACTTTGGTCTCTAGAGGAGGGTTAGATGGCCTGCGGACGGATCAGGACCAGACCAGGGTCGACAGCGCGTTGTGTTCTACGCGCGCCTCAAAAGATACGTCAGCATAGTAGACGGGGCCCGCTAGGGCACCGGCCCTAGCGGCTAACTCTTTCGAACAAATTCCTGTATCCTTACAGGCACTGGCCTGTCAGGGTTCAGGAATTTGTTCGAGAGTCACCGCGGCCCTGCGGAACACTGACGAGTTTTAGTCAGTAAGGGTCTGACAGTCCCATCTGCTCCGCCCAGAGCCAAGAAAATTCCCATAGAGTAGTTTTATAATATTAATGTATTTTGAATATTATTTAAATTCTAGTGTAGTCGATAAATAGTCTGGCAATAAACAATCTCGCGCTGCGCTTCGCCAGACGTGCACCTGAGTTTAGCAAAGTTATCAAGATATGTACGATAAAAATGGTATATCACGTAAAATGGGAAACAAACATAAAATAAATAAAACATCATTTGAACTAGTCAGATTGTATTATGTTATGTATAAGGATCAATAATTCCATTCAGATTTGAGTAGCGTCCTACATAAAACCGAAAATTGTCTTGCACACATCAAATCGTACATCTTGATCATAGCAAATCTATAACTGTAAAACCTATGTCCCTTATAATTATCTGTTTAATATAACGTACAAAATATATCAATGTGTAAATGTAAAGTTACTTCGCAATAATAACAAAAAAGATATCTATAATTACTGTTATCCATGGAGGCATGCAGAGGTAGTTCGGTACATTATAACTGAGCCTCGACAGAGAAGTGTAGCAGTTTTAGCGGCCGCCGTCCGCTGCTGTAGTTCATTCCAACTGCTACATTTATCCGCTTAGGTTTTTAGTGCTACATATATGAGCCTATGTCTTAAAACAAATCCCGTACAGTTATCGAATAGTAGAAAAAAATGTAACAGCGTTTTTATTTACAATTAGAAGCTTGACGCACAAAAAATACAGTTTCTTAAAAGTATACATATCATGTCAAAAGTTTAAAAACATCAAAGCGAAAAAAGCTGATTAAAATTATCCTTTCCACCTAAAAACGCGTAGAAGGCCATGATTTTGGCTAGAAATCACTAATTTCGCCATCATAAGCTCGATGGAAATCATGGCCGACTAGTTCGTAGCCTAACATCGACATCTGCTTTAGGCCGATTACATATTTAGACGACAAGACTAAGCTCCAAATCTAACATTTCATCTCTATTGGATAAAAGATTATAAGCTTTAAGAGTGCCAAAACACTATTTTAAAACCACGTCTGGCATAAATATGATTCGATAAAATTGATCAAATAGGTAGCTAAAATCAAAACATAATTTAACCTTACAGTCCATTCATATAATATAATACAGTCTTGCCGGCAAAATAAGTTCACAATAATTGAATACATTTAAGATGACAAAGGTGTCAAGGATAAAATTGATTACAGAATTATGTACAAAATATTTTCACAATACCAAAATGCGACGCCAAATAACCCAGTAGTAGGTTCGTACCACTATGTATACTTATTATGCATTTTTACCGCTTTTAAATCTCTAAAATGAAGAATTTTGAATGAAAACGTAATTTATTTAGCTTACTACATGAAATATCGACCGGGTTTTGATACACTTCACAACTGTGCCTTACTTTACATATTTTTTCCAAACGTCTACATAATATTTTCATCATAAATATTTACTTGAAAAATATCATCTATTTAACTTGACTATCGTTGAATACGTTCATATCAAAACTGGCCAAACTTAACACGTTCTGTAGACGGACACATCGTAGATGTCGTCTACTCACAACTCTTATCAATACGATTCGTCACAATTCCTCCCACGATTGAAATGAACATAGTCTGCAAAATCTGTTACCATTTTATTACAAAACGAAGTTTAAGGAATTCGTTTTACGTTATCGCAATACGTTAAGGTATTACATTTTACACACATTTATATTTATTTTATACGTATTTCTCAAAATTCGTTTTAGATAAATCCCTGTAAGTAAAATCGTAACCCGGCCTGAAAACCTTACACTTTAAGACAGATTTAGAATGGTACCTATATTGTACACGTGTCGGGTATTGGGGTAGTATTACGTAGCCATCATGTTTCGGGTGCGATGTGTCGCTTACTAATCGTTTTTTAACACTTCCGTTAAAATAGAACCACAATACCCTGTGTTCGACTATAACCTAACACCTAAAAGCTAGGGACAAATACGGTCGCAAAGGGTACAATGAGACAATTTCGGGTTAGATTGTGAACCGCTGGGCTCGCCCCGACGATCCGACGCGTTGGAGGCTTACTCTCGCTGAACCAGCGTCTTGTTTTAAGCCCGATATGTTTTCAGCCACTGGTTGGACTACAGTTAAGTCTTTTCCAATGTATCAAGTGAATGAAAGCAACTTCGATAACGAAGCTTTGAGTTCCGTTCGGGTCAAGGAGCAAGAACAAGCCTAAACGTGGTCTGCCAATGGCAGAGAAGTATTGGAGCCAATACATTTTTAGCCATCGACCGAAGTTCATTGAACATCAGTTCAAAATTAATATGGATCGTGGGATTGAGCCCTTGAGATTTCCTGCTTATTTATATTAATAACATGGAGATATTAGGATCTATAAACGTCTAACAGTTAACAAGCCTCATAAATACTTGCAGACAACACCACGGGAGTGCAAAACGGACACCTCGCCATGCGTCTTATAAAGGAACACATCTTATTCATGTAAGTAACTTTCTACAGTGTTAATAGACCCTAATATTAGTAAAGTGTACTTTAACCGTTTCATTATGTTACCCAGCCTTTTATTGTTTATCCTTAATACAGTAAGGTGCGTGTTTTCCACGAAAATATACAATTGTCCCCTTTGCAACAAATTTTAACATCAAAATGGTATTTCATGATTACAGAAGTTCGAAATAAGTACTATTTATATTGAAATAATGAAAGCCTCAGGTGAGGTTTAAGACATCCTTATATTGTATGTGAGTTAATGCTATGTATATTATATCTGTCACAAGCTCGCATTGAACTGACAGCGTTGAACGAACCGCGCGGTGGACACATTTTTTATATTTTTTTAATTATAATTTAGACATACAGATTTACAAACACCGACCACGACAAAAAGACATAGAATACTGCTATCATCGACTTGGCAAAACTTGTACAATTTAACGCCACATGAAGATTATTTATACTATGTTTTTTTTTTTTGTTTCGTCCACCGCGCAGCCGCCAATAGAGGAACCAATCTAGCGTGGTCACTGTCGCGCCACCACTCGCCGGACAATTCCACTACGAGTGAAAATGCAGTCAAAAATAATTTTACGATCCTTGTCCGGCCAGCGTGCGCGCGTTTAAGTTTCATTGTTGTAATTTCCCGAAGCATGGGGCCGGGGGCCCATCGCTGCCGAGCGCGCCCGGGCGCCAGCTCGCGAGTGCTCAATGCAACTCGGCCCTATACCCTCGCAGGCGATTCGAGGCGCCAAATACTTGAATCATTGTTAATTTTGTCGTTTCTTGTCAAAGCCTATGATTATCCGATAGCTACGCCGTTGTCTATTACATATTTTGCTTTCGTTACGTCTGACTTTATTCCGCATAAATCCCTGACTTATAAGTCGAATTTCAAGTTCAAAGAACTCATAATACCTAGCAGTCTTTGGATATCTTTATCACTAAGACCCCTCTTCTTCCCACTTGTAAATAATTCTCTCCAAAATATATTTCGGAGTTAAATATTTTTTCTCTTTTTTTAACATTTACATCAACATTTTAAGTTTGCAGCTTGATTCTGCTTAAGTAAACATTGTCAAGTTATTTATTTTTATTATTTTTGTTTTTGGTGTGGAATCCACCTGTATCCTTCAATTTGTTTAGAATGCTCGCGCATCTATATTTGTACCAACATCTCTTCTCTATTTCCGAATGTAGCGGTCGCGGCCCGCCGCCGAGGGCTCCAGCGGCGGCCTTACGGCGCCCAGCGGCGGGCCGCTACTTCTGTCTCCTATCGCCGAGAATTCGCGATGAATAAAATTGTTTGTACTCACTCGTTACATTACACTCTCTAATCTTATCACTAAATATACATAAAAAATATCACAGCACTATCGATTCACTTACACTAAATCACGACGCTTGGCGTCGCGACTCCCAAATAAAAAAAATAACAATAATAATAAAGGAATCGAAATTCAAATGCATGAGCACACCGCCGTTGGTCTGCGCGAAGTTCCACCGCACTAACCTTGGGAATCACCCTCCCATACGTCTCACGAAGTAAATGCCCGTTAGTTACTAACATAGTTTAGGTCTTACACAAATCCCTGTACAAGAGAATAGCACATACAATAGAACATACTTTCATCAGTGGAAGATCTCTCAGTAGAATGTGAGGCAACACGCTGATGACTACTCACTCATCTGGACTAGAAGTGACTTCAAAAGCTTGCAGTGACGTCACACGATACATAACTCGAGCTCTAGCTGTTCAGCTGACGTCCCCCAGCACTCGAGATACATTGCTTGCCTTAAATTCTACCCATTCTTATCCCCTTGACACGACCAACGGCGGCCTCAAAAAGCGTCGAAAATGCAAGTGCCGCAAGTACCAAAATATTTACAAATGCAAATAATTTGTTCACCAAATCATCTTACCCTAACTTTGGATCATAATCATCGAATATAATACAATATTGGAACCGAATAGTTTAAACAGCAATTTAAAGATTTTACTGGCGTCTGTCGACCTGAGGCGGCGACACGTGGGACACATCGCTAGACGAAGTGCTGAGCGAGAGAGCGAGCTCACTTGATGCTAAATATTACTTTAATATTCGAGATGGAGGCTCTTAGCCAGATTAACGTCAATTTAAACAAACCCTCAGTGGCTCTGACCTAGGTGTAACAAGGATGTAATACTTAAGCCATCAACATGCTCTGCCCTCTACATTTTTGTAAGATTTGATCTTAAAACCATCAAAAGTAGCCCCCCGTACGCAGCTGTGTCCCAGTCCGCCGGCTCTTCATAACATGGCACATATAACTACATTCTGTTCTACATCTGAACGACGAGGCATACGTTTAAGCAACAATCTAAAGCGATAAACTTAATAAACTAAATGAGGTAGCATTATTATGAATATGATTAAAGGACATTAACCAACTAATGTTTGGTGGGATCTATGTTATATAAATGTATATCAACAGTTACATTAAAATATTTCCTATGGATACTGAGGTATATAGTCATTTGCCTGAGGTAGCTGTGTGGTGGCCGAGCGGGCCTGATCGTACACTGGTGCAGTATAACGAACAGAGCAGTGTTTATTTTAAAAGGAAAACTATGTATCCAACGCGATCAGGCACGTTCGGCCGGAACAAAATACTATTAAACTATTAACATCTAGTATTAATATGGTACCGCACGATGCAAGAGTGCGGAGGAGTGTATAGTGTATATATGTTTAGTATATGTTGGAGTTGAGGATGGAGAGTCGGTTGAGGTCGGAGTCGTCGTAGGCGCTGTACACCTTGGTGATGAGCGGCTCCCAGGCCGCCGGGCGCTGTGCGGCGGCCGGGCCGGGCTTGATGGTGAGCAGCGGGTCGATGTGCGGCAGGTAGTGGTCGTCCAGGTCGATGCAGGGCCCCGAGGCGTCGCCCAGCAGCACGTTGAACTCGGGCCCGTACTCGCGCAGCACCAGGCCGCCGCCCAGCGCGCCGCCCCCGGGAGATACCACGCTCTCTTGCTGAGGTACTTCTGTAAAGTTACGTTTGTAATTATTACTCTATAGCTTGAAATAGCGGAAATATCGTACAAACTTGCAATTTCGTGTTTAGATTCAAGTACGACACGAACTTTCAGTCCTGTAGCGCACCCAAGAAGGCCGCTGCAAATATAACTTGGCAAAATGAGGTTTCACTGATCTGCTTGACAATAAGTGTGAGTGTGGTGCCGGTCGAAAATATGGCCCACTTGTTAGAGTGTCCCAAGTACCCTTACACCTGCACCACTGAGGACATGATGAATGCCACTGATCCCACTGTGAACATGGCCACTGGGCGCAAAATATTTAAGGGTCTCCATCTCTCTCAAAAAGAAAGAAGTCCTGAAAGGACCATTGTACTGCAGCTTGTTTCCCGAACGAATATTCATCATAGTCGCGTGACAAAAGCGTGTAGAGCGGCATCGAAACTGTCACATAAAAACTAACCAAGCGTTTGTACCGCAAAAAAACACAACAAACCACTGAACGAAATCCTGCATCGCGGTATCAAGAATATTCCGTGCGAAATGAACATATACAACAGTCCAAATATCAACTATCGGGCAGTTGCCCACCGGACAAATCAACCACCAGGTCGGAGGATCCTCCCTTTCTATTGAGGCTTGCGGGACTTTACACCCTGTTGCGCATACCCTCTATACTGATTGATGGGTGACCCAGACGAGATTTGAACACGTAACCTTCTGATCTGGAGTAGCGGCATCCACGCCGCCACAAGCGCACGCAATGAATGTTTGTAAAACGAATTCGTGAAACGAATGCTCACTGTGTGTACCGCATATTGCAGTCAATACTTGAGACATTTTCAAAGGAAGCGTGTCGCAAGTGACTGTGTGGTCTCTGTACACACCAATATCTGGTTTATAAGATAAATAGCATATAGTTTGGGGGCTGGTTTTATATTATTCACATGCTCACATGCATTGACACCAAAAGATAAACAGAGTGAGGTATACCAGAACAAATAGTGAAGTGCATAGACAATTTGAAATCAAACTTACCAAAATCAAATGTAGTATTATTGACTGGCAGCATATCTGTATATTGTAAGGTATCATCTATTATAGAGCTTTCATTCGAGACGCACCAGTCCTTCATATCTGTATATTGTAGACTATCATCTATTATAGAGCTTTCAGTAGAGATGCACCAATTCTTCTCTATGGCGGTCGGATCCAGACTATCCATGGTGCTGTCATCCGAATCATTGTCAGTAGTAAAAATGTATGTCTCTAGTGACATTTCTGAACTCGTAGAATCGATTCCGGATTCGATTTTCATTTTGGCATCGTTATTATCGATTGTAGTAACAGGGGGTGGCGATGGTAGTTCAGGCGCGGTGATTAGTTTGTTTTTCTTTTCCTTTCTGTTGTCTTGTTTCTCGAGGTTGTGCATGCGGCGCATGTGTTTGTGCCAGTTGGGGTAGCTGGCGAAGGTCTTGGAGCACTCGGTGCACTTGTAGGGCCGGAAGCCGGTGTGGATGTTGAGGTGCTGCTGCAGCATGGAGGCCTTTATGAAGCCCTTGTTGCACACGTTGCATTTGTGTGCGCGAAGGTCGGAGTGGGTCTTTGAGTGCTGCACCAGACGACTGCGTAGGTTGAACACCTGGTAAATGGATTGGCATATAGTACAAATAGAACTTTTTCTAATGCCGTTCGTAAATATTTGTCGTGATGAGTGCTAGCTCTTATTACTAACATAATCAAAAGGAAAGGATTTTGTATCAATATCCGATATCATCCAACATTGAGTAAGTGTGTCAAGATAAATCCTTATAGCTGGCGCGTATCGTAAGTGCAGCTTAAAACTTACAGCGCGTCAACAGTCAGACGCGATGCATTAAAATTAGTCAACACGCAAATCCTAACGCAAGCACAGCTAAAAAAAAAGCAAGTATGACTAATAAATTCAACCTTAAATAAGACCCTTTCCCCAAACAAAAAGTAAATAAGTGAAGATAGGAGGATGTTCTTACCTTGCCACATACTTTACAAACATGTAGCACACACTCAAAGTGGCTGGGTATGTGCTTGAGTATGAGGTACTTCTCGCGGTAGGAGCGGCGGCACACAGGACACGCGTAGTGCTTCTTGCGGTGCACGTCGAGGTGACGCTCGCACGCCGCCAGCGACACGAACTGCAGCCCGCACTGCCGGCACCAGTTGTCGCGGTGCGAGCGGTGCGAGCGCTGGTGCAGCAGGAGCTCTTTCAGCGACGAGAATCTGCGGGGAGGGAAGGGTCAGGTCAAATAAGTCTTGACGGGCTCTGTATGAATGCATGCGGGTACCTCCAGCGCTCTGGCCAAAGGTAGTTGCAGAACACCATGTGGTTTAAGTGTGACAGACCCCATGGTGGAGGACATCTCATCTATGAGGATTTACACACGATAAAAAAGGGTTGAATAAGTCTCGCTCGAATGGCACGGCAGTACACTACAAATAGATGATAATAGTTGAAAGTACGAACTTAGTATCTCAGTGAGTTAGACTGGATTTGTGACTTCTAACATATTTAGCGTTATTTTTTCGATATGAAACATCTATTGACGCCCTCCCCCTTGGCAGTAAAACCAACTCGTATGCCGTGACGGAAACGACGTTGCCATGTCGTGATGCCCCCACTACACCGCCTGTTACGGACGGCGGACTTGGAACTAATTTATAAGATTTTTATTAACTGAATTCTAATATTAACATAGATGGTTCACATCTGCCGGGTGTCCCGTGACGGCTATTTTTTTTATGTTTCGCCTACTATCAGTCTTTTGACGATAAGGATAGCATAGGAGGTTTGATTGGTGATCGGGGTCAGCACTCCTTAGTCCTATTTCATCAGGACATACCGTCTTTTTAATCTTCTTGTTGGGCTATGTAGCGAATAGGGATGATTCCGTCACACGAGTTTTCAACGCACAGTGTCCAATATTTTTTGGAAATCTGTGTGTGTGATTTTAGTTGTTTTTTAATAGCATCACGATACTCGTACGATACGTCTTAAAGAGGCGCGCGTGGACACTACGCGCCGCCATCTCGGGTCCTCATTGATGGAGGGCGACTTAGTCCCCGAATCCGTCGTCTCTTGAAGCTTTCAAGGGGGCCAGAAAAGGGCGTTATCAGCCCTCCGCTGACGCCCTGTGATCCCGGTGCAGGACGGGAGCTGCCGGTCGATTCTGTCGACATCTCACCGTGACCATATAAGTGGAGTGAACGACAAGTGAGTTGTCACACCATCTTGTTTGTATGGTTTGACAGCTCACCTGTCGTTCACTTCGCCCAAGTGTTCACTTCGATATGTTTACAGAATCGCACTGCTGATGGTGCTGGTGGAGTGTAGACGCGCGTGTTCGCGCAGGCGGCTGATACTTACAACATGTCGCAGCCGTTCTCCGAGAAGCGCATGGTGCTGGTGGAGTGTGGACGCTCGTGTGCTCGCGCAGGCGGCTGATACTTACAACATATCGCAGCCGTCCTCATTGCAGCGCATGGTGTTGGTGGAGTGCACGACGCGCGTGTGCTCGCGCAGACGGTTGGGCGACTTGAAGCCGCGGCCGCACTCCCCGCACAGGAACGGCTTCTCTACCGAGCCCGACGAGTGATAGGCCTCCGTGTGGGTCACCAGCAGCGAGAGACGAGGGAATGTCTTGTTGCAGTCGGTGCATCTGTGGACGGTCAACATGTTCCATGACAAAACCAATTATAAAGATGGTAAGAGCATTGTCGTCAATGGCCAGATGGGTCGATTACATACATTGCGGGGAAAACCTAAGCGAGACTGACAGTGACCAGGGAAACACGCCACAATACAGAGAATGCCTGAAAAATGATGATGATGATAATAATTGACTAAATTCAACCCATATGCAATAAATATCAATGTAGACTTTCTGACAAATTATGCTTTACACATCTTATAAAAATTCGCTGGTGCACAAGCTTGGCAAAAAAACAAAACTTTTAAAATGGCACACTCAACTATGCATTTTATTAACTATGACAAAAAGATTATGTTATAATCCAAAATTCTAGGACATGAGAAATATATATTCTCTTCTAGGACATGAGAAAGATAATAACAAACAAGATACTCACTCAAATCTACCTTTGGTCATATGATTGTAGCAGTGGTCGCCAAACAAATGATATTTGTCATACTGTTTCCCACAAATGTTGCAGGAATACACCAACGGTTGGTCTCCATGTTCTGTTGTAAAGTGTGTGTCGAACTCTATTCTATTCTTGAATAACTCATCGCAGTAGTTACAGAGGACTCCTCCAAGAATGTCTATGGAGCAGTCTTCACCAATTTTGGAATCAGAAACATATTTGTCAATAAGTACTTCGCCAAAGTGTTTCGTGAGATGTTTGGCAGCTTCCAGTTTGTTGTTGGTGGTCTCGTCATTACAGATGGGGCATGAATACAGAGCCGAGCAGTGCTTGTCAATGTGGAACTCGCACATGTCTATACTCTCGATTGTCTCCCCACATTCTTGGCAATTGTATGGAGGTTTGTCCTTGCCATGGATAACTTTATGTGTGTGAAGTTCCTTTTTAGATGGGAATCTAAAAGTTTAAACATATTCATTAGATTTTTTGTTTTGGTTAATTTCACAAAAGAAAAAATGTGTTTTGTAAACTTACTGTTTTTGGCAAGGCTCACATTTAAAATTGTGAGTTGTGTCAATGTGATTGTTCAGAACTGACTGTTTTGAAAATGTTTTGGAGCAATGTATGCACCTGAAATAAAAGACAATACAAATTTCAAAAATCCTGTTGTGTACTGTTTGAACCAAACAAATCCTATATAGCCAGGCAAATATCTGTCTTCTGGGTAAAATCTTTTATAACTACTTTAGAGTGCTCAGCATCACATATTCTTACAAACATTATCAATATGTTTAGGCACAGATAGTGTTTTTGATGATCTTCGTACAGGAACAATAGGGTTGAAAATAGAAATAGGAAAAAATGTGTAGTCATAGACATTTCCTCAGCTTAGAGGACAGAAAGTTTCTTACAGTTCTAAAGTAGTCAGAATGAATCATACCTACTGTTAGAATCATTGGGTGATTCAGATTCTGAGCTTATTTATTTTTAGATAAATTTCTACTACACCAAATGGAAATCACAGTCATGTGAAACTTGAATCTTAATGTTTGTATGTCAAGTCACTTTATCATACAAAGTTCCAAAATTTTATTTGTTTTGTAAATTCATCAAGGTTTTGATGAAAAAAGCTGAAACTCATAAACCTTCCAAGTTGCTTAGATATTTAGGTCCTGTTCTGAGATTAGTCTTCACCAAAAATATTACAATGATATTGTTACAGTACATTATGCCAACATTCTAACTCCTAATAACATATCCAGTTACCAGCAATCGCTAAGTTTAAAAATCAATACTCACTTGTGCTTGTTTTTAGCAACATGAATTAAGTAGCAATGGTTGCGGAAGCTTGGGTAGCCAGTGAACTGCTTGCGGCACACGACACAGGTGTAGCCGATGTCTGCGTCGCCTATGTCGTGGTCCACGTAGTGAACATCATAGTCCTTCTTGTTACTGAACGTTGACTGACAGATGCTGCAGTATATGCCGCCAACCAAGTCTATGGAGGTGAGCTTGCGACCCAGCACGGTCTCCGCCTGCTCCAGCCAGCCCGCGGCCTCCGGCTGCGTCGGCGAAGCCATCCCGGCCGGCTGAATCGGGGTAGCCATCACTACTTCTATGTGCTAAGTATGATCCATCTATTACGTTTACATCGGTGTCAAATGGGTGTTGGGAACGCTGCTATTGCAAACATCGTATTGTAATTTAATTTGCGGCTACATGTTTATTGTACTTTATGTTGCCTGAAAAAAAATGTCGGCGGCATGAGCGATCGCTGTGACCTTGGGCTTTGTGACGGTAACATCTCAGGTGCTCCTACTAGACCTATGGCAATATATCGCATTCTAGATAAGAGCAATTACATTGTTATTTCAAAACAATGATTCCCGCAGCGTCTACTTTCATCCACGAATTCTAGGTTGTTCAGCCATTAGTACTGAGGAGTGAGGAATCACTTAACGTCTTTAGCAGTGAAAATATCATGCAATACTCACAAATTTTGGATAAAAACATCTAAATGTGCATCGGACAGTTGCCCCACACTACATTTTATATTGTATCAGCGGAAATAAACGATAAATTTTAATAAAAACGCAACGCCGGATAACAAACAACGCCAAGAAAACGTGTGGTTTTTGATTTTCTCCGCGTTCCCATAAAAATGTTTTCGTAATTTAGCATAACTACAGGACAGCTTTATCCAATTCACGCCAAGAAAAATGAAACCACAAAAGTAATGTTCAAACTACAACTGCGGTAGTCTCTGGAATGAAATTCAACAGACTGCCAAAAAATCAATGAATGGAGTGATGCGTTCTGAAATGATCTTTTCTCATTTGCTTTATCCTTTAGAAAAACAGCAAAAGTGATATATAACAACTTATTCATTTTAAAAATTATCATTGTGCATATCAATAAAAATATGGCTTGTTATTTCAAAATAAAATCTCATCCATTAAACTTTTATGATTTTTTTATAACTCATTCATTCCATGAATCAATCAGTGGTCACGAAATTTGACATTTGAATTTACTTTTTCAATGTCAACTTTTTTTACTATTGTAAACGGAAAATTGGAAAATGCGAGATTTTCATAATATTTTAAGTGATTGTAATCTAAGTCAAGCGATTTGTGAATTTATCGCTTAATTTGACTGTGTTTATCAGAGCAGTAAACGCTATGCTAACGATAATTCTCGTAAGTTTTTGAGCAATTCGTATTTTCTATTTTATCCTTTTTCTCAATTTATGATTGTTCTTTGAATTAAAACGATGTTTTCACGTGAATATTACTGTCAGAGCGGCTTCATTTCGTAGTTTTTTTTTAATGTTAAATCGATGTTATTCCAACCCACCCCTATGATGTCCCCATTTATGTTATGTATATTTATTTCCAATAAGAAGCTTTATTTACCTCATATTTAACTTAACCAACAGTTTCACACTGTAGTGTTTTGTAATCAATGTCAAACAACACTATTGGCGCGTTGCCAGCACTATTCCCGAAATAGTTTACGCCGGCGTGTCGATATTTTCCGTTTACTCCACTCCCTATTTTATTTAACATCAGTAATATATTATGGAGCGTCACCATCCACTTAGCGCGAGTTTCCACGGCTCCATGAGGAGTAGGGACTCTTCATCAACAGTCGGCAGCGATGCAAGAGAGAAAATAAAAGACTGTTTTAGAAAATTCATAGCTTTTATGTTTACACAAGTGGGTGTCGGCGCCCTCGTTGTTTGTTACGCGATCCTCGGCGCCGCGGGCTTCATGCACATCGAGAAGGACAGCCCAGACGAGCAGCTGGAACAAGTGAGGCAGTTAAGACGGAACTGCGCGGAGGCCCTGTGGAACATCACAATTACTGACAACCTCTTCAATGAAACTTCTTGGGTGTTTAAAGTGAATGAGGTACTCAAAGTGTTCCAAAACAACATCACTGCTGCTATCCACACTGGCTACAATGGCAGAGCAGCCGAGGACATCTGGTCCTTTCCAGCAGCTCTCATGTATTCCCTTTCAGTGTTCACCATGATTGGCTATGGAAATATAGTCCCTAAGACAGTATGGGGCAAGATTGTGACAATAGCCTATGCCTGCTTTGGCATACCTATCTATGTTTTGTACTTCTGTAACATGGGCAAAGTCTTAGCGCAGACTTTTAAGTGGCTATACATAACTGCCCATGAATGTAGCCGCAGGGATGACACTTTGTTTGAAGATGGGGAAATGCAACCGGTTAAACGGAAGATTACAGTGCCGTCAACAGCTTGTTTGTGGGTGATATCATTTTATATCTTAACTGGGACAATTATGTTTGGAGCGTGGGAGAAATGGAACTATTTGGACTCAACCTACTTCTGTGTGATAAGTTTGTGTAAGATTGGCTTCGGTGACTTTGTGCCAGGTGCAAATATTGCGGATTCCGCTGGAGGCTCCCACTTGAAACTGGTCATCAACTTTATTTATGTCCTTTTGGGTATGGGTCTCGTGGCTATGTGCTACAATCTCATGTGCGAGGATGTCAGAGTGAAGGTCAGGGAGTTACGTGAAGACCTGAAGAACTGCCTTGATGACATCACCCTAAAGATCACAGTGTGCATGAATGATACCAAGTATTATCATCAGAAAAATAGCAGG
Source organism: Lacanobia wlatinum (assembly GCA_947578705.1). Taxonomy (NCBI): domain Eukaryota; kingdom Metazoa; phylum Arthropoda; class Insecta; order Lepidoptera; family Noctuidae; genus Lacanobia; species Lacanobia wlatinum. The sequence continues at coordinate 5,131,462 of OX388035.1, forward strand.
AATGTCAAAAGACATGATGGATTTTAATTTATTAATATTAATTACTAATTTAAGCTTGATTCTAAGTTCAATGTAATATTTAATTTTAAAAATAAATGCATTTAGTATTATTTTGTGTTTTTCTTTAAATATTTATCTAGATCAACAAATTAAATGTTTGTGGTACAGACTAATACAAAAATCTGATTGAAAGATAGAACCCTCTATAGATATGTGATATACTGCTCCTAGTGCCTAACAAATATTACTGCCACACCTACTTATGGCCTGCAAAATGCATATAACATCAGCTAATAGCATTTTTTGTTCATCTCGTATCCAGACAATGTGGCTAGGATCAGAAGTGTATGTTTTTAATTTGTGTGCAGAATATTTTTTTAATCTTGAATACCTAAAATTTTTGGAGCTCAAACAGTTTCAGTGTCACAGCAACAATTAGTGTAAGAAGCCGCATAATGATGCCGGTGCGTTTGCGGCGCGTGACCGGCTACGAGGGACGCGCCAACGACGCGCTGTTCCAGCCGGCCGCGCGCGCGCCGCCCCTCTCACAGCACACGCTTGTGTTCTTCGGAGGCGACGTGCAGGTGTGTGTGTACTGACAGACTGCAGGAGTGTGTGTACTGACAGCACGAGCGACGCCCCAATGACGCGCTGTTCCAGCCGGCCGCGCGCGCGCCGCCCCTCTCACAGCACACGCTCGTGTTCTTCGGAGGCGACGTGCAGGTGTGTGTGTACTGACAGACTGCAGGAGTATGTGTATTGACAGCACAAGCGACGCCCCAATGACGCGCTGTGCCAGCCGGCCGCGCGCGCGCCGCCCCTCTCACAGCACACGCTCCTGTTCTTAGGGGGCGACGTGCAGGTGTGTGTACTGACAGACTGCAGGAGTGTGTGTACTGACAACACGAGGGATGCGCCAACGTAGCGCGCTTTTTGGACCCGTTCCTTAAGCTACGTGAAATACACGAAAGTCGAGAGAAGCGTACGACAGCGTATCCGAATCTATCTAAGCTCATTTATTTCATTTGCTTAACCACCACAAACAAACAACTCCTCTGCAACAGTTCTCTGTTCAAACAGACAACGTGTGTTTTGTCTTTGATGTTGTTGTTGTTCTGTCCGTCTCCAGACAGACAACGACAGGTGGAATCAACATAGGTATTGTCAGTCCGTTTATTTTATATTTATCCATACATCATTTCCGTAGTGTTAAGCTGGGCAGAAATGTGGCACCCGCCCTGCAACTCTTCTCTTTTCCATAGTTTATCGCCTCCATATTCTGGATATTAAACCTTACCCTCTGGCCAGGACTATCCGGAGATGATGCAAGCACACCGAGATAACCGGAACTACGTCAAGTGGAACTTGGAGAACATGGCGCGGATGCTAGGGAACAGCTTCCCTACGAAACATATACTGGTTGTGAGGCCTTCTAGGTAAGGTGTATTTTGGAGTAAAGAAGTTTTTTGGATTCTTTCAGGGTCAGTTTAAAAGTCACTTTCTGAACCCTACTGCACACCCTAAATATTAAGCCCTAATATGGCAAAATCAATTAACACGTAGTAGCTTCGATGCTCTTTAGGAATTATTTGGTGTGTTAATTGATTTTAGACAATATTTCAATAAAGACAATGTCCATAATAGTTTGACAGTGAAAAATGCGCTACGCTCCGCCATATGTGCGCCGGCCCTAACGGTTACTGTTCTCTAGTTAGACCCAATATTCGTTTCCAAATTTTGTTCATCTGCCCCTCAAATTGGAGAATGATGAATTATCTTTTGATTGCACGAAATAACACTTAAAATTATAAGACCGGAAGATCCTTGACAAAAATCCAAAGACAAAAAATCGACAGTAAGAAAGGTTTTGAATCCATAAAAATGAGGAAGATGGAACTTCTACATTCATTATCTATTTAATTCCTTAAGAGGGTGAATTTTCAAAAATCCTTTCCTTGTGCGACTGTTTGTGTGGAATTTTGCACAAGTAATACGAACTTGTGCAAAATATCATAGTTAGATCTAGCTATTTAAGGCCTACGCACATCGGGACGGAATGGCGAGGATTTTGCCACCGGTCAGCGCACACTAACCGCTTAGATCCCGCGGCGGGATGGCGCGGCATCGCCTTAATGCAACTGTAGCGTTCCGGCGGTGGCCTACCAAGACATCGGGATCCTTCAGCGCGCTCTTCAATGCCGGGTCAAGAAATTCCATTCGATGCCTCGGAATCAATTTATAACATTGGCGTTTATATCATACTAGCTTCTGCCAGCGTCTTCGCCCGCGTGGTCCCTAGGGAACATATTCCCGGGATAAAAAGTAGCCTATGTCCTTTCTCAGGCTCTAGACTATCTCTGTACCAAATTTCATTTAAATCGGTTCAGTAGTTTTGGCGTGAAAGCGAGACAGACAGACAGACAGAGTTACTTTCGCATTTATAATATTAGTAAGGATTCTTACTAGACAAGTTTGAATTTCTCTGTCCTATTCAGTCTTTAAGTCAAGAGTGAATAGGTTACTTCTAGGCAAACGTGCTCCATCTTCGACCGCATCATCGCTTATTATCAGGTGAGATAGTGGCCAAACTTATGCATATCAATAGTAAAAAAAAATGTCCTTTGGTAAAAAATTTAATTCTTTGCCATTCCGTCCCGAAATGAGTAGGCCATTAAGCTGTGCGTTGCGTCAGTGCATGAATTTAATCATTTCTAAAGTAGTTAGCAAGGAGGCCTATGAAAAGAAGATTGTTCTATGATGTCCTATATTATAGAAGTAGGTACATCGGTGGTTCCAGGATAGAGTACAAGAGTTTCAGCTGCTATGACAACTTCGTGCCCAGCAACAACGCGGGCGTACCCGAACATACGCCGACGCATGGAGCGCTGCTTCATTTAGAAAGGTAGGACACCATTTTAACTCAAGCTAGCTTTGCATTACTGTGTCGGGACCTTTGTAGCCAATCAACTGCGGCAGAAGGTACAACGTCACGGCAAAACACAATAAAGTAAATCTGGCTTCATATTATTTGTCTTCTAGGTACATGTATCCTTCTACAGATTCTTAGTTATCTTTATGCCCTAAATCATCTAAACCAGCTTAGTAATTTTACCGTGACAATACTCTGAACATGAAAAATGTCTGGATTGACTTGGGGGACGCCTTTGTCCCACAGTGGGCATGGCCAGCAACGATTAGCGAAAAAAATCTTAACTCTGAACCGAATTTTTAATCTTGTGTGGAGTTATTCCATATTTATGACATTAGCACTTTATCAAGTACTCCTACATAAGTAATAACACTAGCATCTAAAATATGGTTTTTATGTGCCTTGGGGAAGGCCTACGCGACCAGCAGCGGTTGTCTTTCAACTGAAATAAATGAATACCAACTTATACATACTTACAGAGTTTGTGCCAACCCTACAAAATAAACTACCTTCTCTTGTTGTAGGCTTCTCCAAGGAGTTAACAACAGGATAAAAGGTTTCTCAACTTCAGAGCTTATTGAGGCGTTCTCGCCGGTCACTCTGCCCGAAGACATCGACATTGAAGATTTGCACGTGAGTTATCTACTACCAATGCGAAAGTTGACACGAATGTTTGTTACTCATTCACGGCTGTCTTCAGTCGGTCCCTGATTACTGAGGATCGTGGTCACTGGACCCCTTCAAGCGGACAATCTGACTCCATTGATTCCGGTCCAAAGTTGCCATCACCACCTGCTGGAATTTGGTTGAGGACGTAGCTTCCTTCACTTGGTCAGACCACCGTGTTAGCGACCTGCCACGTGCTCTCTTTCCTTTGGTATTGCCAACAATTACCAGTTTTTCAAGACTGCTATCTCCCCTTCGCATTATGTGGCCAAAATAGGTCAAAATACGCTGTAAGCAAACTGTAGACAATCGGGTCTCGATATTAAGTTGAGAAAGGACAGACGTTTGGCTGTCCATGGGATTCGGAGCATCCGCCTCCAGCACCAAATCTCGAATGCGTCAATCCTCTGTCTTTCTCTTGCTCGGATTGCAGTCATGGCAGAACTCCTTAAATGAAAGTGGCCTTACCACTCTCTCGAGATAGCTTTTAACCGCTTCAAAAAAAAACAATGTTTTTTTCACTTATATCTCAAAAACTATAAGTCGGATTGCAAATATTCTTTTTTAGTTGGACTGGGTATAGTCTAACTAAGGGAACAGTGCATTAAAATCGGTTCCGTAGTTTTTGAGATTGGGAGAATTACTTTTTTCTACAACACGTAATCTATACTAATATATAAAGCTGAAGAATTTGTTTGTTTGTATGCTTGAACGCGCTAATCTCAGGAACTACTGGCCCGATTTGAAAAATTATTTCAGTGTTAGATTAGCCCATTTATCGAGGAAGGCTATAGCTTTATATCATCACGCTAAGACCAATAGGAGCGGAGCAGACGAATTTGCGCGGGTCAACTAGTGTATGTATATATGTTTGTTCGCTTATATCTCAAAAACCATAAGTCTGATTTTAAATACTCTTTTTTAGCTGGATTGGATATAGTCCAACTTGAGAACAGTGCAAGTTTAATTAAAATTGGTTCAGTAGTTTTTGAGATGGAGAGAATTACTTTTTTCTGCAACACGTAATAATGAATATCTGAAAATGCTAACCAAAAGGCGTATGCAACATGACCTTTGCCATGCGGCTGCACAAAAATGTAGATAGTCATAATGGCATTCCTTTTCCCTTATCAGATGGCATTAGAGAATACAATATTGTTTGATATGAATATGTATGATGTCCGCGATTAACTCCAAGTTGTTATCGCTAATCGCAAATTAGCGTGAATATAGCGATAGTTACGGCCTTTGAGTTCCGTGGAGAGTTTTTATATTATAAGATTATTTTATTACCTAATGTTCACTTTTTACTTGGTGGTCTTGTCTACTTAAGGTAATCATTATAAAGTTGATAGCCATGCATGCTCCAGGTTTCCGATTTAAGAATATTTTTCTATTGCTTCGATACCTAATATTAACATGGAGAAGGTATGATTCCTCGTCTAAGATCTCTTAGACAAAGTGATTTCTGACAATAAATGAACGAAGTTATTGACACCAATCAGCGATCTTCCGAGAAAATACTCTTTCTAAAACTACCCAAATCCTATAAAATTTTAAGAGATTCCTCTATTTCTCCAGGATCCCATCATCAGATCCTGACTTGATGATCATGGGGCAACCTAGGAAGTCTACCCTTTCAAACAAAAAAATATTTTTCCAAAACGGACCAGGCTTCTTCGAGTAATCGGGGAACGTACATAAAAAAAAATCGATGAATTAAGATACTCCTCCTTTTGGAGATCGGTTAAAAATTATTACTAACCCTAAGGACTCCGGTTACAGTACGGTTACGGTACAAATTTTTAGTTCTGTAGGTAAAATGCAATCTGTTTGAGAACTCCGAAAATCTTGATTTCATAGCAGCTGACCAAGAAAATCAGAATGTATATGTTTGTTGAACGCCAAGGCCAGCCCAAATCAATTACTGCACAGGTTGTTTTTTATTTGGCACAATTCGATTCCCACATTCTTAGCACCACTGAACTAATATTGATCGCCAAAACCTGACTAGAAGACCTGGCCTGACCTGGCTGAATTATTGTATTGGTTTTATATGGGTTTGATAGCCTGAAATAAATGTTTTTTTTTTTTTTAATTTTTTAATAGCCGACACGAACGACAAACTTGAATCGACGAAATCATCAAATAACTCCTCCCGCTCTGGGCAGAAGGGAGTGTCAGACTCTTACTGACTAAAACTCACCCATGTTCCTCCTAAAGCCCTTTGCGTTCCAGGGCCGCGGTGACTCTTTCGAACAAACTCCGCAACATGCTTTTGACCTTTGCTTTTGATCGTAAAACTGTAACTATATCCTTACGTACAGAACTCAGCCATCCACACCGCGGAAGCCAGCAAGTCCAACGGCACGAAGGTGACAGCGAGCGGCTCACAGGAGGCGGAGCCCGAGCGCGATGAGCCGCGCGACCTGACCGAGCACAAGCCGTGAGTAGGTTTAGTTCCAATGGATGTTGTACTCATCTACCGTTTGTTTTACAGAACAAAATATCATAATTATGTCAAAACATAAAATTCCTGACCTTTCTGGCCTGGCACAGTCTGATGAGTCATTCAAACGTCTTCCTACATTATTTTGCTTTCAAAACTTTCTGTTTCTTCTCAATTCAGTTTTTTTTTTGGGTTCCGTACCTCAAAGGAAAAAACCGAACCCTTATAGGATCACTTTGTTGTCTGTCCGTCCGTCTGTCTGTCTGTCTGTCAAGACCCTTTATCTCGGGGACGCGTGGAGATATCGAGTTGAAATTAAAACCATTACTCAGATCTACAGTCCCTTGAAGCTGTGATATAATCAAAGTACAAAACTAACGTAAAAACAAAGATACGGCCGTTTATGCCACAAAAAACGTATAGTTTGAATGTCAAGGGAATCAAAATTTATAAGGTATTTTCCGTTTACCTAGAACGGCTAGAACTATGAAATTTGGCAAGTAATACCTGACACTACAAGTATAGGGTAAAATCTGAAAACTATCCATTTAATATAGTCTTTATTTAAAATTACATGTAGTGCCTACAAATTTTTACGGAACACTCGCTGGGCGAGTCCGACTCGCACTTGTCCGGTTTTTTTTCTTTCTCAAATCTTTGCCCATGGTTACACCAAGATCATACATAGCACCAACCAGTCACCCATCTTCATATTATAAGACCATATGTCCCATCAGTTGCAGTGACACGGACCCGCTGTGGTGGCGGGACAAGTTCGCCCTGGACGAGTCGCAGCTGACCCTGGTGGGCTTCAGCAAGGGCTGCGTGGTCCTCAACCAGCTCATCTACGAGTTCCACTACGTCAAGACCCTGACTCCTGGAGACGCGCATATGATGAGGTGAGTCTCCTACCTGGTGGGCTTCAGCAAGGGCTGCGTGGTCCTCAACCAGCTCATCTACGAGTTCCACTACGTCAAGACCCTGACTCCTGGAGACGCGCATATGATGAGGTGAGTCTCCTACCTGGTGGGCTTCAGCAAGGGCTGCGTGGTCCTCAACCAGCTCATCTACGAGTTCCACTACGTCAAGACCCTGACTCCTGGAGACGCGCATATGATGAGGTGAGTCTCCTACCTGGTGGGCTTCAGCAAGGGCTGCGTGGTCCTCAACCAGCACATCTACGAGTTCCACTACGTCAAGACCCTGACTCCTGGAGACGCGCATATGATGAGGTGAGTCTCCTACCTGGTGGGCTTCAGCAAGGGCTGCGTGGTCCTCAACCAGCTCATCTACGAGTTCCACTACGTCAAGACCCTGACTCCTGGAGACGCGCATGTGATGAGGTGAGTCTCCTACCTGGTGGGCTTGAGTCTCCGACCTGTGGATGAGGTGAGTATGAAGTACATATCTGCTCATAAATTAAGCAATTCCAATCAGTCTTCCTGTTGGAAGCAAACATAGTTGGGAAAATCTTTCCCAACTATGTTGAGGTATTCCAGGCTAACCGGATATAGTTGAATACTAGTATTTTATGGAGCGACTCCCTATCTGACTTCGACGAATAAGCAATCAAAATATGAAAATAATATGTATGAGCCGAAGAACTGCTGACCATTATAAGCTTGGGCTTGTTCTGGAGTGGAAACCGCAAATCGGCTATATCCGATTTCAGAATTCGAGATGTATTAGTACCAAATTTTGCAACAGCTCGTCTGCCATACAACATAAAGTAAATTTATGCCATGCTATACATATATACCGAATGCTATTGCAACCCATACTCACATGTCTCATATCCAGCGGATTCCCACAGCCATGGGGCCGTTTAAGTATTACGTAAGCAGAATTTTAGTCATTTTTGACCCTCCCCCCCTCCCCTTGTCAGGGATAGTAATCAAAGCTCTAATCCCTCCATCCTATCCCTACGTAAGCATTGGTATAGCTTTTACTCACGCGAGACCTATTTCCCACACTTCAGGGGGGCTAAAAAGACCACTTTAGGAAAATCATATTGGAATCATAATATTAATCACACAATAATCTGTCAAATTTTATTTTCTTCTTTATCGCTAACGCATTAGGGTCAAGGTTGATTGGGAAAATTTGACAGTGTCAGGGTAACGTGATTTGCTTTCTGATTTTACTAAAGTGGCGTTTTTAGACCCGCTGTTATTTCTTACTGAACATCGCGTGAGAGTAAAAACAACTAACTAGCCATAATTATGTAAAATTAAAATCTAGGTACTAAGATACGCAAACAAAAAAGGAAGTAAATACTGCTGATGTAATTACCATTTAAACCCCCCGGTCCCCCCCCACATCTTCCCCCATGTCATCAAAAATAAGCATAGTAAAGACCCCCCCACCCCCCATTGGTGCTTAATACTTTAACGGCCCCCTTCATCAGGTCATCTATCCACCGTGGGAGGCCTTTCAACGGTTCGCCATTCCAGCCGGTCGATTCTGTCGACATCTCACCGTGACCACATAAGTGGAGTGAACGACAAGTGAGTTGTCACGCCATCTTGTTTGTATGGTTTGACAGCTCACCTGTTGTTCACTTCGCCCAAGTGTTCACTTCGATATGTTTACAGAATCGCCTGCAGAACCTTTTGACCCCATCGACTATCAGAGACCCAACTCTACTAACTATACGGCAACGTTCGCATTCGCATGTTATTCGCAATTTGTCAAAACAATCTCACTTTTCATAAATTTTTAACAAATTGCGACAGATGCGAATGCGAAAATTTCCTGAAAATAAGTAGAATTGGCTATCTATTCTGCGAACCTGCCCACTGCCACATAACTTAAGCGATTCTTCGGGCTATGTCGGTAACCTTAGTTCTCTCACGAATATCTTCATTCCCGATTCGATCACGCAAGGAAACTTGCAGCATAGCGATTTCCATTGCCCTTTGGATGACTTTAAGCCTTCTGATGTGAGCAATATATATATACTTACTTAAAATATAAAGCTGAAGAGTTTGTTTGTTTATTTGCTTGAACGCGCTAATCTCAGAAACTACTGGTCCGATTTGAAAAATTCTATCAGTTTTAGATAGCCCATTTATCGAGGAATGCTATAAGCTATATCATCACGCTGAGACCAATAGGAGCTGAGCAGACGAAGTCGTGCGGGTTAACTAGTATGCTAATAAAACCCTTATTTTGTACGCTTCAGGTTCATGTCTCGAATAGCGGACATGTACTGGCTGGACGGCGGCCACGCGGGCGGCAAGAACACATGGATCACGTCGCGCAGTCTCCTAGAAACGCTCACCAGGCTCAGTGAGTGACACTACATTTATACAACTGCTATCCACAACACATGCATGTACATTCGACGATGCGTAACAAACAATGAACACAAAGCTTGAAAGCTCACTGTACTTGTTTTTACAAATTATTATGTACTGCAATGGGACCAGCCCACAAATCGCCAGAATAAAATCGACTGCCCCATTTTTAGGGTTCCGAAAAAAAAAGAACCCTTATATGATCACTCGAGTATCTGTCTGTCTGTCTGTCCGTCCGTCTGTGACAGCCAGTTTTCTCCGGATCCACTTTACCGATTCTATTGAAATTTAGTACACATATGGACTTCAATGACCCAAACACGGACGCGTTACGTAAATTATTAAATTTTTAGTATGGGGGTCACTTTTGGGAGTCAAATTAGAAAATTAAAAAAAAAAGATTTTTGAACAATATCGTGTGACATATCAAATGAAAGGACTTACTGTGAGAGTCTAAATTATATTTTTTTTCATAATTTTAAAATAAATGATTTAGAAGTAATTCAAGAAGTTAGACGAAAAATGACCATTCCCCCCGCCTTATCTCCGAAACTACTGAGCCTAAAATTTTGAAAAAATGGAGATAATAGATCTTTACCCAAAGATTACAGGAAAACCTATTAGAAGTCTGTAGTGTTAAAATAACATGTTAAAAAAAATTCGTTCGGAACCCTTTGCATGCGAGTCCGACTCGCACTTGGCCAGTTTTTTACTGTTTCGACAAATTGAACTGAACAGCTGACTCTTCATTTCGCGATTTTGGGGTTGGTCTCATAATTATTAAAATTTATCAATATAAATTTCTATATAGAAACTAGCTGACTTAGCAAACGTTGTTTTTCCATATAATAAAATAGCCTAGGACCTATTCTCAGACCTACCAAATATATACAAACAATTTCATAAAAATCGGTCAAGCCGGTTCGGAGCAGTTCGATAACAAACACGGTGACACGAGATTTTTATATATTAGATTTTTGTATTGATAGGCTCGCATTTCTATCAGATGAGATTGTGGAAGGGTCACCTGATAGAAAGCGATGAAGTGGTTGATGGTGGAGTACGTTTGCCATGAAGTAACGTAGAAAGATCGATCCCCAGGTTGTTGCTATCAGGAAACACAGCCTCTGCCAGGGATTCCGCTTCTTAGCTGTACGCACAATTAAAGTATTCCTAAAACGTTTTGTACGTAAATATGGCACAACGCGGTACCTCTGAAACTTAGTGTTTCTTCTTCAATTTATTTTTGTCTAGTCTATCAGTGGTTAGATACCCGTGCGAATTGACATTACAGTTGACCTCAACCATTAGTATTTTCACATTCATAGTGCGTACAGCTAAGGAGTGGAATTCCCTGCCGGAGTCTGTGTTTCCTGATAGCTACAACCTGGGAGTCTTTAAGTCAAGAGTGAATAGGTTACTTCTAGGCAAACGTGCGTCATCTTCGACCGCATCATCGCTTACCATCAGGTGAGATAGTGGTCAAACCTATTAATTGTAAAAAAATACCTGCGTTTATTGCAAGTAACTAAAAATGATTTCCTTCCAGATGTGAACGTGTTCGTCCACGTCAGTCCTTACCAAGTACAAGATGAGACCAGACCCTGGATCGGCAGAGAAGAGAAGGCTTTCACAGGTCTACTCAAGAAACTTGGAGCTAAGGTAACTCTTCATGTTAGTAGAATAAAGGTGACTTCATCAAAATAAGTTGTATTTATCAAGTAGTAGTAAATATTTGGCAAGTGCCAAATATCTGATTTTATTCGTTTCTATATTATTCTGTATTAACGAAGTTGAAATGGAGTTGCTTGTGATGGGGAGGGATGAAAACTAATTTGTGGGAGAACAACATGAAACAAAACAGTGTAAAGGATAACTCGTCGATTGACAGGGGAATATGGAAGAAAACTTGTTGCGGAGTCTTCAAGGAACATGGAACAAAGACAGAAAATGATGAATACTCTGTCAAATCAAAATCCAGTGCCTTAGTCACCACTGTCAAAATAAGCACAAACTAAAAGGTTACTAGCTGACCCGCGCAACCTTCGTCTGCGTCACAAATAAGATTGAAAAATAATTAAATTTTTCCCCTTTTTTGCAACATTTAACATTGATGGTCCGCTCCTAGGGGTTGCAGAATGATGTTATATAGCCTATAGCCTTTCTCAACAAATGGGCTATTCAACACAAATAATTTTTCAATTCGAACCAGAAGTGCCTAAGATTAGCGCGTTTGACCAAACAAACAAACTCTTCAGCTTTGTAATCTACACTAATATTAGTGTAGATTTGTTTAAAGAAGAAAGATTTGTTTGTTTGTTTGAATTGAATAGGCTCCGAAACTACAGTACCGATTTTAAAAATTCTTTTAGCATTAGATAGCTACATTATCAGGGCGTAACATATTATATATTATCCCCGTTCTCCCACGGGAACGGGAACTACGCGGGTGAAACCGCGTGACGTCCACTAGTATTAGTATAAATTCGGGAGCTAAACGTAACTTCAATCACTCGACAACAGTTGTGTGTGGCACCGTCTGTATCGTTCGAGTACAGCAAGCAAGTGAGCAAGTTCCCACACATCCTTTATTGATAGATGCACCTGTTTGTTCCAGGTAAACAGATACCTACACGAGCAGCCCGGCATGGCCAACTCGCTGCACATGCACTTCGAGGTGCTCGCCAACTTCAAGCGCCTGCAGGACAGCGCGGCGGCCGCCTCGCATCCCTCCGCGGACGAAGACGCTCCGTGACGCGCACTGGAACACCCGACACTAGGAAACGTGCAGCAACTACACGTGGCAGCACAGAAATGTCATTGTCATCTATATTTTACCTATAAGTTACGAAATGGCAACGATGGCGCAGTCTAATTCGTGCACGTTCCCCTAAAGTGAGCGTACAGGAACCGCAGGTGGCTGCACAGAAGCGTCAAAGTCAAGTATTCTGAACCTTAAAGTTTCAAATATGCGACACTAGATGGCATAGTCAACGCCGTGCACGTTCCTTATACAGGCTTCAATTTATATCTTTGGCTATTCTCCAAACGCAAATAACAGGAGCCTTTTTTTCTAAGAATGGGAAATCATCAAATGACTCCCGCTCTAGGCGGAGCAGAAGGGAGTGTAACTCACTGACTAAAACCCATCCGTGTTCCTCCTATTTGCGTTTCAGTGCCGCGATGACTCTTTCGAACACATTCCGCAACCCGCTGCAAACAATGTACAGTCTACAAAACTATTTGGTATACAGTAACTAACAATATTGTGAGTGTGCTAAGTAGACATTTATTGTACACCACACTCTTAAGCGTTTCATAAGCTTAAAAAGTTATAATAACACATTAGAAATAAATATTGGCAGTGCAGTGGAATGATTAATATTTGAGACTCGAAAAGAAGAAGTAGCTATTTTCTAGAGCCCTGAAAAATTAAATACATTTTTTTGAGTCATGCGAACTATGGATATGGCAAAGATATTTAAAGTAGGTAACCCTGTACGTTGACAAAAAAAAAACAGTTAAAAAATTCTTGGTGTCCTGCACATTTTGGACCATATTTTTGCTGCTGACTTATACAAATGAAGTGGGTGTTTTAAAATAGGATATTTTGGGGCAGTATGAAATGAATTTGTTGAATTGCCTCAAAAATATCTTAATATACGCTTCTTCTACCACCTCAAATTATAGGGCTTTGGCCAACTAGCCAAAGGACTAGAAGAGGTGGAATTCCCTTATTAATGCCGCTTTTCGGTTGGGTTGTGATATAAGAGAGATGGTCAATTTCGGGACGAGGTTGAATTAGATTGAAGATGGTTGTGGAGAAAATTGTGAAAACTCAAGACTGTAAGCGTTGAGAAAATATCAAATATCAGTTATTTCTGATGTTTTTGTGGGCAGACTTATTTTTAGCACTGTAAAGCCATAGAGGCCTAGAATTAAGATTATTTTTTTAAAGTATTCACACTTAAGTTCCGGCCCAGAATCGTATTCAGTAACTTGGCAGTTCTAAGCGAAATAATGTTGCCATGCTAAACTGTGTTGTTGGAGTAGTGAACTTAAATATACCGCCTAAATAAGAAGGTAACTGAAAATCGAAAAATAAAACAGGAAGGTTTTTAAATAATTTTGTGACGGCGCTAAACACTTCACACACATCTAATATATAAACATCTCGTGTCACAGTGTTTGTTATCGAACTCCTCTGAAACGGCTTGACCGATTTTTATGAAATTTTTGAGAATATTTATAGTTGTCAAAAAATAAAAGGCCCGTTTTGACAGCAGGATACAATATTGCTTTACTAGTAAGTATGAAAGAGACATAAAAATAAATCTCTTTCGCACTTAGTGGTAAAGCAATCTTCTATCTCTCTCTACTCAGCTGTCAAATCAGACTTATTACATTTTTGTGACTATGTCTGAGAACAGGTCTTAGTCGGAGGTATTTTTTTTTATTTAAATGGTAAAACAACGTTTGCCGGATCAGCTACTTTAACTTTTATTTTTATTAACTAGCTGACCCGCGGAACTTCGTCTGCGTCACATTTTTCATTAGGGTTCTGTAGTGCTATTCTGTTAGAACATTTTCGTATCTCGACAGCGGAATCCGAAGTGAATTTTAAATTAAGACCTTTATGTTGTTTGCAATGCAGCTCACTTTGTGAGTTTTATCACTCAGGTGAAGCTCGATATCGAATATTTATTTACAGAATAGACTAGCTGCTCCTATTAGTCGTAGCGTGATGTTATATAGCCTATAACCTTCCTTGATAAATGGGCTATCCAACGCCAAAAAAATAATTCAAACCAGTTTTGAACCAGTAGTTCCTGAGATTAGCTAGTTCAACCAAAGAAACAAACCAACTCTTCAGCTGTATATAGATTTGCTTGTCTGTTTCAACCTGACTTCAATTACAAGGTTGATTTTTCACCTCACTGCCTTTTTCGTCAGAAACTGAGGGCTTAGCACGGATATTTTCGACGTCTGGTAAAGTAACGTAACATTTTACTACAGCTAAAATACTAGTTTCGCGCATTATATTTATTTGAATTGGATACTATATTCATATTTTTGAATGATAAAAATTGAGTATGTCGCATAAAATTAAACCAAAATACTATGGGGTGCAGTTTTTTTATACTCAATATTCACTTACGTTAACGTTACTATACGTCATAATATTGGTGCTAAGCCCTCAGGGGGGCTGCTCTCTAAGCCCTAAGTCCGTAGTTTCGAGCTTAGTTCCGGGCCTATTCTACTCCGTATCAGCTACGGACTTACGATTAGTCCCGAACCCGAACTAAGAATTAATAACAACACGATTTGACAGTAACTGACAATCCTGTTGTCATTAATTCTTAGTGGTTAGGTAATACGAAGTAGAATACGCCCGAAACTACGGACTTCGGGCTTCGAGAGTAGCCCCCCTGGTATCCCTCCTATTGTCAAGTCACTGAATACGATTATGGGTCCGAACTTAGTGACATGACTATGATAGGTTTTAAAAAGGAGTTCTAAACTCGCGTGCTTTTTACCCAACTGCGCAAGGAGGTATTAAGCGAGGTGTCCTCTCAAGAACTGAATTTTCTTTTATTTATTAATAATAATTATTAGTATTATTCATAATTGTGAGATTAAGTTATTTAAGTGGGTTGAATATGCACCTTATTTGTAATTCTAAGCCATGTAACAGTTGCCAATAAGTACATTTTACAGTATTTAAGCCGTAGTAGTATAATATGACAAAGCGAACTCCCCGCTTTAAATGTTTGACCGCGCCCTCTCCAAGACTCGCATTGTTGCAATCTTAGATGTAATACTTTTTTAGTGATACCATCTTGTCCCTGGCCTCCAGGCACAAGATGGGGCATTTTGTATGATGAGAGGTCTGCGTGAAAGTAGTTTATCTATATACTTGCAGATACTAACCCCCTGTAAATTATGTAATACCCCCGAATTTTCGCACAATACGGTACAGTGGTACCCAATTGATAAGGCGCGTCGTGAATCTTCGTTCGCACAGAAAAGATAGTATGGCCCCGAAGATTAACGAAAGAAAGCAAACTTATAAT
This sequence comes from Lacanobia wlatinum, assembly GCA_947578705.1. NCBI lineage: Eukaryota > Metazoa > Arthropoda > Insecta > Lepidoptera > Noctuidae > Lacanobia > Lacanobia wlatinum. The sequence continues at coordinate 5,146,879 of OX388035.1, forward strand.
CAACCTTATAACACTACTATAAGGTTCATAATACACTGCAGCTGTTAGTTCCGTCTCACTCTCGTCACGTGCACGCCACGCGCGCTAATATGGCGGCAGCTGACGACCAATAGCGGTACAGGAAAAAGAAGCGCGGTGCGTGGAGCGTGCCGATTGGTCAATAGCATTTCCCGCGCTTTGAAAATACATCCTCTGCGCAGGTACATCGGTAAGCCATATTAGTTGGGTACTACAGTAACATGAAATTAAAAACTAACCGCCCGACTTCATATCAGTTGTTGTGTTATCATGCTCCCAGCGCCCTATAAAGTGAATGGAAAAATAAATTCAAACAACAAAGAGGGAAATATGCAATACATAACTTTGGTCTTAACGAGTTGTGGTATTTGGTCGTAAATATACGACCTTTGCGAAATGGACACGGAAATATCTGTCGGATTAAACCGACGTAAGGGGTTAAAATGAATGAAGCCAGAAACAGGCTTACCAATGAGACCTAACTTTGAGAATTCGGGTTCATTATCATGTGCAATAAATGTATTTTACTTAATTGACTTGTACTGGATGCAAGAAAGCAATATTTAATATGTATTTGTGTACTGCCTACTATATCCGCCTTAGGCATTATTTTAACCGAAGATTATATTATGTAGACTTAAAATACCAACATGTATTTTTGTAGTTCGTTATAATATTATTCTTCCATCTTAATGAATTTCTGGCAATACAAAATTCGTGTATATTTTCGAGTATCTTTACTTCTCTATGTATTTTTGTAAGGCTAGGCTGGGCCTACAACGTATCGTTTAAACGTGAGGCCAAACGAACGTAATTTTGTGAGTTGTGAGTCGCGTAAAATGAGTCGGCGGAATTTACGCTGCATTCGATTTCATACTAAAGTCCTGTTTGTGCCACACGGCGACGCAAAATGAGTCTGCCATTAGTATGAAACCTAATTCCGCCGACTCATTTTACGCAACTCACAACTCATAAAATTACGTTCGTTTGTCCTCACCCTAAAAGACAAAACCATGTTTAGGATAAAAAAAAAAACAAACGAATTCGTGTAATTCAATGTATAGTGTAAATAAATTGCTTTAAAATGGATATTTTTTTGGATAGAATGAAAATGATCTCAATTCGATGAATAAAATTATTTTTAAAGCAAGCTTTGTGGTTTATTTTTAACAGACTGCCCTACGAGGGTAATTTTTATTGTTTACTAGCACTTCGTCCGCGCTGCAATTTTCTTAAGGATCCCTAATTTTTTTCTAGACATTACCTAAGTTTTTGAGTTTATCGCGAACAGACAGACAGACAGACGCGGCGGAGGACTTTGTTTTTAACCGACTTCTTATAAAAGGAGGAGGTTTTATGTTCGACTGTATGTATTTTTTTTTATTTATGTTCACCGATTTCGCCAATTGTCAACCGATTTGGATGATTCTTTTTGTTTGGGAGAGTATTTTCCCGGACTGTTCCCATTTCAATTTGGTCAAGATCTCATAAAGAACTTCGGAGGTAGGCAACGGAACTCTTCAATAAATTATAGCAAATGGATCGGGATTGCTGAAATCGCATGTCTGTTAATTGTTGACACCAGTTCATAACATAAGATCACGCCGGTACCACTAAAATGTTAAAAATAATAAACTTTTTACAAAAAAATACAATCGACAACCAAAAACTTGATTTCGGAAGTCGGTGTTAAAAAACAAAACCAAAAACACCGACTTCCGAAATCAAAGTTATTTTATACTTTGTAGTGTTTTGTTTTTGGAAGTAGTCTGTATTTTTTTGTAAAAAGTTTTTATAATATAATATGAAGTGATGATACAATCAGCTTTACCAGTCCCTATAGTAGGCGCGAGATAAACTCGCAATAAAGTGAAAACAATAAATTATGAACCGATTTTCATTGGTAGAGAACGTAAAGGATCACGATAGAAGGAGCATCTTGTTACCTAGTTCCTAGATTACGGAGCTCAAACAGGTAATTGCTTCATGTAAAATACTAAGCTTAGACTTAACAAAGTTGGGAATAAGCTAGTCAGATGATTACTTGAGTTAATCTTTACTTTAAATGCGAAAGTAACTGTCTGTCTGTCGCGCTTTCACGCCTAAACTACTGAACCGGTTTAAATGGGTACAGAGATAGTCTAGAGCCTGAGAAAGGACATAGCTAGGCTACTTTTTATCGCGGGAGTATGTTCCCTAGGGACCACGCGGGCGAAGCCGCTAGCAGAAGCTAGTCCTAATATATAAAATTCTTCCGTTACCGAGTGAGTGAGTAACGAAACTACTAGTCGTAGAAAGCTGGAATTTGGCATGTGGGTTCTTTGGGAAGTGTAGGGGAGCACTAAGAGAGGATTCCCCGAAATTCCTAGGGGAACGGGAAAAAACGGGGTATGCGCGTACAAAATCGCGGGCGAAAGCTAGAGCCACTTCCTTGGCTGACAAGTTATCTCCGTTTGGAATGTTATTTACGAGAGACATAAACTGCTGAATAGTTTCTTTCCAGCAATCTCTCTCTTTGTCTCATTTCGAGAATCTTTTGGTGAGATTTGGGATGTCATGTCTCCTTAGCCGGTTATGTTGGAGTCCACCTTTTCCGCTCAGAGTCTGGGCAAGTTCATTCACGTGGGTTGCTTTTCCTGGTACTTCAGGCTGCCTTAGACTTTCGTGCCGGACACTTTTTATGCCGAGGTCTAAGTACATGTATTTATTGCTAATACACTGGGGGATACCGAACATTGCTCTAAGTGCTTTGGTTGGATATTTTCTAGAATGTGCTGGCAGTTCCCCACAGCTGTATCGTCCAGATGTGCTTTTGCCATGTCATGCTTGGCGCAAATAAACGCTTTTTCTTTTGTTTTCATTCCCAAATACTTAGCGTTATCTTCTTGAGGTATTATTTTGTCGTTTAATTTAACGGGGGGGGGGGGGCAAGTTTCTCTCCTGAGGGTAAACGTTATATGAACGGATTTATATTCATTTGCCGTTATTTCCACCTTGTAATTAAAGTGAAGCAGTTTCAAGGTTTGTGAGTAGATAGCAAGGCCGTATCATCAGCATATTTCGTGTCATCATTTGTTGGTATGTTTGCTGTAAAGATAAGGTATAGGATTGGGCCCAGTATGCTACCCTGGGACACCTGATTTAATTTCGTGAAGGTCAGAGTATTCCTCATTATATTTCACCCGATCGCTCCTTTTATCCAGGAACGATTTGAGTATGTGGAGAAAACAGTGTGGGAGCATCTTTTTTTAGTTTAAAAATAAGGTCATCGTGTCAAACCCTATCGAAAGCCTGGCTGATGTCAAGAAAGACCGCTGAGCAATATACTTTGTTTTCTAGGCTTCTGCTGATAATGTCGACAATACGATGAACTTATTCGATTGTTCCATGCCTGCAACCTGATGGGTCCATAAATGCATATTTGCCGGGTTTTGCTATCATTACTACCTGTGCGATCTTCCATTGACCAGGAAAATGTACAAGTTTCAGGCAGGCATTGAATATGTGTACTAATTTCATGATTCCTTTGTATGGTCATGGTATCACAGTGACAAACTTGTTTTTCTAGACATCAACTTATACGTTGATAAATTAAAGTCGACTAGGGATACAGTGTATCTGCCTATTAGGTTTAGACATCAAATAGCGAGGCTATTAGCATATTATATAAACTCAGACATAAGTAGTATGTCGACGTCTTGTACTATAATTAGCACTGCAATTATTAGTAATAATACTAATGAACAGGTGGATACCTTAATAAACTGTAGCACTAATGCTATAAATATTTACAATAACTGTACGAAGGAGAATCCATGTGTCACTTTGGACAATTCTTTTAATTTGGGGTCCACAAGTAGCAGGATCTTGGTGCCTAGTGATGGCATGGGAGTCGTGGGGCTCGCTCCGGATGTTCCTTTAAACTGATTTGTACGACAACAGAGGATACCAATAACAGTATAGTTACATCTACCAATTCTACCATGAACCAGGTATCTTCTTGCTCTCGCATAGCTAATTTTAATAAAGGGGCTAAGCAGAAATCCTTTAAATTATTCTATCAGAATATTCAAGGCTTTTCTTCGAAACAGCTGGAAATAGAGTTATTTTTAGAAAAAACAATGTTTGACATTATTTGTTTCACTGAGCATTGGTTAAAGGATTTTGAAATGTTGATTAATTACGAGAATTATAGTGTGGGAAGTTCTTTTAACCGAAAGACAATGCTACGTGGGGCTTCACTAATATTAGTAAAAAAATGTATTAAATTTAAAACCCGTAAAGACATAGTTAACTTGTCTGTTGAACATAGCATTGAGCTGTCCTGTGTTGAGCTAGATAAGCATGTCATAGTGTGCGTTTACAGACCCCCTAATTATCTGAACTACGCTATATTTGAGTCAGTGATGGAAGATGTATTGGCAAAACTTGCAACTGGTAATAAACTAGTAATCATCTGTGGAGATTTTAATATTAATATCTTAGAAAACAATTCAGATAGCTGTAGATTATTAAATCTCTTTAAATCATTCAATTTGTCTAATGTGTTCATAGAACCAACCCGTACAACTACAACTACTGCTACATGTATTGATAATGTTTTTGTTGTGGCAACTACTTAGAGAAAGCCATTGTAAATTACCTTCCTTCTGATCACAGTGGGCTACTGGTATCTTTTGAGTCCAACATTCCAATTCAACAAGTGCAAATACAAACTAGACCAATAACATCCGGTAATTTAAATAAATTTAACCGCACTTTAATCGGGAAGTTACTTGATTGGAACCTTACAATGAATAATGCTAATATTTTGTATACAGATTTTTTTTCTTTAGTCCAAACCGAATTCAATAATACTTTTAAAAAGAAAACTAAAACTATCTGCCCTAAGTTTTTGTTTAGTGACTGGGCAACTAAAGGACTCCGAAAAAGTAGGGAAAGACTTTATGAGTTGTATGGCCTTAAGCCTTTTATTAACACTGAGACTTTTAATAAGTATGTAGCTACCTACTCAAAGATTTATAAAAACACTTGTAAGGTAGCTAAGGCTTTATATATAAGTAATAAGGTAAAAACAGCAGACAATAAAATAAAGACGGTTTGGAACATTATAAACAATGAAACAAATAGGAACAAAAGACATAACACTGATTACGGATTGGAGACTTCTCATGGACTTATTAGCGATAACAAACAAGTTGCTCAAGAATTTCTAAATTTCTTTACGAGTATCCCTATTAAAACTACTGAAGCCTTAAATTCCTCGCCTTCACTTGCTTTTGATTTATTACAGGCGAACGTTTCAGCCAGCCCGACTGAATTTAATTTTAAACATACCGAGTTGATACGACAGAGGGGCTTTCCTTTAAACTGCCTATACTAGGTACCATTTCCAAGCTCTGTACCAAAAATCAATTAAATAGGAGCAGTAGTTTAGTCGCAAATAATTTTTTAAGTTTTTGCCTCAATTGAACACGATGTATCTTTTTCCTAACAGCTGATTATGCCTACGCATCGGTCATGCACCTTAAAACGATAAATCGAGTAAAACCTACGATGCGTTGTTGCCGCTCCGACGCAATTCATAAGTACAACCAAATTTTCACTAAAAAGATGGCAATGTAAAAAAGGAAGCAATAAACACACACTTGCACTTTCATTACGAGAGTGACAATCATAGCAAAACATACCGCGCGTAAAAGAAATAGAAATAGGTCAGTGTGTTGTTATTGCATTCTAGATATTTGCGATCGGTAAGTGAGGCCTCAGTGTGCCGATGTCTTCCTTCCGGAACGTATGTTACGTAACACGGAAGCGCGGCGCGCGGGCGCAGCAGCAAACAATTGATTTTGTTTTGTTATTGTGATAAGATACTAAATAAGTTTAAGACAGTATTTCTTTTTTTATTGTGACAGGACACGTAACTTGGGATTATTATTATTAGTGTTAGTGTTTTTTTTTTGTGATCGACTGTTTTTTATTGTGATAGGACACGTAATTAAACTTTGGTTGTGTGTGCGTGTAATTAAAGTGTTCAACAATGCATCGTGTAACTAACACGGCGGCAGACTACACGGACATGATTTTAATTGTGAATTAGGTATGTTTGTGATTTTTTTTTGTGAATTGTGAATTTTTAAATTGTCGATGTGTCCTCCACACATCGAGAATTTAAAAATTTAGTGTTTTTGTTGTGATTGTTGTTGTGTGCGTACCTACTTCAAAACCTTACCTATCATAAAAGCGGGCGCGAGCGGAGGCCTAAGCTCGCGCCTGCGCCACCGCCGGCCTCCCGCCCGACCACAATTTTATTATACCTACCCACACCGCGCTCAGGCGCGCGCGCGACGTTGCCGCTTTTCGCTAGGTCAGTTGAATTTATTTGCACAGGGTGGTTGCGTTTTACTCTGATTTGTAAGCTATTTAGTTTGTTTGAAAGAAAAAAAATCTCAATTTTGTAGCTTTTTATTTTTATACCGTATCGGATTAATACTAAACACGTATAGTATACGTAGTGTAATTTAATGCCCCTCTGTCGTATCAACGTTGTATAAACCCCATAGTAGTAATAAAAGCTTTTAAACAAATCAAAATTAAATTGACCGAAGATCTATGGGGATTGTCTATCAAAGTTTGTACCTCAATCATCGAGACTGTAGCGCCGTACTTAGCTGTAATATTTAACTTGTGTGTGGATCAAGGAGTCTTTCCGGACCTAATGAAATTCAGTAAGGTGATACCACTTTTTAAATCTGGGGATAGTAAAGACACAAATAATTATAGACCAGTATCTGTGTTGCCAGTGTTTAGTAAGGTATTTGAAAAAGTGATGCTAAATCAGATTCTTAATCATTTTAACACGAATAACATCTTTCATGATAAACAGTATGGTTTCACCAAGGGACGTTGTACAACTGACGCTGGTGTTACCTTACTAAAGCACATCTTTAATGCGTGGGAGGACGCACAGGATGCCATAGGTGTCTTTTGTGATCTCTCGAAGGCGTTTGATTGCGTTGATCACGATACATTACTCCTGAAGCTCGGGCATTACGGACTGGTCAAAACAGCGTTAAACTTGGTCAAATCTTATTTGAATGATAGACGGCAATTGGTTCAAATAAACGGTGTCAATTCGTCGGGATTAAACGTGATAATGGGCGTTCCCCAGGGCTCGATTTTGGGTCCTTTCTTGTTTTTGGTATATATCAATGATTTACCCTATTTATTGCAACAAAAACTTGATATGGTGCTGTTTGCCGACGATGCCTCCTTAATTTTTAAGATAAATAGACAGACAGACAATGTTGATATCATAAATAATGCCCTAATGCAAGTCCAAAATTGGTTCACGGCGAATAATTTGGTTTTGAATGAAAAGAAAACGAAATGTATAAGATTTTCTTTACCCAATGTCAAAAGCAGTGATTGTGACATAGTATTGAACAGGGAAAAACTAGAATTTGTCGATAAAACGGTTTTCCTGGGAATTACGCTTGACCCAAGGCTACAATGGGGCCCTCATATAACATCTCTTTCTGGACGGCTAAGTTCAGCAGCTTATGCTGTTAGGAAAATCCGCCAATTAACGGATGTCGATACCGCGAGACTGGTCTATTTTAGTTACTTTCACAGTATCATGTCTCACGGTATTTTACTATGGGGACGGGCTGCAGACATTGAGTCTATTTTTATTCTGCAGAAAAGAGCCATCAAAGCGATATACAATCTCCGCCGGCGCGATTCTCTAAGGGAACTGTTTAAGAATATTAACATCATGACGGTACCTTGTCAATACATTTACGAAAACATCATGTATGTCAGAAAGAATTTACATCTTTTTAGTAAAAGAGGCGACAGACATAATTATGGTACTAGAAATAGGGATCAATTAGTTCAACCAGGTTTCAGACTGGCTAAAGTTGCCTCATCTTTTATGGGGTACTGTTTAAAATGTTATAATAAGATACCTCCCCATATATTAGAACTTAATGAGACAAAATTTAAATCTTGTATTAAACGCACACTATGCAGGCAAGCATATTATAAGTTGGGGGATTATATTGAAGATAAAAATGCTTGGCTGAATGCTGGTCCGGCTCCACAGCCACTAGGGCGCACAAAATAATCTGTTAACATTTGGAAACATTGTTGGACCGGCTGAAGATTGTAAAAAAAAAAAACAATATTTGCATTTTATAGACTCAATTTTATTTAGCAATGTATAATTTCATCCATTTTAACGGCACATGTGTGAGTACTGTGTACCTTAAACTTAAGCTATAGCTATCAGTTTTAGGTTTGTTTTTGACTTGAATGTACCCTGGCGGTTGGGAGTGTCATGCTCACACAAAAGTCTGGCTGATGGTGGCGTATGCGTTGGATCATTTGGCTCCCTTCAAAATGGTTGAGCCGAATGGTGCTAGCGCATGCGTCATGTCCGTGAACGGGCGCTGTCAGTTGGGACTGGTCATTTCTCAGTTGCCATGGTTTATTTTAAATATTTCTTTGAATTGTTCCTTTTTTTCCCGGACGCTTTTATCCTGCTCGTCTTTTACATCGTTCTCACATGTTTGTATAATTTCAACTTGATGTAAACAAAAACTTGTAACAATTTATTATTTTTTAAAAGAGTGTCCGTGGAGTTTCTTGCACGTTCTTCTCCATAGAGATCTACGCTTTGGAACGTGCAAATAGCTTCATCTTGTTGGACTGACCGACCTTGACAATTCAAAAGTGCCTGTAAATGGTTTATTTGAAATATACGATTTGATTTGATTTATGGAAGATTTTTCAGAAGTGTTGCGTCGATAAGGTCATATCCGGCTGCTTTCCCTTCCTGTAAGTTTTTGTCTCTCGGTATACTTCTTTGGGACTAGTACTCTTTAGGGGCATACACATTTGATTTGCTGTTTCAAGATACTCTTTGGTTTCTTTGCTATGTTCTTTGCAACTCTGCCTTCTCGAGTTCAAACCTAGCCCATCCTCCTTTATTGTTATTGATGGGTGGTACATGAGTTACAGCAGTAGCGTAGCTAGCATGGGTGTCACCCGGGGCGGATAATGTGGTGTCACCCTGGTGGGTGAAAGTGAATTAATGTGATTATTTTTATTTTGTTTTCATCACTATCTTAACTCAATTTTGTTGAGTAACGCAAGTAAGCTCAAGAACTAAAAGAGGGCAGAACTCAAAAGCGAGCGAAGCGTGCTCGAAAATTTTTGCATCCCACCTCGGATAGGAACTTTATGGACTGATTCCCGTCAATTGAGAGAGAGTAGAACACAAGAGTGAGGGAACTGAGCTTAAAAATGTTTGCACCCCACCTCGGATAGGTTTTGTTTTCTTTCGATCATTCATATTTAAAAGAAGTTACTTTATGGTCTGCTACAAAAAAGCTCATTGAGCCCCCCCCCCCCCCCCCTCGCTACGCTACTGAGTTACAGGACGCTTTAAGTTTTTGGTGACTTTCCACAGCGAGTAATTTGTTTCAATCGTTGGATCAAGACTTGAAAGCATGTTTTGGAAATTGTCATTTTCATACTTATTTATAAGGTTTTTAAGTTCCTCTGAGAATTTATTGAATATTGTTTTGTCGCTTGGATATCTTGTTGTTTACCTAATCTTTCGAAGTTGACGACGCTTCTGTATTTTCTCTTTTATCTCTTTACGAAATGTGTTATGTTTTAGTGGCTTTACCCTTTCGTTTGGTGGTAGCGATGTTAGCAGCATTATGCATTATGTAACCTCTAGTCGGACTTGTTAGGTATCCGGTGTCAGGTTAGTTTACCGCCGCCTGAGACTCGGCGTTGTATTTCCTTTAACACTATACCCAGGATATACGTGTGGGGCAGCTCAGTTTATTGACAGCAATGACAGCTGAGCCCGCAACCCCTTCGTCACATAAGGGTCACAGTTAGGAGGGGAGTTGGGAGGGATATAGAAGGGAAATACGGGTTTGGTAGGATTTGGTATGCAATTGAGTGGATAGCTTGCCACTCTTCGGGTCGTCCGGTGGTTTCGGTTACGTCTATTTCATAAGGAATTAGACCAAGAACGGGTTGGCAACCTCGAGAAGGTATATCCACCGGACTTGCCTTGAGGATCTCTACACGACTGTTGTGCTCCCCCTCAAGACCATGCCACCTTCCCGTCTCTGAAGGAGACAGCAAGGTAGGCCTGAATCTATACTAACAAGCAAAGCAAAGCATGTCGTTGTGCAACCACAAAAGCATATATGTATACAGACCCTCCCCTTTTCATTATCTTCTTCTTATCGTGTGGGCAGTAACGTCTAGCGACCCCTCACACCCTAGAGTCCGAGTTTTAAACCGCCTCAAGGGCCTATCTGATATGGTTTATTGACGACTGCCATTTAGCGGTAGGGACCACCGGCTGATACGTGCCTTCCGAAGCACGGAATCATCTTTTTATTAGATAATCAGGTGATTCAAGCCTGCAATGTCCTAGTCAAACTGGAAACTTCCCTTCCCACTCGCGCGCACTGCGGTGTTTATTATATCGCTCCGTATTGTAAATTCGGAATTCGCGTTGTGTGTTTATTTTAAGGCTTGTGAAATGTTCCTAGCGGTGCTATAGTGTAGTAAGTGCGTGTTTTGTAAGTTTTTCAAGGTGTCTGTTTATTTATTTACTGGTTAAAAGTCAATTTCTCCAGCCTTCGGTAAGTGCATTTATTTTTCTTGTGCGTGGGTAACGCGAAATAACTTAATCGATCGTTATCTATTTGTTTAGTTCTTTTGATTTTTTTAATTCATTTGTGTTGTTATAACATAATTCATAATGTCAACAAATGATGACCCTCCAGATCGTGGCGGAGATATATTTCGTCGAAATACAAAAACCCAAAGGTCGCCCGTGGCGACCTCCGCTAATTCGAAACGCTTGTTCAGCGAAATGTCTCCATCATAATTATATTTCGCCCGATGGTAGGTCAAAACGGGTTCATCAAACTTTCGAAACCGTGGAAAAATCCTCGCCGATTTATATATCAGTAATGTGAGCAATACCGATTACTGCGACTTAGTTTCCGAGGCGTCAGCCTACCTGTCAAAAATTAACGACTTAGTCAATGATCGGGGCTCTCGCATTAACGTTGCAAATAACTCTGCCATCATGGATATGACACAGCGTGTCACGGCCATCGTTTCTATGCTGGCCATAAAATCATCATGCAACGAAACGAAGCTAGCCAATACGGAAAGCGAAATAGAAAAAATCAAGTCGAATAGCTGTGTCAATCCCAATCCTGTCAATAATAATAATAATAATAACAATTGTAAAATTTCGTATGCGGACTCGTTGAAACTACGTTTGCTAAAAGTAGCTCCAGCAATTATGGAATCCCGTCCACCATTGCCGTGTGTGGTGGCTTATCCGACCGCAGCTCGATCAGCTGATTATAGCACTTCGTCCGCGACAAAACAAGCGCTTATGAAAGCAATTAAGCCCTGTGATGACGGTTTTCAAATTGTAGGCGTGAAAAAAATCGCGAAATCCGGTGTTGTTCTACGTGTCACTAGTGAACATCAGCTTAAAAAATTTGAATCCGTGGACGCAATTAAGGCCGCTGGTTTACGACTAAAAAAACCAAAAGGTAGACGCCCTCGAGTATTAGCTAAGGATGTACCATCTTCAATGGATGATGGCGCTTTTCTGATCGCGCTATACCGCCAAAATATTAAAGATGAGCTTCAAATGAAAGAGACTTTATTAAGTCTACTAAAATTATCCGTAGGCGCTCGTTAGACAACGGTCGTAAATGGATAGGCATCGAATTAGATTCCGCAGTACGTTAACACTTAGTTTCTACCAAGGATAAATTAGGTATTTATTGATTGGGCTACCTGCCGCTTTATTGACGATGTTGAAGTTGTTCGGTGCTTACATTGTCAACAGTTCGGTCACGTTAAGAAACACTGCGTTAATAAAGAACCGACTTATGCTAATTGTTCAGAGGCACACGAAACAAATGATTGCCCGCATAAGGACGACGTAAATTTCAAGCCGACTTGCGTGGCGTGCGTGTGATCATCGCTGTGGATCTCAATCTCCATAACGATAGGGTGGCGACATCTGAGCTGGATAAATTGATTGTGGATAGTTCTTGACATAGTACTTGTTCAGGAACAATATGAAAACGCGCACTTACGTCACAAGGTAGTTCAGTTGGATTGCAAGGCGCGAGCCGGAATTTATGTTGCGCGTTCTTCGAGCTTTACTGTAACATCTATATGTAATTTCATGACGCCCCATTGCGCCGTGGCGGAAGTATCATCACCTACCTTTAAGGTTTACGTTGTGAGCTGCTACTTTCAATATTCAGACCCAGTTACTCCACATATACATAATCTCCGTCACGTCTTGCAGTCGCTCGCGGGCTGCAAAGTTATAGTGGGTGCTGATGTGAATGCATCTTCTTCCCTGTTGTATGGCAAAGTTCGGGCCACTGATTACGAACGACGTTGTGCCGTTGAAGATTTTATTGCTGAGATGAACTTATCAATTCATAACACCCCAGGCGCACCGTCTACTTTTTGTAGCCAAATGGGCGAATCTTGTATTGACGTCACACTTTCTAGTGCAGACGTACGCTTGGATAGGTGGCGTGTCCTTCTTGACGCGTCTTGTAGTGATCATCGCCTGATCGTGTACGAATTTGTTCCTATGTTTACTGAAGATTCGTCACACTTAATTGGGAATTTTAGATATAAAAGTAGTATAAAAGTAGCGCGAATTGGGAATTATTTAGCTCACTTTTTGCTTGTCATGCCAAAGACTTCACTCGCGATGGACTGTCAGCTGAGGAACTTTCCTCAGCTGACAGTCTTCGCGTCGAGCGTCAGACTTGCTGAGATAATGTCAGACACCTTCACTTACTGTGCTGACATTGCTATTGGTCGCGCATCTATGACCAATATTCGTAGATGTGATTGGTGGAATGACTACCTTGTTGAACAACGTAAAAGCTATCGCAGAGCGCGCAGACAACTTAATAAGCTTAAAAAACGTAAGGTTATCGGGGACCCCCTTAATCTTGCTTTAAGTACTTTTAGAGTTGCCAAGTCGCGCTACAGAGCATCGGTTGAAAAATCTAATGGTAATTTACACCGGAAAATAGTTGATAAACTTGATAAGGAGGATCTGTCGACCTTGCGTACGTTCAGAACTTTAAGTAAATAATAAACATACCACCGGCATTGATTCTCTAATACCAGACGATTCATCAGTAAATGATAATGAATACCACCAACAGCACAGCACAGAATAGAACCGGTGCCACTTGAATCACCGGAGTCAGACCTTCCATCCACTGACGAATTCATAAAAGTTGTCAAGAGACTACCTCTCAAAAAATCATGCGGTGAAGATAAAATATATAATAGAATGATTATAGAAGCGTGTAAAACAGCGGGCGACGCGATCTTATCCGTATATAACCGATGCATTGCAGAAGGTATTTTTCCTCGAATATGGTGAGAAGGCTTTATACGCATTATTCCGAAGAGTGGCGATAAGCCCCCAGATGACCCTAAGTCCTACCGGCCCATAACAGAACTACTTCCATCTTTGGGGAAACTCTTAGAGCGACTAATCGTTCCGCGCTTGCTACCGAATGGACCTAAATTTAATGTTAATCAATTTGGTTTCACTATTAGTAAATCCACAGTCGACGCGGCTCTCTCTGTCCGTAAAATTGTTAACTTATCGGAACATAAATACCGGGTTTTCATTTTAAGTAGTGGCCGAGCTACTACTTAAAATGAAAACCCGTGGTTGCTACAAAAATATCTATAATCTGATTATCTTCTTTCGTATGTTCAAAACGGCTCCGCGAAACTCAAACTTGGACATCATTCCATTTCTAAGTCTCTAACCATGGGATGTCCTCAGGGCTCAGTTATCGGTCCATATGTATGGAATTTTGGCTACGATGATTTCCTCGCGCTTCCGCTCCCATGCGGCTGTTCATTAACCGGTTACGCGGACGATGGCTTACTGCTCATTGAGGCAAGCACTCGGGCTGGACTCGAGAACTTGGCTGACACATGTCTACGTTTAATATCACAGTGGGGCGATCGAAACCGTCTGACCTTTTAAATGATGATTTCCTTTTAAAATAAGTTGATAGGTTTTATGCGGTGATAAAACCTATCAACTTATTTTAAAAGGAAATCTTAAATCCTGGCCTAGTATTAAATTTAATAACGTACCCGTTAAAAGAAAAGAATCTGTGTGCTACCTCGGTATGCTACTAGAAAGGAACTTTTCATTTATTGATCATATAAAAACAGTAGGTGAAAAAGCAAAAAAGAACTTCTACGCCTTGACGAGAATATCCAAAGCTACTTGGGGTCTCTCATTTCAAACCTTAAAAACTATCTATGGGGCTACTTACTTGGGTTGTAGGTATGTGCTACGGGGCACCTGTCTGGGCTGACAGGGCCACCATAGGGGCGGTACGCAGTAAATTGCCGCAAAGCCAGCATTTGGCTTTGATATTCTTATGCAAGTCGTATAGGACGGTTAGTACTGAAGCCTTACCGGTGCTGGCGGGTGTTCTCCCAGTCGATCTAGGGGTGCAGCGGCGTGCTGCAATGTACTACTACGCTAGAAAGATCACGGACCCAGAGTTTTTACCGCAACGCGACCGTGCTAAGATCTGTAGATTACTAAAACCCCAGACTGACGCCTGGGAGGAACTTTTATCCGAATGGCAATGTAGGTGGGAAAATTCCATTAAAGACCGTCACCTCCACCAGTTTTTTCCATCCGTTCGTGAGCGGCTGGATAGGACATGGCTGGAGGTGGATCATTGTGTTGCCCAATTTCTCACAGGTCATGGCAATTATTTTCCTTTAGGCTTGTGGCCTCGCCTTTACGTCAATGTTCTACAGCCGACTATGAATACGAACAATCCGCACACCACATCTTATGGGAGTGTATTCTTTGGCAAACTGAACGCAATATTATGTTAGATAGTATTCAGGTTATATCTGGAGTAGTTTACTACACGGACCTTGTAGAAACCAGAACAAATTTCCGTGCTTTCAGGCGATTTTGCCATACCTATTACTGGAATTAAAAGTAGCTCACAATTTAGGACCCATTAGTTTTTAATTATTATATAATCCGTGGTGCTTGACAACTGGGCTTAACCCAGTTGTATATGTCCCTTGGTGCCTATTGGCCTAGCTCTATTCTGTCTCCTGCTTGATAAGAAGGGAAGTGGAAATTATATATATATTTTTTTCCTACTCCTCCGCTGTACTTTTCTGATTAAATTCGTTGCAGGATCCAAGACAGTTAAATCGTTTCTCCGCGACTCGTCGGGCTTCATCGGCTCGGCGTTTTTCTGGTGGTCGCCACTGTTGATTCTGGCTTTTACAAAGCATGTTTTTTCCCGTGGGAATCGAACCCACGACCAACGTGTCACAAGGCAGACGCCTAAACCACTCGACCACGGAGGCAGTTTTATTATAAAAATAATCTTTTACCGTCCATACTGATAATATAAACTCTATCTATTTCTATTCGTATGAACGACTAGACGAATATGGGTGAAAGTTTCATCTTGACACGAGTAGACCTTGTCCTATGATTTACCCCTTAAACACACAAACAAACCATCACAATATATGATTACTAGCTGACCGGGCAAAGTTTTACTTGCAACTTGATTGCTTGTTAGTTAACAACTTAAACAAATAAATTAGAAACTTGTTTTTTTTTAAGTTTTCCCACATTTTTTAACTACAGTCGCTAGCGAGTGTAGATTGATAAAACTCATGGTAGACGTAAACAACTATTTCGATATCGAGCTTCACCTGAGTGACAAAACACACAAAATGAGCTTTATTAATTTGAAACTCACCTCGGATTCCACTGTCGAGATACGAAAATGTTCTTACAGAATAGCACTACTGGCCTCGGCTTAGTTTAGACTCCAAATCTCACACAAATTACGAATTTCTTGACAATTTTTCTTGGTATTACTTGATGTAATATGTGGAGATGAAATAAAAAAATATTATTTATTAGTATTGTATAGGATAACACTGAACTATATACATTTAAAGCATTCCAGATAACAAACCCACATATTAGTTCCGAAATTGTAACTAGATGGCGTTGGCGTCGAAATAGATCGCGCTATGGTTTCGTTACACGCGCCAGTACATATACTCGAGAGTGGATACGTCATAACTGAGAAATACCGAATTTCTCGGAATTTGTTCGATTGAGTATTTTTTGCACTCAACATTGCTATTAGGTTAGCTTTGTTGGTATAAATTAAAATAATGTAGGTATTATCTCCATTGATATAATAATTATCTCACATGGTAGTGGTAGCACTACAAGAGATGGGTCGTCAACGTAATTATCGTGAACAAAACTAGACCGTACGTTTCCGTTCATCGGCTAGTCGATCAACTAGTTAAATTCGTCGACTAGTTCACAACGTATTAACGTAAACTTTGTTAACGGCGCGACGGACGAGACGTGTGACGTCTACATTCGACGGCTCGATAATTCAACATAGTTTGTAGGTAGACTAGCGTAGCGTAGCGTCTCGTTACTTCGTTATTAAATGTGTGGTATTATAGTACCTCAGACACTTATTTTGTAGGTAAATAAGTTAAAAATAAGTTTTACAGTTAATATTTGAACATCCTTTCATACTTTACCAGGCTTAGACACGAACGTAAACAAATAAGTACAAACCGGTTTATTTCGCCCCATAGAAATATCACCTCTTTGCAACTACAGTTACACGCAAATTAAATTGCTCGTTGTTCTTCCGTTGTTATTTTTTCGGACGAATGAACTTGTACTACCTGTTACCTAAGTTCTCGCGTCGGTCGTGACGTTAAAAGTCGACATGAACGTAGTGGAGTCTCAGTTTAGCCGTCTATGAATTCAACTAGTCCGTTGATTATCGGAGAACCATCGAATCGTTCATTGTACGTAGACGGTCGAATTAAATAGTTCGTTCATTCAACGCCCATCTCTAACCACTACTACACAAATGTATACTTTACAAATGTATTTATTTTGACTGGGTAGATGGTGGACCATGCATGACCAAGGGGAGCAACGTGCAGACAGAAACTAGAAAAAAGGGACTTCCGCTAAAGCCGACCACACAATTATAACTAGTGAAAAACCGCCCAAGTGCGAGTCGAACTCTCTCACACGAAGGGTTCCGTACCATAAACCAAAACAAAACGTTTCTTGCATGGGAGCTCCCTTTAATTTACTTTAATTTTTATTATTGGTTGTTATAGCACACAGTACAAATGTGTGTGTGTTTGTAGTCAGTATAAATACAAACTGTCGTACCTATTACCGTTCATGAGATACAGCCTGCTGACAGACAGACAGACGGACGGAGAGCGGACGCTTAGTAATAGGGTGTCGTTGGTTACCCGTCAGGTACAGAACCATTTTCTCTTTTTTGTGTAAAAAGGTTGATTAACTATTTTTTAGCTCGCTTACAGCAATGCGCTTCTGCAAACATCTCACCGTTTAGGTAAATTCAAACTGTTAGTTGAAGTCTAACTGCAGAGCGATTCTCTCACTGTGTGGTGAATCAATACATACGAAAAAAAAAACATACGAAACGCAATACCTGTTAAGGGGTCATTGAACTCATCATTTGACGAACAACATTTACTATGGGACCAATCCCGAAAAGAAAATCGGCTGCTAGTACATTTTGTCGAGTTATGTGCACATAAATGTATGGGGGAGTCGGTTTTTTTTTCGCGATTTCAGTGTTGGTCAGTTATTGCGTTTATTCTTTTACACGTTGTGTATGAAAGTGTTTAAAGAGGTGCGAGCCTGGAGATCTGTCATACAGGTCCCAAACCTAGTTCAGACTCCGCTCTCACAAAGGTTCTAGCGTAAGGCAAAGATGTATTTTATGAATAAATTATCTACTGAAACAAAGTACCTTTATGAGAGAAATAACCTATGTTGTATACATACAAAACGGAATGACAATTCACTTCAACTAAGTTTACGTAGCGTGTGTTTGTGTTCCGAAATATAACGTCATGAATCCGAAGCCATATTGACTACGCCATAGTGCCCTAAAAGATATAGAAGCCATATTGACGTATATAAAAGCGTCATTATGACTTTCCAGTGGTCAACCACTGACACTCCATTGAAAGAAATGGCATAGAATCTTGTCAAAATTAACCATTATGAAATCAATGATAGACCATTCTGACACTATTGTAATAGCAAACTTGGGGCCCAGGCCAGTTTACTGGGTTAGGTATATTTTAGGAACACACACATAGTGAGATGTTGATAGAATGGACTGGCGGAATATAAAACTCGGTGATAAGTTATACGAATTAGTCCGGAAGGGACACATTCCAGAGCGTTCTATGGAGAAGAACGTGCGAGAAGCACCACGGACTCTTCCTTCATACACCTGTACATTGTTGCCGATGAGCCTCTGGGCCCGTCAACTCCAATCCAGGTTTACTTAGAAAAAAAAATACAACCACATTGAGAACCTCCTCCTATTTTTGAAGTTGGTTTATAATGCAGAATTCAGAGTAAATCAAATATAACGTAGGTTGCCGTCGAGGCCGATATTCTTGTTATATCGACTGCTGCCTACATCACTACGTGTCATGTTATGGTGACTGTGGCGTTGAGGGCACTATGTTTTTCGACCTTTTTGACTGGTTATCTTTTTTGCCATCTTATGTTACTACAGATGAAATCTAATGAAAGCAGTTCACTTCAAGTAAATTATGAAGAGTCAAGGTACATAATTAACAAGGGAAAACAAACAAAACAATGCTGTTTTATGACATTTATTTACGTTTAAAATTCTGTCACCCATACGCGACCGTGGCGTGCTGGGCACATTTTGGTTTGTCGTCTATACACGACTGTGGCGTGGGGGTCAAAAGGTTAAAAATAAACGATGCGCCACCGGTACATGGTGGATATCCCATCACCCACACGAACAAAACGTTTTGGGAACACATTCATAGTGCGTACAGCTAAGGAGTGAAATTCCCTGCCGGAGTCTGTGTTTCCTGATAGCTACAACAACTACAACAAGAGTGAATAGGTTACATCTAGGCAAGCGTGCTTCATCTTCGACCACATCATCGCTTACCATCAGGTGAGATAGTGGTCAAACGCGCGCCTATTAATTAATAATATTTATTATTTATTTATTTGTGATGGGTTTGCTCTTGACTCTAGTCTAGGTCAGAGATGACAGAGACAAAGTCTACGACTATAATAAAAACAAACAAGTCCTCCTTAACAATTTATTAAGTAAATTCATTAGTATAACTAAATACAGTAACCAATGTACTACAATAAACCCGCTCGTATCCAAAACAAACATATTATGCTACAAATTAACTCTCGACAGTTTACACGCCAGATTGCTTGCAGTGTTTACCTCTGCAACATGTTACAAGTAAATAACATCTTTGATTCAAAATTCATATCCATTAAATTCGTTTCAACTTCTCATATTAAATTTAAATGACAAACCAATCAAATCTGTACTAATATTTGCTTCTGACAGTGGCTTCGCCCGCGTTTTCCCCAGGGGACAAATATTCTACTTTTGTGTTAAATTTCATGAAGATCCTTTCAGGCGTTCTGACGAGAGTAACATACACCTATCCATCCTCACAAATCGCATTTATAATATTAGTAGGATATGATAATAAAGCTGAAGTATGTTTGAAAGCGCTAATCTCTGGAATTACCGGTCGGATTTGGAAAATTATTTTTGTATAATTATGACAGCCACATTCACCAGGAACGTTATAGGCTATACGGGAACGGGCAAAAAGGGGATATGGGCGTACGAAGTCGCGGAAAAAGCTAGTCTTTATTAAAAGCAAATATTTAAGTTAAAAGTTAAATAATTCTGACTTGGTATTGACAGGTTACACTGCAAGCAACGAATTGATACAGTATCTAACACACAATGAAACGAGTGGACGAACACAGCCTTACGGACCTATACATACATACACATAGAGAGGAATGAATTAGTCCATTGTTTATAACAAAAATTGTTTGAAAACACAGATTTCTTTGTAAAGGGATATTCGTGATAACTACGATTATTATTATGAAAACAGTATCCAAAAACGAAGAAGGATCGTCGCACATCTGACAAATTTACGGCATTCAATTTCAAAGCAAACACAACATTGACTCAATTGAAATACAAATCCAAAATTTCGACGCTACAGACACGAAAGCCGTGGTCAAGTTATTTTGAACTGTATTCAATGTACGCAATGTTGCTATTTCATTGGCAGTAAATCACCTTTGTCAGATGTGTGTCGGCCCTGTGGAACATCTGACGAAAGTTTCAGCTGTTCGTTACTATAATTGATTAATTGTTATGTACTATAGTTTACTGGGTGAAGAGATCTATGGGGTGGCTAGCAACAACATACAGTTTGATCTGAATATACACTAATTTAACATAATGCACTTTTGAGGCAGAATGCTTCACTTCATAAATGGATGCTTACATAGATGCCCTAGCTAAGTTATTCATATTCAAACTTAATTAAAATACGCTTCCAGAGCCATGAAATTTATTCTATTCAAAATGTTATACTTTTTCGCTTCAGGTGGGGCATAACTTTAAATACATAATCACTGAGATTAAAATACTCACTTCATTAAAACCTTATAAAATAAAATCTAAATTGCACAATTTCGAGACCTCATTCAATTCATGGCAACATAAAAGATCATTTTATGTATTCTGCACACGCTTATTAGTAATTGAGTACCCGAGCATAAGTATCAACAACATCTGGTTGTTCAATATATCCCTTTCTTTTCGTTTTCCTTGTTCCGTACATTCGAACAACTATACCCATAGGATCACTCGAATCTGTCCGACAACCAATTTGCTCCTGTATGAGAATATGACTCATATTTGCCAGATAATGGCAAACAAGCATACAGTCCAGCTGATAAGTGGTCACCAGCATCTATGGACATCAGCAAAAGGGAACCTATTGAACTGTTTTTTATTTATTATATTTCTCAAAATCTAGAGAGCAGACAAGACAGTTAAAAAATATTGCTTAAAAATCTCAATAAATGGCGGTATTTTCGTCGTTTTAAAATCTGTGATAAATAGAGACAGCACTAATTGCGCGTGACATCACTCACAAGTCCCGCCATATTGAATTGAAGCCATCCAGTACGAACGACATGTTTGTGTGACAAGGATAGAAGCATAACTTCAAAAGCGTATAACTTCTCTGTTTTTCCACGAATTTTATTTATTTTCTCATCAATAGTACTGTTTTAATAACATCTATCAAATAAATATTTATTAATTTAGATTATTCATAGTTGTTAAATACCCTATAGCCAGGGTACTCATTTCAACCTAAAGATATGCCACATTTACGACCGCCACTATTCTAAATTGTACAATGTCATAAAAGCTAGGTATCTATGTAAGCATCCACGTAACCAGACAGTTCCAGTCAGCTCACATGTTCTCAAACTGTCCGTCCTTGTCTAACAGCAGGATGTTGGGGTTCTCCTTCTCGAACTCCGTGGGCTTGCGCAGGCGCTGCTGGTCCGTCCACTCGCCCTCCCCCGCGCCCCACTCGCCCACCTTCTCGCCGATCACGTCGATCTCGTCTTTAGCTCTTTGCTTCTCCACCTGAAAACGGGGAAAACGTGGATTTTAGAACGGATTTTGTCGGTGAAGGAGTAACTTGAATAAGCATGGCTAGGTGAGATTGCGTGATAATGATGACTACTATTACAATAAGATTCCATCGTTGCAAATTTAAAATCTCCAAAATACATTTCGAGAAATAATAAAAAAAAAACTTCTTGTAAAATGTAGGCTGACACTTCAGATTTTTTAATAATACATGCTTTATCGAAATATTAAGTACTCATAGGTCACATGGAAGTTTTTGCTAAGTATCAAAATCGTTTTTTAATCCTTACTAATATTTATAAATGCGAAACTAACTCTGTCTGTCTATCTGTCGCGCTTTCACGCCAAAACTACTGAACCGATTTAAATAAAATTTGGTACACAGATAGTCTAGAGCCTGAGAAAGGACATAGGAAGACATAGACATATACTACTTTTTATCCCGGGAGTATGTTCCCTAGGGACCACGCGGGCGAAGCCGCTGGCAGAAGCTAGTATTTGCATTACTCGTTTTCAACAAAAATGTCACATAGGAGATTTTAAAGCAACGACGATTTGTGAATTTTAGTTGTTGCTGGTCATGGCTCACTTATCAAGGCGATTATTAATAAAATTTGTGGTGTGTAAATGAGCCGATATTGCAGTTCTATGCAAACTTTATGACAGGAACATGTAGGAGCAATGGGCACCTCATTTCACAACCACTGTAAAGTTTCGACACTTATTGTAAGGAAAGCATAGGGATTAGAGATCTAATTTACTTTTCAAATCTAATATTCTAGTCTAGAACAAGTCAACCCAACCCCAACCAGTTAGGAGCGCAATAAATCTGTGCGGTTGCATGTATGCCAACTGCTTGAATACTAAAATAGTTAATAAGAATACTTTTAGATATATCTACCTAGTGAAACTAAGGCGATCGCAGTGTATGGTGTTGCGTTTTACAGAGAACGCTGCTGCCCATTCTCTGGTGAGTCCCTTAGTCGCCTCTTACGACACCCACGGGAAGTGATGGGATGGTATTGTTCTTTTACAGCACCGGCCGACACCACACGGCAAATGTGACACTATGCTAGCCAGTTTTTACTGACAATTATAGACTTTGTCTGAATAAATCAATAATTTTCATAAAAACGCTAAGAATCAATACCCAGATCCCACTGGCAAGGTTACTGGAAAGACTTGTTCTAGAACATTCTTCTGCAACATAATGAGAGTGGTATGGAATGCGCGGTGTTCATTAAGCGGCCGGACCTGTTACCTCCGTGTCGTGCTTAGCGAACTTGTCGAACATGTTGGCGTACAGCTGCTTCTCCTTCTGCTTCTGTTTGGCGATCGTTGACTTGCACACTATGATCTGGTTGGCGGCAGCCTGTGGAACAAATGGAACAAGGTAAGAGATTGGTTATTAACTAAAAGTTCATCATTCGAGTAGCCGATTCGGTTTACAGTCGAAAATCATCTAGGCAGAAAATCTGCCCTTTTTGAACCTTACAAAATTAACTGTAGACAGTTCCCCAAAACCACCGCCCGTCGCCACTTGCTTGCTTTTTATTATGTCTAAAGAATCCAACTGAATACCAAGATTTCAGATAGAGAAACCGCTTATCTGACTTCTACAATCTGGGTTACATGACATCCCTTCGTAAGGCTGGCACAACTCACACTCGAATCTATACTAATATACAAAGCTGAAGAGTTTGTTTGTTTGCTTGCACGCGCTAATCTCAGGAACTACTGGTCCGATTTGAAAAATTATTTCAGTGTTAAATAGCCGATTTATCGAGGAAGACCAATAGGAGCGGGGCAGTAATGAAAAATGTGACGCAAACGTAGTTGCGCGAGTCAGCTAGTACTTTATAATCATACTTGGCAAAAAACCTTTTAACGTAATAAAGTCTTATAAATCGATGAACACCGGCTGCACGCACGAAAAAGTGTCACGTTCCGCCTGAAACGAGCGTGCAAGCGAGAGCGAGGAACAAGCGATGGAGAGGCACGATCAGCCTAAGCGTTCGGATTGTTTGTTAAGAATTCAATTGTTTTCTTATGATGTTATCACGTGAAATTATCGTAAACAGACTTTTTTTTCAATACTGAAAGGCCACAATCTCACAATCCACAATGTGGCTGACGATGGAGCATTCTTGCCTAGAAATAAACTATTCAATCTTTGCTTAAAGCCCCAAGAGGGCTTAGTACGAGTTTTTTAACGTATCTATCGCGTTTACGTAAAGGATTCACTTATTAACATAGTTCACGAAGAGTTCCGTACCATAAACCTTAATTTTTATTATTTGTTGTTATAACGGCAATGGAAATACACAATCTGTGAAAATGTCAACTATCTACCAATTACTGTTCTTGAGATACAGCCTGCTGACGGACAGACGGACGGACGGACAGCGGAGGCTTAGTAATAGGGTTCCGTTGGATATCATTTGGGTACGGAACCCCAAAAAGGCGGCAGGTCACCAGGCGGCGCTTATTCAGTTTCAATATAAATAGACGTTTACACTAACGCGGTCGAGAATGCTAAAAAACTCGCACCAAGACCACAGGTTACACCCAGCTTATCTATTGAATGGATGTTACAATTATTAGTTCCTGGGGGGCTACTCTCTAACGAAATCCGTAGTTTCGGGCTTAGTTGCGGGCGGACGTATTCTACTCCGTATCACCTACAGACTTACGATTAGTCCCAAACACGAACTGAGAATGAATGACAACACAATTTCACAGTAACTGGCAAATCGTGTTATCATTAGTTCTCAGTGGTTAGGGGATACGAAGTAGAAAATGCCCGCCCGCAACTAAGCCCGAAACTACGGATTTCGTTAGAGAGTAGCCCCCCTGGCTTCTAGTCCTCATTCATCTGAGTAATTAGATATTTATATATGTGAATCGGGCTGGTGTCCGCAACTCCACGACTAAGCGCGTATTTTGCGTGCAGGTGGGACAAATGTGTCATTCGATCCACCCCAGCTCCCCAAGGAAGGCAGCAATAACGCCTTGGTTTTTCTATCTCACTGAGGGTACCTGAGAATTTATACATCTGATATCTTTAATTGAATAATAGGATATTTTACTGAAAAATTCTAATTACCTGTCTGGTAGATTTCCAAAAAAATTTGGACACATATTTAATCTTATTTCAAGTAAACAATAATTAAAGACGATACAGTGCATTAAAAGCACACGTGACATCATTTTGATGGTACCAATTTATTTGGAAATCTATTAGATGGACTTATTCGATTTTTATAGTTTAGTTTTTTAGTAAAATATTCTATTAACCCAAATTTAATCGGAGTCCAAATCACCAAGTCCTAAATAACATCAACTCACTTTATTCTGTGGTTCAGCCTCAACAATCTTCTCGAAGTCCTTCAAAGCCTGTTCAGCTTCCCCGAGTCCGAGCAGAGCCTGGCCCTTCCTGAAGAGTCCCTTAACATTCTTCTCGTCGAACTTCAGGGCTTTGAGGGCGTGCTCCTTGGCCTCGAAGTGGTGGGCGGGCGTGACCTTCAAGTAGACTAGTGACAGGTTCAAGTGAGCTGACAAAAGGAGCTCCTTGGCTAGTTTGTGGTTTTCTTCGCTTTCACTTGTGTCTTCAGGCATGTCTGAAAAAAAATTTAAAATGATTTCATATTAATCAAACTTAGTGACGTCTTTGGAGTTCGTTTTTCGCTGCGCGCAATCCCACCCCTCATCCCCGCTGTCACATGCAATCATTGCTATACATATAAAAAACCCAAGATGCACAGTCTCGAACAAATGCAACACTCGAAACTGTCGTCAAAAACTGACATGTATCGAGTGTCATGTGTGAGTTGTGTGTAGTTATAGTATAAACAATTTTTTGTGCAAATTCAACCTTACATGGATCGCTTAAAGTTGTTTTTACAAAGCAGTGCAGTATGGCAAGTGATGCGCAATTTTTCTTTGCAAATTCAACCTTACACCGATCGCTTAAAGTTGTTTTTACAAAGCAGTGCAGTGAGGTTTTTGAGATGCTGAGTGTGTATCTTGAATTTTTTATATATCAATGCATGCAATGCACTTTCGTACTGCATTGGGACTCGCGGAGTGTTCCGAGCCGCGAGGTTTTTTTCTACCAGTACATACTTTCATACATGTCAGATGAGTTAGGGGCTGTTCAAGTATTACGTAAACACCCCATTGGGGGGTCTTTACCATGCTTATTTTTGATGACATGGGGGATGGGAGGCGTTTAAATAGTGATTAGTGATTACGTCATCAATATTTACTTCCTTTTTTTGTTTACAAATCTTAGTAGATTTTAATTTGACATAATTATGGATAGTTATTTTTGGTTTTACTCTCATGTTTCACAGTTAAGTAAGAAATAATAGAAGTGGGGGAAATAGGTCCCGCGCGAGTAAAAACTATAGCAATGCTTACGTAAGCGTAGGAGGGAGGGGTAAGAGCTTTGATTACTATCGCTGACAAGGGGAGGGGGGGGTTAAAAAAGACAAAAATTCTGCTTACGTAATACATGAACGGGGGGCCGTTCCTGTGGGCCCGTAGGCTGAAAGTACCACCCAGTGTGAACTCATCGTATGCGGGGCGACATTGCTCAGACCATGAAGAAGTAGGCGGGCTAACATCTCCACTAGGAGAACTGACTGGCATTAACAAAAACCAGAAGTTCTTGTAAAAGAAACCGGCCAAGTACGAGTCGGAGTCGGACCTACAAATTACTTTAAATAAAGACTATTTTTTTTTTAATTTAATTACAAATGTGTGATTTTCAGACTTTTCCCTATACTTGTAGTATAAGACGGTATTACTTGCCAAATTTTTATAGTTCTAGGTCAACGGGAACGGGATAATTTTGATTCCCTTGAGAGTGTCGAAATATACTTTTTTGTGGCTAAAACGACCGTATCTTTTTTTATTTTTTTCACAGTTTCAAGGAGTTATAGACCTGACTATGTGGTTATAATTTCAACTCGATACCTCCACGCGTTCAAAAGGTCTTGACAGACAGACGGACGGACAACAGTGATCCTATAAGGGTTCCGTTTTTTCCTTTTGAGGTACGGAACCCTAAAAAAGATGAGCGGCCTTTGCCCTGTAGTGCGACTATACAGGCTAGATATACAAATGAACAACATTTGCACCAAGAAAACACAGAAAACAAACTAAATAGAAACTCACCTTCAAGTAAAGCCGTAACCCTCTTATACATCTTAATAGCCAGCTGGAACTTGCTCCCCTTGAAGTAATTGGTACCCTTCTCCTTGAACATCTTAGCCTGCTCAATCTTCTCTGCACCATCCATGGACCACGACTCTTTGGTCTTCTCGAAGCTGTTCAGTTTCACTGTGTATTCTACGGGGGAGTTTGGTGGGACCCCTAGTTCGGCGTTCCCTTCGGATTTGAAGGCGTACTTCGGCTGGATGGTTAGCCGGGACTTCTCGCCTTGGGCGAATTTTTCTAGGGCCCTCTCGATACCCTCACAGACCTTGTGTTCGCTACCCTCTCCCAGAGGGAATGTGACTGTTCTTGAGTCGAAGACTTTACCGTCGGATTGTAGTCTACCTTCCAGCTCGACTGTCGAAGAAATTATTTAACTGAGTTAACTATAACATACTCATTGTATGGCGAACGCGTTTGTATTATTATATGACTTGTAATAGAATGAACGCAATACCTCTTAATGGATTTAACTCATCAGTATGAAAAGTTTTTACTATGGGACCAACCGCAAAATTGCTAAAATATAATCAGCTGTTCAGTACATTTTGTCAAGTTGTGCGCGTGTAAATGAATAGGACATTACGCGCATAACGCGACAAGATAAAATACAATGACCCCTTACGTATGGTGTTTATTCGGTTACACCATTGTATAATGTAGCTGTTTGTTCCTTTTATAGTAAAATAAAATAAACACGACCGCTCCCGAAGATTGCAGACCATATTTAGCGAGTTCGCAATGGTCGGGCCAATTTGTAGCGTTATAAAAACGCGCGGTACGCGCTGTTCTCTATGATGCAGTAGGTGGAATTTATTTTGGTTCTATCGCAGATTTGATGGCACCAAATAATTTATCAGATACCGAACATATCCTTTAAATACCCTTCTGAAACAGCCAGTTTAAGTCAATGTTTGCAACATTAAGTTTTTTATTTGTGTTTTGTGGCAACTGATCTGGGGGGCTACTCTCTATCGTATCACCTACAGACTTACGATTAGTCCCGAACCCGAACTGAGAATGAATGACAACACGAGTTCACAGTAACTGTCAAATCGTGTTATCATTAGTTCTCAGTGGTTAGGTGATACGGAGTAGAAAATGCCCGCCCGCAACTAAGCCCGAAGCAACGGATTTCGTTAGAGAGTAGCCCCCCTCGTTCCGACTATTCTGCCAGAGTCATGGCAGCACACAAAGTTATTTTCCATTTCACTTAATTATTCTACTCCATATCAACATCCTATCCGACTGTCACAGCATTCACAATTCTATTTCTTTATCATAATATTATGTATCGCATTTCATTGTATTCAGAGCGGCAAATGCGAACCTAACAATAAAATATCACGTTACGGCAGCCAAGTGAAATGCACCTTGTGTTTTATAGAATTGAAAGCAAAACTTTCTTAATAGGAATAATATGAGGGGGAAAGAAAGTAATGACAAAAGTTAGTATGAATTTATACCTGTTTTGCTATGCTTACTTCCTTACTAATATTATAAATGCGAAAGTAAATCTGTCTGTCGCGCTTTCACGCAAAAACTACTGAACCGATTTAAATGAAATTTGGTACACAGATAGTCTAGAGCCTGAGAACGACACAGGCTACTTTTTATCCCGAGAGTATGTTCCCTAGGGACCATGCGGGCGAAGCCGCTGGCAGAAGCTAGTAAGGTATAATTCCGAAGACTCGTGATACAAAATGGTAACGTTTTAGTAAATATTGACACAAGAAAATTAGGTATTCTGAAAGCAAAAAGAAGACAAACGCACCATAATTGTATTAGTCAGTCAAGTTTTGCCTATTGGCGAGGCTTTTCCCAACTATGTTGGATCGTTTGCTTGGGGCAGGCGAAAGGGTCTGTCAGACTCTTACAGACTGAAAACCACCCCGGTGTTCCTTATCACACTTGGACCGGGGATCGTGAGAACTAGTGCGTCTTCCACGATCCAACGGCCCGCCTACGCGGGCCACCTCAGGCCCGCGGGAGGAGTGAGGTGTCCTCCCCCGCACGTCCAATAGGGGCGCGTCTGGAGCAATACGCGCCACCGCCTCAGGTCCTGCTGGATGGGGGGCGGCGGACGACCCCGAGACCACCGTCCGTCCGGACCTTTCTATGGGGGCTGGAAGAGGGCGTTGTCCGCCCTCCGCCGACGCCCGGTTCGCCTGCTGCGGCACGGGAGAGTGGCCACGGCCTCCCTTTCCCTCTCCACAGCCTCCTTCTGCGAAATTACGACTTCACAGAAGGAGATCACCGCATTCCACGACTCGGCGCTCCCGACCATCGAACGATAGACGGCCGGCAGCGGCAGGTCGGGTCCCACTTCGGATACGAGGGCACGGCGCTGCTCCTCCCATGCGGCACACTCTGCCAGTGTGTGCTGCGCCGTGTCCTCCCGACAGTCGGTGCAGTGATGGCACCGATCGTCCGGCTCCCTGTTTATACGACTCAGGTACTTCCCGAGGCAGCCATGCCCCGAAAGCACCTGTGTCGCCCGAAACGACAGGGAGCCAAACTATGTTGAATCCTAGTCTAACTGTCGTAATGGAGTCGCAAATCACCAGTATTTTGAGATGAGGCTCCTTCTGGGTAAGCTTCCTCCAACATAGATTTTGTCTCTGTCATCTCTGACCTAGACTAGAGTCAAGAGCAAATGCATCTAAAAAACATTACTGCCTATATAACCTCCACAGGAACATAGTTTAGTTACTTAGCAATTAAAATAAATTTGCAATAAAGGTCACCTTAAAACAGATATTGTGAATGTCGGGAACTATCCCAAGGGAACATACTCCTAATAGTAGTGGGATATCATGAACACAATACCTGTGACCATAGCGCCATCTTTGGGGGCGTCGCTGCCGGTACCCTGCTCGATAATGTGACGTAAGATGCCCTTGTTCTTGCCCGGAGACAGGTCCTCCACCTTCCAGTCGATCATCTCGATCTAAACAAGTTAATGACAACATAGTCTATATTACCAGAAAGGTCAAGTAGAATAGGGTATTTTACTAAAAAAATCTAATTAGTCCGTCAGATAGATTTAAAAAAATATTGGACACGTATTTTTACATTTTCACGTAAACAAAAAATGAAGACGATACAGCGCGTTGAAGACACGCGTGACGTCATGTGGCTTGGTAAAATTGTACCATCATAGTGACGTCACGTGTGTTTTATCATCTCATCGTGGCACTATATCATCTTCATCTTTTGTTTACGCGAAAAAAGAAAAAATACGTGTTTAATATTTTTTGAATATCTATCTGACGGACTAATTAGATTTTTTTAGTAAAATACCCTATTGTACCTACATGGCAATTTGCCAGTTTTTTGGGTCCCGTATACAAAGGGTAACCAACGGAACCCTAATACGAAGCCTTCATTGTCCGTCCGACAGTCCGGGTTCTATTTCAAGAACTGTAATAATATAGGTAGACAGTTGAAATTTTCAGTGTATAATAAAAAACATAAATTAAATTAAAAATTAAAGAATCGTGTTTTTTTTTCGGCGGAGTCCTTCATGTGAGAGTTCGACACGCACTTGGAAAGTTTTTACGTTTAGTTTCATATGGCAGCTGGAACGAAAAGAGTACTGCTCTGCGGCGTTCCTGGACGCACAGCAGGCGTTCGATAAGGTTTGGCACCAGAGCCTGTTATTTAAAGTAAAGAAACAGCTGCCACATAACCTGTATGTACTATTGAAATCGTACTTAGAAGACAGACTTTTCCGGGCAAAAATAAATGACTCGTACTCGAAATTGCACAACATTCAGGCAGGCCTACCTCAGGGCTCCGTATTAGGTCCTACGCTTTACCTTATATACACAGCAGACTTACTAACGTCAGAAAAAGTTCTCTCTGCCACCTTCGCTGATGATACAGCTGCTTTGTGCACTAGCAAAAACCCTCACATGGCGTCACTAAAGCTACAAAATCACCTCGGCAAAGTACATAAGTGGATGAGAGAATGGAAAATAAAAGCTAGCGCCAACAAGTCAACGCATGTGAAATTTACTCTCAGAAATGATGACTACCCACCGGTTAAACTTGGTGACGACACACTTCCTCACGCGACAACAGCTAAGTACCTCGGCGTACATCTCGACAGGAAACGACGTGGAGATACCACATAGAGAAAAAACGTGACGACCTTAACATCCTACTCCGAAAACTGAACTGGCTCTTAGGAAGAACATAACACGTATCACTAGAAAACCGTGAACTCATGTAAGCCCCTTTCGGGACAAAATCGGGAGGGACTCGCGGATTCTGACGGTTGGGGCGATTTTGTCCCGAAAGGGACTTAGGATCCTGATTGGTTAAAGCTTGTCTGGACGTACGGAATCGAGCTGTGGGGCTCTGCGTGGAACTCAAATGTGGAAATTCTCCAGCAATTTCAAAATAAAGCTCTTAGAATAATATCAAATGCTCATGGTTTCTGAAGACCTCAGAATTACATGAGCATCTACAAATCAGAACTGTAAAAGAGAAAATAGAACACAGAATTCGGTCATATGTACAAGCAACAAATAAAGTCACATACCAACACCTTAGCCATATCCTTATGTGAATCAATAACCATGAAAACGCTGAAAAAACACCACATATGTGACTTTACTGAATAAAGCCCATACAATATTGAGAGACAGATTCTTCAGTGGAAGAATGGACCTCAGCAGCCAATAATCACACAAATGATCTGCTAAAGGTTTACAACCGATTGCAAGATAAACAAAGAAACAACAAAAAATGTTTGTTATAGGGCCAGCCTATTGCCATTAACTAGGCACTATTCCAGACACCCAGCAACACCTTGTCCGACCCAGGCAGCAAACCCAGGATACTCAGCAGAGCTTGCAACTACTAGACCACCAAAGCAAACAATTACTCGTATGAGCAGCAATTTTTAAAAGAAGCCACATGTATTTACCCTGTATTCAAGAATTTCTTCTTTGTAATATTTGAATGGACATTTAAATTATAATTTATACACTTTACAGAATATTCAATAAGCCATTTATAGAATTTATTATTTCTTAATTTTGTATTTCTAATAACAAAATAGTTTAATATTTGCATATCATATTAATTAAAGACAGACAATGGGAAACCGGTCACAACTCAAAATTTGATTACAATGCAGTGCCCGGGTTTTAATGAAATGTGCTATTATTATTCATGTAGGCTATTCCAGAAACCTCAAATATTTTATTTATTCAGTGCTCTTTCAATGTATTGACTTGTGGTTGCAAAAACATGTCTTTAGTTAGTATTTCCTTTATAAACTGATAACTGCACATTTCAGGATATTGTGGTGAAAAGGAGGACCAAACAATAAAAAATAGTGGTTTATTGTAAAACCACATAATATCCTGTGATATCATCATTAAACAAAATCAACACTCCTAGCTACATAATAAGCTAGTTTCCACCATCAATAAATTGCAAATCTATTTAGTCTCTCAGTTAGAGTATTGAAAAATAATGTACACGTATTTTTTGTTTTTGTAAATCAATGAATATTGACAAAAATAAAATGCATCAATACTCGGGGCTGGTGACGTCACGTCGCTAGTAAAATTGTACTATCGTAGTGACGTCACGCGAGTTTTCAACGTACTGTATCTTCGTCATTGTTTGTTTACATGAAAAAACAAAAAAATATGTGTCCAATATTTTTCAATACTCTTATCTGACGGACAAATTCGTTTTTTTTTATTCCGTAAAATACGCTATTGTATCTCCCTCCTAAACTGTCTCCTAGAACACAATTTAATAACCCTTAGAAAATTAAAAACTCATCATGCTAAACCGTAGAACAATGCTTAATATTGCTGGATTTTAAGTCACAACTCTAACATGGGACTTCAATATAAATTGGTGATGAAACCATTTTTTTTTTTTGTTCTACCACCACACAAGTCAAAAATAGCAACCTTACACATGAGTGAAAATACTGCTTACATTACAAATTAGAAAGACCATTATTTTGTAGAAATTAAAACAACTTACATAAACATTAAACTAACTTAAAGCATCTTCTTTAGCAAACTGCATCAATGTCTAAACTGCCAAAACAATGTGGTGTTAGAACTTATAAGACTACACATAGGGCCAGAAAATGACGATGAAGATAAATTGATTGTATAGAGCTAATGTACCTCAAACTGCAATGTGGAGTTGGGAGGGATCTTGGGTGGACTGCCACCAGCACCATAAGCATACTCCGGAGCACACGTCAAGACGCACACCTCCCCCTTTTTCATTGTAGCCACTCCAATGTCCCATGCTTTAATTACGGAGCCTGGGAAAAGAAGACAACACATGGCATTTGATTTTATTGATGGGGGAAAGATAACATCTTCATTTCTATATTCTTTTCATATAATGTATTGGTCAAAGTGACATCAAACCAACTTGAATAAATAGGCTGTTAGGTAAAAAAACAAGTGCGAGCTGGACTCGCATGCAAAGGGTTCCGAACAAATTTTATATTTTTTTAACACTATAGACTTCTGGTTTTCCTGTAATTTAGAGGTTAAGATTTATTATCTTCATTTTTGACAAAATTTTAGGCTCAGTAGTTTCGGAGATAAGGGGGAATGGTCATTTTTCGTCTAATTTTTTTAAATAACTTAAAAACCATTTATTTTAAAATTGTGAAAAAAATATAATTAAAACCCTCACAGTAAGCCTTTTCATTTGATATGGCACACAATATTGTTCAAAAAACAATTTTTTTTTTAATTTGACCCCCAAAAGTGAACCCCATACTTAAAATTTTAAATTTTAGGTAACGCGTCCGTGTTTGGGACACAGAAGTCCATGTGTACCAAATTTCAACAGAATCAGTCCAGTGGATCCGGAGAAAACTGGCTGTGACAGACGGACAGACAGACAGACACTCGAGTGATCCTATAAGGGTTCAGTTTTTTGTTCGGAACCCTAAAAAATTTAAATTGAAATTTCGTGTGGATTTGCAATGACTCAACATTAAATTTTGCAAATATTTGATCAGCTGGTTCCTATTTTGTCCTTGTGTTTAATGTATTTCCACTCGGTGCATATTTTAATGTGGGTTCTTTCCGAAAAGTAAAAAGACATAATAAAGAGTATTCTATTCTATTCATTCATAATTAAATTGGTTAAACTGATCTAATTTGTTGATTAAAATTATGAAAAGGCTTGAGAATTACATCTGTTCAAGAGCAAAATTAATTATTATTACTACTTAGTTTCATAGTAAATGTTGACCTAAAATAGACTAATAGGTTATAGATAAATCGATCAAGGCAGCTGATCAAGAGGTCAAGTACCTACTTAACAATTATTATAAATTGAATAAAATAATTACCTTTGCCTAAATTGAACTCAAACGGCTCGTTCCTGTCTCTGCTGGAGTCGAACTTGGTGCCATCTAGGAGTGTGCCTGTGTAGTGCACCGTAACCTGGCACCCAGGGTTAGGAGTATCAGTCCCCGTACCCTCCTTGATGATTCTCTTCAACACCCCGCGGTCACCGGCCTTTGAGATATCTACTCCTTCATCGACAGTCATGTCGGAGGATTCCACTTTAATATTTTACTAAGAATCAATTAAAACTGCGACGCGAACGTTGCTAGGACTATATATATAAATTGATTATTTTTTCTCGAAAACTCAGAATGAGTCGCGCGCCGGTCAATCTTTTTGAATGCTATGCGCACCACAGATACAACACGAGGTAGCGTGGTTTTTGGAATTTTCTAGATTGACTGTGGGTAATGTGGGTATGTTTATCTCTGTCGTTTGTACATATTAGAAAGAGATGTTTCCTTTTTTTAATTCATTTTGAAAACAAAAGTAAAATTATTTATCTAAATAAATACGTTTCATGTGACTGCTGTATAAAAATCTGAGCAATTATATATTATGTTTCCAAGTTTTTATCATTTAGATTCGTTCCGGCATTCTATATCTATGTTCGTTCCAGATTTTTGTTATCTGTTGTCTTTTCAGTTTCTTTTGACGCAGAAATGTGATTACCTAACTGAAATTGAACTAAAAAACTAGCCAAGTGCGAGTCGGACTCGCGTACAAAGGGTCAAATCGTAGACAGAGAATGCTATAGACACCGGCAAAGCGTGTCGCAAAAAGAGACAAAAAAAAGAATACGTCACTAACGTAGGGTTACCGGGTGAGGAAAAATTTACCCCACAATTTATGAGAATTGGAATATGTACTCAAGAGAAAACCTGAAAAATACCACTGAAAAATCGATTATCATCGGTAGGGGTACACAAAGGCATGCGATGCGGAGAAGACATGCTGCCGAACTCAAATTAATTACGATGAGGGGTCCTACCCTCATCGTAATTAATTTGAGTTACGTGAGTGACGATGGATGATTATGATGTGGTTCTATAAATAACTGTAATTTCTGATGTGATAGTAGGTTCTGGCTTTGCGGGTAAATAAAAGAACATGTTTATTTTTAATTAGCTTTTATTGATTTTACACATTATTGTCCTTTAAATAAAACAAGCTTCGTATGAAGGTTTCTAATTTTTTGCTTGGGTTCAAATATTTTTGTTGCGTGATGTATACGCAGTTCAAAATAGTGCATGGCAATCGCCTTAATAAGTAAAACTTTGTGGTTGCCAATAAAAGGTTGGCTTTCAAAATGATTATTTATAAATACATCCTGGCATCGTTTGAAAGTCGTTAAAATAAGTTTCGGCAAAAGATTTTTTTCTGTAAAGCATGTTATGCCCTTGTTTAAATGAATCTTAAATATTCTTTCTGCCA
This sequence comes from Lacanobia wlatinum, assembly GCA_947578705.1. Lineage (NCBI taxonomy): Eukaryota > Metazoa > Arthropoda > Insecta > Lepidoptera > Noctuidae > Lacanobia > Lacanobia wlatinum. The sequence goes on from OX388035.1 coordinate 5,182,634, forward strand.
ACGTACATACTTTTATAACATCACGTGAAGGATAAATAAGGCCACCTTTATCTTTTTTAAATATGTATAAGACCTAAATATTTGTCGCTGATGAGAGCTAGTAAACAATCTTCGCATTTTATTGCTTTTCTTAATTTCCTTACAACAAACCCACCGATGTATGAAATTATTTCTTCAGTATAGGTTGTTAATTTTGAGGGGTTAAAAATATAGTCATGGTCATCATTAACAAAGAAATTATTATTAGGTGGGAAATCTATAGTCGAGTCATCGACATCTTGAGCACAGTACATATTAATTTTATTTTCATATCGCACTTCTGTGTGTGTTAAAATTTTTATATCTTCTAGAGGTATACAGTTTCCTGACTCAATACCTTTTATTTCCCCGTGTATCACTAGTCTTTTGTAGGCACTTTGAAATTGAAAAGCTGTTGGATTGTTGTTAAAGCCGCCTTTCGATCGAATCGAGCTGAAGAAGCACTCCAGGTGATCTTGGCTAAGTTTGTATACAGGTAAAAATTTAAGTTTTCCTGTCACTATGATATCAGCATACATTTTTTTGAGACTCTGTATACATATCAAGAAACCAATGAAACCAACTTTCCTATTGGTTTGCAGTATTGGTTGCCCCTCTAGTTTCAACCCTCTGATGTAGGTATCTATCACGTTGATAAACTCTAGTATGCTATCGCCATTTTTACTATTAATAGGTTTTTTAAAACCATACATATTAAGATTCCGACTATTAAAAATATCGAACCAGTCATTAATTTTCCTTATAAAATCAACAGTATCATCGGAACCCGAAAATTCTGGCAAATTCAATTGTTTGTCACAAAATTCTATCGCATCTGCCACGGAATTGCTGAATGTTTGTGCCGCCAACTTAACTTTCATAATTTGTTTTGAAAAGTTGATATGCTGACTTTTAAGACGGTGAGCGAGATGGAGACCCACCTTTTCTTGCAAATTATGACGCAATTCGATATAATGCCATGAAATTTTGCCACCGTGTAAATTTGTTAGTTCATTTTTCTGACCTAGTGTATTTCTCACAAGTTTTAGCATATGCGCTGGATCCGGAAAAATAACAATGTGTTGTTTTTCAGCAACAAAGTACAAAATCATATTTTCTAAGTCATCGAAATTGCAACCTAAACTTTTTGCCATCGAAAAGTTAGCCGGACAGCCATCAAAAGTTAGTGAGACTATATTAACACCACAATCTACTAACAAACACATACATTGTTTCATCAATGTTGCCTTCTGTTCGCCAGTACAACCATCGGTAAAAAAATAACCGATAGGCATTTTCCATCCACTATTTATAAATGTTACCATAAACACCAATGCCTCCCTAGCTTCAGCTACATTGTGACCATCCAAAGCTACCCCATAATTCACCAGACCTACACACTTTGTTCAGTCCCACTGGACGTGCTTCCTTATAGCCATCTCATCCATACTTACTGCACAATACAGTTCGCAGTTTTTGTTCTTTGCCACCAATTTAATGCATTCTAAAGATTCTTTTGTAAACCCTGGGTTTGCATCTACACTTTGGTACCACGACGTAAGTGTGGATGGATGAGGCCGACAAGTATTAAATTGTTGTCGTACGTATTTGTAAGCCCGAGGACTTATGAATTGTAAGCAAAGAGCGAATTTGCGTAACGATGGTGAATATTTTCTACCACTGGCAGCGGGGTTCAACATTTTTTTTAAGAAGTCTCTATTGGCAGGGTCAACAGATTCCAATAAATCGCCATCTTCTTCACTTATCAAATTCTTTGTTTTAAGTTCTGCAATAACATTTTCTAGTTTAGCTACTTTTTTCGTTAGACGTCTACTTTTTTCTCGAAGGGCCTTTAATTTTTTCAGTCGTTCGAATGAAAGTTTTTCTGAGTTTTTCCATTTTTTTCGCAACGTTCGAGGAGTGTACTCTGGAGTTTTGTCCTAAAATCCATAAAACCGTTTAATAACCATAATTTTGTTACAGACACAATATTTTTGGATTAAATATAATACTTACTATTGGTGGTTGTTGAGAAATTGGAGGGTTTATTTCAACTGGCTTTTGATAACTACTCGACGGCAGTACGACAACAGCACTATCAATCTGAAATCATGCGATTTGTATGTATAATCTGCCACACTTTTGGTTTCATAACATAAATAACATCCCTCGATCAAACTGCTTGATAATGAATGATTGTACCAAGATTATAATTAAGATAATTTATCTTAATACTGTAGAATATAAATCAAAATACTGTATTATTCGGGAGAAAATTATTTTTTTTAATTTGTACTAGCTTCTGCCACTGGCTTCGCCCGCGTGAAAACTGCTTTCTTATCTCAAGGGAAATAAAATTGAAGCGGGATCAAAAGAAGCATATGTACTATTCCAGACTATAATCTATATCTGTGCAAAATTCATCCACATCTATTCAGACGTCCTGGTGTGACTGAGTAGCAAACATCTATCCAAACTTTCACATTTATAATATTAGTAAAATAAGATAGTGTACTTACATGAATGTTTAAATTATCTTCAGTCTCCATAATTGTTTCTTCATGTAAACTGAAGGAGGAACATGATGGATTACGGGCCTTTGTGTCCATGTTTAAATTATTTTCTGTTTCCATAAATGTTTCTTCATTTAAACTGAAGGAGGAAGTTGACGGATTACAGGCCATTGTTTCCTAAAAAAAAAATTTGGTCAGTTGGATGTCTTAGGGGATACAAAAAAGGTACATAGGAAGATGATGTTTACAGAAAAAAGTATTTTAAATTCTTGGTATTTTGAAGAGTCTAAGAGAAGCCTGTCTCAATTATTTATTGCAACAGGTATTATTGTACTAAATATTTTTAAAAACCCTAAACATTTATAAATCTTATAAAACGTGGATCGAAGCTTAATATGTTACTAGCTGAATATTTACCAGAACAGATACAACATTAGGGTAGAGCAGTGTAAGTTTTTTCTTTTTGATTAACATTTTATCCTCAAAATGTCTGCTACATATTTTTGATGACGGTTTTGGTGTCCAATCTTTTCGTCCTGTAGCTACGATCCAATTCCGACGTAAATGATCAGGTTCAGGAAAACTGCAACAAGTCGTTAAATATTTCAGATATTTTAATTAATACACACTGCAGAAGTCATATTACATTTTCCCATAATTGTGGGTACTAATTTATAGAAAAGTTGGCAACAGCAACGTTTTTAGGTTAGAATTTATAATAGTCATTTTTGTGCATTTTTACGATGAATTTACGTCTAGCGGACATAACACACAATATATGAACATAATAAAATGTAACTGAATGCCTAGTAACTTATAAAGAGTGGCATACTTACGAATGAAAAGACAATCCTGGTATTTTCGTTCCGCTATCACTTTTGCACCCTTTAACGCTACACCGCACTATATTTAAAAAAAAAATGGTTGAAATAGTAAGTTTTAATTGTTCAAAACAAAATATAACATGAATTACTTATCATAAAACACGTAAAAACTGTATTTATAGAAAGATGATAGCTAGCTGTACGTCAGCTGTCAAACTTTGTTTAGCAAACTAGTGTGCCTAACCCTGAAAAACGTGGCACGCCCAATGAAACAAAAAATGTCATCGTTCTATTTCATTTCTTTAGATGACATCTGCATAAGTTGCTCTTTTTCTTGTGTGAATGCGACATAAGATATCACTTTGTCTATAGCATTCTCTGTCTACGGGTCAAATGCACTATCTCTATGGTCAAATGTCATGTTATTTTGACACTACAGACTTCTAAAGGAGGAATCATATTATCGGATGCGTCCATCAACCGCGGCTTATGGATGCGACTGAGCAGTGTGTACAGTCGGCGGACGTCCAACGAACCAGGGGGGCTACTCTCTAACGAAATCCGTAGTTTCGGGCTTAGTTGCGGGCGGGCGTATTCTACTCCGTATCACCTACAGACTTACGATTAGTCCCGAACCCGAACTGAGAATGAATGACAACACGATTTCACAGAAACTGTCAAATCGTGTTATCATTAGTTCTCAGTGGTTAGGTTATACGAAGTAGAAAATGCCCGCCCGCAACTAAGCCCGAAACTACGGATTTCGTTAGAGAGTAGCCCCCCAGATTTCTATCGGACGGCTGACCGCTCAAGGACAGCCCAAAGTTGCGTCCGCGGATTTTGTCCGATAGTGTGTACAGTTCAATGTACATTCATTATACAGATACCTCTAAGTTGCGTCCATAAGCTGCGGCTTATGGACGCGTCCGATAATATGTTTCTAGCGCCGGTAATCGGCTAATATAGGTAGCCAGAGTTCCCAACTTAGGGGTTTTCTCCCCAAATTTAGGGAGTAAATAAGTGTGCCTCAAAAAAATTACATATTTTTTTAGAGGCTCTATGTTTTTAGAGATATTTTAATTACAAGTAATGGCCCTGAAATAACCCAATCCAGCTACTCTAGTTTAGTTATTGACATAGCGACACGTAAAGACATCTTTCTAGATGTCTTTACGTGCTATTCTTCTTCAGTAAGAAAGCGGATTTTAATATAGAAAAACAACAACTTTCGCTAGTTTTAACAATAAAAAAGGTTTTATTTTTCTGTCGGCTAACTGGACATGAAAAATATATACCTTCGTTGGCTACTGGCTTGTAATAAATACATTTTTTGTTCACTCGTCACAGAATCATACAGTGCCAAGAGATATAAATATGGAAAGCGGTAACTTCAGCTATTTCAAAAACTATCCATTTTTTTTTTCAAATTTAAGTTTTACATTTTTTTGTAACTCTAGCTCTACTTAAATAATTATTTTTTGAGCGTTAGGAAATCATCTAGTTTAAGATTTAGATAAAAAAAACTATTGTGTGCAATTTTAATGCAAAATTTTCATTTAGAGTTCGAAAATATATATATATATATATATAAACGCAAATTGTGCACGCTTTTGTTGCTTGTTTTAACGAAGCATGTTTTTAGTCATTATAATTATAGAGCAACTGCGAAAGTGCGAACACATTCAATGAGTTTTTCTTTCATTTTTGGTACCTATAATTTTTATCTCGCATGTACGTGCCACCTCCCACGTAATCCGTGTCCTTCTGATGCACGGACGCGTCCCGCACCCCGTGCACACTGTCCGCGGACATTTTCGACTGACAAAACATCCAGCGAGCCAGATTTCTATCGGACGTCCGAACGCTCAAGGTCAGCCCAAGGTTGCGTCCGCGGATGATGTCCGATAGTGTGTACAGTTCAATGTACATCCATTATACAAATACCTCTAAGTCGCGTCCATAAGCCGCAGCGTCCAATAATATGATTCCACCTTAATAGGGTTTCCTGTAATCTTTAGGTATAAAACTATCATCTGCATTTTTTTTTTTTCAAAATTCGATGCTGAACCACAACAGCAAATTATCCCTAAAATGCAAGTTGCGTATCTACACCACTTGCATTCGCCCCATCATGACCTATGCGTGTGCTACATTCGCCCACGTAAAGTCATACCGGATCCATAGGTTGCAGTCCCTCCAAAACCGGTTTCTCCGCAAGGCCATGGGTGCCCCGTGGTTCGTTAGGAATGAGCGACTCCATGTCGATCTCAAAATCCCGACCATCAAGCAGTTCATGAAACGCCTCACGAAGCGTTTCATCGAATCTGCTGAGAGACACCAGAACCCTCTTATCGCATCGGCTACCCGATACGCTCCCTCCCAGATCAGTAAGGTCCGCCGTCCACGGCATACCTTACTGGAACCCGATGACCCAATTACCCTTGTACAAGAGAGCTGTAGGGAAACCAGTACTCTTAAATAAGCATACAAACCGCGACCCGCCGCCTTCCGGCCTCGCCGCCGAGGCCCCGCGCGACGTCCCAGTAATAATAGCAATGTTGTTGTTGCTCCCCGTCTTTTGCCTAACGAGCCAGCCCGCGCCGCTGAGCCATTAGCTTTAAACTCCCCAAATAATAATGTCATGACCCAGCCTGTCCCTTGCTGCCCTCCCGATAACGATGCCACTGAGTCGAGGCCCGAACCCCACAGGGGGTGCCCCCAGTGAGCAGAGTTGTAGGTTTAAGTAGTTTTTAGTTGCCTTGGCTGGGGGCTTTAGAATCATTCTGAGGCCACCACAGGCTAGCCCGGTTAAGTAGTTACCACCCGTCTAGAGGTGAACTACGAGTGGTCAATAACAAAAAAAAAATTTTTCAAAATTTTAGGCTCCGTTGTTTCGGGGAGGAATGTTAATTTTTGGTCTAGTTTCTTGAATAACTTTTAAACTATTTATTTTAAAATTATGAAAAATGTAATTAAAATAATCACAGTAAGCCCTCTCATTTGATATGTCACATGATACAGTTTGATAAACTTTTTATTATTTACGCGTCCGTGTTTGGGTCACAGAAGTCCATATGTACACCAAATTTCAACAGAATCGGTCCAGTAGATCCGGAGAAAACTGGCTGTGACAGACGGACAGACAGACAGACAGACAGAAACCCGTGTGATCCTATAAGGGTTCCGTTTTTTACGGATGTTCGGAACCCTAAAAACCTCCGAAAAAACTGAAAAGGAAAATACAATTTAAACCTTTAAAGTTTATTTTTGTAAATAAACTTTAATTTCGGAAGTCGGTGTTAAATACGAAGAAACAATAAAAACACCGACTTCCGAAATTAAAGTTGTTGTTCAATTATTTTGTTAAAAGTTTACATTTTATCATTTTTTGTGGCTATAATCTACTAATTAAAACAAGCTTAATTTTTGGTTTCTTACTTTTAAAATAGCTACCTTCCTTACTTTAGCTTTTATGTAACCCTACTGTTGTATAATGTAAATACTTAAAAAAAAACAGGCTTTATATACCAACATGAGTAGGCCTACAAAAAATGCTACACAACTCAGCATTAAAATCTGTGAGTGAACAATAAATTACCCCTATTTTCCCACCCTTATTTTTGTTTCCAAATTTATATGGGACCAATTTCGAAGTATACCCTTTCCAATAAAAAAAGAATTATCTAAACCGGACTTCTCTGTAAAAAGTTATGCATGGTCATACATAAAAAAAAATATAAATGCGTCGACTTGAGAACCTCCTCTGTTTTTTCGTCGGTTAAAAAAGTCTAGAACCCTGAAAAGGCCAACGACTCTCGACTACCTTCATATCCTGGTCGTCTGCGGAAATAACCCTGACGGGAGGTACCGCAAACCATGCCAACAAACAATTAAGGCTGCGCATTTTCTGGCGTGGGTAAAATCTTTAACATTCTCAAATAAAATACAAAAGTGCAGTTACTAGCAACTGTTACTGCAGCTAATGGGCTATTGACTTGGGTCTACTCAGAATGGCATTGCCATTAGTACTGTTTCAAGATCTTCCCAACTATACCTAGTTCTTAGGTTATTAGACTATATTGATAACTTAGAGGTCTAAAAATGAAACGGCACATATTCATATTTACAAATTCATTTATTATAAGGTTTCAGTCTTTAGAAGTTAGATTTACTGATAATGTAAGTACCTGACATTATGCATTACAATTTAAATGCTAGACTGATAAATTTTAAGCATACAATCTTATCTTGCATTGTAAAATGACTATACTTATTTTATTGGTATTTCTTTTATATTATAATAATATGTACACCAGAATAAATACAAGTTATCCTCACCTATTTGGTACAAGTTATATAAATGAAAACAGCAGGATAAAATTGATCTTTTATCAAGTTCTAGAGTTATCTAGACTTCTTAGCAGCACTAATACATTTAAGTATTTTTTATGAAATTAATAAAAACAAATTTTAACAATTGTTAGGACATTTAGTTACATAATATCTATAAAATTTTGATGAACTTTGTGATAATAGTTTGTGGACAGGGTCATTTTTCCACTCGTCTGATCCATCACAACAGTCACAAATACCATCATTTACTTGACTTGATGGTATCTTGTTGAGGGACACCGGCCTGCTTCTGTACTGTGTTTCACAATAAAATGTTCCGTTCACACATGCACTTGTGCTGGGCTCATCAGTTCCATCCTCACAGTCACAGAACTCGTCATTCACCTGCTCGAAAGGTATTCTTTGGTCAGATAGTAAACAAGTGAATTCGTTCTGATTATTTGGTCTGTATTTCGACATATGAGAGTACAGTACACCATGAATTACGCCATTTGTGTTTATAAACTTATCAGCATCAGAACGTAAGTGTGTGTACGTGTCCACCTTCGCATGATCCAGTTCGAGATCCAATACTGGCGCAACCCTGCTGTTATTGCCGGCTTCTGACGTTATAGCCAAGAAAAAGTACAGTTGGTATAGTATGAAACATATGACCATACACAGAGTTAGGATTATGATGTTCTTCTTCTTTTTAAGACCCATTATAGCACTCATTCAGATACAAGTCCACTCACTGCACTCTTGTTTCAGTATTTTACAGTAATTTATCATTCAATAAATAAACACGGAAGTCGAAACCAGTGAACATTTACATTACAAACGTTACATTCATTCGTACCGCAGCCACCCGTATGCTTTCTCTTTCATTTCCAATTAGGAAGATGTAATAGAAACAGTTAATAAAGCAACTATTCAGCAAATTATAGAGATGGAACGTTCCAAAGATCACTCTGCTCTGACTCTTTGAAATTTGACGTAAACATTCCTATTCAAAATATCAGTGAAAATATCACGGTTCTTTGAGAAGAGATAATTATCGTATTGTGTTTTATAATAATTATAATGTTCCCATTCAGATTACTGTTTTGTGAATTGCTACAGTTTTTGTTTTATCTTTGGCTCTTGACATAGAACAGGCAAAATTGAAAAAGGCCCAAAGATGAATATTCTACTATACGAGAGCTGATTTTTCTGAAAACAACGAAACATGTCGATAGTCAAAGTGTCAACTGTCATTCAAAATTGACACTTGGTACGTCACTAACGGGTAAATAAAAAGTGCTTTTATCGACGAAGAAATTCTTTTCAGTGAAAAAACCAAATAGAAAATAAACCAAGCTTTTCTTGTGATTTCAATTCAATGTCGGGGATATAAGAACATCACCATGGACTTCTTGACGGTGGACCGTCAAGTATCGTCCTCCTCGGATAAGAAGGGGGACGAATCTGAAGCTAATGAGGATCTTGAGGTAAGTCTTATTGGTTTTATGCTATTGATGCATTGGTAATGTATATTTTTAGCAGATCGCCCTTTAGAGGCAGTCGGCAGACCCTAATATTAATTTCATCGAGCTATTTGCTTGTCCAATGCAAATTCTTTGTTTCATATTGTAGTAGATTGTAGGAATGTTAGAAAAGAATATTTTTTAAGGCTTACAGTTGAGCTTTTTGACCGATTAATTGAATGCACATGCAAGAAGTAAATTGATCAAAAAACCCCGCTTGTAGCAACTAGTAAACGCAACATGCTGCATACAATGTATGTTGGTACGGACCATACATACATTGTATGCAGCACACTAGCTTATGACAGCCCTAAGAAAACCCACTGTACCATACGGTGGGCCGCCTTAGGGCTGTTATAAGCTAGTGTGACCTGTTGAAGATTATTTATTTAGAAGTCACTGAACGTCACCGTGCCACTATATTTTACTGTTAGTTGTTTGTTATCATTATCAGATGTTCACACAACAAGGCTACTAGGAACTAATTACTTAAAGTAATTAAAAGGTAGTAGATGTCTGCCAATATTGGTCTATCTTTATACATTACCAATGTTATTTTCAAGGCTTTATGTTTAATGCCATGATATCTTCATTTGGTATCTCTGGAATTGTTGGGGTCACATGCGGTATACACCGCTTTCACTTATACAGCTTGAATTTTTTAAATAGTTGTGGATGGCCATCCCCATCTCAATTACAAGGAATTGCGAAAAATACTCAAAGGAGTCTCATTTTGATAAAACTGAAACTGTATAATTTTATTTTTGAAAAATTAATGAACCTGTTACCAGGAATTGAACTGGTTGATTTTGGAAAAAAACAAACACAGTTTATTATTTCCCAATATAAAAACGATCCAACTCCACTTTAATAATTCACCCATATAGCCGAGCTGAAAATCATTCTTCATCAATCAATCAGTACACACTACTGTTTAATTGATGAAACTACAGTAATTTGTTAACTTTGGACACATACTGCCTTTAATAAACACTTTCGTCCAATACTTGTAAAATATTGAACCTAGTCTTATAGCATTATTAAATTAACCTCACACAGTACAAAAACAAAGTGTTTGTTCAGTCCATACTGTCTCACTTCTGGGCAAAGGCCTCCCCCAAGTTCTTCCAGCATTTTTTAGGGTTTCAAACAAAAACGGAACCCTTATAGGGTGTCTGTCTGTCTTTCCATCTGTTCATTTGTCTGTCTATCACAGCCAGTTTTCTCCGGATCCACTGGACCGATTCTGTTGCACGGACGTGTTACGTAAATTATTGAATTTTTAGTATGGGGTCATTTTTGGGGGGTAAAACTAGAAAATTAAAAAAATAATTTTTTGAACAATATCATATGATATATCAAATGGAAAGGCTTACTGTGAGGGTTTTAGTTATATTTATTTATAATTTTAAAATAAATGGTTTTGAAGTTATTCAAGAAATTTGGCGAAAAATTACCATGCCACCCTTATTTCCGAAACATCTGAGCCTAAAATTTAAAAAAAAATGAAGATATAGATCTTTACCTAAAGATTACAGGAAAATCTATAAGAAGTCTATAGTTTAAAAATAACATGTTAAAAAAAATCATTTGGAACCCTTTGCATGCGAGTCCGACTCGCACTTGGCCAGTATTTTTTCTTTTTTCAATGTATTAACAAGCTAAAATATTATTTATAGGTAGACAATTCAAAGAGTGTGCTGCTAAAGATAGCAACACTATATGCGGAGCAGTTGATGAGTGATCTGGTCCTGGAGGTTGGTGGACATGGGTATCCGGCACATCGGCTGATATTGTGCGCCAGCAGTGAAGTTTTTCAGGTATGTATGAAGTTTTAGGGTGTACAGCTTGGCGAAACTTGATGTCACCTTTTGGGGAAGTTAATAAAAACAAAATTCAATATATGAATAATTATAAAAGCTGCTTGTGAATGACGAATTTTTCAGCAAAGAATTGGTTAAGAAAAACTTGTTCCATTTTTCACTGCTGCATACCCTGTTTTGTTTAGCAGTTTGAATTCTACTGAAGTTGTGATCTGGGCTGGGTCTTTGCACAATGTTATCTAGTAGATATAGTGCTTCTAGGACTAAAACCAATGTTGTATTTTTTTGTCATTGCTGTCAAAATTCATAGGTAAGTAGCTATTTTTACGGAAATCGCGCATTGTTGAATTGAGCCTGTATTTGTACGGCAACATTCTTAACACCAAGTGTATCTGGTCCTTAAGTTAATCAACTTAAGGACCAGATACACTTTACCAGAACCAAACTAATCAGTTTGAATAAATATCAATTAAGTCTGTGTCTTTGATGAGCTGTTTGTTATTTCCAGGTGATGTTAATGAACCGCGAGTGGAGTGAATGGCGAGAGAGCCGGATCGTGCTGCAAGAGACGCCCACAGCTGCCTCAGTGTTCCCACACTTCCTCAAGTACGTAGCAGTTTTTCCTCTATTATTGGTTGAAGAAATCCACTACTTCTCAGTTCTCACCATCTTCGTCATCAACAGTTCTTCAAACTGAATAAGAATGTTCTGATTAGGAAGCATTCCATAATTTTTGTTCCTTATCTTGCAATTGGTTGTTAACCTTTAGCAGATCTTTTATGCATACTGCTGAGGTCTATCCTTCACTGAAGAATCTGCCTCTATCTCTCTCATTTAGCACATACTTAATAGCATATTCACCCAGTTCAGAATCCTTACTAATATTATTAATGCGAAAGTAACTCTGTCTGTCTGTCGCGCTTTCACGCCAAAATTACTGATTCTATTTAAATGAAATTTGGTACAGAGATAGTCTAGAGCCTGAGAAAGGACATAGGCTACTTTTTATCCCGGGAGTATGTTCTCTACGGACCACGCGTAATGTATAAAAAAACGGTTTCTTAATAGAGAATATTTATTTTGTTCCAGGTATTTTTATACTGGGCAGATTCGAATATCTCATCATACCGTGTTACCAGTTCTTTCTCTTGCTGATAAGTATAATGTTAAGGTAAAATACTAATAACATTAAATAATCAAAATTGTTACTAGCACTGTCAAGCCTCTTTTGGTAATATATTTCCAAGTAGACCTCTGTCATTAGACCCTTCATAGTTGTATTACTATAGTACTATAGCCCATGGGCCTCTTCAGAAGGCTTAAAGACACCCAAAGGGCAAAGCTTGGATTTTCCTCGCGTGTTCGAATCAGGAATGATGATATCCGCAAGAGAACCAAGGCTACCGACATAGCCCGAAGGATCCCCAAACTGGAGCGACAGTGGGCAGGGCGCACGGCACATTGCTCGCAAAACAGAGGTCCTACGCGTTTCGCATTCATCGGCTACCAGCGACCTTCACCAGGTGCACGGTCCACCTTGTGGGAGGCCGCGCCAACGTTGCGCGCACCGGTACGCGGTCGCCACTCCAGAACTTTTCGGTCCTATCGACTATCTGTTCTGCGAGCAATGTGCCACTGCCACTTTAGTTTGGCGATCCGCCTGACATATTAGGTGTCTCAACTAAAAGCACTCATGCCTCATCCTCAGGACCTAGTCAGCCTCTGCCTGAGTTACATGTCGCAGCACATCGCGCAGGCCGCGAAGCGTGCGCAGCTCATCTCCTGGATGCAGTACACCATGGCGTGTGGGCACAATGATGTTGCTAAGGTACTGCTTCTGATCTTGTGCTATTTATTAAAAAAAACCATCATTTCTTCCGTTTGGGCTGACTGCTAGTCGTTGTTACACGATCGTGCATGTAAAACTTGGTGAATTTTGCCGGGTCGTGTCTTTAGTTATGAGATTTTCATTCTAAAAAACTGACTACAGTAATACCCCGCATTACGCGACCCCGTTATGCGCGGTTTCACTATAACGCGAATTTCAAATTTCGCGTTCAAATGCGTCGCATTACGCGAAAGAATGTGTATAAACAATGTAGTCATTAACTTCTCTTTGGTCGTGGATATCCTCGCTTCCTCTGAACATTCTGATTGAAGAATTGGGGATTCCCCGTCCTACGACTTTGTTCTATGGGGATTCCCTCGTTCGTTTCGTTTGTTCCGTCGTGTTTAGCTCGGCTGGCAGTCGTGTTTTAACATTTATTGGAGATACGTACATAATTGAAGTGTTCTTAGAATTAAAGTGATTGATTAAAATGTTTCGTATTTTTTTGTATTAAATTTTGACTATGTTTAATCATAAACCTCGATATACGCGAATTTCAGTTAACGCGATTTTTTCCGGAACGTATCCCTCGCGTAAAGCGGGGTATTACTGTAATAAATACTCACATCACTTTATCGACTTGATTACACCTTGCTAATTTACTAATAGTGCGTTGATCAAATCCCAGACCATGGCATGTTGAGACAGACCCCAGGGGTCTAATAGTGTACTTTGTGTAATCTTAACGACAACGATTTGTTTTTTATAAATAAACTAGCTTTTGCCCGCGACTTGGTACGCACATATCCCGTTTTTTCCCGTATCCCGTTTTTTCCCGTTCCAAAAAACTATCCTATCTTTTAAGTTGGATCAAATAACAGAAAGTTTCATCAAAATCGGTTAGGTAGTTTAGGAGTCCATCGCGGACAAACAACGTGACACGTGTTTTATAAATATTAAGATAAGATGAATAGTAATGAATGCTCTACTCTAACCCTATCAATTGAGGGCTACCGACAGCTTGATTGTGTGAAAAGGGACTATAGTCCATTCGCGTTAAGAAAATAGTGAGTCATCGGCGTAGCCACGCTCCCGAATAATCAGGTCGCATAAAATTATAAATTCTAGTTCACAATGACCAATCAGGCCATCCCGACATGCAGTAGATTGACAGAAGACTAGGCCGAAAAGGTTGATCAAAACAAATTTGTCCCAAAAATAAAAAGTCGAGGTTCGCGGTTATGCGTTCTTTCTCTCTCTCTATCTATCTCTCAGTGGCGTGCCTAGGGTTTCAAAATAAGGCAAGCCCAATAAAATTTTAACCAATTACAAAAAAAGAAAGTTCAGTTTTCGACTGAGTATGTAGGTACCTTCGTATGTATCATCGCAATTTTCTCATAAACTGATATAGATGTCTCAATTCGTTGTTTACCAAAATTACCGAAAGAAACCATTGCACATAGGTGTTTATGGGAATTTGCGTGCCTTTTAATGGCGCCAGATATGTTATTTAAATCATTATAACCAGATGTATTCCAAACGGAATCTTCATTCGAAAAAAATAGGTAGCTCCACGAACACAACTTATTAGTGTGCGAACAGCCAGCAATCCAACTAGTTTTATACACTGATCTATTAAATTTCGTTTATGCGATTTACTAGTCTAGAAAAACACAGATTAGGCGTCGGTTTTAATGAAGAAATTAACTGTTTTTTCTGAGCAAAGTTTAAAGATTTTACCTTATCTTCGCCAATCAAAACTTGAACGCATTTTAAATCCTCACAAGGTACAATTACCTCCATTGTTGTAGGTAAGTCACCAAAACAATTGTATCACTGAGAAAATCTAAGAAAACACACAAAAAACTTTAACAACATAACTTTTCAACTCTCAAGCAAATAAAACTGAAGTGAGTTGCACTCCGGTGTCAAGAACTAGTTACGCAGAGTTGCAGTGTTGTCATTTAGGCAAAAAAAGCGTCAGGTATATGAAAAATCTAGCTAGATGTCGCAAATTTTTTATTTTTAAGATATTGCTTGAATATTTAATTTCGTTATTTTAAAAAGTCGCTAGTTTTTATTGTTGCTAAATCTTAAAAAAAGTCACCATACTCGTTAAAAATCTCCAAGATTTCACAACTTCGCTAAAACGGCAACACTGCAGAGTTGGCAAGGTGACAAGGTCACGCATACGCGTGCAACTTCATACGCATGCACGGCTTTAATCTTCCATACTGATCGATTTGTAGACGCACAAGCTTTAGAATTCGTTATACGGCACATCGCTATAAGTGCGAAAGTGACGGAGATAGTATTTGAAAGCCCGGTAAAAGCCGGTGCGTGTAAGCGAGATAGCTATATGTAGATGCTGCAAATGCGAAACTCTGCGCGCGAACAATCGCGATGTGTAGTTATGTAGTAATGTGGCATAGGTACTGGTAGATACTTTGTGTTATTTTGATAAGAATTAAGCGCGCGAACTTTTAAATAGTTCGGGTTTGATATTGATTCTCTATCGAGCATTTTAGTAAGGCATTTTAGTAAGGCTTTTGGGCTTATATGAAGGTACCGCCACTGCTATCTCTGTCTCTATCTATCTCTGTCTCCATCTATCTCTGTCACTCTC
Organism: Lacanobia wlatinum; assembly: GCA_947578705.1. Classification (NCBI taxonomy): domain Eukaryota; kingdom Metazoa; phylum Arthropoda; class Insecta; order Lepidoptera; family Noctuidae; genus Lacanobia; species Lacanobia wlatinum. Next base: position 5,198,124 of record OX388035.1, read on the forward strand.
TCTATCTCTCTGTCTTCAATCGACGCTCCATAAGTCTTTGAGTTAATACAACGTGTAACAGAATAAACGCAATACCTTTTAAGGGGTCATTGTACTCATTATTATGATCAACTTTCACTATGGGACCAAAACTGATATCGTGAAAAAAAGAAAACGACTCCCCCATACATTTATTATGCATAACTCGAGAAAATGTACTGAACAGATGATGTGAAAAGAAAATCATGTGGTGGTCCGATAGTAAAATTTGTTCATGCTGAGTACAATGATCCCTTAAGAGGTGTTGCATTTATTCTGTTACGCTTTGTATAAACTCAAAGACTTAAGGGGCGTCGATTGCAAAGAGAGAGAGAGAGAGAGAGAGATAGATAGATAGATAGAGAGAGAAAGGAAGAGAGAGAGAGATTGATAAATAGAGAGAAAGAACGCATAACCGCGAACCTCGACTTTTATTTTTGGGACTAATATGTTACTTGATTTTGACTCCCCACTTAAACTTGACAGGAATGCCAGAACTTCGTGAAGTGGAACTTGGAGTGGGTGTGGTCGGACAGCGACCTGAGCGAGCTTGAGGGAGAGACCTTGGTGCAGCTGCTGCAGCAGAGCGACCTGGTGCTGCACAATGAGATGAGCGTGTACAGGTATGTTATACCTAATAGTGCAGCCCTCCTTACCGATTTCAGCCATAGCGGCAGTTTTTTTTTTACTATTAATAGGCACGCGTTTGACGGCTATCTCACCTGGCGGTAAGCGATGATGTGGTCGAAGATGGAGCACGCTTGCCTAGAACCAACCTATTCACTCTTGAGTAAAAGGTTGTAGTTATCAGGAAACACAGACTCAAGCAGGGAATTCCATTCCCTAGCTGTACGCACTATGAATGTGTTCCCAAAACGTTTTGTGCGTGTGGGTGGGATGTCCACCATGTACCGGTGGCGCATCGCCGTACATCTTGTGGTCCGATGATGGAAAGGGCTTGGCGGAATTAAATCAAGTTTCAACAGTACTACGCGGGACATATTATAGTTTACAAGTGTGTGCACAAACATGTATTTACTCCCTTTTCCACTCCTCTCATAATCCGATGGCACGGCTCAAATTTAGCTAGCGCTAGCTGACGACCTTCCCACCGAGCTACAGCCAGCTGACGTTTTGTTTTCTGCAAGATATTGAGTTAGCTATAATCTGCCATAATTTTTAATCGGGAGGAAAAGACAGAAAATTTGAAAAATAAAATTACATGTTCATGTGACCAGCTGACGACCTTTCCACCGTGGTACAGTCAGCTGTCGTTTTGTTTTCTGCAAGATATTGAGTTAGCTATAATCTGACCCTATTTTAATTCGGGAGGATACGACTGAATTTTTTTTTTCCGACTTGTTTGGGGTGCTGCCGCTGCTTATCCCACCCACCGTATCGCAGTTGACGTTCACAGCACTCCATGATAAAGTTCTCTTAACCATCTTACAAGTTATCGTCTGGGACGAACTTGGTCAAAGAAATCTGTTGCTGGCTCGCGAACCAATCCAATACGACTGTGGAGAGATTAGGCCCGGGACCAAATGTGCCTTACGGCCCTGGTTTACTAAGTATAATCTATATCTATACTAATATATAAAGCTGAAGAGTTTGTTTGTTTGCTTGAACGCGCTAATCTCAGGAACTACTGGTCCGATTTGAAAAAATCTTTCAGTGCTAGATAGCCCATTTATCGAGGAAGAAGAAGCCCATTTATATCATCACTGAATACTTAATGAAAGTTTCATTAATAAATCGCCATTTTTTTAGACCGTATTAATTTTTCCGCAGGTTCGTAGTACGGTGGCTGAACAAACAACGCGAGCGCCTGAGCGCGAGTGACCTCACGGAAGCAGAGTTCAAGGTGCACTGGGAGTCCCTTGTAGCGGCTGTCTTTTCGCATGTCAGGTTAATATTACTTGTACTTTAACCTTATAAAACGTTAAAGACTTAGGCCTATACATTGACGACAGGTTAAGTTGGAACAAGCAGATTGCTCAAGTTAGCCAGAGAGTAACATTCTCACTGCGATCTCTCTATAGATTCAAGCATTTTCTTCCCTCAAGCACTAAACCATTTTAGTCCAATCACTTGTGCTTCCTATAATTGATTACGCTGATGTTTGCTACTCTGATCTATCCCAAGAACTTGTTAACAAAATGGATCGTCTTCTTAACAACTGTATTCGTTTTATCTTTGGCCTTCGGAAATATGATCATATTTCTTCCTTCCGTTCTCAGCTTAAATGGTTGCCTATCCGTCAAAGGAGATCCTTCAGATCCCTCTGCATGCGCTTCACTATTTTGAACGATCTTTGTGCTCCTGATTATCTAAAACAATATTTTCAAGTGTTGGGCAGTTCTCACAGTCTTAACCTCCGAGCGTCCAAAAACTAATTCTTCATATTCCTTCTCACCGTTCCGGGTTCTTGTCTAACTCTTACGCTATTTCCACCATAAAACTCTGGAATGTGCTACCTCTTGACATCAAGAAGGCTGAGTCGAAATTTTCTTTGAAGCGTAAAGTCCGAAAACACTTCTTAAAAGCCTGTCTTTGTAAGTTTGGTCTTCGTCATGATTATTGTGAGTTCTCTTGATCAGAAGGATTATTATAAAACATCATATTTATTATTTTAGCCTATATATGTATTTTATTAGTATTAAATATATTATTTGTATAATGTTCCCCAAAAGATTCCATTTATTTTTATTTTTTTGTTGTACACCTACCACAGTGTAGTCTTTTTAACCCAAAGGTTGACTGGTAGAGAATGCCTTGTTGCATTAAGTCCGCCCATGTACCACTACTGTACATAAAGTTTAAATAAATAAATAAAATGTCGAATGTATCGTCAATAATGTTATTGGTTGTGGTATCGAAATTTTATAAGGCACATCAATAGCCACAGTTCTCTTAAAGTATGAGGTGCTACTGTGGAATAATCTCAGTGTTAACTTAGGTGATGTGTCATTCCCTCGCGTCAATTGGAATGACAGCTCACTTCACGCTCGCTGCACTTAATAAACCTGTGTTTTATTGTCAGATTCCCGATGATGTGTCCGAACCAGCTGGCGAAGCTGCTCCTGTGTCCACTCACACAGGAACATAAGGATTTCTTCATGGAGAGGATGGCCATCGCCATGAGCTATCAGTCAGGTACCATATATTCAGCTTATTCTAGTGACTAAGCAGCTTATTGATGTGAGGATGCTTTTATGCCTCGTAAGCTAGGGGTACACTCGCACCACCTTAAGCTGTCAATTTAATATGACCATAAGATTTCCGTAGGAGAACTATGGTTACCGACATAACCCGAAGAATCGCCAAAATTTAATTGGCAGTGGGCAGGGCACATTGCTTGCAGAACAGTAGTGCTATTCTGTAACAACGGGATGGGGTTTTTTATTTTTATTTTTTATTTATTTAGTACATGGAGGTCTTACAGCTAATAAAGACAAACAAAATAGGAAACCGTAGTCACCAGCAAGCCAATAACAAATCCTCACGTATAAAAACATAATGTAAATTATGGTGTGAGCACAATATAAAAAACGCACCGCTTAAATTAAACTTAAAATTATTTAGTTACATAAATACTTGCTACTTAAAGAATTTGAGGCTTGAGCACCATTTCGCAGAATTATAATATATATATATAGATATTTTTTTTTATAATCCTAATAAATATACAACCCGTAACGTGAGGCGTCGTCGTCGTACGCTGTCGTCTCGTTCATTTTTTTAGAACTAACACGATCGCGTCGTCGCGCGAGTAGAGAGCACCTTCCGGTTTCGCGGAACAAAAGATTGCGTATTCGCGTCATACGCGCTTTGTAAATGATCGGCTGATCGCGTATTCGCACGATGATCGCTTGTTTATATTATCCTTACTAATATTATAAATGCGAAAGTAACTCTGTCTGTCTGTCTGTCTGTCTGTCGGTCGTGCTTTCACGCCAAAACTACTGAACCGATTTAAATGAAATTTGGTACAGAGATAGTCTAGAGCCTGAGAAAGGACATAGGCTACTTTTTATCCCGGGAGTATGTTCCCTAGGGACCACGCGGGCGAAGCCGCTGGCAGAAGCTAGTTTACTATATTTGTATTCTATTAAAATATGGTTAAAGCTTCAAAGTTCTAAATGTCTTACTAAACACCTGCAGATATGTTCTATAGAGAAATATAGGATGATACAGCCAGTGTCTTGCATAACACTCTTCCAAATTTCTAATTCTAAGAGAGGTCAAGCAATGCTAAATATTGACAGTTCGTATATCTTATATTAGATATCTTACCTGGTGACATTATTTTACTTTCGACACACACGCGAACGAAGTCGCGGGCAACAGCTGGTTTGGCAATAATTGACACTTCTGTTGTGAAATATTGAAATGGGAACCTGATGAAAATAGTGTTGTATGTTGCCCTTGCCAGCCATTTGTGACGATTATTTACTTCTGTAAAAAAATGACGCACTTTCAATAAGTAATGTCTCCTCCTTAGGACAATACGAACGCGTATCAGAAGTCCAGCAAACGGAAGCAGGCCGCATGCTCTTCACTCCTCGGCTCTACACCGAAGACACGTGGGGCTCCGTCCTCGCGGTGGACAACTTCCACTCCTTGCCCTGCTACCACACCAGGACGTTCATCTTCTCCACCAGACCCTCGATAGCTGACGTGGCTCCTCAGGACAAGCTGACTGAATGGACGGTGGATCTGTATCCCAAGGGAGTCTGGTTCCGGAAGAGTTTGCTGATCGTGTGGGCTGGGACTTACGATGTGAGTATGCCGTTGTTGTAGTGCTTTCAGCTTTTAATGTCAGGCATCGGTTAGTTCTTTCAGCTGAGATAGGAGACCTTTGGGCCTCGTATAGGTCTTTTAACATTTTAGTTTCTATAGTCCTCGCCACGAAAAGCTATAAATTTTGTAAACAAAGAACTTCTGTTTCCATTTTGACACCCCATAGAATCCACCCCAGGGTGGATACTTGGCAACGGATGTCCGAGTATCCACCCTGAGCCAGAGTATTACAAGATAAATGATCATCACACTTGCTCGTAAATTGGGTGTTATTGTTGTCGGTTGATGTGTGCTCCACTGTACTTAGGGTGGAAAAACAAAATATCAGTTCGACACATTCCATTTATCCACTCTGGGTCAGGTTCTCTGACATACTTTTCCGAGTATCCACCCTAGGGTGTATTTTATAGGGTGTCAAAATGGAAATGCTGAGAACTTCTACTAAGTTACGTAGCGACAACAAATAATCCCAAATTCAATCAACTCAACTTCACTTGGTCTGGTTATATTTTTAGGGTTCCGAAAAAAAAAACGGAACCCTTATAGGATCACTCGGGTGTCTGTCTGTCCGTCTGTCACAGCCAGTTTTTTCCGGATCCACTGGACCGATTCTGTTGAAATTCGGTACACATATGGATTTCTGTGACCCAAACTCGGACGCGTTACGTAAATTATTACATTTTTAGTATGGGATTCACTTTTGGGGGTCAAACTAGAAAATTAAAAAAAAAGTTTTTTGAACAATATCGTGTGACATACCAAATGAAAGAACTTACTGTGAGGGTTTTAATTAAATTTTTGTCATAATTTTAAAATAAATGGTTTTGAAGTTATTCAAGAAATTAGACGAAAAATGACCATTCCCCCCCATTATCTCCGAAACTACTGAGCCTAAAATTTTGAAAAAAATGAAGATAATAGATCTTTACCTAAAGATTACAGGAAAACGATAAAACTATTAGAAGTCTGTAGTGTTAAAAAAAAAATTCGTTCGGAACCCTTTGCACGCGAGTCCGACTCGCACTTGGCCAGTTTTTCTATCGACATAGAGCGTTGTCGTCTTATATTTTGTGGTACTGGAACGCGTCTGACTCATGCAACAAACATTTCAAACAGTTGTATGTGTGTTTATAAAATTTATATGTTCTCGTGGCAGGGACTATAATCACTTAATTCCATTTTGTCTTGTGTGAGGCCCAAACAAGCGTTTTTATTTTCTTTTGGCTCTTCTGTAAAGGGTGATCTTCTTGAAACCCATATATGTTAGCCGTGATATTGTTTTCCGCTTTTTTTGTTTGCGCGATGTAATTCATACTCGTATAAAGCTGCGGTTCCACTAGAGAGATGTGCGAGGATGTGTGTAGCGAGGGATGTGTTTGTTAACCGACTTCCAAAAAAGGAGGAGATTCTCAATTCGGCGGGTATTTTTTTTGTTATGTATGTACACCGATTACTCCGATCTGACCAGATTTGTGTGATTCGTTTTTAGTTCGATGATACTTGTTGTTTGGGTCCGATAAAATTTAATTCAGTTTGGCTCAGTAGTTTTTGTTTTATGAGATTTTTTATAATTTCAATTTTTGCGTAGACGAAGACGTCGTCCAAGTTTCGCCACTTAAAAGAGAAAAATAAAAAACTTTTTACAAAAAAATGTAACCGACTTCCAAACAACACTACAAAGTATAAAATAACCTTAATTTCGGAAGTCGGTATTAAAAAAACAAAGGTACAAAAACCAGAAACACCGACTTCCGAAATTGTAAAAACAGTTTTTTATTTTTCACTTTTAATAGAGAACCAATAGAATCGCTCCATTTACCTAGCCTCGCTCAGCGCAAGCGATTGGTTCTTAACAAACACATTCCTCGCTACGGATCCTCGCACATCTCCCGTGGAAACGCAGCCTTAAGCCTACTCCTTCTTTCGAAATTTTGGTGTTTTCAATGTCTGTAACATTAAATTGCTAAAACTGTAACCATTTACCAAACGGATATTATTGGCAAAAAAATAATTTCGCAACCTGCACGCTTATGCCTTTTTTACGTCTAGTCTTGATTAAAAAAAATAATAGGGAACTGCAAAATGCGTTTCGTTATTCACAGTCATCACAGAAAATTGTTCTTGCGAGATACCACTACTCATAGCACTGCTAAGTTAACTACAGTCAAGTAGAATGTGTAAATTAATCGGTCGTTTCGTTTTCTTGCCCTAGCCCTTTTTCTCCCGAACGCGTCGAGGCTCGGGCCGGGTACGTACGGTCATCACAAGTAATTGTTGAGCCACCATCCCTCCTATTTTGTCTTCTATGAATTTATTTTCTTAATCGCCATTAAAAATGTCATTCAAATCTAGCCATCGCATAGGGAACGTGCACGGCGTCGACAGTGCCATCTAGTGTTCCAAATTTGAAACTCTTACTTCATAAATACTTGTCATTGACAATATGGTACTTTCCTGAAAAAATCTAATTAGTTCGTCGGATAGATTTCCAAAAAATAATGGACACGTATTTTTCTTTTTTCAATTAGACAAAAAATGAATACGATACAGTGCGTTGGACACTCGCGTTACGTCACATATTAGTAGGTACAGTTCGTTTCACTTTTGTTTACCTCTCCGAAGTACGTCGCAATTGATTGCGCAGGATGTCAATTTGGCAAAAACATAGGGCGGCGCATGCGCGCGGTCCAAGATGGCGCGTGTAATGGCGTCTCATTCGCTCGTATACGTTCGATGTATAATTGTGTCCCGCTTGCTCAATCCAATACGACTGTTGATGTGAAAAGTGTTGTTATTGTTTTTAATTATTATTTTTTTCTTTGATTTGTGTTCTTGTGGTGTATGTGTTTGTTGTGTTACTTTTTGATACTTTTATTGTTACTGGAAGTCTTTGTTACTTGTTTATAATATAATACGTATAAACAAAAAAATATTCTAGGAACGTAACACTTTTTACGCGAATGCACCTGCGCAATCGCCACTAAAACCTAACTTCGGCGAGATACACTAGTGTATATTTTTTGAAACCCTAAGGGACGGACTAAATAGAATTATTATTATTCCATGTAGGAAAGTACCCAATCCTGTGATGCCACCTACAGTTCGTGCACGCTCCCTAAATGTCATATTAATTTCTTCTTAATTGTCAATGTTCTGTTCACCCATTATGTTGCGCATTTTCGCTGTTGTTATTATTCCAATAATATTGTACAATAACGGACGGTTGGCTTAACGATTATTTGGTTGGATTGTATGTATGTATGTCAGAATTTTTATTGTAGGTCCAATAAACGAAAATAATAAAATATTCAGTTTCGATCGTGGGAAGGACCAAAAAATATTGAAAAAATGAGTTATTGTTGCACTGGATTTATCGAAATATTGCCTTACTTCGTGCAAAATATAAGTCGTAAAAACAACTCATTTCATGAAAAAAGAAATATTATAACTAGTAACTTTTAACTAAAACTTAAAATGTTAAGCTGTGCCAACTAAATTTTATCTCCCGTCCCGCTTGACAAAAAATAAAACAAATTACTAGAGTATGAAAGCGAAATAAAACGATGGAATAAAAGAGAACCTTTTTTTTCCAGCCTAATCATACTGTTTGTGCCCTCAGGCTTTCATTACTTTGTCGATCACGAATTCCAAAAAAGTCCCTATAAACCTTTGCTTTGAAGAAATTATCATTTTCCAACGTCAGCTCAATCAAACAGTCCATGTTTGATTGAGCTGACGTTGGAAAATGATAATCATCACGTTATAAAATCCAAATATTTGAATCATTTTTGTTTTTTGAACTAATGATAAAATCACTAATACAAAATGAAAACTTAAAACTGTTCTTAAGGAGAATAAGTTTTTCAAAATGGGTCTAATAGCAACCTTTGTTCTTACACCCGGGTTTTGGATAAAATCAGAAGGTCTATGGCACACTCAATAAGATCGACAAAATGGTGTAAGTCTGCAGGCATAACAAACAACTATTTCTACAAGGTTCTTACCGTCCTAGGTCCCTGAGGTGGTGCTGCGGACCGTGCGCATCTCCATCACGTGCCAAAACTGTCCCGAGTACTCCGTCAACCAGTACGGCGAGACGGAGCAGCTGGAGCCCGACGTGAGGGTCAAGGTGAGTCTGTGCGCATCTCCATCACGTGCCAGAACTGTCCCGTGTACTCCGTCAACCAGTACGGCGAGACGGAGCAGCTGGAGTCCGACGTGAGGGTCAAGGTGAGCCTGTGCGCATCTCCATCACGTGCCAGAACTGTCCCGTGTACTCCGTCAACCAGTACGACGAGACGGAGCAGCTGCAGCCCGACGTGAGGGTCAAGGTGAGTCTGTACGCATCTCCATCACGTGCCAGAACAGTCCCGAGTACTCCGTCAACCAGTACGGTGAGACGGAGCAGCTGGCGCCCGACGTGAGGGTAAAGGTGAGTCTGTGCGCATCTCCATCACGTGCCAGAACTGTTCCAAGAACTCCGTCAACCAGTACGGCGAGACGGAGCAGCTGGAGCCCGACGTGAGGGTCAAGGTGAGCCTGTGCGCATCTCCATCACGTGCCAGAACTGTCCCGAGTACTCCGTCAATCAGTACGGCGAGACGGAGCAGCTGGAGCCCGACGAGTGGGTCAAGGTGAGTCTGTGCGCATCTCCATCACGTGCCAGAACTGTCCCGAGTACTCCGTCAACCAGTACGGCGAGATAGAGCAGCTGGAGCCGGACGTGAGGGTCAAGGTGAGTCTGTGCGCATCTCCATCACGTGCCAGAACTGTCCCCAGTACTCCGAAGGCTAGGCATTAATGTCAATGGCGAGTACATCAGTCACCTTCGATTTGCCGACGATATAGTCGTCATGGCTGAGACTACGGAGGACCTCAGTACAATGCTCGATGAGCTCAGTAGAGCTTCCGAAAGGGTGGGTCTCAAAATGAAAATGAACAAAATCAAGATCATGGTAAATACCCATGTAGAACCCGCTCCCATCAAGATCGGAAACTCTACACTTGAAGTTGTAGACGAGTACGTCTACCTAGGACAAACGGTCCAGCTAGGTAGGGCCAACTTCGAGAAAGAGGTCAACCGTCGAATCCGATTCGGCTGGGCAGCGTTCGGGAAGTTGCGCGGTATCTTCTCGTCCCACATACCACAGTGTCTCAAGACGAAAGTCTACGATCAGTTCGTGTTGCCAGTGATGACATACGGAACTGAAACGTGGTCGCTTACAATGGGCCTCATCAGAAGGCTCAAAGTCACACAAAGGGCAATGGAGAGGGCAATGCTTGGAGTTTCCTTGCGTGATCGAATCAGGAATGATGATATCCGCAAGAGAACCAAGGTTACCGACATAGTCCGAAGGATCGCCAAACTAAAGTGGCAGTGGGCAGGGCACATTGCTCGCAGAACAGATGGTCGATGGGGCCGAAAAGTTCTGGAGTGGCGACCGCGTACCGGAAGACGTAACGTTGGAAGGCCTCCCACAAGGTGGACCGATGACCTGGTGAAGGTCGCGGGTAGCCGATGGAAGCGAGACGCACAGGACCGGTCGTTGTGGCGACGCTTGGGGAGGCCTATGTCCAGCAGTGGACGTCTTTCGGCTGATATGATGATGATGAACACGAGGTGAGCTGTCAATCCATACAAATAAGATGGAGTGACAGTTCGCTTCATGCTCACTCCTCAGTTTATACGGTGAGATGTTGACAGTATAGGCCGGCTGGCCATCGGTCTACCTTGTAGGAGGCCGCGCCAACGCTGCGTCTTCGACGAGGGCAAAACACGAGTCTTCTCAATTAAAAAGAGCTTACTAAACCGTTCGTCCGTATGTCGCACAGGGCGCGTTATTGAAGACTAGCTTTTGCCCGTGACTTCGTACGCGCATATCCTGTTTTTTCCCGTTCCCGTAGGATTGTCTTGCTTCCTACGACCAGTAGTTTCGGCTGTGCGTTGTCTGTCAGTCACTCAGAAACGGAAGAATTTTATATGCTAGTTGACCTGCGCAACTTCGTCTGCTCCGCTCCTATTAGTCTTAGTGTGATGATATATAGCCACTGAAAGAATTTTACAAATCGGACCAGTAGTTCCTGAGATTAGCGCGTTCAAGCAAACAAACAAACTCTTCAGCTTTATATATTAGTATAGATGAGAAGCTGGACGTGTAATCGGATGTGTTGTTAGTTATTGTGTAGCTGTATGGCAATGCTGATTCTTTGGCCAAAGAAAAGCCCGGCCCTCTGGTCACGTGATCAGTCGAAAGGTTGTTTGCTGATGTCCCGAAAGACTCAATGCGCACTCGGACCCCATGGGCCTAATGTTCAAAAACACAAGTATCTACATATACTGTAAAAATCTTGGTTTACTGTTTCACTCCTTGACCATATGCAGACTATTCAACTTCCAATTGCCGTCCACTGCTGAACGTAAGCCTCCCCCAAAGAGCACAAACCATCCCGGTCTTGAGCATTCCGCATCCATCCGCTGCCAGCCACCTTCTTTAAATCATTGATCCATCGTGCCGCAAGGCGTCCCACACTACGTTTGCTCATACGCGTCTCCTCTCTAACACATTTCTGCTCCATCGACCTTCTGTCCGTCTACAGACATGGCCGGCCCACTACCTCTTCAGCATGCTGATTCTACGCGCAATGTCGGTGACTTTTCTTTCTCTGGCGAATAACTTCATTGCGAATTCTATCCACCAGAGAAACCCCGAGCATTGCTCTCTCCATTGCACCCTGATTGAACCTCTAACAAAACGAAAATTGTGGCCTATGTCGCAATTTTATCGAAAACTATAATTCATACTAGGTCCAGTTTTATTTTACTGTAGATCATTGCGACCGATCATGTTATAGTTGAAGCACTTTGTGATCCAGGGCGGGAAGTCGCGACATAGTTACCGTTCGCCGAGCGACCGAAATTCGGAAAGGCCACACGTACACAGTCAATTTCGAACGCGATCCATGGATCAGATTATTGATTTTGATCGTAGATTGCGTTCGAAATTGACTTTTACTTTTTTTTTACTATAGATAGGCATACGTTTGACCACTATCTCACCTGATGGTAATCGATGATGCGGTCGAAGATGGAGCACGTTTGCCTAGAAGCAACCTATTCACTCTTGTCTTAAAGACTTCCAGGTTGTAGCTATCTGGAAACATAGACTCTGGCAGGGAATTCCACTCCTTAGCTGTACGCACTATGAATTTGTTCTCAAAACGTTTTGTGCGTGTGGGTGAGATGTCCACCATGTACCGATGGCCCATCGCCGTTCGTCTTGTGGTCCGATGATGGAACGGGCTTGGCGAAATTAAATCATGCAATTCCGTCGCATACTCCCCAAAATGCAACCGATAGAAAACCGACAGGCCAGCAACTCGGCGTCGATGCTCAAGACTTTGGAGCTTCGACTCGACGAGCCTGTCATTACCGATGATCCTCTTGGCTCGTTTCTCAATTGACTCAAGGGCATCAAGCTGGTATTTGGCAGATCCGTCCCATAGATGAGAGCAGTACTCCATACACGATCGAACTTGCGCTTGATAGAGCTTGAGCAGCTGTTCCGGCGTGAAGAACCGTCTCACCTTTGCTAGGACCCCCAACTTTTTGGCAGCCACTTGAGCCTTTGCCTCTATGAAAGGGCCAAAATTGAGGGTTAACGTAAGACCAAGAAGCTCAAGTCGGTCGGTTATCGGCACGGTTACACCTCGAAAGGATGGAGCTGGGTGGAATTGGCTCCTTTTAGCGGAAAAAAGACACGCTTGGGTCTTAGCAGCATTGAACTTGACCAGATTTGAGCATCGCCGCCCGGCAGCCTGTAAGGACAAGTTCAAGCGCTCAACCATAGTCTCCCGGAGAGACCGGATCTGCGACCCAGCAGCTCGTGCGTCGGACTCGTATCTCTCAGCAACAGTGCTGTCGTCTGCATACCCAAAGATACCGGGTTTTAGCAGATCATTAATATGTAGCAGGAACAATGTTGCTGAGAGCACCGACACCTGAGGAACCCTGGCATTAATATCCAGCAGTCTGGACGAGCAGCCATCTATAACCACTCGGATAGACCGATCCCTCAGGAAATCTGCAATCCAATCACACAATTCGGCGGGCAGACCGAAGGAAGGAAGCTTACTAATAAGGCTATCGTGCCAGACCCTGTCGAAGGCCTTCGAGATATCAAGGGAGACCGCAAGTGCCTCCCTGTGCTTCTCTATGGCCTCACTCCAGATGTGAATGGCATACGCTAGAAGATCTCCAGTAGACCGATTTCGGCGGAACCCGTATTGTCGGTCGCTAAAGATATCATTCGCTTCTAGGTATGCTAGGAGCTTACGATTCAGCACACGTTCCATACTCTTACAGAGTATGGACGTTACCGAGATGGGTCTGTAATTCTACGGGTCAGCTCGACTACCCTTCTTGGGCACGGGCTGCACGTTAGTTTGCTTCCAGTCTCAAACGAAAGGCAAAATAGGCGTGTCAAGATTGGAGACAACTCAGGCGCACAAGTCCTCAAAATAATTGCCGGTATCCCGTCGGGGCCACTAGCCTTATTCACGTCTAGGTTACGTCCTTCTGGTGAATGCGAATGTTCGACATACTCGACTCGCATCCATCAGGAGAAGCAGGGGGCCTCGCGCCACCAGGATCCAGACGCGACGATTCCGCAAACATAGAAGCAAACAAGTTTGCTTTCTGCTCAGCGGAGTGGGCCAGCGACCCATCGGGTCTCGGCAGTGGTGGTAGTGAGGGGCGGCAGAAGTTCGATTCGACCGACTTAGCCAGGGACCAAAAAGCTTTACTACCTGCTGGGTATGAAGCAAGTTTGCTCCCTATTCGGCTAATGTGGTCAAACCGAGCCCTCCGCAACACCTTCTTGCAGGACCTGGCAGCCCTGTTAAAGGCTCTCTCTTCATTTGCTTTGCGCGCACGGGTGTCGACCCATGCTAGGTACGCCGCAAGTTTTATCGCATTAGCGCGATTGCACTCGGCACCAAACCATGGGCGAGCTTCGCCAGTCATTGCTACGTCTGAGAACGGAATGTATATGGTGTCTCAAAATAAATTTTATATTTATTTAGCTTACTGCATGAACGCAACGTATCCGAGGGGCGCGGGGGTTATGTCAATACTGTCAGCCTGGCTCTTGGGAATTCAGTCTCTATGGAGCGTTTCTCGGGAGCAGACCGCGCGTTGTGCGTGCGAGAGTTTTACAAAAACGGTGAATCGGCGACTGTAGCGCGTAGAAAATTCTGCAGTATTCGAGGTTTTCGCTACTGAAATGATGCGCCAAGCATTCCTCTCATTAGACATTGGGTTTAAAAGTTTGAAGAGACTGGTACAACGCTGGATAAATCAAAACCCGGGCGACCTAGGTCATCAAGAACGGTAGAAAACGTGGAGAGTGTTAATCAGTCTGTTCGTGACGACCCGAACCATTCTATTCGGAAGCGCGCAAGTGCTTTAAATGTGCATAGATCATCATTACATCGCATTATGCACAAAGACCTAAAGCTGCACCCCTAAAAAATTCAATTGGTGCAAGAATTAAAGCCCCAAGATGCCAGTCAGAGGCTTAATTTTGTAAATCAGGTGATTGAGCGATTTTCAACGTTTACCAACATTTTGTTTTCGGATGAAGCTTATTTTTTATATTTAATGGCCACGTAAATAAGCAGAACTGCCGCTACTGGAGTGCAACGAATCCGAAACGCAAACATCAGAAACCAGTACATTCGCCTAAAGTGACCGTATGGGCTGCGATGTCGGCGCGAGGAATTATCGGCCCTTACTTTTTTGAAGACGAAAGGGGGCGTGCAGTTACAGTGAATTCAGAGCGTTATGTGGAGATTTTAGAAAACTTCTTGGTACCTGAACTGCAAAACTTTCCTGGCTATAAACAAAGAACATGGTTCCAACAAGACGGAGCAACTTCACACACGTCCAATATGTCTCTGCCGCGTGTTCGTGAAATTTTCTCAGGCAAATTGATCTCCCGGAGAGGTGACATAAATTGGCCTCCACGCAGTCCAGATTTAACCCTTATGGACTTTTTCCTATGGAGTTATCTTAAAGAATAGAATAGAATACTCTTTATTATGTACACCATATAAGTTACAGAAAAAAAAATAGATGAAGAAAACATTACATAGGGTGACACAATGGGCGGCCTTATCGCTAAAAGCGATCTTTTAAAGACAACCTTTGGATGGATTTTAAAGAGAGGAGTGACAGTACTGCTGGTAGTCTTAGGTGTACTATTTATATATACAATAATTACATAGATAAATACATATAAACAATATAGCAAAGAACCCAAGTAAAGACGATTAAGGAGAGAGATAATGACTTTTTATCATAATTTTAAAAGTAGACAAAGATTGAGCACGCCTTACCGACACCGGCAAGGCATTAAACCGACTTCACTGGCGCATTTGAAAGAAAATATCCTTCGCGAAATGGCAGCCATCTCTGAGTCTACCTGCCGAGCCGTCATAAGTAATTTTACTGTTCGATTAAATGAGTGCCGAGAACGCGAGGGTCTACATTTAGACGATATTATTTTTAAGAAATAAATCCCCAAAAAGTGTATTTTAATAATTAATAAACATTTTTTCCATATACGGCTTACTTTTTTTTAATCGATCCACTAAATATAAAATTTCTTTTGAGACACCTTGTAGTACTCCATTCCCTTCCGCAACACTTCCGTCACGGCGTCAGCGCACGACGAAGCATCAGTTGAAGGAAAGCAAGTAGGCTACCAAGGGTAACATGCGAAAAATGATCGCATGCCATCCCAATCTGCTGACCTGTATCGCCATACCCGCCGAGTGCCTCTGGGGCTAGGATCGGGCGGGGAGTAGACGGACACAGACTTCACCAGACAGTGGTCGGAATTACCCAGTGGAGAAGAAATCGACACCGAGTAGCGGTCTGGATCTGTTGTCAGCTGAAAGTCCAAGCAATTGGCTGTGTGCGATTCAACATCCGGCACCCTCGTTGCCCCCTGGACCAGCTGGGTGAGATTTAACGCAAGCGCTAGCTTTTGCGCCTCTCGTCCAGCATGGTCTGTGTGATACGCCCGCGCGTGGTCTGAAGTGGTGCTCCAGGGTATGTAAGATGTAACAAGAGCGCTGGTTTCTCAGTCTCTAGGTGCGATGGACTGCGGCGAGATTTGAGTGCAGACCTCGGTATGTTAGAGAGGTGCACTTTGTGTGAGAGGGAGTGCTGCCGCTGTACAGCTTTTCTCTGTTTTTTCCTGGTCATATTGAGTGAGTAAGGTAGAGGAGAAGGAAGTAAAATGAGGTTCCATCCCTCAGACACGCTCTGACAGGACGACATTATTGGGGGACTAGTCTAGAGACTGCGGGGACGCCCGAGCCCCCCCTGGAAATTTCCATCGGGCCCTCTCGTCTGGTCGCCAACCAGCACGATGGTGCAGTTCGGGATTTTTCGACAGTTGGCGGGGCAGCCTTTCATGTATGGCTAGTACACTACTTGGGCCCCCAACTACGTGCGGTCGGCCAGCGGTGCACCGTGCCTCGGATCCCGCTACCCTCCGCGACTAGTCTCCCGATACGCCCATATCAACGCGAGCCTGGTCGGTCTGCCTGGAGTGGAACGACTATTTCGACCCCACTCCTCTGGAATTACTTACAAAAACTTGAATATGGCTAGGTAAGGAATACCTTACCATAGAGTTACCCTTAAAGCTACTAATATAAGTAGCTCTTCGTTAAATACCGCGTCTGTAGAAATAGGTACTCAAACCATACCGTACTTCTGCTGCCAAGCTTCTTCAAATTATATAAACAAACCTTTCTCGTTAACGTATGGTCTCGGTCTATAAGTGTAAGCCGTATCAAAATCCAAAGAATTTCAAAGAAAGTTCTCCTATTTCCCCCCTTAAAGTTGAAATAACCAAAAAATCCTTTCTTAGAAGATGCTTACGTTATAAAATAAACCTATACTCTACCTCTATTTCAGCTTCATAGTTTTGGCTGTGCGTTGACAGCTAGTCAGTCAAGAAAAACGGTTTTAAAAGCTATATACCGAGTTGATACGACAGAGGGGCTTTCCTTTAAACTGCCTATACTAGGTACCATTTCCAAGCTCTGTACCAAAAATCAATTAAATAGGAGCAGTAGTTTAGTCGCAAATAATTTTTTAAGTTTTTGCCTCAATTGAACACGATGTATCTTTTTCCTAACAGCTGATTATGCCTACGCATCGGTCATGCACCTTAAAACGATAAATCGAGTAAAACCTACGATGCGTTGTTGCCGCTCCGACGCAATTCATAAGTACAACCAAATTTTCACTAAAAAGATGGCAATGTAAAAAAGGAAGCAATAAACACACACTTGCACTTTCATTACGAGAGTGACAATCATAGCAAAACATACCGCGCGTAAAAGAAATAGAAATAGGTCAGTGTGTTGTTATTGCATTCTAGATATTTGCGATCGGTAAGTGGGGCCTCAGTGTGCCGATGTCTTCCTTCCGGAACGTATGTTACGTAACACGGAAGCGCGGCGCGCGGGCGCAGCAGCAAACAATTGATTTTGTTTTGTTATTGTGATAAGATACTAAATAAGTTTAAGACAGTATTTCTTTTTTTATTGTGACAGGACACGTAACTTGGGATTATTATTATTAGTGTTTTTTTTTTTGTGATCGACTGTTTTTTATTGTGATAGGACACGTAATTAAACTTTGGTTGTGTGTGCGTGTAATTAAAGTGTTCAACAATGCATCGTGTAACTAACACGGCGGCAGACTACACGGACATGATTTTAATTGTGAATTAGGTATGTTTGTGATTTTTTTTTTGTGAATTGTGAATTTTTAAATTGTCGATGTGTCCTCCACACATCGAGAATTTAAAAATTTAGTGTTTTTGTTGTGATTGTTGTTGTGTGCGTACCTACTTCAAAACCTTACCTATCATAAAAGCGGGCGCGAGCGGAGGCCTAAGCTCGCGCCTGCGCCACCGCCGGCCGCCCGCCCGACCACAATTTTATTATACCTACCCACACCGCGCTCAGGCGCGCGCGCGACGTTGCCGCTTTTCGCTAGGTCAGTTGAATTTATTTGCACAGGGTGGTTGCGTTTTACTCTGATTTGTAAGCTATTTAGTTTGTTTGAAAGAAAAAAAATCTCAATTTTGTAGCTTTTTATTTTTATACCGTATCGGATTAATACTAAACACGTATAGTATACGTAGTGTAATTTAATGCCCCTCTGTCGTATCAACGTTGTATATAGACTACAATGTCCATCAGTCAGGCAGTTACTTCTTCCAGTCTTACCCCTTCATTCATTGGAAGCAGGCGTGACGTGTGAATGTATTAAGCTACAATTATTTTTTTTTACTATTAAAAGGCATTCGTTTGAAGGTCGAAGATGGAGCACGTTTGCCTAGAAGTAACCCATTCACTCTTGTCTTAAAGACTCCCAGGTTGTAGCTATCTGGAAACACAGACTCTGGCAGGGAATTCCACTCCTTAGCTGTACGCACTATGAATGTGTTCCCAAAACGTTTTGTCCGTGTGGGTGGGATGTCCACCATGTACCGGTGGCGCATCGCCGTTCGTCTTGAGGTCCGATGATGGAACCAAGTCAATTTATTGATCTTCGTTGTACCCGCCCGGAACAAGCGACTTTTGATAATAAATTTAGTGTTCCCGTCACTTGGAGTAATTAAGTGCTTCACCATACTATACCTCATGTATGCTGGGACAAGAAAGAGCGTTAACGCAATTTCCTATAGCATGAAGTTCAAAAAAGTTAACTCATTCAATGCAATTATTAATAATATTTATTATGCACTATTTAAATAAATCTGGATATAGTTTTATACATTTATATTTAAAGCTCTTTATAACAACATAAAATAAATTATAGATAAAGCATATTTCATCGTCACAAAATGATGATTATAAAACGTACTGTCAAATGCAGTTTTAAACAGAATATCAGAAAAAAAATGTGAACAAAAATGAAAGAAATTACAAAAATAAAAAAGGCAAAAAATAAAAAAAAAATTACAAAAAAATATAACCGACTTCCAAACAAAACACTACAAAGAATTTAATAACCTTAATTTCGGAAGTCGTTAAAAAACAAAGAAACAAAACCAAAAACACTGACTTCCGAAATTAAGGTTATTTTCACCTTTAAGTGGTGATACTTGGACGACGTCTTCGTCAACGCAGAAATTGAAATAAGCAAAAATGCTCATAAAATAAAAACTACTGAACCAACGGGACCAAATAGCAAGTATACTGCATCGAACTAAAAAAGAATCACAGAAATCTGATCAGAAACCTCGCAGTAATCAGTGTACATACATAAAAAAATACCCACCGAATTGAGAACCTCCTTTTTCGGAAGTCGGTTAATTAACACTTGACTTTAGACTATACACTTAAATTGAAATTAAACTGAAGACTCTACTTTAAGTACATACCATTATCAATAAGATAACACGACCCGGTAATACTCCTACCCTTATCGCTGGCCAGGAACATGATCACATCTCCAACCTCATCAGCATCCGTATACCTTCCCAAAGCAGTCAAGTTTTCAACGACAGCATCCTGAGATATTGGCATTCCAGCATTTGTTAATATCTCCGTGATAACGGGGCCAGGATTGACAGAGTTCACTCTTACGCCATGAGAAGCCAATTCCGTTGCAGCTCCTCTAGTAAAATGATCCATAGCAGCCTTAGACATGCAGTAAGAGATGGTTCCTGGTAACTTGATCCACGATGATAAAACACTGGACACGTTAACGATGTTCCCTTTCGTGGCAATAAGGTGGGGGATGGCCAAGCTGGTGATGAGGATGACTGGGCGCAGGTTCGTATTCATGATGTCGTCAAAGTTGCCTATTAGATTGGGATCAAATACAGTCGCATGTCGTAAGATCCCGGCGTTGTTGACGAGGACGTCGAGTTTTCCAAACTTGTCTACGGTTTTTTGGACTACGGTCTTGGCTTCTTCGTCTTTGGACACATCTGCTTTTATGATGAGAGTTTTGGCTCCGAGGTCTTCACATCGTTTGGCGACTTCTTTTAGTTTGGTTTCGTTTCTTCCGACGAAGGCAACCGAAGCTCCCTCCTTGGCGAATAACTCCACAGTAGCTGCGCCGATACCGGAGCTCCCGCCTGTGACTAAGACGACTTTGTTTGCAAACATTTTGAACTACTTACTGCTCGTCACAGAATTTGTAGACGTACTAAGCCAAAGCTGTTTAAATACATCATTTTATCGTAAAATAATCGAAATCATCGTCATTGACTGAGCGATTGTTCGATCAGATTTATGATGACAATGGTGTACTATTGTACGATTCACTTGACTCAGCGTTAATTTATCATTTATTACCTATGAAAAACAACATAAGTTGGCAAAAAGCAATTCTTTTAGTACTTGAGTGCTAAATGTATGAATATTACAGTACTAGACAGCCAACTGATAATAATAACTGATAACTAATCTAATCTTCTAATATATAAAAATCTCGTGTCACGGTGTTTACCGAACTCCCCGAAACGGCTCGACCGAAGTCCATGAAATTTTGTGTGTATATTTGGTAGATCTGAGAAAAGGTCGTAGGCAATTTTTTTTTTTCTATGGCGAAACAATGTTTGCCCGGTCAGCTAGTATTAGTATAAGATTTATGTTTTCATGTAAGAAATGAACAACTGAGAGCAAAAACTAAGCTACCAGACAAATTGATCAACAAAAATGGAGATGTACTGGACACATGATGAGAGCAAATACAGAGAAATGGAGTAAAGTAATAACTGACTGGTATCCAAGGGACAGTAAACGTAGTAAGGGGAAACAAAAATGAAGATGGGAAGATGAGCTCAAACAAACGGCGGGCCCCAATTGGAGGAGAGTGACTCGTGACAGAAACCAGTGGAAGGAGCTAGAGGAGGCCTTTGCCAAAAGGCATACTGAATTGAGGGACATATTATAACAACGTTCTTCTTATCGTGTGGGCAGTAAGGTCTAACGACCCCACACACCCTAGTACAACATTTATTGTAGAGAAACAGAAACAATTCAGAATAAAAGGCAATTTATTATTATTATTATGTTTTACCACTAGCTTTCGCCCGCGACTTCGTACGCGCATATCTCATTTTTTCCCGTTTGAATTTCAAGAAATCCACCCCTACGGAGTGTAAGGAAGCTACATGCCAAATTTCAGCTTTCTACGACCAGTAGTTTCGGCTGTGCGTTGCTCAATCAGTCAGTCATTTTCTGCTTTTATATATATGATATACTAGCTGACTCGTGCCCACTTCGTTGTGCGGTATTATATATAGCCTATGACACTCACAAATAACGTAGCTTTCTATTGGTAAAAAAGTTTCAAAATCGGTTCAGTTGATCCAGATATTATCCCCTATGTCCGTCGCCCCCTATTCATCCGGACCCGAGGTGGCGGCGCGTGGTGTTCCCGTGCGCCCCTCTTTGACGTCGCGGGGGGAGTCAAACACCTCACTCCCCCCGCTGACCCGAGGTGGCCCGCAGAGGCGGGCCGGCATCAGCCGGGGATAACGAAAGTTAAGTTCCCGCGATCTCCGGCGTAGGTGAGAGATGGAACACCGGGGTGGTTTTAGTCAGTAAGAGTCTGACAGACCCCTCCGCCCGCCTTAGGGCGGAGGACATCCATGAGGATTTCCTCCCGTTAAAAAAAAAAGATATTATCCCCTACAACCTCACAAACTTTACCTCTTTATAATATTAGTATAGAAGTAAAGATAAACTATGTATATACTATGTATTTCAGATCGGTATCCTAGTGTGGGGTGTGCAAAAAGGAGTCGAGCATGTGTCCTCGGTCGTAGAGCGAGTGCATCGCTTTTCACCACAAAACAGGTTAGTTTTTAATGATACACAACAATGTTTCAGTTATTTAGAGTCTATTTTAAAATGTTAATTTCTATTCTATAATATACTAGTTTTTTCCGCGACTTCGTACGTGTATTTCCCGTTTTTTTTCCGGGAAATCCTCTCTTAGTGCTTCCCTACACTCCCCAAGGAACCTACATGCCAAATTTCAGCTTTCTTCGACCAGTAGTTTCGGCTGTGCGTTGTCAGTCAGTCAGTAACAGAAGAATTTTATTTATATTGATTCTTGCATACTTTGAGTCGTATATGCTATAAGTACCATGAAACAGGGGGCAAGCCTATAGCTACAAATCAGACATAAATCCAGATTCTGGGCTGTTACTAAGAAATTCCAGATCTTGTCTTTTCTGTATCTGTCATCTTTATCTTTCCATTTAGTTGCACCTGCCGCTCACCCTGGCAGAAAAATCCCTAAAGCATTGAGTCCGCCCATAGAAATATAAAAAAAAAAACTATTATTGTTATTATATTGTTACGAGCTTGGGGTTCGTGACAATAAAAACATCCGATAAATTAACCAAAAGTGACACTTTAATTTAACACACTAATTAGCACTTTAAAACACACTAATTATAAAACACAATCGCACTACTGAACACTTCACTTCACTATAATTCGCAGTTGAAGATCGCTCTCGAAGTTATCGTTTGTATCGCCAATTCAATACTGACTCCAGTCGCCGGATGTCCGCCCTTTATACAACGTGTTGTTTTGCATCCTCGTCAAATTTCAGGAGGTTGTCATAAAAGACATAAATAATCAATCGAAAGTACGGTAGCGGGCAATAACTAATAAGCGCTGCTTTTTTTTGTTGTTGAAATTTAACAGTATTTCAGAATTAAGCCCTCAATACAAATAAAACAGAATCACCGACTACGCACACAGCGACAAGCAGCTGTATGCGTGAGTGTCGACTTCTTACCTACGAAATGCTAGCGCGCGCGCGCGACCGATCAATGACCGGTAGCAATATATTTACCTAATTTTATTTCGAAAATCACTTACATTATTGTCATAAATTTCGCTTGATAATTAACTCATCTTTGAGCATCATTGGAATACGGAAATCTTACTAATGACAATAATACTAGTGCGCCAAAGAAAAGTTCACTGACCTGTTATCAGATGATTAATAAAATGTTAGTTTTGTTTTTCGTAGTGATTTTGTTTTTATTTGTGGATTTCCTTCCTACTTAACGGGCTTAGGACCGGCAAGAATGCCTTAGTTAGTGTAGCGATCTACTAAGTCTAAAAATGTTTTCTACGTTTGATGGAAATGGAAAGACGTGCTAGTTAAGTGAAAGTACGTGGTGATATTTTCGACTCTTAGGTATTATTGGCGTAGTTAAAAATAAAATTTGAAATCAACTTATTTACACTAATAAAATTGATTAAGCTTACAACGTATTTACAAAATGTACAAATAAATAAATTACCTACTTAAGTTACCCGGAGGTATTGTTCAAAGTTGCCACCATCACACTCTTCGCACAATCGAGCACAACGTAGCTGGTTTTCCTTCAGCTTACGTAACACTAACACATTCGTTTTTAAAGTGTCGAAAGCACTAATGATCCTTGCATGTAATTCTGTTACACTTGTCACTTCCTCCGTGTAAATTAACCTTTTAACGTCTCCCCACAAATAAAAGTCTACAGGCGTCAGGTCTGGAGAACGCGGAGGCCAGGCCACAGGTCCTCCGCGACCGATCGAGTGGTCACCAACTTTTCGGTCAAGTACTCGCGTACTTGCCGACCATAGTGAGAGGGAGCGCCATCCTGCTGGAAGTAGAGGTTGTGCCTTGCGGTAGTGGAACGGGTGTTGAAGTTCACGTTTCAGTAGACGCCACACTGTGGTGTGGTGCACTCCTAAGTGTTGACCAGCCTCCCGCGTGCTTGCCCGTGGGTCTCGCTGGAAGTATTCCAGGATGTCTTCCTGCAAGGCGACAGGCAGGCCTACGCTGCCGCGAGCATGAGCATGCCGGGGAACGTCAAACTGCCGATGATCCCAAAGTCCCTGCGTAGCAGCCAGCATGACGCTCTGTGATGGGGGTTCCCGATCGGGAAACATTTCCGTGAATATCCGGTTGGCTCCACGTAGGCTGTCTCCACTGATGGCATACAGGCGGACCATCTCCACCATCTTGTACCTACGTCTCAACGATGTACGCAGAAACGGAATTCGCAAAGCGTGCGTGCGCTTCGGCGACATCAAACACACTGTTAGTTCCGGGGCCGCGGGGGCCGGGGGCGTGGCTAGGAGCTTGCGCGGGAGAATCCCCGTACCGTGATTGGGGTGCGATTGATTACCTACGAATTTATCGAATGATCGTTGCGCGTGTATGTATTGTTTGCGTTTGTTTGTGTGTGAAAGCGCGGTTATAAGGCTAGTAACAGACGGGCCGCGGCTGGTTTACACTTACGGATTTCCGTAAATCAAAAAATTAAATTAAAAAAATACCTACCCATTTTATTGTCGATTTGGGTCGAGAATCATTAGCATAATTACGTCCTTGAATTTGACTAGGATGCAAATCAACACGTTGTATACCGACAGTTGTTTCTAGAACCTTCTAGTATAGAAACTTCCGGAAAGTTCGGGTACATACCGGTCCCGACTGACCAGGTGTCAGAACATCGAGAATGTTCTAGCATAGAAAATTCTAGAAACATCTTGACTCCTTTGATCTGGTTAGTTCCCGCTACTTGATACTAGATGGCGTTAGCAGCACGTATATATGTCGTTATGTAACCAGCATTAATTCTGGCACGTAACAATATAAAAAATATTAATAATAATATAACTATATAAAAATATTAATAATAATAATATAATTATATGAAAAATATTAATAATAATAATATAAAAAATATTTATTATATCTATAAATCCGCCTTTGTAGTGTTTTTACCAGTGCATTAAGTTAAAAAAAATAGATATAAAAGAACCAAATGATTCAATCCTGTGCTACATACAAGGGTTGTCTTGCTAACACATCTTTCTGATGGTGACGTATTCTTCAGGGTACTGAACATCGACGGCGCCCTAGACTTCGACGAGCTGAACACGCCGCTGTACTCGCCGGCGCCGGCGGCGGGCAGCAGCGCCTTCACGCGCGAGAAGTCGCCGCACCCCACCCCCGCCGGACACAAGTACACGCACTTCAGCAGGTAACTGACACGCCGTCCTTTGGGGAAATATGGCTGAATTTACCCGTTTATCACTATGTATTAATGATTTATACGCCCTATGTCAGATTCGCTAAATGCCAGATACGCAAAAAGGCAGAAACTCAAAATGCTAGACTCGCAGTGTCAGAAATCGTAAAATGCCAGATACGCAAAGAGTCAGGAACGCAGAATGTCAGATACGCAAAGTCAGAAACGGATCATCTTTTCGTTCTTAGGGTTCCCTACCTCAAAAGGAAACCGTCCGTCTGTCTGTCAAGAAACTTTATCTCGAGAACGCGTGGAGGTATCGAGTTGAAATTAAAACCATATACTTAGGTCTACGGTCCCTTGAAGTTGTGAAAAAAATCAAAGTTCTAAGTTAAAGTAAAAAAAGATACGGCCGTTTATGTCGCACAAAACGTATATTTCGACACTCTCAAGGGAATCAAAATGTAAAAGGTATTTTCCGTTGACGTAGAACTATGAAATTTGGCAAGTAATACCGTCTTATAGTACAAGTATAGGAAAAAGTTTGAAAACTATATATTTGTAATTAAATCATAAGAAATATAGTCTTTATTTAAAGTAATGTGTACCTACAAATTTGTACGGAACCTCCGGTGGGCGAGTCCGACTCGCACTAGCCGGTTTTTTTTCTTAAAGTTTGCTTGAAGTACCCACGTTTGTATAGGCACCACTTAAACGTTGGCCAATTGAGTCAAGTGACATTTTGAGTATGTGAAATTCAGTGTTTATGAAATTTTGCGTATTTTGTCATTAAGAATTTTTTATGATTTGCGAATTTGACATTTTGCGTCGAAGTCTACCGATCTGACAATATGCATGTCTGACATTTTGCGTATCTGACATAGGACGTATAAATCCTGTTTTTTTTTTAACCGGATGTTTAGTAATTCTCTTTCCAGCAAATGCTGTTCCAAGTGCGCGGAGACCGCAGAGGTACCAGAGCCCAGACACTTGCTGGGACCAAACAAGGATCAATTGAGGGTACGTTGCTATATCATATTGCTATATATTTGACGTTTATGTGGTTCCTTTTTTGGAAATGATTAAATGAATTCTCCCTTCAGAGCAGAGAGAATGAATTCTTCCTTCTCTCTGCTCTGAAGAGGGAGTGTCACTCGTACTGACTAAAACCTACCCTTGTTCCGTTTCCAAGTGCCCTTTGGGTTCCAGGGCCGCGTTACTCTTTTGAACTACTACTACTCCTACCCTACCTACCCTACCTAACCTACCTAACCTACCTACCTACCTACCTACCCTACCCTACCTACCTACCTACCCTATCTACCTACCCATTTTTTTTTTTGCTTTTATACCTTCCCTGTATTTTGGCGAATCCAACAAAAAAAGAATTATTAAAATCGGTCCAGCCGTTCTCGAGTTTTAGCGAGACTAACGAACAGCAATTCATTTTTATATAAATAGATAATAATTAACGTTTATTTAAGATAACTATGATCCAGTTTGTTAGTAGTATAATAACTTACAACTATTGTTAGTAAAACAACCTTAACCTATTCGCCCCCTGCCTGACCCATGAATCGAGGTATCAATACTCATGTGAGCCTCCGCTACCTCGTTTCCCTTGCTTTGAAGGAATTTGAATAATATACAGACTAGACCGTAATCTTAAGAGGATCTCGCTGGGTAGGGCTTGTTCAGAAAGCGGTACTTCTAGACACAGCTCGTATTGTTAGTAGGTTCCACTCTCTGGAGCCCTGACCAGCTTGTACCGTGTTCCCGATATCAGTGGACTACTATTTTTTGATATTCTTTATGTAATTTAATAACCGAACGAATAGACCATGTCATCATTGAAGAAATATCGTGCCTTGATCTTCTGTCATAAAGGAAATAGCCGAAAATAAGTTGTCAAATCTGCATTATAACCCAAATGGATGTTGCTTATCCGAATTAAAGATTTTTTTTTTAAAATCTTAATCATATATTTGGTAGAATATGGTACAATGGTCTTAATTTTTTTTTTTAATATAAAACTAACATACATTATTTACAAAATGTACTGAACAGCTGATATTTTTTCAGTTTTCTGGTTTGGTCTCAAAGTAAAAGTTGTTTGTAATCATGTGTACTTTCACTCCCTAAGAGGTTGTAATTGTTTTACAAATAACCCTGTATATTTGAAGCAAAAATAACTTGTAAGCTTTTTAGGAGGTGGTGAGCACTTTCTTTTACTTGTACCTATTCCTATGGGTAGTTTATATTATTTTAAGTGTAGAGGGATGCGGTAGACCCAAATAAAAGCTCAATTCACTTCCTGGATTCCTCGTTTATTTTAAAAACTTTTTAAACTATGCAAATTACATTGTTCACCTTTCGTCGTCTCTCATGTTCCCCTTCTCCCTCACACACATACTCTCTCGTTCACTCATCGCTGCGTTCATACATCGATCACTTGTTTAAAATTTTGATGCATTCTAAATTAAAAATCCTACATAAGTATGTTACACATTTTTCTTTTTTTTTTTGCTGTATATGGGCATACGTTTGACCACTATCTCACCTGATGATAAGCGATGATGCGGTCGAAGATGGAGCACGTTTGCATAGAAGCAACCTATTCCCTCTTGTCTTAAAGACTCCCAGGTTGTAGCTATCTGGAAACACAGACTCTGGCAGGGAATTCCACTCCTTAGCTGTACGCACTATGAATGTGTTCCCAAATCGTTTTGTGCGTGTGGGTGGGATGTCAACCATGTACCGGTGGCGCATCGCCGTTCGTCTTGTGGTCCGATGATGGAACGGGCTTGGCTTTTTCCAGATACAAGTAGTGATCGTCCCCCTGACGGACTACTGCCACGTGGGTGCGGGGGACAGCGCGCAAGGATGACAGGCAGCGGCGGCGCGGCCGCAGCGCCCGGCGCCCGTGTGCCGCACGTGCATGTCTCCGTACGCGACCAGGTTCAGTTTCCGTGGCAACGCACACTTTGACTTTGTTAGCTTCGCACATGAACTTTAAGTACATAGCGCTAAACTCTATATTTCAGTTGGTTGGCGATGGATTGAAATTATCATCAGTGTCTTGGCTTATTTGCAACCTTAGGCACTATTTTCATAAATAGTGTAATAAATAAAAATTGTTTTTATACTTTTTTGGTCTGTTTTAGCAATTTTGGTAGGTTTCCAATGTTTTATTAGCCTAATGTTATGCTAGAAAAAAAAAATGTTAGCAAGAGAATTTAATAAAAATATATGTTGATGAAGCTAGCTGAAAACGACTGTTTAATGATGTATCTACGTTTGTAATTAAGAAAAAATGCTGGCGGCGAGACTTTGTATGTAAAAAGTCAAAATTCGAGTTTTGGCTCTCGACTGTTTTCTCCTCCAACATTGGACCGATTTAAGAGATATTTCACAAATAAGAAGGATATATACTGTGTCCCTATGTTTTCCTTTTTGATGATTTATTAACCGTAAAAGCACTTGAACTCTCACAAAATGCTCAAAATTGTCCGATAAATCTCTGTCAACAGAGCCCTAGTGTACAAATTTGGCAACTATTGATCAAAAAACGAAAGCAGAGACACAGTATACATTCTTCTTATTCAGTTTGTGAAATATCTTTTATATCGGTCCAATATTGGAGGACAAAACAGTCGAGAGCCAAACTTCGAATTTTGACTTTTTGCATACAAAGTCTGGCCGCCAGCATTTCCTCTTAAAATGTAGATTTAATATGTAACTGAATAATAAACATTATAACAAGGCATAATTATTTTAAAATATAGTAACATAGGGAGGATTTCGATTCACAAAATTTCCAACAATATTGTACAGTAGTACCCAACTGATATAGCTTACCGTTGTACCTGCGCAGAAGATGAATTTTCAAAGGACGGGAAATGCTATTGACCAATCGGAACGCTCCACGCACCGCGCTTCTTGTTCCTGTACCGCTATTGGTCGGCAGCTGCCGCCATGTTAGCGCGCGTGGCATGCACGTGATGCGACTGAGGCGGAGCTGACAGCTGCAGTGTATTATGAAACTTATAGTAGTGATCTAAGGTAAGTTTCCTTTCTTTCGTTAATCTTCGGGGCCATACTTTCCTTTCTGTGCAAACAAAGATTTACGACGCGCCTTATCAGTTGGATATCACTGTAATACCTACTTAATTGTACTTAAATATAATATTCTAAATGTAAAGCTGCTATTTCTAAATAACATTGATTATAAATGTGAATAATCTTAATAAATAACTGCCAGACGTTGTTGAGTTAAAATAAAGTACTGTTGTTATCATTTGAAGTTCTGTTAATGATAAATGTTAAGTTTTCCAGCCATCATTATTTTGTTACCAATTTAGGTAGCTATTAATAATAATTAATCTACTGTTGTCAGGATATCAAGGTTTAGCTATGATTATGATGTAAAATAATAATTATATACTTACTATATTACTTTGGTGATGGTGACAGTCTACTTTAGGGTTGCCATTTCATAAAAATAATGTTACACATTTAATGGAAAAGCATGTATAGCCCTGTTCATAAAACTTAGTTGTCCCACACATTGATGGGTATAATTTGTAAGATAGTTGTATAATTTATACACATTTGCCTATTTCACACTTATTATTTTTTTATATTATGTAATACCAAACAGAACTAATGAAACAAGTTGTATTTGCTATAATTCTTTATTATTTGTGTTATAAGGGGTCGTCCATATTAATCACATGAGACTCGGAAGTGGGGAGGGCGTTGTGAAAAATTACGAAATATCACAAGGGGTTTTAATTTGGGCACTTTTGTCATTGACAGCGATGTGGATACACGCGTACAAACGCGTATAGGGAGCATGCAGAAACTATAGGCGGCAGCACAGAAGTGTCAATGTCAAGTGTTTGTAAGGAAAAAGTTCCGAATTGACAACACTAGATGGTACAGTCTACTATGTGAATGTTTCCCTAAAGGGACCGTCCTTTAGGGAAACATTCACATAGTAGACTGTACCATCTAGGGGTGAGTTAAAAATTTGATAAAAATATCAAGTGACTTGGACGATCCCCCAATCTAGTTTCTTAGATTTGAGCATTTGAACTGGATTCACACAGATTACATCATGATTTTGCCAATTAATCTGTTTTGTTATTTTACTTGCCTTTTTCTTACATTTACGGACCTCAAGAGCTGGTTAATGTGTCTGAATGTTCTATAAATTATCTAGTTGTTATAAATCGAGTAAAACAGTTGTCACTCTGTCACCAACTCTATGCTCATCTAAATTAAACTGATTCTAATACAAAGTTAAAATTATAACCATGCTAGTTGAAATGTAAAAAACTGTGTGTTAGCGTGACGTTATCTTAACATTTTAAAAGGCATTACAATTTAGAAATCGAAAAAAAAAGCTAATTTCGGAATAGGGTTGCTTACGCAAAGCTAGTTACAGAGGGCGCCACCGAATTATAACGTAAAAAGTATTAACGCGGTAAAATTCCTTTATTGAAGAGGTTGCAATAAGAATGTTTTGTTTTGTATTCATTTTCATCTTTATTTGCATTCCATAATGTAATGTGTGAAGATATTATAATGGGCTTAAAGCTAAGAACCAATTAGGGACCCTGTAGAGCACAGCAAAAAGTATAATTAATACAAAATAAAATTAATATATTATTTTGTTTTTATATATGTATTATTATCAAAAATTGATAATATTTACGGACGTTTAACTATTCCGGGCTGAAAAAGAAATCAAGTTACATAAAACAAGGAAAAAAACTACATAAATCGTGAAGAAATTAGGTACTTGTTTTATTGGAAACGTTATATTCAGTGCCGTAAATAGGGCGGAGCCACCGGTGCCCAGGCACAGGGCGTAGACTCTGAGCGGCGCAAGAATGGCCAGACCAGGCAGGACTATTATTTTTTCGTTTTGCACCTGATAAGTTCCCGCTGCGACTCTAGTGCTCGATTCCAACACATAAGTACCTACATGCCAGTATCATTAAAAAAAGTCTGTTAAATTAGACAAAATATCGCGCTCATTTTTTCCAGCGTACGAGCGTTTTTGTGTTTAGTGTTTGTCGGAGTCAAGCGGCCAGCTGGCTACACAGACAAAAAATAAGGGCGCATTTATAGAAGCTCGCACAGGGCGCAGAAAAGGCAATTTACGGCACTGTTTTTATAATGAACAAATTACACAATTTTAGAAGTAAACAGTAAAAAAATAATAATTGCATTTTGCACTTACCTGTCGCAATCGCTAATCCTTCAATTACATAATCTTCTCCCCTTAAATGATCTGAGCAGTCTTGAGTTCTTGGTAGCTTTCAAGTTGACGTAAAGCTATTTCCCATTGCTTACGAAGCTTTTGGTCTTTAGGAAAGAAATGAACGCCAACGTTTTTCATCCAAATGCATAACACTGATGCATTTTTACTGTTTTCTCAATATAAAAAATATAATTTTAATGTACAAAGTGTTATCATGTCAACTTCTATAGTCCCCGTCACGAGAAGCTATAAATTTTGTAAACAAAGAACTTCTACTAAGCTACGTAGCGACAGCAAATAATCCCAAAATCAATCAATTCGAAGTAACATACATGTAATACGGAAGTAACGAGCATTTTCACTTAGTAGGGTTATATTTTATCGATATAAAGAGCTGTCGTCTAATGTTTAGTGGTACTGGAACGCGTCTGACACATGGAACAAACATTTGAAACAATTGAATGTGTGTTTACAAAATTTATAGATTCTCGTGGCGTGGACTATACATTCGAATTTGTTTACGTTATAGTCCTGTGGCGCCTCTACTGGAAAAGTTTGGCAGTAAGATTCCTAATTGTTATAGTCATTCTGGATAGAACACGAAAAAATACATTTTAATTATAGAATTTTTTGGTAAGATTTTAATAGCCTTTTTAAAACAATATACATAAATAGTATGTAATAGTACCATAATTATCGATTTATTAACTGTATAATATAAGGTGGTAGATTTGTTTTGCCTTAAGGCCCTAGCTCACGAGAACGCCATGGTGGCGTAACCGATAACGCTACAGTGGTGTTGTGAGCTACCAACCGAGAAACACCAGAACATACAGCGGGTGATTCGGTTGCCGGCAAAAAATTGTTGCGCGAACATGCTGATACACTTTTATACAAGTGAGGTACACTTTATACAACTGTATACATTTTGTTGGTGGCGCGACCGGTGACTGCCACCATGGTGCCCTAGTGAGATAGGACCCTTAGAACTTAGAAAGGGTCATAGCATGTTTCTACAACGTGTAACAGAATAAACGTAATACCTCTTAAGGGGTCATTGTACTGATAATTATGAACAACTTTTACTATGGGAAGAATACCGAAATCGCGAAAAAAATCAGCTGTTCAGTACATTTTGTCGAGTTATGAGCACGTAAATGTATCCCCATACATTTAAGTGGTCGATTTTTTTTCACAATTTCAGTGTTGGTCCCATAGTCATAATGATGAGTTCAATGTCCCCTTAAGAGGTATTGCGTTTATTGTTACAGGTTGTATATTTCAATTATATGTTTATTTTTTTTTGTCAGAAGCACTTTGTCCAGTTTAAATGTTCTGTTTGCAAGATATACGGTATATGTGCAATATTTGTGTTTTGTGTACTGTTCGCAGCAGTATTATTTGTGTATTTGTTCATATTAAGCTGTTGTAAAGTTTGGACTTGAATATATTAAGTTAAAATATTTGTCTGTTTTTTTTTTTCGTCTTCTTCCTTGTGGTGGTTTCAAAAACTTCGAATCAAGGCAGCCGCTTTACTTTGAGTAATTTATTTTATCACCTGATATTCAGTAGCAGGTTTTACACATTAAAACACGAACTATAATTCGCACTCAGTCTGTATTTGGATAGAGTAACGTTCTTTTCACTAGTTCACAATACCATGCCCAATAAAAATGATCTACCTCCCTTTTTATACACTTAACCGCCATATTCCAATCAACTGTTAGTTAAATTACTAATATACTAAATTATCGTTACAAAAAACAAAATAAATTACTAATTATGGGAAATAAATATAAATAATATTATTTAGATATTAATGAGAATACTTAAAAGTAATTTAGGAATAATTAAGCAACTACTACGTCATAACCTATTTGATACTTGTTAACACTCGGCCATCCTGCAATTGCCGTGTCCCACGGCCCTCGTTGCTACCTTCAGCGGCTTGCCCGACGTCCTGAAATAGAAATAATGTACAGCAGTAAATTGTCGTTTGTGAAATATAATTATTAATATGTTTGAGTATATTCGTTATTGATCTTCGTTTATGTCCTTTTATTTTCCACTTCTTATCACACAGCCTTATAATTTGTTTTTATTTTTCCAAATAATATACAATAGTTCCTTTTTATAGAATATAGTTCAGATCTCGCATTTAGAAGTATTGCATAGCTGCTATCTTTACTAATGAAGCCTTGGTCACACAGCTAAGATATGGACTTGGTCACAAAGCCGTCCTTATTATGGACTTGATCACAAAGCCGTCCTTATTATGGACTTGATCACAAAGCCGTCCTTATTATGGACTTGATCACAAAGCCGTCCTTATTATGGACTTGATCACAAAGCCGTCTTTATTATGGACTTGATCACAAAGCCGTCCGCCGTTCTATTTTGGACTTGATTACAAAGCTGTCCTTATCATCAACTTGTACACAACGCGCAAATTGCCTATTGTCTCTATTATTGCGTACTTGATCACATAGCCATAAAAATATACTGATGGACTTGATCACACAGCTGTCTTTACCTAAATAGTATCATATCGTTATTATATATAAATACGTGAATTTTCTGCCAATAATTATTGTCACACATTGAAATTACGAAATCATTATTAGTGATAGGTAAAATTCAGAGAAATAACTATTAACTGGTATTGGGTTTTTTTTGGAAATTTTAGGTTCTTACACTTTTGGTTCATTAAACTTAGCTATAAGATAATACAAGATTCAAATACTTAAGAGCCACACATCTGTAACGATCAGTATATTGTGTTAATTAACTTTCAAGAAGATCAATCAAATCGTCTCTGTCTACTTCTCGGTCACTGCCTGAACTTTCGTCCTCAGATATGGTTGGTTTGTATGGTCGCAGAGTTTCTCCACGAACTACTGCGCTAAACTTTTTATAGCCTTTCATACCCTTTATACTCGAGATCATATATCGGTCCAACGACTGTTCAGCCTTAGATATTTTGTAGGGACCTGTATATTGCCCGATAAGTTTTCTAGTAACCCCAGTGGTTGCATCTCTAGCTACACCACCTTTCCAAAGAACTAGTTGACCTACGGTGTACTTAATACATTTACTATGTTTTTTGTCGAATCGTGTTTTCATGGAAATCATATTTCTATCGATGCGGAGCTTAGCAGTTTCTCTATTGGCCTGTAGTTGGTTCTGTTGAGTTTCAGAAGTAGAAGGTGCGTCAGACGGGAAGGATGGATACCTAGAATTAGTATGACCAAACATAAGGTTGAATGGCGAAAAGCCAGTAGTAGCATTGGGTGTATTATTGATTCCCCATACTATATCATCTAGTTTATTATCTCATGTACATTCGCTTTCGGACATAGTGTTAAGACCATTTAATAATGTGCGATTTACTCGTTCGACCTGCCCGTTGGAACGAGGACTGGCTATAGCATTTAATATATGTTTGAATTGATTTTCCTCGGAAAATTGTTTGAAGTATCTACTCGTAAAATCTTTACCTCGATCTGTTATTATTCTAACTGGATAGCCAAACTGCATAATAATTTCTTTTAGTAATCGAATGGTTTCTATTGAACTACAATTTTTAGCTGGTCGGGCAAATACAAATTTAGTAAAAGCGTCGATAACCACTAAGATATAAGTGTTTCCTTTACGAGTTTTGGCAAAAGGACCCAAATGGTCAGCATGCAACGTATGCATAGGTATGGCTGGCTTGTTAATTGGATATAATTCACCCTCCAACCTACCATAGTTTCCCTTATTGAATGCACATTGTAAACAAGAGTTTATATATTTCCGTATAAATCTTAGTCATGCCTTCGAACTAAAATTGAGCCTTAATAGAATTTTCACATTTTTCAAAACCGGGGTGGCCTATCTGATCATGAAGTTTTTGCAGTAAACCGTATTTAGCTAACTTAGGGATGACAAACCGCTCTCCACCAACAGTTTTCCTATAGAGTATATTATCTTTTACTATATAATTTGCAGATAAATTTGAGTCTGAGTTATCGCGAAGTCTAGAAATAATGTTTTGTATATTATCATCTTGTATCTGTAAGGTTATTAATCAATCAGAATTTTCGATCATAAGTACTGCATTAGTCGCGGGATTCCTGCTTAAAGCATCTACGTGTCTCATGCGTTCCCCTGGCCTATATTCAATCTCAAGATCAAATTCTTGTATTGTGAGCCACCAACGAGCGATTCGGGGTATTAAATCTCGTTTTACAAGAGTTGTTCTTAATGCGGAGCAATCTGTAATGACTTTAACTTTAATCCCCGTTAAATATATTCGAAATCGCTTAAGAGATTCAACAACAGCGAGCGTTTCAAGCTCGTAACTGTGGTAGTGCTTTTCTTCTTTACTCGTCACCCTACTAAAATAAGCAATTGGTTTTAATCTATTATCAGTTTGGTATTGCATAAAGATCCCACCTAAGCCTATTTTGCTGGCATCTGTGTGCAACTCAGTCTTTGCATCAGAGTTGTAAATACCTAAAACTGGCCTTTCAATAAGACGCTGCTTGAGACATTGAAACGCATTTTCTTGATCAGAACCCCAATGCCACTTGACATCCTTTTTCGTGAGTTCTGTTAAGGGGCAAGCAATTTGGGCAAAATTTTGAATAAGTTTTCTAAAATATGACGTCAAACCGATAAATTGCCTTATCTCATGGACATTCCGCGGTCTATTATATTCTGCGACACATTTGATTTTCGCTTGGCCTGGTTGTATTGTCCCAGCTGAAATCTCATGGCCTAAGTACGTAGCGGTACGTTTAAGAAAAGAACATTTACGTAAATTTAATTTTAAATTTGCCTGGGTCAATAATTGTAATACTTTCTCTAAAAGCACAAACCCTTCCTGAATTGATTCCGTAGGTAACATTACGTCGTCAAGATACAGGGCAATGTTTTGATCGACTCTACCTAGCGTCATTTGAATTAAACGAGAGAATACTGCCGGGGCATTGGCCAGACCAAAGGGCATTTTCAAAAACTCATATTGGCCTGATGGAGTAACGAAAGCAGTCTTCGGTATTGAGTCTTCATGAAGGCTGACTTGATAGTACCCTTGGGCAAGGTCAAGGGTGGTGAAATAGAACTTGCCGGATAACTTACTAACCTGGTCTTCAATATGCGGTAAAGGATACCTATATTTCACAGTATTCGCATTTAATGCCCTATAATCAACACAAAGCCTGTAGTCCCCACCCTTCTTCTTAACCAGTACAACCGGACTAGCGTAATCAGACATTGACTCTCTAATGATACCTGCTTCTAATAAATCTTTAACTTTTCCATTAACAATTTCACTTTCTTTATGCGACAATCTATAGGGCTTGCAATAAACAGGCTGGTTATTTATGGTACGAATGTGCATCTTTATAAGATCAGTACAACCTAAATCTTTAGTACTTCTGGCAAACGAGTGCCCGCCCATACTTATTTAAAATCTGTAGTAATTGTTTGTTTTCATTATCACTAAGGTGGTCCTTATCAATATCTGTTAAGCTAATTTGTATATTATCCGTGTCTGTACTATCTATGGCTAGTACCCTAGACTCACTACTAAATGCTGGTATTGTTACCAACTCCGCTCTAGCTAACAACCTATGAGATTCCCAAACGACAACAACATGTCCTAGGTTTACAACTTTTAAATAAGAATGGTTCGAATTAATGATAGCTGAAGGTATTAAATACGTTAAGTTACCTAATTGCATCCATACTGTGTGCGTTAAAAATGTGGGCTCTTTTCCAATGTTTTGTTCGCAGTCAACATAAACTTCTACATATAATTGATTTTGCTTTGATATTTTAACATTATGCTTTAAATAAACTGGAAATTTTTCAATAAAGTCCATTGCATGTAATTTTATATCCGTAAATATATCCTGTATAATTTCACTTGGAACAAAACGGGCAGAAGAAGTAGAAGTGACTAAACTTACATTTTTACTATTAATCATTGTTTGTCCAATTAATAGCTCGATATCTGATGTAATATAACTAACTATCTCGACTATTCCATTTAATTTTACATTATCTATCAAAACACTTAAGCAACATGAACCGAGTGAGTTTACACATGCTCCGCCAAAACCTTTCATCACAGTTTGACTAGGCTCCATTTTAATTTGCAAGTTTTCAGCTTGTGTAAGACAAAGCATGTTAATTTTACTGCCAGTATCTATGTAAGCTCTGAGCTGCTGTCCATTTACCATCACAGTTCTTTTGTAAATATCAACATAAATATCGTAGGTAATATGCAGCACTTGACTCACCTTTTGTGGTTGCTGTCGCGAACTCCCGGCGCCAAACCAACAATCAGCCGTCGTGTGCCCACTGCGCCGGCAGGTCTCGCAGCGCTGCCGCTGTCTGCAGTCCCGCATCTCGTGGCCTGGTCGCCGACAAGTGTAGCATATCTTCGGTTGGAGCTGATGACCCGATGTTGAGCTTGGCATGGTGCTGCTCGCTCCTCTTCTCCACGTACTCGTCGATTTCCGCGCAGCTCGTTTGAAATTTTCTAATGAAGATAGGTAGCCATAGTATAGTTGTTCAGGAGTTTCACAACTGTATGCTTTGGCATTGGCTCTCAATTCAGAAGGTAGTCCACGTATTATGCAGGAAATAGCATCTTCACCGTTTATGTTGCATTTCTTCAGTAGAGATAATTTTTCGTGATAATACTTCGTCATCGTCTCTTTATCTTCCTTTGTCCTGGCCAGCATACGTTCCAATTTGTCCACGTAGTCAGTTGATCGAGGAAAAGCGACCTGAAGCATTTCCTTTCAGCCATCCCATGTCAAATTGTAGTCATCAAGGTCATCATACCATTCTCGAGCAGCGCCACGCAACCGCAGTTGCATGATAAATGTTCGATCGGTGTTATCCCAGCCATAGACATCGCCTAGTTGGTCTATTTTGTGAAGCCAACCAATAACGTTGCTGCTGTTGTCTTCGGGTCGAAATTTAGGAATAACTTCGGCATCACTAGGAGCAACATGTCGTTTTTTGTGCGACTTGGTCTTATGAAGGTCTTCAGAGAAAAAAAAAACACTATTTCCATCTTCCGAACTGGTTGACTCACTGCATTTCCGTTTGCGTTTCCCCAAACCGTGAAAATATGGTCCTGACATTTTTTTCAGAATCCCACTTCTGAAATGATATTCAGTAGCAGGTTTTACACATTTAAACACGAACTATAATTCGCACTCAGTCTGTATTTGGATAGAGTAACGTTCTTTTCACTAGTTCACAATACCATGCCCAATAAAAATGATCTACCTCCCTTTTTATACACTTAACCGCCATATTCCAATCAACTGTTAGTTAAATTACTAATATACTAAATTATCGTTACAAAAAACAAAATAAATTACTAATTATGGGAAATAAATATAAATAATATTATTTAGATATTAATGAGAATACTTAAAAGTAATTTAGGAATAATTAAGCAACTACTACGTCATAACCTATTTGATACTTGTTAACACACCATTGCTCTCAAAATGGTGAAGGAAAATATCTTGGGAAAACCGGCATTTCCTGAGTTGTGAAGTATATAGCCCACTCTCTCTAACAAATTTCGGTATTTCAAGTTGGATTTTAGGTTGATTATCCTACGCTGATACTATTCCTTTCTTCCTCCTCACGAAGATAAATTGTGACATGGGAAAATGAAACAGGTATTTTAATAAGTATAAAGTATTTATTACACAATTGACGATACATGTAAAACGTAAATTAATACAAAGCTCTTCATAACATTTAAACAAATCTTAGATTCTGTACGTCGAGAGATAATTAAAAAAAAACAAAAATGCTAAGCAGTAGAAATACACGATTTTTTCGCAAAAAATGTTACTACAGTAAAAAATATAACCATTAAACATTTACTGACAAGCACGGATTACATTCATGA
Source organism: Lacanobia wlatinum (assembly GCA_947578705.1). Lineage (NCBI taxonomy): Eukaryota > Metazoa > Arthropoda > Insecta > Lepidoptera > Noctuidae > Lacanobia > Lacanobia wlatinum. Next base: position 5,237,245 of record OX388035.1, read on the forward strand.
CACCCATAGTTTTAAACATACTCAAAATTACTTACAGCAACTTGACTATTACATGACTAAGGGTTCGTTCAGACCAGCGTTTGGTATACGTACGAATCGAGGCACATTAAAAACACGCGTTGTAGGTAGAGATACCGAGGATTTTTGCCCGGAGCCAAAATCGGAACGAATGCCGCCATCTTTTTTTAAAATCTTATATTCGTGATCATGAATACCGACTCTTTCAGTCGTAGTGTCGTTTTTGATAAAATTATTTTGTTTTATATAAGAGTGCGAATGTTATACATTCTAATGTTTGTAGGAGTATTTGGCAGCAAATATATCGAGTCAGCCTTCTCGCCAAGCTTCGTTTATGTAGTCAATACTACAGTATAATTCTCAGCTCCACTTTTTCGAGATGGCGAAATGATTACACATATTTTCCTGTTGCGTGGACACTTGGGACACAAAACTCTCCAATTTTGCAACACAGTATCCACTAGGAATCAATTTATGAATAACGTGGCCGTCACGCGGTTTCACCCGCGTAGTTCCCGTTCCCGTGGGAGTACGGGGATAAAATAAAGCCTATGTTACTCCCTGATAATGTAACTATCCATTGCTGAAAGAATTTTTCAAATTGGTCCAGTAGTTTCGGAGCCTATTCAATTCAAACAAACAAACAAATCTTTCCTCTTTATAATATTAGTGTAGATGAAATCAGCTGCTGAATGAAATTCACTCGAAAAAAAAACCGCCAAAAGCTCCTCTTGTTTATTTAAATTCAATTTCCATCGACAAACAGCATTCTTGTCATAGCAAAAGATCCTTGTAGCACCTATTATTTATGATTTATTGGTGCCGAGTCGACAAAACAGAACACCAAACGCTTCTGAACTTATCCTAAATACAAAATGATTATCTTAATTTCCAATAATTTCAAAAGTTCTCCAAAATCATAGGCCAACTTATACAATTTAAGCGCTTATTATTAAAAGGTTGACTTTTCCTTACATTACGCTTATCTATCTCAATATACATAGAAACCTTGTTTCGGGACTAAAGCACATTTAAAAGCGGGTAGACAAATATTTAAATAATTCAGTTGCAACTCTGTGTACCCAAGGTGGGTAGTTAAAAGCTTTTTAATATCATTTTGGGCCTGTTTTGTATACAGTGTCATTGTATTTTATACGCCTTTTTTTATTACGTCTTCTGTTAAGTAATTATTTTTTTCTTTTTGTCTTTCATTAAGTTTTATGAAGACTCCTAATTATTCCGCTCTAAGTTAACACGAAAAAGAGACTATCATACCAATTAGGCCGAATAATTTTCGTTAAAATTTAAATATAATTAGGCCCCGACAGACAGGACGTAAGCCCGTCATTAAGATCTTTAAAGACTTTTATTATAACAATTTCCTTAACTAAAGGTAACGCCTAAACTTTTTTATAGGTAAAGTGTATCAAAAAATTATAATTCATAAAATAATCATAAGAGAATACAAAGAATATGCTTTAAAAACGAAATACTTTTGCACCTTCATTGAATAAAAAGGAATACTTTTAAGTACTACACTAAGTTGAGCCTTTATTCGTAATACGATAGATACAAGATATAAAAACTATTTCAATTCACGCTGGATGGAATATTAAATGCAGAATTTCGAAGTACGATTTTTGTAGAGAAAGCAAAATGTTAGAATAATGCTTTTTGGTATTCACAGTCTTTGTTCCTTACTAAATAGACTATGGTTAGATTTCGAATGTCGTTTTAAAAAGTTATTGTCATAATTTTATAAAAAATACTTTTGGGTAGTTTTCTTTTGATCTCAAAACGTCTCACTTGTTATCACAGTGTTGCATTAAAAATAATGAATTAGAAAGTTAGGTCGACAATTTCATAGATATTATTTTATTTAAAAAAACCTTAAAAGGGTTGGAAAGCGAAAAGCATGCACTGATGTCAGGTTTCTGAGGTACTTTATCGGTCGTTTAGGGAGCGTTCAAGTATTACACAACGAATTTGGGGGGAGGGTCTTGTAAAACGTTACGATGCGTAACATGTTGGAACTACGCGTTAGTAACATTAAAAACGGTATTTCAGCGACTTTCCGGGTACTTTACGCCACATAATTCTGACTTTTAGATAAAAATGGTCACTTGGTGGTTACGTAACGTTTTACTAGGGGGGAGGGGGGTACAGAAAATCGTTACGGCGCGTTACATAGGGGAGGGGAGGTCAAAAATCTCCAAAAATTGCGTTACGTAATACTTGAACGCTCCTTTATGTGTCCGTTAACGCCATTAGTTGTTTATAGGTCAATGGACAGATAAACGACCGATAAAAACCTTTGATACCGGGCATGAGTCGGCTACATAGGATCTATTGACATCGATTTACTGAACACTAATATTTAAATACTACACGGAGTTGCAGGTTAAATGTAAACATTGAAGACAAAAAGACACCCTCTTCACCAGGAAAGCACATATTGGGTATATACAGACTATTCTAATATCGTTATTACAGTCATCTATATTTTATTTTATATTTGAGAACTACTTGTGACCGAATATATAGCTAAAACAATTCTCCATGCAAGCGGAAAAGTAATAAAATGTGCCGTTTTTTTAATAATTTTCGCATTTGATATAAAATGGCTGTTGGTATAAAATACGTTTACTTGTTAGGTCATAGGAGCAGCTCCTTGGGGAACAGGTTCATGGAAGCGTAGTCTTCCAACACCTGAAAAAAAAAACAGATATGAGAAACATAATCTTGTGAATTCTGATGACGTTTTGGAGGTATGCGGAACAGCAAACCCCCATTAAAGACCCGCAAACCCCCATTGAAAAGGAAGGATCCTCCTCCAGTTGTTGTGTCCGGCGGGCAACTGCCCGATAGTTGCTATTCGGGCTGATGTATATGTTCAAATCGCACGGTAAATTTTGTTTGCGTGATGCAGGTTTTCAACCTAGTAGTTCACTGCTAGTTGGATAGATGGCGTCGCGGTTCTTTTTGTTGCGATGTAGATTTGCTCCGTTGGTTTTTCTTGGGGCGGCATTGATGCCGCTACAACGTGACTATGGTGGACACCAGAAATATTTGCAGGAACAATCATTGACCCACCTACACTTATCCATATACTTAATTCCGAAAACAGAAATAATGACATAAAACTGTCCTGAATGACTTCTATCGTGACGACTTTTTTACGTTCTCTAGTAATGAAAAACGGCCAAGTTCGAGTCGGAGTCGCCCACCGAGAGTTCCGTACGTAGCTACAAATTACTTTCAATAAAAACTATATTTTTTTATGATTTAAGTACAAATGTATAGTTTTCAGACTTCCCCGTACTTGTAGTAAAAGACGGTATTACTTGCCAAACATAGTTTTAGGTCAACGGGAAATACCCTATACATTTTGATTCCCTTGAGAGTGTCGAAATATACGTATTTTGCGGCATAAACGGCCGTATCTTTTTTTACGTTAACTTAGAAAATTGATTTCAACAGCTGTAAGGGGCCATAGACCTGAGTATGTGGTTTTCTTTTAATTTCAACTCGATACCTTCACGCATTCTCGAGATAAACGGTCTTGACAGACAGACGGACGGACAACAAAGTGATCCTATAAGGGTTCCGTTTTTAATGTTCCGTACCTCAAAACCCTAAAAACGGTTCATAATTTATTGTCCAGATATCTACGCAGGGATATTAGGAAAGTATTTCCTTCTGACGTTTCATAAATGCTCATGTTGCTTACGTGGAAAAAGCCGTCGCGTGGTGTGACACCTTCGTGGTTTGGAGAGCCGATGATCCTTTTTTTTTAAGGATGGGAAATCATCAAATGACTCCTCCCGCTCTGAGTGAATCAGAAGGGAGTGTCAAGACTCTTACTGACTAAAACCCATCCTTGTTCCTCCTAGTGCCCTTTGCGTTCCAGGGCCGCGGTGACTCTTTCGAACAAATTCCGCAACCTTGAGCCAATGATCCTACGCGTGATATTTTTCCGGTCTTGTCAAATTGTCCCATTGGGCAATGAGAGTGAGTATGGAGGGGGAGGGGACACTGTAGTTTTCTTGTGCTAATGGCTAGTATGAGCTGAGATGGGCTGCCTAAGCCAAAGTTCGGTCCGGTCAACTGCCTAGTCTTTCCCAACTATTGGGGTCGGCTTCCAATCAAACCGGATTCAATTGAATACCAGTATTTTACTTGTAGCAGCCTATCTGACCAGTAACTGGGTAATACAGTACTTCGTGGCAAGACTGGTGCCAGATTTCTGGATTTTTGACAATCCGTGACGACTGCCAAAGACACGACCACGAGAACCAAAGTCTTAACGTCTTTTTGTGGATGGGAAGCCATCAAAAGACTTCAGCCCTGGACGGAACGGCAGGGAGTGTAGGACTCTTACTGACTAAAACCTGCCCGTGTTGCTTCGAATACTCTTTGCGTTTCAGCGCCGAGGAAACACGAGGTTGCCTAGTTCGGTCTGGTGGACCATTACTATTTAGTTCAAGCTTTTCAGCAGTAGGCCTAGCCACGTCGAGATGCAGCGCCGCCCTCATCTTGCTGCCGTCCAGACACAGCTGCTTGTTGAGCAGCAGCTCGGCGCCGGCTGCCTGCTGTCTGCTGGACTATTGTTACTCACCTCCCGCAACTTGTCAGCAGTAGGCCTGGGCACGTCGAGCTGCAGCGCCGCCCTCATCTTGCTGCCGTCCAGACACAGCTGCTTGTTGAGCAGCAGCTCGGCGCCGGCTGCCTGCTGTCTGCTGGACTATTGTTACTCACCTCCCGCAACTTGTCAGCAGTAGGCCTGGGCACGTCGAGCTGCAGCGCCGCCCTCATCTTGCTGCCGTCCAGACACAGCTGCTTGTTGAGCAGCAGCTCGGCGCCGGCGGACGGTTCCAGCGGCGTGTGTTCCAGCGAGTACTTGCGGCAAATCTCCGCCCACGCGGTCAGGTGCTTGTCGTTCGCTTCCTCTGCTACTGAGGCTATGTCCGTCGCAGAAAAGGCAATTTACGGCACTGTTTTTATAATGAACAAATTACACAATTTTAGAAGTAAACAGTAAAAAAATAATAATTGCATTTTGCACTTACCTGTCGCAATCGCTAATCCTTCAATTACATAATCTTCTCCCCTTAAATGATCTGAGCAGTCTTGAGTTCTTGGTAGCTTTCAAGTTGACGTAAAGCTATTTCCCATTGCTTACGAAGCTTTTGGTCTTTAGGAAAGAAATGAACGCCAACGTTTTTCATCCAAATGCATAACACTGATGCATTTTTACTGTTTTCTCAATATAAAAAATATAATTTTAATGTACAAAGTGTTATCATGTCAACTTCTATAGTCCCCGTCACGAGAAGCTATAAATTTTGTAAACAAAGAACTTCTACTAAGCTACGTAGCGACAGCAAATAATCCCAAAATCAATCAATTCGAAGTAACATACATGTAATACGGAAGTAACGAGCATTTTCACTTAGTAGGGTTATATTTTATCGATATAAAGAGCTGTCGTCTAATGTTTAGTGGTACTGGAACGCGTCTGACACATGGAACAAACATTTGAAACAATTGAATGTGTGTTTACAAAATTTATAGATTCTCGTGGCGTGGACTATACATTCGAATTTGTTTACGTTATAGTCCTGTGGCGCCTCTACTGGAAAAGTTTGGCAGTTAGATTCCTAATTGTTATAGTCATTCTGGATAGAACACGAAAAAATACATTTTAATTATAGAATTTTTTGGTAAGATTTTAATAGCCTTTTTAAAACAATATACATAAATAGTATGTAATAGTACCATAATTATCGATTTATTAACTGTATAATATAAGGTGGTAGATTTGTTTTGCCTTAAGGCCCTAGCTCACGAGAACGCCATGGTGGCGTAACCGATAACGCTACAGTGGTGTTGTGAGCTACCAACCGAGAAACACCAGAACATACAGCGGGTGATTCGGTTGCCGGCAAAAAATTGTTGCGCGAACATGCTGATACACTTTTATACAAGTGAGGTACACTTTATACAACTGTATACATTTTGTTGGTGGCGCGACCGGTGACTGCCACCATGGTGCCCTAGTGAGATAGGACCCTTAGAACTTAGAAAGGGTCATAGCATGTTTCTACAACGTGTAACAGAATAAACGTAATACCTCTTAAGGGGTCATTGTACTGATAATTATGAACAACTTTTACTATGGGAAGAATACCGAAATCGCGAAAAAAATCAGCTGTTCAGTACATTTTGTCGAGTTATGAGCACGTAAATGTATCCCCATACATTTAAGTGGTCGATTTTTTTTCACAATTTCAGTGTTGGTCCCATAGTCATAATGATGAGTTCAATGTCCCCTTAAGAGGTATTGCGTTTATTGTTACAGGTTGTATATTTCAATTATATGTTTATTTTTTTTTGTCAGAAGCACTTTGTCCAGTTTAAATGTTCTGTTTGCAAGATATACGGTATATGTGCAATATTTGTGTTTTGTGTACTGTTCGCAGCAGTATTATTTGTGTATTTGTTCATATTAAGCTGTTGTAAAGTTTGGACTTGAATATATTAAGTTAAAATATTTGTCTGTTTTTTTTTTTCGTCTTCTTCCTTGTGGTGGTTTCAAAAACTTCGAATCAAGGCAGCCGCTTTACTTTGAGTAATTTATTTTATCACCTGATATTCAGTAGCAGGTTTTACACATTAAAACACGAACTATAATTCGCACTCAGTCTGTATTTGGATAGAGTAACGTTCTTTTCACTAGTTCACAATACCATGCCCAATAAAAATGATCTACCTCCCTTTTTATACACTTAACCGCCATATTCCAATCAACTGTTAGTTAAATTACTAATATACTAAATTATCGTTACAAAAAACAAAATAAATTACTAATTATGGGAAATAAATATAAATAATATTATTTAGATATTAATGAGAATACTTAAAAGTAATTTAGGAATAATTAAGCAACTACTACGTCATAACCTATTTGATACTTGTTAACACTCGGCCATCCTGCAATTGCCGTGTCCCACGGCCCTCGTTGCTACCTTCAGCGGCTTGCCCGACGTCCTGAAATAGAAATAATGTACAGCAGTAAATTGTCGTTTGTGAAATATAATTATTAATATGTTTGAGTATATTCGTTATTGATCTTCGTTTATGTCCTTTTATTTTCCACTTCTTATCACACAGCCTTATAATTTGTTTTTATTTTTCCAAATAATATACAATAGTTCCTTTTTATAGAATATAGTTCAGATCTCGCATTTAGAAGTATTGCATAGCTGCTATCTTTACTAATGAAGCCTTGGTCACACAGCTAAGATATGGACTTGGTCACAAAGCCGTCCTTATTATGGACTTGATCACAAAGCCGTCCTTATTATGGACTTGATCACAAAGCCGTCCTTATTATGGACTTGATCACAAAGCCGTCCTTATTATGGACTTGATCACAAAGCCGTCTTTATTATGGACTTGATCACAAAGCCGTCCGCCGTTCTATTTTGGACTTGATTACAAAGCTGTCCTTATCATCAACTTGTACACAACGCGCAAATTGCCTATTGTCTCTATTATTGCGTACTTGATCACATAGCCATAAAAATATACTGATGGACTTGATCACACAGCTGTCTTTACCTAAATAGTATCATATCGTTATTATATATAAATACGTGAATTTTCTGCCAATAATTATTGTCACACATTGAAATTACGAAATCATTATTAGTGATAGGTAAAATTCAGAGAAATAACTATTAACTGGTATTGGGTTTTTTTTGGAAATTTTAGGTTCTTACACTTTTGGTTCATTAAACTTAGCTATAAGATAATACAAGATTCAAATACTTAAGAGCCACACATCTGTAACGATCAGTATATTGTGTTAATTAACTTTCAAGAAGATCAATCAAATCGTCTCTGTCTACTTCTCGGTCACTGCCTGAACTTTCGTCCTCAGATATGGTTGGTTTGTATGGTCGCAGAGTTTCTCCACGAACTACTGCGCTAAACTTTTTATAGCCTTTCATACCCTTTATACTCGAGATCATATATCGGTCCAACGACTGTTCAGCCTTAGATATTTTGTAGGGACCTGTATATTGCCCGATAAGTTTTCTAGTAACCCCAGTGGTTGCATCTCTAGCTACACCACCTTTCCAAAGAACTAGTTGACCTACGGTGTACTTAATACATTTACTATGTTTTTTGTCGAATCGTGTTTTCATGGAAATCATATTTCTATCGATGCGGAGCTTAGCAGTTTCTCTATTGGCCTGTAGTTGGTTCTGTTGAGTTTCAGAAGTAGAAGGTGCGTCAGACGGGAAGGATGGATACCTAGAATTAGTATGACCAAACATAAGGTTGAATGGCGAAAAGCCAGTAGTAGCATTGGGTGTATTATTGATTCCCCATACTATATCATCTAGTTTATTATCTCATGTACATTCGCTTTCGGACATAGTGTTAAGACCATTTAATAATGTGCGATTTACTCGTTCGACCTGCCCGTTGGAACGAGGACTGGCTATAGCATTTAATATATGTTTGAATTGATTTTCCTCGGAAAATTGTTTGAAGTATCTACTCGTAAAATCTTTACCTCGATCTGTTATTATTCTAACTGGATAGCCAAACTGCATAATAATTTCTTTTAGTAATCGAATGGTTTCTATTGAACTACAATTTTTAGCTGGTCGGGCAAATACAAATTTAGTAAAAGCGTCGATAACCACTAAGATATAAGTGTTTCCTTTACGAGTTTTGGCAAAAGGACCCAAATGGTCAGCATGCAACGTATGCATAGGTATGGCTGGCTTGTTAATTGGATATAATTCACCCTCCAACCTACCATAGTTTCCCTTATTGAATGCACATTGTAAACAAGAGTTTATATATTTCCGTATAAATCTTAGTCATGCCTTCGAACTAAAATTGAGCCTTAATAGAATTTTCACATTTTTCAAAACCGGGGTGGCCTATCTGATCATGAAGTTTTTGCAGTAAACCGTATTTAGCTAACTTAGGGATGACAAACCGCTCTCCACCAACAGTTTTCCTATAGAGTATATTATCTTTTACTATATAATTTGCAGATAAATTTGAGTCTGAGTTATCGCGAAGTCTAGAAATAATGTTTTGTATATTATCATCTTGTATCTGTAAGGTTATTAATCAATCAGAATTTTCGATCATAAGTACTGCATTAGTCGCGGGATTCCTGCTTAAAGCATCTACGTGTCTCATGCGTTCCCCTGGCCTATATTCAATCTCAAGATCAAATTCTTGTATTGTGAGCCACCAACGAGCGATTCGGGGTATTAAATCTCGTTTTACAAGAGTTGTTCTTAATGCGGAGCAATCTGTAATGACTTTAACTTTAATCCCCGTTAAATATATTCGAAATCGCTTAAGAGATTCAACAACAGCGAGCGTTTCAAGCTCGTAACTGTGGTAGTGCTTTTCTTCTTTACTCGTCACCCTACTAAAATAAGCAATTGGTTTTAATCTATTATCAGTTTGGTATTGCATAAAGATCCCACCTAAGCCTATTTTGCTGGCATCTGTGTGCAACTCAGTCTTTGCATCAGAGTTGTAAATACCTAAAACTGGCCTTTCAATAAGACGCTGCTTGAGACATTGAAACGCATTTTCTTGATCAGAACCCCAATGCCACTTGACATCCTTTTTCGTGAGTTCTGTTAAGGGGCAAGCAATTTGGGCAAAATTTTGAATAAGTTTTCTAAAATATGACGTCAAACCGATAAATTGCCTTATCTCATGGACATTCCGCGGTCTATTATATTCTGCGACACATTTGATTTTCGCTTGGCCTGGTTGTATTGTCCCAGCTGAAATCTCATGGCCTAAGTACGTAGCGGTACGTTTAAGAAAAGAACATTTACGTAAATTTAATTTTAAATTTGCCTGGGTCAATAATTGTAATACTTTCTCTAAAAGCACAAACCCTTCCTGAATTGATTCCGTAGGTAACATTACGTCGTCAAGATACAGGGCAATGTTTTGATCGACTCTACCTAGCGTCATTTGAATTAAACGAGAGAATACTGCCGGGGCATTGGCCAGACCAAAGGGCATTTTCAAAAACTCATATTGGCCTGATGGAGTAACGAAAGCAGTCTTCGGTATTGAGTCTTCATGAAGGCTGACTTGATAGTACCCTTGGGCAAGGTCAAGGGTGGTGAAATAGAACTTGCCGGATAACTTACTAACCTGGTCTTCAATATGCGGTAAAGGATACCTATATTTCACAGTATTCGCATTTAATGCCCTATAATCAACACAAAGCCTGTAGTCCCCACCCTTCTTCTTAACCAGTACAACCGGACTAGCGTAATCAGACATTGACTCTCTAATGATACCTGCTTCTAATAAATCTTTAACTTTTCCATTAACAATTTCACTTTCTTTATGCGACAATCTATAGGGCTTGCAATAAACAGGCTGGTTATTTATGGTACGAATGTGCATCTTTATAAGATCAGTACAACCTAAATCTTTAGTACTTCTGGCAAACGAGTGCCCGCCCATACTTATTTAAAATCTGTAGTAATTGTTTGTTTTCATTATCACTAAGGTGGTCCTTATCAATATCTGTTAAGCTAATTTGTATATTATCCGTGTCTGTACTATCTATGGCTAGTACCCTAGACTCACTACTAAATGCTGGTATTGTTACCAACTCCGCTCTAGCTAACAACCTATGAGATTCCCAAACGACAACAACATGTCCTAGGTTTACAACTTTTAAATAAGAATGGTTCGAATTAATGATAGCTGAAGGTATTAAATACGTTAAGTTACCTAATTGCATCCATACTGTGTGCGTTAAAAATGTGGGCTCTTTTCCAATGTTTTGTTCGCAGTCAACATAAACTTCTACATATAATTGATTTTGCTTTGATATTTTAACATTATGCTTTAAATAAACTGGAAATTTTTCAATAAAGTCCATTGCATGTAATTTTATATCCGTAAATATATCCTGTATAATTTCACTTGGAACAAAACGGGCAGAAGAAGTAGAAGTGACTAAACTTACATTTTTACTATTAATCATTGTTTGTCCAATTAATAGCTCGATATCTGATGTAATATAACTAACTATCTCGACTATTCCATTTAATTTTACATTATCTATCAAAACACTTAAGCAACATGAACCGAGTGAGTTTACACATGCTCCGCCAAAACCTTTCATCACAGTTTGACTAGGCTCCATTTTAATTTGCAAGTTTTCAGCTTGTGTAAGACAAAGCATGTTAATTTTACTGCCAGTATCTATGTAAGCTCTGAGCTGCTGTCCATTTACCATCACAGTTCTTTTGTAAATATCAACATAAATATCGTAGGTAATATGCAGCACTTGACTCACCTTTTGTGGTTGCTGTCGCGAACTCCCGGCGCCAAACCAACAATCAGCCGTCGTGTGCCCACTGCGCCGGCAGGTCTCGCAGCGCTGCCGCTGTCTGCAGTCCCGCATCTCGTGGCCTGGTCGCCGACAAGTGTAGCATATCTTCGGTTGGAGCTGATGACCCGATGTTGAGCTTGGCATGGTGCTGCTCGCTCCTCTTCTCCACGTACTCGTCGATTTCCGCGCAGCTCGTTTGAAATTTTCTAATGAAGATAGGTAGCCATAGTATAGTTGTTCAGGAGTTTCACAACTGTATGCTTTGGCATTGGCTCTCAATTCAGAAGGTAGTCCACGTATTATGCAGGAAATAGCATCTTCACCGTTTATGTTGCATTTCTTCAGTAGAGATAATTTTTCGTGATAATACTTCGTCATCGTCTCTTTATCTTCCTTTGTCCTGGCCAGCATACGTTCCAATTTGTCCACGTAGTCAGTTGATCGAGGAAAAGCGACCTGAAGCATTTCCTTTCAGCCATCCCATGTCAAATTGTAGTCATCAAGGTCATCATACCATTCTCGAGCAGCGCCACGCAACCGCAGTTGCATGATAAATGTTCGATCGGTGTTATCCCAGCCATAGACATCGCCTAGTTGGTCTATTTTGTGAAGCCAACCAATAACGTTGCTGCTGTTGTCTTCGGGTCGAAATTTAGGAATAACTTCGGCATCACTAGGAGCAACATGTCGTTTTTTGTGCGACTTGGTCTTATGAAGGTCTTCAGAGAAAAAAAAAACACTATTTCCATCTTCCGAACTGGTTGACTCACTGCATTTCCGTTTGCGTTTCCCCAAACCGTGAAAATATGGTCCTGACATTTTTTTCAGAATCCCACTTCTGAAATGATATTCAGTAGCAGGTTTTACACATTTAAACACGAACTATAATTCGCACTCAGTCTGTATTTGGATAGAGTAACGTTCTTTTCACTAGTTCACAATACCATGCCCAATAAAAATGATCTACCTCCCTTTTTATACACTTAACCGCCATATTCCAATCAACTGTTAGTTAAATTACTAATATACTAAATTATCGTTACAAAAAACAAAATAAATTACTAATTATGGGAAATAAATATAAATAATATTATTTAGATATTAATGAGAATACTTAAAAGTAATTTAGGAATAATTAAGCAACTACTACGTCATAACCTATTTGATACTTGTTAACACACCATTGCTCTCAAAATGGTGAAGGAAAATATCTTGGGAAAACCGGCATTTCCTGAGTTGTGAAGTATAGCCCACTCCCTCTAGCAAATTTCGGTATTTTAAGTTGGATTTTAGGTTGATTATCCTACGCTGATACTATTCCTTTCTTCCTCCTCACGAAGATAAATTGTGACATGGGAAAATGAAACAGGTATTTTAATACGTATAAAGTATTTATTACACAATTGACGATACATGTAAAACGTAAAATAATACAAAGCTCTTCATAACATTTAAACAAATCTTAGATTCTGTACGTCGAGAGATAATTAAAAAAAAAAACAAAAATGCTAAGCAGTAGAAATACACGATTTTTTTGCAAAAAATGTTACTACAGTAAAAAATATAACCATTAAACATTGACTGACAAGCACGGATTACATTCATGACACCCATAGTTTTAAACATACTCAAAATTACTTACAGCAACTTGACTATTACATGACTAAGGGTTCGTTCAGACCAGCGTTTGGTATACGTGCGACTCGAGGCACATTAAAAACGCGCGTTGTAGGTAGAGATACGAGGATTTTTGCCCGGAGCCAAAATCGGAACGAATGCCGCCATCTTTTTTTAAAACTGAAAGAGTCGGTATTCATGATCACGAATATATTCGTGATCATGAATACCGACTCTTTCAGTCGTAGTGTCGTTTTTGATAAAATTATTTTGTTTTGTATAAGAGTGCGAATGTTATAAATTCTAATGTTTGTAAGGAGTATTTGGCAGCAAATATATCGAGTCAACCTTTTCGCCAAGCTTCGTTTATGTAGTCAATACTACAGTATAATTCTCAGCTACACTTTATCGAAATGGCGAAATGATTCCACATATTTTCCTGTTGTGTGGACACTTGGGACACAAAACTCTCCAATTTTGCAACACAGTATCCACTAGGAATCAATTTATGAATAACGTGGCCGTCACGCGGTTTCACCCGCGTAGTTCCCGTTCCCGTGGGAGTACGGGGATAAAATAAAGCCTATGTTACTCCCTGATAATGTAACTATCCATTGCTGAAAGAATTTTTCAAATCGGTCCAGTAGTTTCGGAGCCTATTCAATTCAAACAAACAAACAAATCTTTCCTCTTTATAATATTAGTGTAGATGAAATCAGCTGCTGAATGAAATTCACTCGAAAAAAAAACCGCCAAAAGCTCCTCTTGTTTATTTAAATTCAATTTCCATCGACAAACAGCATTCTTGTCATAGCAAAAGATCCTTGTAGCACCTATTCTATTCTATTCTATTTATGATTTATTGGTGCCGAGTCGACAAAACAGAACACCAAACGCTTCTGAACTTATCCTAAATACAAAATGATTATCTTAATTTCCAATAATTTCAAAAGTTCTCCAAAATCATAGGCCAACTTATACAATTTAAGCGCTTATTATTAAAAGGTTGACTTTTCCTTACATTACGCTTATCTATCTCAATATACATAGAAACCTTGTTTCGGGACTAAAGCACATTTAAAAGCGGGTAGACAAATATTTAAATAATTCAGTTGCAACTCTGTGTACCCAAGGTGGGTAGTTAAAAGCTTTTTAATATCATTTTAGGCCTGCTTTGTATACAGTGTCATTGTATTTTATACGCATTTTTTATTACGTCTTCTGTTAAGTAATTATTTTTTTCTGTTTGTCTTTCATTAAGTTTTACGAAGACTCCTAATTATTCCGCTCTAAGTTAACACGAAAAAGAGACTATCATACCAATTAGGCCGAAGAATTTTCGTTAAAATTTAAATATAATTAGGCCCCGACAGACAGGACGTAAGCCCGTCATTAAGATCTTTAAAGACTTTTATTATAACAATTTCCTTAACTAAAGGTAACGCCTAAACTTTTTTATAGGTAAAGTGTATCAAAAAATTATAATCCATAAAATAATCATAAGAGAATACAAAGAATATGCTTTAAAAACGAAATACTTTTGCACCTTCATTGAATAAAAAGGAATACTTTTAAGTACTACACTAAGTTGAGCCTTTATTCGTAATACGATAGATACAAGATATAAAAACTATTTCAATTCACGCTGGATGGAATATTAAATGCAAAATTTCGAAGTTAGATTTTTGTAGAGAAAGCAAAATGTTAGAATTATGCTTTTTGGTATTCACAGTCTTTGTTCCTTACTAAATAGACTATGGTTAGATTTCGAATGTCGTTTTAAAAAGTTATTGTCATAATTTTATAAAAAATACTTTTGGGTAGTTTTCTTTTGATCTCAAAACGTCTCACTTGTTATCACAGTGTTGCATTAAAATAATGAATTAGAAAGTTAGGTCGAACATTTCATAGATATTATTTTATTTAAAAAATCTTTAAAAGGGTTGGAAAGCGAAAAGCATGCACTGATGTCAGGTTTCTGATGTACTTTATCGGTCGTTTAGGGAGCGTTCAAGTATTACGTAACGAATTTGGGGGGAGGGTCTTGTAAAACGTTACGATGCGTTACATGTTGGAACTACGCGTTAGTAATATTAAAAACGGTATTTTAGCGACTTTCCGGTACTTTACGCCACATAATTGTGACTTTTAGATAAAAATGGTCACTTGATGGTTACGTAACGTTTTACTAGGGGGAGAGGGGGGGGGGTACAGAAAAACGTTACGGCGCGTGACATGGGGGGAGGGGAGGTCAAAAATCTTCAAAAGATGCGTAATACTTGAACGCTCCTTTATGTGTCCGTTGACGCTATTTGTCATAACGCCATTAGTTGTTTATAGGTCAATGGACAGATAAACGACTGATAAAAACCTTTGATACCGGGCATGAGTCGGCCACATAGGATCTATTGACATCGATTTACTGAACACTAATATTTAAATACAGGTTAAATGTAAACATTGAAGACAAAAAGACACCCTCTTCACCAGGAAAGAACATATTGGGTATATACAGACTATTCTAATATCGTTATTACAGTCATCTATATTTTATTTTATATTTGAGAACTACTTGTGACCGAATATATCGCTAAAACAATTCTCCATGCAAGCGGAAAAGTAATAAAATGTGCCGTTTTTTTAATAATTTTCGCATTTGATATAAAATGGCTGTTGGTATAAAATACGTTTACTTGTTAGGTCATAGGAGCAGCTCCTTGGGGAACAGGTTCATGGAAGCGTAGTCTTCCAACACCTGGAAAAAAAAATAAAACAGATATGTGAAACATAATCTTGTGATCAAGTTCTGATGACGTTTTGGAGGTATGCGGAACAAAGAGTTAGGTCCCGCAAACCCCCATTGAAAAGGGAGGATCCTCCTACCAGACAGTTGTTGTGTCTGGCGGGCAACTGCCCGATAGTTGATATTCGGGCTGATGTATATGTTCAAATCGCACGGTAAATTTTGTTTGCGTGATGCAGGATTTCAACCTAGTAGTTCACTACTAGTTGGATAGATGGCGTCGCGGTTCTTTTTGTTGCGATGTAGATTTGCTCCGTTGGTTTTTCTTGGGGCGGCATTGATGCCGCTACAACGTGACTATGGTGGACACCAGAAATTTTTGCAGGAACAATCATTGACCCACCTACATTTGTCGGTATACTTAATTCCGAAAACAGAAATAATGACATAAAGCTGTCCTGAATGACTTCTATCGTGACGACTTCTTTACGTTCTCTAGTGACTAGAGAACGTAAAGAAGTCTTTTTCATTAAAAAAGCCAAGTGCTAGTCGGATTCGTCCACCGAGAGTTCCGTAAGTAGCTACAAATTTAAATAAAAACTATATTTTTATGATTTAAGTACAAATGTATAGTTTTCAGACTTTTCCCCATACTTGTAGTATAAGACGGTATTACTTGCCAAATTTCATAGTTCTAGGTCAACGGGAAATATCCTATACATTTTGATACCCTTGAGAGTGTCGAAATATACGTTTTTTTGCGGCTTAAGCGGCCGTATCTTTTACGTCATCTTAGAAAATTGATTTTTTCACTGCTGCAAGGGGCCATAGACCTGAGTATATGGTTTTCTTTTAATTTCAACTCGATACCTTCACGCGTTCCCGAGATAAACGGTCTTGACAGACAGACGGAAGGACAACAAAGTGATCCTATAAGGGTTCCGTTTTTTTTCCTTCCGTTTTTAGTGTTCCGTACCTCAAAACCCTAAAAACGGTTCATAGTTTATTGTTCAGATATCTACGCAGGGATATTAGGAAAGTATTTATTGCAAGTTTATCTGGTGCCTACCATAGCATCTGACGTTTCATAAATGCCCATGTCTCCTACGTGAAAAAAGCCGTTGTGTGGTGTGACACCTTCGTGGTTTAGAGAGCCATGATCCTTTTTTTAAAGGATGGGAAATCATCAAATGACTCCTCCCGCTCTGAGTGAATCAGAAGGGAGTGTCAAGACTCTTACTGACTAAAACCCACCCATGTTCCTCCTAGTGCCCTTTGCGTTCCAGGGCCGCGGTGACTCTTTCGAACAAATTCCGCAACCTTGAGCCAATGATCCTACGCGTGATATTTTTCCGGTCTTATCAAATTGTCCCATTGGGCAATGAGAGTGAGTATGGAGGGGGAGGGGACACTGTAGTTTTCTTGTGCTAATGGCTAGTATGAGCTGAGATGGGCTGCCTAAGCCGAAGTTCGGTCTAGTCAACTGCCTAGTCTTTCCCAACTATTGGGGTCGGCTTCCAATCAAACCGGATTCAATTGAATACCAGTATTTTACTTGTAGCAGCCTATCTGACCAGTAACTGGGTAATACAGTACTTCGTGGCAAGGCTGGTGCCAGATTTCTGGATTTTTGACAATCCGTGACGACTGCCAAAGACACGACCACGAGAACCAAAGTCTTAACGTCTTTTTGTGGATGGGAAGCCATCAAATGACTTCTGCCCTGGACGGAACGGCACGGAGTGTAGGACTCTTACTGAGTAAAACCTGCCCGTGTTGCTTCGAATACTCTTTGCGTTTCAGCGCCGAGGAAACACTTTCGATGAATTCTGCAACCCTGGCAGGAGATGGGTTGCCTAGTTCGGTCTGGTGGACTATTACTATTTAGTTCAAGCTTGTCAGCAGTAGGCCTAGCCACGTCGAGATGCAGCGCCGCCCTCATCTTGGTGCCGTCCAGAGACAGCTGCTTGTTGAGCAGCAGCTCGGCGCCGGCTGCCTGCTGTCTGCTGGACTATTGTTACTCACCTCCCGCAACTTGTCAGCAGTAGGCCTGGGCACGTCGAGCTGCAGCGCCGCCCTCATCTTGCTGCCGTCCAGACACAGCTGCTTGTTGAGCAGCAGCTCGGCGCCGGCGGACGGTTCCAGCGGCGTGTGTTCCAGCGAGTACTTGCGGCAAATCTCCGCCCACGCGGTCAGGTGCTTGTCGTTCGCTTCCTCTGCTACTGAGGCTATGTCCGTCTGGGAGTAAGAGGATGGAAATTATTAATTGGTAATGTAATATTGTTCCATTGGCTAGAGAAGACCGTATGACAAGATGGTGATAAGGGCATTTGAGTCTACGCTCCGTCCAGCACAGATCCAGATCAAAAACTCCGAGAGCTTTCAGCTCGAACTTCAGAACCGCCTCCGAGTTCCTAGGGAGCTCCGTGGACGAATACAACGATGGGTTCTTGGAAACTGTCCATACGGTCAGGTTTAAGTTTTTCAAGACCCGCCGTACAGATCAGAACAAGAGGCTCTCTGATCCTACTCTCAAGCTCATGAAGGAGAGGCGGCAGCTCAATAGACGGATCTCCAAGTCCTTGAAAAGCGACCTCCGCCGCTTTAATACTGAAAAGATTAAAGACGTGATAGAGCGGAACAAGGGCTCCAGGGTCTTTGCTAGAGATCTTTCAATTGGGCAGAGCCAGCTCACGAAACTGAAGACCGCCGATGGCAGAACCATATCCGCCAAATCGGAGGTTCTGAGAGAGATCGAGACATTCTATGGACAGTTATACACGTCAATGACTAAACCCGATACGAATCTAGATAACGACCCAAGAGCTAGATTGATCCGGCATACTAAAGACATCCGGGACATCAGCCTTTATGATTTGAGATTAGGATGGCTCTGAAGCAGCTTAAAAACAAGAGGGCGTCGGGTGAGGACAGAATTACGGCCGAACTCCTGAAAGCGGGTGGAAGACCGGTCCTTAAGGCCCTTCGGGAATTGTTCAATTCCGTCATACTCGAGGGGAAAACGCCACAGGCATGGTGCAGAGGTGAGGTACTCTTCTTAAAGAAGGGCGACAATGCCCTGCTTAAGAACTATAGGCCCATCTCACTTCTGAGCCATGTCTACAAGCTGTTTTCCAGAGTCATCACGAACCGTCTCGCGCACAGGCTTAACGAATTCCAGCCTCCCGAACAAGCCGGATTCTGAAAAGGCTACAGCACCGTAGAACATATACATACGCTCCGTCAGGTTATGCAGAAGACCGAAGAGTATAATCTGCCCCTCTGCTTAGCGTTTGTGGACTACGAGAAAGCATTTGATTCGATCGAGACTTGGGCTGTGCTGCAGTCTTTCCAACGGTTCCAGATTGACTATCGGTACATCGAGGTGCTGAAATGTTTGTACAAAAACGCCACCATGTCAGTCCGACTTCAGGATCAGACCTCGTAACCTATTCTCCTGCAGCGGGGTAAGGCAGGGAGACGTCATTTCTTCGAAACTGTTCACAACCGCAATGGAGATGTCTTCAAGGTTTTGGACTCGAGAAGGCTAGGCATTAATGTCAATAGCGAGTACATCAGCCACCTTCGATTTGCCGACGATATAGTCGTCATGGCTGAGACTACGGAGGACCTCAGTACAATGCTCGATGACCTCAGTAGGGCTTCCGGAAGAGTGGGTCTCAAAATGAACATGGACAAAACCAAGGTCATGGTAAATACCCATGTAGCACCCACTCCTATCAAGATCGGAAACTCTACACTCGACCACCTAGGACAAACGGTCCAGTCAGGTAGGGCTAACTTCGATAATGAGGTCAACCGTCGAATCCGACTCGGCTGGGCAGCGTTCGGGAAGTTGCGTGGTAGCTTCTTGTCCCACATACCACAGTGTCTCAAGACGAAAGTCTATGACCAGTGCGTGTAGCCAGTGATGACATATGGAACTGAAACGTGGTTGCTCACAATGGGCCTCATCAAAAGGTTCCTCGCAGAACAGATGGTCGATGGGGCCGATAAATTCTGGAGTGCCGACCGCGTGCCGGTGCGCGCAACGTTGGCGCGGCCTCCCACAAGGTGGACCGATGACCTGGTGATGCGAGAAGCGCAGGACCGGTCGTTGTGGCGACGCTTGGGGGAGGCCTATGTCCAGCAATGGAATGGACGTCTTTCGACTAATATGATGATGATGATGACTGGGCAAAAGCAATCGCGAAGTACTTGCAGGAATTGTTTTCCCGTGCCACCTCTTACCAGCCCACACGATGCGCGTCCAGTACGTCGCGCCACCTCTATTGGTTAATGTGCAACTAAATAGAGGGTATTAAAATAATTGTGATCTTGATTCCCCGCGGTCCCGCTTAAGATACGAAGTTCTGATGATGCGAAATCTGCGACATATTTTAAAAACTACACATGAAGATAAAAAGAGCTTACCTTAGCCAGCGTGGAGATTGCAGTGCCATAATAATCGTGGTTAATCTTGAAGATATCCGCGACCAGCTCAGCCAGCGCTCCCTGCGTGCTGTTGGCGTCGTCCACCACGTTGTAGACCTGTCCGTTGGCGTCCGGGCGGCGGCCCAGCGCCCACACGGCGCGGCACACGTCCCGCACGTGCACGGTGTTCATCTTGAGGTCGGCGGTCCACAGGAGCTTCATGGTCTCGTTGAGGTGCTTGTAAATGCCGCCGTAGAGCAGGCGGGGTGCTGCGGGAGTGATCAAGTTGTTAGTGCATTGTACTCTAGATTAATCTTCTAATATATCAAAATCTCGTGTCACAGTGTTTGTTACCGAGCTCCTCCGAAACGGCTCGACCGATTTTCATGAAATTTTGTGTGTATATTCGGTAGGTATGAGAATAGGTGTATTTTTTTTGTATGGCTATACAGCGTTTGCCGAGTCAGCTAGTATAATAAAGTATGTTAATTGGCATGTAGACCTTAAAGGATTTCTGCAAATATGCTTATGTCCGAAACGGGCGGACCAATTTTGACGTGACTTTCACTGACGGACAGCTAATTATAGGCTAAATATAAAAGCTTGTTATAGGGACTAAATTAGTCTCCTTTTATTTAAGCTGGTACTCCACGAACTTCATCTCCAGTTTATAAACGTAGGGCAGTTCGCTCAAACCGCAACATTTTTCTTACTTTGATTATTTTCATACCCGTCGTTACTTTCAAGCGAAAGGTCCGATTTGAATAATTTAAAGTGTAATTTACATGTGCATAACCAAACTTAATTATTAAACAATTTAAATAGATAGATAGGTGAGATAGTGGTCAAACGCGCGCCTATAAATAGTAAAAAAAAGATAAGGATTAATATCATGATACTAAAATCACCACTATTCCATTTCACCCGGGTTTTGATTGAACACCTTGGGTTACATTATCGAAGTTTTCATACAGATCCCTAACTTTTTTGAAAATATTCTATAGCCTATGTTACTTAGTGATAATGTAGCTTTCTAACGGCAAAAGAATTTTTGAAATCGGTCTGTAGTTTTTAAGTTTATTCGTTACTAGTGGACGTCACGCGGTTTCACCCGCGTAGTTCCCGTTCCCGTGGGAATACGGGGATAATATATAGCCTATGTTACTCCCTGATAATGTAGCTATCCAATGCTAAAAGAATTTTTCAAATCGGTCCAGTAGTTTCGGAGCCTATTCAATTCAAACAAACAAACAAACAAATCTTTCCTCTTTATAATATTATATATATATATATATATATATATATATATATATTCGTTACATACAAAAATACAAACCTTTCCTCTTTATAATATTAGTGTAGAAAAAGGATTAGAGATCCGTGGAAAAAAGGTATTTGAGACAATATTATATGGATGCTACCATTACTTCTTCTAGGTTTGCACTATCGACGTGACGGTTTCACCTACAATTAAGTATCGCAATAAGAGATTTACTATTTAAGTACAGTAATGACCTTATGAGAAGACCCCCAACATTGATATTTTATAGCGCGGAACTACTAATTGAAATTCCAAAACGAGTGTTAACAATAATCTCGACAAGCGCCAAGAACCGTAAATATATGCATGTATGTAGGTACGGTACAAAAGTGGTTTACGGTGAATGTTTAATTGTCCGTAAATAATCCACTTTCCTTCATAACGGATAAGATGACTAATAACTTCCAATAAGAACGATAAACATCTAGCCACGTTGTAGTGCAGTCTAATAAATATTATTCAAAATAAAATATTACAAAGGAACACTGTCACGATCCCTTTGACTTTTATTTTTACAAAGTAGCTCGGTTGTTTTTATACTAGACCTGCGTGAAGGAACTTATCACATTATTATTATCTATTTAGAATGTAGATTATATTAAATATTTCTTCAACAAAACTTGGGAAACCTAATGCTGTTGTTTATGATAAAACGATGGCTTGTAATGTATGGATTTCTTGCAATAAAAGCCTGCAAGCTTACAAATTATACTCCGAGGATACCAACAAAACATAATTATTCGTCTCCTGGTCCTAGGTAAAGAGAGTCTAACCACATTTGTTGTTTTTCCAAAGGCTAAGGGCCAGCTTGTTGAAGCATCTATGCCTCCACGTGAGAACTACATACAAAAAAGATCTGACGTCGCAATAATCCTATATTACAATATTAAAATTTTTCGCGCAACTTGAACATCGACACTAACCATAAGGCTGTTGCCCACCAGACACAAGATTCGTCGGAGGATCCTTCAGTTCAAAATCGTTACGGGATTGCACCCTGTTCCGCATACCTAGAGGTATGCTAACACCAATAAGCGACACGTGGCGACGATGCTTGAAAAGTAGCTTAGAACTACTTACTCAAACTCCGTCGGTCTCCGATGCCGTACACGATGGCTGGCCGGATGATGGTGTAGTTTAGCTCGGCCGCCATGTTCTTTAGCTGCTAGCCTGAGTGGTTTATAGCTCTGCTAGGCTATGAGAACTACTTACTCAAACTCCGTCGGTCTCCGATGCCGTACACGATGGCTGGCCTGATGATGGTGTAGTTTAGCTCGGCCGCCATGTTCTTTAGCTGCTAGCCTGAGTGGTTTATAGCTCTGCTAGGCTATGAGAACTACTTACTCAAACTCCGTCGGTCTCCGATGCCGTACACGATGGCTGGCCGGATGATGGTGTAGTTTAGCTCGGCCGCCATGTTCTTTAGCTGCTAGCCTAAGTGGTTCATAACTCTGCTAGGCTATGCGAACTACTTACTCAAACTCCGTCGGTCTCCGATGCCGTACACGATGGCTGGCCGGATGATGGTGTAGTTCAGCTCGGCCGCCATGTTCTTTAGCTGCTAGCCTGAGTGGTTCATAGCTCTGCTGGGCTATGCGAACTACTTACTCAAACTCCGTCGGTCTCCGATGCCGTACACGATGGCTGGCCGGATGATGGTGTAGTTCAGCTCAGCCGTCTTTAGCTTCTAGCTTGAGTGGCTCATAGCTCTACTGGACTACAAGAACTACTTACTCAAACTCCGTCGGTCTCCAATGCCGTACACGATGGCTGGTCTGATGATGGTGTAGTTCAGCTCGGCTGCCATGTTCTTTAGCTCCTTCTCCACCTTGGCTTTCATCTTAGCCTCAGTGGTCCATGGCTCTACGGGGCAGTCTTCTTTTTGAGGCTAGAACATTATTTTATTGACGTTAATTAAACAGTATTTATGATTTAACTCCGCCATGGCTAGATTCCTAAACGAAGGGTAGCTGGAAGCAAACTGCCCGAGCATTGAGCTTTTATTGGTTTGCAGTCGGGATGAAGCATGTTTTAATAATAAAATTAGTATTCTTAACACTTCAAACACATCAAATTGTTGTTTTACGAATGGTGGTCATTTTCAACTGCCTAGCTGGATGATGTAGATGTTTAAATATTCAATAAACGAAACATTATAGCAGCTCCAATCATCTTAAACATGTCGAGACGTCGATGACGTCACATAGTGCGCTGATCAGTGACGTCACCACATCAATGTCACCAGCGGACAAGTTTTACGACCGGATCCGTGCAGTAATTATCACTCCCCGATAAGTACCGAATTGATTGCCCATTTCGTTGGAGCCAGAAGAGCACGCTTTTATTAATATCGTTAACGAAAATTAATATTGGTTTGGTGCGCGCAGTGAGAGTGTATTGAGTAGGGGTTCTAATCTATTTTATGAGCCTGCTAATATGATTACATACGTCATTTAATTAATTATTCTAATATTATCTTAAACACAAGGTATTTATTTTTAACCGACTTCAAAAAAAGAAGGAGGTTCTCAATTCGCCCGCGTATGTATATAAATATTTTTTATGTGTGTTTGCGGATAACTTCGTCGTTTATAAACCGTCAGGATCTGATGATGGACACCCTGAGAAATAGAGGGCAACTCTCGAAAATTGTACGCATGCATCTGGTAAAAACTTAATATTCGTGTGTTTATCGGGTGATACTTCAAAACAATGAAGGTTTGGATCAGACCTAATGATGGAGACGACAGAGTCAAGGGAACTCCACATCGGTATGTAGGAACTATCAAGTGTTTGGACTTATTTCATTCGTATTGACGAGACCTTTACACCGAAAGCACTAAGTTTTAAATAGGCCCCAGTTCATAACATAACATCACGCCGGTACGCTGTGAATGGGTACGCAGGTACCACTAAAAAGTGAAACATAAAAACACTACAAAGTATAAAATAACTTTAATTGCAGAAGTCGGTGTCAAAAACTGGCCAAGTGCGAGTCGGACTCGCGTACAAAGGGTTCCGAACGAATTTATTTTTTTTAAATGTTATTTTAACACTACAGACTTCTAATAGGTTTTCCTGTAATATTTGGGTAAAGATCTATTATCTCCATTTTTTTCAAAAGTTTAGGCTCAGTAGTTTCGGAGATAAGGGGGGAATGGTCATTTTTCGTCTAATTTCTTGAATAACTTCAAAACCATTTATTTTAAAATTTTGAAAACAATATAACTAAAATCATCACAGTAAGCCCTTTCATTTAATATGTCACACGATATTGTTCAAAAAACTTTTTTTTAAATTTTCTAGTTTGACCCCCAAAAGTGACCCCTACACTAAAAATTTATTAATTTACGTAAAGCGTCCGTGTTTGGGTCATAGAAGTCCATATGTGTACCAAATTTCAACAGAATCGGTCCAGTGGATTCGGAGAAAACTGGCTGTGACAGACGGACAGACAGACAGGCACCCGAGTGATCCTATAAGGGTTCCGTTTTTTTTCGGAACCCTAAAAACGAAATAACCAAAAACACCGAATACCGAAATTAAATTTATTTTATACTTCTGTTTTGCTTTTGGAAGTCGATTATATTTTTTGTAAACAAGTTTTTTTTTATTTATATCATGCTGTGTAAAATTTCAATACAATGTAGAAATTGTTACAGAAATAAATGAAATGAAACAACTTCGTAAAAAGTTTTTTGGTTTTATACAGCCTCCAACTGTTTTAGCCCATAGACAAACCCACTGTTCCAGGAATCTTTTTAAGTCAGCTAAAATAATATACATATTCTAAAAACAACAGCATAGGTACCCGTCGTTCGTAAAGTAATAAAGGAATGCTCTTGGGACCTATATTAAGCTATCTTTAAAATCAATATAGGACCTTTTAGTGCCTAGACATTGACATTTTGTCATTGATGGCTTTGAAATGCCAGAATGTAAATTATCGATCATGTTACATTAATTACGGAAATGTCACATGTCCGGTCTTCGATCACATGCAAGCCAATCGCATGGACTTTTTGACTAGCCGTTATATAAATGGGGATGGATGGAGCCGTCAAAGAAAAGTTGGATGGAGTAAATGTGTATGGAGTAGTATGGACATGAAATAAAATAACATGAAGGTTGACAGGCCAGGGCCCCAAGACTGCTATTACAATAGTGTCAGAATGGTCTATCATTGATTTCATAATGGTTGATTTTGACAAGATTCTGTCAGTGTTTGACCAATGGAAAGTCATAATGACGCTTTTATATCCAGTGGTCAACCACTGACACTCCATTGAAAGAAATGGCATAGAATTTTGTCAAAATCAACAATTATGAAATCAATGATAGACCATTCTGGCACTATTGTTATAGCAGACTTGGGGCCCAGAATGGAGGCAAAAAACGTGCTGCGCCGACCTGAAGGAACATGGGACAGGGAGCGTTCAAGTCCTCCCATGTAACGCGCCGTAACGTTTTTCTGTACTCTCTATCTCCCCCCTAGTAAAACGTCACGTAACCACCAAGTGACAATTTTTACCTAAAAGTCACAATTATGTGGCGTTAAGTACCGAAAAGTCGCTAAAATATCTTTGTTAATGTTACGTAACGCGTAGTTCAAACCCCCCCCTCCCGCTCCTGTATCGCATAGAAATGTTTTACAAGACCCCCCTCCCACCAAATTCGTTACGTAATACTTGAACGCTCCCCAACATGAGAAGTGGTTATCACTGATAATGTCACTTTATTAATAGCCTTTTATCAAGCGTCCAGAGACGAGCTTTTCTCTACCAAGCATAACGTTCTGCGAAAAATAAATAACTTTTGATCCTAGTTGAACAAAAATAATGAAAACCATTTATTTGACGTCAATGCGGGAACACACATTAAAAAGGTGAGAATAAAAACCCAAAAAAACAGGTATTTTTTTTTGTTAAAAAGTTTTTATTTTATAACTTTTTTAAAACAGCTAACTATCTTACTTTAGCTATTAACTGTTACATAATCCTACTTTAACTATTACTTGTTGTATAATATAAATACTTAAAAAAAACAGGCTTTATATACCCACATGGGAAGGCCTACAAAAAATGCTACACAACTCTACACTAAAATCTGTGTGAACAATAAATCACTTCTATTTTCCCCCCCTTAGGGTAGGTTTTTTTTTACAAATAGTATGTATATGGGACCACTTTTGAGGTATACCCTATAACATAAAAAAAGAATTATCAAAATCGGACTACTCTTTCAAAAGATATGCGTGTTCATACATAAAAAAAAAAAATATACGCGTCGACTTGAGAACCTCCTCCGTTTTTTCGTCGGTTAAAAAACAGAAGTAAGTAACAAAATAAAGAACTCACCTTATCACTACTGTACATATGCCCACTGGATATCTCGACCAGCCTGTCCACCTTCAGCTTGGCACAGTGCTTGGCCACATTGGTGCTGAGCGTGAAGAGTCCCTCGGAGTACACCGCCTCCGTCTGTCCCACCCTGGTCTCGCCGGCGCAGTTCACTACTAGGCCCCAAATGGCTCCGTCGCCAGGGTCCAGGGCTGCGGCGCATGATGCTGAGGAAGAATTTGAGGTGATGAAGACAAGAAGAGAATGCCTCGTAGATGAGATGATTTTATGCAGTGGAGCAGAAGAGAGACTAAGGAACTTTCAGCTGTCTTCGAATACCCGCTTAGGCTGCATTATACCAGAGATAGCGGACGTCACGCGGTTTCACCCGCGTAGTTCTCGTTCACGTGGGAGTACGGGGATAAAATATAGCCTATGTTACTCGCTGATAATGTAGCTATCAATTGCTGAAAGATTTTTTTCAAATCGGTCCAGTAGTTTTTAAGTTTATTCGTTACTAGCTGACCCGCGCAGCTTCGTCCGCGTCACATTTTCCATTACTGCTCCGCTCTTCCTCGATAAATGGGCTATCTAACACTTAAAGAATTTTTCAAATCGGACCAGTAGTTCCTGAGATAAGCGCGTTCAAGCAAAACAAACCAACTCTTCAGCTTTATATATTAGTACTAGTTGACCCGCGCAACTTCGTCTGCTCTGCTCCTATTGGTCTTAGCGTGATGATATATAGCCTATAGCCTTCCTCGATAAATGGGCTATCTAACACTGAAATAATTTTTCAAATCGGACCAGTAGTTTTTGAGATTAGCGCGTTTAAGCAAACAAACTCTTCAGCTTTATATATTAGTATAGATATACAAAAATACAAGACTTTCCTCTTTATAATATTAGTATAGATGTACGAGAATCGCTTAATTTACCTAGCCTCGTTCTTAACAAACACATACCTCGCTACAGATCCTCGCACATCTTTCGTGGAAACGCACCCTTACCCGCTCGAAATGTGTTAAATGTTCCCAAATCTAGCTATACACACGTATCTTAGAAAATGTATAAAAATTTCCAGCTTTTCATTTCCTAGACGGCTTGGTTTAGCTAGAAAGTGCCTAATAGTTATTTTGGAGTACAATAATTAGAAATAGAGACACAACACAGTCGTGCAACTCTAAACTTTTGGTACGTACGCATATGTTTAGGAGAACAAAATCAAAGTTGTGGCCATTTGATACGTTTCGTTATCCTGAGTAATTTTGTCATAACATAAGCACTACGAGTTAACTGCAAGTTAAAACAATGGTGAGGAACTGTAAGGCACTTGTCTAACCGCCGGCGATCAGCGAGAAGCGAGTAAAGCTTTGAAACTCGAAACGAGTTGGCGAGCAGCGAGTGAGTAGTTTCGATAGTTTTGTCGCTCGGTTTTAAGCGAGTGCTTCTCTGCGACGGGCGATTACTCGTACCACTCGCTCCGGCACGCACTATAGGTGTAGAAATTACCGCTGGTTGGTGAGTTCTGACCGCCAAGCGAGCATCGCCGAGCGAGTATTATCTTTGATAGCTCTTGTGGCTGCCACCAATTAGAGGTAAGAGCCGCTCGCCGGCAGTGTGAACAGCCAGCTATCGACTATAAATGTATGTGTCTCTTTTACTCACACGAGATCTATGTCTTTTGTCCCTTTTTTCAGCGAGAAAATAGCCGACCTCGTCGGCGGTGAGACAAGTGCCTTATACACTGAGCATCAATACTAATTACAATTTTTCTCTCACCATAAATTAAATCGGAAGAAAACCCTTCGATATTATCGAATACATTCCCACGCTTAATAAAATCTATGAAACAGCCTTTGAGCAATGAATAATATCGTTAACAATACAAGTGTTTTAATGTTTATTATATCGATGACTAGCTGGTAGCAATGACGTATTATATATTTAAAGGCGCGTCATGCACCTACCTCACAGCTCTAAAGAACAGCGCAAGCACTATCATTAGAAAGATACCTTCTTTTTATGTTGCCACTGCTTGTGTCAGCGCCTTCGCCCATCCCATGGGAACATACTTCTGGGATAAAAAAGTAGCTTATGTGCTATTTCCAGACTATATGTGCCAAGTATCATTCAGATCCGTTCAGCCGTTTTGGCGTGATTGAGTAACAAACATACACCCAACCTTTCGAATTAGATTGCTAACGCGACTATATTTCATTGGCTGGCAGCCGCTACGCGGTAGGCGCGGGCGCATTGTATGCACAAATATGAGGACGTATGGAGTATTGTCGGCGCCACGTGCATCGACGTATAGCTTATGTTACTGAGGCAATAAGAACTATGTATAATATCTGTAATATTATGCCTATGAAAATGATGGTGTTAGCAGTTTACGATTGCAGAAAAAATGGGTTTTGGCTTGATGTAGTAAGTAGTTTCATATCATCATCTACCTAGCCTTTACCCAACTATATTGGGGTTGGCTTCCAGTCAAACCGGATTCAGCTGAATACCAGTATTTTACGTGGAGCGCCTGCCTACCAGACCTCCACAACCTATTAACTAGTTTATACTCCTTGGCAAGACTGGTGTCAGATTTTCTGGCTTCTGACTATCCGTAACGACTGCCAATAATCTACAAATGACAGCCGGGACCAACGGCTTAACGTGCTTTCTGAGGCACGGAGGAGTCTCGGTATGTTAAGATGGTCACCCATCCACAGACCAACCTCGGCAAGCGTTGCTTAACCTTGAAGATCAAGCAATGCCACGAGCTCCTATTAAAATGTACTAGCACAGACAGACAGATGCGGCGGAGGACTTTGTTTTATAATATGTAGTGATAACAGAAGAAGTAATAAAACCTTGTGTAATAGCCGATTTTAGGGCGCAATCTGGAGGGGGCACTCCGAACGCACCCAAAATATTATACCTAGGTACAGTTTCAGGCCTTGATCCGTCGACTATCTATGAGAAGTTCTATCTACCTGCAGTACTGTATTTCCTTATCTTTTTTAGGGTTCCGTTACCAAAGGGAACCCTCTTACTAAGCTTCCGCTGTCCCTTCAGGTACGGAACCTTTAAAACTAGTAATTATGATCCAGTACCTAATTAACCTGTGCTGTTTTCCTAGACTAATCAAGAAACGCTGCATTTATTTTTAATCATTCAAACGATGACATTTTAACCATTAACAATACCTAGAAGCATAGTATGTTTTCCTGTGTTTGTTCCTGCCTAAATGTCCTCATTGCAAAGGCGATCATAACAATTGGACTGTTTGTTATTTTATTAGTATTCTGCGCATGCGCCTGCGTCATTTTGAATATTAACGCGCCGAGTCGACATCCTACGAATAAATGCCTTAGTAAATTAGACTTATTTATCTTGTGGGAGATTTCCCTTATGACAACGATGAGTAGAATTTTAATGGGCGTAAACTCACGTATGGTGATAAAATAATTGTCTATGAAGTCTGTGGTAGTGTTCAATCTAAAGACCCTTGTTCTCTAAGGATACTTAATGAGGAACTCTGAAAACTCGATGTCAATCATGACGAAGTCTTTAGATATTCGAGATTCTCAGCGATTCATCATAATCATCATCATATCAGCCGAAAGACGTCCACTGCTGGACAAAGGCCTCCCCCAAGCGTCGCCACAACGACCGGTCCTGTGCGTCTCGCATCGGGGGGGTTTGCCATAATCGCCACGCTTGGCAGGCGGGTTGGCGATCGCAGTGTATGGTGTTGAGTTTTACAAAGAACGCTGCTGCCCATTCTCGGCGATTGATTTGGGAGAATGAAAGAAAACGTTTTGAGTCCACCTCCAGTAGCATCGGAAGATAAATCCGATATATTGTTTCCATTACCATTGTAACTCCGGAAAGCCTGAATCAACAGTAGAAAACACAGAG
Source organism: Lacanobia wlatinum (assembly GCA_947578705.1). Classification (NCBI taxonomy): domain Eukaryota; kingdom Metazoa; phylum Arthropoda; class Insecta; order Lepidoptera; family Noctuidae; genus Lacanobia; species Lacanobia wlatinum. The sequence continues at coordinate 5,268,051 of OX388035.1, forward strand.
CCAATGAAGCTCGGCTAGTCCCGGAGAAACGATTCAAATCTTATACCTGTTATACTTAACTTAATAGAAAACGGTGTATCTTTCTGTGAACTTACATATCATAAGAACTAGCTTTTGCCCGCGACTTCGTACGCGTATATCCCGTTTTTCCCGTTCCCATAGGATTTCGGAAAATTCTTTCTTAGTGCACCCTTCACTCCCCATGCCAAATTCAGCTTTCTATGACCAGAAGTTTCGGCTGTACGTTGTCTGTCAGTCACTCAATCAGTCAGTAACGGAAGAATTATATAGGACTAGCTGACTCGCGCAACTTGGTCTGAGTCTCATTTTTTTTGCTCCGCTCCTATTGGTCTTAGCGTGATGATATATAGCCTATAGCCTTCCTCGATAAATGGGCTATCTAACCCTGAAAGAATTTTTCAAATCGGACCAGAAGTTCCTGAGATTAGCGCGTTCAAGCAAACAATCAAACAAACCAACAAACTCTTCAGCTTTATACAGGGTTTGAGACCAACCCTGAAAACTCGAAAAAATATCAGCTGTTTCATCATTTTCATTAGCTAAATATTGCATTTTGTATGAAACAGCTGATATTTTTTTCGAGTTTTCGGGGTTGTTCTCAAAGTAAAAGTTGTTTATAATCATGTGTACTTTCGCTGTCTAAGAGGTTGTTGGTGTTTTACAAATAACCCTGTATATTAGTATAGAAAGCTCATTTTATTTCCTAGACACTTACAGAAGACATTAATAATTATTTAATTAACTTTGCTTTCAAACGTGGTTAAGGAAATAAGTGAGATAACTGCAATTTTTACGATAAGAGATGTTTATCCGGGAAACAATAAGGAATGTATGTAATGAGCTACTAATTTTAGCAACTAATTACAATTAATATTGTATTTAATTCTCCTTCCTGTCTATCGGTGCTCGCAGAACAGCGGGTCTAAAAGGCCACTTTAGCAGAATCAGAAAGCACATCACACTATCCGTCACTGTCAAATTTTCCCAATCAATCTTGAACCTAATGCGTGAATGATAAAGATGAAGTTCTCCCACAAGGTGGACCGATGACCTGGTGAGGGTCGCGAGTAGCTGATGGATGCGAGACGTACAGGACTGGTTGTTGTGGCGACACTTGGGGGAGGCCTATGACCAGCAGTGGACGTCTTTGTCACAAATGATGATGATGATGATAAATCTGCTTATCCTTTTTCCAACTATGCGGAGGTCAGCTTTCAGTCCAAAAGGATGCGGCTGCGTACCAGTATTTTACTTGGAGTGACTGCTATCTGACCACGACAACCCGGTACCCCTCGGCAAAACTGGCATCTGATTGTCTGGCTTCTTACTATCCGTAACAACTGTCAAAGATTACAAATGACATCCGGAATCCGTAACAACTGTCAAAGATGTACAGATGACATCCGGGATCCGATGATCCCGACCCGGGATCCGTAACAACTGTCATAGATGTACAAATGACATCCGGGATCCGTTGATCCCGATCCGGGATCCGTAACAACTGTCAAAGATGTACAAATGACATTCGGGATCCGATGAACCCGATCCGGGATCCGTAACAACTGTCAAAGATGTACAAATGACATCCGGTATCCGGGAATCTCAGGAACTACGGGTCCGATTTGAAAATTCTTACAGTGTTAGTCAGCCCATTTATCGAGGCTATAGCCTATATAGGAAGGCTATAGGCTATATATCATCACGCTAAGACCAATAGGAGCAGACCAGACGAAGTTGCGCGGGTCAACTAGTTATTAATAAAATTAACAGACTAGAGGTATTGATATATAAAAACGGGTTTTTTATATATCAATGACTAGAGCAATACTAAGGTGTTGCTCTAGTCCAGCATTTCTTAACTTTGGGTCGCGGGCGGTATTGGGATGGGTGGCGGGATTACAAGAAGAATTGCTTGAATTGCAGGGTAATAGAGTACTAACAGAAGGATTTGCCAGAATGTGTTCCACGAATTTTGGGCAGTATTATCTGGGAGACTATTCTTAGCAATGAAGCTGTAAAGGCTGCTACCATTTCCAACTCATTCCAACTTATTTGCGAGAAGCAATATGAACGAACCGACCTTGTCAAGCGTTGCTTAACCTCGAACCTCTGTTTTTATTTATTCACAAGCTCATGTTATCTTAATTCAGCATAACCTGACAATTGATACCTTTACTTGTTATGTTGTTTATAATATGAGGAAAATAACATTTTCCCTATGATTAGAAGCGACAATGCGACAAAGACTATAATATTATTTGCGCTGGGTTCGTTGTGAGCTCGCAAGGTATGCAATGACAATGGAGTAGGTAGGCCACGTTTTAATTTTGATTGTATTACTAACTCGAAAATTATGATTCAAACTACATATGGCACGTGAATCTATTTTAGAGCGAGACTATTTTAAAAAGCTTGGGTTACTGGATACATTTTAACCTGTCAGGATCCGTTAGGACCGATTAGGGCCAAATCGCCCCAACCGTCATAATCCGTAACACCCTATTGGGGCCAAGCCGACTCGCGCAGTGTAGACGTTACTTGTATGCGGATTATTTTCGTTTATTTTTATTTTTTATTATTTCCCCAGTTAGTAAACAAAACAATGGTCCTTCAGAGGTTAAGTCCACAGAATTCCCTAGGAAATCTATAGGAATACTAGCTGTTTCGGCAAACGTTGTTTTGCCATACAAAAAAAAAAAATACTCTACCACCTACTATTCTCATAAAAATCGGTCGAGCCGTTTCGGAGGAGTTCGGTAACAAACACCGTGACACGAAACTTTTATATATTAGAGATAATAAAACTATAAGATTTGTTTTTTTTTTTTGTTTGAATTAGCGTATTCATCTCTGTGACTACGACATGGATTTGGAATACATCATAGACCCAACATTATCTAACCCACTTGACTATTATTTGCTACTAGTCAAGTGGGTTAGATAATGTTGGTCCCCGACCCTACTACTACTATTTTGATATAAGTTGTCAAACTTCGTCTTGCAGCAGCCGAGGTCAACAGACCCCCGAGCTGAAGGTGTGTACCTTATGGAGCCAAGAGACTGCAATGATAATTTCCCACGTATATTAAACGACAAAAATGAATATAATTTTTTTTTTATTTAAACTTTGTCCCACACTAGAAGTTTCTCCTGTATCGTGGGTGTGTTCACAAAGATACAAAGTCACATACACAAACAGCCAGACCCGGAACAACTAACTGTAGGCCATACAAATAAGAATAGAATAAGAATAAGAATAGTTTATTACCTAAGGAATTACATTCGTTTTTTCGACATGCAGCGCAGCAATCAATCGCTCAACCACTGCGCCAACCGTGCCGTCAAATATTATACCTATGTACGTATGTATAAATTGACTGTGAGAAATGGCGTACGGATTTTCCTTTCGTGGGGGCTTGACCGGTGGCGGCGACAAGGGAGGGCTGCCTGGCGACCAGCCTGATATTATTAATGGGGTAAATTGAATAGGTGGGGGCTGGCCAGTACACGTTTATGCGTCAAACTTAGGGCCATTATTGCAGCGAAGGTGGGACAGGGAAAGTGGGTCGCATATCAGGGCAAAAGATACGCTAGGAGGAAAATATCTAGTTTTATCCGTAAAACAAAAGACTTTCTACCCAAAATAAGTGGCCCACTCTCTGCTCAGCTACAAGTTGACCGACGAACGTCATTCGTGGTCTAGTGCACACATTTACATAATTCTTTTTGCATTATTTGTAACAACGGGTTAACGACGATAACGGATACACAAATAACCACGCTTAATTTGGGAGTGGAATGACACGGAGCGTTTTGAGAATGACGCGAGTGTCGAATGGAGGGCATGCAAGTGCAGTGCCACATTTTAGGCTACAGAATTGTATTTGTCGAAGAGGCAGTTTGGTAATACTCTTCGATAATTAACGTAATGTAAAATGTTTCTTATACAACGTGTAGCAGATAAAAGCAATACCTTTTAAGGGGTCATTGTACTCATCATTATGGAAAAACTCTTACTATGGGACCAAACCCGAAATCGCGAAAAAAAAATCAGCTGTTCAGTACATTTTGTCGAGTTATGCGCACATAAATGCATGGGTGAGTCGAATTTTTTTCCGCGATTTCAGTGTTGGTCCCATAGTGAAAGTTGTTCATAATGATGAGTTCAATGACCCCTTAAGAGGTATTGCGTTTATTCTGTTACAGGTTGTAGAAACATTGTTGTTTTGCCCTAATAGCTGCCATTATCTGTCCTGTGGTTTTTGTTGAGAACATAGTTTGTACCTGTCTGCACTAATCAATCCTACTATATAAAATTCTTCCGTTACAGCTGATCAGTGACTGACAGACAACGCACAGCCGAAACTACTGGTTGTAGAAAGCTGAAAGGACATTGTAAAAAGTGGCCTATGAATCAACACGTTTTCTTTTTTTATATTTGTGATGGGTATTGGGTGTGGTGGGGATATTTGCTCTTGACTCTAGTCTAGGTCAGAGATGACAGAGACAAAGTCTACGATGGAGCGAGCTTACCCAGAAGGAGCCTGTTCACCCTAACTTTGAAGAGATTAGGGTTGTAAGCGTTTGGAAACACAGACGTAGGCAGAGAGTTCCACTCCTTTGCTGTGCGCATTATAAAAGACGTTTGGAAACGCTTAGTGCGAATTGGTGGAATAGTAAAAAGGTAGGGATGGTAAGATGCAGTGCGTCTGGATGTCCGATGGTAGAAGGAGCCGGTAGGATGAGGTCGTGGAGATCTTGGTAACACTCACCGAAGTACAATCTGTAGAAGACCGACAAACAGGCAACCTTACGGCGATGAGCCAAGCTATGTAGCTTGGCATCCACCAGTTTTACGTCACCGATGAGCCTCTTAGCTCTGCGTTCCACCGAGTCAAGCGCGGCAAGCTGATACTTAGCTGAGCCATCACAAAGGTGGCTACAATCCTCCATGCAGGATCGGACTTGCGCTTTATATAGGGTTAAAAGCTGTCCAGGCCTGAAGTATCGCTTCACCCTATTAAGGATGCCCAGCTTTTTGGCTGCGGTTTGGGCTTTGTACTCGATGGTGGCGCCGAAGTTGAGACTGGATGTCAACTCCATGCCTAGGAGCTCGAGCCGATCAGTCACAGGAACAGATGCACCCCGAAAAGTAGGAGTTTGGTCAAAACGACTCCTTTTTGCGGTAAAAAGACACGCCTGTGTTTTGGTGGCGTTAAAAGTGACCACATTGTCATCACCCCACTGGGAGACAAGGCTTAAGGTCAAATTTGTCCGCTCTACCATGGCCTCTCTCAAGGAACGAACTTTATCCCCGCTGGTTGTTACGCTGGACAAGTATCTATCTGAAACCGTACTGTCATCTGCGTACCCAACAAGACCAAGCTGAAGTAGGTCATTGATGTGCAGCAGGAAAAGAGTTGCAGAGAGAACAGACCCCTGAGGAACTCCGGCATCAATAGCCATGAGGTCAGAGGAGCAGCCGTCAACGACTATTCAGATCGACCGTTCACTCAGGAAGTCTGATATCCAGCTACAAAAACCAGCTGGGATGCCATAAGCAGGAAGGTAACCCCTGTGATCCGTTTGATTCAACATTCAATCCTCTAAGAATGTAATAATATGGGGTGGCGGATAAGCGGGTATGAAAGTATGAAAACAGGAACGCAGTTGTATGGTTTTGCACGCCTCAGGTTACAAAATCGAAGCAACACAGATTAGGTACGCATAAGGGGAAACCAACCTTAAGGCTCCGTGCAAACGGGCCACCGACCACCGACCGATGGCTGGCGACAAGTTGTTTACATGTTTTGTATGGAATCGTCGCACACGTGTAGCGAGTGGCATCCACTCGCGACTCACGTGTCGGTAACACGCCACCGGTGGCGGCCACTCGTGACTCAGTCCGCGACAAGTCGCCGGTGGCGGCCACCGAACACCTTCGTTTGCGCGGTACCAAAGGACGTGGCGCGGTGGCCATAGCCACCGGTAGCTGCGGTCGGTGGCCCGTTTGCGCTGAGTTTAACACTAGTGGCTGCACAAACGTAGACACTTTTGTGTCTCATGTCGGATGCAAGCTACCAATCATTGGTAGCTTGCATCCGACATGAGATTTTTAATACAACCAGTATGAAATCAGCCAATCCCTGCGCAGACGTTACAGGACAGAGCAACTACGGTTTCCTGTGATGGTGAAGTGTACTACGTGAGCTCGACAAATGAATGTGCGATTAACGCTTATGCGACAAAACTGGGCCCCAAGTCTGCTATTACAATAGTGTCAGAGTGGATATAAAAGCGTCATTATTACTTTCCAGTGGTCAACCACTGACACTCCATTGAAAGAAATGGCATAGAATCTTGTCAAAATCAACCATTATGAAATCAATGATAGACCATTCTGACACTATTGTAATAGCAGACTTGGGGCCCTGTACTGCGACTCACCATAGTTCGAATGCACGCTTGTGCGACACACTGAAGATCGATAGCACCCCGACTTTTTTTTCAAACCACCCAGAAATAGGAGCCCCGCGAAGCGGGGCTCCCGATCTTCCGTGTGTGTCGCATAAGCGTTAATCGCACATCCATTTGTCGAGCTCACGTAGTACACTCGTTATGGTGTGCCGTGTCGGCAACAAAAAGAGTCTACGTTTGCGCAACCCCCGAATGTGGGATAATTTAGGAAAAACTAAAATTTTATCAGTTTAGTGTTATTTAGGAACGGTCATATTTAATCTGGGTGAAACCAACCTTATTACTAGCAACCTTTCTACAAAAATATAACCTTTTTAGCTTGATTGAGCTCGCCAGACCACAGAACATTAACCGCCAAAGTTCAGAGGGGTGAAATTTTAAAAGCCTTGACCAATCACTGGAACACACACCATGTGGTAAATGTCGAGCTAAGGTCAGCTCAGCAGCTAGCTGTATTAACTTTTAATAAGCACTTCAGATTACTTAACGGATTGGGGCACTTACAATAAAAATTAATAGCACTATTACTAAACTATTCGCTCGAAATTTCTAGACAGGCGAGATTTTTAACCGACTTCTAAAAAAGAAGGAGGTTCTCAATTCGACCGCGTATAATATATATATATATTTTTTTATGTGTGTTCGCGGATAACTTCGTCGTTTATGAACTAATTTCGATGAATATTTTTTATATGAAAGGGTATGCTGCCGAGGTGGTCCCACTGCCACCACGTGCGATGGTGGATACCCTGAGAAATAGAGGGCAACTTTCGAAAATTGTAGGCACGCATCTGGTAAAAACTTGATACTCGTGTGTATATCGGGTGATACTACAAAAGAATGAAGGTTTGGATCAGACCTGATGATGGAGACGACAGAGTCAAGGGAACTCCACATCGGTATGTAGGAACTACCAAGTGTTTGGGCTTATTTCATTCGTATTGACGAGACCTTTACACCGAAAGCACTTAGTAAGTTTTATTTTCATAACATAACATCACGCCGGTACGCTGTGAATGGGTACGCAGGTGCCACTAAAAAGTGAAAAATAAAAAAACTTAAAAAAAAAATTATAGGTATAACCGGCTTCCAAAAACAAAACACTACAAAGTATAAAATAACTTTAATTTCGGAAGTCGGTGTGAAAAAACGAAATAACCAAAAACACCGACTTCCGAAATTAAAGTTATTTTTGTCTGTCTTCTCTAGAGTCGGTCTTCGTTCTATACAGGGTTGCAAGTAGGACTTAATCTGGAAAGCCAATTTAGCCGGTTTTTTGGGTATTTGATAAAAAAAGGCCGAACAACTTATCCTATTCCGGATTTTGTGGGATTTTGAATGAAAAAACAAAATTGAATGAATTAGTATTCTCTTTGCAATTCTCAGTGAAGTAAAATTCAAAAAGTCTAAAAAAAACCGGACAAGCCGGACACGCATCCCAAAAGCCTATGTCCGGGTTTATCTGGACGCCTGGCAACCCTAGTCCTATGCATTTTTTATATTTTTTTAGGGTTCCGAAAAAAAACGGAAGCCTTATAGGATCACTCGGGTGTCTGTCTGTCCGTCTGTCACAGCCAGTTTTCTCCGGATCCAATGGACCGATACTGTTGAAATTTGGTACACATATGGACTTCTATGACCCAAACATGGACGCGTTCGTAAATCATTAAATTTTTAGTATGGGGGTCACTTTTGGGGGTTAAACTAGAAAAATTAAAAAAAAAGAAGTTTTTTGAACAATATCGAGTGACATATCAAATGAAAGGGCTTACTGTGAGATTTAATTTTTTTTTTTTATAATTTTAAAATAAATGGTTTAGAAGTTATTCAAGAACTTAGACGAAATATGACCATGCCCCCCCTTATCTCCGAAACTACTGAGCCTAAAATTTTGAAAAAAAAAATGGAGATAATAGATCTTTACCTAAAAATTACAGGAAAACCTATTAGAAGTCTGTAGTGTTAGAATAACATGTTAAAAAAATAATTTCGTTCAGAACCCTTTCACGCAGCACGCGAGTCCGACTCGCACTTGGCCAGTTTTTTTTATTTGAGATGGGTTTGCTCTTGGCTCTAGTCTAGGGCAGAGATGACAGAGAAAAATCTACGATATAGCGAGCTTACCCAGAAGCAGCCTATTCACTCTAACTTTGAAGAGATTAGGGTTGTAAGCGTTCGGAAACAGACGCAGGCAGAAAGTTCCAGTCCTTTGCTGTGCGCATTATATAAAAGACGTTTGGAAACGCTTAGTGCGAATTGGTGGAGCGGAAAATATATTTTTGACGATTGAAAGCAGGTATTTTTCTTTACTATTTCCTGGGCCGCGTGTGAGATAGATAGATAGATCACTGACTGAGTGGCTCACTGACTGATCGTCTGCCAGCTTCGGCGTGCTAGAGCCAGCTTGGTTGAAGCGTTACACAGGGGTAGCTGCTGGTAGACTTGGAGAAGAGTCCTTGTTGCTCTAACCCGAACTTGGTTGACTTGAAGCGAACTGTGACGACAGACGACAAAGTGAGTTGAGTTTTTATAGCGTTTGTCCTGCCGACCTACCGTAAGTTAGCCATCAGGCGCGGCGCCCACTATCGGTGGGGCATCGGTGCGGAACCGTACAACTCGGGCGCTTTACGGCCGCTTCGGGTGCCTGAGAGCGGCTTCGGGCTGCCTCGGCAGTCGTAAGCAGCATACCTAAGGACACCGAGGCTGTCTTCGGGTAGCTCGGGCGGCATTTTCGTGGCAGACACGTCGCAGAACAGTCATAACGTTCACCTCGCGTGCCTCCATTAGTTTGGCAACAGAAAGAGGAAAAAAGGCAACAGCCTCATTAATTACACGTATAAGTTCGTTTTATTTGACGATGACAGAACAAAAGTTGATAATTCATGTGCATTCACCCAAAATCTTTTTTTTTGCCTTAAGGCTCCAAGTTTCTCTTCTACTTCAACAAGATGAACAATGAGAACTATGTCCCAATCCACCATTATAAATACACACGCACAAGTGTTTTCACGTAACGACAGCTCTGCGACGTGTCTGCCACCCGAACTATTCTTAGTTTTGCCGAAGCTACCCGAAAACAGCCTCGGCGTCCTTAGGTAAGCTTAAGACTGCCGAGGAAGCTCTCAGGCGCCCGAAGCAGCCCTCAGGCGCCCGAAGCGGTACCTAGCCGCACCAATGCCCACCGATAGTGGGCGCCTCGCCTAAGGCGGGTGCAGCAGCCACAATTAGCTGTTGCGGTCGGCTTAAAGTCTATTCGGAGGCAGCTGGAACGCCACTATTTTAGACGAAGCGACCCACTGTATCTCGATACCCATTGGGAGGACTAGTTGTCAAACGTTCGGGCTTCTGAAGACCTGTGATGGCTGTAAATGACCCACGAATGACAGCCAAAACCAAGAGTTTTACGTACGTATTCCAGGGTACTATGGAGGGTTCTCAGTATGTTTAGATGGTAATCATTCATTGACAGAGCTTGACAAGCGTAGCTTAACATGATCGATCAAACCGTGCTGCTATTTTTACTTAGCCCCGATCGCCTTACTAAATGGTCAAATACTTTAAGCATTTTAACCATGACCAAATCACATTCATGCATTTCACATGCATGCATACGCTCACGCAACGTCGCATGCATGAAAGAATAGTAAGTAATTAGCTGTGGACTTAATTAGGCTATTATTACGCAATGGACGTCTTGTGTTTCAACAAGTTCGGTAATCATGGAAGTTGAAATATTAATTTTTGGTAGTATAATAAAATTAAGTGTAAATTCTTGAATTTAGACTAGATAAAGGTACCATACTGGAAGGGTAACCAACGAACCCTATTACTAAGCCTCCTCAAGAACCGTATTAGGTAGACAGTTGAAATTTTCAGTGTGTATTTCAATTGCGGCTTTAACAAAAAAAAACAAAAAAACTCTTAAAAATTAAAGGGGGCTCTCATACAAGAAACGTGTTTTTTTTGGGTTCCGTACGGGTAACCAATGGAACCCTATTACTAAGCCTCCGCTGTCCGTCCGTCCGTCAGTCTGAGGAAGACAGTTGAAATTTTCACAGATTGTATATTTCTACTAGCGCGACTTCGTCCGCGCATATCCCGGCTTTTCCCGTTCCCGTGGGAATTTTGGAAATTACTTTCTTAGTGCTCCCCTACACTCCCCAAGGAACCTACATGCCAAATTTCAGTTTCCTACGTCCAGTAGTTTTGGCTGTGCATTGTCTGTTAGTCACTCAGTCACTCAATCAGTCAGTAACGGAAGAATTTTAAATATATTGATTGATGATGCCGCTACAACAACAAATAATAAAAATAAAGGTTTATCGTACGGGACCCTTTGTGTGCGAGTCCGACTCGCACTTGACCGGTTTTTTAGAACATGTAAAATCAAACTGCCTATCTTTTTCCTGGCTACATTTTGGTCGGCTTCTCGCCTACCTGGATGCAGCTGAAGACCAGTATTTTACATGGAGCAGTTGCTATCTGACCTCTACAACCTAGTAACTTGATAACAAAATACTCCTTGGCAGATTAGAGGCAGATTTTTATGACATCCCTTTATTCCGCGGAGTAGAGCCGTGAGCTAGTATGACAATAGATTACATTTGAACAAGTTAGTTAAAAATGGAGAGTGACTTTTGCAACCTACCTTTTACAATGGTTTAGGAGAAGTGTCACAAAACGAAGTAACTGGGAACACATTCATAGTGCATCAGCTAAGGAGTGGAATTCTGTGTTTCCTGATAGCTACAACCTGGGAGTCTTTAAGTCAAGAGTGAATAGGTTACTTCTAGGCAAGGGTGCTCAATCTTCAACGACATCATCGTTTACCATCAAGTGAGATAGTGGTAAAACGTGTGCCTATCAATGGGAAAAAATAACTGATTCCCGACCTTAAGTTATTTTCTTAATATCGGAATCGGTTACTTCATTTTGAGTAGATACATCCTTTTTTATATGATAGCAGAGAAGTAGTACATAAATGTTACACAAATTAAACTGACAGTGATAAATGTGACAAAATTCAACAACATGGATATGAATCATCCTGTATGTACATTGATAGCATAATCAGAGGTTACTTCAGAAGTTAATTGCATCACACAAATGTGTTTAACGACACTGGACGCTTGCAATGAATTGACTTTAATTTGTTTGTCGCCAACAACTGTGATTATTTTGTGCAGTATTACAATTGTACTGCCATTTTTCAAATTGATGATTTGATGGTCAGGAGGTATGTGAAGTGTTTTAAGAGTTCCTTATGTCCCAATGAAAAATCAGAACCCTTATAGGATTACTTGTGTGCCTGTCTGAATGTCTGTCTGTCACAGGCAATTTAGTCTGAATCTACTGGACAAATTCACTTGATATTTAGTACTAACTTTAGCCTGAGACTTCGCACATGCATATTCCTTTTTTATTCCGATCTCTTAGTAATTTGAGGATGGACAGCTGAGCTTAGTAATAGGATCTCGTTGGTTACTCTTCGGGTACGGAACCCTAATACGCATCCTAAATTAAGTATTAATATCATTTCTACACAACAAAAATGTCAATAACTTGATGCTGACTTTATAGTCAGCATCAAGTTCCACCACTCCAACTTCTAATGGCATGAAGAAAATGTAAAGTATCAGAGAGTAAGTTAATCCAAAGGAGGATGGCATATAATGTGAAATTCAGATGCTTCAAAAAACATTGCCACTGTTTTATGCATATGTACATATATGATAGGATCATTCTACTTCAATAGCTTTTATTAGACAAGAGTATGATGTTCCTCTTTAATAATAACAAAGATGGCCCATTGACCACCACATCAAAAATTTCACTGCTTATGATGAAATAAATTGTTTTGGATTATGTAAGGCAGAAAAGAGTTTTTATCTTATCTGTACTAATTTTACAGATAGTGAGAAAGTTTAAATTGATGTGTTTACACTGTCCTTGACTTTATGCCGAACAAAAGGAAGGACTGTACTATTGCAACATCAAAACACTCTATCAAAACAACATAATAAGTTTAATAAGCCTGAGAATAAATTCTAATAGACTACATAAAAATTCTGATAAGAATTATTTCCTCAAAAACTGTATGATGTTGTGAAGAGAATATATGAAACAATATTGTACTTACTGGGATTAATGAGATTCGCGCTCTTATATTCAATACGAGAGTCTTCAAAAATCTTGCTATGTGTCGGGTTCAAGAAAGCCAGTTGTGGTGGCGTTTTGTCCACGACCCGCAGACCGCTTACCAAGTCATTGGTTATCAAGTATTCCACCAGGTTCCGCCCGATGAAACCGCACCCTGAATCAAAATCACACCGTCAACCGACGAAAAAGAATCGGCTCAGGCCGGATGACTAACACTCAGGGACCGTTACAAAAATAAAAAAAAAACACGTCACTTCACAGCAGTGAAAACAACATCAATACTGTTGAATTCGTCGCAGTTTCTAGCAAATTTACTCCAGGTAAGAGAAATTAATTACCTCCTAAAACCACAACTCGTGGTTTTGAATTATCACCGGCACAATCAGACATTTCGCTAGCCGTTTCACAAAAATGAATGACAGTTAAAGTTTTGACAGTTTATCCGACAGTCTCAAAATGGAAATGTTGCCAATTAAAACATTAAGTTTTCTTCTAATTCAGTGGTTTAATTTTTATTTTGATGTCAGTAATTTTTTTTTTAGAGAGGCGAAGTTTTTTTTTAGAAATAAAGCAATAATTGAATTACTAATATTTTTAATCATTTGAGAACAGTAACAAAATATTTAATAACTATAAATTAATAAACTAACAGTCTCTTCACAATAATCAAATTGTTCAATAATAATCTTAGATTTGTAGCTATGGATCTACTTCTTCTTTTCTTTCAATTTGATACTTCTCTTCTTTTGAATCCGATGGTAGGAGAAATGCAACTAGTAGTCCAGCTGAAACAATGAGAATAACAAGATATTAAAAAACTTCACACAAAACGTTTTGGGAACACATTCATTGTGCGTACATCTAAGGAGTAGAAGTCCCTGCCAGAGTCTGTGTTTTCTGATAGCTACAACCTGGGAGTCTTTAAGTCAAGAGTGTAAAGATTAGTTCTAGGCAAGCGTGCTCCATCTTCGATCACATCATCGCTTAACATCAGGTTAAATAGTGGTCAAACGTGTGCCTATCAAGAGTAAAAGAAAAAAATATTGCAGTTGGAAACTAGCCCCCGATTTATAAATTACACATTCGGAAGCTCTCCTTACAGTATTTAGTATTTTTAGTATTTTTAGTATTTTTAACCTTTAATCTATATGGTTAACTATTATGTTACTTAACAGAACCGTACTAGCTACAGGTTTGGGAAGTTTCAAGGTATGAGTATTTAATTTCTTTATGTCCCAATACTCGTACATTTAAAACTCTACTCACAGATAACTAAGGCGACATATCCGGCTAACATGGGCGTACAGTATTCCTTTTGCAGGCTGGCGATGATTTGCACGCTGAAGAAGCCAGAACCTCGGGCTACTACAACCGACAAGCATGTCGTCATGCCTCTGTAAAAATAATCATTTTGTTAAAAAAAATATTTTCACTATTTATTTTCCTTTTTTTCGTAGCCTGCGCTCTATTTTTCTGATAGACATTAGACAGCAATAAGCATTTATATAGCATTAATGCGTGCGTGACTTTTATCTCAGATAAAGTAAGAAAATACTTAAGGCTTATCATTTTCTAAGCGACTACAACTTAAAGGGTGATTAACTATTTGCTATTAAAAAAAAATAGGTAACTTGGAAGCTATTAAATATTTTAGCAATTATTTTTGCTACCGGCTTTATTTATTTTTATTAATCCCAAATTCAGATCGTCAGTGTGTGGCGTCGTGTTAAATTCATGCCAATACTTTAATATCGAATTACGAAAAAAGGAAAAACAAAATAAAAACCTTAAATGCGTAGGATTAAGCTCCACCAAATACGTGTTAACGTTGCCCAAGATCAGTGTAACGTAGAGGAACAAGAAAAATAACGCTATGCTCAGCATCGGGATTCTGACGAAGAGCAGGGCGACACCGCAGAGGGAAGAAATAGTGAACACCAAGAGTGTCAACGTTTTCTTGCCGAGTCCCACGATGAAAGATAGGAGAATTAAACTGGTTGCTGCGCCTCCGGAGTAAATCATAGTGGCGTACAGCGCCTTAGGGTCAATAATGCCAGTGCATTCCAATGATTCCTATGAAATATGTAACATGATTAACATTTTTAGTAACTTGTCTACATTGGTTTTCGAAGTAGTAGACAGATTTTTATATTTTATTAAAAGAATTATTGCAGTTATTATGAAAATAAATTGAGAATGTTCATTTAGTCAGTTTTGTAGCGAATGAGAATCAACTTTAATTATTCCAACTTACAGTGCCATTAGAATTAGTCCTTATACTCTGACTTGCTACATCGCAGAACGTGCGACCAAAGTGGTCTTCACCGCCAGAAAAATATGCGTTTGCTATAGTTGGTACCCACATTGTATAACCTGTTGATCTGGAAGTAAAGACATTTATACTTCTCTGCCATGCATGTACTGTATCTAACAATATTTGCAGTAAAGTCCCTTAACAAAATTGCCGTCTCAATAGAAAAAAAAGTTTACTTAGGACTACTTAAAAAAATCGTTTGCACGATAATTTTTGTTGGAAAATTTATTTATTTATTTTTTTAAATTTATTTAATTTATTTATTTATGAATTCATATATCCTTCTCTGAAATTAGCCAAAAACTTCATCTGATTTTACAAGTTAGTAAATCTTACGTCATGTATGCAGTTAGCAATAAGTAGTAAAGTATAGCTGAGTTCTTCAATAGAGGAGGCTTGAACAGAGGGGCTGTTTGGTTCCATATTTTCTTCAGCACTGAAGTTTCAGAACTATCTACTGGCGGTTCCTCGAGGTATACACCCTTTACCTGAAAAACAAAGACTTTTAATGTTTTTCTTTGCACTCAATCGCGCTCACACTATTTTATTTCTGTGTATTGTATCTTCTAATTCCGATCGTTATTAAGTACTCACAGTATAGCATTCCTTCTTAAAACCGGTGTTACTCTTGAATATGGACTTAAAAACTTCCAAGGCTTCTTCGTTCTTGTTCCTACTGAGTAAGAACTTTGGGCTTTCTTTGAGGAATATCATTGATAGGACACTAATCGCGCTTGGTAGACAGATGATTTGCAACAGCAACCGCCAAGGTCGGTACACCACGCCCAGCCAGGGTATCTCGTAACCAAATTTCAGAGTAAATACTGGTAGAGCTAAGGCTGTGAAGAAAATAGAAGTTCTTCAGATAAAAACATCGCAAAAAGGCGGCATCATACATGTCTCACGAGAGAAGTCTGACAGACTCCAGATTCCATATTCGCATTGAATTTTACTAACCTCCGTCTGTAGTTTTACTAGTTTTAATTTAGATTTTCGCAAATAAGTAGCCTATAACCGCCTTTATGGTCCCATCATCTATCTCTGTATGAAAAGAAGAAGGCCCAAAATTAAATTGGTTCAGCTATTTAGGCTTGAAAGTACGCTTTCTATAAACAAACTCACTTTCACATTTATGATACTAGTTAAGAAGTTAGGATTTGGTGTCTCTACTATTTAGTTACTTCCACTTGGTGCCGAAGGACTTTTCCTGTAAGACGGACATTAAGCTGCTCAATCCCACAAGAACCACTAAATGATGGTGGTAATTCTGTAGGTTTTAATTATTATCAAGATGGCGAAAAAAACTTGTGATAAACACTTACCGCTAATGGTAAGTTGCGTGGTCATGATGGCACTGGCCATCAGAAACATGAGCCTGCTGCGTTGTCTACTGGGTACACTCTCCGCTAGCCAGACGAAGCCCGCTGCGTTCGCTGACGTTGAGCTGAAACCGTAAAGTTATAAAGTATATTGGTTGGTATTTTCATATTTTCTGTATTACAGATAAATAGTAGAAGTTAAATGTAATGCTGATTGGTTATAAACCGCACATCAAAGACCTCTATGTAAAGGGGCCGAGCTTTTTCATCAACTGACTATTTTTTTTTCTTTTTTTACTATTGATAGGCACTCGTTTGACCACTATCTCACCTGTTAGTAAGCGATGATATGGTCGAAGGTGGAGCACGCTTGCCTAGGAGTAACCTATTCACTCTTGACTTAAAGACTCCCAGGTTGTAGCTTTCAGGAAACGCAGACTCCGGCAGGGAATTCCACTCTTTAGCTGTACGCACTATGAATGTGTTCCCAAAACGTTTTGTGGCCGTGGGTGGGATGTCCACCATGTACCGGTGGCGCATAGCCGTTCGTCTTGTGGTCCGGTGATGGAACGGGTTTGGCGGAATTAAATTATGCAAATCCGTCGCACATTCCCCACAATGCAACCGGTAGAAAACCGACAGGATAGCAACTCGTCGTCGATGCTCAAGACTTTGGAGCTTCGTCGCGACGAGCCTATCATTGCCGATGATCCTCTTGACTCGTTTCTCAGTTGACTCAAGGGTATCAAGCTGGTATCTGGCAGATCCGTCCCAAAGATGAGAGCAGTATAATACACGATCGAACTTGCGCTTGATAGAGTTTAAGCAGCTGTTCCGCCGAGAAGTATCGTCTCACCTTTGCTAGGATCCCCAACTTCTTTGCAGCCACTTGATCTTTTGCCTCTATGAAAGGGCCAAAATTAAGGGTAGATGTTAGTGTAACCCCAAGAAGCTCAAGCTGGTCGGTTAACAGCACGATTGCACTTCGGAAAGATGGAGCTGGGTGGAATTGGCTCCTTTTGGCGGAAAAAAGACATGTTTGGGTCTTAGCAGCATTGCACTTGATCAGATTGGCATCGCCCCATTCAGAGACAGCCTGTTAGGACAAGTTCATACCATAGCCTCCCGGAGAGACCGGATCTGCAACCCACCAGCTCGTGCGTCGGACACGTATCTCTCAGCAACAGTGCTGTCGTCTGCATACCCAAAGGTACCGGGTTTAAGCAGATCATTAATATGCAGCAAGAACAGTGTTGCCGAAATCACCGACCCCTGAGGAGCCCCGGCATTAATATCCAGCAGTCCAGACGAGCAGCCTACTCGCCATGACTACTCGGATAGACCGATCCCTCAGGAAATCCGCGATCCAATCACACAATCCGGTGGGCAGACCGAAGGAGGGAAGCTTACTAATAAGGCTATCGTGCCCTGTCGAAGGCCTTCGAGATATCCAAAGTGACCTCGAGTGCATCTCCGTGCCTCTCTATGGCCTCACTCCAGAGTTGAATGGCATACGCCAGAAGATCCTAAGTTGACCGATATCGGCGGACCCCGAATTGTCGGTCACTAAGGATATCATTTGTTTCTAGGTATGCCAGGAGCTTATGATTCAGCACACGTTCCATACTCTTACCGAGATGGGTCTATAATTCGACGGGTCAGCTCGACTACCCTTTTTGGGTACAGGCTGCACGTTAGCTTGCTTCAAAGCCTCCAGCACTTTTCCAGTCTCAAACGAAAGGCGAAAAAGGCGTGTCAAATTCGGAGACAACTCAGGCGCACAAGTCCTGAGAACAATTGCTGGTATCCCGTCGGGGCCACTAACCTTGTTCACGTCTAGGTTACGCAGTACCCTACGGACGTCCTTCTGATGAATGCGAATGTTCGACAGACTCGACTCGCATCCAGCAGGAGAAGCAGGGGGCTCTGCGCCACCAGGATCCGAACGTGAAGATTCCGCAAACAAGTTCGCTTTCTTCTCAGCGGAGTGGGCCAGCGTCCCGTCAGGTCTCAGCAGTGGTGGTAGTGACTACAATTTCAGACTCCAAACTGATACTCAGACATTCCAGATAGAAATTTCCAATCACATTTATCCAACCCGGGCTTGGTGAAATTACGGCCACTAGGCCAACGAGGTAGGTAAAAAATTGTCCTGAATCACTCTATGACCGACGAAGTTTTAACAGTGACGGTCGGTCACTAACGAATTTATATTTTGTTAAGTGGGTCTTACTAAGTCTAATAGTTTTATGTTAACAATAGAAACTTACAATGAAACGGAAAGAAACTTGAGAATGACTAGCGATATGAAGTTGGGTGCCATGGTAGCTGCCAAACATAGGGCAAAGCCGGGTGGTGTGGCCATCAGTAGTGTTTTCCGGCGACCCTTAGTATCAGCGCACAGACCCCAAGGGTAGGACGAAACGATTACACCTGCAGAATATAGATGATTTTATTGTGTTACTAGCTGACCCGCGCAACTTCATCTGCGTCACAATTTTCATTACTGCTCCGCTCCTATTGGTCTTAGCGTGATGATATATAGCCTATAGCCTTCCTCGATAAATGGGCTATCTAACACTGAAAGAATTTTACAAATCGGACCAGTAGTTCCTGAGATTAGCGCGTTTAAGCAAACAAACAAACAAACTCTTCAGCTTTATATATTAGTATATAGAAGTATAGATGTGTTGATTCGTAGTTTAGTCAACAAAAAAGTTTTATTTTGTTAAATGTGGTTACTGAGTACAAAGTAAAAACGAGTTAATGCAATCCTTAAAAATCAAACTCAAGCCTCTAATTCAGGATTCTCAATGCAAGTGGTAAGGGGTGAGAAATCTGACAAGGTGTCGATCAGACGACGTTTCTTACCTATGAGTGGTATAGCAGACAGCAACCCTTGTTGCGAAGTGCTCAGCGACATGTCACACGCCACCGCTGGCAACACCACAGAGAAGCCAAAAATGTCCAGGTTCATCGCAAGAATCAGAAAGCAGCAGGTTATTAGCATGCCCACATTGTATTTGCCGAAACCTGGTAGAAAAATGAAAAACATGTTTGCAACACTTGAATTTTTCTGGAGGATTCGGAACGCATCTGTCAAACAAATTTGCAACACTTGTTTTCTAGAGGATTCGGAACGCATCTGTCAAAACTTTAAACAATCGGATGCCGCCCATAATTCTGTGCTTGCCGCGCATTTTGAAATCAATAAAATTAAAATAAACAAGTGCGCAAGTACCAGCTGTTTTTTTTCAAATTTTCTATAAAATCAAACTAAACGTGGGGAATATAGCCAAAATAACATAATTTGATCATGGCTGGTAATTAACAAGTATTCCTGTACCTCCATCAAAGCATGTTTATCTTTAGTTCTATTTAGGTACTTAAATAAGCAAACATTGACCTCGTTCATATTGGTCATACTATTTTGGAGACAGCTAAACTTGTTTCCCATCGCAACCATTTGATATGATTTCATTGACATTTATTGGGATTTTTTTTTTACAGGCGCTCATATTCTCCGGTAAACTATTAAATAAACAACCCACTGACCTAAACTCTAACCGCAAGGTAAGTTTGTCTTGGTCTTAGAATAATAACGCATTATTATTCTAAGGTCTTGGTTTTAACTTGTAATAATGTGAAAGAAAATACAAAATCAATGTCCCCGTTTTTAATATCGGAGGCTCGGGGCCAGATATTGCCTACATTGATTTTCTAAAGATAACAGGAGAACAGGACGATTAGGAACGAATGGCTTTTGCCAAAATAAAAAGTGGAATTCCCTGCCAGAGTCTGTGTTTCCAGATAGGAGACCTGGGAGTCTTTAAGACAAGAGTGAATAGGTTGCTTCTAGGCAAACGTGCTCCATCTTCGACCGCATCATCGCTTACCATCAGGTGAGATAACGGTCAAACGTATGCCTATCTATAGTAAAAAAAATAAAAAAAAATATGAAAATACAATGTGGATACGACGATACGACAGTAAATCGTTGAGCGGCTGAACTTTTTTTTTGAGATGGGTTTCTCTTGACTCTAGTCTAGGTCAGAGATGACAGAGACAAAGTCTACGATGGAGCGAGCTTACCCACAAGGAGCCTGTTCACTCTGACTTTAAAGAGATGAGGGTTCTAAGCGTTCGGAAACAGTCGCAGGCAGACAGTTCTACTCCTTTTCTTTGCGCATTATAACAGACGTTTGGACACGCTTAGTTAGAACTAATTAAATAAAAGCCACTAATTACATCAGACAGCTTCAAAAATATCTTGTGAACATTTTAGTGGTTCGTCATCTTCACATTGTAGACACATTATTATCTACAACGTGAAGACGACGATCCGAGATATGAAAGATGAGATGATAGGCAGTAGATAATAGTAGGTATAGGATAGCACCTTATTTAATACTAGTGGACGTCACGCGGTTTCACCCGCGTAGTTCCCGTTCCCGTGGGAGTACGGGGATAAAATATAGCCTATGTTACTCCCTGATAATGTAGCTATCCATTGCTGAAAGAATTTTTCAAATCGGTCCAGTAGTTTCGGAGCCTATTCATTTCAAACAAACAAACAAACAAATCTTTCCTCTTTATAGTATTAGTGTAGATGTAGATAACTATTCAAGGTTATATAAACTAAAATCACGAGTCATGGGAGCTGGGAGGGGGTGCACTTGCAACCCCCTGGTTTTCAAATAAACACGAATAAATAAAAAAAAAATATAAGAAAAGTGGAATGTATTATAATAGACCTGGCATGTCCCAGGTTTTTCGAGCTCCCTCGCGTTCAGGCTTGCACTTGTTAAGCGTAAACTTTGCCACAAGGCTTTTTACACCATAAAACATTATCTTGAAGACAAAAAGGCTTGGGATTGAGCTGCTCCAATAAAATATACTTACAGTAGTACCCAACTGATATGGCTTACCGATGTACCTGCGCAGAAGATGAATTTTTAATTGCTATTGACCAATCGGCATGCTCCACGCAACGCGCTTCTTTTTCCTGTACCGCTATTGGTCGGCAGCTGCCACCATGTTAGCGCGCGTCGCGTGACATGCACGTGACTTGCGAGTGAGACGGAACTAACAGCTGCAGTGTATTATGAACCTTATAGTAGTGATATAAGGTTGATTGTAAGTTTGCTTTCTTTTGTTAATCTTCGGGACTATACTTCCTTTTCTGCGCGAACGAAGTTTCACGACGCGCCTTATCAGTTGGGTACCACTGTACACAGTTTTTGGTTTTATTATTGTTATTGTCATTATTTATTTATTTGGTATTTGTTTTGGAAATTTTCATGAATATTTTAGTTTAAATTTTGATTTTTTTTTGTTTTATATACAATTTGACATTTTTTTAATAAACAATTTGACATTTTATTTTTATTGTATACAATTTGACATTTTTTTTCTTATATGTATACAACTAGCTTCTGCCCGCGACTTCGTACGCGCATATCCCGTTTTTTTCCGTTCCCGTAGGAATTTCCCATTCCCATATAGCCTATAGCCTTCCTCGATAAATGGGCTATCCAACACTGAAAGAATTTTTCAAATCGGACCAGTAGTTCCTGAGATTAGCGCGTTCAAGCAAACAAACAAACAAACAAACAAACTCTTCAGCTTTATATATTGGTATAGATTTGATATAATTAATGACTGTAAAGTATTATAAGTAATTATTTTTATTATGAATGGGGACTATGTGGATTATTTTTTCGAGCAATTTTAATGTTTGTCCAGCAGTTTAAGTGCTTTGTGCGGCCTACCCAAATGTCCTTTCTTTGGTATTGTTCGTCGTGTTGTTGAGCTCCTAAGTGGATCTGAGTTGAACTATACGACTACTGACAAATGCTTGCACTGACTGGACAGGTTCACTCAAATCTGTGTGGTTCTTTCTTCTAAAGACCATCTCAGACACTAATCTGCATGGTTCTTAAAAATGATGTATTGTAAGTGTGAGGACTATGTAGGTCGTTATTTTAAGGATTGATTTTATGACTGTCTGGCAGTTTGAGTATATTATGCGGCTTACCCAAATGTCCTTACTTTGGCATTGTTCGTCGGTCCGTTGAGCTCCTCAAAGTTCTGAGTTGAGCTGCACGATAACTGACAAATGCTTGCACTGTTTGGACAAGCCCACTCAAACCTGCGTGGTGCTTTCCTCAAAAGGCCATCTCAGACGTTAACCTACATGGTTTTCATATGTTATTGGCGATTGTATGGACTTCAAAAGAGACTATGACCTCTGAGTTTGTTTCGGTGTTTCTTCTCAGGGTAGTCAGCTAGGAAATACCGGCCGCATCTAGATTAATATTACAAAAAAAAATACGTGTAAAAGAGTAACTTGTAACCTATTTGCAAAATAAATATCATTTATCATTTATCACCCATCTTCTTTAGCTCTCAAGCTTCTCTGCATAATTACATCTATGTGTAAATAGGCTGAAGAAAACCTATCCTATTCGAGACGCGGTTTTGAAGATGAACCCCTGAAAATAGTACTACCAGCGCCCATATCACGAGTACATTATCATTATAATGAAATATAACAAACACAACACAGTTAAAAAAAAACAACCAAGCGCTTTATTAAGATAAACTCTGTCTTTTTTTTTTAATTTTCAATAGATTTGAACTAACCACAGAAGGGGAGATACGTTCTTAAGGAGATACTTTTTTTGTACAAAGATATTGCAAGACACACAAGCTTTTTAGTAGTTAATACAGTGATTTTTGGGGCAAAAACTGAATATAAATATTTTTAAACCACTCACCTGTAAGGTCCAAAGCTTCCTCAAAGGTGCTCTCCTTCGATTCGTTTTCAATTTTGGCGAACGCCATTTTTTATTATTTCACAGCTATTTAAATTCAATTTTTTGCATTAGAAATACTTCGTTTCTTGCCCAGAATGACAAAAAAGATAACTTTTTTGTATATCGTTAAATTAATTTTGCTTTTCAGTAGTAGTGTTGGTAAAACATAGATAGTTTGCCAATGTTTGACCAAGCTACTACCTATTTAATTCCCCATTTATCATTGACAGACTGAATGCGACTACAGTGAGTGTACCTAACGAACCGCTGCGCGCCTGAATATAGTTTGTTGTTAAATCATACAAATACAAAAATACTCATCGTAATACCACGCGTCACTTTATTTTAGATGCATGACATCCTTGCGTATACGATAAGTTTGAGAGAGATAAGTTTAATCATATCTTGTGAATAAAATGTGATGCCACTTGGCTATTTGCATTGTCTTCCTCAACGCGTTAATGCGCGGTA
Source organism: Lacanobia wlatinum (assembly GCA_947578705.1). Classification (NCBI taxonomy): domain Eukaryota; kingdom Metazoa; phylum Arthropoda; class Insecta; order Lepidoptera; family Noctuidae; genus Lacanobia; species Lacanobia wlatinum. Next base: position 5,291,630 of record OX388035.1, read on the forward strand.
AAACTCGGTACAGTCGGCATTAGTCGGCTACAAAAGTCGATTGGAAATATGAGATTTTTTATCTTTATTATTTTGTGTACACCAATAATAATCATGTAAAAAACGCTTGTTTAGGCCAGCGTCTCCGCATTCGTGAAAGTTGTAAATTATCCCAGGGGAACATATTGCCCTTTATAGGACAAATATAAGTATTTTTTGTGCCAAGCCTGTGCGCTAAGTTGCATCCAAATCCAAATGTTACCTCTTGACATAATTAACGGCTGAAAAGCCGTTAATTATGTCAAGAGGAAACAAACAGACTCGCAGACAGAGTAATCTTCTCATTTAATATGAGTATAGATTTAATTATTTTAATTAAAAAGGCCGAAGCCAATTACTCTAATTAACGGTATAATCGATTAATAAGCAGATAATCGAATAATTTTGTGTTATTGTCTTAGATGAGGTATAAAAGTAGCAGTGTTAATCGATTTCTGGCGCTGATCGTAGATCGTCACCAGGTTGAAAAATAATTATGACAACAAAAATATATTTTCTAGCTTATGTTTATAATTACTAAAAAGTTATAGGCGGCTGAGAGAAGACGGTGAAATCTGAAAACTCACAGAACCAGTTCGGTTTTATGCCTTGTTGCCATTTTCGCTATCCGTCGGCTGTGCGAGAAATACTGTCCATAAAAACTTGCATACGGTGTTTGTTGACCTCAAAAAGGCTTATTCAAGGTCAACGAACACCTCACGGCCCTTAAGGAGAAATGTGTGCCTGGGATGTATGTGCAGTCGATCCGAGCGATGTATCCCAGGCCTTACCTCTTCTTGATGATAATGGACACTCTGACGTCGAACATCTAGGAACAAGCTTTTTGGTGTATGCTGTTTTCTGATGACATTGTGCTGGTTACCGGAAGCGGCTTAGCGGTCCATAGCAGATTGGAAACGTGGTGGCAAAGACTGAAAAGTCATCTTCCTGCCCTTATCTCACGTTACTTGGGGTCGGCGCAACACGTTTTTCCATTCTGTCCCGTCAGCCATCACGCTATCTCAAACCCCATGGCAACGACTGGAGAGTGTTGGCCTGAAATTGAGCAAAACCAAAACAGAATACCACATCTGCGATTTCGGCTGTTTCTCCAGTCCTATGCCTATAGCTCTCACCGATCGCCGATACCGATCTGCTGCGACTTTCAGTATCACGGGTCGCTTGTCCAGGCGGATTGTTATAGACCGAGACCTAACACACCGGATCAACTCAGAATGGATGAAATGGTGACAGGTCACTGGAACAATTAACAAATTTTCTACGTATCCAAAAACAATCGATTAGCTGGCAGATGGGGTTAGATTTGACTGTAACAAAAATTAGCACTTTAATATTTCGTAAACGGTTTTTGGATGAAAAAATGGTTTTCACACACCTTCAATATTTCTAATCGACCCATCCAACGACACACCACACCATGAGATATATGTATGCATTACCTCAGCAAAATGTTGTGCTTTAGAGAGGTGAGATTATAACAAATAATTAAATAGTTCAACATTCTCGATGCTAGCGAGAGATAGGTATATCGTGTTTTTAATAATTTCAATGGCTAAAATAGAAATACTGTAACAAAACATCGCTCAAAACATTTAATATTTGCAGGATTATTGTTTTACTACGAGTCTTTTTCACTGTTTAAAACTGTGTGTGTGATTATTAGTCAAAATAAACACGTGGCTCAGTGGCGAGCGTTAACTTTTAAATAATCTATATCTACACCATGCTAGGCAATCGCATTGTGATATTGCTCTTAGACTCGTCGTATTTGAACAAAACAAAAAGGATTCAGTGTTTATACGTTAAGCGGTTGTACTATGCCAAATATCGAATATCAATTGATCGACCACTAGGTATAAATCGAATGTCTAAATTCTCGAACGTTCTTGATATCAAATGGTTAATGAATCGTTTTAAGCATGGGTATAAACAGTAAAATATCCATCACTATCTGCCTAGCCTTTTCCCAACTATATTGGGGTCGGCTTCCAGTCAAGCTGGACTTAGCTGAATACCAGTATTTACAAAAAGTAAAATTATGTATCAAAATATTAATATTAAGTAAGTACCCAACTTATCTGTGATTTTTCCTTAAAGATGCTAATGCTAAGGCAAATATATACATATAATTTGTATGAGACTGGTATTTAAATAAGAACAATGAATCATGACAATTTTATTATTTTTACTAACCTTACCAGCAAACTTTTGTATGCAACTGTACGAAACAACCATACTATCCCGTTCATTTAAGATGGTTGCGCTAATGTATGGTGCTGTCGCCTTTACGTGAACTTTTAAATTTGGTCGGCTTATAAGAGAATTGCTGACATATACTTGTTTTTGATATAACTTTCAATAAAGCCGTAATTGAGAGCTAAAATTAACAGGAACGAATGTTTATGAATCATTTGAATTTGTTCAAAGTATGCCATGTTTCTTAATGTTGTGGGAACTACGTATTCGATCACTAAATTACGACTAGTCTAAAATTAATCAAATTTGTTTTTCTCTTCATATCGTGTAAAGTTACAAAACTTAAACTTCCTGACGTTATGAGCGTCTACTACGAGTATTTTTTACAGCTGTTTATTTTTTACATTGTTTTACGTCAACTAAAATAAAAACTAATATTTGGACAAATTTGAACAAATTAAGGTCTCTTATTGGTATTTTTTTCTAACTTCTGCGTTGAGCCGTTTTCGAGATCTGGGAAATCTCAAAACGTTGCAGCAGCAAAATCTTGAAAAACTTAAGAACCATGGCACACACAAACTTTGCTATTTACAAACATCATGTATTTGGTTCCAACCAGAAACGAATTTTTGAAAACGATTTTGCCAGGGTAACGTTTCGTACGTTACTCCAGCAAAATCTGTTTTTCTCAAATAATATTGAAACAACATTTTGAACAAATTTTGCTATCAGTGAAGTGTGCTAAAAAACACCTCACTTCACAGCAGTGAGTACAACAAATATCTATACTGTTGAATTCGTCGCAGTTTCTAGCTTTACGTAAGAGAAATTAATTACCTCCTAAACCCACAAATCGTGGTTTTGAATCATCACTGGCACAATCAGACATTTCGATAGCTGCCTCGAAATAGAAAATTACCAATTAAAACATATTTTTTTCTTCTAATTTAGTAGTTTTTGGGAGTGGATGAATTTTATTTTGTTAAAAAACAAGTAAAAGTTGACGACATCTTTGTATTCAACCCTATGTCAAAGTATTTTCTTAAATGCCCTACAGTACTTTTTTTGAAGTAAAACAATAATATGAAAGCTTATTTATACTTTTAATTTAATGAGAATAATGAATAAATATCTACTTATCATATATTTAATGTGTCAACACTCTCTTTGCAATAATAAAATTATTGAACTTAAAATAATAGTAATATCTTAGTTAGACTTGGAGCTATGGATCTATTTCTTCTGGTCTTTCAATTTGATTCTTCTCTTCTTTTGGTTTCGAATCCGATGGTAAGAGAAATGCAACCAGTAGTCCAGCTGAAACAAAGATAAATTGCAGTTAGAAACAAATCCCTGAGGTCGCAGTTACAAATTCTGAAGCTCTCGTTACAATATAACAATGTAGGTATATTCCTTAACGGAACCGTACAAGTTGGCTTCATTCAAGAAATTTTACTTACAAATGACTAAGGCGACATATGCGGATAACATGGGAGTGCAGTAGTTCTTTTGTAGGCTGGCGATGATTTGCACGCTGAAAAAGCCTGAGCCTCGGGCCACCACCACCGACAAGCACGTCGTCATACCTCTGTAATTACAATAACTTTGTTAAGGAAATATTTATCTTCGTAATTTATTTTGCTAGACTTCAAAGTCTGCTCTCTATTTTCTGGACAGTTATAGACAGTTGCATTTTCATAGTTTTGTAGCGGCATCAATGCCGCCACAAGAAAAACCAACGGAGCAAATGTACATCGCAATAAAAAGAACCGCGACGCCATCTATCCAACTAGCAGCGAACTACTAGGTTGAAATCCTGCATCGCGCAAGCAGAGTTTACCGTGTGATTTGAACATAAACATCAGCCCGAATATCAACCATTGGGCAGTTGCCCACACTGGACAAAACAACCGTCCGGTCGGAGGATCCTCCCTTTACAATGGAGGTGTGCGGGATTTTACTCTCTGTATCACATACCTCCAAAGTTTAAACTAGAATGCGAATCTTAAATGTAAGATAAAGTTATAATGAAATAATACCCAATTACGAAAAATGAGGAAAAAGTATACCAACCTTAAATGCGTAGGATTAAGCTCCACCAAATACGTGTTAACGTTGCCCAAGATCAGTGTCACGTAGAGGAACAAGAAAAATAACGCCATGCTCAGCATCGGGATTCTGACGAAGAGCAGGGCGATACCGCAGAGGGAAGAAATAGTGAACACTAAGAGTGTCAACGTTTTCTTGCCGAGTCCCACGATGAAAGACAGGAGAATCAAACCGGTTGCTGCGCCTGTGGCGTAAATCATAGTGGCGTACAACGCCTTAGGGTCAATAATGCCAGTGCACTCCAATGATTCCTGTAAAATATGGAACATGATTAACATTTTTAGTAACTTGTCTACAGTGGTTTTCGAAGTAGTAAACAGATTTTTAATATTCATTAAAAAATCAATTACAGTTATTGTGAACATTAATTGAGAATGCTAATTCAGTCAGTTTTTTAGCGAATGCGAATCAACTTTAATTATTCCAACTTACAGTGCCATTAGAATTAGTCCTTATACTCTGACTTGCTACATCGCAGAACGTGCGACCAAAGTGGTCTTCACCGCCAGAAAAGTATGCGTTTGCTATAGTTGGTACCCACATTGTATATCCTGTTGATCTGGAAGTAAAGACATTTGTACTTCTCTGCCATGCATGTACTGTATCTAACAATATTTGCAGTAAAGTCCCATAACAAAATTGCCATCTTAATAGAAAAAAAAAGTTTACTTAGGACCACTTAAAAAAACCGGTCAAGAGCGAGTCGGACTCGCGTGCAAAGGGTTCCGAACAAATTTAATTTTTTTACATGTTATTTTAACACTACAGACTTCTTATAGGTTTTCCTGTAATCTATAGGTAAAGATCTATTATCCAAATTCTTTTTCAAAATTTTAGGCTCAGTAGTTTCGGAGATAAGGGACGGTCATTTTTCGTTTAATTTCTTGAATAACTTCAAAGACATTTATTTTAAAATTATGAAAAAAATACAATTAAAACCCTCACAGTAAGCCCTTTCATTTGATGTATCACACGATATTGTTCAAAAAACTTTTTTTTTTAATTTTCTAGTTTGACCCCCCCAAATGTGACTCCCATACTAAAAATCTAATAATTTATGTAACGCTTCCGTGTTTGGGTCACAGAAATCCATATGTGTACCAAATTTCAACAGAATCGGTCCAGTGGAACCGGAGAAAACGCTGTGACAGACGGACAGACAGACACCCGAGTGATCCTATAAGGGTTCCGTTTTTTGTTCGGAACCCTAAAAATCGAAGAGTTTGCACGATAATTTTTGTTGGAAAATAAATCATGAATTCCCTCTTTGAAATTAGCCAAAAACTACACATGATTTTACAAGTTAGTAAATCTTACGTCATGTATGCAGTTAGCAATAAGTAGTAAAGTATAGCTGAGTTCTTCAAAAGAGGAGGCTTGAACAGAGGGGCTGTTTGGTTCCACATTTTCTTCAGCACTGAAGTTTCAGACCTATCTACTGGCGGTTCCTCGAGGTATACACCTTTTACCTGAAAAACGAAGATTTTAACTGTTTTTCTTTGCACTCAATCGCGCTCACATTATTTTATTTCTGTGTATTGTATCGTCTAATTCCGATCATTATCAAGTACTCACAGTATAGCATTCCTTCTTAAAACCGGTGTTACTCTTGAATATTGACTTAAAAACCTCCAAGGCTTCTTCGTTCCTGTTCCTACTGAGTAAGAACTTTGGGCTTTCTTTCAGGAATATCATAGATAGGACACTAATCGTGCTTGGTAGACAGATCAGTTGCAACAGCAACCGCCAAGGTCGATACACCACGCCCAGCCAGGGTATCTCGTAACCGAGTTTCAGAGTAAATACTGGTAAAGCTAAGGCTGTGAAGAAAATAGAAGTTCTTCAAATAAAAACATCGCAAAAGGCGGCGTCATACATGTCTCACGAGAGAAGTCTCGCAGACTCCGGATTCCATATTCGCATTGAAATTTTACTAACCTCCGTCTGTAGTTTCACTAGCTTTAATTTAGATTTTCGCAAAAAGTAGCCTGTAACCGTCTCTAATGGTCCCATCACCTATCGATGTATGAAAAGAAGAAGGCCCAAAATTACGTCAAGATTGGTTCAGCTATTTAGGCGTGCAAGGGTAATAAACAAAAAAACTCACTTTAACATTTATGATATTAGTTAGGATGTTAGTGTCTCTACTATTTAGTTACACCTACTTGGTGCCGAGGGACTTCTATGAGGCGGACATTAAGCTGTTCAATCCTACAAGAACCACTAAATGATGGTGGTAATTCTGTAGGTTTTAATTATTATCAAGATGGCGAAATAAACTTGTGAAAAACACTTACCGCTAATGACAAGTTGCGTGGTCATGATGGCACTGGCCATCAGAAACATGAGCCTGCTGCGTTGTCTACTGGGCACACTCTCCGCTAGCCAGACGAAGCCCGCTGCGTTCGCTGACGTTGAGCTGAAACCGTAAAGTAGATTGGTTTGTTCTGAAATATTTTTTGTCTGACAGATAAACAGTAGAAGTTAAATGTAATGATGATTGGTTATGAACCGCACATAACGTTACTCCCGTAGTTTTTAAAGACGTCAAAGACCTCTATGTAAAGGGGCCGAGCTTTTTCATCAACTGACAACAATTTCAGACTCCGGACTGATACTCAGACATGCCAGGTAGAAATTTCCAATAACATTTTTTCCAACCCGGGCTTTGTGAAGGAAAAAAACGGCCACTAGGCCAACGAGGTAAGTAAAAAATTGTCCTGATTCTGAATCACTCTATGACAGAAGTTTTAAGAGTGACGGTCGGTCACTACCGAATGTATAATTTTTTAAGTGGGTCTTACTAAGTCTATTAGTTTTATGTTAACAATAGAAACTTACAATGAAACGGAAAGAAACTTGAGAACGACTAGCGATATGAAGTTGGGTGCCATGGTAGCTGCCAAACTGAGGGCTAAGCCGGGTGGTGTGGCCATCAGTAGTGTTTTTCGGCGACCCTTAGTATCAGCGCACAGACCCCAAGGGTAGGACGAAACGATTACACCTGCAGAATATAGATGATTTTATTATTTTATAAATATTATTTTATGTGTTGATTCGTAGTTTAGTCAACAAAAAAGTTTTATTTTGTTAAATGTGGTTACTGAGTACAAAGCAAAAACGACTTAATGCAATCCTTAAAAATCAAACTCAAGACTCTAATTCTCAGGATTCTCAATGCAAGTGGTAATGGGTGAGAAATCTGACAAGGTGTCGATCAGACGATGTTTCTTACCTATGAGTGGTATAGCAGACAGCAACCCTTGTTGCGAAGTGCTCAGCGACATGTCACACGCCACCGCTGGCAACACCACAGAGAAGCCAAAAATGTCCAGGTTCATCGCAAGAATCAGAAAGCAGCAGGTTATCAGCATGCCCACATTGTATTTGCCGAAACCTGGTAGAAAAATGAAAAACATGTTTGCAACACTCGAATTTTTCTGGAGCATTCGGAACGCATCTATCAAAACTTTAGACAATCGGATGCCGCCCATAATTCTGTAGTTGCCGCGCATTTTAAAATCAATGAAATTGAAATAAACAAGCGCGCAAGTGACAGCCGTTTTTATATTGTATACATAACAATGAGTATTCTATTCTATTTTGTTCTATTGTATTCTATTCCATTCATTTCCATTCCGTTCTATTCCATTCCATTCCATTCCATTCTATTCTATTCTATTCTATTCTATTCAATTTCAGATAATTTCAGATAATTATGACATGTTTGGTATGGAAAGAAATGTATTGATGAGCACCTTACAAATATTTTTGTATATCGTATTGTCTAAGTAAAGGTATTATGTTTAAATTGCTAACAAACAAGTAAAACCGAGCCTGCGCTTTGTACGACGTGGCTGCCCTGTACAATTAATAGTGAAAACATGATCAAAGTGATACCAACGCGAAGTTAATCAAATCTAAACATTTTTGACGATTTGTGTTGCCACTCATTACAAGAAAATACATAAAGCGAAGTATTTATGTTTCGGATGTTTTCGAAGCTCGATAAATGGTGTTGGCGTCGAAATAAATTACGCCATGCTTTCGTCCGATGTCGTTGCGCCCCCGTAATGAGACGTGGTGAGCGGTCACGACCCTGCCCTTGGCAACCCCTCGACCCGTAAAACGGACCTCTCACTGTGTTCCATAGCTAAAAAGGCTAAAATCCGTCGAGCGTGCGCCTACCCAAAAATTGATAGCAACTCATACGCAACGTGTATAAATAAATGTTGTATACTGCAGGCGCGAAGCGGGGCCGTTATCTCAATGTCGCATTTTCACGACATCTCGGCAGTCACCAGCCGGTCGATTCTGTAAACTTGTCGAAGTGAAGGCTTGGGTGAAGTGATCACGAAGTGAGCTGTCATTCCATCTTGATTACATGAATTGACAGCTCACTTCGTGATCACTTCACCCAAGGCTTCACTTCGACATGTTTACAGCACTGCGATTTTGTAAACATGTCGAAGTGACAACTTAGGCGAAGTGAACGATAAGTGAGCTGTCAAATCATACAAAGAAGATGGAATGACAGCTCACTTGTCGATCATTCCACCTACGTGTACACGGTGAGATGTCGACAGAATAGACCGGCAGAATCGGCCGGCTGATATCGTTTGTTTTTTTACCCAACTACGGCAAAGCCAAAAGGAAGGGTTATGATTTTAGCTGTCTATGTATTTATGTATGTATATTTATTTATTTATTATATACTTTATTGTACACCTCATAACAAGCACAGGAAAAATGCTTGCAAAAACTAGTGTACAATGGACACAATGGATGTGTACAATAATAATAATAATAAATGGGCGGTCTTATCGCAAAGGGCAATCTCTTATAGACAACCTTTGGATGGACTGAAGTAAAGAAGTTAGATTTAGGGCGGTCAGTGTACAAACATCATAAATAATATTAATAGGGAGACATACATAATAATGTAAAACAAGTACATACAATACTAAATAATACACTAATAAATATCAAATATATAACAGGGAAAGGAGAAAAAAAGTTATAGTGAGAGGTAATGTTCCTTCACCAGTTTTTTAAACGTTGGTAGCGTTTGAGCGCGCCTCACATCTATGAGTAATGCATTCCACAAACGAGTGGAGCAAGGAAGTGGAATGCATACGAATACTTAATTTAAGATTTTCCGATGATTTCAAGGACCACAGTCACAGAGACCAAGTGTCACAGAGAAAATGAAAGCGTTCTTTAAGATAAAAAGGAGTAGAAGGATTAAAGAGCACATTATAAAGGAGAGAAAGTATGTGGGCATTCCGGCGAAGGCGAATAGGAAGCCATTGAGCTTAGTTCGAAAATCAGAAACGTGTTCATACTTGCGCAAGCCTAATATGAACCTGATGCAGAGATTTTGAAGTCGCTCAAGCTTGTCCAATTGGTCTTGGGTGAGAACAAGATAGCTGGCGTCAGCATAGTCCAAGATTGGGAGAAGAAGAGATTGTGCTATGGCAAATTTAGTGGTGATGGGAAGAAAATTACGAAGGTGTCTCAGGGAGCCGGCTGAAGCAAACAGTTTACGACTGACCTCCTGCAGTTGTTTAGTCCAGGAACGAGTGCTGTCGATATAAATCCCCAAGTTCTTCACAGTATGAGTTATAGGAATAGTAGTGTTATTGAAAGAAACTTGGGGAAGTGTCGACTAATCAATCTTTGAAACGGTCCGGGAACTACCAACAATAAACACTTGCGTCTTTGCTAGATTGATCTTCAGCCTAAACTCAGTGCTCCATTCACCTATTCGAGGCAGGTCTGTATTAATCGTCTCAATCGCAGTAGATGGCTCTCTGAGACGGGCTTGGGTGTAAATTTGGATATCAACAGCATACAGGTGGTAGAAAGAAGATAGTCGTTGAGTGATAGCATTAATAAAAGGTGCGAAAAGTAGAGGAGATAACACGTCACCCTGCGGCACACCAGCAGAGGTATCACACCAAGAAGAGAAAGATTCTTCAATGCAAATACGCTGCCGGCGACATACATTAAAATAAATAAAATAGCCAGGAATACTAACAAAAACCATTTCCAGCATTTAATTTTTTGACCGTTTAGTTGTTCAAAACACGTGGAAAGTAGGTACAAAACGAATGCAGAACCCTTTGGACAATTGTAATTTTGTAACTCAAAGTACAATATTGTGATTTTTCATTGGCACACGTGTGTGCCATTGGGCGTCAACCCACATGCCATACCAATTCCAATGGTTTAAACTTATTTAAAAAAAAAAACGCAGTGTTTAATAACCTATGGCCCCCGATCGATCAAAAAACATGGCGGCTGCCGATTTTTTTATTCAATTGTTGTTGCGTCGCGACGGCTATTGCGACAGGGTGCTCACAGGGTAGGTTTTCTTTCATTCGAATTGGTTCGCTCTATCAAAAGATATGTGAATTTAAAGTGTTTAGGAAGAAATAAATTTTCATTACGTAAAGCAAATACATACACGTAACGTCATCTATTGAACAAAAATAATACTACCAATTCATGGAACATTACATACTGTGGAGTTATTTGTGAAACTTTTGATACAAAGCAAAAGAAAAGCAAGTCATTTTCTTATCTTATCGTTAGGGATTTATAGATATATGTAACCGAATTGATATCTTACCAGATCAACTTCAAGGTCGATGGCTAGCATTCTTAATTTGATCTCAATTTCTGAATAGCGGTGTTCTTCGCGGAAGAAGGACCTTCGCCCATGTCTGCTAATACATGTTACCTAACTTATTATAAGCTAAAGCTGTTAAAAGATAGACTCGTATAAGTTTGCCAGGTCTTAAAACTGGAAAGTCGCAAGGACCTGCCGATAGATATGTATACAAAATATCTATCTAACCTTTTCCCAGCGTTCCGCAGCTGAATACCAGTAATTTACTTGCTGCGGCAGATCTCCACAACCCAGAAACAGGGTAACACGGTACTTCTTGGCAAGACCTGGTGTCAGATATTCTGGCTTCTGACCATCCGTAACGACTGCAAAAAGAAAAATGGAAAGGGAACGTAGGGCGCTGTCTGCTCGTGTGAATATGATAGCCCGCAGATTTGCTCGGTGTTCGAGGGCCGTCAAAATAGCCCTATTTAGGGCATTTTGTATGTCCTTTTATACTGGCAATCTGTGGGTGGATTACACGCAGGAACAGTACAGCGCTCTACGTGTCCAATACAACACAAAAATTTTAAAAACATTTCACAGAATTACTTGTTAACAAATGTTATTATTCTGTTCAGGATTTCTTAAATGATAATTCTTTGTAATACCTATGCTTACTATTCTCTGCTATGTATTATATTTGCATGCTATATTAAGGCAGAATGTACATGGATTCGTATATATTATTTTCCAGCTTATTTTTATGTACCTACATTCTAAGCAAATAAAGATTCTATTCTATTCTAACAAGGCGTTCAGGATGCTCATGGGGCTGCCTCGCTTCTGTAGCGTGTCGGGGATGTTTGCCGAGGCGCGTGTGCATTGTTTCCACACAATCATGCGCAAGCGGTGCACGTCCCTGGTGCGTAGGGTGCGGGGCAGCCGCAACAGTATCCTGAGTGCTTTAGCTTACCGTTTTGACTGTAAGTACGTGAACCACTGTTGCATGGTTAACGTACGCACTAATGTTGAGATATTATTAATCTAATCTTATCTTGATATCTATTGAAATGAGATTTGATGTATCTAATAAAATTGTAGTAATGTATCTAAATTCTTAATTACTGTGAATAGTTGCTATTGTCAAAAATCTACAAATAACAGGCGGGACCAACGGCTACACTTGCTTTCCGAGTCACGGAGGAGTCTTAGCATGCGTCGTTTAACCAAGAAGATCGAACCGCGTGGCTTTTACCATTTAGACCCGAGCTTCTCAGAGACCATCATTGATTTTGCCGTATTAAATGGGATGAACAGATTATGATTTTGTATCTTTAAAATAATAATAATAAGTATGTATGTTTCTAAGTCGGATTGGTATCCCCAACTCTACGTTAAAGCGACAAAATTTTGCGAACAGTCTCCTCAAAGAAGGTCAACAACTTCCTGACGTTACTGACTAACATTAAGTAGCATAGTTAGTAAATCCAGACTTTGTGACCAGTAGCAACATTAAACCGTTTTAACTTATAATAGATAAACAAAATTAAATGAGCCAGAGTTCTTTAATATACAATTTTCAGTGAAAATTCGGTTTTATGTGGAAATCTTAATGATTTTTTTGATGATTTGTTAACCGTATAAGCACTGGAGCTCTCAAAAACATGCTCAAAATTGTCCGATAAATCGTTGTCAACAGAGCCTTAGTGTACTAATTTGGCAACTATTAATCAATAAAGGAAAACATAGAGACACAGTATACATCCTTCTTATTCAGTTTGTGAAATATCTCTTATATCAGTCCAATATTGGAGGAGAAAACTGTCGAGAGCCAAACCTCGAATTATGACTTTTTACATAGAAAGCTTCGCCGCCAGCATTTCCTCTTAACGGCTTACCACCCGTGGTGAGGGGCGAAACCCAGTGATAGGTTCATCTCGACTTTAAAGACAAGACAAAGTGTTGACTTTTAAGACAAGACATAAGGTGTTGGATATCTATCTATGTTCTAAATATTCATCATCTGCCCAACCTTTTCCCAAATATATTTGGTTCAGCTTCCAGACAAACTGGGTCCAGCTGAATACCACACCCCAATAACTGGGTGACCCGGTACTTTTTGGCCAGACTGGTGTCAGATTTTCTGGCTTCTGTCAATCCGTAACGACTGTCAAAAATCTACAAATAACAGGCGGGACCAACGGATTTTGAAATACTTTCCGAGGTACGCAAGAGTCTTGGTATGATAAGATAAGATGATCAACCATCCCCAGACCGACTTCAACAATAGTGGCGTAGCTAGCATGGGTGACACCTGGGACACCCCCAAGTATTTATGGGTTGCGCGATGACGGAAGTCACAAGCCATTTTTTTCATTGCGTCCCCTGTTAAGGGGTGACACCCGACCGTAACAAAACAGCCAACGAACGGTTGTGTGTCACCCGCAAATGCAGAAAACCTTTCAGAACTAAAGAAATTTTTGCACCTCATCTTTGAAGAGTTTTACTGTCTATTGATCACTCATACTTAAATAGAAGTCTTTTGTTTATTTATAGTGCAGAATGCAAAAGCAAGCGTAGCTTTCATTCCGTCACACGTTTAGGGGTGAGACTCGACGGAGGCAAAAAACATTCACACCTATATAAAATAAATAATGTCTTGAGTGTTTTTTATTATTCTTTTGGAAAATTGTTTTGTTTTGAGTTGGCGGTTCGTATAATTAGTTTATATTCAATAGTACGAAATTAAGAATCATCATGATTCGAGGTACTAGGAGATACCAAGGCTGGTCGGCTTTTTAAACGGAAGAGGTGATACCTACTTTTAATTTTAGAGGTGTCAGGTTATTTACATCTTATCTATGCATCACCATCACATTTTTTCACCCACATCCACGTGAACGAAGTCGCGAGCATAGCTTGTTGTAGGTACAGTAAAAAGCATGACTAAAATGATAGCGAAGTGCCGTTGTTCGAAGAAGATTTTTAAAACGGAAAAGTATAAAATAAGCCATGGTCGCATGCCTGTATATCATGTGGGTGCCTGGCACACCTATAAAACCATAAAGGCATGCGACCACGGCTTTACTTTCACCATTTTTGTACTTCTCTTGATTTTTTCTTCAGATCACTTTTATTTTTCCGTAGTTGGGTTACAGTTTTTTAAACTGATTTTTTTATTTTATACCTTTCCGTTTTATTTAATTTTGTATAAATCCAAACTAAACATGGGGAATATAGCCAAAATAGCATAATTTGATTATGGCTGGTATGCAACAAGTATTCCTGTACCTCCATCAAAGCATGTGTATCTTTAGTTCTACTTAGGTACTTGTAAATAAGCAAACATTGACCTCGTTCAAATTGGTCATACTTACTATTTTGGAGACAGCTAAACTTGCTTCCCATCGCAACCATTTGATATGATTTCATTGAGGTTTATTGGGATCAACAGGCGACAATATTCTCCGGTAAACTATTAAATAAACAACCCACTGACCCAAACTCTAACCGCAAGGTAAGTGTATCTTATGTTATCTAAACTCATAATGTGAAAGAACATACAAAATGAATGCCCCCGTTTTTAATGTCGGAGGTTCGGGGGCCAGATATTGTATGCATTGATTTTCTAAAGATAACAGGAGAATAGGACGATTAGGAAAGAATGGCTTTTGCCAAAATATGAAAATACAATGTGGACACCATGATACGACAGTAAATCGCTGAGCGGCTGAACTTTTTTTTTTGATATGGGTTTGCTCTTGACTCTAGTCTAGGTCAGAGATGACAGAGACAAAGTCTACGATGGAACGAGCTTACCCAGAAGGAGCCTGTTCTCTATGACTTTAAAGAGATGAGGTTATAAGCATAGAAATATAAAAAACAGGAGTAGTGGCAAGGGGGCGTGTCTGTGTCCGCGCGATATGCTCAAATTGAGCATATTATAGGCAAATGGTCGTCTCGGCGAACTAGTGCGCTTTCGACCGCGATCGTGACAATATATAAGAATTCCGTGTTGTTCAGTTTTCTTGAAAAAACCACAGGATAAACCAAGACTTTGTAAATCAAGGAATCACTTACACTGTCTAAATATAAGTGATTTACTATATTTGTCTTTAAAATCATGAAAAACAACAAATCTGGGCTGTCACTCACTGGACACACACTGGGACTCACTGGACAAGCAATGTAAATGTTACAAAACGATACTTTATGCAACGCGTAAGCTGCTTCTTGCGACGAGTTAATGATGTGCTTGTGCAGATCCACCTACGTAGGTTATCGACACAATGTCGATTGACGAATGAAATCTTGCTATAAAAGTTTAATATTTTCTATTGGTCAACCGTTTTAACCCGGTTATAAGATCGATGTAAAATAATGCTTTTTACTTATTTATAGCGTAATAGAGAAATAATAATAATAATAATAAATCATTTATTTCAGATAGGTCCGGATCCATATTTGTTAGTAAAATTGCTTAAAAACTAATGTTAGTATATTCTGACTAATTGAGTGGATCCAGGTGGACTCATCGATGATGGTGGCAAATCACTATATGACTGCGTGCAGCCGTATCCAGCGAGCCAGCATCGGAGAGTCCCACCGGTCTGCCAGCGCGCGCAGGATGGTGTTGGGACTGTCGCGCGTGCGGCGCATGATAGAAGCGCACCGTTTGCGCATGATGGCCGCAAAGCCGTCTGTGTCAGCCGCCGCGAACATCGCGGAGGCGCTGCAGTGGCGCGGCAGCCCCATCAGCACCCGGAACGCGTTATTGTATTGAACGCGCAGATCGCTGTATGTCCGCTGCGTATAGTTAACCCACAGGCTGCAGGTGTAAAAGGACTGACAGTACGCTTTAAAAAGCGCAACTTTGACAGTCCCCGTGCTCCGTGAAAACCTGCGGGCCAACATGTTGCATCGGACAGACAGCGCTCTGCAAATGCGTAACTAACTTTCGTAAAGTGAGTTAATAAAATTTTAGGTTTATAATCGGTGGAGTGTTTATAATATTTTCTGGACATGCCGTTTTTTGTTTATTTTATTTTTAGGCCCCAAAAATGTTTTTGTCCAATAATAAATGGAAGATTCGATAACTTTCCGATTTAGTCAATCACTAGCATATATGTGAAATAAATTGCTTTTGCACAGCATAACGATATCGACCGTTGTTTTTGTGTGCGTAAGTTGTACGGTGCATGGTAAATGCACGCTGTGTTTGATGCAATAAGGTTTATAATTGATTGTGTAGTACGTTCTGTTTTGAGAAATGAGGGTGTATGCGCGACTGCGTATCTATTGCTTTTACTGACGTGCATGTGTAGTAGTTGCAATATGGAAGGGGAAGACTGGAGACACAGGGTCCCGGTACATTTTCGTCTAACGGGCATATCTCCTTATTTATTATATATCTATGGTTGTAAGCGTTCGGAAACACAGACGCAGGCAGAGAGTTCAACTCCTTTGCTGTGCGCATTATAAAAACAAATAACTGTATCAGACAGCTTCAAAAATACCATGTTTGGAACATTTTAGTGATTCGTCATCTTCACATTGTAGACACATAATTATCTACAACGTGAAGATGACGATGCGAGATATGAGAGATGAGATGATAGGCAGTAGATAAATAGTAGGTATAGGATGGCACCTTATCATTTAATATAACCATTCAAGGTTAAATAAATTTTAACCTAGATTAAATTTATTTTTTAAGAAAAGGGAACCGGGAAAATAATGCTGCCAAAAAGAGAAAGGTTCCCTTTTCTTAAAAAAAGATTTTAAACTAAGTTATCATTTTTGTTTTTTTTTATTTCATACTTTTTAGTGATTTTGTTCATAATTAGGTTCTCCATTTATTCATCATAGGGTTTTTAGTGATAAGTTTTGGGCTACTACTAGTAGGTATCAATTTGTAATCATGAATTTGACATGCCTAGTATTATAACCGTGTGCCTATAAACGAAGGATGCTTTAAGGAAGTGTCGCGTAAGGGAGAATGAATGACATTTTGTCATTATTTGATGATCCATCAATAGGTATCATCATCATCTATACAAATAAAATATTCTTATTCTTCTAAGAGTACGTCTTAAAGATGATGATGGATACATTTTCTCGGCAACCTATCACGGCAACCTATCAAGGCAATCGTGGTTACGGTGATATCGAGAAGCGGATTTTGCCAGTCATACTAAGTTGGGTTGCGACGGTACACAAGTTCCAAGGGTGTACACTTAGTTCCACGTTAATCAACCTAGGTCCTAAAATCTTTGCAAAAGGCCAATGTTATGTTGCCTTGAGTCGAGTGAAATCCCTACAAGGCATGACTTTTTGTGATATTGACTCAAAGAAGTTACTAAATCATCCGCCCCACGAAAGCAGAGCCTTATCCGATGAGAAATATGCTTTCGCATTGGATAGAATAGTGACTGCGTCATCATTATTTGCCTAGTTTTATCCCAACTATATTGGGGTCGGCTTCCAGTCAAACCGGATTCAGCTGAATATCAGTTTTTTTATTTTATTTGCTATGGGTTTGCTTTTGACTCTAGTCTAGGTCAGAGATGATAGAGACAAAGTCTACGATGGAGCGAGCTTACCCAGAAGGAACCTGCTCATTCTGACTTTAAAGAGATGAGGGTTATAGATAAGCACCTTATCTTGGTGGCAGAATTATAAACCCTTTTCTTCGCGCGAACCCTACGTGCTGTAACTTTTCGATCGCGGGCCTTGATCTAAGCTTGGTAAGCAGACTATTTTTGGGCCTCAGCATGGGCGCATTCTGCATTATACCAAAGCCGGGATTTGTGACCGAGCGGGATGTCGGATATTGGAATAAAGTACTCCATCCCCTGCCAAATCACGTCCGCAATCACGTCAGTACAACAGGAGGGGTCACCCGAGGAGAAGCACACTTGCTTACTCGTATCGGCATTCACGTCTCGTGCCTCTAGGGCTCCCATCCGGAGGAGAGCAAGTCGATTCGCTTTTCACGAGGTCAGACGTTCCCAGCGGGGCTGAGACCGACAATGAATGACTGCCCGGATCAGTTGTTAGTAGAAGGTCCAAGCAATAGGGTATTTTACTAAAAAAATCTAATTAGTCCGTCAGATATTCAAAAAATATTAAACACGTATTTTTTCTTTTTTCGCGTAAACAAAAGATGAAGATGATATAGTGCCACGAGATGATAAAACACGCGTGACGTCACTATGATGGTACAATTTTACCAAACCACATGACGTCACGCGTGTCTTCAACGCGCTGTATCGTCTTCATTTTTTGTTTACGTGAAAAAAGTAAAAATACGTGTCCGATATTTTTTTTAAATCTATCTGACGGACTAATTAGATTTTTTTAGTAAAATACCCTATTGGGTGTATTGGGCGTCAACATCCGATACCCGCGTTGCCACATTCACCAGCTGGGTTAGATCTAGCGTTAAAGCAAACTTGCGCGCCTCTAACCCGGCATGGTCAGTTTTCTGATACGGGAACAACCGCTCTTTATGGTGGGCGTTAAAGTCCCCCAGAAAAATGAGCTTCGCTGTTGGGTACCGTTGCTGGGCTACGTCGGTCGACTCCACGAGGGAATTAAACAGCGCTGTTGTCTCCTGGTCACCGCTGTGCGATCGGTATACGCCGATGTAGATGAATTTCTCCAGGCCAGTGTCCACAAGTAGCCATATGACAGAAAACCCCGATTTCTCAAAGCAACGGAGACGACGATCACAGATTTCATCGCGGACGTACACACAGACCCCAGATCGCTTCTTGAACTGGTGTTCAAGAGAGTAACCCGGGTAGTTGAGGTACGCCACGTCCAACGGGGTTGATATTTTCGTCTCCGTTAGGAAAAACAGGTGCGGCTTCTCGGTCTCTAGGTGATGATGGACCGGATCGAGATTGGAGTGAGCGTGGAGCGGCTGTCTACCAGACCTCCACAACCCATTAACTGGGTAACACGGTACTTCTTGGCAAGACTGGAGTCAGATTTACAAATGACAGCTGGGACCAACGTAACGTGCTTTCCGAGGCACGGAGAAAACTCGACTGCATGTTAAGATGATCACCCATTCGCAGACTAACCTTGGCAAGCGTTGCTTAACCTTGAAGATCGACCCGTGTGGCTGTTATTATTTAGCCACGAGCTCCTCCATAGAATATCTCTGTAGAATAGGTACTGCGTGTAATAAATAAATTACAAACCACTCACTGAACATAACAAATCGTAGCCACTTCACAACAGATTTCGGTGGGAAGTTGATTATTATAACACTAAAACTTTCCCCAGGATATTAGTAAAACATTACTTAATATCGCATCAAAATCAGATGAGTAGAACCTGATTTATTGCAACCGCATCAACAAAACCGGTCGAGTTGAACTAATATGGAACTAAAGAGCCGGGGTATCGATTTTTGTATACTAAAACCTTCTCCAGAATGTAGCAAATACTTTGCTGAAAACCGCATCAAATCGGTTCAGTTAGACTCGAGATAATCGCGGACAAACATACATACATACATACAAACATCCTGTTTTTTGAAGTCGGTTAAAAATCACGAGTCATGGGAGCTGGGACGGGAGTGCACTTGCAACCCCTTGGTTTACAAATAACATGAATAAATAATAAAAACCAAAATATTAGAAAAGTGGAATGTATTATAATAGACCTAGCTGAACGCTAGCCTTGCACCCATCTTTTTTAGTTCTCAAGCTTCTCTGCATAAGTTAACAAAGTCAGTTCTATCTATGTGTAAATGGGCTGAAGAAAACCTATCCTATTCGAGACGGGATTTTGAAGATGAACCCCTGAAAATAGTACTGCCAGCGCTCATACCACGAGTATGATTACGATGAAATATAACAAACACAACACAATTTAAAAAAAAAACAACCAAGCGCTTTATAAGGATGAACTCTGTTCTGTTTTCTTTTTTTAAATTTTCAATAGAATTAAACTAACCACAGTGTTCTTAAGGAGATACGTTTTTTGTACACGGATATTGCAAGACACACAGGCTTTTTTGTAGTAAAATTAATACAGTGAGTTTTGCGGCAAAAACTAAATATAAATATTTTTAAACCACTCACCAGTAAGGTCCAAAGCTTCCTCAAAGCTGCTCTCCTTCGATTCGTTTTCAATTTTGGCGAACGTCATTTTTTTTCGAAGCTATTTGAATTCAATATCTTAAATTAGAAATAATTCTTTTCTCGCCAAGAATTAAAAAAAAAACAATGTGTAACTTTTTTGTAGAATATCGTTAGATCAATCTTGCTTTTCAGAAGTAGCGATGGTAAGAAATATTAGCCAATATTTGTCCAAGCTACTACCTATTTAATTCCCCATGTATTATTGATAGACTAAATGCGAGTACAGTGAATGTATCTACCGAACCGCTGCGCGCCTGAATATAGTTTGTTGTTGGATCATACAAATAAATAAATACTGATTGTAATACCTCGCGTCACTTATTTTAGATGCATGTCATCCTTGCATATACAATAAGTTTGAGAGAGATAAGTTTAATCATATCTTGTGAATAAAATGTAATGCCACTTGGCTATTTGTATTGTCTTCCTCAACGCGTAAATGCGCGGTGAAACTCGGTACAGTCGGCAACAAAAGTCGATTGAAAATATAAGGTTTTTGATCTTTATTATTTTGTCTTCTTATCGTGTAGTAAGGTCTAATGACCCCACACACCCTAGTGTCAGAGTTTCTCAACCGCCTTTAGGGCCTCTGACATGGTTTTTTTGGACTGACATGGTGGCGCTTTGTACAAACCTTTCAACACCTCGATGTACCGATAGTCGATCTGGCACCGTTGGAGAGACTGCAGCACAGCCCAAGTCTCGATCGAATCAAAGGCTTTCTCGTAGTCCACAAACGCTAAGCAGAGGGGCAGATTATACTCTTCGGTCTTCTGTATAACCTGACGGAGCGTATATATGTGGTCTACGGTGCTGAAGCCTTTTCGGAATCCGGCTTGTTCGGGAGGCTGTAAGTCGTCAAACCTGCGTGCGAGACGGTTCGTGATGACTCTGGAAAACAGCTTGTAGACATGGCTTAGAAGTGATATGGGCCTATAGTTCTTAAGTACGGCATTGTCGCCCTTCTTAAAGAAGAGTACCACCACACCTCTACATTCGTTCCTGTTAATTTTAGCTTTCAATTACGGCTTTAATGAAAGTTATATCAAAAAAGAATGTCAGCAATCTATATCTATACTAATATATAAAGCTGAAGAGTTTGTTTGTTTGCTTGAACGCGCTGATCTCAGGAACTACTGGTCCGATTTGAAAAATTATTTCAGTATTAGATAGCTCATTTATCGAGGAAGACTATAGGCTATATATCATCACACTTAGACCAACAGGAGCGGAGCATTATTAAAAAATGTGACGCAAACAAAGTTGCGCGTGTCAGCTAGTTCTCTTATAAGCCGACTAAATTGAAAAGGACACGAAAACGCGACAGCACCATATATTAGCGAAACCATCTTAAATGAACGGGATAATATGGATGTTTTGTTAGTACAGTTGCATACAAAAGCTTGCTGGTAAGGTTAGAAAAAATAATAAAATTGTCATGATTCATTGTTTTTATTTAAATATCAGTCTCATACAAATTATATGTATATATTTGCCTTAGCATTAACATTTTTAGGGAAAAATCACAGATAAGATGGGTACTTACTTAATTTTAATATTTTGATACATATATTTTACTTTTTGTAAATACTGGTATTCAGCTAAGGCCAGCTTGACTGAAAGCCGTCCCCAATATAGTTAGGAAAAGGCTAGGCAGATGGTGATGGATATTTTACTGTTTATACCCCTGCTTAAAACGATTAATTAACCATTCGACATCAAGAACGTTCGAGAATTTAGACATTCGATTTATACCTAGTGGTCGATCAATTGATATTCGATATTTGGCATAGTACAACCGCTTTAACGAATAAACACTGAATCTTTTTTGTTTTGTTCAAATACGACGGGTCTAAGAGCAATATCACAATGCGAAATATATGTATACCCATACCATATTCCAATTTTCTAGTGCCAAGCGTCTCTGAGCTAAACTTCGTACACACAGACACACACGACGTAACTATAAGGGTTCCCTTTAGATTACGGAACCCTTAAAACAACTTTTTTACAAAAAATATAACCGACTTCCAAAACAAAACACTACAAAGTATAAAATAACTTTAATTTCGGAAGTCGGTTTTTTTTGACACCGAGTGTTTTGTTTTGGAAGTCGGTTATATTTTTGTAAAAAGTTTTTTATTTTTCACTTTTAGTGGTACCTGCGTACCCATTCACAGCGTACCGGCGTGATGTTATGTTACGAAAATAAAACTTACTATGTGGTTTCGGTGTAAAGGTCTCGTCAATACGAATGAAATAAGTCCAAACACTTGGTAGTTCCTACATACCGATGTGGAGTTCCCTTGACTCTCTGTCGTCTCCATCATCAGGTCTGATCCAAACCTTTATTCTTTTGTAGTATCACCCGATATACACACGAATATCAAGTTTTTACCAGGTGCGTGCCTAAAATTTTCGAGAGTTGCCCTCGATTTCTCAGAGTTTTCACCATCAGATCCTGACGTGGTGGCAATGGGACCATCTCGGAATCATACCCTTTCATATAAAAAAAGATTCATCGATATCGGATCATAAACGACGAATTTATCCGCGCACAAACATAAAAATAAATATATATTTACGCTGTCGAATTGAAAACCTCCTTCTTTTTAGAAGTCGGTTAAAAACACCTCACTTCGCAGCAGTGAGTACAATATCTATACTGTTGAATTAGTCGCAGTTTCTAAATTTACGCCAGTGACGCTGCAATTAACGTAGCCACCTACTGGGCCCAAAAAATCTAAGAAGTTAACCATCGATTCGAAAAGAAGAAGCTTTACGTAAGAGAAATTAATTACCTCCTAAACCCACAACTCGTGGTTTTGAATCATCACCGGCACAATCAGACATTTCGAAAGCCGCCTCGAAATAGAAATGTTACCAATTAAAACATATTTGTTTTCTTCTAATTTGGTAGTTTTTGGGAGTGAATGAATTTGATTTTGTTAACAAATAAGTAAAAGTTGACGACATCTTTGGATTCAACCCTATGTCAAAGTATTTCCTTAAATGGCCTACAGTACTTTTTTGAGTTTTAATTCTAAAAAAGTACTGTAGGAAAACAAACAATTGTACATTGTATATTAAAATCTAGATACACCGTATTCTATATATAACTGTACAATCTACTACGCTTCCACATGTTACTAGGTTATATTTGATAAAATTTTGGTAAAATTAGATAAAATCAATATATATATATATACAATACAATTTTTCGCTATCTTAAAATCTAATAGTTAATACATACCTAAATAATACATCATTGTTACAAATTTTGAGCAACGCTTTTAATCATTTGTTTTTTAAATTTATGTTTAGATAAGGTAAAAACATCTATGTCGTTAAAATTATTATTGTAAACCTGAACCAATCTCTGGAGCGGCGCTCTCTCTGCTGCATTCGTACGACAGGGAGTTGTAGCAAACAGTGGGTAAGAGCGCGCCTCGCGTCTCACCACCGTTCTAGGTACAATATAACATATTTTGTTTATCAGCTCTGAGCAAACAAACTTATTATGTACAAGTCCATGGAGCATCATACCTTGGAGCAACAAGCGTCTAGAGTGTAATGTTAACTGTCTAAACCTAATCAGAGCGTTTTTATAAGATTGGTACTGCGTTGTACTGAGGAACTTACGCTGAACTCTCTCTGTTGCAGTCTCATATTTAATATAATAGGGATCCCAGATCATACAAGCATATTCAACTTGTGAACGAACTAAAGAATTAAATAAATACAAATATGTGGTTGGTCGTTTAAAATCTGACGTGGTTCTCATTACAAAATTATACAGTTGAAATGCTTTAGAAATAATTGTATCTATGTATAGATTTAAGTGAAGTTTGCAATCTAGAAAAACGCCCAAGTCACATGAATAATCGTAGGTTTTCATTTTTATTTTTAGTAAAGTTGATGTATTTACACTTTGGGATGCTTAGCTTCAATTTATTTTTATTACAATAGTCAGATAACCTATTCAAGTCTTCCTGTAGAAGGCTGCTATCAACAGTTTTTTTTTATTGTTCTAAATACCTTAACACCATCAGCGTATAATAAGAAGTTACTATTTTGAAAGCAGTTACAAATATCGTTTATATGTATACTTAATAAACATCAATGGGCCCAGAATAGATCCCTGGGGAACTCCTGATGTCGCCACAAATGAGTCTGATTTGTACCCATTGCTCACTACAGTTTGATTACGATTGCTAATATATGAACAGAACCAACGCAGTAAGTTACCTCTGATGCCATTAAAAGCTATTTTCTACACTAATCTACACTAATATTATAAAGAGGAAAGATTTGTTTGTTTGAAATGAATAGGCTCCGAAACTCCTGCACCGATTTGAAAAATTCTTTCAGCAATGGATAGCTACATTATCAGGGAGTAACATAGGCTATATTTTATCCCCGTACTCCCACGGGAACGGGAACTACGCGGGTGAAACCGCGTGACGTCCACTAGTATTTAATAAGATTGAATGGTTCACCCTGTCAAAAGCCTTTTTAAAATCTGTATTAACAGCGTCGGTCTGATGTCCAGCGTTCATGTTATTGAACAAGTGATCCGCAAAGATCATTATGTTAGTTACCGTAGACTTATTTTTAACAGAAGCTGGGCACCATCCGGGAGAGAGACTAGAGGGCTCATAAACTGTCTGCCGAAAACAAATTTCAACTGGGTCGCTAGAACTTACATTATCATAGAACATGCAGGTCGGTATACCCGACTTGCCTTTTCGATTAGCGACGTAAACCCAAAAGTGCTTAACATCTTTGGAAATACCATCCTTGACACCATTTATATATTTCTGAAAACATTTGTGACATTCCTCTTTAAAACGAGCTCTATACAATGAAACTACTTCATAGTCACTCATATTACGTTACCTTTTCCACTTAAACCAAGCTTTTTTTATACTTAAAGATGTGGATGAGCGGTTTGGAGAACCAGACCGGGAAGTGCGAGTTTGTCGGTTTCGATAGCGATATGCGGTTTTTTATTATACCGTATAGCATAGCATAGTCGGCCTTATAATGTTCCCACTGTTATAACGTATAAACAGTTGTAAAAGGCATCAATGCACTTATCAGCCGAATTGCTCTCCAAAGTGCGTTCCCCGCTAATAGCATTAATGTCTTTGTCAATGACTGTATAGTTTTTTGTATAGGCTTTACGATAATTATATTTCGGTGTATATAGGGGTTTAGATAAACTAATATTAATATTTAGGGATAAAAGTGCGTAAAATGGTGGATAGTGATTGTCAGCCGGTAAAAGATCTTGATTCAGTTCCACAACAGTGCAGTTAGCATCAGAGATAAGGAGATCTAGTATGCGCCCATTTGAGTTAGAAAAAATATTGAATTGCTTGATATCGTGAATAATCAAAAAGTCCCTTAAACGTGTGCAGGTTGGCGAAGTGCCCAGGCAAGTCATATAGTTTTGAGCAGGATTAAGTTTAGCCCATTGTGCTGAAGGTATATATATATTGTAGTCACCTAGCAATAATATACCTATTATCAGTTTTTAATGAGTCGATTAAATTGTCCATATTATCGAAAAGAGTTTATTGTTGACATGGTAAATGTTACTAACATGAAATTAACTTGCTATGGGCTAAATACAGAGCATTTTTAATGTTTTTAATATCTTTTTTACATTTAACGGCTATAGTGGGCGAACTTTCAGATTGTTTAACAAGAATGGTGGCCATGCTTTACTTTAAACTAATTTTTTTTGCTTCTTCTCGCGTCTCGCGTAGCGACTGTTTTTTCTGTTAAGTGTTCATTTACATATATAGTGTGAGGTGTGCCAGTGATACCCAGATCTTTAGAGGTAAATCCTTTCTTCAGGCGGTATGCAGTTATTATATTGTCCCTCAGAGTACGTGTTTTCACAGTGGCAATGATATTTGCAAGTCTTTCGCTGCTTGTGGCATGTGGCACGCGGTGTATCGATGTAATATCGTCCCTTGATATATTATGATAGATCTTTTTACCTATATCCTCCAATAACGCAGGTAAGTTTTTTCCTCGTCTCTCAGGGACATTAGAGATTTCTAAGTTACATTGCCTGCCCTGCTGTTCCAAACTGTCAATCTTTAATTCGAGAGCTTTGACTGCATCTGGGTTTACGCTCAAAGTTCGCTTATTTATTTTGCCCAGTTGCTCTTGGAAGTCGTCATATTGGTTAGAGATTAGTTGAGCAAATATTTTTATCTCGGCGACTTCTGCAGGTATTTTTGAGATCGTATCCTTTATAGCGGCATTTTCGGATCGATTGACCATTTGACGGACTGGCCATTTTCTTTTTTGATTCTTTTATATACTTGGGTTTCCAAGTCACCTCTAATCGACATAATATTATCATTGACTGCAGCCATCCAGGCTTACCTTCTATTCACTGCGAGTCTTTTGTAACTCCGCTTGAATAGAAGAAGACTTTTGGAGGTCCGCCCTCATAACTAAGAGTTCTACCTCATGTCCACACTCAGGTTGTTTGCGTTTACGACATGTAACATTAGAGTCGGGTTTTGAGGGTGAATAATTTGCCAAGTCAGAATCAGAGAGTGACTGTTCATGTCGCAGCTTGGTTTTAGGTGGCGTACGCTTAGGATTAAACATGGCGAAATCCCTGCAGTAACAAAATAGCAAGAAGCTTAAGCGTGTATTGCCTGTCGTTATGTTCTAGGCGCTGCTTAGCAGTGAAGTAGCGGAACAGTGACGTGTGGTAGGGCGCACTCAGCGCGGTCGCTTGTTTTGCCGGTTGATAACTATACTTGCTGGCGCGGTGGCAGGTCGGCCGACTTCGAATCCAGGCAGCGCGGGTTCGGAGCTGGGTGGAGACACGAAGTATTAAAAAACACAAAATAATTTTCGACTTTTTCTTGCGCCGCCCACTGGGTGGGATTAGCCCATTAAAACTCCACAGGAGTAAACGAGAAACGCAACTCAAACAAATTGACCAATCACAGAAAACAACGAGGATAACTGTATTATACGTCCACTCTGTATCAAAGCTTACGACGGAATGATTAAAAGTATATGCTTATTAAGCTTATACTTATAATTAAATGAGAATAATGAGTAAACATCTACTTATCATATATTTAATGTGTCAACACTCTCTTTACAATAATAAAATTATTCAACTTAAAATAATAGTAATATCTTAGTTAGACTTGGAGCTATAGATCTATTTCTTCTTTTCTTTCAATTTGATTCTTCTCTTCTTTTGATTTCGAATCCGATGGTAAGAGAAATGCAACCAGTAGTCCAGCTGAAACAAGGATAAATTGCAGTTAGAAACAAATCCTTGAGGTCGAAGTTACAAATTCTGAAGCTCTCCTTACAATGTAGGTATATTCCTTAACGGAACCGTAACAGTTAGAGGTGTGAGCAAGTTGGCTTCATTCAAGAAATTATACTTACAAATGACTAAGGCGACATATGCGGCTAACATGGGAGTGCAGTAGTCCTTTTGCAGGCTGGCGATGATTTGCACGCTGAAAAAGCCTGAGCCTCGAGCCACCACCACCGACAAGCACGTCGTCATACCTCTGTAATTACAATAACGTTATTAAGGAAATATTTATCTTCGCAATTTATTTTGCTAGACTTTAAAGTCGGCTCTCTATTTTCTGGACAGTTATAGACAGTTGCATTAACATAGTTTTGTAGCGGCATCACCTAACCTATCTAGTGGCACTCATTATTATATTTTCTTTTGTTAATATGCGGATAATGTAGTGGGCTGCAATATTGTAAATATTTTATACTAGTGGACGTCAGAATAGAATAGAATAGAATAGAATAGATAACATTTATTCAGCATAGACACAAACTCACAGCAACATAGACAAAACACGCGGACACACGTCACGCGATTTCACCCGCGTAGTTCCCGTTACCGTATGAGTACGGCGATAGTATATAGCCTATGTTACTCCCTGATAATGTAGCTATCCATTGCTGAAAGATTTTTTTCAAATCGGTCCAGCAGTTTCGGAGCCTATTCATTTCAAACAAACAAACAAATTTTTCCTCTTTATAATATAAGTGTAGATTACCTTTTCTCTGTTCGAACACTAATATTGTAGCTGTTTATTGCTCCTGAATACATAAAATAAAATCAATGCCGCCACAAGAAAAACCAACGGAGCAAATCTACATCGCAACAAAAAGAACCGCGACGCCATCTATCCAACTAGCAGCGAACTAGGTTGAAATCCTGCATCGCGCAAGCAGAGTTTACCGTGCGATTTGAACATAAACATCAGCCCGAATATCAACCATTGGGCAGTTGCCCACACCGGACACAACAACCGTTCGGTCGGAGGATCCTCCCTTTACAATGAAGGTTTACGGGACTTTACTCTCTGTATCGCATACCTCCAAAGTTTAAACTAGAATGCGAATCTTAAATGTAAGATATAGTTATAATTAAATAATACCCAATTACGAAAAATGAGGAAAAAGTATACCAACCTTAAATGCGTTGGATTAAGTTCCACCAAATACGTGTTAACGTTGCCCAAGATCAGTGTAACATAGAGGAACAAGAAAAATAACGCTATGCTCAGCATCGGGATTCTGACGAAGAGCAGGGCGACACCGCAGAGGGAAGAAATAGTGAACACTAAGAGTGTCAACGTTTTCTTGCCGAGTCCCACGATGAAAGATAGGAGGATTAAGCAGACTGCCGCGGCTCCGGAGTAAATCATGGTAGCGTACAGCGCCTTAGGGTCAATACTGCCAGTGCATTCTGATGATTCCTGTGAAATATGGAACATGATTAACATTTTTAGCAGGTCTTAATAAGTCATGGTCATATTGGAAACTATTGAATTTGGGTGGGATTTATTGTATACAAAATGATATTTTCATAATATATTGAGAAATCATAATAAAATAAAGACTTATTACAATATTACGGTCTGCATTGGTTTGCAGTAACATGGCATTTTTTGGTTCGTTGTAACGGCAGCACTTAATTTAGTGTTACAAGACAATTTATTTTGATTTGAAATGATAACCTATTATGTAGACTTACATATCTTTAATTTTTATTTAAAAAAACAATTACAGTTGTTATGAATGTTCATTCAGTCAGTTTTATAGCCAATGAGAAAAAACTTTAATTATTCCAACTTACAGTGTTATTAGAATTAGTCCTTATACTCTGACTTGCTACATCGCAGAACGTGCGACCAAAGTGGTCTTCACCGCCAGAAAAATATGCGTTTGCTATAGTTGGTACCCACATTGTATAACCTGTCGAGCTGGAAGTAAAGACATTTAAAAATAAATGGTTTATGTTATTTATTTTCTACTTCTCTGCGTGCATGTACGGTTTCTGTCAATATTTTTGGTAAAGTCCCTTAACAAAGGTGCCATCTCTAAAATAGAAAAAAAGTTTACTTAGGATCAATTTAAAAAAAATTAGATATTACGATATTTTTTAGTATAAAATTCAGTAATGAATTCTTAAATCCTTTTTTGAAATTAGCCAAAACCTATAAGTACTTGATTTTACACGTTAGTAAAACTCACGTCATGTATGCAGTTAGCAATATGTAGTAAAGTATAGCTGAGTTCTTCAAAAGAGGAGGCTTGAACAGAGGGGCTGTTTGGTTCCACATTTTCTTCAGCACTGAAGTTTCAGAACTATCTACTGGTGGTTCCTCGAGGCATACATGCTTTACCTGAAAAACGAAGTTTTTTTGGCACTCAATAGCGCTCACACTATTTTATTTCTGTGTATTGCATCTTGATTCGGATCGTTACTAAGTACTCACAGTATAGCAATCCTTCTTATAACCGGTGTTACTCTTGAATATTGACTTAAAAACCTCCAAGGCTTCTTCGTTCCTGTTCCTACTGAGTAAGAACTTTGGGCTTTCTTTCAGGAATATCATAGATAGGACACCAATCGCGCATGGTAGACAGATGATTTGCAACAGCAACCGCCAAGGTCGGTACACCACGCCCAGCCAGGGTATCTCGTAACCAAAGGTCAGTGTAAATGTTGGTAGAGCGAAGGCTGTAAAAAAAATAAAAGCACTTTGTCAGATGAAAATATCGCAACAAAGCAATGCAATATCTATCTCATGAAGAAGTCTCACAGACGCGTGGTAACTATTCTCTACTGTAACGTTATTTCCACTTTTTGCCATGGGACTTCTTCCGTGGGACGGAGTTTAAGCTGCAATATTCCACAACAACCACAAAATGATGGTTCTGTAAGTTTTTATTGATTGCGGAAAAAATGTGTAAATGAGTCAACTAACAGCTAATGATGAATTGCGTGAGCATGGTAGCACTGGCCATCAGAAACATGAGCCTGCTGCGTTGTCTACTGGGCACACTCTCCGCTAGCCAGACGAAGCCCGCTGCGTTCGCTGACGTTGAGCTGAAACCGTAAAGTAGATTGGTTTGTTCTTAAATATTTTTTGTCTGACAGATAAATACATTTTTTATTTGAGATGGGTTTGCTCTGTACTCTAGGTCAGAAATGACAGAGACAAAGTATACGATGGAGTGAGCTTACCCAGAATCTCTAGCAGGTTCTACGTACCCGCTTGCAGAACTTAGCAGCAGAATTAAAGCCTCTTTTCCTGGCGCGAACCCTACATGCTTTAACCTTTCGGTCGCGGGCCTCGATCCACGCTTGGTAAGCAGACTCTTTACGGGCCTCAGCGTGGGCGCATTCTGCATTATACCAAGGCCGGGATTGTTGACTGAGCGGGATGTCGGAGAATGGATTAAATAATCCATCCTCTGCCGAATCACGTCCGCAATCACGTCAGCATAGTACGAGGGGTTACCCGAGGAGAAGCACACTTGCCGCCATAAATAAGACGCAAAAATGTACTGCATCTCATCCCAATCTGCTGACTTGTATCGCCATACTCGTCTCGTGCTTCTAAGACTCTTATCTGGACGAGAGCAGGTCAACACGGATTTCACCAGGCAGTGGTCAGACGTTCCCAGCGGGGCTGAGACCGATACTGAATGACTGCCCGGATCAGTTGTCAGCAGAAGGTCCAAGCAATTGGGGGTCAACGTCCGATACCCGCGTTGTCACCAGCTGGGTTAAATCTAGCGTTAAAGCAAACTTGCGCAACCAGAAAACTGACCAGTTTTCTGGTACGGGAACAACCACTCTTTATGGTGGGCGTTGAAGTCCCCCAGGAAAATGAGCTTTGCTGTTGGGTACCGTTGCTGGGCTACGTCGGTCGACTCCACGAGGGAATTAAACAGCGCTGTTGTCTCCTGGTCACTGCTGTGCGATCGGTATACGTCGATGTAGATAAAATTCTCCACGCCAGTGTCCACAAGTAGGCATATGGCAGAAAACCCGATTTCTCAAAGCAACGGAGACTTGTGTTTCAGAGTTACCCGGGTAGTAGACGTACGCAACGTCCTACAGGGTTGTTATTTTCGTCTCCGTTAGGAAAAACAGGTGCGGCTACTCGGTCTCAAGATGGTGGTGGACCGGATCGAGATTGGAGTGCAACCCCCTGATATTAGTGAGGTGCACTTTTAGTGGAGGAAGTTCAGCCGTTGTTTCAACTTATTCTTTTTAGCTTTGGTCATGTTATGGAGAGTAGTTGGAGAAAAAAGTCGAATTGTCGAGGCGCTGCTCAGTGAACCAAGTGGAACACTAGAGCTAAATTATCGTAGGGGAAACTCATTTGGAGACTGCGCGGACGCCCGAACCCCCCGGATATGGCTACCGGGTCCTCCCATCCAGTCGCCGGCTGGCACGGTGGAGCATACCGGGATTTTTCGCTAGGTGGCGCCTTTGACACGTGGCTCACGTGCTACTTGGGCCCCCTACTAACTGCGGTCGACCAACGGCTGACACCGTGCTTCGGATCCCGCTACCCTCCAAAATAAGTTACCCGGAAAGCCCAGCCAAGCGGCCAAGACCGGTTCTGAGCAGAGTTTCCTTCTCCCCCAAAGGCACTGGCACTGCCGCACACCGACGGGATACAGCAAGCTGCTTGGCGCCGGACTTAGGCGGGATGGTGGTCGCGAGCCAGGTGGCTCCTTGCGGAGCCTACCACCGCTTAAGTGGGATCATCCTGCCGTACCACAGGTAAGCCTGTGGTGCCGTTTCCCGGGGTGGACCGCGAGGAGGTAGATCCCAAACCACGCCAAAATACTATACTATATAATTTACTAGATTAAGTTAAATGTAATGATGGATTGGTAAATGCACATAACATCACACCCGTTTTTCTTGACGCCGAGCTTTTTCATCAATTGACCACAATTACAGAGTACGGACTGATACTGAGAAATTCCTGATAGAAATTCCTAATATAATTTTTTCCGACCCCGCTTGGTGGATGAGCCCTTACGGCCACTAGACCAACGAGGTAAGATAATAAAATTGTCCTGATTCTGAATTACTCTGAGACCAAATAAGTTTTAACAGTGACGATCGGGCACTAACGAATGTGTAATATTGTTAAGTGTGTCTTACTAAGTCTAATAGTTTTATTAAACAATAGAAACTTACAAGGAAACGGAAAGAAACTTGAGAACGGCTAGCGATATGAAATTGGGTGCCATGGTAGATGCCAAACTGAGGGCGCAGCCGGCTGGCATGGCGATCAGCAGTGTTTTTCGGCGACCCTTAGTATCAGCGCACAGTCCCCAAGGGTAGGACGAAAGGATTACACCTGCAGAATATAGATGAGTAATTATTTTAAATGTTGATTCGTAGTTAACAAAAAATATTTTTGTATTGCTAAATGTGGTTCTTGAGTACAAAGCAAAAACGACTTTAATGTAACCCTTAAAAATCAAACTTAAGACCTCTAATACAGCATCTCAAGGCGATTGGCAATAGGAGAGAAAACTGATACGACATCTTGTTAGTTTTCTCTCCTCTTGCTCTTGCCTTGATCAGACAACGCTTCTTACCTATGAGTGGTATGGCAGACAGCAACCCTTGTTGCGAAGTGCTCAGCGACATATCACACGCCATCGCTGGCAACACCACAGAGAAGCCGAAAATGTCCAGGTACATCGCCATAATAAGAAAGCAGCAGGTTATCAGTATGCCCACATTGTATTTGCCGAAACCTGGTAGAAAAATTAAAAACATGTTTGCAACACTTAACATTTTCTGGAGGATTCGGAACGCTTCTGTCAAAATGGCTGGTTTAGACATTCCGTTGCCGCAATAATTCTATGGTTGCCGCGCATTTTGAAATCAATGAAATTGAAACAAACAAGTGCATAAGTGATAGGTGTTTTATAATTTTATACAAAACCAAACTAAAAATGAGGAAGGCTGAAGTGGACTGTATTGTTAGTGATGATGGTGCAGGGTGTTGTCAGGAATCTCCAAATTAAAATACTGCTTGAAATATGGATGCTTGTATTTCTTGTTGCTCGCAGGAGATCTGGAGGCCGATGTGGTCCGGACACACTCGGATCTGGTTCATACATCATCATCAACAATACAGTCCACTTCAGCCTGGTATAGTGTTGCCAGGTCCGATTTGTTGTAAATCGGTACAAGAGGTCAAAAAAATCGTGATTTAGGGTTTCAGATCGGGACAGAAAACAAAAAAAAAACAAGGGGTTTTAAGTCTATTTAATCTTACATAACAAATAATCAGTCTTGCTAGAAG
Source organism: Lacanobia wlatinum (assembly GCA_947578705.1). Lineage (NCBI taxonomy): Eukaryota > Metazoa > Arthropoda > Insecta > Lepidoptera > Noctuidae > Lacanobia > Lacanobia wlatinum. The sequence continues at coordinate 5,325,412 of OX388035.1, forward strand.
AAATTATAAAATAAAATCGTACTTTAAATGTAATTATCGGAACCTAAGTATTAATCGGATAAGGAATAAGAAGTATAAGTACCTATGCAACGCCATCTCGCCGCAGCGAATCGAGTTACGGCCCCCATGTTTTTGAATATATCCAAAGCCAATAGATGGTGTCCCGTGTCAAAAAAATTACGTAGCGTAAATATACATATTTTTTTCATTTTTTGATTAATCGGTACATTTAGCGTCCCGATCAGGTACAAATCGGGACGCGTCCCCAGACCCCTGAAAATCGGGACGTCCCGCGCAAATCGGGACACCTGGCAACACTAGCCTGGTAGCTAAAACAGTATAATTTGATTATGGCTGGTAATCAACAAGTACCTATTCACCTGCACCTCCATCAAAGCATGTGTAATTTTACTTTAGTTCTGTTTAGGTAGGTACTTGTGAATAAGCAAACTTTGACCCCGTTCAAATTGGTCACATGGTCATGCATATAGTCTACTAAACTTGCTTCCCATCGCAACCATTTGATATGATTTAATTGACATTCATTGGAATCAACTGGCAACAATATTCTCTGGTTAATTATAAAATAAATAGAACAAGACAAAAAATACGTCCCACCGTCCCAGACTCTAATCGCAAGGTGAGTGATATCTTTGTTATTTTTGTTATAAATCTATGCCGCCATTTTTAATACCGGAGGCTTGGGGGCCAGATATTGCATGCATTAATTACGAATATCTTTTGCCAAAATATACAATGTGGATACGACGATACGACAATAAATCGCCGAAATAAAAAAAGGAAAGTCACCAAATGCATCAGACTGCTTGAAATGTATCTAGGTATCTTGATTGGAACATTTTAGAGCACTACCTCATTAGTGCGTTGCGTTATGTTGCGTCGTCGCAGGGGCAACGCAACGCACTTATGAGGCAGAGCTCTAATGTCTATGTTTCACGACGAGATACAAACACGATTTGGTCGGACAGTCTGTCTAGAAATAAATCTAATTAAATGGCAATCGACGCAGCTTCGCCGCTGCGACGACGCAACGCACTAATGAGGCAGAGCTCTAGTAATTCTTTGCTGTCGGATTTTTGGTTTAATTTCGATGATATCCCTATTTTTTTATTATAAATGCGAAAGTAACTCTGTCTGTCTGTCTGTCGCGCTTTCACGCCAAAACTATTGAACCGATTTAAATGATATTACACAGATAGTCTAGAGCCTGAGAAAGGACATAGGCTACTTTTCATCCCGGGAGTATGCTCCCTAGGGACCACGCGGGGGAAGCCGCTGGCAGAAGCTAGTGATTTATATTTAATAGTGTAAAATGAGACTATGAAGTAACAATTACAGTGTTTTCATTTATATTCGTATCGTTGTCTTCACATTGTAGATATTAAAATAAGTACCTAGAGGTATATCTACAGCCTATCAGTATCTACAACGTACTACTTAGTTACCATCCTATACTAGAGTGTAGGATGGCAACTTATCATCTAAAGTTTAATAACCATCCAAGGTTAAATTAACTAAAATTACGACACAATTATCATTATGATGAAATAAACAACAAACACATTTTAGTTGTGTTTGAGCAGTTTCTGAGAAGAAAGTTTGGACAATCAATCTCAGAATGAATCTTAAAAAATCAAGCTCAATTTTTGTAAAATTAAATCTGTTTTTTTTTTTCAAATAGATGGGAACTAAGCACATGTTCTTAGCAGTTACGCTTTTAGATACACAAGCATTTTTGTAGTAAAATTAATACAGTGAGTTTTGCGGCAAAAACTAAATATAAATATTTTTAAACCACTCACCAGTAAGGTCCAAAGCTTCCTCAAAGCTGCTCTCCTTCGATTCGTTTTCAATTTTGGCGAACGACATTCTTTTTTTAAAATTTCACAGCTATTTAAATTCAATTTCTTACATTAGAAATACTTCGTTTTTCCCCCAGATTTTAATGAAATATTGTATAACTTCTTGAAGATTAGTACCTAATCTTTTAATAATTGTATATCCTTACATTACTTATGCTTTTCAGTAGTAGCGATGGTTATAAATAGTTGGCTAATATTTGTCCAAGCTACTACCTATTTAATTCCCCATGATACATTGATAGAATGAATGCGAGTACAGTGAGTGTATCTACCGAACCGGTGCGCTCCTAAATATAGTTTGTTGTTAAATCATACAAATACTGATAGGAATACCACGCGAAGACTCTGTTTGGGATGGATGATATTCTTACGTAAACAATAAGTTTGCGAGAGATATATTTTAATTACATTTTGCGAATAATGAAATTTTAATTACACGTTGCCACCTGGATATTTACATTCATGTTTTCCTCAATGCTAACGCATTGAGGAAAACATGAATGTAAATGAACAGTCGGCAACAAAAGTCGATTGAAAAGGTCAGTTTTTTAGATAGTTATTATTGGTTAATCTAATATATAAAATTCTTCCGTTGCTGAGTGACTGACGAGAACGCACAGCTGAAACTACTGGCCGTAGAAAGCTGAAATTTGGCATATAGCTTCCCTACACTCCGTAGGGGAGCACTAAGAGGATTTTCCCGAAATTCCTACGGGAACGTGAAAAAACCCGCGGGCGAAAGCTAGTAATAATAATAATTATAATATTCTAGCTTCTGCCAGTGGCAACGTCCGCGTTGAAGTCGTAAATAAAATTATCCCAAGGGATCATACACCAGTTACGAAGAGTATCCTATTCCAAGACATGGTTTACTCTTGTGCTTATTTTCATCCTAATCTTTTTAGTCTTTAAGACGTCAAGAGGTTAAAAACACGAGCTCCATCTTCGACTACATCATCGCTTACCATCGGTGAGTTAGTGGTCAAACGTGTGCCTATGAATATTAAAAAAAAAACTGTCGCTTTTGTAATATAAGTAAAAATTAGCTGTGTTTTGAGGAAGTTGGATGAATGTTTGTTACTCAATTCTCACCAGAATGGATCTGGATGAAATTACGCATAGAGATTTATTATAGTCTGGGATAGCACATATGCTGCTTCTTATCTCAGGTGTACCTTGGCGTAGATTCAAGATTAAAGCATTTATTTCAAATTTACAGGCACTTAACGAGACATCTACACTAATATTATAAAGAGGAAAGATTTGTTTGTTTGTTTGAAATGAATAGGCTCCGAAACTCCTGGACCGATTTCTTTAAAATTCTATCAGCAATGAATAGTTATATTATCAGGGAGTAACATAGGCTATATTTTATCCCCGTGCTCCCACGGGAACGGGAACTATGCGGGTGAAACCGCGTGACGTCCACTAGTACAATATATAAAATGAATAAGTAATCAAAAGACAGACGGACAGCGGAAGCTTAATTATAGGGTCCCGTCAGCAACTTTGATACACAACCCCAAAAATCTACTTGTCTGATACTTCACAATTAGAATCGATTGCGGAGGCTTCGTAGTAGGGTCCCGACCCCGTTACCACCTTTGGTACGGAACGCTACAGACCTGGGGGGCTACTCTCTACGCCCGAAGTTCATAGTTTCGGGCTTAGTAGCGGGCGTATTCTACTCCGTATCACATACGGACTTACGATTAGTCCCGTACCCGAACTTAGAATAAATGACAACACGATTTGACAGTAACTGACAAATCGTGTTGTCTTAGTGGCTTAGAGAGTACGCAAATCGAATCTTCCGATACTTGGTAGGTAGGAAGCAGAAACGTTCAAGACCGACAATTATACGCACAAATAAATCGAATCGGAACAAATCTGTAACTTTGTTTTTTGCTAAATCAGACTCAAAACCTTAACATACCTAGACATAAAAGACTTTTTGAGTCCGAACCTAAACCACTAACGAACCATTGTTTCCCAAATAACTCAACAATATAATTTGGTGTTATGTTCATGCATACTTGCATTTTATTTTTCTCAATAGATGACGCTGATTTCCGTAAAGAAAACTAATTTATTCTTGAACACTTTTTAATTCATATCTTTTTATTTATTTAAGCAATATGGAAGACTTACAGCTAAAACAAATAGTTCTAGATAAGTTAATAAGACTGTCAGCCAATTACAAGTCTCCACTTATGAAATACAGAAAAAGGAAGTAATTTCTATTGACATTCACACCAATTTACTCAGTAACTAATACTTATACTACAATGTTGCTCGCACTGCAAAACGATAACCTACTATTATTATCAATGTTTAACAACTTATATGAAAAAGTTTCCGCAGGGATCGTGTCGAAGTCGTTCTTTCAAAGCTTGTTTAAATTTCTGCTTACATGCACAATGTTTCTGCCTATAATTTGTTGAAGCAAATGGCACACGTAAAGGTGGATTATATCGTTTAGCCTCGCCTGAGGGTGTTGAAATAGAATTTTGACAAAATATTGGAGCAATTAATGTGATTATTAAAGATTTTCAACTACAGAACAGAGTCAGAAATCTCACGGCGGTTGACTAGAGGAAGAATGTGATATTTTTTGCAGACGCTAAGGTAATTTTCGGAGTGATACGGAATTTTTTGATGGTAACATAAATATCTTATAAATCTTTTTTGGATGCTCTCAATTCCGTTAATGTGTTTGTGGATTCCATATTTCCAACGCGTACTCCAAATGGCTTCTAACAAAAGTACAGTATAAGATCTTTAAAGTTTTGGCTTGAGAGAAGCACTTGGATAATCACATTATGAAACCCAATAATTTAGATGTCTTAGCGACTATTGCATCTATGTGTACCTCAAAACTGAGCTTGGAATTGTGATGAACTTCCAGATCGCGGGTGGAGTTTAATCTAGGCAGAATTTGATGACGATCCGGCAATGATTGCTTTGAAGATCGCTTTTAGCGATAAGGCCGCCCATCGTGTCACTCTATGTTATATTCTCCTTATGTATCTTTTCTGTAATGACGGCGTACATAATAAAGAGTATTCTATTCTATTCTATGATTGAGCGCTTTCGAGAATACGTAATAACCGAGCATTTAGCGGGATTAAGATCGAGCTTGTTCCTTTCGCAGTAGTTTTCCGGACGGCATAGATAATTCTGGATTGCCGTTACATCAATTTGCGACGATATTTTGACATAAATTTTCATATCCTCCTAATATTAAATGTTAAATAATGGTTGGGATGATAATTAATATTTTTGAGTATCTAGATTTCAAATCTGAGTAGTGGTTTTTGCGTGATGCTTCCTCAAAAATATAGATAAACAGGGGTTTTTTGTATATCAACGATAAACAGACAAAAATTGCATTTTTGTATTTAATATTTTTTTTTCAATTGCACAAAATAACCAGTATAATCAATTAATAATCGAATCATTTTATGTTGTTATCTTACATGAGATGTAAAAGCCGTCCCTCCACCACCACCACCAGATTGAAAAATAAATAAAACAACAAAAACATATTTTCGATATTATAATTAATAAAAACAATGAGTAAGTACTTAGTACTTATAAATTAATCAACAGTCTCAATAAAATTGAACTACTTACAATAGGTATAAAAATATAAACTATTAAATCCTAAATTTTAGGACTCTATTCTTTTATTTTTTTCTATCTATTCTTCTTTATTTATTATTTAAGCATCTTCTTCATTTTTTTCAATCTGATTCTTGTCACCTTTTGACTTCGGGTCTGCCGGTAAGAAAATGGCAGCAATGAAGCCAGCTGAAATAATAAGAATCGGAATTAATGATTGCAGTTAAGATAATTTCAAAAATCTCGAAGGTTCTTTTTCTAACAAATTTTTGGAATTAATTGGTTCTACGATAGAGCTGTTGTAGAAATTCCCACGAGAGCCTGATCGACCGCCAGATCAAGTATCGCAACATTCCTAAATAGGCTTAACACTTTAATCCTCCAGGAAAAGGAAGTGTGGCCGTCCCCCTCAAACTTGACGAGGCATTGTGTTGGCAGACACGACGAGCATCGGAATGACGTGGAGCGAGGTGAAGCGTGAAGCTCAAGGCCGCTTGCGATGGAGGAATATTTTGACCAGCTAAGCAACACAGGAAGTTGTGAATTCCATTTATTGATATAGGCACTTCTGCCATAAAAATCTACTTACACATAACCAAGGCGACATATCCGCTCAACATGGGCGTGCAGTAGTCTCCTAGCAAGCTGGCAATGATCTGCACGCTGAAGAAGCCAGAGCCACGGGCTACAACCACCGACAAGCACGTCGCCATACCTCTGTAATTATAATAATATAAACAGTTAAATAATAGCTTAATTCACCATCATCAGCATCATCATTAGCATGAGACACAGTATTAATTAAAAAATCATAATCATTATTTCAGCCGAATTACGTCCACTGCTGGACATAGGCCTTCCCCAAGTGTCGCCATATCGACCGGTCCTGTGCGGCTCGTATCCAGCGGACTCCCGCGGCCTTCACCGTGGTCGTCACTGCAGAACCTTTTGATCCTATCGACTATTTGCTCTGCGAACAATGTGAAATTCTGCATTGCCAGTATTGCCACTTAAGTTTTGTGATTCTATGGGCTATGCTGGTAACCATGATTCTCCTGTGGATATCTTTGTTCCTGATTTGATCACGCAAGGGAACTCAGAGCATAGCCCTTTCCATCATCATCATATTTTTCTTTTATTTATATGTAGGTATGTCAAGAGCTGAAGTTTTGAATGCTCAAAAAAAATCAGTCATGAAGCAAAAAAAATACGCACCTTAAATGCGTAGGGTTGAGCTCAACTAAATACGTATTGACGTTGCCCAAGATCTGGGCAACGTATAGGAACATGAAGAATAACGCTAAGCTGAGCATTGGGACCCTGATGAAGAGCAGCATGACACCACAGCAGGACGCAACGGCGAACACTATGAGCGTTAAGGTCTTCTTGCCAAGAATCCCCACGACGAAAGACAGGAAGATCATTAGTATTGTTGATGCGCCGGAGTATACCATTGTGGCGTACAAAGCCCTCGGCTCGATACTACCCGTGCAGCCAGCTGATTCCTGAAAAATTAGAATAATTATTTAATTTTCCTTTTTTCTTTAAATGGTAGTTTTTAAGTTCAACGAATTGGCAACACTTGGTCGAGTGTTACTTGTCTTTCTTTTTCTAAAAAGGTATGTATTATCATTTAAGTCCTAAAAACAAACATTTCTCTCGGTTATACCTAAGCATATAAATTATATTGTTTAGTTAATTATATAGTTGGGAAATGGCTAGGCAGATGATGATGATACCTAAGCATATAAATTATAAAGTTTGAAACTTACAGTGCCATTATTAGATCGCGTGCTTGAACTCTGACTCGCAACTTCACAGAACGTGTGACCATAGCGGCTCTCTCCGCCGGTGAAATATGCGTTTGTCAAGGTTGGCACCCACATTGTGAAGCCCGTTGATCTGCAAATATCAACTCAACAGATAACCAAATCTGTAGATATTACTGTATGACTCATTGCGTGACATTCCCCTCAAGTTTTTTTTTTTACTTATTTGTAGGCAAACGTTTGACCACTATCTCACCTAAAGTTAAATAAATAAAAAAAAAGTAATATACGAAACTACTGATCGTAGAAAGCTGGACTTTATCGTGTACGTTCCTTGGGGAGTGTAGGGGAGCACTAAAAGAGTATTTTCCGAAATTCCTACGGGAACGGGGAAAACGAGAAATACGCGTACGAAGTCGCGGGCAAAAGTTATACCGTAAAACGGGGTGAATTGAAATGCAGGGGTGAATAGAAACAAACCGTTAGAAAGGATTTTCACTTTATTTAAATTCTGCTTGTAGCATTTAAAGACTTCAATTTTAAAATATTAATCTTAATTTTAAAAGATTGATCATTTTTTAGAAACCCATGATGTGGTGAAAATACCATTCAAAGTTTGGTTTCTATTCACCCCTGCGTTTCTATTAACCCCGTTTTACCGATAAGTCTGCAGATATTACAGTATGACCCATTGCGTAACATTCCCCTGAACAAAGTTGATACGTTAAATAAATAGAAAAAAATAAGCAATAAAAGAGGCTCTTTCGTCATTTTATGTTCCTAATACGGCAGTGTACGACGGTGCTAACTGCGGCTGCTAAGACCCTCAAGCGGCGTAAAAACTTACTACCCTTATTGGTAATTAGTTTTGAGCCGTTTGGAGTCAAAACTCTTGAATCATGGGGTCCGAGTGGGCGTCTCCTAATACGATATAGATATTTCTCGTCAATAGACACTTAGCGAGACTAGAACGATGGCTCGTCGTTTGTCCAAAGAAAAAGCATTGCCATTCAATTATTTTGCCAAAAATTTCTGTGCAAGTTTTTGGATGATAGCGACGTGGAGAAAAACAAAATACACTAAGGCGTAAAAGTACTTACTTTTACGCCTCAGTGTATTTTGTTTTTAAACATCAAATAGTAACTAATGGCTGGGGGTATGCTAAATCAACCTCCAATTCAATAATTATATTTATTCGTCTTGAATAGAAGATAAGATAATGATTTTGTACGCAATAAAACTCACGTCATATATGCAGTTAGTAATAAGTAGTATAGTATGGCTGAGTTCTTCACTAGAGGAGGCTTGAAGAGAGGGGCTGTTTGGTTCCAGATCTTCCTCATCACCGAAATCTGGGAATTGTCCTGTAGTGGCTCCTCAAGGTACACCTGCATTACCTGTCGAAAAAATTGTCGAAAATAATTTTATGTTCGGTCAAGAACAAATCATGGTTCATCATCGCTTACCATCAGGTAAGATAGTGGTCAAACGCGTGCCTATCAATAGTAAAAAAAAATGGTAACATTTTTATTTTTACTGATAAAACTGTCGCTTTTTTGAGACAAAATAATAAATCTGTTGTCTTAACTTTAATGATCACGACATTCATTAACATGTTCATATTAAACGAGCCATCATAAAGCAGCACTCACAATTTATTACCCATAAAACTACCTATTATGCATAAATGAGAACTTGTTCTTCGGATAAGTAAATATCATTGATTTCTATAATATAGAATCTCGATATCATTATTATTTAAATGCAGCTCTTCTTCCGTAGTACAAAATTATGTTAGCGGAATAATATCAAAAGGTATTATCTGCGTTATATCATTAATTTAATAACAGTGACTAAGATAAGCACTCACAGAATAGCTATCCTTCTTAAATCCGGTGTTGCTCTTGAAGATTGTCTTGAAGACTTCCAAGGCTTCCTCATTCCTGTCCTTACTGAGAAGGAACTTAGGGCTCTCCTTCAGAAATATGGTGGACATGATCCCGAGCGCACTCGGCATGGTGATGATCTGCATCAGCAACCGCCATGGTCGGTAGACTACTCCAAGCCAGGATATTTCGTAACCGAAGTTCAGGGTGAATATTGGCAGTGCAAAGGCTGGAAAACAAAATACAGATTATAGGTAAAAGCTCTTTTAATCACTCTCTTTTAAAACTGGACCACAGGGATCATTAGGTAGGTACAGACCTTAGGTGGGTCTAAAGATTATTGTGTACATAAGAAAGAGAATACTTTTATGGCCAAAGTCTTGTTTGTCTGGTCACAAAGACCTAAAACGCAACTGATGCCATGATTAGCGTGACCACACAGAGGGCCCAAATCCTTTACATTTAAAGGAGAAACCGATTGAGTATTTGGGCCTGGAAGTGTCAGATAAGTAGAATACAAAAATAACCTTACAGCAAATGATGAGCTGCACGACCATTGTAGCGCTAGCCATAAGGAACATGAGCCTACTGCGATGTCTGCTGGGCACGCTCTCTGCCAGCAAGACGAAAGCTGCTGCATTCGCTGCTGCTGAGCTGGAAACCGTCATTATATGAATATACTAGCTGCATCTCTCTATATAGAGTTGCTCATATAAACGTTGTATTTTGCAGGCTTAAAAAGTATCCTTTATCACTAGACTGTGTAGTCTTGTTATAGGATCAGTATTTCGATAGACTTCTTTTAACAAACATACAAATAACCTCACAAATATTTTCACCTCTTCTTTACATTATTTTCATAGAAGAAAAGAGTTTTTAAATACAATAAACAATAAATTAAGATGTTTTGATCTTGAGGTGAATAAACTAAAATACTTTTGACATCGTTTCATGTTTTTGTTTGTTCACCTTAAATCTTGAAAAGTCTGCATGATGATGATGTAGTAATGATGCACAACTAACTTATCATTTAATTATCTTATCAGTCAAATACAAGAAAAAAACGTACTCCGGATACTCTGAGCTCAGATTTTAGAGTCATTCAGAGTTAGGCCTGGACATCAATCAATCAAAATGGCGCCAATTAGAATGATTGAATATGAACGTATTTTTGGTGTTGCCATGTTGTATTAATCTCGCTAAAATGGTAGATTTTTCTCCAGGAAGTTTGGTGAATGCAAAGCATTTTAATTAATCGTGTTTAAATAGTATTAAAGATATAAACTTACAATGAGACGGAGAGAAACTTGAGTATGGCTAGCGATATGAAGTTGGGGGCCATGGTAGCCGCCAAGCTGAGTATGAAGCCGACTGGCATGGCCACTAGCAATGTTTTCCGGCGACCTATCGTATCAGCGCATAAACCCCAACCATAGGACGATAAGATTACACCTAGAAAATAAAAAAAAAACAATTATTATTAATCTCAGTTTCAAGCCTTAACATATATCTATAGGTATGTATTTTTTGAGTTTTGTGTTTGTATAATGGGTCTGCTACTAAGATTTTAGTAACAGAATCACCTATAATAAAGTTCCGTCATTTGTCTATGACATTGACAAATGATACTGGAGCACTGGGCCATTGAGATTTGATTAATATTGAAATTTTTTATTGTTTGTATTTATGTATTCCACATTTTAAATTGTTTTATTTTTAGACAAATTATTATATTCATTATTTTATTTGTATACAGGGTGTCCCGTAAATAATGGATCAAACGTAACGGGTAGGTAGCTTACCTCATTTCCAACAACTAATTTGAACAGTAAAAAAAAACCCATAAGGTAACCAAGATAATTTTTTTTTTCGATTTTTACTATTTTCTGTACCAGCATTCAGTGTTTTTAATGCTGTTGCTGCAAATGGTATCATATTTAGGTGTGATTTTTGTCATACATTTCTGAATAGTTTACTAGTGTTATAAGATACCATTTTTTTAAATAACATTTTATTTGCCTTAGAAAAAAAATCTTGAATTGAAAAGTTTTGTTTTTACGATGAAAATACCAGAATTGGAAAAATTCTCCTGTAAAAAAAATGTATGACATCAAAGTGTACCATTATTTTAAAAACTTGTAAAATTACTAAGGTTTGCAAATTGGTATAAAACTTACGTCTAGTCCTTGCGGTTACAAAGATATTGCTACTCGTATGAATGTGATGAAGAAGACAGAACAGAAATTAAAATGGTACAATCTAACTTTTCTTTCTCGTAATGGCTTATGCTTGTAATCTAAGCATGTGGTTAAGCGTGTAGCGTAATTCCGAGCCGATGACGTCATCTGTTCGGCATTTGGGACCGCTACCTGCGGAGTTGCACCTCACTCAGTGTGAAAGGGATAGATAGCGCCGCTTTTGTATTTTTGGTAATGTTGCTTGATTTTATTTGTTTAGTTGACACGAATCTCTCTTCGAGTTGATACGTACGTCAGACTACTTTCGCTCCTGCTGTGCCTAACTGTTGTGTTCCTTAAAATTAAACTTGTGCGGTGTATTTGGACTTTGCTTTGCCTAACGATTTGGAACTGTTTGTGTTTTGGATGAATGACTTGGCAATCCTACGGACTTCGAAAACAATCGTTTGTGTGTGGTTGTACGTGTGTGCAGTAGTACGATGCCTCGTTACGAGTACACGCCACGGGAGTATGCCGAAATGCATTTTATCTACGGAGAAGCAAGAGGTAATGCCAGGGCGGCCGCAAGATTGTATCGTGAAAGATACCCGAACCGGGATCGACATCCCGACTATCGCGTATTCATTAGAGTGCATAACGCGCTTCTTGAGGGAAGAATTCTTGGCACCGGAGTTGGGGGTGCCAGTGAAGGGCGACCGTCACAAGTCAATGACGAAATTATTATTCGAGAAATCGAGGAAGATTCGTCGGTCTCAATTCGCGTCATAGCGCAACGCACAGGTATTCCAAGATCGACGGTACATCGAGTTCTAAAAAGGCACCGGTTGCACCCATATCACGTGCAACGTGTTCAAACGCTGACGTCACGTGATTACCCGCAAAGAGTAGCATTTTGCCAAAGGATGCTTAGAATGATACGGGCGGACCCACAGTTTTTTAATAAAATTTTATGGAGTGACGAGTCTTCATGCCGGCGAGATGGATATCTCAATTTGCATAATTTGCACAGTTGGCAGCTGGTAAACCCACATTTGATGCGAGAGGACAGGAGCCAACATCAATTTAAAATAAATTTATGGGCAGGAATAATAAATGGGCAAATAATAGGGCCCTTTGAACTACCAGCAACTCTAAACGCCGAATACTATCTGCATTTTTTAAGGAATGAGTTGCCAACGTTATTAGAAAATATTCCAGAAGACGTGCGGCAAGCAATGTGGTTACAAAATGATGGATGCCCCGCTCACTATGCGACGGCAGTAAGGGCGCAACTCAATGAAACTTACCCTGACAGATGGATCGGCCGATTAGGACCAATTTTGTGGCCTCCGCGATCTCCGGATTTAAATCCCTTAGATTTTTTTTATTGGGGATGTTTAAAAGACAAAGTTTACAAACAACGAATAACGTCGGAAGAAGAATTACGTCAGCGCATCCAATCTGCTGTATCAGAAATAAACAACAGCCATTTTGTCCGTCGGATAAGAGCTTCCTTTATTAGGAGGTGCAGACTTTGCATTCTCGTAGGGGGACGTCAGTTTGAACATTTACTGTAAAAACAAAATAAACGATTTATTTGTATTTTTTTTTTAATTTAACCTCCTAAGTTTTTTCATACGCTGAGATACCTAAACATTTTTAAGAAAATAGTTGAATTGTGCACACTTTTTCAATTTTATTTTATTTCGTAATTTTGCACCTCTGTCAGATTCATAGCAATATCTTTGTAACGACAAAGACTAGGCGTAAGTTTTATACCAATCTGCAAACCTTAGTAATTGTACAAGTTTTTAAAATAATGGTACACTTCGGTGTCATACAATTTTTTTACAGGAGAATTTTTCCAATTCTGGTCTTTTCATCTTAAAAACAAAACTTTTCAATTCAAGATTTTTTTTCTAAGGCAAATAAAATGTTATTTAAAAAAATGGTATCTTATAACACTAGTAAACTATTCAGAAATGTATGACAAAAATCACACCTAAATATGATACCATTTGCAGCAACAGCATTAAAAACACTGAATGCTGGTACAGAAAATAGTAAAAATCGAAAAAAAAAATTATCTTGGTTACCTTATGGGTTTTTTTTTACTGTTCAAATTAGTTGTTGGAAATGAGGTAAGCTACCTACCCGTTACGTTTGATCCATTATTTACGGGACACCCTGTATATATCTTAGTGTTGTGTTCCGTATGTGTGTCCGTGACATCACATCAGGCCCTGTCATAACACCAGCGCTGTGATATTTATTTTTTAAATATCGCAGCATATGCTGAGACAGGGGACCTTTTTGGCCTCGCACAAATTAATTTTAAGACGCCGCTTATATGTATTGATTGATATGTATGTCTTGTGCGAGTCCCAAATAAATATTTTTCTTTCTTTCTATAAATATTCTAAAACTAAAACTACATAATCAATATTTATTTTGGTGTACAATAAGGCATATATAAATAAATAAATCAGTAGGTAGCTCGATTCGAACCAATGAATGCACATTTACCTATGCCTTGTTCGAAAACCACTGCGCTTTGAACAGGATGGGTACTACATGGCGAAAAAACTATTCCTAGGTCAGCCCCATGTGGAAATATTTACGCGAAACCCATTGCACGGGTGCCTCTACGTTGTTAACCACTTACCTATGAGAGGAATAGCAGACAGCAGTCCCTGCTGTGAGGTATTCAGCGACATGTCACACGCCATCGCTGGAAGAACCACGGAGAAACCGAAGATATCCATGTACATCGCCAGGATGAGGAGGGAGCATGTTATCAGCATACCCATGTTGTACTTGCCGAAACCTGGTGAAAAACCAAGATAGGTTCAAAATAGGTCAAGCGAGGAGGACTGATGACCTGCTAGAGTTGCGGAAGAAGACTGGATGTGAGAAGCACAGAGCTGGTTGAAATGGCTTTCCATCAGGTGAGATTGTCTTCAGACGCGAATCCATAAATAATAAAAAAGAGAAAAATAAAGTGACGACCCTTGGGAGTGGCCTATTTCGATTTCGACGATTTCTGCTTAAATTATGATGATGATCAGTCTAACTTGCGAGCACCCTTTAATCGAATACAGGGTATCTATTTAATTTTTATCTGTTCGCTCGTGTACCTTTCCATTGTTAATCTGTAGACAGCTAAATATTGTTCCCATCGTGACCATTTTATAACACTTAATTGACATTCATTGTAGGCAATAATTGGCGCCAATTCGCTCTTGTTCACTATGAAATAAACAACGAAAACAAATGGCTATAGTTACAAAGTGAGTTTCTACCATGTGAACATTATATTCATATGTAGATAAATATGAAAGGAAAGTTGTGTATTCGAGAGGAAACTACTGACGCACACATAATGGGAAAACTTTAGCAATATTGTTGGGCCAAAACTAACGCGTCCACAATACAGTCCGCGATCACATATTGGATTTAACTTTGAGTCCAGTCTTGGCTTCAAGATTTAACATCTGTAGCACTATCACCATCATACATAGGAAACAATCAACTCGAATCGTAGCGGTGGACTGCTTGATAAAGTTTTTCAAAGTTGAGCTGCAAGACCGTTTATCGTCTTCCACATTCTTCCCTTACCTCTCAACTAGCGACAAAATTAACGGACAAACACTTCTATTCCAGTCATGCCACAGATCTAAATTAAAAATTTAGCATGTGCCACATCAATCATCGTTAAACTAACATAGCATACTGAATTTCATACGAAAGTGCCAATTCATCTCTAAAAGTAAGTTTTGAAACAAGGTCATCTTTAACATTAACAACTTGACTTTAGCCCCTGCTGCACTTAGGCCTCTCTTGTCATGTGCCAACCGGCGTGTCTAAAAAGGCTACTTTAGCAGAATCATATTAGAACACATATTAACCACACAACAATCTGTCAAATTTCATTTTCATCTTTATCTTTATCCAGACGCACTGCATCTTACCATCCCTACCTTGTTGCTATTCCACCAATTCGCACTAAGCGTTTCCAAACGTCTTTTATGGTGCGCACAGCCAAGGAGTGGAACTCTCTGCCTGCGTCTGTGTTTCCAAACGTTTACAACCCTAATCTCTTCAAAGTTAGAGTGAACAGGTTTCTTCTGGGTAAGCTCGCTCCATCGTAGACTTTGTCTCTGTCATCTCTGACCTAGACAAGAGTCAAGAGCAAACCCATCACTAATAATAAAAAAAAAAGGTTCAAGGTTGATTGGGTAAATTTGACAATGACGGGTAGTGTGATGTGCTTTCTGATTCTGCTAAAGTGGCCTTTTTAGACCCCCAGAGGTTCCAAACAAGTGACAGTTAGCGGTAGCGTAGCGAAGGCTATTGTGAAAATATCAAAAATGTATAGGATTGACAAACGCTATCGGAATATCACGTGATCCACCCCATATAATTATTTTCTACAATCGCACTCGCTTATGTGATGGAACTTTGTTTAGAGCCTCAGCTTCCACATGTCGTCTGTAGGGTTGCCACCCGTACTTTATTATAACGTATTGTACGTTATTTCGGGTAATTGTACTCTATACTTTATGAGAACAATAACGTACGCGAAAATAAATTATTTCGCATTATTTGATTTCCCTGGGATTCATTGCACATATAATATACAAAAAAAAAGGTTGGTTGTAAGTATTTTTGCGTAAAACAGAACGACATGATCAGATACATATTTCGAAAGGTTTTGTCTATTGTACAAAAATTACAATAAGATTGATGATAATTTTTCAAAGGAGACTGTTTATGGGCAGTGGTGTATGAACCAATAGCTGCCAGGTCAGATTTAGATGCCCTTTGCACCAGGGTATAGTTGAGGTATCCCCACAGAAATACCACAACAGTATCGCTATTGTTTCATTGATCACTTTTGATCAGTCTCCTTTGTATAAAGTAATTTCATTTTCCTGTCGATTCCTGCCACGTCAGCATTCACAGAGACAGTTTTTTTTGTGATAAATAGGGAATGGTAAGACGAAAGAAACAAATCGTCTCTGAATCTGATAAAAAACCGGCCAAGTGCAAGTTGGACTCTCTCACGAAGGTATCTACCTATTACTGTTCTTGAGATACAGCCCACTGACAGACAGACAGACAGCGAAGGCTTAGTAATGGGGTTCCCTTTGGGTGGGGAACCTTAAAAATGAAATGAATGAATTATTTGTTAAAAGTAGCTAAACGTAAAGAAAAACATGTTTTTGAGCAAAATAATAAGGTAAAGCAAATTGTACTTTATTTTGACACACTGTACGTTTTTTTTCTACCTTTAATAACCAATGTACTTTATTTGCACAAAAAAAAGATGGCAACTCTAGTCGTCTGACCCTCTGCTTGCATAGTGACTTATCGGTCTTTAACTCTCACTACTTCCTGATAGTCGTGATGGAAGACACGTGTAGTGTGTCGTGTTGACAGTGACCGGTTGAAGCACGTGCTTTGTCATGAGGACCTTCACATTGCACGCCATCCTCTGAAGAATGGAATGAATGAAACGGTTGAGTAAATCACGATCGAGCATTCAGGTGTTATTGACGTCTTCTTGATTATTAAAACGTGATTAGTAAAATGACTGTTAAATACGGGGATTCTTTGACGTTTGAGGACGATGATGGTGCCCAAGTCGTCAAAAAACTTGCATATCATTGTAACCACACTTGAAGGCTCCTGAAATTTAGATACTCTAGCGTACCTTTCAAGGTAAGTTTAAAAAAAATCAAACCCTGGATTTTTTGTGTTATGTATGTGGGTAACTTCACATTAACTAATAAACTAGTCTGCGCTCGATCGCCTTGTTTCATTGTCGTGTCCCGTACATAACACTGGCGACGAGAATTTTACATCTACGTGTGCGAATATTTTGTTAGTAAAAATGCCTATTGGACGTATAGAACCGTATAATTTTGCAAATAACAATTGGGACGCTTATGTGCGACGTGTTAATCAGTTTATAACGCTAAATAAGATTGACGAATCGTTAAAGATGGCTACGTTGGTGACGGTAGTAGGCGCGGAGTGCTATGAATTGATGTGTGATTTGTGCGCTCCAGACACACCAGAATCAAAAAGTTTCGATCAAGTGGTCGCATTAGTGAAAGAACATCTGGAACCAGATAGGTCCGAAATAGCCGAAAGACATATTTTTCGCCAAAGAGTACAACAGCAAGGTGAAAATATTCGCGAATACCTACAAGCACTTAAGCATTTAGCGAAAACTTGCAATTTTGGTGCTTGCTTGGAAGTGTGTCTACGAGACCAATTTGTTTCGGGTCTGAACGAGGAAGACATGAGGTCGAGGATCTTCGCAGAACGAAGTATTGACTACAAGCGCGCCGTAGAGCTGGCGTTGGCCCTGGAGGCGGCGGAGCGGCACGCGGCTGCGGCGTGTGCTCCGGCCGGCGCGGCGGCCGCGCGCAGCCCCGCGGCGCCGCTCGACGACGGCTTGCATCAGTTGAGCGCGGGCGCAGGCAGCTCGCGCGGCGGCGGCAGCTCGCGTGGCGGCGGCAGCTCGCGCGTCGGCGGCAGCGTTGGCAGCGGTGGCAGCGCACACTCAGGCCGTGCATGCTCGCGTTGTGGTAAATCAGGCCATTCGGATGGCAAATGTCGATTCAAGCATTATAACTGTGATGCTTGTGGAGAAAAAGGACACTTGAAGGTAGTGTGTAAAAAAAATAAAAGTGCCAAAGGATCTAAAGGTCAGTTTTTTTTAAATGACTCTAATTCGGATGACGATAGTTGCAATTTTTATAATTTAGTTGTTAATAGTGATGGTGATGGGCCGTATTATGCTAATTTAACTGTTGAAAATATTAAATGTAGATTTGAAATTGACACAGGAAGTAAAATTTCTGTGATTTCAAAACAGTATTATAACAACTGGTTTTCAAGCATTCCAATTGAAAATAAATTGATAACTTTAAAATCGTACACGGGTGACGTCATCGAGACGATCGGGTATATTGTTGTCAACGTCGTATGCGGTAAACATTCGGCTAAGCTTATCTTGTATGTTATCGAGAATGGTGGTCCTCCGTTAATGGGGCGTACCTGGATCAAACATTTAAAACTCGCAGTTGTGGAATGTTACAACATGAGTGAAGATGACTCGATGGCGGCATCGTTACGTGACGAGTACCCAGAAGTGTTTGCTGAAGGCTTAGGCACATTTAAAACTAAATTTCAATTACATTTAAAAGATGATACTCCAGTTTTTGTAAAAGCAAGGTCGTTACCCTTAGCCTTACGCCTGCCTGTAGAACGGGAACTCGACCGTTTACAGCGGGAAGGTGTAATCTATAAGGTGGAAAGGTCCGACTATGGTACTCCGATAGTACCGGTAGTCAAAGCAAACGGTAATATTAGACTGTGCGGAGATTACAAGGTGACGATCAACCCACTGCTAAAAGATTATCATTACCCACTGCCGCGCATTGAAGACTTGTTCGCTGCGTTAGGGGGTGGTGAGCAATACACCAAACTAGATCTGTCTAATGCTTTTCAACAATGCATTTTACATGAGGACTCACAGCCGATGACAGCGATCACTACTCATGTGGGCACTTTTGTATACAGAAGAGTACCATTTGGTATTAAATGTATACCAGAAAATTTTCAAAAAATTATGGAAGAAACGCTGAGTGGATTGTCGTCAACGGCTGTTTTCGCAGACGATATTTGTGTAACGGGAAAAGATAAAGCTACACACTTGGTCAATTTAAAAGCAGTACTACAGAGACTCAATGAAAATGGCTTGAGAATAAATTTTGCAAAATGTGAATTTTTTAAAAGCAGTGTTACATATTTGGGTTACAAAATTGACAAATTTGGATTACATACAAATAGTAAAAAAATTGAAGCTATTATAGCAGCGCCCAAACCCACAAATGTAACACAGCTAAAAAGCTTCATGGGACTCGTCAACTTTTACTCGAAGTTTTGTGTAAATATGAGCGACATATTAAAACCACTTTACTGTTTATTAAAGAAAAATGTAAAATGGGAATGGACTGACGTTTGCAATCGAGCATTCAACAAAATTAAACAAGTATTAAGCAGCGCTCCTGTGTTAGCTCATTATGATCCGAGTCTTCCTTTAATTCTATCGGTAGACAGTAGCGCGTACGGCGTGGGCGCAGTGTTGACGCAGCGCCACGCTGATGGTTGTGAGCGCCCGGTGTGTTGTGCCTCTAGAACGCTCAATTCGGCCGAAATGAACTACTCGCAGCTGGACAAAGAGGCGTTGGCTATTGTTTTTGGGGTGACTAAACACCATCACTATTTATATGGTAGGCATTTTACACTGCGCAGCGATCACCGCCCTTTAAGTTATATTTTTGGGAAAAATAAAGGGATACCGGTGACCGCTGCCAGCCGACTACAGCGTTATGCTGTAAAGTTGGCCGCATATGACTTTAGCATCGAATTTGTAACTTCGTCGAAAAACTGTTTTGCGGATGCTCTTTCTCGTCTTCCCCTAAACTTGACAAGAACTCAAGTAAGGGGCAAAGACACAGGGTATACCTATTTAAATTACGCGCAAGAAAACTTTCCAATCAGTTTTAAAGACATCAAAACTGAGACCAGAAAGGACGCGCTATTGAGCAAAATATATGGTTTTATAATGTACGGGTGGCCTGTTGACAAACTGACTGACAAAGTAGAACAAAATTATTTTAATAGAAGAGACAGTTTACATATTGAGCAAGGGTGCATAATTTGGGGCTACCGGATTATCGTGCCAAAATCATTACGAGAGTCTGTTTTGACTGAGATCCATGATGGGCACCCAGGGATCGTAAAGATGAAACAGATTGCACGTAATTATGTGTGGTGGGAAAACATAGACGGCGACATAGAACGCGTGGCGCGCGAGTGCGCCGCCTGCCGGCAGCTGCGGCCCGCGCCCCCCGCGGCGCCGCTGCACTCGTGGCCCTGGCCCGCAGAGCCGTGGTCGCGCCTGCATCTAGATTTTCTTGGCCCGTTTAGTAA
Organism: Lacanobia wlatinum; assembly: GCA_947578705.1. NCBI lineage: Eukaryota > Metazoa > Arthropoda > Insecta > Lepidoptera > Noctuidae > Lacanobia > Lacanobia wlatinum. The sequence continues at coordinate 5,345,763 of OX388035.1, forward strand.
TAAATATTTTCTTGTCCTTATCGACGCTCATTCTAAATGGATTGAAGTTGAACAAGTTAGCACAACGTCGGCAGCTATCGTTATCGATTGCTTAAGACGGCTATTTGCACGTTTCGGTTTACCGAAACGTTTGGTAAGTGACAACGGGCCGCCTTTTTCATCATCGGAGTTTGCAAAATATTTAAAGCGCAATGGTATAAAACATACCTTAATACCGCCATATCATCCGTCTAGTAACGGGGCTGCAGAAAATGCAGTCCGGTCTGTAAAACGTGTCCTCAAAAAGGCACAACTAGAAAGACAAGACTTTAGTACCGCGTTAAATAGATTTCTATTTACTTATAGAAATACTGAGCAAAGTACTACTGGACGAGAACCGGCGGTCGCTCTCCTAGGCAGACGACTGCGCGGACGTCTAGATCTGGGGGGCTACTCTCTAACGAAATCCGTAGTTTCGGGCTTAGTTGCGGGCGGGCATTTTCTACTCCGTATCACCTAACCACTGAGAACTAATGATAACACGATTTGATAGTTAGTGTGAAATCGTGTTGTCATTCATTCTCAGTTCGGGTTCGGGACTAATCGTAAGTCTGTAGGTGATACGGAGTAGAATACGCCCGCCCGCAACTAAGCCCGAAACTACGGATTTCGTTAGAGAGTAGCCCCCCAGCTTCGGCCCGACACGGCGGAGCACGTGCGCGCCGAGCAGTTGCGGCGCGAGGAGACTCCCGGCCGGCCACTGCGAGCGCTGGCGCAGCACGAGCCAGTCATGTTACGTGACTACACTAAGTCTAACAATAAATGGAACGACGGTGTTGTCACTGATCGTGTTGGTCCCGTTTCGTATACTGTTAAAACAAATAACGGACCAATTCAAAAAAGACATATAGATCAGTTACTAACTCGTAAATCACGACATTCGTTAAGCAAGGCCATTGACGTAAATTCTTTTGATCAAAATATCAAACAGGGAGGGGACGTGGAACAAAACGACCACTCTATCATTGTGCCAGAATCAGGTGTGAAAGATGATTTTTTTGATAGTGTAGGGGAAGGAGCGGCGAGCGCGCAACAGTCGCCGCAGTCCCTGCGATCCAACTCGCCATCCACGCCGTCGGCTCCTGCCAATTCAAATAACAATACTCGAGTACGCAGGAAAGCTGCTATACGTTGTCAGGAAATTCTAAAACGAATGTAAAAACACGTTAGTTCATATTGCTGGTTAAATTGATTAAGGTTACTGTTTAAATGCATTAGTTTTTTAAGGAACCTGTATGAACTGTGTGTAGTTTAAGTTAATGTTAAGCCTCTAATAGTGTAAGATTTTCTTAAATTTGGGAGGGAAAAGTGTTATGTATGTGGGTAACTTCACATTAACTAATAAACTAGTCTGCGCTCGATCGCCTTGTTTCATTGTCGTGTCCCGTACATAACATTTTGTTACCCAGTTTATCACCGAAAAGATGACATGGAATTTGTGAATTTTTTTTTTTACTGTTGATAGGCACGCGTTTGAACACTATCTCACCCGATGGTAAGCGATGATGTGGTGGAGGAGGAGTTTAGGCGAAGCAAGTGGTAACCAGCCACCGTGGTCAACATTTTTTGGTTCAACAATCGCAAGTATTTCTCAATATGGTTGACTCTCTTAAGTAAAGCGTTATTGAAAACATCAATTCAATTTAAATACCATAAAGTGCCTCTAGAGTGGGACGCTACCTGGACGTTCCTCTGCTTATATGAAGGAGACACCCACAGGAGTCACTTTGACAGGTTTGGGCAACAGTCACTAATCTCTTCGAATCTCTCGAGAACAAAGATTGTTATTTCATTATCATTTTATTAGGCGTCTTCTGATTAGCATTGACCTTCTCACGATTAGTGTATTTAACTCTTGATACTATTTTAAGCTCGCCCTGTCCTTGGGTGCGGTATCTTCCGAACGACATCTATAATAGGGAATATGCACGAAAAAAGTATTTATTATCTGTACAGTTTATCTAAAAATACACACAAATATAATACTAACAGTGAAAATAGAATCAAAATTGCTCGATAAACAAACAAGATATAATTATTTTAAACAAATGTATCTGTCCCTCTCGCGAAAACGCTGTTTTCTATGGCAGCTGTATAGGCGCCAAGAACTTTGACGTCACAATTTATATCTGACTTCTCTTTCTAATTGTAAACTTTGAAGCTTTATAACTTCATCGCTGATGAAGGTATTTAAAATATTTTTTCATAATTGTTTATTAGAGTTAATAAGTATTTCATTTTGCAAATAAAAAAATCGCGTGCATATTCCCTATTATATTTGTACGATGGGTCTGGACAATGTAAATGTGGTAGACTTTATAGCAATTTCCTATCACTGTCGCTACATATTGTAAAATGGTCCCCCTCCCACCGCGTCTGTCTCTCTGTCTGTTCGCGATAAACTCTAAAACTATCGAACAGATTTTCGTACAGTTTTCTCCAATGGACGGTATTTCATGAGGATGGTTTTTGGAGTATAATTCAAGGTTTAATGTAAAGGACATGGTAAAAAGTGGCCTATGAATCAACACGTATGAAACGTTTACCATAATTCCTAGTTTTTTTTTTTTTATTTACATTTTAATTATTAGAATAGAACGGACACTTCATAATTACGAAAACATTTTAAAAAGTAATTCACTTCGGTTTTATTCCCCGGCGCCATTGATATATAAAAAACCTAAGCTGCACAGTCTCGAACAAATGCAACACTCGAAACTGTCGTCAAAAACTGGCATGTATCAAGTGTCATGTGTGAGTTTACACGGATCGCTTAAAGTTGTTTTTACAAAGCAGTGCAGTATGGCGAGTGATGCGCAATTTTTTTTTGCAAATTCAGCCTTACACGAATCGCTTAAAGTTGTTTTTACAAAGCAGTACAGTATGGCGAGCGATGCGAGACTGTTTGAAACTTGCGCACAATTATACATTATGCGCTTGTTTTTTGCGGACGTTTTTGAGATGCTGAGTGTGTATCTTGGGTTTTTTAAATATCAATGCCCGGCGCCATTATTTTCAAATTGAAACAAAGCACTCTCAGCGCTTGATCTATGAGTAAGAATTTAGTTACAAAAGAATAAAGCGATTCAAGCGCTGTGTGATACGAGCAACATCGACACTGACAGTCAATGAATTGATAGATATCACTGGCAATTTGCAGTTTTGAAAATTTGCTTTTACGCAGAGATCCCAGAGTTGCCAGACCTCATAGAATAGTGATACTATGTACTTTGACATACCTACGCAAACGTGGTAACTTAGGCCGACGGCCGTTTTCCAGGGCCCCAAGTCTGCTATTCCAATAGTGTCAGAATAGTCTCATAATGATTTCATAATGGTCGATTTTGACATGTTTGGTAATCTACTAATATAAAAGCGTCATTATTACTTTCCAATAGTCAACCACTGACACTCCATTGAAAGAAATGGCATAGAATGGTAATCTCGTACATAATGACAAATTAATAAATAATATTTAAAAACATATATAAAAGAAATCTGGCATAACTTGTCAAAATCGACCATTATGAAATCATTATGAGACCATTCTGACACTATTGTAATAGCAGACTTGGGGCCCAGGTGTCAGGTGTCAAAGCCATTAAATCACTTTTTTAATGTCTGGGTACTGATTTTTATATGTATGCATTATTCAGAACACAGAAAGTAAATTCACGTCTTTGTTGGTTCTTTGGCGAGCGACGCATGGAAGCGTAAGCTTTGCTGAAATAAGACGATGATTGCTGAAAATTATTATTTAAATTGGGATTATTTATGCCCTGGTACCTGTGCGAATCCGGGGTGGGTTGCTAGTTTTATATCATTTCCCGTGAGGATTATCTTTAACCGACTTCCAAAAAAGGAGGAGGTTCTCAATTCGGTTGGTATTTTTTTTTTCTTTTTTTATGTACACCGGTTACTCCGAGGTTTTTGATCCGATTTCTGTGATTCTTTTTTAGTTCGATGCGGTATACTTACTTGATTCATTTTGGTTCATTAGTTTTTATTTCATGAGCATTTTTGCTTATTTCAATTTCTGCGTTGACGAAGACGTCGTCGTCCAAGTATCACCATTTAAAAGTGAAAAATAAAAAACTTTTTACAAAAAAATATAACCGACTTCCAAACAAAACACTACAAAGTATAAAATAACCTTAATTTGCGGAAGTCGGCGTTATAAAACAAAGAAACTAAACCAAAAACAAAAGTTTTTTGAGTATAAAGGACGGTCTTATGGCAACGTCCAAAGAAACAATTAATAATACTGTGAAGGATGTTATAGTCGGAAAGGAGCAAGACTATTGAGATCACGGTAAGTAGAGATGTATGGAAAAACAAAACATGTTGTGCCGATGCTAAAAAACTCAACAATCAACATCTGCCTAGCCTTTTTCCAAATATATTCGGGTGGGCTTCCATTCAAACCGGATACAGCTGCAAAGGTACCAGTAATAGGATGGATCAACAGTTTCATCTAGTAAGATTCAATAGATAAGTTGATGTTATTGACAGTATGTTTGAAGAACTTCCTGGTGATTCAAGGGATCTTCTGCGTACAAACAACAGTCGGAAAGTAAAATTTTATTGCGAAACTTGACCTTGAGGGGCCGATTTTGACGAAGTTTACGTTTGTGCCTCTTACAACTTTCAGAACGTAGCTTTTTAAGTAAATATTAATTAAAGCTGAATTACAACCGCATGGTCTTCAAGGCTATGCAATATTTGCCCCGAGGTGACCATCAATACGCCGAAATTCTTCCGTGCCTTTGGAAAGCGAGTTAAGCTATTGGTCCCGGCTGGTCGCGGCTGTCAGTATATCATCAGATGTAGACCTTTGACTGTCGTTACGGGAGCAAAGATATCACACTAGTCTTGTCGGGTGGGTATCGTGGTATCCAGTGACTGGGATGTAGGGTGATAGGCAGTGACACAGTAACCGTGTAAAATATTGTAATCAGCTGCATCCATTTGGACTGGAAGCCGACTCTAACATAGTTGGGAAAAGTCTGGGCGGACTGGTGATATTAATATTATAGGATTTAAGGCCAGTTGCCGAGCATTGAGGCGGATGGCGTGCGATCGGAGAAACCTTGGTCTAGCAGTAGTAGACTGTTGCAGCTGATACACGATTCAGAATGGATGAAACACATGAATCAGAGAGTAACGTAGCGTAGATTCTTATCTACGCTTCTATGTAAAAATATCTTTACGTTTTATAACAGTGAGGATGTTTACATTCATGAAATCATGAGAGCATTACCTATCACAATATAAAATACTTTATGATTATGAAACACAAATACTGATGCATAGAAAACTGGAAATAATCTCTGTAAATCAATGGGAAATTCATACAGAAACCATCAAAAACCTTATTTGTTAAGGTTTTTTGTGGCTATAATTATAATCTACTAATTACTACATGCTTATTTTTGATTCCTTTTAAAATAGCTACCTACCTTACTTTAGCATTAACTGTTATATAATCCTACTTTGACTATGATTTTGTATAATATAAATACTTAGAAAAAAGGCTTTTTGTACCAACATGGGTTGGCATACAAATAATTTTACAGAACTCATCTTTAAAAAAATCTGTGAGTGAACAATACATCACCCCTATTTTCTCACCCTTAGGGTACTTTTTTCCAATTTTATCTATAAAAAAAGAATTATGAAAATCAGACTACTCTGTAAAAAGTTATGCGTGGTCATACATTACAATCAGTGAGTGAAAAATCAATCATCCCCTGTTTTCCTACCCTTAGGGTCAGATTATTTTTTTTCAAATTTATATGGGACCAATTTCGGGGTATAACTTTTTCAATAAAAAAGAATTATCAAAATCGGACTACTCTGTAAAAAGTTATGCGTGAAAAAAAAAAAGGTACTCACCAGTTAGGTCCAAAGCTTCTTCAAAGCTGCTTTTCTTCGAAAGATTATCAGATATAGCGAACGCCATTTTGAAAAATTAACAAATTTTCACTAGATTCCAAATTTAAATCTTGCGTAAGGATGCGTGGACTTTTTTTATTTAGTACGATATTTTAGATTTAATGGGATTTTTATTCAGCAAGGATATAATTTAACTAATATTTATTTGTTTTTTGAGCCGATAGCCAATGTTTGACCGAGCTAAATTGGCCATGTGTCGTTGGTAGACTGATGCCCGCACAGTGAGTGTTCGGAAACGGTGCACGCTTAAATATAGTTTGTTGTTAATCATACAAATACTGATAGGGAAACCACGCCGAGATTGTTTAGGATGCGGTCCCGAGCTCTACGATAATTTCGAGAGATAATTATGACTTGCATTAATTATCACGCTACCTGAATGTTTACATTCAACTTTTTTCTTAACAGACATTTTTTGGTCGTGGTTTGGGAAAGACGTAACTAGGCTACGTTTAAAATATATTTATTATATTTATTCGCGTAAATTTTCCTTAAAATAGAGATTCACGTTTGTACAATAGAATAGGTAAATAGAAAAAAAAAATAGAAAAAAGAAAGTACAAAAAACTCAAATGATATAAAATTGGTTAAATTCATCACAAAAATTTGTAGTAAGTACCTAAACTAGATACTTAATCATATTTATTTCTTGTTTTTATTTTAGTTTGATAATATCGGTGGTGTGACGATATCACCATGTTTACGGGACACACTTGGCTAGAGGTCGCCCAAGACCGAGATATTTGGAAGGAGAAAGAGGAGGCCTTTGCCCAGCCGTGGGACACAAGTGCAGGCTAAAAAATTTTTTTTTGTTTTTTTTGGGGTTCCGAACAAAAAACAGAACCCTTATAGGATCACTCGGGTGTCTGTCTGTCTGTCACAGCCAGTTTTCTCCGGATCCACTGGACTGATTCTGTGGAAATTTGGTACACATATGGACTTTTGTGACCCAAACACGGACGCGTTACGTAAATCATTTAATTTTTTGTATGGTGGTCACTTTTGGGAGTCAAAATAGAAAATTTCAAAAAAAAGTTTTTTGAGCAATATCGTGTGACATATCAAATGAAAGGGCTTACTGTGAGAGTTTTCAATATATTTTTATCGAAATTTTAAGTAAATGGTTTTGAAGTTATTCATGAAATTAGACGAAAAATTACCATTCCCTCCCTTATCTCCGAAACTACTAAGCCTAAAATTTTGAAAATAATGGGGATAATAGGTCTTTACCTATAAATTACATGAAAACCTAAAAGAAGTCTGTAGTGTTAAAATAACATGATAAAAAAAAAATTCGTTCGGAACCCTTTGCACGCGAGTCCGACTCGCACTTGGCCCGTTTTTTTACTATTGTTAGGCTTCCCTTTGACAACTTTGGTTACTTGAATACTTTTGGTTTGATTGTTTTGGACTGAACTTAATTAAATCGCCTATAATAGTTGTGAATAAAACAGGTACCTAGGTGGCTAAGTTTATTTTATTTATTCAGGGACAATAAACAGCTAGAATATTTGTGTTCGAACAGAGAAAAGGTAATACAAAATATTTACAATATTGCAGTTTAAGTTGAATGAAAATTGAATTGCCTTGTGTTTAGCATTATTCGTTCGTTTATTTTAAATTATTAATTAAATCATGTAATTCCTACTACATTGTATATGTATCTATACTAATATATAAAACTGAAGAGTTTGTTTATTTGTTTGTTTGCTTGCGCTAATCTCAGGAACTGCTGGTCCGATTTGAAAAATTCTTTCATTGTTAGATAGCCCATTTATCGAGGAAGGCTATAGGCTATATATCGTCACGCTAAGACTAATAGGAGCGGAGCAGTAATGAATATTGTGACGCAGACGAAGTTGCGCGGGTCAGCTAGTACTTAATATATAAAGCTGAAGAGTTTGTTTGTTTGCTTGAACGCACTAATCTCAGGAACTACTGGTCCGATTTGAAAAATTCTTTCAGTGTTAGATAGACCATTTATCGAGGAAGGCTATAGGCTATATATCATCACGCTAAGACCAATAGGAGCGGAGCAGTAATGAAAATTGTGACGCAGACGAAGTTGCGCGGGTCAGCTAGTACTTAATATATAAAGCTGAAGAGTTTGTTTGTTTGCTTGAACGCACTAATCTCAGGAACTACTGGTCCGATTTGAAAAATTCTTTCAGTGTTAGATAGCCCATTTATCGAGGAAGACCAATAGGAGCGGCAATTTCAGAAACGGCAACTACAAAATTCTTGGGATTGGAACTGGATAGAGACATGTCGATGTCTCTATCCAGTTCCAATCCCAAGAATTTTCTCCCAAGAGTATGTTCTCTAGGGACCACGCGAGCGAATACGCTGGCAGAAGTTAGTAATCAAATATTATAAAGTGGAAGAAATATTCTTATTTTTAACGTTTAGTTATGAAAGGTTAGGTTGAGGTTTAAGAAAATTCTTTCACTGATATGTACAAATTTACAAGAAGCTGTGGAATTCCCTGCCGGAGTCTGTGTTTCCTGATAGCTACAACCTGGGAGTCTTTAAGTCAAGAGTGAATAGGTTACTTCTAGGCAAGCGTGCTCCATCTTTGACCACATCATCGCTTACCAACAGGTGAGATAGTGGTCAAACGCGTGCCTATCAATAGTAAAAAAGAAAAAAAAAAGAAAGCGGCGTTCTAACGGTCGTATAATTTATTTGGAAACGTCGACAAAGTTTCAATTCTCTATTTTTGTCCATAATTGTCTATAAGGTAATCTTTATAAACAGTATAAGCCCATGTGGGCACCATGTGTGGCTGTAATGAATGCCGTCTCATACCTAAGCATCATACAGATTTTTTACTTTAAGAGGAAATGCGGGCGGCGAGACTTTGTATGTAAAAAGTCATAATTCGAGGATTGGCTCTCGACTATTTCCTCCTGTAATATTGGACTATACTGAAAACTTTTAAAAAACAAGTTTCTAATTTATTTTTTTAGTTGTTAACTAAAGTATTACTTGCAACTTGCTTGCTTGTTAGTTAACAACTTAAACAAATAAATTGTCATGGTAGACGTCCTGGACCAATCAATCAATCAATCAATCAATCAATCAATCCATTTATTTGTTAAACATAGGTGTTTACATAGGTGTTTACATAGGTGTTTACATAAATAGAGGTTGCGCCAACTTCTGCTACCCGTGCGAATCCAGGGCGTAAATAAGTAATGAAAATGTTGCAGAAACGGCCGAACGGCATTCCAGATTCTCATTGGACTGTGACAGTCTGTACAGTCACTCACTTTCCTAATTCATAAAAAAATCTATGAAGGAAATAACGCATAATTTTTTCGGTAACCTTATGTGTAACGAAACGGTTCACACGAAAAGCGTGTAACGAAACGGTTCACACGAAAAGCGTGTCACGACTGATCAGACACGTGAATGAGCGAGTCCCTTGAGTTGCCTACTTCGTAACACTGATATGAGCAATTCTGCCGTTCAAAGAAAAAGGGTCACATCGACAAATTGAGTTATTTATTCTGAATCAGGAAAACAAGGCATTTCAGTTTTATACTTAGACGAGCTTCCGTGCTTTAGTTATCAAAACAAACACGAACAAAACACAAGGACGGAGTGAGGGGAGTGGGGGGAGGGGTGTGTGTTTCGTCGAACAAAATTAAATGTAACACAATTCAGATCTTTTTAGGGTCTCCTACCCGAAGGGCTAACGGAACTTTATTACCTACTGAGCCGTCCTCCGTCTGTCCATCTCCGTCTGCAGGCTTCATTGGTCTGTTGCGGAATTAGTTCGAAAAAGTCACTGCGGCCCTGGAACGCAAAGGGCAGTAGGAGGAACACGGATGGGTTTTAGTCAGTAAGAGTCTGACACTCCCTTCTGCTCCGCCCAGAGCGGGAGGAGTCATTTGATGATTTCCCATCCTTAAAAAAGGGTAATATTTTTTATAAACAATATTTGAAGTAAAGGGGGGACCCCTTTCAAGAAGTGTGTGATTTTTTCGATGAATGGTACAGAACCCTCCGTCAGTAATTTCTACTCCCTCTTGGCTCATTGGTTATTTTTAATTACTTTTCATTTTCGTGTTTTGGTTAGACACTCCAATTTGCCTGCATCGACAGAAAATAATGTGAGCAATATTGTATTATCGGAACACTGGATGAATCGTGCAGACTCGTGCGTCGGATATCCGTACTGACGTGTACGTCTTTTGTTGCAGCTGTCACCAACGTCATCGACATTGTTGTTGGATAATAATGATTGCAGCAGTGCAGGATAATGTCTATTGTAAACGATTGCTAAGTTAAGTCGAAAGCAAAGTGTGTCCAAAGGCTCTATAGTGACAAACTGTTAGCGGTAGCGTGGCGAAAGCGATTATCTAATCGTCAAAAATGTATGGGATTGACAAATGCTGGCGAAATGTCACGTGATGAATGCCTTAAATGTTCACTTTGATTTTGATTTCGACAGTCGGCCATTTCTTCTAGAGCCCACTGAAATCATCCTTTAGAAGGTGAACCCTGAATTTTAGCATTATCATAACTTGTCTTCTCACCTTAATATTTATGCTTATAACGGTATATTAGGTTTCTTTTAAAAAATTAAAGTACCTAAATCAAATCATGATATAGAGTACTTATAAATATATGCTCATTTATTGTAACTGCCTCCGTGGTCGAGTTATTTAGGCGTTTGACTTGTGACCCGGTGGTCGTGGGTTCGATTCCCACGGGGAAGCATACTTTGTAAAGTTGTTTTCCGGTTTGGCTAGAACATTGCAGGCTTCAATCACCTGATTGTCAAATAAAGAAAAAATCATGTCAGAGGCCCTTGAGGCGGTTTAGAAACTCTGGCACTAGGGTGTGTGGGGTCGATAGACCTTACTGCTCACACGAGAAGAAGAAGAAGATTTATTATAAAAAAAAGAAAAACAATTTTGTGCTAGTGTGAATGGGCTATATAAGACAACTAGATAGTAATTATGTTATGTTATAGATTAGATTACTTAGGCATTTGTTTATTTACTGTAGGTAGTCGTTTTATGATAACCCGTGAGTGTGACACATTCGAAACAATGTAACTAGGTCTGCAGGGACCGATATAGATCGACGTCTGTGAAGCTCCTTCTTTCACACCCGCTGACGCATGAATTAGCTAGTCCACGAGCAAGAGTCGGTACTTCCTTGTTTCACGATTCACGGAATAGTTGTTGTTATTACGACAATCCTGACCATAGAAATATAAAAAACAGATCTATGATCCTGACATAATTTTACGTGACATAACAACGCGGTTAATACAACGTTAAAACTATGAGAATTTGGAAGTGGTCAGCCAACCTGACGTCAGAATGGTTGACCACTTTATTTCTTTGATATTTTTCTAAACGCAAAGGTAGCAAATATCTCATAATAGGTACTAAATAGTAGCAAATACGTATTAAATAGTGCACATAGTCTCATGTACATATCTCGTTTGGTCCAGTCATCCTGACGGTCACGTAGGGACCTACATTTTATCCAGGAGTTATCAAAGAATTGATATGGAGTAGGTTGGTTTTATTGCGTCAACCGTTTAAGAGTGACACCCGACCGTGACAAAAAAACAGTTAACGAACGGTCGAGTGCCACCCGGGGCGGGCCACTGCCACCCTTGCTACGCTACTGAGTACCTAATTGATTTTTGAAATGCTCAGTCTCGAATGTCACCAGATATATAAAAACTTGTTTATTATATCTATGACTGTCACTGTCATTAGTTATTTAATTGGCTTTTGTTGTCGGAATAGTGTTTTGTATTTCTATTCTGCTGTCTTTCCTTTAAGTTGCACTTGCTATAATCTGTGTCCGCACCACCTTAGGCTCAGCGCATGCGGGCCACCGACCACAACCACCGGTGGCTGTCGCGCGCTAAGCTGCTTGCTAGTTTGTTGTGTGGCAGAAGTACGCGACAGCCACCGGTGTTCGGAAGCCGCCACATTTTTTAACCGACTTCAAAAACGGAGGAGGTTCTCAATTCGGTTGTTTTTTTTTGTGTATTTTTACTATGAGGTAAAAATACACAAAAAAAAAAACAACCGAATCCAATCCAAAACAAAACTCCGTCATTTATGTACCAATTGAAAAAATCTTTTTATCTGAAAGTTATATACTTCCCGATTGGTCCAATAGAAATTTTATCAAAATCGGTTAGGAATTTTGGTTTTTAAATTCGTTTACTTGGACGACAGTTTTTTATCATCCAACGCAAACAAAATTGCGTATTTTGCTTTCCTGCGATTTTCCAGTGGTGTTGTTAGGTGCGGGTTACCACTAAAAAGTGAAAATCAAAAGTTTTTTACAATAAAATACAACCAACTTCCAAATAAAAAAAAAACTCCAAAGTGAAAATAACTTAAATTCCGGAAGTCAGTGTCAAAGTATGAAGAAACTACCAAAAACACCTATGTTGTATTTTTTTGTAAAAAGTTTTTTTTATAACCCGCACTCCACTGCGCAGTCTATCTAATATCTGAGTATCGATATCCATTGAGGCATCTGTCTCCATAGTGACGTGTGGGATGCGACCTAATGCCTAGCAGCGCGAGTGGCGGATGTCGGCGTCTTGTGTTACCCGCAGCGACCACAAGTAGCAAGTTGCGGACACTGCTGTAGCGAGTGGCTGCTACCGGTTACCCATGTGCGGTCTATGCAAAATATATGAAAAAGTGTGTTAAGTCGCTGTTGCTGGCCACCGGTGGCTGTGGTCGGTCCGTTTGCGTCGAGCCTTAAGGTCCGCCTTTGTACAGTGTGTTTTACTTGTGCAACTTGCATACAATTTTAATAAATAAATAAACAATTTTCACCTATTAACATTTCAGCCGAAAGACGAGCACTGCTGGACATAGACCTCCCCCAAATGTCGCACGTCGCCACATCGACCGTGCCTGTGCTTTTCTCAGACAGGAGGTCTAGTAGCCCAGTGGAAATTAACATTTAATTTGCAAAGCTGGATGTAGTTCTGATTTTTTGGTATGTTGTATGGACAGTTAGAATAGTGAGAATCCAAATTTCGAAGGGCCATATCTTGGTCCCTATAAGGTTCATAGAGCCGCGGTTGGGCTTAGATTGTTGCAAATGTAGGTGTCTTTATATAATTACTGAATGTTATTGTCTATTTTTTTCTGTAACTTATATGGTGTACATAATAAAGAGAATTCTATTCTATTCTATTGGTCGAAAATGACCAATAACATTCACTCATTTTAGAGTGCCTGTCTATTTGCGCGAAGCGAGACAGCGGAACGGAGAAATGGAGAAATATTAACCAATCATGTCAGTCAAAATGTCAGTGACTCACGTGGTGCGGCGATTTTATGCAATTCCATTGGTTCAAGTATACTTTGTAAAGTTGTTTCCAGTTTGACTAGGACATTGCAAGCGTGAATCACCTGATTGTCTGATAAATAGATGATTCCATGCTTCGGAAGGCACGTATAAGCTGGTGGTCCCGGCCGCCAAATGGCGGTCGTCAAATAAACCATGTCAGAGGTCCTTGAGGCAGTTTAGAAACTCTGACACTAGGGTGTGTGGGGTCGTTAGACCTTACTGCCCACACGATAGGAGGGGAGGGGAATTTCTTTGTTTCTCCGCTCCGCTGCCTCGCTCCGCTGTAATGGACTATTTAGCTTAGGCTGCATTTCCGCCAGAGATATATGAGGTTGCGTAGCGAAGGATGTGTTTGTTAAGAACCAATAGAATCGCTTGCGCTGAGCGAGGCTAGGTTAATGAAGCGATTCTATTGATTCTTAACAAACACATCCCGCGCATTTAGCCCTATAATTTTTAATTTAATTTAATTTTTACTATTTGTTGCTCTATAGATAGGCATACGTTTGACCACTATCTCACCTGATGGTAAGCGATGATGCGGTCGAAGATGGAGCACGTTTGCCTAGAAGCAACCTATTCACTCTTGTCTTAAAGACTCCCAGGTTGTATCTATCTGGAAATACAGACTCTGGCAGGGAATTCCACTCCTTAGCTGTACGCACTATGAATGTCTTCCTATTATTTATTTATTTATTTTATTATACGGACAATTATAGTCCAAATAGACACACACATAACAGCAAAACAAATACTCAAAAAGATGTTAGTTACAAAATTGTCTTATACCCTATGTTAGTACTTATATACTATAAGAGACATAGTTGTCTTGATGAGATGCCTCATTATGGGGCTCTCATCGAACCTACCCGTAATCACTTTCAGGAGGCTGTTGCCGCTGCCACGCAATCTGGCGAGAAGGGACGCACTCTTTCTGGCGCACGACAGCTGAGAAGCTGTCGACTCTGGCTTCAGCAAACATGCCTGATTCGCTGCAATAACGTGGCAGCCCCATCAGCGCCCTGAAAGCGTCATGGTTTTTGAGATACAGCCCGCTGACAGACAGATGGACGGACGGATGGACAGCAGAGGTTAAGTAATAATAGGGTTCCGTTGGTTACCCTTTGATTACGGAACCTTTAAAAGCTACATTGGGGTATCTAGCCAGGTTCGAACCTGCTACAAAAGCTACATTGGGGTATCTAGCCAGGTTCGAACCTGCTACAAAAGCTACATTGGGATATCTAGCCAGGTTCGAACCTGCTACAAAAGCTACATTGGGATATCTAGCCAGGTTCGAACCTGCTACAAAAGATACATTGGGGTATCTAGACAGGTTCGAACCTGCAACCAAAAAATCAAAAAGCCCGACCAATGTGAGTTTGAGACATAACAAACATCCAACGTTTTACATAACTTTTAATATATTATATGTTTAACATCAAGTCTGCTTACTCAGAAATATTTATTCAGTAATTATGTGCTTTAATTATGTCAATTTATTCTTTGAATTCGTTTAATCTGGCAGCTGAATGTTATCATAAATGGAAAAAGATATTTCAGTGTTTACACTGTGTCGTAACAAACTGTCAGCACTTTAGCGAATGGTGTAGCGTTTACACGTACACTATGTTTACACTGTGCTAGGCGAGTAGATAGTGCGAGTGCGGAGTACAAAGAAAACGCTCAGCCATGATTACAAGCGTTGCCGATGCTCTCTAAGCTTCTGAATTTCTGATAAGATCAGTCTATCATTTTCTCGCAAGTACTATCAGTCATTCGTGACGAAGATACTGTGCAAGTATTACGCAACCACCAATAGGGGTGGGGGGTCTTTACTATGGTGATTAATGTTTACGTTAGTAACGTTTACTTACTTTTTTGTTTGCCAATCTTAGTAGATTTTGATTTGACGTAATTATGGCTAATTAGTTTGTTTTACTCTCACGCGATGTTTCATAGTAAATAAGAAATAACAGAAGTGGGGGAAATAGGTTCCGCGCTAAACTATACCAATGCTTACGTAAGCATAGTAGGGAGGGGTTTACTATGGCTGACAAGGGGAGGGGGGGGGGGGGGAGAAAAATGACGAAAATTCTTCTCTTTCATTACGTTATACTGGAATCCCTTTCAAGGTTTTATTTAACTTGCTTTATTAGTTAAACACATTTTTTTTTATTGCGCTTTTTTCGTCGATATTGCGGTTGGAAGCCTGTGTTTCTATTTGGTTTTGTTTTTGTTATCAGTGTTTACTTCTTTCTTATTAGTTATTGTTTTGTTTAATTGCAGGATGGGTTTACAGAGCTTAAATATTTAGTTTTGTTTCTTATGAATATTTTTACTATATTTATCTTTTCAATGATACTTTGTTTATGCTGTAACACAAGTATAATATAGAACACTATATTTACCGTGTTACTTTCTTTAATTACTATGATTTGTTTCTATCTACAACGATTTTTATAATATTTATACAAAACTATAAAAATTTTTTACGTTTTTCTTTATATTTTGTTCATGTGTATGTATGTATGTATTTATTATATATTGTATTTTTTTCTCTCTGTTTGTTTTTTCTTAATTTTGCACCTAACATGCTGTCTCTGCACCACCCTAAGGTCAACTGGTACAAAATGCCTACGGCATTAAGTCCGCTTTTGTAGTGTTAACTAGTGCATAAAGTTTTAATAAATAAATAAATATAAGTTCATTTTGTGTAGGTATTTCCTTTTCATTTAACTTAACATTTATTTGATTTTCTAGGTTATATCTTGCAAACCTAAACATGGGACACTCAGTTATTAGGCGCAAGATAGTTTCCTCCACGACTGGGTCGCAAACACATGCAGGTGAGACCTTCTTCTTAAAGCGGCTGAGGTATTGGGAGAAGCCCCCGAGCCCTGTGAAGAGTTGTAAATGCAGGAACGTGATGTTTATATTTCTGCTCAGCTTGTAAGCGTCTGTGACCGAGGGGAAGAAAATTTTTGTGGCACTGGCTTTGGTCTCCGTTTGATATCATATCTCCCATTTCTCAATCGAATCACTTCTGATGATTCGCTTGATAAATGAGAAAGGACATTTGAAACAATCTGGTCTTCTTTGAATTTCAGTGCCGCTATTTTCGCCAGCTCATCTGCTCTTTCGTTCCCTTGTATTCCGACATGGGCTTTAACCCAGTAGAGATGAACGTTTTTGCCTAAACTCTTTAACTGTTTGAGTTTCGTTCTTATCTCTAGAGCGAGTGGGTTGCAGTTGTCGACGTTCTTTAATAGCTCCAGGGATGACCTGAAGTCATTGAGAACACAAAACTCTTCTTCCGGGCTTTGCGAGACCATTTCCACTGCCCTGTGTACGGCGTACAATTCTGCTTGAAAGACGGTACAGTACTCCTCGAGCTTAATTTTTTTGTAATTAGTTTCGACTCACCCTTTCCACCAGGAAAGGGCAGCCTCAACTTTTCCCTCAATTTTGCTCTCGTCTGAATAGATTTGTACTGTACCCTCCCACATGCGCAGCTGCACCTCCGCGTCATCCTCTAAGCATGGAAGACGAGACTTTCCTCCCGGCCCGCAGCAGACACACCGGGCGTCGGGGGTCTCCCGGCGGTGGATTACGGAAGTCGCAAGTTCCTTCGATCCCCGGCGTAGGTGAAAGATGGAACGCCGGGGTGGTGTTAGCCAGTAAGAGTCTGACAGACCCCTCCGCCCGCCCCAGGGCGGAGGACTTCCATGAAGACTTCCCCCCGTTATAAAAAAAAGGCCTCGCCAAGAAGCTCACCTTCTCCTCTATAGAACGGACTCTAAGAATTGGCTGAGGCTTCCCTCTCTTCGCCTCGTAGAGGGATGCTACTTCCTTGAACCTCAGGTCAAGTGGCGGCAATCCTATCTATATTAGAGCCGAATTCAGTGAGACTGTCTTGTATGACCTGCTGATCTTCTGTGCGAAGCCCCTCAGAACTGTGTTGAGCTGGTTTTGGATGTAGATCTTATTCGCAGCCCTAGCCCATACGCTAGCTGCGTATAATATCTCCGGCTCCACAACCGCGGTGCAAATTATCCTCACCACTTCCAGATTCAAACCCCAAGTTACCATCGCCGCGCTGGAAAGCTGCCTGAATATGTTTATGGCTTTTTACAGACATATGTGACGTGGCTCCGGAAGGTCATCTTTCGGTCGATTAATAGTCCCAACGGCTTTATCTTCGCCATGAAAAAATATAAGCGCAATGTCAACCCCGCCCATGCGCAGCCGTGGTGTATCGAATTTTAACTTTTTGGTAAGCCACATGGCATGGGTCTATGGTCATGTGGTGCAAACTTTAGTTATTTTCAAATACCCCAACGCTGCACATGTGGCATTAGCCTCGGTTTCCTGAGAACATACCGAGATTCTTACGTGCCTCGGAATATAATAGCCGCCTGGGTCGATCTTCAAGGTTAAGCAACGCTTGCCAAGGTCAATTTGTGGATGGGTGACCATTTTAACATACCTACCGAGAAGAAATCTTAGAAGAAAGATTAGCCAAGAAGTATCGTGTTACCCAGTATTGTAGGGTTGTAGAGGTCTGGTAGGCAGCCGCTCCACGTAAAATACTGGAATTCAACTGAATCTGGTTTGACTGGAAGCTGACTCCAATATAGCTGGGAAAAGGCTAGGCAGATGATGCTTCATGGTAAAAAAACTGAAATGATTTGGAAAAACAGTGAATCTACAGTTGGCAAAACTGGGCACAGATTACAAACGTATTTTTTTTTTCAATTTCCTTAATCCACTAGGGAGACGGCCAAAGTGACACCCCGGCATTTTAGTGAATTTAGGATTCCCAAACAATAAATAAATTCATACTTATATTTTCGTCACATATTTACCTACCCTATTCAAAGACGGCCTTAGCATCTGCAAGCCGGTTCATTATATGTTGCATTAGACACATTGGCCACTTTGACACATTTGGGCATTGGGGATCATTTTAGTCCGCTGATTAACCGCCTTTCCATTGAAAGCTAACACAGCAGCACGGCACAACAGTACCTCTGCCGTTTTATTGGCCTTTTCATTAAAAGGCCAATAAAACGGCAGAGTTACCCTCTCAAGGACTGTCAGCCCCAATTGGGGTCAAATGGTATTGTCTTTCAATTGTCTTGCGTGCTCGGTGCCTGACGGGCAGTTGGCTGCGACAATAATGTTTTACTTTATTTAACCGACTTCAAAAAATGTTCTCAATTCGAGCGCGTATTTGTATATGTATATTTATATATATATTATGTGTGTTCGCGGATAACTTCATCGTTTATGAACCGATTTCGATGAATCTTTTTTTATACGAAAGGATCATGGGCGTACTCAGCTTCTGGCCTAGGGTGGGGCAAGTCAGAGTTTTTAGGTCAGATCGTCCGCGGCTGTTTTGTCATACACACCACACAAAGACACCTACATGAAAGCTTAGGTAAATGTAGTGTAGTGTGGGCAAACAGCCGCAAATGAGACTTTGCATTTTTATTTTATTTAAATTGTTTTATTCAACTTGTACTTTAAAAGTAACTTTTGAGGATCATGTGAAAGAATCGCCCATACCTACTGTTTACAAGTTTATGTACACTGAGCATACAAAGTCTATTTAACTTGCCTTCGATCATGCTTTTTGCCAGTGTCTACTGCGCGGTTTATTCAAAAGTTAGCGCATATGGCCCCGTTTACACTTTGATTAGTGATTAGTACGAGTTCATACATTTTCTGCGAGATTTCCAGGGGGGGGGGGGCAGCTGCCCTCCCCTGCCTCCCTCTGGGTACGCCCATGGAAAGGATATGCTGCCGAGGTGGTCCCATTGCCACCACGTCAGGATCTGATGACGGAAACCTTGAGAAATCGAGGGCAGCTTTCGAAAATTGTAAGCATGCATTTGGTAAAAACTTGATATTCGTGTGTATATCGGATGATACTACATAACAATGAAGGTTTGGATTAGACCTGATGATGGAAACGACAGAGAGTCAAGGGAACTCCACATCGGTATGTAAGAATTATCAAGTGTCTGGGCTTATTTCATTCGTATTGACGAGACCTTTACACCGAAAGCAGTAAGTAAGTTTTATTAAATAGGCCCCAGTTCATAACATAACATCACGCCGGTACGCTGTGAATGGGTACCTACGCAGGTACCACTAAAAAGTGAAAAATAATAAACTTTTTTCAAAAAATATAACCGACGTCCAAAAACAAAAGACTACAAAGTATAAAATAACTTTAATTTCGGAAGTTGTTGTCAAAAAACGAAATAACCAAAAATACCGACTTCCGAAATTAAAGTTATTTTATACTTTGTAATGTTTTGTTTTGTTTTTGGAAGTTGGTTATATTTTTTTTTAATATATGCCTAATCTTTTCCCAACTATATTCGGATCAGCTTCCGATCAGCACGGCGAAATCGCGGTTTGTACCAGGTATATAACTAGGTAATATGGTCACCTATCCACAGAGCGACCTGGGCAAGAGTTGGTAATAAACTGAAAAAAAAATGATTTCGACCCGTGAGACTGTCATTATTTAGCTTCGAGCTCCTAATTCAATAAGTTAAACCATGTCAGAGGCCCTTGAGGCGGCTTAGAAACTCTGGCACTAGGGTGTGTGGGGTCATTAGACCTTACTGTCCACACGATAAGAAGAAGAAGAATATCGATTTTAAAAATTCGATTATTCTTACACAGTAAATCGATTCTATGAACTTGATAGCACTGTTTAACATAAAATGTAAAAATTACTCGGTGTTCTGTAATTTGCAATTGTCAGAGAAAATCAAAGAAATTTAACTGTGTATCTTTTTGTGCTGGACAAAATTAAGAATCAACTTGATTCATCAGTTTCTTTGTTCGTAGTTTGAAGACCACCTACCACCGTTCGTTCGATAGTCGGTTTTGTTGATTTTGATACCTACCTCGAGGTAGGTATGTACCAGGAGATTACCCGGGCTAATCGGCATTTCAACCGGAAGAGATGATAGAGATAATGATAGATGCTCTGCATTAGGTACCCTCTTTCCATTTTCTTAATTTTGAGAGAGATCAGGATACGCAAGGTATTAACTTAAAGTAGATTTTATCTATGCAACAGATATTTTTCGACATTCACGCGAACGAAGTCGCGGGCACAGCTAGTTTGCAATACGTTTACGTTTTACGTTTATTTATTTCACCACAATATTTACAGAAAAATTACATATATTAATTGCCAAGTAGTAGGTACAACACTGAAAATATTGTGGGGACTGGTGCCTAAGCTAGGCCCATGGCCTGTGTTTCAGGTCACCAGGTCTCCACACCGTTTTACTATGTCTAATTACTTACGTACTAGTGACAATAGACAACAAGGAATACTATGATGTGAATGGGTGTAAAATTTTATAAGTAATTATGAAAGGAGTTGTGTGTAATAAAATCATTATCCAATAGTAATGTAATAAAAATTATACCCCTGTTCATACCTCGACCATACTTGCAGTAAATTAAGGGGGAAGAAAAAAAAAACCCTTGATTATAATTATTTATCAAACTCTCTCTGACATCATTTTACGGGATAATTAGCTATGATCTATTACTAGGGATGCCATCACATAATTTGCCGACCCCGGACAAAAACTTTAAAACCCCGGACATTTGGATGAAACTGAGTTTTCTCCCCGGACGCGACCAAAAATAATTTCAACCCTTTTAAATAAAAACTTTTTTTTCAAATAGGACCTCGTAGGATTAATACCTTAGTTACGTTTTTGAATATTTGCAGAAACGCTCTTAGGGGGCGTCCTTAAATTACGTGAGGCATTTTAGGGGGGGAGGGGGTCGAGCCTAATCTCACCCAATCTCATGTTCGGGGTCACGGCAAAAATCACGTATTTTTTTTCCGAAAGCAACTGTTGCAATAGGTAGTATAAAATTGCGAGAAACTGGTCTTTCAACAAATCAATTAGTAAAACATGACATGTTTCTGAGCTGCAGTGCACCGGTGAACATTCCACGTAAATTACAACAGTTTAAGAGTGCTGATTTTACTGAATCACATGGACATGTTGGTTTGAGTAATTATTCATAAGAAGAGAACACACATGAGTTCCTGTGGACTGAATTAAAATAATCTTTTACAAATTTCAGTAAGAAAGAAAGAAAATTAATTGGTCTGATTCACAGATTGGCGTGTTTACTCTAAAAACACGCATTTTTAAAAATCTCTCGTGAGATTAGGACGTGGGGGAGGGGGTCAAGTTAAATCTCACGACATCTCACCAAGGGGCGTGGGGGTCGGATAATTGCCAAAATCGCCTCACGTAATTAATGGACGCCCCCTTATGCGGAAAGACTGTAACAATCAAACGAATTCAAAATCGAGTGTGAGCAAAGCGAGCTCATTTTAGTACACTGGCTCGGATCAGATTGGATATATGTATATTAATTACTCATACCTAGTTCGACAAAAGCTTCTTTGTCAACTTATGCCTGAAAACAGAAATAGGTAATGATGTAAGAGCGAACGGAGCGAGCTCGAATTTTTTTTGCCAAGTTATCTAATATGCGGCTTACAAATACGATTTTTTTAGTAAAGATTACTAAGATTTGTTTTAACATATTTTTACATTTAATCTTTCAACCAATCGAGCTTTCCCGGACACAAAAAAGAGTCCAAACTAGGACAAATCCGGGGAAACCCGGGCGGATGGCAGCCCTATCTATTACTAATGATATATTCATTCATCTTTCGTATTTATTTCTAACGAGGTGAAAGCGAATTGTACATTCATTTGTTACAAACAGATAACAAACTATTTGTGTAATGAGCTCAATGCACTATTTTATTCAAAGATTCAGCGTTCTTACTTGCCGATAATTAATTTAATTGAAGCGCATTGCGACAAAATACACCAAGTTAAACGTCTACTAGGTCAGCTGTTTGCTTTGTCTCTACGTAAACACACTACCCTGAATGAAATCAGCTGAGATTACTCAAGAGGGGTTGGGGTGGCTTGGGGCGTAGTATCTAACATTCTATCTCTTTCTCGCACTGGAGAAAGTGATCCGTGGGAGGTCCCTTTCTCGCGCGTCTCGGAAAATCGATAACCTCCTCGTAGAATCTGTTCTCCTGGTAAATATGACGAAAATGGCGGATCCCTCTACGATTTGGCCTCATTGCGGGCCTTGACCGCTACGTTGTCTATGAGAGGCCAAGGCCCCCACGAGGCCAAGTACCTATTGCTGGTTTTCTTGGAACGGAACGTGATTTTTTTTTCAGCACGTGCATAATTTCCACAAGGACCATTTAAAGAATTCGGATATTGAATAATGGAAAGAAAAAAAGAACCAGTGATATCTTTCTTAAAATTTTCTTTTATTCAAATTTTGAAAGAAAACCAATTTTTCTTATACAATTAGTGGTTTTTCCGCTTGGAAAACCACCTGATATCTTTTCAACGAACTTTCCACGACATCTGACTTACTAGGCGCACAGTGGATCGAGGAGTTAGATAAATTCCTTTCTCGGTAGAAGGTATTTGGCGCCAACTAGGTTGTAGTGTGTATTCACTCGGAGCTGTGAAAACCACCTGTAGATTTAAGATTTTTTGAGAAAATATCTCAAATATTTAAAGTTTCCGGTACTGATTGTGGAGGCCTAAATAATGTTTACCTATGAAGTCGATAACATTAAAAATTCTATATTATATTTATTTTTCGTGTAAATAAATATAATATCATAAGCTTCTATAAGCACTTGATAAAGAGAACTGACAACAGCTGTTCTTTGCTTCTGTATTATAACTCGAGTTCATGACTATGCAAATACCTGAACTAAAAATATATTTTTATATGCTGTTGATATTTTGTCATGTCATAAAACGTAGTTATTCTGTGTTATTTCCTATTTTAATGTGTAGCAAAGTGTGCGCGGTTATGACGGGAGGGGTGGAACAAAATCGATACTAGACTTTGACGCATGCGTACTTTGCGCCTTCGTTCCACGCGACCCCATCTCCTAGCGTTCCTGGTCGCCTGGTACCGCCGCCCACAATTCTGAAATTTCCCTGCCCTCGTCGCCAGGTTTCCCGGAAATAGAAACCTTCGACTTCCGCTGTGTAGGGCGGCACAACGTTTTCAGTTCTGAAAGCTGTGTGAGAGCTTCCGCGATCATTTTCCTGAAATGTATTCGGTAGCGGTGGGCGCAGTTTCAGGTTATGTTACTGCGCATCGGGTCTGCGCAGCTCAACAAGTTGGAGCTTGGTGAATGAGCGCTGCTTTTGTTAAGTCAATGGGTCTTTCATTCATTTGTATCTTGTGAATTAGATTATTGTGTCGCATGCATTTGATATTATTTTGTGTTTTTAAATCATAAAATGCAATGTCAATGTCGTTTACTATTTCGCGTTTTTTATTATAAACAAGCTCTCTAGTAAGATTATTTAAGAAGGTTTATTAGTCTGCTCCACCCGGATTAAGCCGGCTTCGGTGAGTGTGCCCTAAAACTCCACGACCTCATCCCACCGGCCCCCTTCTACCATCGGATATCCAGACGCACTGCATCTTACCATCCCTACCTTGTTGCTATTCCACCAGTTCACACTAAGTTTCTATCTAGCATAATGCGTTTCCCCTTATTCCATAACGATTCAGTTTAAATAGAAGCAGATTGCGATCAACGAAGTCAAACGCATACCCAGAAATATTGATGAAATTGGCCTTTTCTCATTAAGACTAGATGTACCTTATCATTTTCACAAGAAAAAAACACGCAAGAGTTGTTGATTTATTTTTCAGGAAACTGAACTGTTCCTCTTTTAAAATTGAATGTTTTATTATAAAGGTAGTGCAGTTCATTGTAACTAATTATTTTAAAAAAATTAGAAATTAAGGGGTATTAGAGTAATCGGACGATAGTTATTCATATCATTTTTATCTCCTTTTTTTATAATGGTTTGACTACAAAAAAAATAGTCTGGTGGGGAATAAACCTTGAAATATTTATAGATGATATAATGATGTGGGCGAGTGGCTTAGATATATATTTAGAGCAACGTTTGAGAATTTTCGTATTGATATCGTCATACCCGGTTGAGTTATTTGAATTTAAAGAATTAATAACTTTAAACACAGCATCTTCATTAGTTGGAGTTAAGTAAATGCTATTGGGTATATCAGTGATGGTAAGTTTATAATTAATGTGTGTTTTAGAATAGGGGATTTTTGACTTGTTTGTCTTGTCAATAAAGAAATCATTTTTGTTGGCAATTATATCGGCTTTAGTGAATGTGCACTGATCTATTTTTATCGAGGTAATTTCAGCGTGATTATCGATATCTATACTATGCTTTTTTGTAACGTCTCAGGCGGCTTTACGTTTATTGTTCGATTGAAGTATATAACGAGTATTATCAATTTTCTGAGCATGCAATATACGTCTCATATTCTAGTGTAATTTTGGTAGTTCTTTTGGTGTTCTTTTTTGTAAGAATTTAATCTATACTAATATAATATAAAGCTGAAGAGTTTGTTTGTTTGCTTGAACGCGCTAATCTCAGGAACTACTGATCCGATTTGAAAAATTATTTCAGTGTTTGTTAGCCTATTTATCGAGAGGCTATATGTCATCACGCTAAGACCAGTAGGAGCGGACAGACGAAGTTGCGTGGGTCAACTAGTAGTCTATATTTTAGGTACATTGTTCGCTTCTTAATACAACATCTTTTTGTTCCTTTTGTTATACATTTGTTTTTTACCGGTTTGTTTGTTATTTTCACTTAGAGGATGGGAAAACAGAGATTATAAAAAAGGGACGGTGTATCATGAAAGTTATTGAATGCTATGTCAGTATCATCTGATTCGTATATTTCTGAAAAGGAGAGAGACGATATGCATGCCATAAACTTTTCTATGTTGCCTTGACTTAAATATTTTATTTCGACTTCCGAAAGGCATTTGATAGGGTTAACAATGACACGCTGCTGATGAAGCTTAGCAAACTCGGATTCTCCCCGTCTCTTCTCCGCTTCTTCGCAGACTATCTACGCGATCGTCAGCAGTTTGTTAGGCTCGGCATGTACGAATCTGGTGCGTATCACACGCGTTCCGGTGTGAGTCAAGGCTCAATTTTGGGGCCATTACTATTTTTAACAATGGTCAATGATCTCCCTCAAGTTCTTCGTCATGCTAGATGTCTCTTATATGCCGACGACTTGAAACTGTACCTTGAAATAAACTCGGAGGGTGACTGTTTGACACTGCAGCAAGACATATACGTGATATACAAGTGGAGCGTTGACAATAAGATGGACTTTAACACCTCTAAGTGCTTCGCTATGACTTTCGGTCGAGTACGGCACCCAGTGAATTTTGAATACAATTTGAATAATACACCTATCACAAAATTATCAGACATGAAAGATCTGGGAGTCACACTCGACCGAAAGCTCACGTTCCACAACCACATGGCTACGGTAGCTAAACAGTCCTACCGAAGGTTGGGTTTTATACTGCGTAATTGCCGTGATTTTCGCTCCGCACACGCCATCAAAATTATATTCAACGCGCTTGTGCGCAGAAAGTTAGAAACTAGCTCTTGTGTGTGGAACCCACACGAAAGTACTTACGCACTTCCATTGTAAAAAGTGCAAAAACTGTTCCTTAGGTTCCTGTACAAGCGGATACATGGCTATCACCCTTACCTCTATCCAACCAAATTTCTACTGGGTTGCCTCGGATATAAATCGTTAGAGGTAAGGCGAGCACGTGACCAGCTCAACATAGCCAGTAAGATGCTCCGTGGTACTATTGACGCATCAGATCTGCTTGCTGTGTTGGCTCGTTTCTTTGTGCCGGGGCAAAAAGCACATATTGTTTGGTGTGCCTCCGTGTCGCACCGTTGCGCGTGCTAAGTCCCCAATACCTGGCACTCTGGCTGCACTTAATGATCTCTTGGATTCTAATCCCACAAACGATCTGTTTGCGGATGAATGGACGAAGATTTTATTGGTATGTCAGAAGTACTGTGAAAGGGATTCATGAAAGAGTTGTTTACCTTTATTATATTGTTTTCTGTTTCAATCTTTAAACTTTATCTGTGTTTGTTTTCTTTTTTTTGTATATTTTTAGGATTCCGAAAAAAAAAATGGAACCCTTATAGGATCACTCGGGTGTCTGTCGGTCTGTCCGTCTGTCACAGCCAATTTTCTCCGGATCCACTGGACCGATTTTGTTGAAATTTGGTACACATATGGACTTCTATGACACAAACACGGACGCGTTACGTAAATTAAATTAATTAATTTTTAGTATGGGGGTCACTTTTGGGGTCAAACTAGAAAAGTAAAAAAAAAAGTTTTGTGAACAATATCGTGTGACATATCAAATGAAAGGGCTTACTGTGAGAGCTTTGATTATGTTTTTTCCATAATTTTAAAATAAATGGTTTTGAAGTGATTCAAGAAATTAGACGAAAAATGACCATTACCTCCGAAACTGCTGAGCCTAAAATTTTGAAAAAATGGAGATAATAGATCTTTACCTAAAGATAACAGGAAAACCTATTAGAAGTCTGTAGTGTTAAAATAACATGTTAAAAAAATTAAATTCGTTCGGAACCCTTTGCACGCGAGTCCGACTCGCACTTGGCCAGTTTTTAGTTCTGTGCTTTGTTTTTAGTTACTGTAATTGGTTTTTAACCGTTGTAATTAAATAAATAAATCTCTTTTGAAACCAAAATTTTTTTTCTACACCTTGACGTATCTAAAGACGAATGGAAACAAATAGACTGACCGGTCTCATGATCAGATTTGAGGCTGACCGTTAGGTATTGTGATACATCCTCCTTGGATGCATCAACTTATTTATAAAAGCTTAAGAAGAATTAACTGAAAAAGTAATATGAATTAGAATAGGTTCCAATAATGACATATATTTATTAGTTTGTTTTTATTGAGGAGAACTGTAAAAGCTTTCTTTGGAGCATGAGCTCAATATATTTATCCTTTAAATCTCAATCAGTATTTTCTTTGATTTCGATCCCTGACGCTGCAGAGGTTCTAGCTTGCAGCGTCACAGTATGTTGCTCGCAATGAGACCTATATGATGCTTTTCTTGTGGGTTCAACGATGTGGTTTAGAATAGAATAGTACTTTATTATGTACACCATATAAGTTACAGAAAAGATAGATGAGAAACATTACATAGGGTGACACAATGGGCGGCCTTATCGCTGAAAGCGATCTTTTCAAGACAACCTTTGGATGGATTCTAAAGAGAAAAAGGAGATATAGTACTGTAGGTAGTCTTAGGTGTGTTATAGTTCTACAAGACAGATTCTAATTCTTTATAATTATTATTACGCTTTAACACGTCAATGTTCCAGTCCCCGCAGAGTATATTATGTTATTTTATTACGTTTTGTTATTTTCCTTAAAATGTCCTCTAGGTTTTTTAAAACCTAGGAATCAGGAGGACGGTAAATACAGAAAGCAAAAACTTTAAGAGTTTTAATTTCTATTGCACAATATTCGAAATCATATAATAAAGGCGTAACGAAGTTAGGGATTTGTTTACATTCAATGTCCTTTTTAACCAATATATTATACAAGTTCCACTTCGTAGTTGGTGAGGTCTTGAGAAAGATGAGACTAGCTTGTAATTTTTCAGTATTAAGTTACTGATCCTCTTTTTATGAAAGTTCCAAAGAAACATAAAATATCAGTATTTGTACCTTTTGTATGAAGTTCTTGTAAAGTTATTTCTAATCAATCAATCAATCAATCATTTATTTATTTGCAAACATGGGTAATAGTTACATAGATGTTATTTTATACACACATAGTAAAGTCCTCCATATTCTACCGTGGCATGGCATGCAAATAATATTCAATTTCAAAATTAATATGTTCAATATAAAAATTAAATCAAAGTTAAGTAATGTAATTTTTACTTTACAATAAAATAATCTGAAAAAATTATGTCTGGTTACACTAATAAAAAATATTAATATTACAAATGTCAGAAAAATAATATAAATGTCAGTTTTAGTTAAATAAATGTCAAGTTTAAATTACAATAAAAACAAAAAAAACGGAAAAATGTCAGACTGGTTACACTAGTCAAAATTATCAAAATTATACATGTCGAATCAAAAAATGTCAAATTGAATTAAATAAATGTCTTGTTCAAGTAACAATAAAAAATCAGAAAAGTGTCATAAAACAATAAAAAAATATCACAATGATGTCAAAAAAAATAATAAGTAAGTCAATCAGAATAAAATTATGTCAATCAGGATACTTAGTAGCTATAAAATAATAAAATAAGTTAATCAGTCAGCGATTCATCATTAAGGAAGTCGTCAATTGCGTAATAACTTTTCTCGATTAATATATCGTTTAGTGCCCTTTTGAATTGTATAACAGTCATGTTTTTTATTACATTTGGTACTTTATTATAAATGCGCGGGGCAATACCAAAAAAACTTTTCTTCACTAGCGCGGTTTTACATTTCACATGACATACCTGGTTTAAATATTGAGTTCGTATTGGATTTATTCTGACTTCTGACAGTTTTTTAAATAATTGTGGATTGTTTTTTACAAACAAAGCTGTTTCCAAAATATATAAGGACGGAAAAGTTAAAAATTTTAAAGATTTAAAATAGGGAAGACAGCTATCTGTTGTTTTTAGACCCAGCATTGACCTTATACATCTCTTTTGCATTCTAAATACGAGTTCCTTATCGGTAGACTGCCTCCAGAAAATAATACCGTACCGCAGAACAGAGGCAACTAGTCCATGGTAGGCTGTTAAAAGGGCCTGACAATTGACTTTTTTTGAAAGTTGAAGAAGTGCATATGCTGATTTACTAAGTTTTTTGCAAAGGACTTCAATATGCGGTTTCCAAGTGAGTTTGCTGTCGATGACTATACCTAAGAACTTAGCTTCATTTGCTTCCTCAATATTACAGCCTTGATAATCAACACTAACATTTGGGTATTCACTACGTTGATGAAAGTGCATTATTTTTGTCTTTTTTAGGTTTATTACTAAATGATTATTATGTAACCAATGTATTATATTTTTTAAAGTAGAATTTATGTTTTGCTCGTAATCACTTTCATTTGTACACTTAATTACAGCTGTAATGTCATCCGCAAAATGAACCATTTTGTTATTTGTTACTTTTGGGAGATCGTTGATATATATTAAAAAAAGTGGCGGTCCAAGTACGCTACCTTGTGGAACACCATGTTTTAATTTCCTTGGTTTAGATACATATATTGTCTCCAACTTACTCTTTGAACATATTCTAGAAACTTCTACGCATTGCAGTCTATCTGTCAAGTACGATTCTATCAACTGAAGGATGTTTCCTCTTACACCATAGCAATGCAACTTGTGCAACAGAATTTTATGGTCCACATAATCAAAAGCCTTGGTCATATCAGTATAAACTGCACATACTGGATTTTTCTTATCTACAGAAGACATGATGTTATTTAATAGGTCAAAAAGTGCCATATTAACTGTAGTATTCCTACGGAACCCCTTTTGTTCTTTGCAAAATAATTCATATTTTTCGAAATATGCGTAAAGAGAATTATAGATGACTTTCTCAATAATTTTTGAAAAAATTGGTATTTTTGCAATAGGTCTATAGTTTTTTAATTTATTTTTGTCATCTTTTTTATGCAAGGGTTTTATGATAACTTTTTTTAGCCTGTCTGGAAATAAGCCATCAGTAATACACAAGTTGATTATATGCACCAATGGAGGTGATATTACCTCTTTAGTGAATTTTATGGCTTTAGTAGAAATGCCATCGTATCCAACAGTACTTGTGTTTTTTAGGGTGGAAATTATTTTTAATATGTCGTGAATTGTAACAGGTTTCATAAACAAGGAATTTAATGTCTGATTGTTAAAATTAATGTTATTCATTGTGATGTCAGTTTTTAAATTGTTTTCAATGTCATCAATAAAATAATTGTTAAATTCGTTTGCAATGTCTAAATAAATATATCAAATAAATCTGCTTTATTTAAAATGCCGGCAATATTTTGGTGAAATAGTGCACATTTGCGTTTAATATCGAAACAAAGTAGATTTATCGCTTTATTAGGGGTCGGTGTAGTTATAGTAACTTCATTGGTATTTAATGGCTGGTGCGGGTTCCTTCTTTTTACCTTAAAGTAATATGGGATTGTTTCTTTTTTGTTAGTGCACGTTACACTACTATTTATTTTTGTTTTGAGCTTGATAAAGTGCGAGTGTGTTTTAGAGTACAAGCTGTGTCCATAGTTCTCTTAAGATTAATATTATCAATTTCAATATTTAGTTTATAACACATTTCTTTAGATTTGTGTTAATAACTATTATCTTTACTAATATATAAAGCTGAAGAGTTTGTTTGTTTGCTTGAACGCACTTATCTCAGGAATTACTGGTCGTGGGCTATATATCATCACGCTAATACCAATAGGAGCGGAGCAGACGAAGTTGTGCGGGTCAACTAGTGATGATATATATTCTCAGTTGTTTCAATGAACTTACAATTACGAAAATTTTGCACAAACAGTTACATATTTTGGTTTAACAAATTAAAATTCAAAAAGGGATTATTAGAGATATTTAATAAAAATACTTGGTTGTTTTTTAGTTTATGAATGGTCGGAATCAACTCTGATAGAAATTTGTACGGGTTTTTGTCGTTGCTTCCTACACCCAATATTACTATATCGTCATGGTCTAAGGCTTATATATCATCGTCTATTTTATATCTATTCTATTCTATATTTTCATATGGCAAGTAAAGCCGATGTCGACTATTCTGCCAATGTCTAAAGTGGATTGAGAAAGCAAGTGTGTATGGAATGATGAACGGTGGATACGAGACTATATACTTCGATTAGTCGGTACAGTTGAACACCTGCTGGATTAGTATGGGACTGAAACAAACACAAAATAGAAATACATAAATATTGATATAATATTGTTAAAACATTACAATTATTTCATAATATCACATCCACATATACAGTGATTTAGAATTGCGTATGACTCATAGTTTGATGTTATTGTGACGGATGAAGATCATCAGCGCCACAAGCAGTTCTTGAGAGGAATATGTTAAAAGGCAAGGGAAGTTAATAGGAAGAGGAATTTTAAATTTGGGGAGACGGCCATATAAATCGAATGAGGGGACGTTTCTAGGACATTCAAAGAATATGTGGTCTAAAGTACCCTCTCCCATACCGCACTCGCACAGGGAGGAATCGCATATACGTAATTTATGCAGGAAAACGGGGGTACAGCAGAAACCTAAACGGATTCTACAAATAACTGATATAATAGTTTTGGAAGCCTTTCTAAAATCAAAAAACCATGGTTTTGGTTTTATTATTGGTTGGACAGCATAAAAGAATCTGCCTTTCTTTTTGCTGGACATATTCCACTGTTCCTGCCATGAACGCTGGAGATCAAATTTTGGAAGGGACAACAGATCGTAGCTCAGATAGGTGTTGTGTGATAGGTCCGCCGTCACAGATAAGCAGGCATCTCTAGCCAAGGCGTCGACACGTTCATTGCCCTTGATGCCACAATGACTGGGTATCCAAACTAGCTGAACCTCCCTTTGACTGTTAGCGCAGGATAGTAAGGTATTTTTGATTTTTAAAATAAGGGGGCTATGAAGTTTACTTTTAAAAGGGCTTTGTTTTAAAGCTTGGAGGCAACTAAGGGAGTCCGTAAAAATTACTGCTTTTCCAATGTTAGTGTGTGACTCTATAAAAGAACAAGCTTCTAATATAGCCACACACTCGCCAGTGAATACAGAAGCATCCTTAGGGCATTTGTACTGAAGTATAATACTGGAGCTTTGGTAATACACCGCGGCTCCGGTGTTGTTATCATTATTTAATTTAGAAGCATCAGTGAAGAATAGTTGAAAACCATTCCAACGTTCCCCCACCACCGCATTAAAGGCCGAATTCGCTGATGGAGATTTTTTGGAAATACCAATATCGAAGAGTATTTTGGGGATAAAACATAAGGTTTCGTAAGAAAAGTTGAATAGGGGTAGTCTCGGATACTGGAAAATCGGACACGCTAAATTTTGTACTTTTCGAAATGCTTTAAGGACTAAAGGATATTCTTTATTTTTCCAATAATTAGAGCTTCTGCATAAGGCGTCTAACTAGCTTAATCTACCTAAAAGGGGATGGGACGATCTAGAAACTAATCTAGACAGAAAACGAGAGGCTAGGAATTGCCGTCTTAGGGCCAGAGGTGGTTCAGCACATTCGACCTGCAACGCGTTAACGGGGGAAGACTTCATGCAACCAGAAATTATCCGAAGGCACTTCGACTGTACTCTATCCAGTCCTGCCAGAGCGCCTTTATTGCAAGGAATTAGGTGGTATGTACCGTAGTCCAGAACGCTACGGACTAAAGCGTTGTAGACGAGTCTCATGGTATAGGGGTGAGCACCCCACCAAACACCCGCAAGAACTTTTAGAATGGAGATAGTTCTTTCACATTTTTGGATCAGAAAATTTATGTGAGACTTGCCAGTTAATTTTGTATCTAAAAGAACGCCTAAAAATTTGGCTTTACTAACAATGGGAATACTATGGTCTGAAATGCTCACTGTGATTGGGGGAATCTGTCTTTTCCGAGAGAAAATTACTGCCGAGCTTTTTGGTGCAGAGAGTGATAGTCCATGGCTTAAAAGCCATTGGTTCAAAGAGTCCAAAGACAGGCATAGAGAAGCAGCAGCGTCAACAATGGAAGGATCTGTCACGTATAGAGCAATGTCATCAGCGTATTGTAAGATCTGACAATTGTTATTTAAGCAGGACCCAATATCAGCCGTGTATAAATTATACAACAGTGGACTGAGGACAAAGCCTTGAGGGAGGCCCTTCCACGTCCGCCTTTCATCAAATTCCTCTCCCTGGACTCTCAGAACCATAGAACGAGAAGAAAGGAGACCACATATGCATTGTATCATCTTAGCCGGGAGACTCAGCTGATGCAATTTTTGCCTGAGTACGGGAAGAAGTACATTGTCGTATGCGGAGGAGATGTCGAGGAAAGCAGCAACGACGGATTGGTTTTTGGAGTAGGCTATATGTATATCCGTAACTAGAACACCAACACTATCCATTGTACTAAGCCCTTTCCTAAAACCAAATTGGTAGTTCGGCAGTAAATCTCTCGACTCTACAATCCATTCGAGACGGTTCTTGATTAGATGTTCTAGTAGTTTAGAAAGGACTGAAGATAAAGCAATAGGCCTAAGGCCATTTGGATCATCTGCATGTTTACCGGGTTTCAATAAAGGAATGATAATCTGTACCTTCCACTGATCTGGAACCCAACCATGACTATAACAATAATTTATAAAATTAAGATAGTATGTTTTAGCCTTAATGCTACAATGGGAAATAAAAGAGTATGGCACGCCATCAATACCAGGGGCTGAGTCCCGGACATGTTGTAGTACCACATTCAGTTCGTCCAAAGTAAAAGGAGCATCAAAAGGATCTTCTTGTGTATTGGTCAGAGGCAAATTTACACATTCAGATAGGGCTGGGACAAATGGTGGTGCTATTTTGTCAAAGAAAAGTTCAGCAGTTTCCCTAGTTATTGGTGAAGTGATTGAAGGGGAACACCCACGTCTAAACCTATTGATATGTTTCCAGACAGTTGAGATTGGAGTAGAGGGGGATAAGGAGGTGCAGAATTTCACCCAGCCCGCGCGTTTCTTTTTACGAAGAAGGCGTTTGGCTTTGGCATTACTCTGAAGATATGACAAGAGGTTTGTGGTGCACATATCTATGTTGTAGCGATTCTCGGACTCATTTCGTTCTCTGACTGCCGCAGTGCATTCTGGATCCCACCATGGGGGTGAAGGGATTTTATTTCTGGCACTGTTTCTTATTGGGAAAGTAGAATCAGCACTTGAGGTAACCGCAGTAATAAAGCCTTCATAGCAACTTTTGGCATGGCAGTGACCAGAAGGGTCTGGCAAACATGAATTTACATTTGGAAGATCATCTATTTTATCCTCCAATAATGACGCAAACTTGTCCCAATCAGGTTTGGACAAGTTATATTTCAGAAGTGGAGGAGAAGTTTTTTCTAAATAGGATTTGTTAATAAAAGATGTGATTATAGGGTAATGGTCACTACCATGCGATAAAGATGTACATTCCCACAGGGCAGATGCTGCTAATTCGACTGAACAGAATGTAAGATCTACACAGCTTTTTTGCTGTCCGGGAGGAGATCTACGAGTTGGGCAGCCGTTGTTCAGGATACAGAGATCTAAGTCATCAAGGATGTCTACTAGAGCTACACCAAAGGCATCACAGCGTTCCGAGCCCCATCTGTAATGGTGGCAGTTGAAATCGCCCATAACTAACATGGGTTCTTGAGTGTTGGTAAAAATGTCTTTTAAAATATTTAGAAAGTTAGGGTGAGGGTGTGCGATATAAACGGAAAACACTGTAATGCCTTCAACCCTTCCTGCTGCAATACTCAAATTACCGTCAAGGGAGGGAAAGGACACAGGAGAAAGTGGGACCCGATTGTTTACGAAGAGGGCTGCCCCTCCGTACCCATCGGATCTATCACATCTGAGGATGTTGAAATGTGGCATACGAAAGCTAAGATTGGGGGTGAGCCAAGTCTCAGCTATGGAGCAAGCCAATGGCTTGTACTTATTTAAGAGGAAAATGAGGTCGTGCTTCTTATGCCACACGCTCCTCACGTTCCACTGTAGGAATACTAGGCGGGACGCCATTTTTGATTTCTAAAAGAAGAGAAATAAGTTGGTTGGCAACGTTGGACGGTGATTGGGAAGTATTGGAAGATGCGGAAAAGATTGTGGGTAAAAGTTTTATCAAAAGTTCAATAAGGGAAATTATATTGTTGGAGGGGATGTTGTTATTATTTAGAGCACAACCATTAGGCTGTGATGGTTGGGGACTGCTAATTATTTGCTGGTGAGCAGCTTTGTCGTAAGATGGGGAAAGGGGGCGTGGGTCTTGGGTGGGAGGGTAACAGTTTTTTTATAGGAAATTGGAGTTTTAGTTGCATTAGCATAATTCCTAGATACTACTGGAACTACTTTGCTAGCAACAGCGTAGGAAATGTTTTTCTCTGCCATGACAGTTTTAATGGCTTTTTGCCTGCCATGTTCGGGGCATGACCTGCTGTTAGCAAAGTGATTCCCCGAACAAAGCACACAAAAGGCCTCGCCCTCAGAGATGTTGCAACCATCACCGGGGTGATCATGGCCACATCTACTGCAGCGTGGTTTGGATCGACATACATTAGCAACATGTCCGAATCTACAACATTTCCGGCATTGTATTGTTGGAAAAATGTATTGTTCAACAGGAAGGGATGTGTAGAAACAAAAGATCCTTTTTGGTAATACTTGACCATCGAATGTAATGACGCAGGTTTCAGTGGGTTTCCACTCCGTTGTTCCTTACTTATGTACTTTCCTATTGATTCGACGAACTTTAAGTATTTGCATGTGGGCAAATACTTAAAGTTGGTTACCTGAAGGCACAGACAAATAAGTGATAGCCTCTTCTTCCGTAATATCTGATGGAACACCGGTGACAACACCCATCCTTGTGATGTTATATGTTGGGATTGATGCTATATATCCGTATTTTGACAGCAAACTGTTAATCAAAAATGAGTTAGCATCCTGAGGGGATGTGAACTCAACAGATACGCGATTCCTTCCTACTCTATGAACGCCATCACGAATCACGTTCGCAACGTTGTTGACCCAGAGGAATTTACCAAAATTTACAGGGTGCAATGTGGTGCCTGAGTTTTCCTGGGTTTCTATGCGAGAAACGTGAACTAAAAATGGGGCCTTATCTGTAGCTGAGTACCTAATTCGGCCTATTTGGCTCTTCGGTTGTTTACTCGGTGTTGGGGTAGAACTCACTTCATGTCCAGGGCGTTTGCGTGTATTTTGTGAAGAGGGTGAAATATCCATCTCTGTGACGCTGCATACTACGTCCGCAAACTGAGATAGTGGGTTCGGAGTCGGAGGGAAAGGGTTTATCGAAGCTGGGATGTCGGGAGGGTCCGGGTCAGGGGGTTTGTTCCTGTCCATGTTGGAGGGAACGACTTAAAAATAAAAACTACCAACCTGTTACGCATGGTCAACCTTAATGGATCGCTGCATCGGCATACCTGCATATACATTGCACACGGCACCTACGGGCACGAAACGCAAGCTCAGCATAACGTGACCAATTGACGTCAATCGAACCTTTCCATAGAAACATAAAACTGTGGAGCGGCACTTTTGGATCTGACATCGACCAATTGACACTTTAGTATAATTAGTCGTAATTTCAATACTTTGTAATACAGTAATAAATTAGTTTATTAAAATAAATTTGCATTTTTTTGGATCCTCCGGTTGCACCCATCGTAATTGGCGCAGTCGGTAGGATAGTCCAGTAAATTCAGTGAATCGATCACCGACAACGGGCTATTCGAACCTACGGGTGTGCGGCTACGGAGGAGTATCCGAATATCGATACCACAGAGAGATGCAGATTTGGTAAGTACCTAGATCTACTAGAGTTGCTCGCCTTCCTATATTTTAGTATCCTTTGTGTAATTTCCTTTCTTTTCTGTGTTTCCTTTGTGTTAATTTCCTCAAGTGTTTCTATTAAGCTTTCAAAATTTTTCACCCACGTATATCACGGACTCCTAAGTCGAGTATTTCTAATAGGAACTCGCAAATCGATGCGAATAGGAATTTAGATACTATATTAGAAGATAGTGAGAGTGTAGAATCTTACTTAATTATAGAGAATAATTTAACTAACAAAATGAGTACCGATTTGGTAGATCAAGTTTACAAGGCCTTACGCCTCGTTCCCGAATTCGACGGGAACCCGAACGTGCTCACGCGGTTTGTACGTTTATGTGACCAACTTGTCGCGCAATTTGTTAAGGCAGAGCCAGGTTACGAACTAAGTAATTTATCCTTGTTGAACGGCATACTTAATAAAGTTACCGGAAATGCCGCCCGCACAATAAATTCAAACGGCATTCCCGAAACCTGGCAGGGTATTAGAAACGCCCTGATTAATAACTTCTCGGACCAGCGGGACGAGACCGCCTTATACAATGATTTGGCCCTGTTAACGCAAAAGAATTTATCACCACCGGAATTTTACGAAAAGTGCCAAACTTTATTTAGTACAATTATGACGTATGTGACCTTGCATGAGTCCATATCTACTACCATCGAGGCCAAACGGACACTATATAAAAAATTAACCCTACAGGCATTCGTTCGTGGCCTAAAAGAACCTTTAGGCTCGCGTATTAGGTGCATGCGACCCGACACCATCGAAAAGGCTCTCGAGTTTGTGCACGAGGAAATTAACACCATGTACTTACAGCAGCGTAATGACCATTTGCCGGAGCGGAGACCTGTGCAGTCTACGTCTTCATTTAATCCCAGTACGTATCAGATTAAGCCATTTAATTTGCATACTCCACAGCCAGTCACTTTTTCAGCGCCGTTTAATCAGCCCGGTCCCTCCAAAAGTTTTTATCAGCCACAACCGCCAAGGCCAATGCAAGCTTGGAGACCCCAAGTGCCTTTCAATCGCGGTCCCACGCGAACTCAACAAATGTTAAGCGCACCCCCGCCTAACCATAGGCCCCAGAGCAACGTGTTCCGATTGCCTCAACAAAGGCCTAGTTTCACGCCCATTAATAATGGCCCTAAGCCCATGAGTGGTGTAAGCCACTTTGTTCCTAAACCTATGCCGAGACCTTCGACGGGACATGACTGGACTCAACAAGGAAATCCACCTCCCAGTAACTACTTTAAGACTCGGGAGATGAATGTTAACGAAGTAGACTTTTACGACTATTATGAATACCCCGACTATGCCTATAATGACTATTACGACCAGTTCTACCCTGTACCTTACAATTACGAACCTATGTATGAGCCACTAGCTCATAGTGATTATGTTCCTGTGCACGTAGAGGAACATCAGAATGTGCCTGAAGGAACATCTGCCCAAGGAACGTCTGCTGAAGGCCAGGATTTTCATACAGCCCCGAAATCAGACAAACCAAAATAGAGATTAACTTACAAACCCAGAGACAACTTCCATTCATTCAGATTGCTAATCCACCCATTAAACTATTAGTAGATACCGGTGCGAACCTATCTTTTATTAGCCCGAACGTTGTAGAAAGATTTTATCATCATATCCACTGTAATTATGAGCCTTTCGAAGTCACTAACATCCACGCGACAACTCGTAATAATTATTCCATTACTATACCGTGCTTCCCGGAATTTAAAGAAACCTGTGATATTACCCTATACATTTACAAGTTCCACAATTATTTTGACGGCTTAATAGGCTTAGACTTACTAGAAAAGTTAGAGTCTAATATAGATTTAAAGAATAAGGTTCTTGTTACACGTAATTCATCTAATCCCTTGCGAATGTATGATTCACGTAATTGTAATCTTTACGAGGACATAGTACCCGCTAATTCATCCAAATTAGCTAGAGTCCCCATTAATCTTCATGATGGTGACGTAACAATATCAGAGCAGACTATTTCCAATTGCACTATTCGCGACTGTGTTACTTCTGTTAAAAATAACCGTGGCATCATAGAAATAATTAATCCAACTAAACATGATGTAGTTTTCTCAATGGACAGGCCAGTTACCGCGGAACTTTTTAACGAGCAAAGCGCGACTATCTATCAGCCTAGCGATCGCGTATCCGAGGTATTATCAAAACTACGCACTGACCATCTGAATCCTGAAGAACGAGCCAACTTAGAATCTCTTTGTGCACAATATGCTGACGTCTTCTATATCGATGGTGAACCTCTAACTTTCACCAATAAGATAAAGCATAGTATTCATACCACCGACGAATTACCTGTCTATACTAAGACCTATAGATATCCCTTTGTTCACAGACAGGAAGTTCAGGATCAGATTAGCAAAATGTTAGACCAAGGGATAATCCGTCCCTCGCAGTCAGCCTGGAGCTCACCCATCTGGGTAGTTCCAAAAAAATCTGATGCGTCCGGAAAGACTAAATGGCGCATAGTCATTGATTTTCGTAAAGTCAACGAGAAAACCCTCGATGACAAGTACCCAATCCCCAATATTAATGACATCTTAGATAAACTTGGTAACTGTCATTACTTCACAACTCTAGACCTTGCAAGTGGATTTTACCAGGTAGAAATGGACCCAGCCGATATTCACAAAACGGCCTTCAATGTAGAACATGGGCACTTTGAATTTTTACGCATGCCCATGGGTCTCAAAAATTCTCCATCCACGTTTCAACGCGTGATGGATAATGTCCTCAGGGACCTCCAAAATGTCATATGTCTCGTATATCTCGATGACATAGTCGTTTTTAGTGTTTCCTTACAGGAACATGGTAAATTTAGGAAAAGTATTCAAGAGATTAAGGGAATCAAACTTTAAGATCCAGATGGATAAGTCGGAATTTTTAAAGCTTGAAACTTCATACTTAGGTCACGTAATAAGTAAGGACGGTATTAAGCCTAACCCCGATAAGATCATTGCCATCCAGAAGTTCCCTATTCCTAAGACAGCTACCGAGATCAAACGCTTTTTAGGCCTGTTAGGATACTATAGGAAATTTATTCCTGACTTTGCGCGCATTACGAAACCCATGACGCAATGTCTCAAGAAAGGTTCTAAGATCACCTTCAATGACCCTAACTACATCGACTGTTTTGAAAAGTGCAAATTACTACTGACTAACGACCCTATACTGCAGTACCCTGACTTTTCTAAGGAATTTGTGCTTACGACTGACGCATCTAACTTTGCCATAGGAGCTGTCCTTTCTCAAGGACCTATAGGACAAGATAAGCCCTTAGCATACGCGTCTAGGACATTAAACTCCAGTGAGATTAACTATAGTGTAATCGAGAAGGAGTTATTAGCCATAGTTTGGGCTACTAAATACTTTCGTCCATACTTGTTTGGGAGAAAGTTTAAGATAGTTACAGACCATAAACCCTTACAATGGGTTATGAGCCTTAAAGAACCAGGCTCCAGACTCACACGTTGGAGACTTAAGTTGAGTGAATACAATTTTACTACAGTATACAAGCAAGGCAAAAAGAACACTAACGCCGACGCATTGTCCCGCATTGAAATCAACAACGAGGACGCTATGTCTATAGCGGTAAATGTATCTGAAAAGCCTCATTCAACAGTAGGTTCTGAAACACTGACAGCCCCTACAAACAACCCTGACATACTCGACAACTCTGACACAGCAACTGTTCACACTAGTAACGAAGCCCCTATTCTAGAAGTGCCAATATCAGACGAACCCTTAAATAAATTCAGTAGACAAATCTGTTTTGTACTTGTAAGCGATATTAAAAAACGACCGACAGTGAGTAAGCCATTTGAAACGCATACCCGAACTACCATTCAACTATCTGAGTCTAACCTGACTAACGACGTTATTAATGCAGTTAAAGAATATGTGAACCCTAAAGTCAAAACCGGTTTAATCATCCATCCTCCTCTTGCCATGTATAAAATAATCCCCATAATTCAAGACAACTTCAAAAGCTCTTCAATGAACATGGTTCTAACTAAAGTTGAATTAGAGAATGTTAAAGACTACCTGCGTCAACAAGACATCATAAAGAAATACCACGAAGGTAAAACAAATCATCGCGGTATCACTGAATGTTACTTAGCCTTATCTTCTAAATTCTACTGGCCTAAGATGAAAGAACACATCTCCAAGTACATAAATGAGTGTACTATCTGTGGTCAGGCTAAGTACGACCGTCACCCCATCAAGCAAAGATTTAACATTGTACCACCCCCTAGTAAACCTTTTGAAATTATCCATCTAGATCTGTTCACAGCTCAAACAGAGAAATACCTTACCATTGTAGACGCTTTCTCTAAGTATGCACAAGCTTATCACCTTAGAGATAGCACCGCTTTAAGTGTAGTACAAGCTCTACTTGTATTTTGCACCCACCATGGGGTCCCATTGACTATTGTCACGGACGGAGGCCCTGAATTCACAAATCAGATTTTCTTAGAATTCAACCGAACTCATAAAATTATTCACCATAAAATATTAGCGCATTCCCCTAACGACAATGGCATAGTAGAAAGGTTCCATTCTACCATTTTAGAACATCTTAGGTTATTGAAATTAGAGAGACGAAATGAACCAGTCGTTAATCTTATGCCTTATGCCATCTTAGCGTACAATAGTTCGATCCATAGCTTCACAAAATGTAGACCCTTGGACTTGATAACTGGACACTTTGACCCTCGAGACCCAATAGATATTGACCTATCTGAACACTTACTGCAACAGTACTCACAAGACCATAGGAAACGAATGAGTCAAGTATACGACCTTATTAACCAGACATCCTTACATGACAGGACACAACTGACTGAAACCCGTAACAGGGACAGAGAACCCGAGAAGGACTACACCCCTGACCAGCAAATCTTTGTACGCAATCCCATGGCGTCTCGACAGAAGTTAGCCCCGCGTTATACGCAAGATACTGTACTCGCAGATCTTCCAATCCACATCTATACGAAGAAGAAACGCGGTCCAGTAGCAAAATCTCACCTTAAGCGAAGTCCTAAAGATCCCACTTTGTTACAGGATAATACTATGGCTGATGACCCTACATCCGGCCCAAGGACAAGAGATAACAGTTGAATCACTTGACAATGGACCAGGACTACTTCCCTTCAAATTAGGAGCGGCAAAAATCGTTTCCCATTTCCATTCTTTCCTAAGTCATATAGATTTAGAGAATATCCATCTTCAAATTGAAGTGGTAAAAACACAGATGGCTGAATTAAGTCCCTTAGTTAACAATAAAACCTTATTCCTATTCGACCCTCATCTGAAACATCTCAATAGTAAAATCAATTTAATTACTAGTAAAATTAGTATGTTTGAATCAACTCGTAGTAAAAGAGGCCTTATCGACGGTTTGGGTTCTGTAATAAAATCAATTTCTGGTAATTTAGACTACACCGATGCACTTAAATACGAAAACGCCATAAACACCTTACGTAATAATGAGCATAAATTAGAATTAGAAATTAATAACCATGTTAGTTTAAATAGTAAATTTATTTCACGTAGCTCTCAAATAATAGATAGTATAATTTCAAATCAAGATAAGATGAGTAAAGCACTAAACTTAATTTTGGAAAGTAACGCTAATAGGGATACAGATTTAATTAAATACGCCCATCTGGCCCAACATCTGTTAATCTTAGGAGATAATGTAGAAGATCTTTATGAAGAATTACGAAGTTTAGAGAACACCCTAACATTTATTCGTGCGTCGAGTACCCCGTACTCTTTATTTAATTTAGATGAAATTAAGTATATGTTAGGTAAATTAAGGATTTTATATGCTAATGACGAAATCCTTGACGTAGAAATTAGGCATTTCTATGAAATAATTAAACTAGGTTACTTCTATTCTAATAAGCAGATAGTAGTAGTTATAAAAGTCCCGATAGTTGTTTCCTCCACATATAATTTGTATAAACTTTCCCTTGTTCCTAACAGAAACCACGAAACTCTTATACCACCCTCACCTTTCGTAGCACTCTCTAGCTCAGACTCTAGGTACATAGAGACAGAATGTCCGAAGGTAAACTCCATATATCTCTGTGAGTCAACAGCCAACCTACAAATCCAGAGCAAACCAGATTGTATCCAGCATCTCATAGTCCATCAAGAACTTCAACCCAGCTGCAAGCTGACACCCGTAGCTCTCACCACCGAAGCCCTGGAAACCCTGGACGACAAGCATTATACCTTAAGTTTTCCTGTACCAACAAAAGTGAAGATGTCCTGCGGTCAAGAACAGTACCGGACCCTACGAGGCAGCTATTTGGCAATCATTCCCCTCAACTGTAACCTGAG
This sequence comes from Lacanobia wlatinum, assembly GCA_947578705.1. Classification (NCBI taxonomy): domain Eukaryota; kingdom Metazoa; phylum Arthropoda; class Insecta; order Lepidoptera; family Noctuidae; genus Lacanobia; species Lacanobia wlatinum. The sequence goes on from OX388035.1 coordinate 5,389,148, forward strand.
AACACCCGCCTTCACTATCTCCAACACTGACGACCACATCAAAGGACACGTCGTGAAGATCATTGAGATGCCCCTATACAACGAGTCGAGGCCCGAAAATTATCCGAAACTCATCCTAAATTCGCCAAATCTACAAAAACTTCACACGCTTAGCAACGAGATAGCGACGCAACTGCCTGTACATTTAGATGATGCCACCGATCCCGTCATTTACCACACTACTATACCCATGTACCTCGCACTATCCGGTACATGCGCACTCATCGCCACTCTAATCTATCGTCGGCTACGCATAAGAAAAGCATCCAGAGAAATCACAGAAAACTTCAACAGCAACCCTGAAGCCGTCTATGCAATCCCATCACCACGCACTATCAACCCAAGCCAAATAAGGATTGACCCTGGATGTCTACCAGCGACCATCTTGAACAAGTCCATCGATACTCGCTGTTCTACGGGGGGAGGTGTTACGCATGGTCAACCTTAATGGATCGCTGCATCGGCATACCTGCATATACATTGCACACGGCACCTACGGGCACGAAACGCAAGCTCAGCATAACGTGACCAATTGACGTCAATCGAACCTTTCCATAGAAACATAAAACTGTGGAGCGGCACTTTTGGATCTGACATCGACCAATTGACACTTTAGTATAATTAGTCGTAATTTCAATACTTTGTAATACAGTAATAAATTAGTTTATTAAAATAAATTTGCATTTTTTTGGATCCTCCGGTTGCACCCATCGTAATTAACCTGGTGACGAACACAAGGACAACACAATAAAACAATAAGTTCAAAACGTAACAACAATTGTACGGGATAAGCTAAAAAATAAAAAAAAAACTCGGAACACACGTGCTTGCCAAAACACCTATGGCGAGAATCCGTCTATTTTATATAATACTTGTGTACTAGTTGCGTTTGGCTTGACAACTCCATACACAGAGTATACGTTATTCCACTTATTTGTATCTCTTTGCAATTTTATTTCACTGGCAAAACCACGGACTCGTTGGTCACCTAAAATTATAATTTTCGGAACACTAGTTGCATTGTAGACTGGTGAGTTTTGCAGAAGTTGTTTATCAGGTCTATTCTGTAGTGTATTTGAAGTTTGAGCACATGGGATCACTGTGCTGTCTTCAATTGATTGTCTGCTTTGTGAATTGAAAACTGATACTGCAACACTTTTCTCAGAATAACCCAGTTCTGTTGTAGTGTATATCGCTTTGTGATGCATTTTGTATTTTGTCTTGATGAGCCAGTGAATATGGGTGGACAGGAGGTTTCTCTTCACTAGGTGAGCTTTGTGTCATGAGCGGAGAGTTTCTAAATGAGGCAGTAAGACGTCGCTTGACATTATGTTTCTTTATCGTTGACTGACGTAAAATTGTTCGTGGACTTCGGCAAATCTGTTTTAGTATTTCTGTTTTAGTAGTTTTGGAATGTGTGCGGAAGCTTTGCCGCTAGCCTGATGTTGTGGCGCTGCAGGAGACGTGGCTACTGCCGCACGACCTCGGGTACCTGGCCGCGATAGACGACGACTTCGCCTGCACGGGTACCTCTGCAGTGGACATCGCGGCAGGGGTCTTACGCGGTAGGCCCTATGGCGGAGTTGCCTTACTGTGGAGAAAGGCTACGTTTCCAACGGTAACCGTAGTGAAATGCAATAGTGTGCGTCTCGCCGCGATAAAAATTGAGCTCAGTGATCGTTCCATTCTGATACTTTCTGTGTATATGCCTACCGAGTCCAGTGAAAACTTAGTGGAATTCACGGAGTGTCTTAGTGAAATGACAGCCATAGTTGACAGTCACAATGTAGAGTCGGTGTTTATGTTAGGGGACTACAATGCGCACCCCGGTGAGTCATTTGCTACTGAACTCTTAACTTTTTGTGCGGAACAATCGTGGTCTTGTGTAGACTTGGAACTGATGCCGCCGGACAGCCATACGTTTGTCAGTGGCGCACGGCTGTCGGCGCTGGCTCGACCACTGTCTTGTGACGAGTGCCGCGCGACACTCTGTGTCCGCGGCCTCTGTATTATATAATACTTATTGGTCTGGTCATTACCCAGTGTCTATACAATGTAATTTTAATTTAGTTAAGCCTAAGGTTTGCATACCTACTGTTTGTGTATACAGAATAGTCTGGGGTGAACGTGACTCGACTCAGATAGCGAAAATGTCACTCTAGACTTCGTGAAATTGATTTTCCTTCAGAGTTAAGAAACTGCGCTGATCATATGTATTGTAACAAAAGTCATAAAATCCTTTAGATAACATGTATGACGAGATTATTTGTATACTGTCCGAGGCCGCTATTTGTAGCTATAATGTTACTGAAAAGCGTAGAGGTAAATACATTACCGGGTGGAACAGGCACGTCCGCGACGCTCATGGGAGGGCTCGGTTGTGTTTCCAGGCTTGGTTGTATGGGGGTAAGCCCGGGGCTGGCCGTCTTTATAATGATATGTGTGAAACTAGGCGCGCTTTTAAATCTAAATTAAAGTGGTGTCAGAATAATGAACAACAGATAAAAATGGATATTTTAGCTGAACTTCACTCAAACAAGAAATTCGGCCAGTTCTGGAAAAATACTAATAAAATGAATCATAAGCCGGGCCTCCCCGTCAGCGTGGCGGGAGTGCACGAGCCTAGCGAGATCGCCACTATGTTCTTCCACTATTTCAGGGTGGACTCTCCTCTGGGGCTAGCGCTGCAGGAGCCCGATGCTGAGGAGGGTGGTGAGCGAAGTGTGCATTTTACTATGAAGGAAGTGTGTGCGCTGATCAAAGGCATGGTGAGGGGTAAATCGCCGGGTCACGACAGCCTCAGCATCGAGCACCTGCAGCACACAGGTGTACACCTACCCAGAGTGCTTTCTATGTTTTTTACCCTTTGTTTGGGCCACTCCCATCTGCCCGATAATCTAATGCGTACTATAGTTGTACCAATAATCAAAAACAAAACTGGTGATACATCAGATGTAAACAACTATAGACCGATCTCTCTAGCCACAGTAGTCGCCAAAGTGCTGGACAGTCTGCTTGGTCAGCACCTGGATAAACACGTCTCGCTAAACGACGCGCAATTCGGCTTCAGGCCCGGGCTTTCCACTGAGAGTGCTATCCTGTGCCTCAAGCAGACTGTACAGTATTACACGAGTAGAAAGACCCCAGTGTATGCGTGCTACCTTGATTTATCGAAGGCTTTCGATCTTGTGTCGTACGATGTCCTATGGGGTAAATTAAGGGATGAAACTTGTCTGCCTAGGGAACTTGTGCTATTATTTATGCATTGGTATAACAATCAAAAGAATTTTGTAAGATGGGCAGGCTCTCTCTCGGAGGAGTACAGTCTGGAATGCGGGGTGAGGCAGGGGGGGCTGACCTCTCCCACGCTATTTAACCTGTACGTCAACCGACTGATCGATGAGCTCAGCAGCACCGGTGTCGAGAGTCATATAGATGGAGTATGCGTGAATAACATCAGTTACGCAGACGATATGGTGCTGCTGAGCCCTTCGATTGGAGCCTTGCGAAGGCTTCTGAAAATTTGTGATTCCTACGCGGTGGCTCATGGGCTCAAATACAACACACGAAAGAGTGAAATAATGATTTTCAGGCCGAACAATAAGCGTTACACATTCGTTCGGAATTTCACTTTAGGTGGTGTAGCTTTAAACAAAGTCGATAAATTTAAATATTTGGGCCACTGGGTCACCGAGGACCTTAAGGACAGTGTGGATATTGAAAGGGAGCGCAGAGCGCTGTCTGTCCGATGCAACATGTTGGCCCGCAGGTTTTCACGGAGCACGGGGACTGTCAAAGTTGCGCTTTTTAAAGCGTACTGTCAGTCCTTTTACACCTGCCTGCCTGTGGGTTAACTATACGCAGCGGACATACAGCGATCTGCGTGTTCAATACAATAACGCGTTCCGGGTGCTGATGGGGCTGCCGCGCCACTGCAGCGCCTCCGCGATGTTCGCGGCGGCTGACACAGACGGCTTTGCGGCCATCATGCGCAAACGGTGCGCTTCTATCATGCGCCGCACGCGCGACAGTCCCAACACCATCCTGCGCGCGCTAGCAGACCGGTGGGACTCTCCGATGCTGGCTCGCTGGATACGGCTGCACGCAGTCATATAGTGATTTGCCACCATCATCGATGAGTCCACCTGGATCCACTTAATTAGTCAGAATATTATTACTAACATTAGTTTTTAAGCAATTTTACTAACAAATATGGATCCGGACCTATCTGAAATAAATGATTTATTATTATCTCCTTTATTCAATAAATATTCTTATAAATTATTGTTATTATTCTTATTATTATTTAGGAAAAACATGGGCTGTTTCTTAGCTCTTTGGCTAGTTTTAAGCTACATTAACGGGCCAAGAGAAGTCAATGTAGCGTGTGGTGAGTGCTTAGGTGTCTTGAGGAGAAATTTCATTTTCCTCTATCTGCATGAACTTCCGCACTATTCTGCAGGTATTCAAAATTGCAGCTTTTTGAAGTGTTATGTAAACTGAGTCTTTAAGGTCTATTAATTTGAGACTATGGTGCAGATGGTTGGGTATTACCCCTGTAGTGGAGACAACAATGGGCACGACAAATACTTTATTTTGCCTCCAAATTCTTGTCACTTCCTCTTTTAGCTCAGCATATTTACTTATTTTTTCTCCTATTGTCTTTTGTAAATTGTGTGTGTTGGGGACTACAATATCTATCAAGTAAGTAACTTTATTAATTTTGTCTTGGAGAGTGATATCTGGTCTATTGTAGTGAACGGTCCTGTCAGTGAGAATGGCGCGGTCATAGTAAAGTTTATGTGTGGTGTTTTCTAGAACAGTTTGCGGAACGTATTTGTAGTAAGGAGTGTTTGTGTCTTGTATGAGTTTATGTTTCATTGCTAGTTTTTGGTGAATGATGTTTGCCACCTGATTGTGTCTGTGAGTATAGTCAGTTTGTGTGAGCGTTGTGCATGCTCCTGTAATGTGTTGTATGGTCTCTGGTTGGCTGTGACACTTGCGGCATTTATCATTCGTTATTGTAGGGTCTTTTATTATGAATTTCCTGTAGTTTTTAGTGTTAATAATTTGATCTTGAATTGCAATAATAAAACCTTCGGTTTCCGGGAATTTTCCTATCTTGAGCCATTTATTTGAAGCTACTGCATCTACGTGGGACTGTTCTAGATCGTGGGGGTGCCTTCCATGCAGCACTTTCTTTTTCCATTCTTCTAACATTTGTTGCTGGGAGTCGTTGTTTACATCGTAAGTTGTATTCTCTTCGTTTACGTTAAGGGGAGTGTAGTTAATATCTTTTGTGACTATGGCTTTATGAATGTTGCTTGTGTGAGATTTTGTGTGAAAGAATGCTTTTAATCTAGTGATTTGTTTCTGCCAAAGGTGATGAATGTCTATTAAGCCTCTCCCTCCGTGTTGGCGTTTTATAGTCAATCGTTCTATTGCAGACTTAGGGTGTAAGTTATTATGTTTAGTAAGTGTAGTGCGTGTGCTTCTTTCGATTTGTTGGATGTCAGTTTTTGACCATTTGATCACTCCAAACGAATACGTTAGTATTGGTATCGCGTAGGTGTTTAATGTCTTTATTAAATTCTTACCCGTTAATTGAGTTTTACATACTGCGATTACTCTCCTTTTGTATTCAGTATTTAGTGTGTGTTTAATCGCTGTGTGATCTAGTCCTTTGAGTTGTCTGTATCCTAAATATTTATATATAAATCCGTTGGTTCCATTGCTGTACTTGTGTCTGTATTGTTAATTGTATAGCCACCAGGTTTAATTTTGCCGCGTATTATGTGTACTGTTTTGCATTTGTCCAAGCCAAACTGCATGTTAATGTCCTTACTAAATTCTGTTGTGATTTCTATTGGTTTTTTCATCTCTTTTTCTGATTTGGCATATAATTTGATTTCGTCCATATAGATTATTATTATTATTCCATTTATTACATTAAATACATATAAATTTACATTTTTAAATATTTCTATAAAAAAATAAAATCATTTAAAAATATAAAAAATAGCAGCCCACCGGTATCGGGAACAAGGTCCAAGTTACCGGTGGTCAGGGCTCCCGAGAGAGAAACCTCCTCACTATACGCGCCGTGTCCAGGAGTACTGCTTTCTGGATCAAGCCCTTGATCCAGCTGCCCAACGAGAGCCTCTTGAGATGTTGGTCGAGGCTATGGCAATTATGCCATTGGCCGTCACGACTATCGGCACAATGACTGCTGTGTTCACATCCCACATGTCGACAACCTCGCGAGCCAAGTCAAGATACTTTGTTTGTTTATCTTTCTCAGACTTCACGAGGTTCTCGTCATGAGGGACTGCTATTTCAACAATCATTGCGCGACGCTCTAGTCGGTCTATCACCACTATATCAGGCTTATTGGCAATAATAGTCCTGTCAGTGATAATAGACCGATCCCAATACATTGTGCGATTGCCACTTTCGAGAACTGGGTCGGGCACATACCTATAGTACGGTACTTCCGATTCCACAAGATTGTATTTAAGAGCAAGTTGCTGGTGGATAATCCTGGCTACAAGGTTATGCCTGTGCAAATAGTCTCCGTTAGTCAGACTAGAACAACCGGAAATAATGTGGCGGATGGATTCCCCGGGCCGGTGACATGCCCGACATATGTCAACCGTGCCGTCCTTCACTATGCCATACCTCCCTGCGGTCGTTAGTATCTAATACCACAGGTTTGCGCCAGTTCTCGTTAGCCAAGGAGAGCGCGGTGAGGCCTTTGTCCACCGGTATCACATCTCGATGCATACCCACGTCGGCCTCTAGGAAGTACTCCCTAAGGCTGCATACCTCGCGATTGTGCAGGGTCTTAGCATTTAAGAAGCCACGACCCCCGCACTTCCGCGGGATATACAGCCTCATCCATCACCGATGACCGTGGGTGATGCATCCGATTTGCGGTGAGCAGTGAGCGTACCCTTCTATCCAGGGCGTCAAGTTCCGTCTGAGTCCATTTGAGTATGCCGAAAGAGTACATCAAAACCGGCATGACCCAACCGTTGAAGGCGCGCACCTTGTTTCCGCCTGATAAAAGACTGTTAAGTACTTTGTTCAGGCGGCCAAAGAAGCGCTCCTTCAACGATTGTTTCATGTCAACAGCATTGATGCCTAACGCTTCCGACATACCCAAATACTTGTAATTTCGGTTGAGGAGAGGGACCTAAGGTGTATGGAATCCGAGAGTTGGGTTGGGTTATTATTATTATTATTATTATTTCAACTTCCTGAGATAGTTGGGCAATCTGTTTTTTCTGTTCTAAATTTTCGAGAATGACATTTTCTAATTCATATTGCGTAGATTGTAAGTCTGCCTTTAAAATTAAATTAAATTAACGTTTATTTCGACCAACAAAGGATATATTAGGACACACATTACATACATAAAATAAAATAATAACAAAAACACATATGATATAAAAATAAATCATCGCCGTAAGGTTGCCTGCTTGTCGGTCTTCTACAGATTATACTTCGGTAAGTGTGCCCAAGAACTCCACGACCTCATCCCATCGGCCCCCTTCTACCATCGGACATCCAGACGCACTGCATCTTACCATCCCTACCTTGTTACTATTCCATCAATCCGCATCAAGCGTTTCCAAACGTCTTTTATAATGCGCACAACAAAGGAGTGGAACTCTCTGCCTGCGTCCGTGTTTCCAAACGCTTACAACCCTAATCTCTTCAAAGTAAGAGTGCACAGGCTCCTTCTGGGTAAGCTCGCTCCATCGTAGACTTTGTCTCTGTCATCTCTGACCTAGACTTGAGTCAAGAGCAAACCCATCACAAACAAAAAATAAAATAAGAATTAAAAATTAGTTTAGATTTAATTTTGGGAATTCTTAATTCAAAAAACAATAAATTTCAACATTTTAACCTGCATGACGAAACTATTTCTTTTTTGAAAATGATTTGTGAGGTTGTGAATTTCAATTGTTCTGTTTATTTTTAAACTCACAAATTTTATATCTTTGTAATATTATTAAATATTAGGTATATTAAGAATAGATGAAAGTAATATTTTCGTACATTGGACAACTTGTCGCGCGTTAGAGGAATCAGTATAATAAAGTATTGATGCCTATTTTAGGATAATTTTTGTTATCAGTTTTGTTAAAGATTTAGTTTGTTTGCATTACAGTAATTATTTTGATGTAAAAAAATATTTAATTGATGCAAGTAAATTGACGAGTAATAAGTTTTTTGATTTGCATTTAAAATAAGTGTTTATAAAAATGTAGTAAAACAAAATATTCGTATTAACAATAATAATTTATTAAATTGTTAACTATCTAACAAATAATTAACAAAGACGTGAGTAATGGCAGTGGGTCTGCTGAATCACAGAGCTCAATTTTTTTGTGAGCACTAAAACATTCTCACCTAATTTCTATCTTCGTATACATTTTATTTATTAAAAACTACTATCACTATTATTTTAACTATTTTTTTTGATCCTAGTGTAAAGTCAACAAAAAAGTATCACAGTTAGCTATAAAGTGAACGTACTCGTACCTATCTCTTTTGTTGACCATACACAAAACAGACCACAATAATCTTTCATTCATTTATATCAATCAATTTACTAATACAGTTAAAAACTTCATTCATTTAAATATATTGCCTGAGCAATATAGTGAGTTAGACTTTTTTTATTGGCGATAGAATAAGCCTGAGTTCCATTCATAGTGAAGTTACGCTACGTCTTCTCTCAATCTTTCTGTCCACATGTGCGTTCATAACTCGAAAACCACTGACAAAAACCAGTCAACGAACGGTCGGGTGTCACCCCTAAACGGGTGTCAATCGGTGCCCCTCCCCACCCCCGCCACGCTACTGGCTTCACCCACTACCGATTTTAGTACTTTTTGGGTTACGCTCTTTGGCTTCAGTGCAGGGCAGTTCAGTGCATAGGTTGCAGTGCTTCGATTATAATAATGGATCTCAGTGCCAATAAAAAAGTCCTTAGACTGGTTCAGAGTATTTTGTTCAAACATTCTTCGGTTTTTTTTTCGTAAACAGAATTAACTAGTTCTGTCCAGTTCCATGATTCTGGTGTGAACCGGTTCATACTGGTTCGTGGGTCTCGTTTTGGGTTGATTCCACTACTATCTTCTTGTGTGGGATCCTCTTCTTGTTGGGCAGAGTTAGACAGAACAGCGAGTTTACTGGAAGGGCAAAATAAACATTAGCATTTGTAGACATTTTTTGATGATGTTTATGATATTATTAACACACCGTTTCTAGTTTGAGAATTTGGAGTAAATAACGTGTCAGACCTTTCTTAAATGGGTTATAATCACGGATTAGTTTTAAGTAGAGATTGACTAATACTTAACATTCAATTCTTAATTCAGGAACTAGGCAATAGTATGCGTTCGGCAATAGATATAAGGGAAGGTCTTAATAGTGAAATGTTGACATTTGTAGTACTGTTGCATGTACAGGAAACGAAAGAGCTCTAGTGTAGTAAACTTTAAAATTAAAAGTCGATCAGTTGATACTTACTTATAATAATGGATCCAAACAAGTAGAACCCTGCGCCGCAGTTGACCTCAAGGAACAGCCCGATGAGGTTGGAACCCACCATGGAGCCTACTCGACCCATCATCATGGACAGGCAGATCGCCATAGCTCTGCAAGAAATGAACAAAATTAATGTGATTATTTGTGTAGATTGAAGAAGCAGGAGGATTCTTATATCGTGATGTAGGTTAGGTGAGTGAGGTGCATCTCCATACAACCTGTAACAGAATAAACGCAAAACCTCTTAAGGGGTCATTGTACTCATCATTATGACCAACTTTTACCATGGGACCAAACCCAAAATCGCAAAAAAAAAAATCAGCTGTTCAGTTCATTTTGTCGAGTTATGCGCACATACATGTATGGGGATGTAGATTTTTTTCGCGATTCCAGTGTTAGTCCCATAGTGAAAGTTGTTGTTGTTGTTTCTGTTACAGGTTGTATTTCATGGTTATCATCAGTCGTAGTTAAGGATCAAATGTGATTTCTTTATATTATACTAGCCCTTGCCCGCGGCTTCGCTCGCTTTTACATAGATTTTCGCAATGAAAAGTATCGGAAGAAGAAAAATCATCAAAATACTTGAAATATAACAATCTCAATAACTTCTGCATTCATAATATTAGTTAGACTATAGAAAAGATGATCAAACAAAGTGCTGTTTCGATAGATCTTCGGTAATTTAGGCCGGCAAAAGTGTTATTGATTTATCTAGAAGCATTCTAAAACCATGTTCAGCGAAATGCTTGTGATAAAAATTTACCTAGACCGCCGTGAAACACCTCCTCCGGAACATACGATGGAGCTTAAACGTTACTGGAGAGTGTGCAAAAAGTTTTGATGATATAGATATTATGCCCTCCGATGCTTCTAGATAAATTGGTCCACTTCCAAGAAAAGAAGAAACTGATAGTGGCTTTCTTCCAATAAAACAATAAGAATAAAATAGAGTAAGGATACGTGACTCAGAAACTCACCTATACTTAGTAGGGAATAACTCAACAGCCACAGCATTCATCAAGCCAATACACGCTCCAGACATCTGGAAGACAGCGAACAACACCACCGCCAGCTGCTGGTTGTAGGCGAGGTGGGCGCAGATGCCGCTGATGCCGGTGAAGCCCAGGATCACCACAAGGATGGGCTTTTTGCCCACGTAGTCGACCAGGAAGCCAACGATGATGTACATGGATGAGAAGACGAGGCCGATGTAGATAGAGCGCTCGAAAGTTGATGTGTGGATTGTGTCGTCGCAGATCTGTGGAAAAGTGTTGTTTGTTTATGATATTATGATTGGATTGATAGGTAAACCATATTTGGGTAAATCGTATGATCAATTAAACAAAGAGATGGATATTGTTTCACGAGTAGGTAGTGATTACTAGACCTTGCTAAAAATTTGCTGGAACTCTATGCATAGCAGCATTTCTTATGTTTAGCTAAAGAGAATACGAATAGTCTTTATACTTAACTTAAATTGATTAATGTTGTACGTATTTATTAAATTATACTGTTATTATATAAGTATTAGTTCTAATAAAGAATAATAGGCGCGCACTACAATCTTTCGGATTCCTGGACACTGACGAAGACGAAATAACACGAATTATTAGTGGACTAAAAGATGATTGTGCTGTTGGATGGGATAACATTAGCAGTAAGATCCTTAAACAATTCAAGCATATCCTGGTACCGCCCTTAGCCCACATATTTCGTATCTGTTTTTCTGAAGGCATTTTTCCTAAATGCCTAAAAAAAGCAGTTATAATCCCTATATTTAAATCTGGGAACAAAGACTTAGTTAATAACTATAGGCCAATATCGTTACTCTCCTCTATCTCTAAAATACTTGAGAAAATTGTAAACAGCAGGCTAGTTAACTATTTAGAAAAAATAATTTACTATCATCTACGCAATTTGGTTTTAGAGCCAAATTATCCACAGCCGATGCGGTGCACCACCTGACCGATTGTGTCTCAGAGGAACTTGGCAAAGGAAACCAGACTATGGGGGTCTTCCTTGATCTAGCGAAAGCTTTTGACACAGTGTCCGTTTCTACGCTCCTAAACAAATTAGAGACCATGGGAATAAGGGGAACCCCGCTGAAACTCTTTGCTGACTACTTAGACGACAGATATCAGTGTGTTAGAATAGACAATATCACGAGCAATGAACAAAAAACTACTGGTTTTGGTGTTCCCCAGGCCAGCATTTTGGCCCCAACCCTTTTCCTCGTTTATATTAATGGTTTGTGCAATTTGAACATACAACATGGCAAAATTGTTTCATATGCTGACGACACGGCCTTAGTATTTACCGCTGAAACCAGTAAAGAATTGTACGAATACGCTCAATTAGGTTTCAATACTGTGACTAACAGGCTTCAAAGAAATTTACTAACGTTAAATGCTGACAAGACAAAATATATTCAGTTCTCCATGCGCAAGCCTCAATTTAACATTACTCATCCTCATCTATTTGCTCATAAATGTGCACTCCACCCAATCAGTACATGTGAGTGTCCTTTAATCCTCCAAACATGCAACATTAAATATCTAGGAGTAATAATAGACGATACTCTCTCTTTTAGACTACATATTGAGAGTCTGGTTAAAAGAGTGCGCAAATTAATCTATGTCTTCAAAAAACTGCGAGCTATTGCGGATCCAAAAGTAATCACACAAGTTTATTTGGCCCTGGGGCAATCCGTAATCCAGTACTGTATCACTTCATGGGGTGGAGCACCCAAAACTCACTTACTCCCTCTTGAAAGAGCTCAGAGAGCCATTTTAAAAGTAGCCAATTTCCATCCCTTTGTGTATTCCACAGATCTTCTATACAAATCCTGCAACGTACTGACTGTTTGCCAGCTTTTCATTATGCAATTGATACTAAAACGGCACACCATGCTTACTTACAACACTAATTCAATTCATTTTCATTCAAGTTCTAATTCATTTTCAAAATATGTTTTTGTAAAAAATTTTTTTACATTTTTAGGTCCATTTCTATACAATAGACTAAATAAGAAACTAAGTATCTATAAGTTAAATTATTATAGCTGTAAAAAGACAATTGTGCAATATTTATTAAGCATCTCGTACGTAGAGACAGAAGACCTTCTTTTTGTATGTAAATAAAACATGATGTGTCCTTTAATTTTAAGTTTTTACTATAGGTAATTGATAAATTGTTATTTTATTATTGATGTTTACATAAGCACTATCTAGCCTGAAGCACAGGTTTCAACCTAGTTCAGGCAAATCAGCAAGTGTTCTTTAAAAAAAAAAAATTAAGATATTTTATTGTAAATGTGCCCTGTTTTATAAATAAACGATATTATTTTTATTAGTTCTGTCATGATTTCTGGAAGGACTACTAAACCTCCCTACTATAGAAGTTATACTATATTTCATGGTATACATCCTATTCATACCGAGGCTCCTCCGTGTCGAGGAGTCTGACATTTTAGTCTGTGTTTTTAACAGTCATTACGGATAATCAGAAACTAGAAAATCTGACACCAGTCTAGCCAAGTAGTACCGTTTTACCCAGTTATTAGGTTGTGGAGGACTCCATCTAAAATTCTGCTACTCAGCTGCATCCGTTTAGATTGGAAGTGACCCCAAGATAGTTGGGAAATAATTATAGACTGTATGTAGTAGTTAACTTACCAAAGTTCCGTTAGAGACGGCATTCCTGTCGGCGTCCAGTACGTCGCAGATCTTGGTCTCGCCGCCCTCGTGGTTGGCGAGCGAGTTGAGGATGGACGGGAACCACACGTAGAAGCCGTTCGTTCTGGAAATATACCACACAAATAAGTAAACCTTGATAAAAATCATGTTAACGAAGGCTTTCATAGATACAAAACACTTAAAAGAACTGCAAAAGTGCATTTATGCAAAAGCAGCCGGCACGGTCTGCTCCTTCATGGACGCCCAGATGGCGGCCGCGCTCTTCACGTTCGTCATCTGGTTCTCTCCTACTAGACACTTCACCTGGAGGTGACAGCTATGACAGTACTTACGTAGCAAAGATCCCGAACTGCACGAAGCAGGTGAGCGCGGTCCAGGGCAGCAGCGGGCGCTGGAACAGCGGCACGGTCTGCTCCTTCATGGACGCCCAGATGGCGGCCGCGCCCTTCACGTTCGTCGTCTTCGTCATCTGGTTCTCCACTATCAGGGACTTCACCTGGGATATAACAGGAAATTGAATTATTGGTCTTGGTTAATTCAAACTTTCAATTAAATTAATGTGGGAAAGAAATGTTGTTTAAAAACGAAATTCAAATAAAACCCATCATAGCTACGTTTAAGCGTAAGCGGTGAAACTCAATTGGTCGTCGAATTTAAAAGTAGTGTTACGAGCTTGGGGTTCGTTACAATAAAAACAGCCGATTAAACAACCAAAACTGACACTTTAATCCACAACACTAATTATCACTTTAAAACACACTAATTATAAAACACAATCGCACTACTGAACACTTCACTTCACTATAATTCACAGTTGAAGATCGCTCTCGAAGTTATCGTTTGTATCGCCAATTCAATACTGACTGCCGTCGCCGGATGTCCGCCCTTTATATACCGACAGTCATTTCCAGAACCCTCCTGTATGGAAACCTCTGGAAAGTTCGGGCACACACGGGTCCCGACCGACCAGGTTTCTAAACATCGAGAATGTTCTAGCACGTAAATGCCTGCTACTGGATACTAGATGACGCCAGCAGCACGCAAGTGTCTGTTACTCGATACTAGATGGCAGCACGTAAATGTTTCGTTACTTGAAACTAGATGGCGTTAGCAGTACGCAAATGCCGTCATGTACCCAACATTAATTCTGGCGCGTAACACTGCCCCCTCCTAAGACATGCTCGTCCCGAGCATTATCGGCCCCATAATAACGCGCCAGTCGATCCACGTGGACGATTTTAGGAGCACTTCTTGTACCTTTTTGTATACGGTAGGTCACGTCATTGATTTTTGTCACAATCCGGTACGGCCCGTCCCATTTAGCTTGAAGCTTAGGAGATTTCCCTTTACTGCGAACTGGATTGTGTAACCACACAAGAGAACCTTCATCGAAACCTTTATTGTTCATTTTGCGGTCATAGCGGGTTTTCATCTTGTCAGACATTTGCTGGCCCGATTCTCTGACGTGCTCATAAATGTCATTCATTTTGTTCCGCAAGTCATTCGAATAATCGGTTATACTACGTGGGACATCAGGTGGCATTCCAGTGATCAGGTCTGCCGGCAGCCGTAATTCTCTACCAAAGTTTGCGACAGCTGGTGTCACTGATGTGCTTTCATGAACAGCACTTCGGTATGACAACAAAAACGGTTGTATGTGCTTGTCCCAATCGCGTTGCCGATTTTCCACAACTTTTGCCAAGTATCTCTCCAATGTCTGATTGAATCGTTCAACCATTCCATCCGATTGTGGGTGGTAAGAAGTTGTTCTTGTTTTATGAGTACCCATAACTCGGCAAGTTTCCTGGAATATCTGTGACTCAAAATTCCTTCCTTGATCGCTGTGAATCTCCAAGGGTACTCCACAACGACAGAAGACTTCATGAACCAGTTTATCTGCAACTGTTGAAGCTTCTTGATTTGGAATGGCGAAGACTTCCGGCCACTTAGTGAAGTAATCCATCACAACCATGAAATACTTGTTACCACTATCACTTTCCGGAAATGGTCCCGCAACATCCAGCGCTATCCTCTCCCATGGTGCACCAACATTGTACAATTTTAATGCACCTCTGCTACGAGTCTGAGGTCCTTTTACAGCCGCACAACTTGTACATTTCCGACACCAGTCCTCAACATCGTCACGGCAATGGACCCAGTAAAACCGTTCCCGTATTTTCAGTAGAGTGCGTTTAACTCCCATATGGCCTCCTGAACAACCATCATGGTATAGCTGTAAAACATCCGGTACCTTAACTTTAGGGACAACCATTTGCAAGTGACAGTTGTCTCCCCGGGCATTTTCCCATCTACGGCACAGTACTCCATCCTGAATCACTAAGCTGTCCCATTGGGCCCAATAGCTTTTTGTGATCGAACTCATTGCTGAGACATCGCTCCACGTGGAGCGATGGAGCACTGGCCTTCATCCACTCAAGAATCGGCTTGATGTCCGAATCTTCCTGCTGCGCACGTTGTAGGCTCGCCTTCCACTCGTTGCTGAGGTCTGTTTTGAGCATCTTCACAGTTATGACTTCTTTACCCTCTTGCCTAGTACAATGCTTGCAGTCTTCAGGGCAAGGTCTTCTTGACAATGCATCTGCGTTGCCATGAGATTTCCCGCTGCGATGTTCGACCACAAAGTCGTATTCCTGCAATAGTTCAATCCATCTCGCAACTTGTCCTTCTGGATTTTTGAACTGCAATAGCAATTTCAGTGCAGCATGGTCAGTTCGTAGGTGAAATTTCCGTCCCAGCAGATATTTGCTAAAATGTTGCAATGACTTGACCACAGCAAGCAATTCCCGTCTCGTGACACAATAATTCCTCTCTGGTTTCGACAACGACTTGCTGAAGTACGCAATCACAACCTCTTGATCGCCATTCCGCTGAGATAACACACCGCCAAGTCCGATATCACTTGCGTCTGTGTCAACTATAAATTCCTTGCTGATATCAGGATACCCCAAAGTAGGTGTTTTGCACAGACGGTCCTTTAGCTCCTGGAAAGCGATGTCGCAACTTTCATCCCAACAGAAATGTCGCTTTTCCTCAGTTAGCTTGTGCAGGGGTTTGGCTATATCTGCAAAGTTCTTGACAAAACGCCGATAATAGGAGCACAAACCTAAAAATGCTCTGACCTGTGTCTTGTCTTTTGGAATTGGCCAATCCTTGACAGCGGCGATTTTCTCTGGATCCGTGCGGATACCTTCTTCCGACACAACATAACCCAAAAAGCTAACTTGCCGTTTGAAAAATGAACACTTTTTCGGACTCAACTTGAGGTTGGCACTCTGGATCTTCATGAGCACGCGTTCCAGGTTTTGAAGATGTTCTTCAAACGTACGGCCTACGATGATGATGTCATCCAAGTAGACAAGGCAGGCATCACCAATCAACCCGGTTAGTACCAGTTCCATCAATCTTTCAAACGTTGCCGGAGCGTTACACAATCCAAATGGCATAACTTTAAATTGCCATAGACCCTTTCCTGTCGAAAATGCAGTTTTCTCCTTGTCTTTCGGGTCAATTTCTACTTGCCAGTAGCCACTTTTTAGATCTAGTGTGCTAAACCACTTTACTCCAGTAAGCATGTCCAGCGTGTCATCAATTCTTGGCAAGGGATAGCTGTCTTTCTTCGTCACGTCGTTCAGACGACGATTATCAACACAAAACCGCATGCTGCCGTCCTTCTTCCTTACCAGCACTACCGGTGAACACCATGGACTGGATGAAGGTTCTATAACACCATCGTTCACCATTCCCTCGATCATGGTTTCCACTTCCTTTTCACGTGCTACCGGTAATCTCCTTGGCCGTTGACGGATAGGCAATTCTTCTCCCGTGTTTATTTTGTGTTGAACTAAGCCAGTCTTCCCGATATCAGCGTCGTTCGAAGAGAAAACTTCAGCGTACTTGAGTAACATCCTCTTCGCCTTGACCATTTCATCTTGAGACAGAGCGCTGCGACAGTCTTCTAAAAGTGCGGTCACTCTCGTTAGTGCATCTTTGCTGAGGGTCCCAGTTGATAGGTATTGGCATCGACGCAACCAATCCACTTCCTCGCAGGTACCCATCAGTGTGCCCTTTTCTATGACCTGTTCCTTGTCACAAAGGTTCAGCACACGTACTCCTGAGATGTTGGTGGCTCTGACCAATGTTCGTGCCACTTTCCATGGAAGGTCATTATCTACCCTTTCCACGAGTACGCAACGATAAGTTTGCCCAGGATTCCGAGGAAGACTAACCGGTACAACCGTTTCCGATCTCGGAGGAAGAACAATCTTCTTTACGCTGTACGCATTTCCAGGTAAAGCCCCTTCCATAAAAAGTTCCTCTTATCCACATTTCATAACTCCTTGATTAACGTCGATCTCACAACGATTCTTCCTCATAAAGTCTAATCCCAGGATGCAATCGTCCATTATATCGGCCACAACAACATTATGCAGGTAGATTTTATTGCCTAGCTTTAACTCCATCTCTCTCTCTCCTCGGACGGGTATGCGCTGACCGGTGGCTGTCACCAAATTTATGCGCTCTCGATTGTATGCAGAGTCCCCAAGGAACCGACTTATAATTTGGGAACTGACAACCGTGCGAGAAGCTCCAGTGTCTATCGTCAGCTTACATGGTGTCCCGTTGACCTCACCCTTGATGATAAGGCTGTTCCCGTCACGGGTTTGTGAGATCGAAATCATTGGGGCTCCTTGAACATCAGCCAGCACCCGCCCCGCAGTCCTGGCTTTTACTCGTTTCCCTGCTGTTGCTGGGCGGTGCTATTAGCCGCCCTGCCCTCTGGAGATCGGCTACCTTCCCCTTCTGCAGTTCGCTTAGGGCAACTGGATCGAAGGTGGCCCCTTTCACCACAGCCGTAGCACCTAGGGCTGTATCCTTTTAAACGATCGCGAACTGTAACCGCTGCAACCTCCCTGACGCGGTGGGAACGATGATCTTGCCGCACAGCTTCCACCTCCAGTGCATGGGCCAAGGCGTCCTTAAGCGTCCCGTGGTGCCCGAGCCTCACTGCAGCCCTGACCTCAAGGTCGCGGATGCCGTCGATGAATGCCTGCACCAGGTTCCCTTCAATGAGCGCTGGTGCAGACTGGTACGCTTTTCGCACCAGCTTCTCCACTTCAAGAGCCCACTGCTGCAGGTTCTCACCGCTGCGTTGCACGCGATCCCTTAACTGCGCACGAAACACGTGCTCCAGATGAGCGTCGCCATACCTGGCTTCCAACGCTTCAAGCAGCTGCTCGTAAGTCACCTCCTTACCGATAGCTTCCAGGACAGTTAAGGCCTGGTCGCGCAGGCCTAGGGTGAGGGCAGTCATGGCCTGATTTTTACTCCACCCGTTCGCCTTCATGACAGCCTCAAACTGAATCTTGTAGGCCGACCAAGAAGACGTCCCATCGAACGGCGGCACTTTGAACCCACGTGGCGAAGGTGTAGTGGCTGCTGAATTAGCAATCCCATCTCCAAGTTTAAGGTTGCCCAACTCCTTCTTCACATCCGCAATGACGTCATCAAACTTGCTGATCCTGGTTTCAGCGTCTGACAAGCGGTTGTCATGCTGAGCAACCTTATCTTTCACCACCTTCATGTCTTTCCCGAAGGACGCGTGAAGTTCCTTTATGAGAAGCATCTGTTCTTCCTGGCGGTGCGCCTGCTCCTCCTTGTCGCGCTGCAGATGTTCTTCCAAGCGTCGGGCCTGCTCCTCCTGTCGGCGGGCCTGCTCCTCCTTGTCGCGCTGCAGCTGTTCTTCCAAGCGTCGGGCCTGCTCCTCCTGTCGGCGGGCCTGCTCCTCCTGTCGGCGGGCCTGCTCCTCCTGTCGGCGGGCCTGCTCCTCCTGTCGGCGGGCCTGCTCCTCCTGTCGGCGGGCCTGCTCCTCCTTGTCGCGCTGACTACGGGTACGGATACCCTCCGTGTCGTCCTTTGGCAGAATCGGCATGATTATCCCACTTCTGACACCAATTGTTACGAGCTTGGGGTTCGTTACAATAAAAACAGCCGATTAAACAACCAAAACTGACACTTTAATCCACAACACTAATTATCACTTTAAAACACACTAATTATAAAACACAATCGCACTACTGAACACTTCACTTCACTATAATTCGGAGTTGAAGATCGCTCTCGAAGTTATCGTTTGTATCGCCAATTCAATACTGACTGCCGTCGCCGGATGTCCGCCCTTTATATACCGACAGTCATTTCCAGAACCCTCCTGTATGGAAACCTCTGGAAAGTTCGGGCACACACGGGTCCCGACCGACCAGGTGTCTAAACATCGAGAATGTTCTAGCACGTAAATGCCTGCTACTGGATACTAGATGACGCCAGCAGCACGCAAGTGTCTGCTACTCGATACTAGATGGCAGCACGTAAATGTTTCGTTACTTGAAACTAGATGGCGTTAGCAGTACGCAAATGCCGCCATGTACCCAACATTAATTCTGGCGCGTAACAGTAGTTAATAAATTCTAAAGTGCACTTTATAAATGACACAGAAGCTGGAGTAAATCGTGCCTGAGCATCTTGAACAAATGAAAAACCATGAAAAATACGATAGTAGGTAAATTAGAGGGAAATTCACGTTAGGGAATCTCGTGCATCACAAGTTATGTAATTTATTTTTGCTTTTACATTTGCGTCATTGTTAAATCAATGTAGAAAGTTCAGAACATGATCAACCATTAATACTCACAGGAAAAGTATCCTCAGCCTTCTTAGTATTTCTAAAATAGATCCGCTTGACAACGTTTAAGGCGTTATCATACTGGCCCGTAGCGAACAGGAACTTGGGGCTCTCCGGCGCAAACATGAGCAGGACGGTGCCCAGGGCGAAGGGGATCGCGCAGGCCACCACCAGCAGGCGCCAGGGGCGGTACTCGATGCCCAGGAACGGTATGGGGTACGCGAACTCGAGGGGGAGAATGAGCCAGGAGACACCTGAAATTGGTTGGAGAATGTACTATTAGAAGTGGGTCTGATTTTATACTAGCGCCTGGTCAATTTAGAATACTTTTTGTAACTCGAAATAAAAAAATACTAGAAAGATTTTATTGCAATTTATGAATTAACGCCTCTACGATACCACTTGCGAAAACGTCTAATTGTGTTAGAACCGTAAAGTTCTGCCATTACAGACCCACAGGCGTTTCGTTGAAATACAATAACGAGAGGCAGATTCGGTGTTAGGTAATTAGGTATTAAGTTCTCGTTACCGGTTCCGATAGTAGAACTTCTTTCGGGGAAGGATAGTGGTATACAGGATGAATTTTGAAAGTGTGAGTAGATGGCCAAATCCGAAACTATGTGGAGTATAGAAAAACACTGAAAGAAGTCTCGAGCCCGATTTTGATGAAAACTAAAACTGCATTTTTGGTTTTTTGAAAAATCGATATTCTTAGCCAGGAATAATAATAATATTAATAATAATCTTTATTAGACGAGAAAGGTATACATATGTTCACACAATTGGTCAACAAGCTTCTAAAATTATAATTACATAATTGTCTATTTTTAGCATTTGCTACCGAACTAGGTTTATAGCATGTGTTTCAGTACGCAGCGCCTCTTAGCCAGGAATAGAACCGGTTGGTTTTGAAAAAAAAACAGACCCTGTATTATTACACCAAATTCTGGGATCAAATTGGGATGGGAAAGCAATAACATATGACAAACTAAAAGATAGTGCTCAGCAATCCCGATTTATCAAAATTCCAATAATGCAGTTTTAGTTTTCATCAAAATCGGGCTTTTCAGTGTTTTTCGCTAATCCTCATAGTTTCGGATTTGGACATCCACGCACACTTTAATTTTTTTTTTATGATATAATAACACATTTTATAGTTCACGTTATTTTATTAATCTAATCTTCTAACATATAAAAATCTCGTCTAACAGTGTTTGTTATCGAAGTCCTCCAAAAAAAAAATCATAAAAATCGGACCGATTTTTATGATTTTTTTTTGTGTGTGTTTGGTAGGTCGTAGAATAGGTTGTAGGCTATTTATTTATTTTATATGGCAAAACACCGTGCCGAGTCAGCAAGTAAATTATAATAAACTTACATGGCAAGATGACAGTGCCGATTCCGACGAAGGAAGATCCAAAGGCGACCATCTTGTCCCTATGCCGCAGGTTGTTGAATTCGCCGAGGTACGTGTACACCACGGCTGATGAGCCCGACATGCTGAAAATTGTAAATGAATATTAGAACATCTGAAGTCTTGAGACTTGATTCTTAGTGATACCAGTATGTTTAAATAGGGTATTTGATTGAAAAAAAAAACCGAATTAGTCCGTCAGATTGATTTGTGGGACCAAAAAATATTGGACAAGTATTTTTTCGTTTTTCACGTAAACAAAAAATGACGAAGATACAGTACGTTGAAAACTCACGTGACGTCACTACGAAAGTACAATTTTACTAGCGATGTGACGTCACCAGCCCCCTCTCCCGAGTTTTTATGCATTTTATCTTTGTCAATATTCATTGATTCACAAAAACAAAAAATACGTGTCCATCATTTTTCAATACTCTAACTGACGGACTAAATGGATTTCCAATTTATTGATGGTGATAACTAGCCTATTGTGCGTTTGGGGTTTGATTAGTGTTCAAGGTGTGATTCCATCAAAGGCATGCGTAGGTGTTAAAGAAGTCTGCCAGGGTTGTGGACTTTGTCCGAAAGTGTTATCTCGGCCCTGGAACGCAAAGGGCATCAGGAGTATTCAGGAAGAACATGGGTGGGTTTTAGTTAGTAAAAGTCTGACACTCCCTTCTGCTCCATACAGAGCGGGAGGAGTCATTTGATAAAAGGTGTTAAAGAAGCGACACTAAGGAGTCAATAGAATAAACAGTGCAGAGGCTTGAGACAAGTAACGTTCTGTCAGAGGTAGCGTGACGAAGGCGATTATCAAAACGTCAAATCTGTATGATATTGACAAAAGCTGTTGAAATGTCACGTGATCAATTGGCATTTTGACAATCGCTTTCACTGATATAATGGCACTTTGTTTCAAGTGTTGCTGATAAAATAACCACAACTTTAAATCTGCATTAATCGCCTCGCCTTTTTCAATTTGTTCACCGTATCGCTCTTTGCAGCCAATATTCATCAGAAATCCTGAGAAGATCCGCTTCGTATCTATGTTGTCATTGAGGCTGATAATAACAGTGCTGTGCTGGACTTTCTCGAAATAAGTATTCAATTCAAAGTAAAAACGATGAACTTACAATATGGCGGACAAGAAGACCAGCACGCCGAAGGATATGACGTCGGGCGCGAAGCTGGCGAACGCGGAGAAGACGGCGGAGATCAGCATGGAGAACAGCATGACTGGTCGCCTGCCCTGCGTGTCCGCTAGCCAGCCCCAGAAGTAGGACGTCAGGATTATAGCTGGAAAGGTAATATAGAGGTGATCAGTTTAGCAGAAGATCAGAAAGACTTTGTTGAGTACGGAATATTTTAGGCTGCTTACAATAATTTCTCTCCTATCTCTCTCATAAAATAAATAGCCTTAAATACTAGTGTATAATAGTTATAAAACTATGATTTATTTTATTCATCTGCAAAAAACAATTTGCCATAAAACTAATAACGACCACTCCGCATAGCATGTATGCTATGAGATGTGGTCGTTATTCAGATAGAATTTGACAAAATTAGTTTGCCAAATGTGGTTACAATTTTTGATAAGCAACTCATAAGGAAGCAAATGGCTTTTGCTCCTGACTTGACTGGTTGACTGACCATCTTAAAAATCCTCACATCCGGACACAAAAGATTTCAACAGAAGCATCTTTTCTTCTTCTAAATTCAAGTCGATGGCTAACTCCTTATATTTTTAGCTGCATTTGATGGCTACGTTAATTGCAGCATCGGTGGCATTCATCAAGTCCTCCAAAGTGGAAGTGTATGAGCACTTGGAGCATTCCGACGTGTCGCTCATGTTTTGAACACCCCCTCGTACTCATACTGGGAATCTGACGGGTCTATAATATGAAACCCTTTTTCTCCAAGTTGTGTTTGCAAGCATCTTTTTGTCTTATCCCATGCTACTTGGCGCAACACTTTATTTTCTTCCATTCTGTCCTGTCAGTCGTCACGCTATCACTAACTCCCTTTTCTTGCAAGCAGAAGCTCATGTTAAATACATAATACAATTAGTCTTTACCTAAGAAAGGTATTGCAGAGAGCCATCCCCTTTGCTGTAGCGTCAGTTCCAGGTCACACTGTGCAGCCGGCAGGATGTAGCCCAGGGCCAAACTCTGCATGATCATGCCCAGCAGGATGACTCCGGACATCAGCATGTGACAGATGTTGTACATGCCGAAACCTGAAAAACAAGAGTTATTACAATTACATGTTATTTGAATACGATTTGGAGGTTTGAAAGGCATTTGCTTCACAGAAAGTATTGGTGTTCAGCTGCGTTCAGACAGACTGGAAGCCGATCCTAAGGTTATTGTCAAAGAAGGCTTGGCAGGTGGTAATGATGATTAAAAATAGAGAAATGATGAGGAAGATGGGGTTCAAAAAGAGAGCATGAGTGAAATTAGTAGCTCAAGATAGATCCCGGAGGAAACATAGAGATGCCTAAACGAAAATGCTCTGATGGGTTTTGAACAAGAATACAAGTCTAATTCTACAATCATAATTTTAAGTCAAACTATTTGCTGTATTTACGGACTTGCTGCAAAACAGCAAACTAATTGAAACGGCTAAAAGTAGTAGAGATATGAAAAACTAATTTTAGACTTAACTCTTGTTTTTTTTTTATCTCATGGAAAACTTTTAGGTATTGTACAATCTTCTATATTTTATTTACTTTAACGATTAAATTATTTGTTCTATTCTAGAAAAATACAGCATCGTTATCTAATTGAAGTCACAACAACACTGATGTAAGTAAGTAGTGTACAAACAATTTGTTATCTTCATGATGCTCATCACCTGTGGGGTTTCCCAAATCACGGCGTTTGTCTAACGAGAGACAACATTATACATTAGATTGTTTAAAATGGGTTATTGCGCCTCTTTTCTCAAATATTTGCTTTATAAAACTACTACGATACAACTCCTGTCATTACGTATAGTTGACAACTACACGAGTCTGTCTATCTAGCTTTTTCGCAAACAGATTGGGGTCGGCTTCCAGTGAAGTCGGATTCAGCTGCATACCAGTATTTTACGTGTACCAGCAGTCCAGACCTCCACAGCACGGTACTTCTTAGCATGACTGGTGTCAGATTTTCCTGCTTCTGACAGTCCGTTTCAAATGCCAAAGATCTAAAAATTGCAGCCGGGACCAACGGCTTAACGTGCTTTCCGAGGCACGGAGGAGTCTCGGTACGTTAAGATGCACCATCCACAGACCAACCTCGGCAAGCGTTGCTTAACCTTGAAGATCGACCCGGGTGGCTGTTTTTATTTAGCTACGAGCTCCTTGATAGATACGTATATTGGAAAGTGCAAATATCTTTATTAAAGTAAAAAGATAAATTAAGCGTGAGTCTAAACGTGACGCCCAAGAATTTGACTTTTAAAAGACATTTCATTTTATTGTTTTATATTGCTTCTGTATCAACTATCTCTTTATTTTCTTTATTATGTCTTTAATCCCATTCATACGTTCGATATATCGCTTGATCCCTTACATTTAGGTACCTATGTAGTTACGTGTCTCCTTAATCTTTCTTCATTCAAAAGTCTATATATGCCAGTACAAATTATTGACATTGCACTTTAATATAGATAAGGGTACAGTTACCTAAGAGGTATGTTTTTTTCACATCGTAGGTTATTGTTTAATCGTGCTAGAAAGATAAAACTGATTCTTTGTATTTAGATAATGAACTTATTATTCTTCATTGTTAGGAAGTCCACGATTAGAATTTGCTGACAAAAGGTGGTCCTTCGAGCCGGATACCAAATCTTTCAATGTTCTCTGTATATTCCAATATCTACAAACATAATATACCAATTATGACGTGTTATTTAAACCAATAAATTATTATTCTAGATACTAATATAGTAATTTGTATTTAATATTACTTTGTCTGTGCTATGTTAGTGGGTCACAAGTGTTTATCTATCGACTAAATAGTTCCTATTAATAAATTGAGATGTATCTGTTTTCTATAAAGTTAAACTTGGCGCAAATAAATTCCTTTATTTCATTGTTCCATTTTCTTCTTTTAAATTGTATCACCATGAACTCGACTCCATTTAATTCCCTGGTCTATGTAAAAGTGTTTTGGACTAACATTTTCTTAATGACCCTCTTCAGTTAGTACCTACAGACTGTTAAAACGGGTCTCACAGTCATTTAAAAATACGATGCAAAACGATTAAATTCATCAAAACAACCAATTGTACAAGCTTAAATACAACTTGCAACTTAAAGCTGACCGTCTTTTATTAAAGGAACGAGCTTGTCGCAATAAACTTAGATTAATTTGATCTCTAAATGAATGAACTTTGGACATCGTCTGTGGGTCTTTGTCTTAACTGAAGCGATTGAAGGTCGTTTAGATAGCAATACATATTTCTCAGATTATGATGGTGAGTGGTAAATAAATGACATTGATTTCTGCTGCTTGTAAGAGTTTGCTTTATCTTGATATGTTAAAGACTATTTGATTTACTTTCCTTTTGTTGTCAACTGTGGGCAACTGGGCTATTGTAACGGTCGTGAGTTCGGACCCAAGCAGACTTTTTGTAATTTATTTCAGCATCATCATCTTCTTTCTGGCCTTATCCCATGTTATTTGTGGCGCAACAAGTTTTTTTCGTCCATTCTGTCCTACCAGTCGTCTCTCTATCACTAACTCCCTTTTCTTTGATTTATTTCATCATCGCTGCACTTAAAAACGATGAAGTAACACGTCATGAGGTACCAAACATGTTCTATGACCAAAATTTTAAGGTATTTGACATCTTCGAATTTGCACTGAACCCGCGTGGCCACCCTATCATAAAGAGGAGGCATAAGTCCCAGCTGTGGGAACGTGATTGGCTTATTACGTCTAGCTAGTGTACATCTAACTAACACTATTGGGCTGAGATCCCAGAGCTGTAAGACCTCTCTTATTTTCTCACAAACAAAATATGTGTTGTAGATTAGAGTTAGTATGTACTTTAAACATGCGCATACCTACTAGCTTAGATTAAACTAAAGTCATTAAATCACTTTCTTTTTAAATCTGCTGATTTTTATGGTACCTTTTTTAATTTGTGATGGGTTTGCTCTTGACTCTAGTCTAGGTCAGAGATGACAGAGACAAAGTCTACGATGGAGCGAGCTTATCCAGAAGGAGCCTGTGCACTCTAACTTTGAAGAGATTAGGGTTGTAAGCGTTTGGAAACACAGACGCAGGCAGAGAGTTCCACTCCATTGCTGTGCGCATTATAAAAGACGTTTGGAAGCGCTTAGTGCGAATTGGTGGAATAGCAACAAGGTAGGGATGGTAAGAATCAGAGGTCGTGGAGTTCTTGGGCATACTCACCGAAGTACAATCTGTAGAAGACCGACAAACAGGCAACCTTACGGCGTAGAGCCAAGCTATGTAGCTTGGCATCCACGTATGTTAAAAGTACATAATAACATTACTCTATTCCACATATTTTGTAAGTGAGAAAATAAGAGAGGTCTGACTGACTAAAACTATATAGACTGAAATCCCAGAGCAGGGATCTCGGTCTATATAGTTTTAGTCAGGTGTATAGATATACATTTGAGATTAAAAGAGTTTCACTATAGCAGCAACTAGTGGACGTCACGCGGTTTCACCCGCGTAGTTCACGTTCCCGTGGGAGTACGGGGATAAAATATAGCCTATGTTACTCCCTGATAATGTAGCTATCTATTGCTGAAAGAATTTTTCAAATCGGTCCAGTAGTTTCGGAGCCTATTCATTTCAAACAAACAAACAAACAAACAAATCTTTCCTCTTTATAATATTAGTGTAGACAAAAATATCTTGCTTGAAAAAGTGTGTAGAAGTTACCCAACAGAATGAAATTTCATTTAATGTGGACATTTAATTCTACATTGTGAAATCTCTTTCGTAATCATTATTTATCTCTTCTCAAGCTAATTAAACAATAACACAATCCTGACGTCACTCACCCGATAACAACATGGCGTCATCGAGGGTCGCAGCTGATTTGTCCAGCTTCTCCCCACTCTTGTCCATTGCGCTGTTCATCGCCATCTCAGCTTCTAAAACCTGGAAGAATTCTTCAATGTATAACGAAATACATAGATAGATAAATTGGTCGAGGGATTTTCGGGACCGGAACCGGGATTTTTCTTGTGGTCCCAAAGTACTACTCAATAATAATATAGGATATAGGTGGAATCCGTGGTCCCGGTCGTAAAAGCCCCTCGACTCAGAGAAATTATACTTTCTGTTGACCAAAAATAGCTACACAAACTTAATTTTATGGATAAAATAGTGAGCTTATGGATAAAACTGTTTCACGAAGAAATATATACAATATTTTTAAGTATTTCAATATAGTGTCACGTGTCCGATGGATCTCAAACAATGTGGACCAATTCGCCCATGTATACCAACACCTACGGAAATATTGAATATTCCATGACCCGATTTTCTGATTCAATGATAGGTGCCATTATTTTAAATGTATAAGCTGAGCTAATTAACTAAGTAATGGAAATTCAACCTTCTTCAGCTAAGTTCGGTTGTTTGGACGCTTCACAGTCAAAAAGCTTGAACCAAATTTAGGTCCTCTGATCCCTTAAAAAACTTATCGACAATCACGAAAAACACTGAGTGATTTTGACAAAAAACTCCAAGCAGTGATACAAGTATTTATAGCTAGAAGCGTGGTTTGTGTACTTTAAGCTGTTTTTTGATAAAATGTAGTCGTTTTCAGGCGTCAGAATTACCTCTACGTCGGGTACTATGTCATAGTCATATGTTCGTTCTGCTGCCATGATTAACGGCCTTCAGTCTACTCGAGACCTAGAAAGTTTAAGGTGATAATGCTTGGTTTTGATATGATATGGTAGGGTTAGGTGAGTGCTAAGAATATGATGGTATTAGATGGAAATATAAGTATTCCGTCGGGCAGCAGCATCTTCGACTTTATCGCGCTACGTGTTCACACAATATTGTTCAAAAAAACTTTTTTTTTAAATTTTCTTGTTTGACCCCCAAAAGTGACCCCCATACTAAAAATTTAATAGTTTACGTTATGCGTGTATTTAGGTCACAGAAGTCCATATGTGTACCAAATTTCAACAGAATCGGTCCAGTGGATACGGAGAAAACTAGCTGTGACAGACGGACAGACAGACACCCGAGTGATCCTATAAGGGTTCCGTTTTATGTTCGGAACCCTAAAACTAGCCTCGAAGGGCCCGCGTCGGCCTCCGCTACTAGCTCGCGCGGTCAACGTGAGGTTCCAAATTCAAAACACATTATTGCCCGGTGTTCGACCGGGGGCACAGCTTCAGGTTCGTGACCTGTTCCTAGCAGTGGAGGCCGCCGCGCGCCTCTCGCTGTGGCCAATTTTCTTGAAGTAGGTTTGAAAATTAGAGTAGGTATGCTCCTCAGAGACATAGGTGTCTTAGCCTTAGGCTAGCTTAAATCCCTCACTACATTCAGGATTCTTGTATTAACAAAAATTTTAAGACTGTAAAATAAGGCACTGCTTTATCCTCTCGGTGCATAATCTACAGTTTTGTAATGCCATAAAAGGAAAGGATATCATCTCCGCAGGGTCTATTTTTTCAACGAGTTTATGAACAAGGTTTTTGATAACACAATTTCTTCTTAATTTGAAAGAGTTGTGTTTGACTTTACTTTTAAATAAAATTTAAAAATAGAATGAGAATTATGATTCATAGTTATCTACATTTGAGATTTAGAAATTGATTTTGTATTTTGTAGATTTGATTTTAGTGTTCTTATTTTAAAACTTTTTTTTAAAGTATTGTATAAAAATGTTTTGACGCATTAGACGCATTCCATAATTTGGAAGTTCTTATTTTAAACGCATCGTAGGCAGAAGGATCGCAAGAGAGTCGCAGTAGCTACTATAAAAAATCCGGCCAAATGCGAGTTGGACTCTCACACGAAGGGTTCCGTAGCATTAACCAAAAAGAACACGTTTGTTGTATAGGTGTCCCTTCAGTTATTTAATTTTTATAATTTTTTCTTATAGCGGTAATACAAGTACACACACTATGAAAATTTCAACTGTCTACCTGTTACAGTTCTTGAGATACAGCCCGCTGACAGACAGACGGACGGACTGCGGAGATTTATTTGTGATAGGGTTCCGTTACCCTCCAGATAAAACCCTAAGAATCTGGGTTGCAAGTTCTAAATACCTAGAAAAATCAGTTCTAAATAAAACAGTAGGGATTAAAACCCCGTTTTCCCCGTTATCTTGTTTTGATGACACTCGCAGTTCCAAACGTTCTCGATAATATAATTATTGTTCGCGAAATATTCCATTGACTTCAATGATTAAAGAATCTTATCGAAATGTACATGTTTGTATCCTAACTAGCACAAATAGGTTTTATAATAATGTATAGTGTTTTTTGCACCGATAATTGGTTTTGAAATAATAATATAGATTGTTGTAGGTGTGTCCTGTTCATACTTTATTAGTCATTCGAGGAAAATGGTTAGGTCTCTAGGTTATTTTTTTTTTGCACTCATAAGTATGTAAAAAGTTTCCTTCTATCTAAACAAAACACGAAGGGTTCCGTACCATAATCTGAAAAACACGTTTCTTGTATGGGTAACAAAAAAAAAAAAAAATTAAATTGAAAATAAAAGCGGGCTGCTTTTATTTTCAATTTCATTTTTTTTTTATTTGTTGTTATAGCGGCAATACAAATACACACTCTGTGACAATTTCAATTTTCTACCTATCACGGTTCTTGAGATACAGCCCGGTAACAGACAGACGGACGAACGGACGGATGGATAGACGGACGGACAGCAGAGGTTTAGTGTAACGTTGCTTATCCTTTGGGTACGGAACCCTAAAATGTATTCTATAATCTAACCTAGATCATGGCTTACACCAGCCATACAAAATTTATTTCTTCCTGGTGCACACGTAACATTGATCAACTTTTTCGTTCTCCAAGCGGGCAAGCTATAGGTACAGTCTTAGCATAACGTCAAGAAGAGAATCAGTGACCCGAGATCTGTACAGTGTAGTAGATAAATACTTGTAGTTTACTACTCAATAAAACTGTTACTCATACATTGAGTAAATATAGTACCACCAATATTGTGTTAGGCTTACAGGACCACACAGAAAAGCGTGGCGGGCAACACTGAAAAGCTTGGCTGGCCACACAGAAAAACGAGGAGGGTCACACGGAAAAGCGTGGCGGGTTACACAGAACAGCTTTGCTGGCTGCATTTTTATTTGAAATGGGTGTTCTCTTGACTCTCGTCTAGGTCAGAGATGACAGAGACAAAGTCTATTTAATATCTAGTATGTAGGTAATATTACCTGTTTAACAAATAAATGCTTCTGATTCTGAAATACATCAATCAAAATAGACCTTTTCATAATAAAAGCAGGACAGTAGAATTAAAATCACAAGCCAGATGAGTAATGAAGGTATTAATTAATGTCGATATGTTCGATACGATATCTTTATTGTACGAATAATAATTTATAACGGCCACAAACGGATTATCGGCTTAGAAGGGGATCTAAAGGCTACTACGCCAGTTACTGGGGGACAAATTGATTTATCAGAAGTATTTTTGTTACTTGAATACGTAATAGTCAATGAACTTAATGTTATTAAAGAAAAAGAGCTGATAAGGGATTGCAATAGGGTTCGACGGATTCGGTAAAAATCGTTCGGATTAGAATTGATGAACCCAAAACAACTCTTCGAAGGAAGTTTTGTGTGCTTAACTGTAATAGGTACTAATTACAAAAACGATTGGGGACCACAGAATTCATTTGTTTCCTTTAGATTATTCATCCTAGTTATTTGGGAGAAAAAAATCAGTGTTTAGAGCGACCGTAACATTCGGGTGACACTTCGACTGCCACTCGTGACTTCCGCCAGTCGAGGAATAGGGTAGATGATTGAAAAATCTAATTAATCCGTCAGATAGATTTTCAAAAATATTGGACACGTATTTTTTTTTCCAGAACACACAAAATAACAACGATACAGTGCGTTGAAAATTCATGTGACGTCGGATTTCAGTACACTTTTTACCCAGTAGTGACGTCATAAGCCCCCACTCCTGATCTTTGATTCGTTTTATCTTCGTTAATTTTTATTGATTTGTTAAAGCAAAAAATACGTGTCCAATATTTTTCGATAATCTAACTGACGGACTAAATGTATCTATTTACTAATATATAAAGCTGAAGAGTTTGTTTGTTTGCTTGAACGCGCTAATCTCAGGAACAACTGGTCCGATTTGAAAAATTCTTTCAGTGTTAGATAGCCCATTTATCGAGGAAGGCTATAGGCTAGACCAATAGGAGCGGAGCAGACGAAGTTGCGCAGGTCAACTAGTAAAATCATATTTTTTTTTACTCAGGAATCATCCCTGCAATGCAATTTCGACCGACTAAGTATTAGCAATATCTAAAAAGTCCCTTAATTTATGGAACCCTCGAATAACCGTAACGGCTCCATTTTACGTGGTTCATAAAAGTTTTTAGGGGCCACGTACCAAACGGTAGCGTCGTCAAAGTCCGGATCGGTGCTCCGTTACATAATTTTAGGGGCTGCTTGTATATTCATGGCGAGATGAACGTCATACCGGTGACGTCAGCTTTTGTATTACCATAGTACTTTAGGCGTAGTATGTGCTCTTAATGGCCATAGTAGGGTAAGCTAGCTGTTTTGAATAATATTTCGGCCTGTATGCAGAGTGAGTTTTTATGATGGGCTTCAGAGTGTAATCTAAATCTATCACAAGGTTACAAAAAGCTGGTTTCTCAATTTTTATCGTGGTTTCGGTATCTCGAATTTGGGTGTTGGATATTTTAATGGCTGGCACTAGACTCCGTGTTTAAAAAATGGGGCTCGCTCCTTTAGTTTTAATATAATTGAATATTGGGGCTCGCTCGTTTAATTTTAATATAATTGTTTTTTTTTTATATTTGTTGTTATAGCAGCAATAGACATTGCAGAAATACACACTCTGTGAAAATTTCAACTGATCACCCATTTTCGTTCTTGAGATACAGCCCGCTGACATACAGGCGGACGGACGGACGGGCGAACAGTAGACGCTTAGTAATAGGGTTCCGTTGGTTACCCTTCAGGTAAGGAACACTAAATAGGAGGGGTATGTTGGTGGGGAAATATGGTGATAGTATGGTTGTATCATTTTGACGTAGGGTCAAGCCAGGTAAACAAAGGTATCGCAAACTTGAGGCCAGTATTCAGGACGTCTAAGGTTATTTATAATTAATCAAGTTCACCCAACGGTTAATGCACTTTTCTTGCGATTTATTTAGATAGCATTCGATTTTATCGCCTACATATTATTGTTTTTAATTTAGTTTTATTTTTAAGTCAGGACCTTCTTTGTCTAATTTATATCAATAATTAACATCAAAGTTTTTGCTCGTGGCTAGATAATAACAGCCGCACGCGTTAAGCAACGCTTGCCAAGGTTGGTCTGTGGATGGGTGACCATCTTAAAATACCAAGTTTCCTCCTTGCCTTGGAAAGTACGTTAAGCCGTTGGTCCCGGCTGTCATTTGTAGATCTTTGGCAGTCGTTACTGATAGTACGGATAGTTTTTTAAATATTATTGTTTGTAAATCAATTTGCAATTTCTAGGGATCTTTTTTGGCAACAATTATGAATGTCGACACTTTTGAAAATGTAAGAGACATTTTACTGAATAGTATTGTTTATAACAAATCCTGTAAATACGCTCAGCTGAGTCAAATGTAGATATTTTTGTGCGTAACTATTAACTAAGCATAATACGCACATAGTTCATTAGATAAGAAATGCGCAATTAATTTATGAATACGGTTCAATTATAATTAAATATCACTTATTAATTTTAATGCCACATGCAAGCTACGATTAAATTAAATATCTTTTTTATGAAACAAAAAAGTTCTTGTAGTGTTTAGTTTCTCAAATTATTTATTAATTATGTAACGAATGCCACATGTACGATTGGAAAGGCATTTCTATTTTTTTGCCAAAACCACAACAGTTACACGGATCACAGAATTACACGTACCTCATCACTTTAGTGTCCGTCCGTCCGTCCGTCTGTCTGTCTGTCAAGACCCTTTATTTCGGGAACGCGTGGAAGTATCAAGTTGAAATTAAAACCATAATCTCAAGCTTACCTATATTCCCTGAAGCTTTAAAAAAATCAAACATCTAAGTTAATGTAAAAAAAGATACGGCCATTAATGCTGCAATAAACGTAAATTTCGACACTCTGAATCAAAATTTATAGGGTATTTTCCGTTGACCTAGAACCATGAAATTTGGTATACCGTCTTATATTACAAGTATAGGGAAAAATCTGAAAACTATACATTTGTAATTAAATCATAAAAAATATATAGTCTTTAATTAAAGTAATATGTGCCTACAAAGTACGGAAACCTCGGTGGGCGAGTTCGAGTCGCACTTGTCCGGTTTTTAAAATCAAAGATTACATAATAAGGGCTTTTTATGCATTCTCATGACGCATCCTATAATGTATCTTACCCACCTAGTTCCTAATAATATATCATTATATTAGCTTATTATTGTTTATTGAACAATCTCGAATGAGCTAATCGGAGCCACACATTGCGGGAAGGTAATCTTGTATATCTTGTTTGGTACAGAACAACATTATAGGTATATTGAATACATTTGACATTATCAATCTTATTAGTCCTACTGTCCCAGTTTCTGCAAATTATCTATATTGTCGTATTAGTTCATGAAGATTGTGAGTTAATTAATTAATCACTGAAGTCAAAAGATACTTTATTAATTGAATTTAAGATTTTCGTTTAGCACGTCTCGATCAACAGAACAAATCATTTACCTTATTGTTTTGTCCCTTGTTTGCATAAGCCTGGAATAGCAGAAGGCGGAATTAAAATAAAACCATTTTATGGTTTTCTGTTTTCGAAATAAGCTGTGATTTTAATAAGGCACAGAGTTTTCCGCACATTTTTTAATTTATTTCATAATTTAGTTTCATTCTTTTTTTGACTTTATTTAAAAAAATTGATACCAAGGCTGAGTTAAAAAAATCTTGATAGTATTTTATTTTCAAAATTAGCTGTCACTTTGACACAGAGATTTCCCGCGCAAAATTTTCTTTTGTTTTCTTTTGAATTTGGATCGTTTCCTCTTTGGTTTTTTTTTAGTTTTTAAAAGATTATTTATAAAAAAAATCACGTGTGTGTACTCACTTATCGACAAGTATTAAGTAGAAGCGCGCGCGGTGCGGTGCATGCTACGCCACTGAACATAACACTGATTACTTTTGACTGTCTCGCGTCAGTTTTATTTCGGATAGTATCGTCAGCATTGTAATACCGATAAGAGTTCGCGAACCGTTTCGGTTGAACTTTGGGCGCTACCAACAATATGAGGTTATCTCCGACGGAATATTATCAAAAAAATTAAGTTAAATGTATTCTTAAGCAACCCAACATCCTAGGCATGTTTGAAAAGA
Organism: Lacanobia wlatinum; assembly: GCA_947578705.1. NCBI lineage: Eukaryota > Metazoa > Arthropoda > Insecta > Lepidoptera > Noctuidae > Lacanobia > Lacanobia wlatinum. The sequence goes on from OX388035.1 coordinate 5,424,155, forward strand.
ATGAACTCCTGAAAACATTGTTAATTGTATTTTATAGTCGATAGTTTTCTTTTGGATACGTCATAGACCTAGATCGGATATAAAATATTAACTGATATAATTACGGCTGATAATTTTATATTCGATATGACATGGACCGTTGTTTTATTTTATTAAAATGGTCTGGGGCACTATACGGACTCTTGGCCTGAATTAAAATTTTTGAATTTGAATTAGAATTTTACTTCTCGTTTACAAAATCGCTTGAAGGGATTATATATATATGTCTATAGATACTAGAAAGGTTAAGGTAGTTAAAAAAAGTAAACAATCTTGATTTTAACTTTTTAAACTCATACAAAACAAATAAAGTACTGCTTAAACTAATGGTTCAATTGATTTTGATATCGTTATTGTTGTATTGACATTGAATATTAGTTGCATTTTATTTTTAAATTGAGTTTTTTTAATAAAAACTGCCCAAGTGCGTGTCGGACTCGCGTGCAAAGGGTTCCGAACCAATATCATTTTTGTAACATGTTATTTTAGCACTATAGACTTCTTATAGGTTTTCCTGTAATCTGTAGTCTAAGAACTATTATCTGCATTTTTTTCAAAATTTTAGTCTTCGTAGTTTCGGAGATAACGGTTACTTTTGGTCTAATTTCCTGAATAACTTTTAAACTATTAATTTTAAAATTATGAAAAACATATAATTCAAATTCTCACAATAAGATCTTTCATTTTATATGACACACGATACAGTTCAAAACACTTTTTTAAATTTTCTAGTTTGAGCCCCAAAAGTGACCGAATACTAAAAATTTAATAATTTATGTAACACGTCCGTGTTTAGGCCACAGAAGTCCATATTTGTACCAAATTTCAACAGAATCGGTCCAGTGGATCTGGAGAAAACTGGCTGTGACAGGCGGACAGACAGACAGACAGACACCCGAGTCTCTAAGGGTTCCGGTTTTTGTTCGGAACCCTAAAAAGATTAAAAAGACGCATCAAGATTACCGTTACCGTTACATTTACCTTTATTTAATACCTAAACCCTTTTAGTATAGGACTGCCATGACCCTAGGAACCTAGGATCCAATGACACAATAGGAACTTAGGTCTTGGATCTTCAGCAAACATTTACATACACGTGGGTGCACACACATTGCTATACTTCGCATTTGGATCAATGTGACAACATATTTTCCCACCATACTGGAAATGTCCTATCTTCATTGTCTTGACAACAATAGAACTTCCTTGAAAAAATCTAATAACAGTAAAATTACTTTAAAAAGATTTTATTACAAAAAAAAAAATGTTTATTATCAGACAACAATGATCCATAGTGTTAGTAACAAAAATACTTAAAAGCTCTGTTAGTAGGTCGATCAGGTATTTCATGTGTTGACATTATTGACACATCAAGCTGCACCTCTCACATGCAGCTTGATGAACCGGTTGAACACCGACGCGTCTAACCTATCTGCTATCATTTTCAGGATCCCGTTGCTACTCCCCCGCACAGCTTTCATTGCGGTCCAATATTTACTGAAATTATCAACTCTTAGTAGTTACGTCTGGATTAAAAAAAAAACTGAACGACCTAGAATTATGCGGTAATTAGGTGCTTTTGGTGCTAAATTCACTATTTTCAGTGCCACATTCTCTACCCAAGGTTATTATTACCCAAGTTAATTATTTCAGTAGGTAGTAGTTACTGGAAAACCAGTAACTACTACCTACAGAAATAATTAACTATATCTATAACTCTACTTATTTTTTTTATTTTGTGATGGGTTTGCTCTTGACTCTAGTCTAGGTCAAAGATGACAGAGGCAAAGGCTACGATGGAGCGAGCTTACCCAGAAGGAGCCTGTTCACTCTAACTTTGAAGAGATTAGGGTTGTAAGCGTTTGGAAACACAGACGCAAGCAGAGGACGCAGGCATCCGGATTAAACTGGAATCTAGGTCCATGTTACCATTTAATTCTAAAATCACAATACTATTTCACTATGGAACTAGTTTTGAATAAGCTGTAACCCTTTACACGAGTGTCTATTGTGATGTCTATGGTACTCACTTTTTAAAATCTCGAACAGACCATAAACAATTTTTGTCTCCCGTTCATTCCACACTCAAATAAATGGTAAAACTGATTAATTTTGAATGTCCGGCCGATATTTAATGGCTTCACATCTGACATGAGAACTTATCTGTCTTTGATAAGGAACCGCAGGAGGGCTGTGACTGGCGACTTGAACTTGGGGTCAATCTTAATGGTCGTGTCCGGATGCTAAGGTAGGTACATAAGTTGGTAGCTAAGTAGGATGTAAAATTTTGCTTTTTCCTCGGAGTTTAGAAATTAGTGGTGTGCCTCGGAAAGCTCGTAAAGATGGTGCCTGATTTCTGCCCGGACGTGGCGAATTGCCCATAATTCTAACTATAAAATGTGTGTTGGTGGTACACACTTGTGTATTATATTTCCTATGTTGTTGACTTTCTGTTGAGGTTGGCCACCGTGCGCGAAATTCGGTCAGATGGAATATTCATTTATTTTTTAACTGTCTGTACGTGTAAAATAGGTTCGTATATGTATTTAATGGTGTAATGGTGATGGTTACTGCTTTTGTGATACGGATATTTGTGGATCACAACTCACGAAGACTATTATTTATGCTAATAACAGGATACCTACGGATATGGTTTTGCATTTTTGATAAGATATTTTCTCAGTATATAGGTATGTCATTGGGCCCACATGGCCTGTCGACTATTATAGGAGTTTTCATTGATTTCAAGGGCGCTTATAATTGTCATTGTGTGGCGTGTGTAATTGCAATATGCATGTAAGAACCAAGTTTCAGTATGAATTGAGAATCTTGAAGTTATGAGCCCTATCACAAAATTGCGTTTTCACTCACAAAACTGTTGACTCATCGCATTATGTAGAAATTAGACAGTTGCAATTACGTTTATTTCAGTTTCAAAATTTTAATTTCTTATGAACTATTATTTTGGTATACCTCTAAATACGTAATATTTTTAATATATTAAAGAGAAATTTACAGTTCATTCTGAGCATTTTTAGTAGTTTTTATGGATTTGTATGGGATTTTTTTTACACACAAACACAAACCACCACACTACAAATTTTGGTGTTTTGTGTAATGTTGTGTTGTTGTATATCATTAATGTATTTATCGTAAAATGAGTTGGAAAGAAGATATTGCAAAAAAAAACAGCTAATAGGCGCCATTTTTCCAATAGGATGGCAAACTGGCAAAGATACGAGGTGGCAAAGTTGAAATTTTGAAAGTTCACATCGAAATCTATAAAGTTACCAATTGTCAAAATTCCCTGAAAACTTTCCAGGTAGTACTACCAATAATGATTGTACTTAATATGGGTTGCTTTACTTCCTAGAATTATCTTAGTGTCCAATCAAATGATGTGCACCCTATATTTTCTTATTTAGATGATGTAATTGTAACTAATATCTTACAGGGTCGGGTTTAAGTTATTAGATAAATGTGATAGGTTAGTTTTCCATCACAATCATAATATTATGTCTTAGATTCTGTGACAAGTGCGTGAATCACGTTTATTGCTCATGATATAGTGAGCTAAAAATGATACATTCTAGCTTAAGGGACTGCGGGACCCTAAATCGAGAGACACACTGGTTCTACGTACGCAACGTATGCAACGCTTTTGTATGGTATCGTACGTTGCGTTGCATACGATAAGTGTGTTTCTATTGTATAGTTTTTCATACAAAATCAATAGTTCAGATATCATAATGCGTTGCATACGTTGCGTACGTGGGACCAGTTTGTCTCTAGCTTTATCCAAGCCAACGCATATTTTAATTTGGACAGTCTTAATAAAAAAAATCCCACGGCCTGACACCATTATCGGTTTTGCTCCAAATAAAAACCATGAGTCAAATTAGTTATCTCAATATTCACGACGGTTTATTCCTTTACATTTTGCGTTTTCTCAGTCGAATAGCAGAGTTGGCGTTGCGGAGTCGGCGTAGCAATTCTACGTGGCAAAGCGGCGGCGGCGGCGTAGCGACGGCGGCGTGAGTTAGCATAACGTAACGTAACGGCTGTATATTATGCGCTGGTCGAGTCTAGGATAAGGTATAGCATCGTGCTATGGGGAAATAGTTACAGTTATAACTGGCAGAGAGCGTTCATCTTGCAGAAACGAGCCATAAGGACAATAGTCAGAATTGCACAAAGTGTCTCATGCAGAGATTACTTTAAAAAATTGGGAATACTGACAGTACCTAGCCTTTATATATTGGTCCTCTTAAGTTATTTTGCTAAATATCTACACGAGTTTGAATCACAAGAAGAACGAGAGATAAGAGAGAGCACGCGAAGAAAAACCTTTAAGCAACAAATAGTACCTAAATTTAATATAGTACAGCATTGCTCGAAATACCAAGCTGTAGAGACATTTAATAATTTGCCATCTGAGCTAAAGGTCCTGGTTTATAACACCAACTTGTTTAAAACAAAATTAAAAGCCTTTTTATTAGAAAAATGTCTGTATAGTATATCGGAACTAAGTTCACACAATAATAAATGATGCGTGGGTATTTGACATTATGTAATTTAGAATCTTTTCACATTATAAATTTTATAATCTTTTGACATTATATATTTAAGAATCTTTTGACATTATATTTTGAGAATCTTTAGACATTATATATTTTAGAATCTCTTGACATATTTTTTTTTTTCTATTTTGACATTATATTAAAAACTGTTTGACATTATATTTTACATCTGTTGAAATTATATTGAAAACTGTTTTGACATTATACTTTAAACCTGTTAAAATTACATTATATACTGTTTTGTCATAATATTGAAAACTGTTTCCGCACTTTAGGTACTTTGATTTTCACTAGGAAGACTAATTCATAATTCTTTATGTTTGATAGTTTATAGCACATGTATAAATTCGACACAATGTAAATTGTTATTATGAATAAATGAAATGAATGAATGAATGAATGTAAGCTGTCATTCTATCTTGTTCGGTTAGATTAACAGCTCACTTCATCTTCACTTCACCTTAACTTTGAAAGAAAGAAAGAAAGAAAAGAAAGAAAACAAAGAAAAGAAAGAAAACAAAGAAAACAAAGAAAACAAACAAAAATATTTTATTCCGCCCAAACAGACGCACATCAACATTACATTATTTTAAAATACACAAATACAAACAACTATTAACAAAATGAGAGACAAAACTTAGACCGTAAAACTGAGCTTAAAAAAAAAACTACTGCATGTGTCTGGGACGAGCATTATAAAAAAGTAATTACTTTCACGATGAGTGATTTATTTACAGAATCGCCAAAAAAGAATAAATAAATAAAAATTTGTTTCGGAAATCATCCATATCGTATTAGCATTAGGACTTACAAACTAAGTTAGTCATGTGTGTGTGTTATGTGTATGTGTGAGTGTGTGTTACTGTGTTGTGTGTGCTGCTACATTTTTTTTTCATTAATTTAAATATCTTTCCTCAGCACTGGGCCTGCAGCTATGTCTACGGGACCAGTGCATCAGAAACGGGCAGTCTGGCCTGTCCTCAATATGGCTTCCGCAATGCTGTACTGTAACGTCTACGCGGCATCTATAAGGGTGCGTTTCCAGATATGTGCGAGGGATGTGTTTGTAAGAACCAATAGAATGGCTTCATTTACCTAGCCTCGCTACAAGCTAGTTAAATGAAGCAATTCTATTGGTGTTGTTCTTTGGTGGAAACGCACCCTTAAAATAGTGTAAAAAACTTGAGAGGTGTCAAGGGACACCCGGATGGAACGAAGTTCCTTTCGATAATTAGTGAAGGAATTGTAATAAAATTTTATTCGTTTCAAGTTATAATAATATTTAAAAAAAAAATGACTAACAAATATAATGTAAACAGAAATAGAAAGATGAAACGAAAATAACTGGCTTGCTTTCTATGAGAGAGAGAGACACAGACAGAGAAACACGCGCACGTCGCACGGCTTACAACTACAGCAAAAAGTGTCGTTACAACTTTTCGTATGAATTTTTTCCGTCTAGCCCCCTTTCACAACGCGCGATAAGGAAATTCTATTCGAAAAATTCGAAAAAGCTTAACAGGTTAAAACGGACTTTACTTACACAATAAATCGATTCTATGAAACCGGTAAAACTGTAATCCTAATAAATAAAATACGTCGTAAGAAGCTGATTTGCCATGTAGGTTCCTTGAGGAGTGTAGTGCAATGAGAGAGGGTTTCCCGAAATTTTTACAGGTACGGGAAAAACCGGGATATACGCGTACGAAGTCGCGGGCAAAGGCTAGTCCACCTTTTAAAAAAATCTTATTAATGGTCTTATTGAAGTAAAAGAATTGACTTCGACCTTGACTTTACTGGCTCTTGCCTCACCATTCCTACAACTCTTTTACCGTTATATTGCAACAGTCATCCCACACAGTGCATAGTGCTTCCGCCTTCACATCGTGTGTCTATATCCATTAATCAATCCTCGTAATCAGCCAGACGATGATCCTGTAGATAGCAGATAACACTTATAACCACCTGATACAGGCAGACAGTGACGTAGACTTACCAGTTTCGGTAATTAAGTATAGCACGTCTACGCAGTGCAGACTGTAGCGTAGCGGCATCGGCGTGAGTCTACGCGGCACAGAAGCCGGCTAGCAGCGGCGTAGCGGGATCCACGTAGCGAGTCTACGTGGTGTAGTGGCGTAACGCATCTACGCGGTGCAGGAGGCCTACTCTCTAAGCAGTAGCGTAGTGAGGGGGGCGTGGCGGGTACACCCATTTAGGAGTGACACCCGACCGCTCCTTGACTAGTTTTTGTCACTATCGGGTGGCACCCCTAAACGTTTGACGCAATGACACCTGTCGGGAGCAGGTTTCGCTTCGCTCGCTCTTGTGTAACTTCTTTTAAAACATGAATGATCCAAAAAAAACAAAACCAATCTGAGGTGGGATGCAATTTTTTTAAGCTCGCTCTTTTGTTCTGCTCTCTCTTAATTAATGAGCATCAGTCTATAAAGTTACTATCCGAGGTGGGGTGTCAAAAATTTTGAGCTCGCTTCGCACGCTCTTGTGTTCTGGTAAATGAGTTTTCTTGCTCTTCTTTCCATTAAGTTACTTCTATTTAAGTACGAATGATCAAAAAAAGAGAATAAAATCTATCCGAGCTGGGTTACAAAAATTTTCTTAACGGCGTTACTCAACAAAGGAAGTATGATGTAAGAATATTCCTGAAAATAAAAACCTGCCACCCATTATTCACCCCGGGTGACACCCATGCTAGCTACGCTACTGTCTCTAAGCCCGAAGTCCGTAGTTTCGGCCTTAGCTACGGGCGTTTTCTACTCCGTATCACCTAACCGTTATGAATGAATGATAACACGATTTTTCAGTTACTTTCAAATCGTATTGTCATTGATTCTTAGTTCGGGTTCGGGATTAATCGTAAGTCCGTAGGTGGTACGAAGTAGAAAACGCCCGTAAGGCTGCCTGTCCATTGACGCAGAGTGAGGCAGCAGAGCGGAGAAACGGAGAAATATTAACCAATGGAATTGCATATTTTTTATTTTTTTTTTTAAACGTTGCCCCACACTAGGAATTTCTCCTGTATCGTGGGTGCGTTTACAAACTCACATACACAAACAGCCAGACCCGGAACAACTATCTGTAGGCCATACAAATATTTGTTCCGTGCGGGAATCGAACCCGCGACACGCAGCGCAGCAGTCAATCTCAACCACTGCGCCAACCGTGCCGTCAATGTTAGTCATTGAGGTTCTATACAATTTCATTGGCAGCCTTACTAAGGCTGCCTGTCCATTGACGCGGAGCGAGGTAGCAGGGTAGCGGAGAGAAGAAACGAATAAATTTTAACCAATGAAATTGCATTAAAATCTTTGCATCACGTGAATCACTAAGATTTAATCCAGCCTAAGGTCGAAACTACGGACTTCGGTCTTAGATAGTAAGCCTCCAGATTGTAGCACGTAGCGTAGTGGAATCGGCGTGAGTCTACGCAGTGCAGCAAGGCGGCGCAGCATGTTAACAGCAGAGGTATAGCGGAATCCACGTAGCGAGTCTACGTGGCGTAGTGGCGTTGCTCATCTACGCAGTGCAGACTGGTAGCATGTAGCGTAGCAAAATCGGCCTGAGTCGACGCGGCGCAGCACGTTCGTAGCAGAGGCGTAGCTGAATCCGCGTAGCGAGTCTAGTGTCGTAGTGGCGTAACGCATCTACGCAGTGAAGACTGTACTGCAGTAACATCTGCGCGGGATCTATAAGGTCTTACCTCGCCATTCGTATAGACATCTCTATTTTCATCCCATTCCTACATAGTGCTTCCGCCTTAACACCGTGTGTCTATATCCGTTAATCAATCTTCATAATCAACCAGACAATGATCCCGCAGATAGCAGATAACACTACTTGCCTGATACTTAGGCAGACAGTGACGTAGACTCACCTGTTTCGACAGTTACTAGTGACCATGACACGCGTAATGTGCTGGTATGAAGTCATTACCTTATTAACCGACTTTTTGTACTATCGATAGGTGTCACGTTTAATGTAGTAATTTATTTAGATTACCATAAACATTAGGGCCTTACCTAATAATAATCGTGTAGGTCATATAGATTTGGACAATCTAATATTGTATCTATTTAAACTTCATGCACTAAGGTACAACGGGTATAAGATATAGAATTTTTTGACTCATTGGTTGACTTACACAAGAGAAGTTTGTGCGAAATTACAGACTCTCTGTTTTCATTTTTCATAACTTAGCCCAAGGGACCATATGTTACTTTCCTCCGGAACATTTTCAAGTTTTACTGCAACTTGAAAATATTCTGGAGGAAAAAATAATAAACCTTTTTACAAAAAATAACTTTAATTTCGGAAGTCGGTGTTAATACGAAAAAACAATCAGAAACACCGACTTCCGAAATTAAAGTTATTTTTTGTAAAAAGGTTTATTATTTTTTGCTTTTCAGTTGTATCGGAGGTTTAATTTTTTGTTAAAAAGTTAAATTTTATATTTTTTTATGGCTATAATCTACTAATTACTACTAACATGGGTAGGTCTACAAAAATGCTACACAACTCAGCATTAAAATCGGTGAGTGAACAATAAATCACCCCTATTTTCCCATACTTAGGGTAGGTTTTTTTAATTTATATGGGACCACCATCGAGGTATATCCTATCCAATAAAAAAAGAATTATCAAAATCGGACTATTCTGTAAAAAGTTATGCGTGTTCAAACATAAAAAAATATACGGGTCGACTTGAGAACCTCCTCCGTTTATTTATTTATATATACTTTATTGTACACCAAAATTAAAACACATTAAGGAAACCTTAAACAAAAAAAATATACAATTGGCGGCCTTATCGCATTCCGCGATCTCTTCCAGGCAACCTGGAATGTATAGGGATAGCCTGGACACGAAATGGGGTTGCACTTGGTGCAAATGAAAATAACGTATGATACCTTATCGAAAAATACATATTTATTTTAGTCAGTAGGAATTTTGCAAAAATTGTTTCGCTTGGAGACCGAGAGACAAAATTGTAAGCACATTTTTTGTTAAACTGCTCCATCACTATGTACATATTGTACATAGGTAGAGATTAGGTGATGGTGTAACTCTTATCAGTCTAATAATATTTTCGTCTTATCTAATTTATTAAACAACATTTTAAAATGGTGCTTGTCATCTTATGGGTGTTATGTCACGTTTGTATGATCTTGCGGACTATCTTTTAGTTCAGATTTATTGGAGTATGCTTAGTAAACCACCGTACAAAGAAGGGATTTTTGTAGTTTACCCTAATACTGGTATAATTTATTAGCGCTCTTACAGCTGGTTGAAAAATTACGTCAATATAACAAAAAAAAAACGTATAAAAAATACAACCGACCTAATAAAAACACTACAAAGTATAAAATAACTTTAAAATTTCGGAAGTCGGTGTTTTTGTTGTTTTTCGTTTTTTTTTTGACACCGACTTCCGTACCTAATGTTTTTTATTAGGAAGCCTGTTGTATTTTTTTTAACCGACTTCTAAAAAAGAAGGAGGTTCTCAATTCGACAGCGTATTGCATATATATATATTTTATTGTAAATAGTTTTTTATTTTTTACATTTTAGTTTTACGATTTGTATACATGTGCATACCCCTACACACTACCACACACTACATCAAATCGAAATGGGACCAGTCAAAAAGAATCATCCAAATCGTTTGATAATTGGCGAAAATATTACTGAACAAACATTTTTCCTTGTATCCCATCATCAGATCCTGACTTCTACCTTCCATCATCAACTCAGCAACATAAAATGATGATTACCGGGCACAAATATCTGAATTGCGTCAGAAAGTAAATGAAAAACATTGTATGTGCTTATAAAGGGTTGCCCTCGATTTTCCTGGGATCCCATCATCAGATTCTGACTTAGCGACAATGAAACCATTTCAGGAATATACGCTATCGAATTAAAAAAAAAAGAATTTGGAAAATAGGTCCACAATTGGCGGAGAAATCAGTGAACATAGGTACAGTCAACAAAGCTATTTGGTATACAGGCAAAATTATTACTTTTTCACTGTACTGCCAATATTTATTTCTGATGTGTGCATTATATTTTTATAAGCTTTATGACATACTTACGAGTGTGGTGTACAATAATTGTCTACTCAGCGCACTCACAACATTGTTTAAAAGTAATTGCAAGTTAGCTGCCTGCAAACCGAATAGCTTTGTTGACTAGCTGTACATAAAAAAAGTACATACAGACGAACATAGAACCTACTCCTTTTTGATGAAGTCGGTTAATTAGTAGAATTGGCCCTGTGATGCATATTATTATGTAGGAATTTACAAAGTAGACAAACGAGTAAGATCATTTATTTGTCCAAAATATGAGTATACACACACGTGGCATGCAAGATGTTACAATTAAATCCCATTATATATCGGTCATGTTTTGCCTTAACGGTATACAAATATAAATACGTAGGTTATACTTATTACATAAACATGAAATAATTACAAATTTATCCACTATTACAAGCATTTAACAATCCAAATACAATAGAACAGCATCATTACTCGTACCTTCTTACGGCGACAGTCGCACATACCACAAACACATTTTTTAGGGTTCCGAAAAAAAAACGGAACCCCCCTTATAGACCTCACTCGGGTGTCTGTCTGTCCGTCTGTCACAGCCAGTTTTCTCCGGATCAACTGAACCGATTCTGTTGAAATTTGGTACACATATGGACTTCTATAACCCAAACACGGACGCGTTACGTAAATTATTAAATTTTTAGTGTGGGTGTCACTTTTGGGGGTCAAACTAGAGAATTCAAAAAAAAGTTTTTTTGAACAATATCGTGTGACATATCAAATCAAAGGGCTTACTGAGAGGGTTTAAAGTATATTTATTTCATAATTTTAAAATTAATGGTTTAGAAGTTATTCAAGAAATTAGACGAAAAATGACCATTCCCCCTTATCTCCGAAACAACTGAGCCAAACATTTTGAAAAAAAAAATCAAGATAATAGATCTTTACCTAAAGATTACAGAAAAACCTATTAGAAGTGTTTAGTGTTAAAATAACATGTTAAAAAAATTAAATTCGTTCGGAACCCTTTGCACGCGAGTCTGACTCGCACTTGGCCAGTTTTTTTAAGCATGAGAATCATCAAATGACTCCTGCTCTGGACGGAGCGGAAGGGAGAGTCAGACTCCTACTAACTAAACCCATCCGTGTTCCTCCAAGTTCCTTTGCGTTCCAGGGCCGCGGTGACTATTTCGAACCAATTTTGCAACCACCACAAATACCTAAACCGTAATTTGTGCAAAACGATAATGACAGGTAAGCGATTACAACCCTTATACTTACTACTACAGTAACTTACTTACTTACTAATACAATACTAGCTTCCGGGAACATATTCCCGGAATAAAAAGTAGCCTTTGTGTTATTGCAGACTATGATCTACCTCTGTGCCAAATTTCATGAAGATCCTTTCAGGCGTTCTGACGTGAAAGCGTAACAAACATACATCCAGCCATCCTCACAAACTTTCGCATTTATAATATAAAAATAATAATTAGTAAGATATCGGTAGTAGTCTTTGACGCATTCTGATTATAAAAGTAAGTATACAAAGAAACGTGCTCGTTTTCAATGGCACGTTAATTCATTCCTTGCTACCTAAAAAAGATAACACAAGGTCGAATAATGTCGCAGACACGACAGCTAGTACCCTAATATAACAATAAACTGCATAAAGATCCACAACTGTACTACACAACTTTACTTATAAAATCGTTTGTCCGGACTTTGAACGCATAGCCGAAATTACTATTGCATACTTCCGCAAACCAGAGTTGTCTTGCTAACATAAGGTTAATTTTATACCTAATGGCTCCTGGTTAGCAACTAACCTGGGGTTAAAAGATAACTCTGTTTTATGCAAGTGAGTCTAAATCAGCCGTACTCAACCTTTTGTCTCTCTGGGCCACATTGCGCTTCTACTATTGTCGTGATGGGCCGCTATAACATACAGTAAAATACAATTCTACATATTTTAATAGTATCTACAAGATTGAGACTTTTGAATTTGGGACAATAGGATAGTTTTAGGCCAAATTTTTGACATTAATAGTGGGTCAGGAACAGTCTCAGCACATCATCAAGGAGTGAATCAGTACAGTATAGATGCAAACACATTGATACACTGAATAAATATATAACATCAACAATGTGCTAGGCTACAGGGCCACACGGAAAAGCTTGACGGGCCACATGCGGCCCGCGGGGCTTAGGTTGAGTACCTATAGTTGTAACAACATTTTCGTATCTCGACAGCGGAATCCGAAGTGATTTTTAAATTAAGACCTTTATGTCGTTTGCAATACAGCTCACTTAGTGAGTTTTATCACTCAGGTGAAGCTCGATATCGAAATATTTATTTACAGAATAGACTAGATGGTCTAAATCTTGAAAGCTGAAGTTTGGAAAACAGTTTATATCTTTTTTTTTTATTTGTGATGGGTTTGCTCTTGACTCTAGTCTAGGTCAGAGATGACAGAGACAAAGTAACGTAAGCATGTTGTGGAATTTGTTCGAAAGAGTCACCGCGGCCCTGGAACGCAAAGGGCATTAGGAGGAACACGGATGGGTTTTAGTCAGTAAGAGTCAGACATTCCCAGTCGCTTCCGCTCAAGGCACAAGAACATAGGGTTAAAGTCATTGTTCTTTGAAACCTACATCTTGCAGACGAAGTCACGGGCATCAGCTAGTAATATTATATGACTGACGATAAACACTGCAAGTGTGACCCCTTCTACGTTCCTTGTCAATGAACGCACGTTATTGCCGATAGTGTTCATTTAATTCAATTAAACCGGTACATATTTATATTTCCATGAATGTCACATGTTTTTTGCACATGTCTTAGTTATCACTGGGTTTAATCTGTTATAATGTGTGTGAATTTGAATGGAACACGTTTTGCGAATGTTTTCTTCCCCTTTGGAGCGACTTCAGTAGCGCGATTATGTAAAGGGATCAACAATTAGTTTTACGGTGGGTCCGTTTCGTACCTATTTATGACTAGCTTCTGCCAGCGGCTTCACCCACGTGATCCCCAGGGAACATATTCCCAGGATGAAAAGCCTATGTCCTTTCTCAGGCTCTAGACTATCTGTGTACCAAATTTCATTTAAATTGGTTCAGTAGTTTTCGCGTGAAAGCGCGACAGACAGACAGAGTTACTGTCGCATTTATAATATTAATAAGAAACAGTAAGGATGACTCGAAACCAAGGTTTAAAATTTTATTTAGCAAATATAACTAAAAGAAATCATGATGTTTCTTAATAAATATCTACCTACATCAAATTAAAAAAAAAACAAAGTAAGTAACTAATATAATGTGAAAAATATATTTTTTACTCTGAACAATGTACCTGAAGTCTGCAGTTAATTTGTATGCAAACTATTGCTATTAAATCCTGGATATGGTCATCGGTATGACGAGATTGCAACAATCAAATAACATAAAATATTCTTCGAATCATCGGGGTCCGCACAAAATAAGTTGGCGATCCGTATGCAGACCGCGGTCCGCTATTTGGTGACCCAAGAACATGAATGTGAAAATAGGGGCCAAGTTCAATATAATAATAATAATAATCATTTATTTCGGACATAAATAAAAATCAGTAATGAGTTAGTAACAGAAAAACTTACAACTATGTTAGTAACCTTAAACAAATTAAATTAATCAAATAAGTTTAATTCATAAACTTTCCCTTTGCAGCTTACCCAGAAGGAGCCTGTGTAACTTTGAAGAGATTAGGGTTGTAAGCGTTTGGAAACACAGACGCAGGTAGAGAGTTCCACTCTCACTCCTTTGCTGTGCGCATTATAAAAGACGTTTGGAAACGCTTAGTGCGAATTGGTGGAATAGCAACAAGGTAGGGATGGTAAGAAGCAGTGCGTCTGGAAGTCCGATAGTAGAAGGGGGCCGGTGGTGTTTAGTTACTTGTCTGTTTGTATCTATGACGGGCACAGCTAAGATCTAGTAGGAGAGAGGAGGAAGAGCACTGGGTGTTTAATGTGATAAAATGTATTATTAGTACTTAGTAAGTAGTCTTATGGTGCTGTATGGTGTCGGCCAGTTTCGTTTGGTACCGTAAAAGAATAATACCATCCCATCAGTTCCCGTGGGCCGGATCAGTGGCCGTGGTAAGAGGCGACTAAGGGACTCGTCAGAGAATGGGCAGCAGCGTTCTCTGTGAAACGCAACACCATACCCTGCGACCGCCTGCCAAGCGTGGCGATTATGGCAACCCCCCCCCCACTTTTGGGGGAGGCTTATGTCCAGCAGTGGACGTCTTTCGGCTGTTATGATGAATTAGTAGTATTAGTTAATAAGTAGATCGTCGCGTGATTTTTGTCCGGCTTGGTTCGGCTTGAACGATGCCTGATTTTCACCAATCGGCCAGTGACGGTGATTGCAGTCTCATCTGATTTACTTGCCTCTGCCTCTCTGTGGTACCATTTCGCATTTTGTACAATTCTCGTGACAACACATAGTTGTATCGCTGCCTCCTATATTCGCCACGAATGGTTGTTAAACCTTTGATAGAAAAGGGTAATGTGTGACGAATGTTTACGAAAACAGTCTGGCAACTTGTGGATAGTAACTTTTCTCTTTGTTACCTATCTCACATTGCATCGTCTATGGCTCATTAATTAGTCGATATAATTAACTGATAAGATGTGTTTGTAGCTTGCAGGATGTTTGTAAATATAGATCAGATACGATTTTAAAATGGAATTTCCGGAAAGGTAATCCTGTACGGGAATAACCTAATAAACAATCTTTGATGATACCTTTTTTATAATTTTAAACGAAAGAGGTTCACTATTGGATATAAGCTCCTCCATAGATCGCCGCTTTGCTCGATCCTGTACTTGCACCCAGCAATTAGTTCCAGATCATGGGGACACTTTTTGCTAAATCATCGGTCCAATTTGCGCACCGTGCCATTATTATTACCGTGGCATCTACCATTATTCAGTTACATCAATAGAGATATCTAAAATCTTTAAAAAAAACTAACTTCAAAATAAAAAGACTACAAAGTATAAAATAACTTCAATTTCGGAAGTCGGTGTTTTAGGTTCTGTTTCTTCGTTTTTTGACACCAACTTCCGAAATTAAAGCTATTTTATAATTTTTTGTGTTTTATTTGGAAGTCGGTTGTATTTTTTTGTAAAAAGTTTTTTTATTTTTCACTTTTTAGTGGTAATTCTTCACAATTAAATTGACATTAACATGCGTGTACTCCTTCACAGGGTACCAACGTGATGTTATGCTATGAACTGGTGTAAATAATAGACAGACATGCGATTTCAGCAATCCCGGTCCAGTTGCTATTATTTATTGAGGATTTCCGTTGCCTATCTCCGAAGTTCTTCATCAGATCTTCACCAAATTGAAGTGGGTTCTCTCCGAGAAAATACTCTTCGAAAAAAAAAATACCTGTATCGCTTTAAGTATGCCTATAAAATTTGAAGAGTTCTCTATTTCTCCAGGGGAGCTGGGAGCATCAAATCCTGACCTGATGAACATGAGACCACCTGGGAAATCTTCCTTTTCAAACCAAAAAAAGAGTTTTTCAAATCGGTCCAGGCCTTCGAGTAATCGTACATACATAAAAAAATCTTCTCCTTTTTTTGCTTTGAAAGTTTCTGATCTCAAGTATATGATTAACTAAAATATACAGTTTGATAAGTTCATGACTTCGATTCTCAATTCAGAAACCGAGGCACCTGTCCATTATTCAAAAGTATAATGATCATTTTTCATTATTTCTTCCAAAAGTGCCGATCAGCTCCATTCTATCAGGCTAGGCTATTGTCTAATGACTACTTAGGCAAATCGAAAGAGTTGTTATCTTTAAGAAAGTAATCGTCAGCATACCTTTGTTCCTATGCTGAGTCAGCACAGATACCTGTATCTACCGTATCTTATCCGTTATCACCGTGAATGCTCTATCAATTAATTACTTGAGGAAGTGAAAATAATACCGATCGTTGCGATAGTCTACCGATCGAAAGTTTATAAACCTCAAAGTGCCCTGAACAATCTTGTCACGACGATCTGATTTCGTGTATCTAATGACATAAAATAAAATGGGGTATCTGACCTCAAATTATTGCAGAAACAATAAGTCAGATTAAAAATGTCATTGATTTTCTCGACTTTTTCATGATAAGTATAATTACATATATTTTTATTTTTAGTCCGGTCAATTTAGACAAAAATAGTGGTCAAATAACAAAAAATCCCGGAAAGCCAAATATTGGTGGAGAGCTGAGGTTTACCATAACAAATAAAGTTTTAAGAATCCCCATCTATCCTATGTGTGCTACAAAAGTTATTCGGGATCAAAGATCAAAATTTGAAGTTTTTTGGATTTTTCTCGAAAACGGTAAGTATTCTCAAAAAAAAACCAAAGTTGTAGATCGTAAAATTCTCTACAAAAATGGTCCTTATGACTTTTTTCCTAAGAGTTACCATTCGTGAGATATTGCGATTCCTAGAGTCACATTATACATGATATGCTCTTCCACACATTTCCACGCCACCTGTGAGGTAGTGTACTCGGCGCGTTTTTTTTACCGTGGTTTCCCCTGTAGGCCTACTCCACTAACTTTCATGACAATTTTAGGATAATTTAAGGGAACAGTACCCGTCAAGTTCTAGATATTACCTTATTATTGATATTGATTATTGATACTGCTATTGATTATTGTGTTAACTCATTAAAATCACAGGAATCTTCCTCCATTGTACTCAACTGGACATTTGAGCAAGACTGACCTTGGCAATTGGTACACGCTGGAGAACACAGCAACCCGACTTTTTTACAGCCACATTAGGCACTACAACCTTTTTTGCAATTGCAAAAAATAGTGTTGAGGAGTCTTTCTGGAGCAGGTGGGAGTAAAGTTTTAATCTATCAATTTCCAACCCCAGTCTTCTGGGTTCAGTTGATTGTCTAGCCATATTTGAACTTGATAGTATACTCGATACTAGTGTTGAATAGCAGATGCTTATGTTGGAGGAAGACATAATAGTTGTACTTGTTTCGCGTATTTTTTGCAAAAGTTAAGTATCGGTATTTATCAATGCAAGTAATTTTTTTGGAGCTTCATCAAAAAAGCGAATTCTTTCCGTAATTATTGATTGAAGTTTTCCGGGTTTTCCATTTTAAGATCTACAACTTTTATTTGAGGTCTTTTTTTGATAAAACTTACCGTTTTCGAAAAAAGTCTCAAATTTTGATCTTTGACCCCGAATAACTTTTGTAGCACAAATAGGATCGATGGGGATTTTTAAAACTTTATTTGTAATGGTAAACCCCAGCTCTCCACCAATATTTGGCTTTCCGGGAATTTTTGATATTTGACCACTATTTTTGTCTAAATTGACCGGACTATTTTCCGAATTTATTTTTCACAGATCAGATTATTTGAGATTCAACATTAAAATACTCTTGAAAAACAAGTCCCTTCTTCAGGGGCAGTCGAGTAGTAAGAATCCATACCAGTGTGTGTGTTTCTTATCGACGGAATTCAGCAGGGCGATTCTGTAAACCTGTCATCGCGTAAAGTTAGTGGAGTGAGTATGAAGTGAACTGGTTCAGGTTAACTTCACCTAAGCTTACACGGTGAGCAGCCGGTCGATTCTGTAAACATATCGAAGTGAAGGCTTGGGTGAAGTGATCACGAAGTGAGCTGTCATTATTTATTTATACTTTATGTACAATAGTGGTACATAGGCGGACTTAATGCAACGAGGCATTCTCTACCAGTCAACCTTTGGGTTAAAAGAAACTGTCATACCAAAAAGAAATACGGAGAGTTGTATTATTACACTTTGGACCCTAATTTCTTGGATTCAGATCGGATGCAGTGCGCAAGCAGTGAGTAAGTCCCGTACAAGGGAAAGACAGATTACACCACCATGCATGGCAAGAATAACGACAGATGATTCTGGTCTAGTGTTGGTAAAGTAGGTGAGTGTTTTATATGAATTAAGCGCATAATTCTCAATTATCAACAACCAAGTCAAGTAGGAGCAGTGGTGGCCGAGTGGTAATGGCTCCAACTTACGAGTTGTAGGTCGCGGGTTCAAACCCAGCCAGGCACATTACTTTGTGTAATTTATTTCATCACCACTGCTCTCAAAACGGTGAAGGAAAACATCGTGAGGAAACCGTGGATTACGGCCCATTCCCTATCCTAGAGAGGAGGCCTGAGTCCCAACAGTGGGAACATTATAAGGCCGACTATGCTATGTAAGTCAAGTGAACATTAACCACTCGGGTGGACCATCTGGTCGAGGTTGATCATTGAGTGAGTGACTAGTTACTACATAGCGAGCCTCGATTCGGAAGGCACCTGCTCCTAAGTTTCAACCTATTCATAAGTCCTCATCCTCTTGTCCTTTTAGATTAGCTCTCAAGACATTCTATACTGTGACCATACATGTGTGTCTCAAGACATATATACTGTGACCGTACGTTTTCTTTTTTTGCCGCCGCCGTCTCAATACTCGTAAACGTAATCACCTTTTGATTTCGTACGCCATATATTGGCAAAACATAGTGCACACATTTTAGTCGATGTACTATTTGTAACCATACCTAGTTTTACAAAATAAATGATTAAATGATTGTTTTTTTTTTCTAGCAATAACATCTGTCACAAGCCACTGATTCTTTTGGTTCGTCAGTATTGTGAAACAGCTGGTTAGATCATCAGCAGTTCCACCGGGAAATATGAGAAATTAAAGACTGATTAGAATTCAAAGGATAATTATATTGATCTCATGCTCCGACCAAAGCTTTTACAGGTCTCAGCCAAATATGGAGTAAGTACAACATTATTTATACAAATGATATATTTATGGCATTATTTGTACCTATTCTAATTAATTATTTTTATTAAATCCCCCAAGGCTTTCTAGACTGGTCAATGTATCCATGGAGGGTGCATTACAGTATACATTCTCTAAATTATGTCTCAAAAAAGTATAAAACAAAGTCTTTGTCTACGTCTGTCTGTTTCTCAGCTAATTTCTTTTAAACAACGCAACGAGTTTTGATACTGATATCACTAATAGAAATAGCGATAAAAGAGGAAGGTTAGTGTATTTAAAATGCACCCGTGTGCAGTAGCAGGCAGGGGGGGGACTTCTAAATTCTCTTGTTTCTTCAGCTTTTCTGCATCGCTCAGCTAAATTACCTCTATTAAAGTACGAGTAATCAAAAGAAAATGAAACCTATCTGAAGTGGAATGCAAACATTTTTGAGCTCGCCTTAGCCCACAAATTCTAACACCTTCACCAACCAGTACTTTTACTAATCTGCGGCACAAATAGAGTAAGAACACATTATCCGCACCACTGCACACACACGCACGCCACTGCCCGGGCGGGTCGCTAGCTAAGAGGAAATGTCAGTTATATTTTTCGGATATTCTCATCCAAAAGTTAATACGGTCGTTTCGAGTCAGAGGTCTTTATGACATTCTAAAACTGTGCGTATATTTTTTCATAAGCCGGTATTTGGTTCTAAACGGGAAATTATTAGAAATTGTCAAAACATACGAACATATTTTTATGACAACATTTACCTAACAGAAATCTTAAATCCTTACCTTTGCTAAGCTATACAGGAATACATAGAATCATTGAGACCTATGTAAATAGTGGGATAAAACAAAGGCGCTCAATAAAAGTCATATCAATATGCAAATAAATGTATTTTCATCTAGCCGAATTTTTAGTTCAGTCCATTGTCATTACTTTCACATTTATTTTTTAAACTCATGTTTTTGTCTTATAAAATATTTTTAATTCTAAAAGTAACCCTAAGCGTAACTAGGTTGCCTCCGACCGATGACATCGACTCATCATTTCGCACTTATGATACATGACAATCAACAACTGACCATGCTTAGAAGTGATCAGTATTGACTGGTTGTAGTCAATCGACGGCAACGTAGTTCCATCCTGAACAGTAGGGTGAAATATAAAAGTACAAAATCGTATACATCTAGTTGTCAATAAATAAGATATTACTATCAGCTATCCCTGTCCTGTTCTTGTGACCTTTTCTCTTGCTCTGCAGCTGGTAGCAAAAAACTGAGGCCTGCGCATACTGTGGACAAAGAAACATACTTATGAGTACCTGTTCCTATTTTAAATTCGGTTAAGGATATGGGTACTAACAGAAAATGCAGATCCTGAACCACTGATGATAAATTATGTACCTAAATTAGAGTTTATGTCGAAGTAAAATCCCAGGCCTTAAATAGAATCCAACTTAGGTCATAGGCCTTTCATAGGTCTTTGACTATAGATTACAGAAAAACGTAAAAGAAGACTATTATTTTGAAGTAACATGTTAAAAAATATTATTCAAACTTGGTTGGTTTGTTTTTAAATAAAAACTCTTCGCTATACAACTTTATTTTGTGTTTTTGTTTGAACTATATATACGCATTACTTGGGTTGATTTAATAAATACGTCGAAATAATATTGATGCCAGTTCATTGCCGTTGTATTATCAAAACTTTCGATAGATAATAACAGCCAGTTGTAAAGTTTACAACCAAGAAAGGTGACATTCATAAAAAATGCAGCGCTGCACTGCATTTGGATAATATCTTGACGTTTTCGATAAATAATATTATTTTTAGAATTTTAATTATCACGTAGTATGTAATTATCCACGTAGGTACAGGGTTCTGATAAACTTGCCGCTAAAAATGACACATCAGCACTTAGCAATGAATTGATTTTTACTGCTTCAGACAAGTTGTTGAGCAAAAATCAGAAGCCTATTACCACAGGTACCTAACATAATACTAGCCTATTAGGTTCTAAGCCTCTGCTGTTCGTCTGGCACAGGGCTGTATCTTAGGAAGTGTAATAAATAGATGCTTGAAAATTTTGACAGAATATCTGTGTTACTTTTATTTATTTAAGGATGGGAAATCGTCGAATGACAGAGTGTCAAACTCTTACTGACTAAAACCCATTCATGTTTCTCTTAATGCCCTGTGTGTTTCAGGGCCGCGGTGACTCTTTTGAGCAAATTCAGCAACCCAGGCAGCACTGGCCCTGACGGGCCCTGTCTACTATGCTGATATTTCTTTGAGGCGCGCGTGGTACCCAACGTGCCGTCGACCCGGACCTGGGGGGCTACTCTGAAAGCCCAAGTCGGTAGTTTCGGTTTTAGTTGCGGGCGTTTCCTACTCCGTATCACCTAACCACTAAGAATCAATGACACGGTTACTGTCAAATCGTGTTGTCATTTAGTTCTGATCGGACGGCGAGCTACCCAACGCTGCCTGCGGTGTCCAGCAGTGCTATTCTCTAAAAGACAATTTCGTGGCTGTAAGCTGCGACGAGCTTGTCGACGAGACAGCCTTGAGATCGTCCGAGCGTGCGGCGCTGATTCAAACTGTATGTAACGTGGCTGTGGTCGTCGACGAGCTTTAAGCTGTAGCTTCTCGTCGCTGTTTCGTAGACGAATTAGGGCCTTGAAACAAATTCTTTGAGCAATCTCGACTGAGAATTTAAGGGGTTTAAAATTTTAAATAAATGCCTATCTTTTTAAGTATTTTAAGGAATAGAGTAAAAATATGCACAAATTCCATAATTATTAGAATTGATTTCTTATAATTGTTACATTTTAAGGTTGAATGACGATTCCTTTGCCTATTTCGAGCAACGCAACGCAACGATGAAAACGAACGTGTAAAAATAATAGACGCGACGCTAACAAAACCACCTGAGTTATTAGTTTGAAAACTTTTATTTGTGTCAGCATCAACAGCTATTGCTTTGAATTTTATTGATAGTTCTGTGACCAAGAGGATAAATGAATAAACCTACTGAAATATGAGTATTACGAATAAGTATTTTCACTGTTATCAAACATGGCTATTACATTAAAGTGCCACGAGATAGTAATAAAATTATGTTAATTATGTTACTAGGTATTATTAAATATTAATGTACATATAACTATATTGTTGTAAAGGAATATTCTCGCTCGCCATAGTGCGTTGCTTTGTAAAAACAACTTTAAGCGATCCGTGTAAGGTTTAATTTGCAAAAAAAATTGCGCATCACTTGCCATATTGAACTGCTTTGTAAAAATAACTTTAAGCGATCCGTGTAAGGTTGAATTTGCAAAAAAAAAATGTTTATAGTATAACTACACACAACTCACACATGACACTTGATACATGTCAGTTCTTGACGACAGTTTCGAGTGTTGCAATTTGTTCGAGACTGTGCATCTTGGGTTTTTTTTTGTATATCAATGTGTATAAAGAACTGTCAATAGTGTTAATTTGTTCGCCGTTGGGTAGTTTTAACTCACGGCCGGTCACAGTCTTGAGCGCTAGTGTAGCTTTACGTAGCTTAGAGAATACGAAACTGAGTTTCACCGCTGCAGCAACGCTGTATACAAGGCTGAATCTTTAGAGAATAGCATAGCAGGAACCGCCCTGTGACTACGAGTCCCGACGCCCGGGCGCCCGGGGCGTCTTCTTCTGTTGCGGCATCTGGGGCGTGAGGTTTGCAATATGTGTTACCTATAGCCGCTTTAACCGTAGGCGTCTGTCTGTAGAAAAACAGTAAATAATGGAAAGGTAAAACCAAAGATTTCAATCAAACAAACTCAATTAAGTGGGAAACGATAACAAAGTCGAATAAACAAAAACTGTTTGATCTATGGATATCATCAGTTGATTTTGCATTGCATTGTTTGTGCAATTTCGGGCTTCAAACGATACGATCGTCAGCAAGCATCTACGTCGCCACTACGGTTGCTAAGGACTGTCGTGGCTTAGAGTATAATAAAGAACAAAACGGCCAAGTGCATGTCGGGCTACGCAGTGTAGGGTTCCGTAGCTGCAATGGAATTTGTACAAAAAATTTCCTTCTCTTAGCACATTTTATAGGTTGGTCGACTATTAATCATTAACTTGTGAAGCCTACTTAGCTGTGATAGTTTTCCTTTAAAATTATTTCTACATGCTATTGTCATGATTTTTT
Source organism: Lacanobia wlatinum (assembly GCA_947578705.1). Lineage (NCBI taxonomy): Eukaryota > Metazoa > Arthropoda > Insecta > Lepidoptera > Noctuidae > Lacanobia > Lacanobia wlatinum. The sequence goes on from OX388035.1 coordinate 5,447,887, forward strand.
TCACGTCTCCAAAAACAACCATTTAGCTAGCGTACTGTCGCACACCCCCAATGTTTTTAAACGGCCTAGGTATCCAACGACTCATCCTAGGCTGGATCTTATTCATTAAGATCGGTTTAGATGGATTTACTTTCGCATTATTAATATTAGTACGGAATTATTATTGCCTCAATGTACATTTAATATGCACTTAATACATTAAGAGTTGTACATAAAAGCACGTGTAATTTTAACTATTTACATCGTTTATGGTCGATGGGGTCGGAAAGTTCTGAAAAGAGTAGCGACCGCGTACCGGAAGACGCATCTTCGGAAGGCCTCCGATGATAAAGTGGACCGATGACCTGGTGAAGGTCGCGGGTATTCGATGGATGCGAGACGCACAAGACCAGTCGTTGTGGCGATGCTTGGGGATAGCCTATGTCCAGCAGTGGACGTCTTTCAGCTGATATGATGATGATGATGATAACACACGTGGCGTGTTCATCATCTGAAACGTTAATCTTTATAGTCACAAAATTTTCCGCCCACTTCCTAATCAGTGTAAAAATACTGAGGTATCTGATACACCAAAAAAAAATTACAACCATTATAAAAAGTTGTTTGATAAGTTTTATAAGCCTACTTTATTCATGGATCAACATGGAAACAGTACGACAATGATAACTTTAAAAACTGCAGGAGTCCGTTATCTGCCATCTGGCTTTTAGATAACATTCTAATAAATATACGTTCCTACAATTAGACACTAAATTTAACAAATATATGCGTATATTAATATCACAGATAAGGCACAAATAAAAATAATTTGGACAGCACGAAATCACGTCAAGATCACGATTATCGATAAAATTTACAATTACGGATAGAAGTCGATAGGCTATCTTTTTTGTTTTCAAAAATAACCTATTGTTCCCTATTTTAGTAAGTTACGTACCTATACCTACAAACACGAGGCAGAAAAACGGGAAGATGATCAGTATGGTTGGAGCAATGTGTTTTTTATCACCTTCCTTCATTTTTTAGGCATTAGGGATCAATCATAGGAATGAATTATGCAAATGCAGCTCGCGCACTTGGTCGCTTTTTCGACAAAATCTGACGCGACACCTCTTGGGGTGTATGTTGGCAACATATACCACGCATAGCATGCAGACGCGTCGTATGTGGTCGCGAGCCTAGCAGAGAGGAGATGACGAAGAACAAGAAGATAGTAACACAGCCTAGAAAAGATTACCTACAAGTAAACAAGAAGTCACAGACGAAATATTTAGTCACTAAACAAAAATTAAATAAATATTTTTTACCTGCAATAAGTGATCCTCAATTGCAGAAGGCACTAACTAGCCTTTAACTGCAATTTGGGATCAGTTATTGTTGTTTATTCAAAACTAAAATATCGACGAGAGTCTTGACAGTTTATTTCCAGGGGGCTACTCTCTAACGAAATCCGTAGTTTCGGGCTTAGTTGCGGGCGGGCGTATTCTACTCCGTATCACCTACAGACTTACGATTAGTCCCGAACCCGAACTGAGAATGAATGACAACACGATTTCACAGTAACTATCAAATCGTGTTATCATTAGTTCTCAGTGGTTAGGTGATACGAAGTAGAAAATGCCCGCCCGCAACTAAGCCCGAAACTACGGATTTCGTTAGAGAGAAGCCCCCCAGAATCTAAACGGTCTTATATGGGATGGTGGACCACTTGATAAAGTCAAGAAATTCAGTCTTTATTTTACAGCCCACTAACATTTCGCCGAAACAATAGCAAAAGTACGGATTAAGATAGAAATTGTTCGATAAAAATCTGTCGAGTGGCATGTCGTGTATATTTAAAAATTACGACGCTAATTTACAATTTTATCTATGATTATTTATTACTCATTTTTTATTTTCAAATAGTGAAGATTGGTATTGGGAGTCCCTGTTTCAATATCGTAATGCACGTGCTTCGTTAACGGTATCTGTATGGTCGTTTAGGTTATCCATCAGTTGACGGGACCTGTCTTCAGGGCCACGGACTCATGAAATCAGCACACAAGGTCATGAGCTTGGTATTTCGTAAACCCGGAGTCGATAAAGATAGCTTTGTTGGTCGTGTGTGTTATATAAAAAGTTGATAGTAAAGGGTTCCTCACTCGATTAAATTGATTCACTTGCTCTCTTAGGGCTCCAGAAACTCAAAAAATATTAGTGCCATTTTAAATTCCAATCGGCTGATTCTGTAAACATGTCGAAGTGAAGGCTTGGGTAATCACGAAGTGAGCTGTCATTCCTACTTGATGAAATGGATTGACAGCTTACTTCCTGACTGTTCAGCCAAGCCTTCACTTCGATTTATTTACAGAATCGCAATGCAGGTCAAACACATACATAATTGGTAAATGCATAAACTACTTTGCCCTACTCACTTTGTGCCTCAAACTAAATTAATTGATATTGGTGCAAGGGAATTACCAATCGCTTGATCTATTTTCAATTCTATTTTTTCAGAACTGTTTTCAATTCTTAGCTCTCTAGAGCAATTTAGGGTCGGTCCATAATGACAGTGGTGGTGTTGAGTAATGTGGTGGATTCATAAATATGCGAGGAATCGTGACCGTTCAATGCACACAAGCCAGCTGTGGAATTCAATTCGTTTACCAGTACAGTAGCCAGCTGAGATGTGTGCTGGATCTCTGGTCACAAGTTCACGAATATCGGAGTATGGGATGTGAGTTAACCTGATGATGGGGTTACTTACAGAAGACTAGAAAGGCGAAGGCGTAGAAGGTGGCCATGCAGGCGGCGCTGAGCGACACCCCGGCTGCATTGGCGCCGGCGACGGAGCCCAGCCGCCCGAACATCAGCACCGCGCCCACTGCCGTGCCCCTACAAGTACACGAGGGTTAATGTGGACGAAGAACTGTACATGCTATATTATATAGAAAGGCGGGAATGAAATAATTCAGCCAGATAAATCTGTGGAATTCTTCTTCTTTTTAGGGTGCCGTACCCGAAGAGTAGCTAACGGAACCCTATCACTAAGCCTTTGCTGTCCGTCCGTCCTTCTGTCTGTCGGGCTGTATCTCAAGAACCGTAATAGGTAGACAGTTGAAATTTTCACAGAGTGTGGTTTTTCTATTGTCGCAAATAATAAAATTAAGGTAAAAACCTTTTGTGTGAGGGTCTGACTCATACTTGGCCGGTTTTATATTGATAGGCTTACGTTTGACTACGATCTCACCTGATGGTAAGCGATGATGTGGTTGAAGATAGAGCACGCCAGCCTAGAAGTAACCTATTCAGCCTTGACTTTTAGACCTCCAGGTTGTAGCTATCATGAAACACATACTCCGGCAGGGAATACTACTCCATTTACCCCATGAATCCTTTTTATGGAATAAAAGTTGGTAGTGGTTAGTAGGATGATGATCATTATATTGAAAATTTTTGTTCTTAAGTAATTAGTAGAGGCGTAGAAAATATTATTCAACAAGTACCGGTTGTTGTGGCGACGCTTGGGGGAGGCCTATGTCCAGCAGTGAACGTGTTTCGGCTGATATGATGATGATGATGGAATTAATCGATTTTTTTGTTTTAAATGTACACGTAACCTACACTAAACCCTTACTTATATTATAAATGCGAAAGTAACTCTGTCTGTCTGTCTGTCGCGCTTTCACGCCAAAACTACTGAACCGATTTAAATGAAGTTTAGTACACAGGTAGTCTAGAGCCTGAGAAAGGACATAGGCTACTTTTTAATGCGAAAAATGGGTTGTAAGGGGTTGAAAAGGGGGGATGAAAAGTTGTATGGAAGTGTCGTCATTGTTCGAGCTAGAAGCTTGAAACTTAATTTTTAGGCTGTTGATTCGGTATAAATAAATATGACATTCAAAGTTTGTAAAAGTTTTACCCTCAAGGGTTTTACAATAGGGAATAGGGTATGAAAGTTTGTATGGAAATATGTAAGGTTTTTGTGAATGCAATTAGCTCGGTAAAGTATTTAAACGAATGTGTCTTATATATAAAATAATTAGCCTAAATAATTAAAAATGCTACCCAAAGACACTATTCCATACGGACGAAGTCGCGGGCACAGCTAGTACTAAATATTATTGAACAACTAAACTTATGAATTTGCGAAATTATTAACAAACGCGAATAAAAACAAAATAAATTGCGTAATAAGTTGCAATAGCAATTTGTCATAAGCAAAGAATGATTGAGGAATAATACCAAAATCTGGATTATAACGTTGTTTGTCTTCCACATAGAATGAGCTCGAAAAGTCACAAACACCAATAAAGATTACCGATAGATTTGCCTATGACAAAAATATTTATAATCTTCGTCGTTGACTTGTTATTCAGTACTACAATATCTTTACGACTATATTATTTCGGATTATATGTATTATATAAAACGCACAGTCATGTACCGTTGACTAGAGCAAAATATTTGCTTTGGTATATAGCAGTAGCTTGAGTTGTAAAATGTTATGGCATCGCGGGAGATGGAAACCCCAAGGGCGTCTTTGCAGTCTGAGAGAATAGAAGTGGAAAGTAGTATCTCTCTAGATTTCGTCTTGACAAGTCAATTGAGTCTAGTTGCTGATCCCATTCCGTAGTTCTGACACCATTGAATCGAGAAACACACTGCTCCTACGTACGCAACGTATGCAACGCTTTTGTATCGTATGTTGCGTTGCATACGATAAGTGTGTTTCTACTGCATAGTTTTTCATATAAAATCAAGAGTCCTAATATCACATTGTGTACATGGGACCAGTTTATCTCTAGCTTAAAAAATGCTTGTATCTGCTGATTTTTCTTTATAAATTACATAGATTTTTATTTTTTCGCAGATGATATGCGCATGTGCGCAAATGGAAATATCTAGAACGCGATTTATTATTCAACTATTCATGAAACTGGCAGAGAAAAAACATGAATTTTTAAACAGATGCACACTATTCTGCTACTAAAGAATATCATCCTTAATCCTGCCGCTTTAAAGGTTAGTATCTATACTATATCGACTTTAGTTAGGCGTAAGAAGAGCCGAAGCCAACTCGAAGAGCACTCGTAAGACATTTGAAATGGAATGGGACACCAGCCGGTGACTATCCCTGTATGAAAGATAAGCACCACCCCCCAGTTAGTGCAGGACTATACAACCTGTAACAGAATAAACGCAATACCTCTTAAGGGGTCATTGAACTCATCCTTATGAACAACTTTCACTATTGGTCCTATAGTAAAAGTTGTTCATAATGATGAGTAGAATGACCCCTTAAGAGGTATTGCGTTGATTCTGCTACACGTTGTATGTTATCGCCCTAACTGGCTAACGATCGTACGAGTTAACGATGAGATTTCGTCGCACAACGAGATTAAACACACACATTTGTTTAGTGTCCTAATTGAAGCTTGCAAATCATCGCGCGAGCACAGGAATCATTTTTATCGCGCGACAAAATCGCATCGTTAACTCGTACGATCGTTAGCCAGTTAGGACGACGCCTATTGCAGGATATGGGAACAAAGATGTTGGTCTTACCTCAGTGACGTAGGAAATAGTTGCACGACGTACGCTGTGAGAGGGCCAATACCCAGTGCTGTTAGCTGGAGGGAGGACATCGCTACTCCAGCCAAGATCCTGTGGACAATGGTAAGCAAATTATTATGTGGCCTTCAGCTGCTCTGGCGCTGTACATATCAACTGGATAGTAATTTATTATTTCTTTATTTTATTCATTAACACATACATTGTTCTAACAGGTAAAACCCAAGCTAACAAAAGTAGTCATGTTTTGTTCTACAGATGCGGCACTGTCTATATTGTATCGTATTACCAACTGTATTCAACTTATATAAGTTGAACATAGTCGAACAGTTAAAAAACCTGTAAAGAAAGATTTTACAGGTTTTCTCATAGTATGTTTCCGTACCGGCCTGCTTACAAGAGTATAGAGCAGACAGAACTTTGGACTTCTTATCAAGCTAAGGAATTGATCCCGCCCTCGCATAACCAAAAGCAATAAAACGGTTAAAAAATAATACACAATATCAGTCACATATATACACGATAGCGTTTTCCAACCTTTGAGATCGACATGCCTACTTAGATCTAATACCTACCCGCCGCTTCGCCCGCGTGAATGTCGGTAATTATTCCAGTTGAACGCTTTCAAATCGAACTACAGTGATAATAAAAAGTTCTTAATGAACTTCTTATCCAGAACAGGGTTTGAAGTGCGCATTGCAAAAGACAAGAATAGCAACAAGGTAGGGATGGTAACTTGCAGTGCGTCTAGAAATCCGAAAGTAAAAGGAGCCGGTGGGATGAGGTCTTGGAGTTCTTGGGCACACTCACTGAAGTACACCCATGGTTTGATGCTCTCTTGGCCCGTTTTCAGCTAATCAAAAGGGATCCGTATTCAGTTTCCAGGGCCTAGCATTTATCGCACACGATTTTTATGTAAAGGATAATTACTTTCATGATAGTAATTTTACTGACTTGTTACTTACTGATTACTTGTCCATAGTAATTAATATCGTGTCACATCACATGACGTCGCATTGCGCCGGCACATATCTATCATAGCTGTGACGTCATACTGGTAATCCCCAACATTACGCTTTTAAAAATAAACGATCCTCACATTTTTGAGCCTCACATGACATCGATGATACAATAAAGTTTGTGTAACGCTATCACCACATGTCACTGTCACTACATACTCATATTATAAATCGAAAGCCCCAGACACATCTTTCTGTCTGTCTGTCTGTACACGATAAACTCTAAAACTTTTTGACAATGGACGGAGTAATTAATGAGGAGGATTTAAGTGTATAATTCATTATCTTTTTGAGTAAATTAGCTAAAATATGGCGATGTGTGTTGTAGATGTCGGAAAAATCATATCGACCGGGATTTTAATGATCTGGTACCGGTGCGAAGCCGGGGTGATTTGCTAGTAATAGATAAATACGGTGACCTACACATGTTAGTAGCTGCGGTTCGACAATCGGAGTGTTAGGGCACGTATACATCGCAAAAAATCTTAAATAAAATCTTAAAATGTCCCTCTTATCTCTCAAATACAGTGGCATGTGGTGAATCCTGGGTGATGCTACAATCACTTTGATTTTGGTTCGTAACAATGTGTCAGGCCCCTCATATCTCTCATATTTTGTTGTCGGTTGTTAAAGTTCCTATTTATGGTAATCCTATAAAACTTTGTGTTGTTTAGCTACTGTACTAAACATTAGCTAGGCCTCTTGTCAATCCGACTTACGGCACCCACACTATGTTCCAATAACTTAAGTTTGTAACTGACTTCCAAAAAAGGAGCAGGTTTTGTATTCATTTGAAAATGAAAAAATCGTAATTTAAAACAAAATGCTTCATAAACAATGAATTGTGTTTGGAGCCTCCTTTTAGACAAACAATGCCTGTGTTAGGAGACTCCGCTCATCCATATCTTAGATAAATGTTACATAATAATATATTACAGCATGTTGCTACTATTAAATATAAACATCTGATTATTATGTATCATGTGGTAAGAAGCGTCGTGTGCTTTATTTAGGTGTGGTGTGTGTGTAAGATGTAGTGTGGATTGATGTGATGTGCAGTGTGTGGTGTGGTGGTGTGTTGTGGTGTGGCGTGTGATGTGGTGTGGTGTGGTGTGTGGTGTGTGGTGTGTGGTGTGTGGTGTGTGGTGTGTGGTGTGGTGTGGTGTGGTGTGGTGTGGTGTGGTGTGGTGTGGTGTGGTGTGGTGTGTGGTGTGGTGTGGTGTGTGGTGTGGTGTGGTGTGGTGTGGTGTGGTGTGGTGTGTGGTGTGGTGTGGTGTGTGGTGTGGTGTGGTGTGGTGTGGTGTGGTGTGGTGTGGTGTGGTGTGTGGTGTGTGGTGAGATGTGGTGCGAAGTAGTGTAGAGTATGGTGTGTATCGTTATGGTGTGTGAATGTATAACTCATGATAAACCAGAAGCGCTTCCGTATCCTCATAAGTAAGAGATTGAACCCAGTTTGTTATAATTTTTTTAGTCATAATTGTTTTTATTGTATACATACATGTTTTTATTAATCGTATTGTATATTTGAGCTGAGAGATGGTAAAATTGTCTGCTGCTAAATTTGGTCTTACATTGGGGAACAACTGTAATCATTTCTTTTCTCCTTTTATGTGTCTTATTCACATGATAATGGAGGACTTTATGTTTTTTTTAGAACCGTTTGGGTTATGTACAGTTTCCTGACAGAGAGGAAATTACTGATTTCGTATAGGATTTTAGTAGAATATCTTTTATTTTTAAAATACATAACTTTTATAAGTGCTCGTTGTGCACGTTCCACGTCCATAAATCTAGTTTTAGCTGCGGCACCCCAAATGGGGATACAATACAGAAGGACGGACTGTGCTAGAGCAATATAAATTTCATTTAGCAGGTTTCGAGGTCGCTTATCACACCTCAACATCTTAGTAGGGGCCACGTGTCTTAGTGTTTTGAAGTTCCAAGTAAGCTTTCTAACCCTGGCAGTCACCTGCTCAAGGTGTGAGTACCAGGTCAGAAAACTGGTCAACCATCACGCCCAAGTATTTCGTCTTAGAGACTCTATTTAGACATGCACAGTTACAGCTTATCCTGTTTATATCTCCGCATGTATGAACCCTTAAGTTGAGGACTTCATTTGGCTGTGTCCGGGAACTAACACTAAAACATAAGTAGTTGGTCTTGTGGTGTTTAGTGTTAGTAAGTTTTTTTTCAGCCATTCAGCTATGTGGGCAATCCCTACCTCTCACTCAGGTATTGTCCTATTTTCAGTCTTTGCTTTCTGTTTTATAGGTAATCCCTGAGCAAACTGAGTGCAGTACCCCTTACCGGCTTTTTGTAATTTGTTTACAAGGATAGGGATTTGTATGTATATATTTTTTATTTTTTTATGTTTTTACAGTCATAACTTCGTTGTTTATGAACCAATTTGGCTTTGTGGCTTCTGGAGATTAAGAGTGAAACTCCTTCACGGATAGGAATAATTGATGTATGTTTCAACCACCAGGGTAGACCCCTTCGGGAAGACGATTCCTATCTCCTCAACATGCCCAGACAACCGATGCCAACGACGATGAACATGGAGACGAGCAGCGTCTTCTTGGACAGCGGGCCCATGCTGCCGGCGGTGACCAGCATCTCATCACCACCGTGTAGAACGTTTATTTCCTCAATATACCTGTTGGTCGACAGCCCAGCGATGAGACAGCCGATGCCAACGACGATGAACATGGAGACGAGCAGTGTCTTCTTGGACAGCGGGCTCATGCTGCCGGCGGTGACCAGCACGCCATACACGATGGTTGTCACCACCATGATGTAGAACGTGTTGTGGGAGATTGAGTCCAGGCATTCGGTTGATGTCTGGAAGAGAGGAAATTGGTGAGTCTTCAATGAGTAATGTTTTAATTTTTTGTAGTTAAATGACTACAGGTCCTGTACTTTTTTGGTTTGGTTTCTAAGGAGTCATCATCTTTATCATCAGACTATATCGTGTTCCACTGCTTGGGCCACAGGCTTCTTCTCCGAGATGGTGTGGATGTGGAGCATGTCACATGTGTTCGAAGTTTTGGTTCTTTATGCCGGTTTCCTTATACCTTCATAGTTTTAGAGCAGTGGTGACGTAATTTGGAATCGTTACAACTGGGCCATCACAGCTCCCTAATTAGTCATAGTGTAAGAGCAACGAGCGCTACTTCAGTTTTCTCAAATTAGTTGACAAAGCATTGGAAGCTGAAAACGCTTAATCATATTGGAGTGCTGATGATAATGTTGATACATAAAATAGCTCTCTTCATCCCTACAAAAAGTTCTACTGTCACCAGCCTTTTCATCGCGTTTGACGAATCCATAGCTAGGCCTATGTTTATATTTGAACTAATGTACATATAGATAGGCTGTAAATGCTAATTCACTTCGTATCACGTTTTATTTTCACTAAACTATCACGTTCCAAGCTATGTATCACCTAATCTTTACCTAATAAAACCGACCCCTCACGTAGAACCTATATTTAGATCTAATACCCAGCAGTTAAACAATAAAGTTATCAGTTCATATCTGACAGATAATGTTAAGTAAGTAATATAATGTCGCATGATATGTTACATGTTCGAATTATACCGACTGTCAGCGAAATTAAACTTCCTAAAGTCATAAATGGGAACTTATATAGTTTGTTTCTCTGCCTCATGGGTCTGGGGGACTGTCAAGCATAGGGTTCAAGGTTCGATTGATAAGTTGCGATAGAGTTTATTGAGGCTTCTCCACAGGCCTTTTTGGAGTGTCTTCTACTTCAAAAGTCCTGTCTAGACATCTCTAATCCTCTATGATGTTAAAAGTTATGTAAGAAGTTTTTAAACGCTGGCGTGTCGAATTGGATGTGTAGCGGCATCAATGCCGCCAAGAAAAACTAACGAAACGTTTGTACGGCAGCAAAAATAACCACAATGCCATCTATCCCACTAGCATCGAACTACTAACGACATCCTGCATTGCGAGATCAGTTTTCCGTGCGATTATTTCAGTGGAAGTTTGCGGAACTTTACACTATGTTCCGCATACTTCCATAGACTCATTCTTGGTGGATTGGCTGGAGAAGACAGGAGATAAATATAGCTATAAAAGTATGGGTGATGCCTTTGCTCAGCAAAGGGCTAGGCTAATAAAAAAAGATGTTTTGAAACTTTAACTTACAGAGTTATCTGTTTGGGCCATGAGCTCGCAGACGGTGCCGCTGGTCTCCTCACTATTCATCACCCTGTTGATTGTGTCTGGGGCGAAGAGGAAGAGCCCGTTCAAGCTGGAACAGAATATTAAATTTGTTTAATAAAATTAATGTTAAAGTCATAAAGGTAATTGCATGTGGGTAAGGCAAATGATGATGCAGGGCCCGTTTACTATAACGCAATAGTCTAAGGAATCGTCCTCCAGGATTGCAGAATTTGTTCTGAAGATTTACCGTGACCCTGGAATGCAAAGGGCATTTGGAGGAACGAGGGTAGCTGGTTTTAGTCAGTAAGAGTCTGACACTCGCTTCTGCACCGAGTCATTTGATGATTTTCCATTCAAACAAAAGAAAATAAGGAAACGTCCTAATACAAAGCGATCTTATCGCGAATACGCGATAATCGCGTTCTGTTTAAATCTTTACTAGTTGCTCTTCTTGATCTTATTTAAAGTCAAGAGAATACTAATGACTTGCTTTCTATTAGTTTCCTTATTTTCATACGTAATTAGTTTGAGGTCGAGACGTTTTCCGCTACAACATCCTTTTGATGATCTTGTTATCCAATATTGAGGGAAAATGCTCATGTAACGTAGAAATTAAAAATATGGGAAAACTCCTTACAATGAAAACAACCCGAACATGAGGAAGCTAGTGAGCGTGAACCACTTGAGGTGCGGGGGGCGCAGCAGTGCGAACGCTGTCTCGGACTTAGACTTCGGCGCCAGCGCCACTCCTGAGCCGCGCTGCTCTGAGTCCGTGATGTCACAGGGTGTCTTCAGAGATTTTACCTGGAAACATAATAATAGTACTGTAGACTGTTTTAGTTCCAATCTTGAGGCAAAGTTATTCTGGCCAAATATTTTTATGGTCACGGAGACGAACAGATGTGGGAACCATAAACTTGATGGTTGGTTAGTGGTCAGCATCCCGTATTTTCATTTGTAAGTGTCAACCCAAGCATTTGGTGCCGTAGGTACATTGCCATCCAAGACACTAATGTTCCTGTAATGGCGCCGCAAACTGCGCCAACTTACTGACTAAAACCCATCCGTGTTCCTCCTAATGAAAAAAAAAAAAAAAAAAAAAAACTGCGCCAACTTAATAATTAATTGTTTTTCTAAGATGAGATGAGTTTACGGAGGCCTAACAATCCTAAAAATATTTTTAATCTGCTTTTTACAGAGTTAATCTTTGTAATATGACAAATTGCAGTATACTACTAGGATGGTGATGGAGGATGGTATACTTACACAAAAACTATCCTCAGGCAACCCCGTATTCACAGCATAGATCTTCCTCACGACAGCGAGAGCCTCCTTATCCTTGCCCCTGGTCATAAGGAACTTGGGGCTCTCGTCTGCACAGAACATGGCCACCGCCGCCAGGAGTAGAGGAAGGGCATACACGGCTGTCAGCAGCCGCCAGGGCCGCAGGTTGATGGCACCGAACGGGTACTGCCAGTCGTAGGAGAGGATGAGCCAGGCGAGACCTGTAAAGTAAGAGAAGAAGGATTTTGTTATGTGGTAAGCTTCATCTTTCTGACTGGCAGCACTGACTCATAACAAATCAAAAGTGTCTGTAGTGTCTGTGTATGTGTGCGTGTGTCTGTGTGTATGTGTAATACAGACACACACACATACACACACACGTGTATGTGTGTGTGTCTGTATTTTGTGTTTGAGTTTGTGTTTGTACAAGGTATGGATTTTATGGATTTTCTGAAATAAAATGATTATTATTATTATTATTATTTATTCAGCCTGTACTTTCCCGCTGCTGGGCAAAGGCTTCCTCCAAATCCTCCCAGGATCTTTTCCATAGCCACCTCGGAGTAGCCCTTGCGTCTAGGTCGTCTTGCTACCCCTTCCTAGACCAGCCTTGGCGGCGCCGAGTGGGTGAGTGTTTTGATAAATCAAATCTGTAGCTGGTAATAGTACCTACATGCCCCGAGGATTAGAGTGTTTTATACAGAATGTTGGCTGCAACATATTCGTAGCTCTTGCATAAGAATCAGGCGCAGATAAGAAGTGTGGGTTTCAGCATAAAAATTAAAACTTGGGACAAAAAATACAGAGCCACAGTTGGACTCTGTGGATCTTTGAGATGGTTTTGAGGTTGCATAGCGACTCTCACTTTCACTTAAAACTTTTTACTTCTTCAAAAGAGCTTATGTTTTCTGCTTTAAAGAAGCGAATATTCTGACTGATGTTAGTATCTTACAACATACCAGGACTAGAGAAGGTAAGTAGATTGATGAGTCCGTTGGTGACGAGCACTGCGAAGTCTCGTCGTCTGCGCGGGAGCATCTCCGACACGTAGGCGTAGCCTAGCGAGGACGGGCTCGACAAACTGGAATGAGAAACATGAGGATTTGCTAAGAATTAATGTAAATGCCTTCGATCAATAATGAAGGTAAATGCTCATACATACAAATTTCTTACAATAAATTGATAGTCAAACAAAATAAATGAATGGCCAATAACTCAGGTTCAGTATTATGCTGATAGGAAAACACCGGTCAATGCATGTTTTCTGGACTTATCGAGGGCTTTTGACCTCGTGTCATACGACGTCCTGTGGGAAAAGCTGCGAAAGGAAAGCAGTGTTGACTGTGCTGTTATTTCTTTATTGAAGTTTTGGTACAAGAATCAGACAAACTATGTCAGGTGGGATGGAACTCTGTCTGATGTGTATGGGTTGAAGTGCGGGGTGAGACAGGGGGGTGTTACCTCGCCTCGTCTCTTTAACCTTTACATTAATCAGCTCATTGTTGAACTCAGCCGCACCCGTATGGGCTGTCATATTGACGGAGTTTGCGTTAACAATATAAGTTACGCTGACGACATGGTGCTGCTGAGTCCATCAATAAGCGCACTCAGACGTCTTGTTAAGATGTGTGAAGACTATGCCGTCACTCAGGGACTCAGGTATAATGCAAAAAAAATGTGAATTATTGGTATTCAAGGCAGGCACCAAATGTTACACTAACGTGCCAAATGTGACCATTAATAATACTCCGTTATCCAGAGTAACAAAATTTAAGTACCTGGGTCACTGGCTCACTCATGACCTGAATGATGACCTGGACATAGAACGGGAACGCAGGGCGATGGCTGTCCGAGGTAATATGCTGATCCGCAGATTTGCACGTTGTACGACGCAAGTCAAAATAACCCTTTTCAGAGCATACTGCCAGTCTTTTTACACGTGCAGTCTGTGGGTCAGGTATACGCTGAGGGCATACAATGCCTTGCGTGTCCAGTATAACAATGTATTCAGGATGCTGTTGGGTCTGCCACGTTTTTGTAGCGCTTCTGGGATGTTCACCGAGGCCAGGGTTGATGGTTTTCATGCCATTATACGGAAAAGGTGCGCTTCTGTTCTCAGTAGAGTACGTGCTAGCTCCCACAGCATCCTGAGTGTATTTTGTGATAAGTGGGACAGCCCCATGCTGGCTCACTGGATACGGCTGCACACGTAGGTGGCAGTTGTTTTAATTTTGTATGTTTTGTACTAACATTAGGTTAAGACTTTTACTAACAAGCTATGGATTTTATCTGAAATAAATCTTTATTATTATTATTATAACAAATAAACACGAGTTGTCCATTTGTCCTATCTTTTTCTTTAGGTGACCATTATGGAGTTCACTAAATTCATGCATTTATTGCAGTCCATAGTGGTTAAGTTCTTATATCATAACCCTGACAGAAAACTTCAATCCTTCACTATTCTAGAAAGGTTTAGATAGTTAAATAAAGTTAAACAATATCTTGATGTGACTTTTTACACAAACACATACTAAACAAATAAGCTACTGCTCAAACGAATGGTTAAATTGATTTAGTAATTGTAATTGTTGTATTTACAATGGTTTTTAGTTTATTTTTAAACTGAGTTTTTAAATTAATAAGACTCAAAAGACGTATCAAGATTGAAAAATATTCTAGTATAGTTTCATTTATTAGTAACGAAACACCAATCTGGCATAAAAAAGATAGAAAAAAAACTACTTTATTTTCGCTAAAAATAACATAACTATGTCTACTTACAACAGAGAGCAAGCGAACTTGAAAAGCGCGAAGGTAACCAGCGAGGGCATGAAAGCAGCCGTGAAGGCCATCACGCCTGAAGCTGCCAGGGAGCCAAGCAGCACCGGCTTGCGACCCAGCGAGTCTGATGCACGGCCCCAGAATGGCGCTGTTAGGATAATACCTGGAATTGTCATCATAAAATGATTAGTATATCGGCTCGTTAGTTTTGTGGTTGGGAACTGCAACTACTGAGCTTTATTCAAGGCCTGATTTTGATTAGACCCCCTGGTTAGGTGAGGAGGAAATTTTCAGAAGCTAGGATTCTTTACTTGTGCCTGATTCATGGAAATGTAGATGCTCGCATTCTTCAAAGACTTGGAAACATGTGAGTGGTGTTCCATACGCCGGCGATACTGAAAACTAGTCTCCCTGACATGACGTCAAAAAGCCCTATTAATGTTCTACCGAACCAGACCAAAAATTAGCGACGAAACGGGGTTTTTGTCGATTGAAGTTCAGCGGCTATTTTATTATTAACAAATTAATTCTTAGTGGATATTGTTACTTAAAATTGGTGTCCTTTTTCTCAAATGTCTGCGCAACTAGATTTCAATAAAGCGAAGCTGAGAATTTTATTTTAGTATTGACTACCTCCGTGAAGCTTGATCGATAGGTCATGTCATCCGCAAAACAACCAGGACTTTACTGAAGAGCCCCAGAAGCAAGGTCACTCGAATTAAAAAAAAAAGCATGGAAATAGGTGGTACTACTGCACAGTAGTAGCAAAGAGTCATGTTGATCAAATTATTGCTATGATAATTTTGTAAGTAGTTTTGGTAGGAAATAAATGTGGACAGGGCGAGTCATAACTATCTAAATATTACCTAAAAAGTACAGTTGTAAACTGCTGCGTAGGAATGAAGCAACAAAAGATTTTCATAAAAGTACTGAGGCATCTTCTTCTTCGTGTCGCTGGCATGACAGGTTTTTTTTTTGGTTAGTCCAAAACATTGCCACCTCCACGGCATCACTGGTGGCAGCACAGAGGTCTCTTTGGGTGCATGTTTTGAGGCACAGAGGGCAAGAGGAGGTGGAGCATGGTTTGTAACTCGGCTCAACATCTACACCCTGCAGTTGATCCATCACGGAAGCCCCACTTTGCGAGGTAAAGGTTTGGGTTTACAGAGGCATATTACACATTTACATTTTCAATTCAATTCGTTTATTATTCAGACTAACAATGTGCATAATTGTTAGTCGCTTTGTTGTTATGTAGTATTTTCGCTTACCAATATTAGGCAAAGAAGTAATAATCCCCTTCAGATTATCAGGTATGTCAAGGTCGCAGGCAGCAGCAGGCAGCACGAAGGCGATGCCGATCATCTCCAAGATGGCAGCTAGCAGTGTGGCCAGCATCAGCAGATTGTGCAGCACCTGGTACTTGCCGGTGCCTGCAAGAGTTGATAAAGCAATGTCATTAGAAGTGTTAGTGTAGTGAGAAGCTATTTTAAACCAGAAGAGGAAACAATGACAGCCAAAAACGCAAAAAACACTATAGACTTCTTATAAGTTTTCCTGTAATCTATAGGTAAAGATCTATTATCTCCATATTTTTCAAAATTTTAGGCTCAGTAATTTCGGAGATAAGGGTCATAAGTGGTCAATTTTCGTATAATTTCTTGAATAACTTCTAAACCTTTTATTTTAAAATTATGAAAAAAATATAATTAAAACCCTCACAGTAAACCCTTTCATTTGATATGTCACTCGATATTGTTCAAAAAACTTTTTTTTGAAATTTTCTAGTTTGACCCCCAAAAGTGACCCCCTTACTAAAAATTTAATCATTTACATAACGCGTCCGTGTTTGGGTCACAGAAGTCCATATGTGTACCAAATTTAAACAGAATTGGTCCAGTGGATCCGGAGAAAACTGGCTGTGACAGACGGACAGACAGACAGACACCCGAGTGATCCTATAAGGGTTCCGTGTTTTGTTCGGAACCCTAAAAATAGGCTTATTTTTTATTGAGCACACGTAAATGTTCGGAACAGTCGACTTTTTTCCCGTTATTGTTCGCGTGACGATCCCGTAGTTAAGATCGCACCAAGCTTTTGGTTTAGGTATTCTATGCGGTGCTTATGTGCGTAAGCGTAAGCGAAAACCATACGTAAGCGCAATTAAGAGGAAATGCTGGCGGCGAGACTTTGTATGTAAAAAGTCATAATTCGAGGTTTGGCTCTCGACTGTTTTCTCCTCCAATATTGAACCGATTTAAAAAATATTTCTCACACTGAATATGAAGGATATATACTGTCTTTATGTTTTCCTTTCTTGATTAATAATTGCCAAATTTGTACACTAGGGCTTTCTTGACAGCGATTTATTGGATAATTTTGAGCATTTTATTTATTTATTTATATATACTTTATTGTACACCAAAATTAAAATACATTAAGGAAACCTTAAACTAAAAAATATACAATTGGCGGCCTTATCGCATTCCGCGATCTCTTCCAGGCAACCTGGAATGGAAAGGGATAGCCTGGACACGAAATGGGGTTGCACTTGGTGCAAATATAAAGTTAACAAAATTTTTATAAAAAAAACAATACAATATACTTAAATAGATACACAAATACATACATATTAAATATACATATTAAAAAGAAAATAAATGTCATTTTTTTTAAAAATCAACATCGAAAAAGTAATCACAGCGACAAGTAGTTCTTCGTCTGTGTTTCCAAACGCTTACTTACAACCCTAATCTTTTCAAAGTAAGAGTGTACAGGCTTCTTCTGGGTAAGCAAGCTCATTCGTAGACTTTATCTCTGTCATCTCTGACCTAGACTAGAGTCAAGAGCAAACGCATCGCAAATAAAATAAAAATAAAAGTGGTGTTCCCTAACAAGTCTCATTTCAAGTTTCATTTTGTGAGAGTTCTAGTGCTTATACGGTTAATAAATCATCAAAAAGGAAAACATAGGGACACAGTATATGTCCTTCTTATTCAGTTTGTGAAATATCTCTTTCAGTCCAATATTGGAGGAGAAAACAGTCGAGAGCCAAACCTCGAATTCTGACTTTTACATACAAAGTCTCGCCGCCAGCATTTCCTCTTAACGCAAACCCTACGTAACACAGAATTCAATGACCCACGGCCGAAGCAGGACTACGGATAGGGGGAATCGAGGCGGCTCGAGCTAGAATGAACGGAGCGCGCGTTAATTTAGGTTTTCGTTTGTATTATTAAACAAATACATATTTTGAAAATATGAAATCTACACGTTATGGAAAACATGTAGTTTTGTTATTATTCGTGAAGCATTTACGCCGTAGCTCGTAGGTACTAAGGGTTTAATTTTTCTTTTGTAGAGATTACTTTGGATTTTTATTCTATCGAGGAAACTACAAAACTACAAAACCGATTTAAATGAAATTTGGTACACAGATAGTCTAGAGCCTGAGAAAGGACATAGGCTACTTTTATGCCGGGAGTATGTTCCCTAGGGACCACGCGAGCGAAGCCGCTGGCTGAAGCTAGTTACGTATAATTTCTTCGGTGGCCACTTAAAGTTGTCCCCTTTTCAGATTTTGTGTTCATTCGGAAACACGTTGTATAATAGGAAGCAGTAATTGTAGTGTTGTGCATCTAACTCATATGTAAAGATTTTCGTTTGCGTTTCGAAATTGAAAGCACCAATTAGACTGTAGGTACGTGTAAGTATTTGGGATTATGAATTGGGTTTATGCCATTCCAATTAAAGAGTTTCCATTTGTTTCGTTTTATATCCCATTCGATAATATAGATATACATTACAAAAGTCAGTTAAATAACAGAAACTCCAGTACCACATTGATCCATCATATTGATTTTATGTAAAACAAATCAATTTCCACGTCATTCATCAAAATATCATCAGGCGCTACGGTGGAATACACGTCAATAGACCTTTTTATTATTGTTGATAGGCATACGTTTGACCACTATCTCACCTGATGGTAAGCGATGATGCGGTCGAAGATGGAACACGCTTGCCTAGAAGTAACCTATTCACTCTTGACTTAAAGACTCCCAGGACGTAGCTATCAGAAAACACAGACTCTGGCAGGGCACTTCATTCCTTAGCTGTACTACGCTAGTATTATGTTATCTGTGGCTGTACGCACAATGAATGTGTTCCCTAAACGTTTTGTGCGTGTGGGTGGGATGTCCTAGTGTACTGGTGGCGCATCGTCGTACGTCTTGTGGTCCGATGATGGAAATCATAAGCTCATAACCCTTTCTATTGGGTTTACCGAATTTGGGAAATTAGGTTTCCATCATGTATGAACTTGTTTTTAAGTACGAACGCCTAAAAATAAGTTGTGTTTCAAAATTGGTGTTATTAGATTCTTATGAGTTCTCATAAGAATCTAATAACACCGTATTTTCTTCATTTCCTCCGAGATATATTTTTTTTAACTGATTATTAATATGATCCTATCCTTACTAATATTATAAATGTGAAAGTAACTCTGTCTGTCTGTCTCGCTTTCACGCCAAAACTACTGAACCGATTTAAACGAAATTTGGTACACAGATAGTCTAGAGCCTGAGAAAGGACATAGGCTACTTTTTGTCCCGGGAATATGTTCCCTAGGGACCACGCGGGCGAAGCCGCTGGCAGAAGCTAGTAAGTAATAAATAAAGTCAGCTGATAAGATACCGAGGGAAAAATTGACAGCTGGTGTATTTAAATAGGCGATAGATGCTCGGTTACACGGTTCCGGGCATCAGCTGAGCCAGCAGGCATGTTTACTTATTCACAATAGTGTGTACTATATCTCATAAGAATCTAATAACACCGTATGTTGATAGTTTACAAGAGAATTTTCAAGGGGATATTTTAAATTGCATATCAAATAAATAATCGCCTATCAATACATACTCATCATTTATATTCTTTTTTACATCAAATAACTTACTTCACTAAAAATAAACGAAATGTTTAACAAAACTCAAACTGCAGATAATTCGAAATCATACATCAATATGACATTACTTTTTTCCTCATAATGCAATACAGTTAAATTTATTTTTGTACAAAAATACTACTTATATAGCATAAATACTGACTGCACAGCAACTTTTCCATATTTATGGACAACACCCCGACTCAGACTACCCCGACTCGGATAGGTTAGGTTAGAAGGCTAAGCCTTAACCTTCGTGGTTATTTTTTTTTAAACCACCAGAACTATGGTGAGTCGCAGTAAAGTTTTGTCGTGCATTAAGATTATTAGCTGTGCATTGATGAAAAATTTTGCTTTAGGAAAAATCGCTGTACGCTTCGAAAATAAATTGTAGTGTGTTTAGTGATATTTTAAGTTGAATATTTTGCTGTGCAATCAGTAATTTTGATGGGAATTCGGAATCTTATTGCATAGAAAAAGGATTTTTTTTTTATTTGCCTTTAAATACTACCCATTTTCAAGTAAGATTTTTTACTGTAACATAATTACGTAACTTGAAAATGTGTGTGTGTTTTTATGGAGGTATTATTACAAAAATACTGTCAAAGGAAAGATTTTTACATAAAAACTACTAGGACATCTAGTTTTCGAAATATAAGGAAAAAGGTAAAGTGAAAGTTAGTCACGTTAGAATTTTGCAAGTTTTTGTTCTATGATTTTTTCATTCTTCGTAGTTATGGATTATATTATTATTTTATATTATGGAACAAGGTCCTAGAAATCTAATAATGGATAAATTGTAAGTACTTTTCATAGAAAAATAAGGGCTCCAAAGGCTAATCTTTCAATCGGAGCATGAAGCATAAAGTCGAAAAACTTTAGACACGTCATTTCCTCGCGGATAAAAATTTGTTAGCTGATAGTAAATAATATGATCCTGTTAGTAATAAAATAAATCAGCTGGCAAGAGGCCGAGGGAAACTCGTCAGCTTTAAGTATACGATAGATTCCCCCTTCAGGGCGTTAGCTGACGACCTTTCCACCGAGATACAGCCGGCTAACGTTTTGTTTTCTGCAAGATATTGGGTAAGCTATACTGCCCTCGTAATAGCTAATGCAGTAATCGACATTTTTACGAATCCGTTTTAGACATAAATGACATCTGAAGATTTTTTTTTTTTTTGGATGGCTGGAACATAGTGAAACAATAACGAAAAATGCAGTATTTCGTGTGAAATTATCTGACATCGTTAGTATAAATGCAGCAATGATCATAAACTAGATTAAAATGCAGTACTCGCATTTCGTATGTTAGTTAAATTTGTCTTTTTATAGCCACTTTAACTAAAAATTAAGATTTAGGGGTTTCCCGATACAGAAAACGTGTTTTGATCCGTGCTTTTGTGGTTATTTTGTCTTCGTTCTATGGTTTAAAAGGAAAGTATCGTTTAACAAAAATTATCTAAACATAGTTAACACTGCCTACTCGACAATTGAAAAAGGCTAGGTATCTATTGCTATAGTCGAAAAAAATAACAGCAAACTGCCGTCAACAGGTAGAGCAAATACAAAAAAAAAAAAAACAGAAAAAAATGTGACGTATATTTCTGCCAACATTTTTAGTTGATTGAAAGGTTTAAAAAATTAAATCTCTGTAATTTATCAAGTTTTTCCTTTTTTTCTATTTAAATGTTTGAAAACCTATTCGTCTACTGCATTATGCCTTTCATTTTCAGTAATTTTTATGCTTGTGTTTAATGTAATTAATGTATTTCCTAGATACAAATGCAGTAACATACACAAGTGCTGCATTTTACTGCACTACTTTAATGTAAATTACAAATAGGGACGCAAGGTTTAAGTGCAGTATTCAACATTCTAAAGACCCAAATAAGAAAAAAATACTTCAGAACTAAACTAACCAATTCTTTGTATTTTTTTTTTGTACTTTTTCCATAATAAAACAAATGAGTTTTATATCGGTTAAAGTAGAGATTTAGAAAAAAACATTTAACCGCGTTTTTCTCGAAACCGCTATTTTGCAAGTACTGCATTTGCTATTACGAGGGCAGGACACAATTTTCATTCGATAGGAAATGACTGAAAAAAATTTTTCTTTCAACGTGGAGGCTGCCGCTGCTTAAGCCACACACCGAATCGCAGCTGACGATCACAGAGGTCCATAATAAAGCTTTCTTAACCACAAGTCCGGGAGGAAATTCATGACAAAATTTGAGCCTGGCTTGTGGTCTATAAGTCCGTAGCTGATAGGGAGTAGAATACGCCCGCAACTTCCAACATGAAAGATAGCGCCTATCGCCGCTCTCAGGGCAACACACGTTAAACTTATGTTTATTATAATAATAATTTGTATGTATTATTATTTATTATGTACTTATACGGTGAAAGGTGAGCGATCTTGACTATTAATAGTATACTATTATCACTTTCTCTTGGACAACGCACAATAAAAAATTTCTAGAGGCTGGACAATACAACATTTTTTCCGACCGAACCGAATGTAGCTATATTGCCCGCGAGCTCATATTCAACATTATAAATATAGGTATTATAAGTTACTCCGTGGTTTTAAATATTGCAATTTTAAAGATTTAATAGAAATACGATTAAACACTTTCAAAACACAAAATTCAGCACGATCAACGATCTCTCAATCCTGATATGTCTGAACTGAGAGATTCAGCTGCATGAATACCAGTATTTTACAAGGAGCGGTTGCTTGCGGAGACCTCCACAACTCATTAACTATGTTACACAGTAGTTCTCAGCAAGATTGGAATCAGATTTACTTGCTTCTGGCAATCCGTGACGACTGCCAAATATCTACAAATGACAGCCGGGACCAACGGCTTAACGTGCTTATGTCACGCAATAATTCCCTATTTGAAGTGATGTAACTAACCGCTTGAAGCAACCCGCCCTAAGTTCCAATTCTTTCTAGGAAATTTAAAAAAGGCTTTGCAAATCAGTATTTGAAACTAATAACACTAAAAAAACGTGATTTATTTTTTGGTGTTCCGAACATCCGTAAAAAACGAAACCCATAAAAGATCACTCGGGTGTCTGTCTGTCCATCTGTCTGTAGAAGTTATTCAAGAAACTAGACCAAAAATGACCATTCCCCCCTTATCTCTGAAATCACAGAGCCTAAAATTTTGAAAAAATGCAGATAATTGTTCTATACCTAAAGATTACAGGAAAATCTATAAGAAGTCTGTCTAGTTAAAATAACATGTTCAAAAAATTAAATTGTTTCGGAACCCTTTGCACGCGAGTCTGACTCGCACTTGGCCAGTTTTTTATAACTAAGGCGGATAAAGTTTATTTGTACCAAAAGTTCTTGGCAAGCCGGAGATCAATGTGACCTGTTTAATAAAACGGAAGGTAAAAACCTAATACTGTGAGATCCTTATGGGTAATCCGTCGGGGGAGAACTGAGGGTTATATGGGAGTCTTTAAGTCAAGAGCGAATAGATTATTTCTAGGCAAGCACCCGGAGGGAATGGCGATATAGGTCAGCAGATTGGGATGGCATGCGATCTTTCTTCGCATTATCCTTGGCAGCCTACTTTCTTTTCTTTGACTGATGCTTCTCCGTGCGCGGGCACCGTGACGGATGTGTAGCGGACGGGAATGGAGTACTACATTCCGTTCTCTGACGTAACAATGTCTGGCAAGGCTCGTCCATGGTTTGGTGCCGAGTGCAATCGGGCTGATGCGCTTAAGCACGCGGCGTACCTAGCATGGGTCGACACTCGTACGCGCAAAGCAAATGACGTGAGTCAGAAAAAGAGAGCGTTCAACAGGGCTGCCAAGTCCTGCAAGAAAGTGTTGTGGAGGGCTCGGTTTGACCACATTAGCCGAATAGAGATCAAATTTGCTTCATACCCAGCAGGTAGAAGGTTTGCTCCCTGGCTAAGTCGGTCGAATCGAACTTCTGCCGCCCCTCACTACTACCACTGCTGAGACCCGACGGGACGCTGGCCCACTCCGCTGAGGAGAAAGCGAACTTATTTGCTTCTTTGTTTGCGGAATCTTCACGTCTGGATCCTGGCAGCGCAAGGCCCCTCTGATGCTTCTCTTGAGGGATGCGAGTCGAGAATGTTAACATTCGCATTCATCAGAACGGTACTGCGTAACCTAGACGTGAACAAGGCCCCGACGGGATACCGGCAATGGTTCTGAAGACTTGTGCGCCTGAGTTGTCTCCAATCTTGAGTCGCCTTC
Organism: Lacanobia wlatinum; assembly: GCA_947578705.1. Lineage (NCBI taxonomy): Eukaryota > Metazoa > Arthropoda > Insecta > Lepidoptera > Noctuidae > Lacanobia > Lacanobia wlatinum. The sequence continues at coordinate 5,471,908 of OX388035.1, forward strand.
TTCGCCTTTCGTTTGAGACTGAAAAAGTGCCGAAAGCTTGGAAGCAAGCTTACGTGCAGCCTGTGCTCAAGAAGGGTAGTCGAGATCTCGGCAAAGAAGTAGGGGATCCTAGCAAAGGTTAGACGGGACTTCATGCCGGAACAACTGCTCAAACTATACAAGCGCAAGTTCGATCGTGTATGAAGTACTGCTCTCATCTTTGGGACGGATCTGCCAGATACCAGCTTGATGCCCTTGATTCAATTGAGAAACGAGCCAAGAGGATCATCGGCAATGAAAGGCTCGTCGTGGCGAAGCTCCAAAGTCTTGAGCATCGTCGACGAGTTACTAGCCTGTCGGTTTTCTACAGGTTTCATTTTGGGGAATGTGCGATGGAATTGCATAATATAATTCCGCTAAGCCCGTTCCATCATCGGACCACCAGACGAACGGCGATGCGCCACCGGTACATGGTGGAAATCCCACTCACACGCACAAGACGTTTTGGGAACATATTTATAGTGCGTACAGCTAAGGCGTGGGATTCCCGCCGAAGTCTGTGTTTCGTGAAAGCTACAACCTGGAAGTCTTTAAGTCAAGAGTGAATAGGTTGTTTCTAGGTAAGCGTGCTCTATCTTCGACCATCATCGCTTACCATCAGGTGAGATTATGGTCATATGCATATGAAAAATAAAGAGAAAAAAAAAACTCCAAGGCTCCAAGGCGTGGTCATTTTTAGGGTGATGTTAGGCAGCTGATATACTAGGTGCAATTTTAGTTGTCTTACAAAGGTGGCCCACTTAATGTACCTACCCAAGATAAACTACCTCCAGCCGCGATTTTTTTTAATAATTCTTTAAGATAATAATAAAAATATGAAACACCCTGTTACCCAACTGATATGGCTTACCGATGTACTGCGCAGAAGATGAATTTTCAAAGCGCGGGAATTGCTATTGACCAATCGGCACGCTCCACTAACCGCGCTTCTTTTTCCTGTACCGCTATTGGTCGGCAGCTGCCGCCATGTTAGCGCGCGTCGCGTGGCATGCACGTGACTTGCGAGTGAGACGGAACTAACAGCTGCAGTGTATTATGAACCTTATAATAGTGACATAAGGTTGTTGTAAGTTTGCTTTCTTTCGTTAATCTTCAGGGCCATACTTTCTTTTCTGTGCGAACCAAGATTCACGACGCGCCTTGTCAATTGGGTACCTCTGTAATAATTTTTACGTATCAAAACTATGTCGCCGTTCCACTCCACGCAGTCCTTAAAACACAAGGCTAGGACTGCACGTGCTCCTGGATGTTTCAAACTACGTTATGATAATGAGAACTATGTTTAATTTTTTAAATAGTTCTAGTGTTCTTAAATATTTATTTTTATTTTAATGAATGTGTAGTAGTCATTGCATAGATGAAGTGGGTTGCCGTTGTAAGACTACTAAAATGTCACCGTGAATACGTTAAGGAAAAAACGGCAAAACAAAAAAAAAAGTGACTGTTTTACAAAATATCGACCACATAAAACGATTAAAATATTCCGAACAAATGACCTTTCAAGCAGTTTGTTAAAGTTACAATTCAGTTCAATCACAGATTGGATGTCACCAACTGCATCAGACTGCTTGTAAAGTCATTTGTTCGGCACTTTTTAGTCGATTTTTAGGGTTCCGAACAATAAACGGAACCCTCGGTTTATAGGATCACCCTGGTGTCTGTCTGTCTGCCTGTCTGTCTTCACATGGATTCACTGGACCGATTCTGTTGAAATTTGGTACATATATGGACTTCTGTGACCCAAACACGGACGCGTTACGTAAATTATTGAATATTTAGTACGGGGTCACTTTTGGGGGTCAAACAAAAAAGAAGAAAAGGCTTTTTGTAAGGGTTTAAAATATATTATTTCGTCATTTTAAAATAAATGGTTTTGAATTTATTCAAGAAATTAGACGAAAAATGACCATTCTCCCCCCCTTATCTCCAAAACTGCTGAGCCTAAAATTTTGAAAAAAATAGAGATAATAGATCTTTACCTATAAATTACAGGAAAATCTATAAGAAGTCTATAGTGTTAAAATTTTATTCGGAACCCTTTGCACGCGAGTCCGACTCGCTTTTGGCCAGATTTTGTGAAAAAAAAGCACATTTTTTTGTTTTGCTATTTTTTTCCCCATGTATATTTTAGCTACCTAACATCATCTGAAAATATGACCACGCATTTATTTCTGGAACAGCCTGTAGAAAGAGGCGAGAATGGAACACCGCGCGCCGACTCTTTGAATCCCGTGTATCCCTATGCCTTTTTCAAGGTCATCAGTCCATCTAGCTAGACTTCTTTACCTTGACCCATATATTTTTAATTTCTTATCTATCATTCAAAAAATATTAATCGACGCGTGCAAGCACAATCAAAGCCAAATAATGTAAGGATTAACAGATAAACATCCAAAAATATACAAATCAGTGCATGCATCATGATTCCATTGCTTATCTGATGAGGGTAATTCCCCCTAAGCAAAGTGGTAAAATAATAAAAAAACAATGGTAACTAAACAATTAGCAGACTGAGTTTTATTACACTTTTTAGACTATTTTTATGCTTATCCTAAGTGGCTAAAGAGAGATTTCTCTTTCTTCATCTAGAACTCTAGGCTAGGCTGGGTAGAGCAGGGAGGCAAACCTCACGCCCTAGCCGCCGCAACGGACGCCCCCAGCCACCGTAGGCGGGGAATGAGTGGCTTGCCGTCCGATAAGGGCCAGGGGGGCTACTCTCTAACGAAATCCGTAGTTTCGGGCTTAGTTGCGGGCGGGCATTTTCTACTTCGTATCACCTAACCACTGAGAACTAATGATAACACGATTTGACAGTTACTGTGAAATCGTGTTGTCATTCATTCTCAGTTCGGGTTCGGGACTAATCGTAAGTCTGTAGGCCCGGCTCGACGGCGCGTTGTGACTATGCTCGCCTCAAAGAGATGTCAGCATAGTAGGCCGGCTAGGGCCAGTGCCTGCCAGGGTACAGGAATTTGTTCGAAATAGTCGTAGGTCGTAGAACGCAAATGGATGTAGGAGAAACATAGATGGGTTTAAGTCAGTAAAAGTCTGACACTCCATTCCGCTCCGCCTAGAGCGGGAGGAGTCATTTGATGACTTACCAACTTAAAAAAGACTGGGTAAAGGACATACGTAGGAAAATATTTAAAAAAATCTGGTTGTTTGTTAAATCAATCGCGCCTCATGACTGAATGGATTTGGATGGAAACAGGTAAACCGTGGCCTGCATACTTTTTATCCCGTAGGATAAATATTCAGGCAGGGGGAAGCGCTGGCAAAAAGTAGTTCGCAATTTAAATAAACCGGCCAAGTACGAGCTGGACTCGCGCGCGAAGGTTCTATTCGAATCATAATTTTTTGACGTGTTATTTCGAAACCACACTGCTTGTATTATATTTCCTCTAATCTTCTTCTTCAACAGAAACATTAAGTTTTTTTTTTAATTTTACATATTATGCACTAATATTTCAGCGATTCTTTTCTCAAATTTTTCAATTATGCGTCCGTGTTTGGGTCACAGAAGTTCTGAAGTGTATGCGTCTGTGTTTCCAAACGCTTACAACCCTAATCTCTTCAAAGTTAAAGTGAACAGGCTCCTTCTGGGTAAGCTCGCTCCATCGTAGACTTTGTCTCTGTCATCTCTGACCTAGACTAGAGTCAAGAGCAAACACATCACAAATTTAAAAAAAAATATACCTATGTACCAGATTTCAATTGAATTTTTTCATACGGACGTTCGAAAAAGTTTTTGAACGAAAGTTTGGGATCTGAATTTAGATTGTCGATGGCTTTATGAGAAAGGGAAGGAAGATCGAAGAAATTGTGAATTTTGTGCAAGATGTTGCACAAAGTGAACGAGTGAGTGTGAGTGAGTTGAGTGTGAGTGAGCGTGTACAAAAAAATACACAAGTGATCCTATTAGGTTTCTGTTTTTTCATACGGACGTTCGACGAAAATCTGCCTGTATCATAGCAAATTTTCTCCCATGATATACTGTACATAAGTACCGCCATTACATGAAATGACACTAACCAGCAAACTCCAACGCATCTTCAAGTTCAGCCTCCATGACGGGCGAGTGTATGTTGTTTGCTGCCATGCTCGCCATCACCACATGTCGCATATTCACGTCCCTGAAGCAACACAAGATAACCATTAACATAATACATTGATAACACCTTGACGCCTAACGACAGGATTGGTCCACACTTGTCCAAAGTCGGGAAGTATGGAAGAAAAAGACAAGGCCTTCGCCTGCAAAGAAACAGAACAAGCTGAAAATAAATACTTAATAATAAATTAGGATTAAGTGTTTAAAGGGGTCTCTGCGAATTGGCTTCGGCCCCTTGAACGCCTACCAAAGTACCGAGACCCCAGGGATCCAAGATTGGTTGCCAAATTTGTTCAAAAGAGTCACTGCGACCCTGGAACACATAGGGCATTAGGAGGAACACAGATGGGTTTTAGTCAATAAGAGTCTGACACTCCCTTCTGTCACGCACAGAGCGGGAGGAGTCATTTGATGATTTCCCAAACTTAAAAAAAGAGTACAGTCAACAAAGCTATTAGCTTTGCATTTAGCATTAGCTATTATATGCTGCAGGTTTGCAGGCAGTTAACTTGCAACTACTTTTAAACAATGTTGTGAGTGTACTGAGTAAACAATTATTGTACAACACATTCGTAAGTATGTCAAAAGCTTAAAAAAATTATAATGCACGCATTAGAAATAAACATTGGCAGTTCTGTGAAAAAATTAATATTTTTGCCTGTATACCGAATAGCTTTGTTGACTGTACATAAAAATAAAGAACAAATATAACAGACAATAATAATACAAGCCTTGCCTCTTCTCTAACACCATCTTATAGCCCCCCATCTTTGCGTCAAAATTTTCAAGTCTTCACAGGCGATGAACCGACTGTCGCCTAAACAAGACTAAACTTAAATCCTGCGACATTATACAAGTCCAAAGTATTGTCTAATATGACCAATGACCGTGGAGATAGGTAGTAAATCATAGGTAAATTATCTTTGGAAAACTAGGGCAGCGTTGCACAATCGTAGATATTACGTTACCATATCTTGATTAGAATGTTTTGGTTCATCGTATCAGTTGGATGATGGTCACTGTTAAGTATTCCGGTTAATGGTCTTAGCATTGTAGATAATGCTGGTCCTTCATTCCACAAAGGACCAACTACACTAAACCTTTTTTATGTAGTAAAACATTCTTCCTTCCCTGTCTCATAAATCCATCCACAATCCAAATTCATATTCCAAACTTTTTTTTATTAAATGTTCCTTGTTTCTTCGTTTCGTTTCATTTGCCTTACAAGAAATTTTCACACAGCCGATTTTCACATAAGTACGTTTAAGTACGTGATTATATTGGTCCCTAATTTGCCTGAGCTGTTTTTAGTTAGTAAATATCTATGTCTTCTGGGTAAAAAGTAAGGTCGGATATAACTCACACCTCTCCGACCTTGTCGCATGGTTTCTAAAGAAGAAAAGTGTTGCACCGACCCCAAACACGTTTAATTCCACCAAGCCAGTTCCATCATCGTACCACAACACGAACGGCGATGCGCCACCGGTACATGGTGAATATACCACCCACGCGCACAAAACGTTTTGGGAACACATTCATAGTGCTGTGCGTACAGCTAATGAGTGGAATTCCCTGCCGGAGTCTGTGTTTCCTGATAGCTACAACCTGGTAGTTTTTAAGTCGAGAGTGAATAGGTGACTTCTAGGCAAGCGTGCTCCATCTTCGACCACATCATCGCTCACCATCAGGTGAGAAAGTGGCCAATAGCGTGCCTATTAATAGCAAAAAAAATAGTTTTTGAAGTGAAAACTTCTTTAGTCGCGTTGAGCACTTTTTGGGTGAACAAAAATCATGGAACTCGCGTCATCGTCACCGAACGCTTTCTATGAGCTCGATACAATTCACATGTTACTTAGTCTTCACTTCTATCGGCAGTCCCCAAAGACTGCTCCGGACGTTTTTTTCTTCCGGGCTCCTCTGTCAACAGTAACGTTATCATTCGCTCCCTTTCCTTTATTTCTTTTAGAGTCTTTAATTATTTTTTTTAATTAGGAATGGCAAACCCATTCCTAAATAAAAAAAAAATTAAAGACTCTTGACCTCGATCACGCCTGATGGAAGGTCTATGATGGAGTGAGCATGCCCAGCAGATGCCTTTTAACTCTTGCGTTGAAGGCAGGCTGTAATTATGGGGAAGGGAACACAGACGCCGGTAATGAGTTCCACACTTTGGCTGTGCGCACAATAAATGTGGAAGAGAAGCGCTGAGTACAACTTACTAGTCGGGATATCGCCCAAGTGCGGATGGTTCCCTGCAGTACGTCTAGTATTCTGGTAGTAAAAGGGCGTTCATAGTTTCCTCACACAATCCATCCACATCTTTGACTTTGACTCAAATCAATGGCCACATGTATAAACGAAATGTAACAGTCCTTATCTCTGGTGTCATTCCAGCTCTAGTCACGCATTAGGTTGGTGAGAAAAAATCCCACCGTATATCGTTAGCACCTAACTGCTTTGAGAGATATTAAGCTGTGTAAATAAATAAACGTTGAACTTTGATATAATGATTTCTTGCTGCAATCACTACAAAGTAAATAGTAGTACTATCACTAATGAGCTGGCGCCGTCTATCCCAGGGGATGGTTGCGGTCCTTCCGTCCACACTAGATTAAAATGTTTGTAAACTAATATTGACAAACCCAATGGATTACATCACAGGTTTGGAAAACATTGAATCCCAAACAAATATTGACTTATTGAAATGATCACGGTTACCTACATCTGTTTGAAATTTTAACCTACAGCTGCTTTTCATTATAATTCTCCTATTTAACTTGCAATTAGTTCCTGACTCTACATGGGCCGTCACCTCAAAAGAAACGTCGGCGTTTGAACCAAACAAACCACGAAACATCACACACAAACACACACACCACACAACAACGACGACACACATTCACTCACACCCAACTCACTTACACTCACACGCTCACTTTGTGCAACATCTTGCACAAAGTTCACAGTTTCTTCGATCTTCCTCTCCTTTCTCATAAAGCCATCTACAATCCAAATTCGGATCCCAAACTTTATTTTTTGTTTTCCATCACACTTGCCCTTACTGTTACAACCGATTTTCACACAACATTGAAGTCACCAGCGATACACGCAAATTTTCTCTTTCGTCATCGCAATACAAAGACCATTTAAAAACATCGATAAAGGCATACCTAACAACAGCAAAGACAGGAGTAAAAGAATACACTATACTACACTGAGGTACATTCTCAAAACACCATCAAAGAAAATAACAGTACACGACAACACACTTCGCACTCACCACATTCTTGATTTTATCAGACGATTTTCAGTACTTAGATACTTATAAGAGAAACCGACACCACTGCCTTATTTTCAAAGGTAAATAACAATACTCATAAAATAAATACTAACTAGGTTCACCAACCTAGTTTTCATAAGCCTTCAAGAGTGAACAGAGAAATGAATTCGTGGAATATATTATCTTTTTCATCTCGAAAAAGTACCTGACTTAGTGACTAACTAATCTTGTGTGCTTAACGAATAGCTAAATGATAGACACAAGACAGAATGCTCTCATATCCGGTGATAAGTCGAAATGTACTTATTTGAGAAAGCGGGGAAAACTATCATGACACATTCATTGCTTTGTTGTTCTTATTGTGAAGGAGTTATTGTATTATATGTGATAAATAAAATACAAGCAGTACTTCTTTGAGCAGACTGCTGGCTGGTCCGGCCAATAAAAATAGGTTCGTCACTATTTATATTTTAAAATTCTCCGGTGTCTTATCTTACTGGCAAAGTTTCAGGATAAAATTATGGGGTAGTGTTACTGTATATCATTGATGAAATATTTTTTTGTAATTGGATCAATAGGTACTTCTAGATATTAAACCCGACAAACAATTTACCTATTGAAAAATTGTTTGTCGGGTTACCTATATGTTTATAGGTACCTAATATGCACATATTAGTTAAGATATTTTAATAATTAGTTCGTATAAAATTGGGTGTAATATATCTCAGCCTTTCGAGGCATACGACTTTTACAATCAGAAAACTAACCTTTTTATCATATTTGCGTGTAGAAAACTAATACGTTTTCTTCCGTAATACATTATCACTTTTTATTATGTTCGCAGACTTGTCAATGCACTTAATATTCTCAGACTTTCAACAAACAAATATTTTAATCTTGGGAGACAATAGACCGCCGTATCCTCCAACAAATGACTGATCTATTCGTCTGTCACATTATTCTTATAAATTGACAATAACAGAAGTAAGTACATGCAGGAGATAGTAGTAATAATGTTTCTCTTTTATATTCCCACCACGTGATTGTAGGGGGTAAAGTTCCTGCAGTTACATATCTCTTATCTGAAGTTCTTATTGGGTTTCCAAGGGTTTAATTAGATGTATGAGTTACAGCTAATTTTCGAAGGAAAAAGTCTACGTAGTGCAGCATTGTGTTCTGCAGGTTTGGCAATGAAATCTTTTTTTTTTCCCAAATTTAACCTCAACCTCATTCGTTTAGACACAATTTTCTTTTTCTGATCATATTTTAAATTGAGATTCCATCAAAATGACACTTGACAAATTTCAAGAAAATATGGTCAGCGTCTGGTGAATTCTGACAAAAGTCAGTTTATATGAATTAATACAAATAAATTGGAAGAAAGTAATTATAAATCCATCAAGTACCATGTGTTAAATGTGAAGTATAATAATGTAATTGTGTTATTGTTCTAAAATACCGGTACGTTAATATTTTCACTTTCTTTCTTAGAAATTCTATTTGAGAATTATGTCGCTCATATTTCGTTTATTGGTGTAGATACCGATCGGAGCTGACGACGGTATCGGTCCACGGGCCACCTACCATATCTGCGAAGGCTAGATGGTATCCGTGAGCATAATTATTTAATCTTTCGAGTTCTCTTGGAGTACTTAAGCGCGATCGCGAAGCGTGATCGTGTGATCGTCGTAGCCGCCCACTCCCAGGATTTGTGCAGTTTATGGACCTAAATGTTTAATCATAGACTTTTTAAATTGTTTCATGTTGTTAGCATAACGTGCTGCTCCTTCTGAGCTGGTAGTTAGTTTCCTTATTTTTCTGTTTGAATATTGTCTAGGAGTTGCGAAAACCACTTAGAGCCGCATCTTTCATGCAATTTAGCTGTTGGAGACGCTCCTAGACCGTTTTTTAGGGTTCCGAAAAAAAAGGAACCCTTATAGGATCACTCGGGTGTCTGTCTGTCTGTCTGTCTGTCTGTCTGTCTGTCTGTCTGTCTGTCCGTCTGTCACAGCCAGTTTTCTCCGGATCCACTGGACCGATTCTGTTGAAATTTGGTACACATATGGACTTCTATGACCCAAACACGGACGCGTTATGTAAATCATGAATTTTTAGTATGGGGGTCACTTTTGGGGGCCAAACTAGAAAATTAAAAAAAAAAGGTTTTTGAACAATATCGTGTGACATATCAAATGAAAGGGCTTACTGTGAGGGTTTTAATTATATTTTTTTCATAATTTTAAAATAAATGGTTTTGAAGTTATTCAAGAAATTAGACGAAAAATGACCATTCCCCCCCCCTTATTTCCGTAACTACTGAGCCTAAAATTTTGAAAAAAAATGGAGATAATAGATCTTTACCTAAAGATTACAGGAAAACCTATTAGAAGTCTGTAGTGTTAAAATTACATGTTAAAAAAAAAATAATTCGTTCGGAACCCTTTGCACGCGAGTCCGACTCGCACTTGGCCAGTTTTTATTTATTGCAATCACTATCTGGTTTAGAAGCACGTTTGTTCTGGAAAGGCTTCATTCACAAATTTGGAAAACGTGCCTGAGTCTTTTTTGCGTTAAAAAATTCACCGACTCATCGACAGATTTTTAAAGTTATTTTAATTTGTCTGTTTTTTTATCTTTTTATATTCACTATTAGGTTTTGGGTTTATTTAAAAATTATATACGTATGATGTAATTATTTCAATACCTTTTAAATCTGTTTTTCCCGTCTCAAACGCCAAGAGCATTGTTAAACTATCGAATGTCCTTTCAAGTCTGTCCCTCAAAATCTTCAATACAGAGAAACTAAGTTTTTATGGATTTAAAAAGGCCTTCGACCTGACCTAAAATTTTAATGGTTTGCTAACGTTTATTAAATTAATTAGTTAGTTTTTATGTTTTTAATGTGTATTCGTTTATTTTTCTGTAAAATTATATTGTGTATTTTTTTTCTATGGCCTAACCAAGGCCTTAGTTGCCTACAATAAAACTTTATTATTATTATTCGTTTATTTATTTTATATACATATGTCGGAAATAAGTGAGTCAATTGAACAATCGGGACGCCAACGCCATCTAGTGGCGTTCGGCGGAGTCTAGGACGGTGTGCTCGACAGAGGCTGAGCTCAGTCTACTAGTGGCGGTCGAGCAGTGCAGACGTGCCTTCGTCTAGAAACCGCCGCGTGATCTGAATATTTGTTCAGTGTACCTATTGTGTGAGAATATTGTAAGTGAGACTTTCGAGTGTGAATAATAATTCGATTTAAAAGCAACCGGTGTTTCTAGTGCGCAATAACCAACACTTCCCAAAGTACGCCCACTGTAGTTCCAATATCCTGGCTGATGTAACCTGGAGAGTTGTACCATCGCTGACACATATATGCTCAATTTTAAGATTTATCTTAAAAAAAAAAACATTTAAAAATATATAAAATAGTAGTCCGCTGGTGTCGGGAGCAGGGTCCAAGCTACCGGTAGTTAGTTAGCTCAATACGAGCCGTATCGAGGAGTACTGCCTTCTGCATCAGGCCCTTTATCCAACCGCGTAACGCCAGCTTCTACAGATGGTCGTCGAAGCTTTTGGCCATCAGGCCATTATTATAATTATTATAACATGGAAATAAGGGCAGGTCTCAGAAAATACTTTTTTAAACGTCACTTAACTGATGATTATGTTGTTAAGTAAACATTATCGCATCCCGTTTGTGGGATTACCCAGGGTACCTATCTGGGTCCGGTTAATATTTTCACATTGAAACAAGGAAATATTTTGTAACGCTCTGCTAAATGAACAATTTGCTTTGTGAAAAAAAAATCCTAATAAAAAGTCTCGTATTCTGAGGGCCTAGCACGAATGTTTTTGACATATAAATCTCTGCTGTTTAAATATCCCTGTGAAAGCGTCAAGTCAACTGTCATTGACAGCTCAGAGGCCTTACAATAACATCTTAAAACTATCCTGATTCTAATGTGGGCGGGACATGAAGCTATACAGACGCATAGCACTATCCTTTTTTGACAAGGGAATCATGATAGCATTGGTACGTTTGCATGGGAGGCAGTTCACATAAGTTTCCACATTGAAAATTTTACGGAATAGCATTTTTAGCGGAAGACGCAGCGTTTGAAGGCCTCCCACAAAGTGGACCGATGACCTGGTGAGGTCAAAGTCAAAAAGTCATTTATTCAAATTAGGCTGAGTACCAGCACTTTTTGAACGACAACGTTTACAAATAGACAGTCCCCCAAAACGCCAGCCCGTCACCACTTCTTAGTGTTTTAGCTGTGGAGAAGAAGTGGCCAACAAACTCCACAGCAACACATCTGTTTGTTGAGTTAGAAGAACTCGCATTTATACAAAAGTATGCAAAGTTTTATTACACAGAAAATAATAGAACATGGGTAACACGTACAACCTAAAAACTAAATCATTTGCCACTTGTAAGCTAGCACACTCTATTACGCCATCATAATCAGACAACAAAACAATGTAAACCAAACTTAATAGGTAAGTCTCCAGAAATAAAGGGCGTGCCCGCCAACACGTGCAGGGGTAGAATCTAACAATATATCTGTGACTCGACGCCACAAGTGATAAACTAGGGCCACCAAATTAAACAAGAAGCAGTTAATCGTTGTAACATTTAAAAAAAACAAATATGGCTAACAAGACGACCATTCACCAGAAGCAGCAATGTTTCGCAAATTAATAAATGATTATGATTATGATAAAATCGCACGCGAAGGCTTAATAATAGGGTCCCATAAGCAACTTTGGTACGGAACCCTATAATTTGCCTTGGCTCGCAAATCGAACCGAACCGTTCGTTCACAAGCATAACGCAAAGATCAGCCATTACCCCCCTCGCCATATTTGAGGGAAAGAGGTAACCCAACCTCCGACGCTACCGCAAGCAGTGAAATCTAAGGGAGCATGACGAATCATACCTAATGAATTGGCAACAATGTACATGCGTGAAGAAAATCTGCCCCAACACAAAAATGAAGTTACATATACGTCTGAATATCTCAAATCCTTATTTGGGGTACTGCAGGGCGGTATCCTAGCACCATTATTTTTATCGTATATATTGACGATATGCCAAAAACCATTTCTAATCCGATGATCTTATTAGCTGACGACACCACAATACTATTTAGAAGCAAAAATGATGAGACTTTCGCAAATGAAATAAATAATAACTTAAATAACATAATATCCTGGCTCACTGAAAATAATCTCAAAATTAATTTAGAAAAAGCTACTTACATTTCGTTTGAACAAAGAACAAACAATAAAAAACTAGATGTGCGATATGGTGACAAATATATTCAGGAGACTGATAATACTACATTCTTAGGTATCTGGATCGATAAAAAGATGAATTGGAAAATACATATTGAAAATGTATTACTGTAGGTGTGAAAGGTGTTACTATAGTGTTGACGACTATTTAAATGATGTACTGTAGACATTTTTATTATTATTTTATTTATTTTGACATAAGTTTGATGATTTTTTTTATTGATTTTGACATAACTATGTTTTTTTATCGTTTTGACATAACAATGATTTTTCTACTTCGAATTTATTATGATTTTTGATTTTTTGTATTACTGTATTTGTACGCCTTTCTAGGCAAAACATGTTGAAACTTTTTTTCTTTTTTTCTTTTTGTAATCGTTCCAACTGATTATTTAACCTACACATGTTTTTGACAAATAAATATATCTTATCTTATCTTATGCAAAACACTTAGGAAACTTAAGGAAAATTACAAATCGACCAACATTATTAATGGCGTACCACAGACATGTATCATCTACATTGCGATACGGACTTATACTTTGGGGAAACTCGCCCGATAAAGAAATGGTGTTCAAAGCACAGAATAAATGCGTAAGGGCAATATGTGGCATTCAAAGCACAGACAGTTGTAAGCCACATTTCCAAAAGCTTCAGCTACTTACACTTCCCTGTCTCTACATATACGAAGTAGCAAGCTATGTTAAGACAAAATCACCCCAAGAGTTTACGCCACAGAAATAAAATATGCACAGTACCACACAAAAAAGCTATTTTTAATTAAAAAAAAATCTTGGTATGGCACCCAAAATCTATAATAAACTACCTAAACACATCATTGAAATTAAAAATATGGATCAATTTAAAAAAAAACCTACACGATTTTTTTGTTGTGAAATGCCCACTACGTTCGATTTATTATATTGGGGATAAACCAGTGCTAGTTTTATGAATTATTATCAATTAATTATTTTGAATTAGATTTGTTGTTTTATTAATTTTAAATCTGATTGTTATGTATTATTTTGAACTGTAGTGGTATTTGAATTGTTTATAATTTAATTTATATTTATTTGTAATTTATTTTGTTATTGACTTTTAATTTATTTTAGTGTGACATATAAATATTATTATACCAAATTATTTCATAATTATGACTAACAAGACTGACATATTTTATTTTGTGTTTTGTAATTACATTACAATATTTGCATACCCATGTGATGGTTAAACATGGAGAACGTTAACTATAAAAAAGAAAACATCAATGTATATCTACACTATCTACACTAATATTATAAAGAGGAAAGATTTGTTTGTTTATTTGTTTGAAATGAATAGGCTCCGAAACTACTGGACCGATTTGAAAAATTCTTTCAGCAATGGATAGCTACATTATCAGGGAGTAACATAGGCTATATTTTATCCCCGTACTCCCACGGGAACGGGAGCTACGCGTGACGTCCACTAGTTTATACTAAATCAGAAATCATTTATTTATTTGCAAACATGGGTATGTTTGCAAATAAATAAATAATTTCTGATTTCTGAACTTGCTGGATGATCGCGGGTAGCCGATGGATGCGAGACGCACAGGACCGGTTGTTGTGGCGACGCTTGGGGGAGACCTATGTCCAGGGCCCCAAGTCTGCTATTACAATATCAGTCAGAATGGTCTATCATTGATTTCAAAATGGTTGATTTTGACAAGATTCTATGCCATTTCTTTCAATGGAGTGTCAGTGGTCAACCACTGGAAAGTCATAATGACGCTTTCATATCCATTGGTCAACCACTATTGTCATAGCAGACTTGGGGACCTGCAGTGGACGTCTTTCGGCTAATATGATGATGATTATAGTTTTTTTTCCTTAAATAAATAAATGATGAGCATTGCTGGATGGTGAAAAATTGTCAATGAGATGATCAAGAGTAACATAGTACATCTACGGTTATATTATTTACTAGCTGACCCGCGCAACTTCGTCTGCGTCACAATTTTCATTACTGCTCCGCTCCAATTGGTCTTAGCGTGATGATATATAGCCTATAGCCTTCCTCGATAAATAGGCTATCTAACACTGAAAGATTTTTCAAATCGGACCAGTAGTTCCTGAGATTAGCGCGTTCAAGCAAACAAACAAACTCTTCAGCTTTATATATTAAGTATAGATTAATTAGTTATAGTTTAAGCCCTTGAAACAAAGGTTAACACATTGCTACACTAAATGTTCTGTAATCTAGCGTCAGATAATTGAGTACTTATGGCCTGGGTTATGATTCCGATAACAGGCGATACGACCCCTTTCATCTTACATGTAATGGTTCACCTCTGCATTAATTGCATTCAAAATGTTAAATTAGAGGATAAGGTTAAGGGTTATACATCACATGGTTTAAAAGAGTGTCAGTGGAGTTTCTTGCACGTACTTCTCCATAGAGATCTACGCTTTGGAACGTGCAAATAGCTTCATGTTTTTGACTGACCGACTTTGACAATTCAAAAGTGCCTGTAAATGGTTTATTTGAAATATACGATTTGAGTTGAGTTGATTTAAGGTCAGTCAGCGAGTTTTTCTTACTATTTAGGTAGGTGGTGTACATTTCGTTTTCTCCGTTATTACTGGGCCTTAAACTTTTGGTCTCTAATTTGCTTGAGTAGTTTTTTGTTAGTAGATATCTATGTTAATCAATTTACTTTGTTTAGATATTATTGATGACGTTCTTCAACGTTCTCATGGTAAGTAGTAGAGATTACAACCTAACATAACCTAATTATGTTTTTTGGCCGCAGTGCAGTGCAGTGTTTTGGCTAAACGGCTTGCAAATTATTAAACGACATTATCCGACGAGCTCTCGTCACCGTCGGCATTCCAGCGGTATTAGAACCCAATGGCTTGGCACGTGACGATGGCAAAAGATCGAATGACATGTCTTTGTTTCCTTGGAAGACGGGTAGGTCTTTAGTGCGGATCGCAACCTATGTCAATACTCTTGCGCCATCCCATCTTCCTAGTTCATCGTGTTGTGCTGGCGGAAAACTTCAAGCGGCGTAAATATAGTAACTTTATTGGCAACTATATTTTCAAGCCGTTTGGGGTTGAAATCCTCGGGCCGTGGGGCTCTTGTGCTCACAGCCTTTTCAAAGAAATTTCGAAACGGCTGGTTGACACTTCCCGTGTCCCAAAAGCTGGTTTTTACTTTGGGCAGAGATTAAGTATTGCCATTCAACGTGGCCATGCCGCCGGTCTCTTGGGCACATTACCAGCTGACAGTATTGAGGACGAATTTTTTGATGCTATATTTTATTTTGTTGTTAATTTAGTTATTATTGTTGTTAATTTATTACTTGGTTAAAATAATGTTTTTTATATATGTGGAGATTGAATATTTCCATGAATACATTTACCTCGGCCAAGTGGTCTCCTTCCAGGCAAGACAAGATAAAGTAGTTGCCCGGTGCACCGAGAATGCCTGGAAGAGCTATTGGTCAATGAAGCACTTTATGTAGGCCTCTCCCTCTTTCATTAAAACGGAAGCTCATAGACATGTGCATTCATTCTGCTCACCCTCTCCTACGGAGCGTAAACATCGTCTCTCACCAATCGTCAAAAGTCCGCACTTGGAGTCTGCCATCGAGCTATCTAGTCTGAGACGAAGTATACTGGGCGTCAAACTCACAGATCTCATCAGAAACTCTATACTTCGTTCCAAAACACAAATTGCGGACGTTCGCGGTGGCCACACAGCTGCAGGTTAAAATGGAACTGCGCTGATCATCTGCCGCATGTCGGAGGAGCAATGGGCAAAGGTTACCACACAATTGATCCCAAACGCAAGAAAACGGCAACGGGCAGGCCCAGCAAGGGATGGGGGGAAGAGCTGGACTCCTTCTCGAAGGTCTGGCCCAAAATTGCAGAAGACCGGAGTAAGTGGAAGGAGGTCTTTGCCCTGCAGTGGGACAGCATAGGCTCGTAATAAAAAATAAAGAACACAACAACATCAAACACAGAAAACTCTTCAAGTGTTTCATCAAATGTCGTCGCGTATTACCGTCGTACATTTGTACCAAAAATTAACTGCAATGTGCATATCTAACAAACCTTTAATAAGTCTCTTCCTTTCCGCCCAGCTACTCCGGGTAGAAGGCGTAGAAATACAGTGGCTCACTTCCCAAGCATCCGAACAGTTTTTGCTAGACGGCAATATGTTCCACATTTATAACAAACTTAACCTAAAACTAAATATATATACCCTTCAGCTTCACGACTGTAAAAAAAACAATTACTGATTGGTTGCAAACCCTATCATATGAGGAAACAGAAAATTTCCTGATCAGGATCACCTGACACAAATAGGTAGGTATATACTCCAACTGCCAAAGACAATCCACACACCCTACACATAGTCACACACACTCGCACACTATACTGCCCCACACAGAGCTGTTACGGCTAATTTTAATTTTAATTTTTGTAATTTTTTAGGGTCTGTCTGTCTGTCTGTCCGTCTGTCACAGCCAGTTTTCTCCGGATCCACTGGACCGATTCTGTTGAAATTTGGTACACATATGGACTTCTATGACCCAAACACGGACGCGTTACGTAAATTATTAAATTTTTAGTATGTGGGTCACTTTTGGGGTCAAACTAAAAAACTAAAAAAAAAGAATTTTGAAAAATATTGTATGACATATCAAATGAAAGGGCTAACTGTGAGGGTTTTAATTATATTTTTTTCATAATTTTAAAATAAATGATTTAGAAGTTATTCAAGAAATTAGACGAAAAATGACCATTCCCCCCTTATCTCCGAAACTATTGAGCCTAAAATTTTGAAAAAAAAATGGAGATGATAGATCTTTACCTAAAAATTTCAGAAAAAACTTATTAGAAGTCTGTAGTGCTAAAATAACAAGTTAAAAAAATTAAATTCGTTCGGAAGCCTTTGCACGCGAGTCCGACTCGCACTTGGCCAGTGTTTTTTAATGTTGGTCTTTTAAAAAACGGTTTCAGCATTGTTTAGTTAGTAAATAAGGGAAGAAGCGAGACAGCTCCAACACAAGTACCTCTGTAACTTACAGGGGCTGCCTCAAATTTATGTATGCTCTCAATGTCTTGAAATGATAATAAATATTTTTGTATTTTTTTCACCAACGCTTATTTAGGTGAAATTGCCGTGTTGATACGTTAAGTGTTTGAAGGTTTTAAATTTTAGTGTTGAGTTTAAATATTTGATATTGTTTTTTATATTGTTGAGTGTTTGTTGTGTTTTAATTTTATATGTTCGTCTTTATCTTGGGTTTTTGACCATAGGAATTGAAACGGATTTAGTTTCTAGCTGTCATCTATGGCCAAAATAAAGGACTTGTAGACAAATAAGAAAAATAAATACTTGTGGAAATTATATTTGACGGCGCTACGTCATCGTACGGTTGTGCACGGCACGTGCACCGGACCGATCAGGCGATGTCGCCATCCCCACCTCCCCCACTACTCGACTTGTTTGTGCTCGGACGTAAAAGGAGACCGCGCGGAGCGATCGGGGCATTCTATTCTAGACCTCGGTCCGATACACGTGTTGTCATAGCGCCTAGATTTGCTAATTTCGTGTTAAAACCTTTCAGTTAATAATTATGATATGATAATTAATTGAGTTCACAGTTATTATAAATTAAGTGAGTTAATCGAATAAAATTGATTAATAAGTAAACTACCTACTTTTTACTTTAAAATATCCAATCCTGACAATACGCCTATATCAGAATTGGGACGTAACTCAAAGGGCCCACATGGAGATTCGTGACAATGCTAGTGAAATATGTGGCGGTTACGTTTTGAAATGTAATGACAGTGATAGTGAAAATTGCGGTTTGTTTTTAAAACGCATGCGTTTATCCAGAAAAAAACTTAAAAACAGCTAAAAACTTGATGTGTGCCGTGAAGTGTCGTGAAGTTAAATCCGATAGGCCGAAGTTCGACACACGATCATAGTATGTCACCGTGGTGGTATGTTTTGTCGAGGATACAGTGATGTGCAGAGCAGTTTATTGTTTTACCATATGGCGCTGAAGAGCTTTTCGCCGAATTCCTTTTCGACGAGTTTTATGCGGCTACCCTCATCAACCTGAACTAAACCAGTTCCGTCCGGAGGCAAGCAACTTCACAACAGCTGGTCAGGTCAAGGAGAGGAGTGTGAATTTATATGAAGATTTCTACGCCAACTGGTGAGTCGTTTAAACTTTTTAATTGCTGTAGAGCTGCTTTTTATTTCGTTTACGAGTGTTCATTTTTATGATGTGGAGACTGACTTACAAAAGGCAACGCCTTTATGGATGGCAATTATCGATGTTTGATAATTGGCCTGTCGCTTTATCTTAAAGTGAAGCTATTATTAATAGCATAAGTGTTGCAGATTAAGCGATAGCATTTTCAATAATACTTCTTCTTTTCGATTCAATCGTTAACTTTTTTATTGTTTTGGACCAGTAGGTAGTTACGTTAATTGCAGCAACAGTGGCATTCATTAGATACTCCAAATTACAGGAGAATGGGCACTTGGGGCACTGTAACATATGGCTCGTGCTCTGAAAACGGGCACTGCACTCACGTTGGGTATACAACAGATCATTACATCCTCATTTCGCCAAGTTGTGTTTGCAGCGGCCTACCTGGGTGCGCAAATTGCGCTGGCGCGCGATTTAACGCTTTCCAAAGGCCATTGCGATTCACGACCAGGGGCAATTGCTCTTTGGGTTTTATGAAGTCGTGAGGTGGTGGATACTTCTCTTCCCACAGTCTGCTTCTCCCTTTAGATGGCATATCCAGGATCGCCTGTGTAGAAATAAGGAAGCTCTTGCGACTTTTTAGTCTTCCCGAAGTTGGCATGTGGCCATACAGGGATGTCGGGAATCGGTTTTCAGATCCTTCGAACAGTAGGAGGTGCGATGCCTGCAAGCGGATAGTTTGTTTTGTGGAGTCTATTTTAATCAGCCTGATATTATCTGACACGTTTCGTTTAGGGCAATGTCTACTTTACGAGAAAGAGCTGGTCGGTGCCACACTGTGCAAGCAAACACGCCAGCAGAAAAAATAGGGACATGCCGGTTGTACGGAGAACATCGGGTGCCGCTCCCCAATTGATGGAAATTAGGTGACTGAGCAAGTTATTCCGGGTTCGACGGAGCTAAGTATTGTAACAGTTTGACTTTTACGCTTAGGCCATATCTAACGTCACACCGAGATATTTTGGATTCGAGCACTGTTGGACCTTGGCTCTACGCCATGTGATGTTAAGCATTCGATTTGCGGGCCTATAGCAGAGATGGAAGGCGCACGACTGTCTCTTAGATGGGTTCGGCCGTAGAGCGTTGCGGTCACACTAATCTCTCAGTACACTGAGTGCCATTGTACGTTTATGCTCCACGTCCATAAAAGTCGCTGCTTGGTTTGGGCCAGGTAATCCGCGTACAAGAACCGCTCCGTGTGTTAGGTGGAAGGCGGTTCGTTCGCGTAGATGTTAAAAAAAGCGTCGGCGCCAACACACTGCCCTAAGGGAGACCATTCTTTTGCTGTCGCTATCTACTCTTGGTGAATTGGAAGCACATACCTGGAAGTGGCGGTTGCACAGGAGTTCGCTTGAAATGGGCACAAAGCCTTGGTCATTGGTCAAATAATGCTGATGAAGCGATATTATTCTGCTATCGCTGATCGAGTCATGAAGTGAAATACCAGAGAGCTTTTATTTTTTTGGACATAGGAGCGATTTAGTTACCTAACACTTTATTTTGAATATTTTGATTTTATATCACCATTCATAGGCATAGGCCGCTTTCTTGTGCCAATGGTCCGATAAAATTTAGATTTTTATTTACTTTGATACTGTGACTACTACACTTACCTGAAACCTTTTGGCCCACCACAGCTTTTATTGGACTTGTACTGTCGTAGCATTTTTCGGTTTCAGACATCGTTTCATGGTGTATAAAGCCAGCAGGAGGCTAGCGGTTGGCATGCTGCCATAACTGCTGAGCAGTTGCAACAACTGCTGAGCAGCTGCAACTTCTGAGCGGTTCTGAGCGTGACAGACCGAAGGTTGGCAAACAGTTGGCAAACTGCAGTAGCCAAGTATCATGTCAACATCTGTGGGGTTAAGAGCGTTCAAGGCCGACTGGAATACTTGGTGAGTCGCTTAAGTTTTATTTGAATAGCAAACGAAGCTTTAAAGGGGTTGATACCAATTCGGTGGTTGCATTGATAGTGCTAGGTAATTTTGACATAGTTAGCACAAAGCGAGTACTTAAAAGAGTTTCCCATTGGCGGTAATAGTGTCAAAATTTTATTCAGTGTGAGCTTTAGGTTTAGTTATCGCATAGCAAGTACCACAAGATCATGAAAATTTGGATCTAGGCTTTCGTATTAACGTACGAAGGCAGTTTGCCTAACATCAGTTAGTAAATTTGATAGTATCAAAACTATCATGAATAGCAATTTGATTTTAATGACATTGATAAAAGCTTTAAAGGTACAGAGAATTCTGAGCTATTACAAGTTCTAAATAGATTTTCCATTTTGTGCAATTTAATACGGGTGAGATTATAATAACATTGATTGATTCGAACCGCACAGCGCAGCGATGATTTTGATGATTTTAGATTAACGTAAAGTAATTCGTGAGTGCTTACATGAACGTTAGATGCAGAAAATATCAGTGATGACGTGACGGCGAATAATAATGAAGAACTTGTTCATGAAACTTCCCATAAAAATAAAGTTTTAAGTGGTACTATTTTAGGGCTCACACTTTAAAAAAAAATTACCGACTCTCGTACTTAAAAAGCCAGTAGCAGTAGTTAACGTATGGGGTACTGTGTTAAATTTTATAATAAAATACCACTTAATATTCTCGAACTGAATGAGAGAAAATTTAAAACGTGTATTGAACGCACATTATGTGGACAAGCATATTATAAACTGGAAGATTATGTCCTTGATAAAAATGCTTGGCTAAATGCCGGTCCTGCTCCACAGCCACAGCAGCATGGGTCCACTTGTTAGGTTTTCGATAATTGGAAGAAATGCTTACCCTTTTTTTGTTCTCCTATACAATCATTTATTTGCATTATTGTATTAGCAAAGTATACACAATAAAGCAGCCTTCTATTTTTTCTTTTCTTAGTTACTTGAAACCATAGTTTTGTATAACGTAGAAGCATATTTTCAATTTTTTGTAAATGTGAGCACTATGGAGCCATTTACATATGTAATTATAGATTTCGTTATTAAATTAGTTTGACATGAACGAGCGTGGCAGTTGAGAGCTTGTCATGCTCACACAAATGTTTTGCTGATGGTGGCGCGTGTTTTGGATCATTTGATTCCCTTCAAAATGGTTGAGTTAGATGGTGCTGATGCACGCGTCATGTTCGTGAACGGGCGCCGTCAGTTGAAACTGGTCATCTCTTACCTGCTACTGGCTTATTTTAATCTGTACCTGCATTTTGAATTGTTTATATGTTTTCTTGTTCTTTGCATTGTCCTCACATATAGAAGCAATCAATGTTAATGTTAACAAGATTTTTGTAACACATCACATGGTTTAAAAGAGTGTCCGTGGAGTTTCTTGCACGTTCTTCTCCATAGAGATCTACGCTTTGGAACGTGCAAATAGCTTCATGTTTTTGACTGACCGACTTTGACAATTCAAAAGTGCCTGTAAATGGTTTATTTGAAACATACGATTTGATTTGATTAACTTAATAGATCATGTAGGTACATCATTGGAAGGGTCAACAGACTGGACCAGTAGTATAATTCTGAAGGGTCATAGGACCGGACCAGAAGATATTACTCTGAAGGGTCTTAGGACCGGACCAGAAGATGTTACTCTGAAGGGTCTTAGGACCGGACCAGAAGATTATTACTCTGAAGGGTCGTAGGACCGGACCAGACCATGAGATAAGATTTTAATGTCAGGATGAACGAACAGTAAAATTGTGGTTCTCATTACAAATACCTAAGTGCTTCTAAAGTGCGCGTCCGAGGACGTACGCACGTCAGAATGGCCGTGACGGCGCTACGTCATCGTACGGTTGTGCACGGCACGTGCACCGGACCGATCAGGCGATGTCGCCATCCCCACCTCCCCCACTACTCGACTTGTTTGTGCTCGGACGTAAAAGGAGACCGCGCGGAGCGATCGGGGCATTCTATTCTAGACCTCGGTCCGATACACGTGTTATCATAGCGCCTAGATTTGCTAATTTCGTGTTAAAACCTTTCAGTTAATAATTATGATATGATAATTAATTGAGTTCACAGTTATTATAAATTAAGTGAGTTAATCGAATAAAATTGATTAATAAGTAAACTACCTACTTTTTACTTTAAAATATCCAATCCTGACAATACGCCTATATATTCATTATATTATATACTAGTGGATGTCACGCGGTTTCACCCGCGTAGTTCCCGTTCCCGTGGGAATACGGGGATAATATATAGCCTATGTTACTCCCTGATAATGTAGCTATCCAATGCTAAAATAATTTTTCTAATCGGTCCAGTAGTTTCGGAGCCTATTCAATTCAAACAAACAAACATACAAACAAACAAACAAATCTTTCCTCTTTATAATATTAGTGTAGATATATATATATATATAATTAATATGAATTAATAATATTAATTATTATTCGTATTATATTATATTTAATTATATTCATTATATTGAACATTATATTCTTAACCTGAAAGAAGTAGAATAAGAGTTGGTTTTCGAGGAAGTCGTGTTGAAAAATGTATTATAACTATCCTGAATTTTTTCATAAAATACATTTTATTATTTAGTTAATTCAGAGGATAAAAGTTATTTAATTTACCTACTTCTGACGGCCGCGGCTCCACCCGCGTGAATGTCGACCATTACCCCAAGGGAACATACTCCCGAGATAAAAAAAAGTGTCCTATGTGTTATTCCAGACTATAATCTACCTCTGTGCCGAATTTCATCAAAATCCGTTCAGCCGTTCTGACGTGATTGAGTAACAAACATCCAAACATTTGTATTTACCTTAGTTTATGTAAAGAAGTTTTGATTCCTGTTTCATGGATTCATTTGTGTTCAGCCGCATAGTGGTTCAAATTGAAAGCCTAGAATTTAGTTTTAATAGTTTCAAATGAACTTGAAGTGAATGAACAACATTTTTGTCAACTTTGCTAAGACTCATTATTGCTGAGTAAGTAAGTGTGCCTGCATGGATATGTTTACAAAATGGCAACGCGCGGCGAACGTGCTGTTTGGCACTGGAATGCAGTTCAATGGAGAAATTATGATATTATAATCATCAGGAAATACATGATTATTATCAAGATCAAATCTTTTGTAATCGCAATCAATCTCACCAAATTTAAAGTAATTAATAATAAAAAATCAGGGGATCCGCCCGGAATAACTCTTACTTGAGTTATTCCGGGCGGATCCCCTGATTTGATCCCCTGCTGGTTATTATTATGTTTTAATTCCTCTCGATCCACTATACACTTTTTTTTTTTAAAGATGGGAAATCATCAAATGACTCCTCCCGCTCTGGGTGAAGCAGGAGGGAGTGTCAGACTCTTACTGACTAAAACCCATCCGTGTTCCTCCCAATGCCCTTTGCGTTCCAGGGCCGCGGTGTCTCTTTCAAACAGTTTCCGCAACCCCGGCAGGCACTGGCCCTAGCGGGCCCCATCTTCTATGCTGACAGCTCTTTGAGGCGCGCGTGGAACACAGCGCGCCGTCGACCCAGGACTGGTTCTGATCGAACGGCGAACCACCCAATGCTCGCCGTCCACAGACCCGCGCCTACGGTGGCCGAGAATCGTCCTGCGACTGGACGCCCGGGGCGTCTTCTTCTGTTGCGGCGGCTGGGGCGTGAGGTTTTCCTCTCTCTCACGCGTTCGGCCTCCTCCTTCGCTAGCATTACTGCTTCGCAGAAGGAGGTGACCGCTTCCCATGCCTCCTCGCTCCGGAATCCACTATACACTTTGCCATTTCGATCACGGAGTCGGTTCACGTAAAAATTATTTATTAATATTTATTTCCATTTGCAAGTACGAGCAGTGGTGGCCGAGTGGTAATGGCTTCGACTTACGAGTTGTAGGTCGTGGGTCGTAATTTATTTCATCACCACTGCTCTCAAAACGGTGAAGGAAAACATCGTGAGGAAACCGGCATGTCCTAGAACCAAAAATTCGAAAACATGTGACATTCACCAACCCGCATTGGGCCCGCGTGGTGGATTACGGCCCATTCCCTCTCCTAGAGAGGAGGCCTAAGTCCCAACAGTGGGAACATTATATGGCGACTATGCTATGCTATGCTATTTATTTCCATTACAATAAGAATTACGAACATATGTATTTTAATAAACCCTGTATGTACATATATTGTGTTGCAGACTGTTCCAACAATCTGTTAATAGATAACTAAGGTCTCCGACCGGAATAAAAATTAGTGATACGCTGCGCGGTGGATTAGACCGGAATAGAAAATGTTCTAAAATAAAACTAATCCCCCAGGGTATCAAATACGGGGTATCCCTCTGGAATAACTCGTAAAAAATGGGTTCAGCACATTACTTCGCGTTTATCAGAAGTGTCCGTTAGTGTGGCTATGTTCCCTAGCAGCTGTACCTTCAAAGTAAGTGATCAGGCATCTTCTGGCACCTTATCGCTGTCCATCTGGCGAGGTTGAGGTCAATTGCAAATTGAGGGCAAGGGTCGCCTCATTACAAAAAATACCGGCAAAGTGCGAGTCGGACTCGCGTGCAAAGGGTTCCGAACGAATTTATTTTTTTAACATGTTAATGTAGTGTTTTTAATGTTATTTTCACACTACAGACTTCTAATAGTTTTCCTGTAATCTTTAGGTAAAGATCTATTATTTTTTTCAAAATTTTAGATTCAGTAGTTTCGGAGATAAGGGGGGAATGGTCATTTTTCGTGTAATTTCTTGAATAACTTCTAAACCATTTATTTTAAAGTTATGAAAAAAATATAATTAAAACCCTCACAGTAAGTCCTTTCATTTGATATGTTACACAATATTTTTCAAAAAACTTTCTTTTAAATTTTCTAGTTTGACCCCCAAAAGTGACCCCCATACTAAAAATTTAATAATTTACGTAACGCGTCCGTGTTTGGGTCATAGAAGTGCATATGAATTTCAACAGAATCGGTCCAGTGGATCCGGAGAAAACTGGCTGTGACAGGCGGACAGACAGACAGACAGACAGAGACACCCGAGTGATCCTATAAGGGTTCCGTTTTTTTTCGGAACCCTAAAAACCGGTCAAGTGCGAGTCGGACTCTCACACGAAGGGTTCCGTACCATAAAACACGTTTCTTGTATGGGAGCCCACTTCCATTATTAATTTAATTTAGTTTAATTGGTTGGTTAAATTTAATTTAGTTTTATTGTTTATTGTAATAGCGGCAATAGAAATACACAGTATGTGTAAATTTCAACTGTCTATGTACGTATTACGGTTACATGAGACACAGCCTGCTGAGAGACAGACGAACGGACGGTCGGACATCGGAGGTTTAGTAATAGGGTTCCGTTGGTTACCCTTCGAGTACGGAACCCCAATAAAGAAAGAAAGAAAAATGTTTATTTGAGACTCGCACAAAACAGACAGATGTAAAATTAAAGTGAAAACAAACCACAAAACGTCAGCTTAATCAAATTATAGAGACCCCAACAGAAGTACTACAAATATCTCACCAGGTACTTTTAATTAAGGTTGGTCCTTCCAGGTAACTACCAAACTCGGAAATATTATTGACACTTTTTAAATTAATGAAACAAATAAGATAGCACACTGTTTCCCACAACTGTTTACACTTATTTATCGCAAAACCGTAGCGAATGAATTATTTATCTGTTCCTTGCACTGCACTGTCCGCCTTGCCCGGTACTATTGTATTTATGTGCTGGTTATGACGCCTGACTTCGCCCAGCAAACTTATAAAGTAACCTTCGGATAGCGTCATCATTTGGTTAACCCGAAAGAGCACGTAATCACTCACAGCGAATAGACACATTTTTTTTGTGGTTGAGCATTCATCAAATTAAAAAATCATACCTATCAAAATCAAATGACTCTTCCCGCCCTGGACGGGAGTGTCAGACTCTTACTGACTAAAATCCACCCGTGGTCCTCCAAATGGGTTCTAGGGCCGTGGTCACTCTTTGGAAGAATTCCACAACCTAGACACCCCATTACCTACTTATAATGTTCGTGGCCCAACGTGCACTGAGTACACGCAGACTGCCTGTCCATTGTCGCGGAGTGAGGTAGCGGAGCGGAGAAACGGAGAAATGTTAAGAGGAAATGCTGGCGGCGAGACTTTGTATGTAAAAAGTCATAATTCGAGGTTTGGCGCTCGACTGTTTTCTCCTCCAATATTGGACCGATATAAGAGATATTTCACTAACTGAATAAGAAGGATATAAACTGTGTCTTTAAGTCTCTATGTCCTTTTTGATGATTTATTAACCGTATAAGCACTAAAACTCGCACAAAATGCTCAAAATTGTCCGATAAATCGCTGTCAACAGAGCTCTAGTGTATAAATTTAGCAACTATGAATCAAAAAAGGAAAGCATAGAGACACACATCCACACATCTGTTTGTGAAATATCTCTTATATCGGTCCAATATTGGAGGAGAATACAGTCGAGAGCCAAACCTCGAATTATTACTTACTAGTACAAAGTTTCGCCGACCGCATTTCCTCTTAACCAAAGGAATTGCTTAAAAATCTCCGTAACATAAAATAAAACATGTAGCAACCTCATCATAATTTATAAGACCTATATGCTGTACTCATGTTTTACAAAATAAATATATCTAATCTAATCTAATCTAATCCGCACCACGTGAGTCACTGAGATTTTATACAATTCCATTGGTTGAAATTTCTCCGTTTCTCCGCTCCGCTGCCGCGCTCCGCGACAATGGACAGGCAGCCTTATACCCATAGTCGTAACTGCCATGAGCTACCAATTTCTATGAATAAACGGTAACAGGCTTCGCTCATAAACAGGGTTTTGACAATGCCGTCTCTCAGAGACCGCCAAAGTACCCCTCTATGCTCTATTTCTTTATAGTTACGCCCTTTTCTAAGATGCACGTTCCGTATCAAATGTTTCATTTTCATTGGTAAAGATAATTTGTGTTTGTATTAATTAGCAATTTCCGTATCTATAGGTTCATAAACGATGTACTGGTACTAAGTAATCTTATGACTGACTATGGTAGTCCAGTAGTTGTTAGTAACGATTACAAAGCGTGTTGTCCTAGGTTAAGACACGACACATAAAGTTTTCCATTACCTAGGTGATTTATTTATTTAACACTTACAGCACACAAATGTTCAGAGGCGCACTTAATGCCATAGGCATTCTCTACCAGTCAACCTTTGGGTGATGCAGATAATACTGGTAGGTGCAATATGAAGAATCAAAAGCGACTGATTGAATAATATACATATACAAACTATACATAGGTAAATATATATATCATCATCTGCCTAGCCTTTTCCCAACTACATTGGGGTCGGCTTCCAGTCAAGCCGGGTTTAGCTGAATACCAGTATTTTATGTGGAGCGGCTGCCTACCAGACCTCCACAACCCATTAACTGGGTAACACGGTACTTCATGGCAAGACTGGAGTCAGATTAACTGGCTTCTGACTATCCGTAACGACTGCCAAAGATCTACAAATATATATATATATACTCAAATTAACTAGATAAGATATGTAAACGAAATATTTAAGCAATCAGTACGAATCGGTAATTGAAAAACATTAACATTAGGTTAAAGAAATTGAGATGGTTTCTTCTTACCCTCTAGTTATGTTCACATTAAGAACGTGGGTCACTAACATTAATGTGAATGAAATAATTGATTGCGACTTAGAAGCAGTAAAGTCACCGAAGGGGTCTTATAATGACACTTTACTAAAACATGAAGTAACCAAAGAATTATATATAAAAAATAATGGTTGGTTTACTATTTTTACAAATGGGTCGAAGAGTGTAGAAGGCCGCGGTGCGGCTTACTACATACCCTGTAAAGACATAGATAACCCAAATAATCATTGCTTTAAAATAAGTGAACTGGTATCTATTATGACGTTGGAACTCATTGCGATCTCAGAAGCATTGACATTTGTAATATATTGTCAAAACAGGAATGTTGTTATTTGTTCTGATAGTAAAAGTTCGCTACAGCATATAGCTCGATGCGCCTCTGGCCACAGAGGTGCTTCGATAGCTTATGACATTCTATCTAAGATAGACGAACTAACACAAAAAGGTGTTCGGCTGAGATTGCAATGGGTCCCATCGCATATTGGAATACGAGTAACGAGAAGGCTGACATGTTGGCCAAATATGCAGCCGAACACGGAAAAGAAACCAAAATAATCCTTGATTACTCAGAAATGTTGCCTAAATTCAAAAATGTTTGTCATGACCATTGGGAGGAATATTTTGACAGAATGTCACTAGAAAAAGGAATATGGTATAAGACCATACAATGTCAGCCTCCTCGTGTACCCTGGTTTATAAATAATAATTTAAGCAGAAAATTAGTGGTTACAGCTCACAGACTCAGATCTGGACATATTCCATGCAACAAATTCGCTTTCTTGATGAAAAAAAAATACCTCTCCCAACTGTGAGGTGTGTGGAGTTCTAGAGGACATGCGTCACTTGTTGATGGAATGTGTTCGGTATGAGGTTGATAGAAGTAAGTTGTTCAGGGCTTTGAAGTTGAACAAGAACGATATAGGTACATTCCACCAAATATTAAATAAGCCGAGCTCTGAAGATGCGAGAAAGTTGTTTGACTTTATGGCCCTGATACATTGATCTTATTGGTTTGATGTGTATCTTGTAATTAGGTTACGATGGGACTGACATACGCTGTGCGTTATAAAAGTCCCTAAAATTTAAAGAATAAAAATAAAAAAC
The DNA here is from genome assembly GCA_947578705.1 of Lacanobia wlatinum. Taxonomy (NCBI): domain Eukaryota; kingdom Metazoa; phylum Arthropoda; class Insecta; order Lepidoptera; family Noctuidae; genus Lacanobia; species Lacanobia wlatinum. The sequence goes on from OX388035.1 coordinate 5,501,668, forward strand.
AGCGCTGTGATGATACTACTGCCAACTTCTTACGAATGTATTCACGAACTTTAACTTTGAAGGTTAATCGGTTGGTGGCCATCCTGATCTCCTGGAGGAGCGCATTCCACAGAGAAATAGACTGTATGAAGAAAGAGGAGTGAATAAAGTCAGTACGGTGAGTGGGACATTGAAGGAGACGGTTGTTTGATGAGCGTAGATTATGGTTGGCGCAGATTGAAAGTAAGGGACTAGATAACTAGGAGAGTTGGGAGAGATCAGAAATGAAAACAAGGTGGTAAGAGCCCTTAGCTCTCTGCGCTCGCGTATGGGCAACCACTTTTTCTCACTAATGAGGATACTTCCAATAGATGAGCCACCGTTTACTACAGAATAGGTAATATGCATGCGATTTTTTTATTTGCAAAATGAAATACTTATTAACTCTAATAAACAATTATGCAATTATTTTTTAAATACCTCCATCAGTGATGAAGTTATAAAGCTTCAAAGTTTACAATTAGAAAGAGAAGTCCGATATGAATTGTGATGTCAAAGTTCTTGGCGCCTATACAGCTGCCATAGAAAACAGCGTTTTCGCGACAGGGTCAGATACATTTGTTTAAAATAATTATATCTCGTTTGTTTTTCGAGCAATTTTGATTCTATTTTCACTGTTATTATTATATTTGTGTATATTTTTAGACAAACTGTATAGATAATAAATATTTTTTTCGTGCATTTTCCCTATTGTAGTTCGGTTAGGAAGAAAGGAATGGTTTTAGACAATTTAGGTTCAGCAAATAAATGCTAAGTGATATTTATTTTGTAAATAGGTTAAAAGTTACCGAGGTTACCGACATGTCCGAAGGATCGCCAAACTGAAATGGCAGTAGGCAGGGCATATTGCTCACAGAACAGATGTGGTCGATGGGGCCGAAAAGTTCTGGAGTGGCGACCGCGTACCGGAAGACGCAACGTTGGAAGGCCTCCCACAAGGTGGACCGATGACCTGGTGAGAGTCGCAGGAAGCCGATGGATGCGAGACGCACAGGACCGATCGTTGTGGCGACACTTGGGGGAGGCCTATGCCCAGCAGTGGACGTCTTTCGGCTGATATGATGATGATGAGGTTGAAAGAAACACTTTTATATGTTAATCTTTGAGATGAGGCCGCATGTTGGTTTCTTAATTTAAGCCACACGCATGGAAAAGGATGTTTCTCCCGATAGTCAGTCGATATTCACAACTCAGACAATTTAAAATAAACGTTCAAACAGACATTTCTCACTTCAATTTATTAGCATAATAATCACTATCAGTGTCTACAAAATTATCTTAATTGCAGTAATATCTGCCAGTGGCAATGTGTGATTCGAGTGGATTACTGATCATTTCCCTACGAAGAGCCGCCTTATCTCTGTGACTTACAAACCAGTTTCAGGGACATCTTTTGTGTTTTTATGCTAAATATGATGCAGTTGAAGCTGAAATATGTTGTTGTTAGTATATGACTAAGATTGTAAAACTTTTGGCCCTTCATCAACACGATGCGTAGCTCTTATTTGTAGGGTGACAAACGGGACCCTATTGCTGTAAGCCTCCGCTATCCGTCCGTCCGTCCGTCCGTCTATCTGTCAGCGGGCTGTATCTCAAAAACCATAATATGTAGACAGTTGAAATTTTCAGTGTATGTATTTCTATTGTCTTTATTTTGAGGAGCTCTTGGCTAGATAATAACAGCCACAAGGGTCGATCTACAAGATTAAGCAACGCTTGCCAAGGTTGGTCTATGGATGGGTGACCATCTTAACATACCGAGTTTCCTCCGTGCCTCGGAAAGCACACTAAGCCGTTGGTCCCGGCTGTCATTTGAAGATCTTGGGCAGTCGTTAACGATTGTCAGGAGCCAGTAAATCTGACTCCAGTCTTGCCAAGAAGTACCGTGTTACCCTGTTAATAGGTTGTGGAGTACTAGTAGGCGTGGAGCGGCTTCCACGTAAAATACTGGTATTCAGCTAAATCCGGTTTAACTGGAAGCCGACCCCAATATAGTTGAGAAAAGGCTAGGCTGATGATGTATTTCTATGGCCGCTATAACAAAAAAATATTAAATTAAATTAGAAATTAAATGGGGCTCCCATACAAGACACGAGATTTTTTTTGGTTTTTGGTACACATTTACGGAACCCTTCATGTGCTCTCACACTCCCACTTGGCCGGTTTTTTTGTACCCGAATATGTGACAGCAAAGATATAGGTTAGTTTATGTTTTTCTCGCGAAAATATCTTTTTCTTTTTTTAAGGATGGGAAATCATCAAATGACTCCTCCCGCTCTGGGCGGAGCAGAAGGGAGTGTCAGACTCTTACTGACTAAACCCCATCCGTACCAATCAAAAGGGTGCAAAGGGTTCCGAACCAATTTAAATTTTTTAACATGTTATTTTAACATCACAGACTTCTTATAGGTTTTCCTGTACTTTTTAGGTGTAGAACTATTATCTGCATTTTTTTATAAAAATTTTAGGTTCAGTAGGTTCGGAGATAAGGGTGGAATGGTTATTTTTGGTCTAATTCCTTGAATAACTTCAAAACTTTTTATTTTAAAATTATGAAAAAAATATAACCAAAACCCTCACAGTAAGCCCTTTCGTTTGATATATCACACAACACAGTTTAATTTTTTTTTTTAATTTTCTAGTTTAACCCCCAAAAGTGACGCCCATTCTAAAAATTTATTTATTTACGTACAACATACGTGTTTGAGTCACAGAAGTCCATATGTGTACCAAATTTCAACAGAAGCGGTCTAGTAGATCCGGAGAAAACTTTCTGTGACAGACGGACAGACAGACAGACACTCGAGTGATCCTATAAGGGTTCCGTTTTTTACGGATGTTCGGAACACTAAAAACCATTCCTCCTAATTCCCTTTGCGTTCCAGGGCCGCGGTGACTCTTCTTTTCTTTTTCTGTTAAAAAAAGAAGTTCTGGCTGGGGCGTGAGGTTTGCCTCTCCCTCACGCGGCCAGCCTCCTTCTTCGCTAGCATTACCGCTTTGCAGAAGATAGGAAGTGTCATTTTGACACTGCTACCTTAGTTTAGATTAATTATTATTATTACAAAACCAAGTTAGGGTTTACTTTCGCCATTTCTTCTTCTACATGTTGTGCTTTAATTGGCAAACCTTAGTAATCAATTCAAGAATGTTCGGTTGGGAATTCCATCACCTTGATGCCTATTACCAGATCACAAAACCTGAATGAGGTGCGATGTAGCATTGAGAAATAATATCAACACAAACAAATACTCACAATAGTGTTACGACCGCAAATACCACCAATTGTCACCATATACGTTAATTGTGACGATAAGGGGTTACCCACGTCCAAAGTCAGGCACGTACACCTTAGTCGGTGATCACTGCTTGTCCCACAAGTACCAGGGTATCAGTTCACACCAGAGGTCCGACGTTAGGGCTGACGGTGTCCTGTCCGTTGCTGACAAATAACACTCGCACGAGCAAGGAGACTTTGAACAGACTTTCACTGCTGAGGCTCCAGACTCGGGTATGGATGTCACCTTCGGCACTAAATGCCTGCAATATCATTGCTTTCACTTGTTAAACTTGTTCAAAATGCTGGATGGTTTGTTAAAACTATATTTTTTTAAAGTCACTGTCCGTTGTATTAAATCACTTTCAAATCAAATGTTCCAAAATCAAATACATTATTGTTTACAAGGAAAGATCTCTTCCAATTCACTACGGACCAAAAGTTCTACAATTTATTACACTTCGACTTTATTAAAAGTTCCCTAAAATAAGGTCAAATTAAACCACAATCAATTTGATACAGTCTGTAACTAAATTATGACCCAATCTCGGTATACTCTGTCAGTTTTATGCCGTCCTAGTACAACTACAACGAGCAAAACACTTCCAAGATTTGTCTGTTTAGCTCAAACTCGACTAATAATAGGCAGGGGATTTTCTGTTGATGACACACTGGAAGGTGCTAATTGTAAAGAAGCGGTTATAGCACACAGGTGAGAGTTTCGAGTAGAAGACGGTACTTGGGCTGTCCCAAACCCGTTTAAAATGGTGCTAATCAGCTTTGGATAACGTAGTAAGTGGTAGTGATGCAGAAGTCGGGACCTGGGCATTATGACGCACTATGGGAGAGACCTATCGTCAGTGAATAGAACTTCGTTAGTCATTTTTTCAAATTCTATCTGGCAGTTGACAACCATCTGGTCGGAGGATACTCCCTTTTCAATGGCGGTTTGCAGGATTTTACGCCCTGTTCCGCATTGAAAGCTGCAATAGGGCATGCGATTTTGTTATTTGCAAAATGAAATACTTATTAGCTCTAGTAGAGCGACAGATATATTTGTTAAAAATAATTTTATCTCGTTTGTTCTTCGAGCAATTTTAATTCTATTTTCACTGTTAGTGTTATATTTTTGTATATTTTTAGATAAACTGTATAGATAATAAATATGTTTTTCATGCATATTCCCCTATTTGGCATGTAGGTTCCTTAGGGAGTGTAGGAGAGCACTAAGAGACGATATCTAAAAATTCTTACGGGAACGCGAAAAAATAATCGGCATATGCTCGTTCGAAGTCACGGGCTAAAGCTAGTACCTATTGTATCTCTTTCTCCCCTACACTAACCATGGAACCTACATGCAGCTTCCTACTACCGGTAGCTTCGGCTTTGCGTTGTCTGTCAGTCACTCAATAACGGAAACTGATTACTCTCCTGTAAAGAAGACTATTTTGACTTACGCACTGTGAGAACTTCACTGACGTTACGTCTAGTGGTGCTCGTAGACTGCGGTTGGCTCAGTAGAATGCGGAAACAAATCGTTTGATAGTACAGTTCACAAAGGTTGTCTGGTCCTTATGAATTGCAATGCATATCTGGCAGCTTTCTCAAATGCTATCTTTCAAGACGAGACACAAATAAGGAAGTTCATTCAACTCGTAGTCCCGGATCACGTGTAGCGGTTACTTTTTTCTATGTAGAGTTTGACTTATTTGTGAAAGTCCTTCTAGAAAATTGCCTAATTTTTTATACCTTGTTTTTTCTCGTTTGGTGAATAATGTCTAGGTATGGGACTGAATAGGCTACTAAAATTAATCCACAAATGCTTTCCACTTTTGGAAAACTCAATGGGGATTGATTTAAGTGATATAACTAACAAACGCGGAGTCAAGGACCAACATGAATTGTGCTGATGATCATCATCATTATCATCATATCAGCCGAAAGACGTCCACTGCTGGACATAGGCCTCCTCCAAGTGTCGCCACAACGACCGGTCCTGTGCGTCTCGCATCCATCGGTTACCCGCGACTCTCACCAGATCATCGGTCCACCTTGTGGGAGGCCTTCCAACGCTGCATCTTCCGGTACGCGGTCGCCACTCTAGAACTTTTCGGCTCCTTCGACCATCCGTTCTACGAGCAATGTGCCCTGCCCACTACCACTTTAGTCTGGCTATGTTGGTTACCTTGGTTCTCTTGCTTCTGATGAGGCCCATTGTGAGCCACCATGTTTCGGTGCTGATGATAATTTAATTAATTTAAGCTATGTATTTTATTGGAAGATGCAGCGTTGGAAGGCCTCCTATAAGATGGACCGATCCAACCGACTTGGGGGGTGTGGTTCGCGAGTAGCCGATGGATGCGATGCCGATTTTTGATCTCGTCTGTATTCTGTCTGCTCTTTATATAAAGTAGTAAAATTTGGTACCTTTTGACAACCCGCTTGGTGTCGTCGTAAGCCCTGATCGATCAGAAAGTTTCTAGTAACGTCGGGGTTTGGGACTTGGTGTGTGACAGCTTTGTGCCTCGGAAGTACCTGTGTAAAGCCGTTGGCCATCTCTCTTTCCCGTATCGGACCCCACTATCGGACTATGAGAGTGAAGGAAGGGAGAGACAGCCCTGGAGTCTGTAAGTCAAGAGTGAATGGGTTACTTCTAGGCAAGCGTGCTCCATCTTCGACCGCATCATCGTTTACCATCAGGTGAGATAGTGATCAAACGTATGCCTATCAATAGTAAAAAACGGAAGTGGGCCCGTGCTTAATAATATCTACGTTGAGATACACAACGTTGATCGAAATTCGATCGTGGCGATCAATGTAATACCTGTTAGGTTTTGATTTACTGTACCAATCACTAAAGCCCATATTCCAAGTCATTTTGTAGGATCTCCTCTCGACTCAGTAGCCATGACAAAAGCTTAGTTAATAAATAACAAGTTATACTGAAAAATCATCATTGACAGTTAATTGTCAATTAGATGACTTGAGGACATGACTGGAAGTCTAAAGGTCAATTACAACTTCCACGTAAACCTCTTAGAGCCTATACACACGCCGTTCTTTAAGGCTTGTATACATGCCAATGACCTTGTGCATATAAACGGAGCTAACTACTCTACGCGCCACTCCGCTACCCGCATTTTTAATTTATTATAAAAAATAACACATATTTTAAAAAAGTAACAAAACCAAATTATTTAAAGGCAGTAGATATTTTTTTAGACTTTTGTTAAAAAATTAAGGAGTAAAATGATTTCATCTCAACGATTTGGAGGTGATTTGGTGATTTTTTTCTTGTTATATGATACCGATACATACATTCTGGCTAAACCAAATTACGTATCATATCATGTAGCTACCTATTTTTTTCAGTAGTAATTTCTCAGTAAATGCCGACGAAAAGTTGCTTCACCTGCACGCTGTTTTTAAACATTTCTCGAGAGAGCAGTCTTAAAGCGCGTTAGTGCGCGACATTTCCGTGTCGTCGCCGTCGGCGCGTGGAGTTTCTTGCACGTTCTTCTCCATAGAGATCTACGCTTTGGAACGTGCAAATAGCTTCATCTTGTTGGACTGACCGACCTTGACAATTCAAAAGTGCCTGTAAATGGTTTATTTGAAATATACGATTTGATTTGATTTAAAAAAACGCCGTGTCCAATTTTTTTTTTTAGCGAATACGTACATGGTCCCATTTTCTCATCATATCAGCCGCAAGACGTCCACTGCTGGACATAGCCTCCCCCAAAAGGGCGGGTTTGCCATAATCGCCACGCTTGGCAGGCGGGTTGGCGATCGCAGTGTATGGTGTTGCGTTTTACAGAGAACGCCGCTGCCCATTCTCTGGCGAGTCCCTTAGTCACCTCTTACGATACCCACGGGAAGTGATGGGATGGTATTATTCTTTTACGGCACCAGCCGACACCGTACGGCTGCCATTTTCTCAACACGTAACTAATGCATGTTATGTCATAAAAGGTTGATAGTTGCACTTCAGAGGGTTTTTACTTTTGGTCGGTTTCCCCGGATACGTAGATAAGTATCCTAGGCGTCATAGAGAATCCTTCTGCCAAGTTGAATTGGGTGTGTTGGTCATTGTTTGGTATCTAGCTAGTGGACGGTTATCCAACATAAGCCTCCGCCTTTAAACAGTGCTGAAAGAAAAATCCTCTTTCTGCCTACCTTTTAATCAAATGAAGGTGTGTCGCTTGATAAATTTATAATTAAAAAACATGTCTAATTTTAAGACTCTCTCGTCTAATTATAGAACAAACATGGAGTCTGTAAACAGAACGAAAGCGGCTCAAACAATACAACGTGATACGGACATAAATACCTACGATTTTCTTATATAATGTACATACAGAAACATGGGTTTCACACGAAGAAACAACATTGTTTTTATTTAGAAAATTTACTATGAAAGTACGGGTTTCCCCATTACGTTTCGTCTCTGTTTGGAAATAGGACAATGCGATGCATGTGTAGGGAAACACATCTAGACTGGTTCTAGCAGGATTTTATGACTAGAGAGCAAATATGTAACAATACAGCACACAGTACAACATTGTAAATACGAGTGTGTATGTCTGGCTTGCGCTGCCCTATTCATAGAATGTTGGAATCCTATCATTCAAATTTCATCGATATTGATATTTTTGCATGGTCGAAATATAAATTTAATGTTATATTTTTTTTATCGAAACTGTTATCAGATTATTATTTATTTATTGCATAATTTAAGTATTATTTATTTAATTTCAAAATATTTGTTAACTAGCTGACCCGCGCAACTTCGTCTGCGTCACAATTTTCATTACTGCTACGCTCCTATTGGTCTTAGCGTGATGATATATAGCCTATAGCCTTCTTCGATAAATGGGCTATCCAACACTGAAAGAATTTTTCAAATCGGACCAGTAGTTCCTTAGATTAGCGCGTTCAAGCAAACAAACAAACAAACTCTTCAGCTTTATATATTAGTATAGATTTTGGTAATGCTCGTCTAGTGGCAACCACTGTTCTTTCAATATGTTTTATCTGCGGATAATGTCGTGGATTGCAACATTACCACTTAAAGTTTTGTTCATCTTGTTAATTATAAAATGTTGTAGTTGTTTGTTATCCCTTAATAAATAAAAAAATGTACAGGTACCTTTTGGTGGCAATGTAAAAGGACCAAGTGTTTCCATTTCCGTTTATCTGATGGCATGGCTCTAGTTCCATATCCGCCGAAAAGGGAACAAGGAACGATTCTACAATGAAAAAATAGGTAGAGGTGACTAGTAGGCTTAGTAGGCTTAGAAGCCGGTGACTTTCGTCCGATCCGGTCGAAACAGGAATTTCATTATTAATAATATTTTTGAGTAGTGTTACGGACTATACTTTTTTTTTAAGCAAATTTTGTACAGTCAGAATGATCACCTTAGGTAGGGTTTATATTATTGAAATAAAAATCAGGAAATTTTTGGAAAAAGATAAATTTTACAACAAAAGTTCTTTTGTTACTTTTTACCCTTTTAATCAATCACATGTAAGAAAGATTCAGCAATACTTTTTAGTATAGCTTTTGTTTTATTGTGTTTGTATGTCAATGTGCGTGTAACATGCCAAAAACAAATCGACTCGTGAGAGAGCACTCAAGCACTTAATAATATCTATATCTATACTAATATATAAAGCCGAAGAGTTTGTTTGTTTGTTTGTTTGCTTGAACGCGCTAATCTCAGGAACTACTGGTCCGATTTGAAAAATTATTTCAGTGTTAGATAGCCCATTCATCGAGGAAGGCTATAGGCTATATATCATCACGCTAAGACCAATAGGAGCGGGGCAGTAATGAAAATTGTGACGCAGACGAAGTTGCGCGGGTCAGCTAGTTTATTATATTTATAATTTATCCATGGCCACAAAGTAAAATAGGTACCTAGGTATTATTGAACTATTTTTCTGACGTTACTTTTCCTGTAAAAAAGGATTCGTCCGAAACCACTCAAAAATATTAATAATAATAAAATTCCGACGGACGAAACTCAGCGGCCGAAATGCCTACTAAGCCGGCTAAAGTGTACCTACCTGAAATTCATCGTCTGCCTAGCCTTTTCCCAACTATATTGGGGTCGGCTTCCAGTCAAACCGGATTCAGCTAAATACCAGTATTTTACGTGAAGAGGCGTCCTACTAGACCTCCACTACCCATTAACTGGGTAACACGTTACTCCTTGGCAACACTGGAGTCAGATTTTCTAGCTTTTGACAATCCGTAAGGACTGCTAAAGATCTACAAATGACAGCCGGACGTACCGTGCTTTCCGAGGCACGTAGGAATCCCGGTATGTTAAGATGGTCACCCATCTACAGACCGAACTCGGCAAGCATTGCTTAACCTTGAAGATCGACCCGAACGGTGTACCTGAAACTAACCATCAAAACCTCAATAATACTTACATTTTTCTCCACTCCTGTGGTTTAGTTACGGCAATATTACACAATGTTACAAAATTAATTTAACTTTAGTTAATGGCGTAGGGGCTCTATTATTAAAGGCATGGCTGATATTATATAAAATTGTGCGTATAGCTGAGTTGAATTCCCTGCCAGGGACTGCATTTTTTGATAGCTACAACTTGGGACTCTTATTTTAGTTAGGATTCTTTTATTTTAAGTGTATATATTTAGTATAATTTAATTGAATAAAGAAAAGTTTGTTGGACTCTATAAGTCAAGAGTCAACAGGTTACTTCTAAGCAATCGTGCTCCGACTTTGACCGCGTCATCACTTACCATCAGGTGAGATAAAGGTTAAACGTGTGCCTACGGAACATACTTCCGGGATAAAAAGTAGCCTATGTCCTTTCGGTTCAGTAGTTTTGGCGTGAAAGCGCGACAGACAAACAGGCAGAGTTACTTTCGCATTTATAATATTAGTAAGGAAGTAAGGATAAAATCTGTTTATTTCAGACATACTTGGTCCATAACATTGTTAGTAGTAAGACGAAAAACTATGTTAGGTACATTTAAAAAATAATTTAAGTATTTGCCGTCCTCTGGGGCTCGGGCACACGCACTTGTGCTTGAACCCAGTGCCCCAGAAGGGGGCTGTCCAGCTTGTTTCTGAGCAAGTTCAGCATGGTGTTGCGCTCCTACGCGTGCGGAACACCAGCGAAGCGATTCTGCGCCGCAGCACTCTGTGAAACCCATCTGTGTGCGCGTGCGCAGACATCTCAGACGCACTACAATAGCGTAGGACGCCACCAGCACCCTGAATGTGTTATTATATTGTATTCGGAGAGCGTTAATGGCCCGCTGAGTGTAATTGACCCACAGATTGCAGGTGTAGAGAGTTTGGCAAAATGCTTTAAAAAGAGTGATTTTTAGCTCTAAACTACGCCTCGCAAATCTGCGTGCCAACATGTTACAGCAGACCGCCATCGGCCATTTTATGAGGCCCTTCAAGAAACTCATGCATCGCGCTCGCTCCGCTTGGCAACAACATCACAACCCAAGTTGTCACTACCAGTCAATGGCGTGATTGGTCAACCTTTGTCAACAACAGCATGTTTACCTACATTAAAATAAACAGCAAAGGAGACTGTTTAAGTTTGCATGGGCAGTGGTTTATGAACCAATAGCAATAAATACTTTAGTGGTATTTCTGTGGGGAAAACTCAACTACTTGCGCAAAGGGGCATCAAAATCTAACATGTCAGTTTTGAGAAAAATAATACTTTAGAATTCACATTTCTTGCTACATTCTCCAAGATCTTATCATCATATCCTGACCTGTTGAAAAAATAGAAAAATCTGGAAAGTATAACACCCTTTCAAACAAAAAAGAGTTTTTTAAATCGGTCCAGCCTTGTTTGAGTAATCGGTGAACGAAAATATTAAAAAAAAAAGTAAAAATGTTTCAGACTGATGAACTGAAAACCTCCTCCTTTTTTGAAATCGGTTAAAAAGAAAAAAACTGGCAAAGTGCGAGTCCGACTCGCGTGCAAAGTGTTCCAAACGAATTTCATTTTTATTGAACATGTTATTTTAACACTATAAACTTCTTATAGTTTTCCTGTAATCTATAAGTAAAGATCTATTATCTTCATTTTTTTTTAATTTTAGGCTCAGTAGTTTCCGAGATGAGGGGGGGAATGGTAATTTTTCGTCTAGTTTCTTGAATAACTTCAAAATCTTTTATTTTAAAATTATGTAAAAAATATAATTAAAATCCTCATAGTAAGCCCTTTCATTTGATATGTCACACGATATTGTTCAAAAAACTTTTTTTTTCAATTTTCTAGTTTGACCTTCAAAAGTGACCCCCATACTAAAAATTAATGATTTACGTAACGTGTCCGTGTTTGGGTCAGAGAAAACTGTGACAGACGGACAACAAGACAGACAGACACCCGAGTGATCCTATAAGGGTTCCGTTTTTTGTTCGGAACCCTAAAAAATACTGAAATTCAGTACTGTTGAGGTAGCAAGTGACTTTGTCCATCAGAGAAACACATTAATTAAATATTATAAAGTCAAAAATACCCGTTGAAAACGTTTTTAAAATAAAAGTGTACCGTGAAATATGTATTCTGAAATATTATATTTCTCAAAACTGCCAGGTCAGACTTTGATGCCCTTTGCACAAGGGTATAGTTGCGGTATCCCCACAGAAATACCACAACAGTATCGCTATTGGTTCATAGACCACTTTTGATCAGTCTCCTTTACACCCTGGTCTCAATAAACTCGATCCACCAGGATGTTTGGATAATCCTTTTTATGCTAATTGAGATATACCATATTTTATTAAAGTCAAAACTCATTTATTCTGATGACTGAGTGCCAGCACTTTTTGAACGTCAAAGTAAAATGCCCGCCCGACGTCGGGTTCCGTCATCGGTCACGCGAATGTATGACGCTTATTGTTGATCGTCCTGTGTAATAACAGCTATACTGAAGTAGTTAGCGCACAGAGTGTATACTTTTTTTTTAAGGATGGGAAATCACCAAATGACTCCTCCCGCTCTGGGTGAAGCAGGAGGCAGTGTCAGACTTTTACTGACTAAAACCCATCCGTGTTCCTCCTACTGCCCTTTGCGTTCCAGGGCCACGGTGACTCTTTCGAACAAAGTCCGCAGCCCCAGCAGGCACTGGCCGTAGCGGGCCCCGTCTTTAATGCTGACAGCTCTTTGAGGCGCGCGTGGCACATAGCGCGCCGTCGACCCGGGGCAGAGTGTATACTAAGACTAAGAAAATCCTTGCCTGTCCCAGCTGCGTGTCTACCAGAGTTGCTGAATTGTTCGAAAGAGTCACCGCGGCCCTGGAACGCAAAAGGAAACTGAAGGAACACGGGTTGGAAAAGTCCCGGTGCCTAAACGTACGATTAGATCCTGCGCCGACCCCAAGTAACATGCGATAAGGGCAGGAAGATGATGATGATGATGAGATTCTGTGAAAAATCGCATGACCCGTACGTCTGGTTTTGACACGGCTAAGTATTTCCAGGTTCCTAAACTCTACACAAATAAACAGTGGCGTAGCTAGTCTCAAAGGGACCCTGTATCTAACATTTTTTAGGGGTGTTGCTGTTTAAACAAAATAGGCCCTACGAGCTCAGAACTGTCTTGACAGGCCACGAAGGAGATGACAGGACTAAATGATAATAATAATAATAATTTATTTATCTTAAGAATACAATTAGTACAATATTAAAATTGAAATGTTGATAGTTGCAAAACAATAAAAATGGGCAACTGCGCCTGAGCTAGGCCGAGCCTGTATTACAGGACGCAGTTCACTTTCCACAAATAATTACTAGTAGTTACAGTAGATAACAAAAACAAACAAAAAAAACAAAATTACAAAAACAAAATTATTATCAGTCCAAATAAAAAGAATAAAATATAACTTACAACAGATCACATATACAATAGCATAAAGCGTAAGTATTGTGTGAGTGTTATGTGAGTATTGTGAGGGAGTTGTGTGAGTGTTGTGAGGGAGTATTGTGTGTTTGCGTGTGTAGTTTTAACTCAAATGTAAAACTTTGCACACGTCGGGCCCTTGAAGTCCGAGGGCCCCGTATTTTAGGTAAACTTAAAAACTACTGGACCGATTTCAAAAATTCTTTTCCAAAATTTTTTTTAGAAAGCTACATTATCACTGAGTAACATAGGCTATAGAATATTTAAAGAAAAGTTAGGGATCCGTATGAAAACTTTGATAATGTAACCCAAGGTGTTCAATCAAAACCCGGGTGGAATGGAATAGTGGTAATTTTGGTATCATGATATCCTTATCCATTTAAATGGTTTGGTAATTTAGGTTGGTTACGTATACGTAAATTAGACTTTAAATTATGCAAATCGGACCTTTCGTTTAAAAGTTACGACGGGTATAAAAATACTCTAAGTAAGAAATATGTCGCGGATTGAGCGAACAGCCCTACGTTAAGTCTATTAATAAGTAATTTACACGTTAGCCTTTATAGAGGGAGGACAAGGAGATGAAGTTCGTGGAATACCACCTAAACCCGCGCGAAAGAAGTCGCGGGCGAAGTGCTAGTCTTTGATATGGCTGATAAGTCGGTAGCTACGCCGCGCCCCTGAAAATAAACCAAATGAGCATCATATCAACAGGTTCAATGTTTTCATCAAAATAGGCAAATAGACCTATAACGAAAAACAAAAACATATAATTCACAACAAACATGCACTCGTAGTTTATAACTGCGCACCATTTTCTTGTCCTTCCTAAGTTCAGTGACACAAACAACAGTTTTGTGTGTCGTCCTACGCGAGATAGTGTAGTGTGATGCGATGCGACAATATCTCATGCTATTCCTACAACTATTAAAAAAACTTTTTACAAAAAATATAACCGACAAGTTTTTATTTTATGACCATTTTTGCTTATTTCAATTTCGGTGTTAAAAAACAAAGGATCAAAACCAAAAACACCGACTTCTGAAATTAGGGTCATTATATTTTTTGTAGTTTTGTTTAGATAGATAGATAAAACATTTATCCATCTATCTAAACAAAACTAGAGCGGTTTGGAAGTCGGTTATATTTTTTGTAAAAAGTTTTTTATTTTTCACTTTTAAGTGGTGATACTTGGACGACGTCTTCGTTAAGGCAGAAATTGAAATAAGCAAAAATGCTCATAAAATAAAAACTACTGAACCAAGCTGAATCAAATTTTTATGGGACTAAATGGCAAGTATACTGCATCGAACTGAAAAAGAATCACAGAAATTGGATCAAAAACCTCGGAGTAATCGGTGCACATACATAAAAAAAAAACAAAAAGAAATACCCACCGAATTGAGAACCTCCTCCTTTTTTGGAAGTCGGTTAAAAATAATTGGAGCATAACAGATGGTCGATGGCGCCGAAAAGTTTTGGAGTGGCGACCGCATACCGGAAGACGCAGCGTTGGAAGGCCTCCCACAAGGTGGACCGATGACCTGGTGAGGGTCGCGGGTAGCCGATGGATGCGACACGCACAGGACCGGTTGTGGTGGCGAAACTTGGGGTAAGCCATGTCCGGCAGTGGACGTCTTTCGGCTGATATGATGATACGATGGAGCAGAACTGGCAACAACAAAAAAAGCCCTTAGTCCAATTCATCTGCCTAGCCTTTTCCCAACTATATTGGGGTCGGCTTCCAGTCAAACCGGATTTAGCTGAATACCAGTATTTTACGTGGAGCGGCTGCCTACCAGACCTCCACAACCCATTAACTGGGTAACACGGTACTTCACGGCAAGACTAGCGTCAGATTTACTGGCTTCTGACTATCTATAACGACTGCCAAAGATCTACAAATGACAGCCGGGACCAACGGCTTAACGTGCTTTCCGAGGCACGGAGGAAACTCGGTATGTTAAGATGGTCACCCATCCACTGACCAACTTTGGCAAGCATTGCTTAACCTTGAAGATCGACCCAGACGGCTATTATTATCTAGCCACGAGCTCCTCTCGAGCCCTTAGTCCAGATGTTTAATAAAAAAAATATATATTTCAGGCAGAGTCCATTTTTTGGTTAATATTCAAAAACTTAGAAACTAGTGTTAGTACTTACATTCTATCTAACTTTAACATAACTATCATAATTAACATAATTACCTACCTACGCCACAGTCACATGTAGGCCTATCCAATGCCCCAGTATGGGGCTGTCCCACCTGTCCGCTATAGCTCTCAGCATGCTGTTGGGGCTGGCGCGTACCCGGCGCATGGTGGCAGCGCATCGCTTGCGCATGATTGCGTGAAAACCATCAATCTCCGCCTCCGCGAACAAGCCGGATGCACTACAGTTATTTTTTTTTTTTTTTTTTAAATAAACCATTTACAGGCACTTTTGAATTGTCAAGGTCGATCAGTCCAACAAGATGAAGCTATTTGCACGTTCCAAAGCGTAGATCTCTATGGAGAAGAACGTGCAAGAAACTCCACGGACACTCTTTTAAAAAATAATAAATTGTTACAAATTTTTGTTTACATCAACTTGAAATTATACAAACATGTGAGAACGATGTAAAAGACGAGCAGGATAAAAGCGTCCGGGAAAAAAAGGAACAATTCAAAGAAATATTTAAAATAAACCATGGAAACTGAGAAATGACCAGTCCCAACTGACAGCGCCCGTTCACGAACATGACGCATGCGCTAGCACCATTCGGCTCAACCATTTTGAAGGGAGCCAAATGATCCAACGCATACGCCACCATCAGCCAGACTTTTGTGTGAGCATGACACTCCCAACCACCAGGGTACATTCAAGTCAAAAACAAACCTAAAACTGATAGCTATAGCTTAAGTTTAAGGTACACAGTACTCACACATGTGCCGTTAAAATGGATGAAATTATACATTGCTAAATAAAATTAAGTCTATACAATGCAAATATTGTTTTTTTTTTACAATCTTCAGCCGGTCCAACAATGTTTCCAAATGCTAACAGATTATTTTGTGCGCCCTAGTGGCTGTGGAGCCGGACCAGCATTCAGCCAAGCATTTTTATCTTCAATATAATCCCCCAACTTATAGTAGCGCGGCAACCCCAACAACAATCTGAACACATAATTATATTGGACTCGCAGAGCGCTGTATGCCCTCTGCGTATAGTTGACCCACAGACCGCATGTATAAAACGACTGACAATACGCTCTAAACAGCGTAGCCTTTACGCCTTAAAATTCTTACTACAACAGCTTCATTCAACCCAAGTTCAAGTTATGAAGTGACCTTGAGTTGTGACCAGAAATCGGCGAACGTAGTTTAAACAACCAAGTAGGATTCGCGTTGGTTTGCAAAATGTTTCAGAGTTGAGTTAAATGGCATTAGATTTGATTGGCTTAAGTCTACTAAGTAGTAGAATTTTGTCTTGCATTTTAGCGAACCGCCACTGCTTCAAAAAAATTGCAGTAACGGTCATTGACCCACATGCATTAATTAACTTTCTTAATATCATAAACAGAAATAAAGACATAAAGCTGTCCTAAATCGACTTCTATCGTGATCAAATCGTGTGTTGGGTTCGGCCGCAGGCACAAATTTAGTCCTATCCTACTAAACCTACTAATTTCCTACTTCCTACTTATATATTAATCTACACAACGTGTTACAGAATAAACGCAATACCTCTTAAGGGTACTCATCATTATAAACAACTTTTACTATGGGACCAATCACGAAATCGCGAAAAAAAATCAGCTGTTCAGTACACGAAAGTTTGTGAGGATGCATAGATGTTTGTTACGCTTTCACGTCCGAACGCCTGAAAGGATCTTCATAAAATTTGGCACAGAGGTAGATTGTAGTCTGGAATAACACATAGGCTACTTTTTATCCCGAAAGAAATAGGGATCACGCGGGCGAAACCGCTGGCAGAAGCTAGTACAATATTCAATCTCCGATTTGAGACTTTCAGTTTAAAACCTGAGCTAAGCAACTGGCCAAGTGCGAGTCGGACTCGCGTGCAAAGGGTTCCGAACGAGTTTAATTTTTTTTAACATGTACTTTAGGTAAAGATCTATTATCTCCATTTTTTTCAAAATTTTAGGCTCAATAGTTTCGGAGATAAGGGGGGAATGGTCATTTTTTGTCTAATTTCTTGAATAACTTCAAAACCATTTATTTCAAAAATATGAAAAAAATATAATTAAAACCCTCACAATAAGCCCTTTCATTTGATATGTCACACGATATTGTACAAAAAACTTATTTTTTAATTTTCTAGTTTGACCCCCAAAAGTGACCCCCATACTAAACATTTAATGATTTTCGTAACGCGTCCGTGTTTGGGTCACAGAAGTCCATATGTGTACCAAGTTTCAACAGAATCGGTCCAGTGGATCCGGAGAAAACTGTCTGTGACAGACGGACAGACAGACAGACACCAGAGTGATCCTATAAGGGTTCCGTTTTTTTTTCGGAACCCTAAAAACGAAGCTACCATTTAGGTACAATCGCATCGCATACATCGCTGACATAGCACCACACCCTACTCTTACGCACAACAATAGAAGAATCCAATATTTGCTCACAGATTCGCACCAGACCCCCCCGGACGTGATGCCTGAGCATATTTGCACAACAAACATGTGAGCTAACTAACGACGCGTTATCTGCGCTGTAAATTTTACTGCAGTGTTTAAATGGACATGTTTGACAGTATCTATGTGTTACCGAGACAGGTGGCCTAAAAGAACAGTGGAGAAAATTCGGTTACAGAAATTTCCATTGAAGTCGTGGCAAGTTTGTTGATGTGTTAAGCAAATGGATTCATTTTCTCGATAAATCTAAATTCAGGTGTTGCTTGGTTTTATGAGTATGAAAACCAGTTTGATAACACATGCATCCACGCAGTGAATGATCTTTAAACATAGTCAGCCGTATTGACAAACAGTTCAACTAACGATTGTCAGATTCTTACAGACGCCAACACATCAAGCTACCCGAAATTATCCAATTTTCACATTCGACCTTGTATCTAATGCTATTACGATAAAGTTGAAAATATATTCAAGAAATTTGACAGATTGTTTTAGCTTGATGTGCTTGCATTTGTACTTAAACTAATCATTATGGTTAAGTGTTTAAATGGGCATGTTTTACAGTATCTGTGTTACCAAGACAGGTAGCCTCAACGAAGAGTGGAGAAAATAAAATTCGGTCCCAAAATTTTCCATTGAAGTCGTGAGATGGAATGTTTGGTGATGTTTTTAGCGAATGGTTTCATTTTCTCGATAGATCTAGGAGATGAGTATCTAAAATTGAGATTACACAATCATTTTCAAAATCAAATCAAGTCAAATTTTATTCAGGTTGTGTAAAAAAGTATATACATTTTTGCTTAAATCTATGTCAAGTTCACTAGTGTTATGTGCCTGAACTAGGTCATCCTGTGTTTCAGGTGAGAGGAGGTAAATATTATGGAATAATCACGGTAATTATATAAAATAAAACAGTCATAGGTACAAATGTAAAAAAGGTGTAAATAAAAATAAGTGTATAAAAATCATACTTCCTAAAACCTTAGTATACTAACTTAGCTTACTAATTAAAAATAATAGGACACTACAATCTTTATTTCAATACCGCTAACAATTTCTCTGTCTCTTCATGAAACAAACTTGGAAGAGTTTCCTTGAGAGTCTTCTTACAATTTCTAAAATTTTGGGCGAGAGTGCGAGACATCATCTGACAGTAGCCTTACCAAGAAGAACCGTGTTCCCCAGTTACTAGTGTGTGGAGGCAAGATAGCCTGTCATCATCATCATCATAACAGCTGAAAGACGTCCACTGCTGGACATAGGCCTCCCCCAAAAGGAGGGGGGGGGGGTTGCCAAAATCGCCACGCGTGGCAGGCGGGTTGGCGACCGCAGTGTATGGTGTTGAGTTTTATAGAGAACGCTGCTGCCCATTCTCTGGCGAGTCCCTTAGTCGCCTCTTACGACACCCACGGGAAGTGATGGCCAGTCGCTTCACGTAAAATACTGGTATTCAGCTAAATCCGGTTTGACTGGAAGCCGACCCCAATATAGTTGGGAAATGGCTAGGCAGATGATAATGAATTTAAGTAACCAGCTTTCTCTTAGACGGAATACCAAATTATCTGTTTTTACTGATGAGTTCTTTACTACATTTTCTAGACCTAAAATACCCTAGGACACAGAAATTAGAGAAAGGCTTCCTGGTTCCTAATAAGTAAAACTTTAAATCAAATAATACGTCTAACATAAATCCGTTTTAGAGTTCCGTACCTCAAAAGGAAAAAACGGAACGCTTATAGGATCACTTTGTTGTCCGTTCGTCTGTCTGTCAAGACCGTTTATCTCGGGAACTCGTAAAGGTATCGAGTTGAAATCAAAACCGTATACTCAGGTTTATGGCCCCTTGCAGCTGTGAAAAAATCATAATTCTAAATTAACGTTAAAAAAATATACGATTGTTTATGCCGCAATAAACGTATATTTCGACACTCTCAAGGGATTCAAAATGTATAGGGTATTTCCCGTTGACCTAGAACTATGAAATTTGAAAAAAAATACCGTCTTATACTACAAGTATAGGGAAAAGTCTAAAAACTATACATTTGAAATTAAATCACACAAAAATATAATCTTTATTTAAAGTAATTTGTACGGAACCCTCGGTGGGCGAGTCCGACTCACACTTGTCCGGTTTTTTTAATATTATAGAGCATTTAGAGCCTACAGGTTATAAGATGTTACAGTTCGAAGTCCTCAAACTCTTAATTACAATTAAAAATTCGAACTGTAACATTAGGTACAAGTACACAGTGATTAAAAAGTTCATTTAAACAGGTCAGGGGTTACTTAAGTTTCCTCCCAGCAAACTTTATTTAACATAGGAAGGAAAATGTTTATAAATGGTATTCTTGCCCCTAGTAGTCGGCCAACCTTGACTCTGGTTTCTGGAAAACCTAAGAACCAAATTTTTCCATTCACAAAATAGAAAGGGTAGCCGATGGATGCGAGACGCGCAGGACCGGTCGTTGTGGCGACGCTTGGGGGAGGCCTATGTCCAGCAGTGGACGTCTTTCGGCTGATATGATGATGAAAATAGAAAGTAAACAAAAAAACCTAGGAGCTGTCACCTGTAACCGGGGATCAGAAGACCAAATAGACACATACTATTTGCAGTAAGCTGTTCCGCAAACAACGAGGACAAACTGACTTCCAACGGCTATAACGATTGTAACGATGACTACAAACTAAGAAAATGAGATAAATTCTGATTGTGACGTATATAAGATGATATATAAGGACGGGAGCAACCACACAACGGTTATTAGGAGATACCGCAGTACTTCAGACAACCCGAGTGCGCGAGATACCTGAGCTCGATAAACGTTTTAATTAGTTGCAATTTATATTGGATATTTTTTGGTAAGGTTGCACATGTTAAATGAAAATTATAATTTAGTAAAACTTTCTGGAAAATGATCACCATTTATTTTGTAAATAATGAAGAAAATTTATGCTAATTTTTTTGAAAAGGAAATTGAAAGAAAATCTGAATTTCATGCAGAAGTTGTTTAGGCTTACAGTGCCTCAAATATGATTCCTACCAGGACTTTCCAATTCCTAGGTTTGATTCTTAGTTGGAATAAGTTTCATAATACCTTTCCATTAGTTCCAGTTTCAAATCAAGTATGATTAATTTCTTTATTACACCTTCAGTGCTATTCCTCTATCAGAACATTAAATTATTTTCATTGAGACCCTCATTCATCATTCCGACGTGTGTCCATTTATTCCCAAGAAGAAATCACCCCAAGGGTACAGGAGGGAGCAGGTAGCTCCTGCGAAAACAATATTGAATGTCCTTGTTCAAGGTCCAATCTATTTTTATACATACAAAACTCATCAAAATTTGTTCTGCGGTTTAGGCGTAAAATGTTTCAAACAGACAGACTGACAGTCGAGCAGACAGAGTTACTTTCGCATTCATTATATTGTAGATAGTATGGATGGATAGAGAACTTTCATATTTTTGCTGCAAATATTACCGATACCACACACCTATGAACCACAAATCCATTATCATAAAATAAACATGTTTTAAAATTGTGCCGGAATCGAATCCTTGACCAATAGTGCAATCGCCAACGCTCCGCCACTGCGCTATCACGCTATTACTGTGAAACCATTTAAATAGGAGATAGGTACTCGGTTGAAGAATCCTCGAATAATAAACAGATGTCTCGTAGAGAAATATCATAAATTAATTTAAGCTAAAAGTATATTATTTTCTAATTAAGTCCAGTGTAAATATAACTGTCTTTTATTTTGTTAGTTACTATTTTTTGTAACCTATTTTCATCGAAGATTCAATGTAGTAGATGTATACTCAACCCAAAATCTTTTACTAATAAATCATTTCTAGTCAATTCTTTTTACGACATTTGAGATAAAATAGGACTCTAATGTGAAATTATTTCGTTTAAGTATAAGTTTGTTAACAGTAATCTCTGGCAAAACAGATCCAACTAGGTAAATTGTCACTGGTAGGAAGCTACACTACATATGGTAGAATGTCATACGTTACTTTTATCTTGAAAAAATGCACGAACCATGTTAAAGACCACAAAAGCGAAGCCGCAGGAAAGAGCCAGCTTACAATAATACCAATAGTCACTTCCCTGATTTAGTTTACAGAAGATAATTTATAATTGGAATCAAGGTAGCTTCAGCTACTGTTTGCAGACCCCTTATCAAGTGACGCAGTAAACCGTAAGCCATTGCATTGAATTGCATGATGCAGCTGACAACAGAGATGTCTGACACCCTGAGACTATAATTAGTATAATTACGATATTGTTTGCAGATACAACAATGTGTAAAACTACTACAAAAGAAGTCGCAGTGGTGGAGACTGGGAAGAAGAAGTTGTACTCAGCTTCTGTTGAAGAGGCTCTGTCCATGACTGGTGAGTACTAACCTGTAGACATGTACCCTAGTAATAGTACATAAGGACAGGTAGAAAAAGAAGGAGAAGACGAATCGAATAAGTGAACTGTTGAGGTTTAAAATGGCCTCAACGACTATTATTTTTACAAACAGACGTCAGAGTTGACAATTCTAAAGAAGAACTAAATCGAAGCAATGCCTTCCTAACTGGAGAACTTTGGTTGGAATATATTTTTTTGCAAAGTACACCCTTATTTTCTGGCGTTATGATTGGTCTTCAACCAGATGAAAATCATTATTCGTTTACTCCTCAGGTTTTGGCAAATACAACTTCGGTCTCCTGATAGTATGCAGCTGGACCTTGCAAGCGATGGGTATGGACATGTTCGGCACCAGCTTTGTGGTTGCTGCAGCAGTCTGTGACCTGGAACTGACGCTGCAGCAGAGGGCGTTGCTGACTGCTATGCCTCTTCTAGGTAAGATATAACTTTTTTGTAAGTTTTGCTACTGGTTTTTATCTCTGTTGTCCTACTTGTAAGTTGTCTTGTAAGTTGGGACTGCTATACTTCAAGGGAAACTTCAGGTGGTCCTTCGAGCCGGATAGGTTCAAAGGAAACTTCTTTAAAGAATATGCTTACGAGGAGCATTAGCTAGATTATTATAGGGACCGTGCACGGCGTTGACTATGCCATCTAGTGTCGCATATTCGAAGTTTTAAGGGTCAGAATACTTGACATTGACGCTTCTGTGCTGCCACCTGTGGTTCCTGCACGCTCAGTTTAGGGGATGTGCGCGAAGAAGACTGTGCCATCTAGCGTAGCTATTTCGAATTTTATACTTGAAACATACTTGACAGTGACATTTCTGTGCTGCCACCTATAGTTTCTGCACGCTCTCTATAGGTGTGCATCTGGACGATTTATATCTTGTTACCACTTAGTATTTCCACCAACCTGAAATTCAACTAAGCTTTGATGTAGCAACTAAGCCAAGCTCAGTTGAAGTCACTGAAGCTGAGCTGATGCTGATTCTTAGCATGTTCCATTTTTTTACAGGAGTGGTAGCTGGAGCTCAGCTGTGGGGCTACGTGTCCGACACGAAGGGCAGGCGGCTGACTCTGGTGCTATCCATGTCAATCGGCTTCGTGTTTGCAGCACTCAGCAGCCTGTCTCCCAACTGGGAGACCATGGCTATCCTCAAGCTGATCTCATCTACTTTGTAAGTTGATAACTTCTTCAGATTCTTCTTTTAAACTAAAATTTTAAAAGATACGGGTTCTGTGAAAGTTAGCGTTAAAACTATCATAAAGTAATGTAAAAATCTTTAAATAGAACGTTCCCGAAATAATGTCAGTATTTCATTTTTATAGAGCTTTGAAACTTGCTTCGGGTAGAATTATTCATATTAGCAATATACTGATGAAGACTGTTTAATTATGTAGAAATTAATACATTAAAATCAAAGAAAAGAGTGATTGGGAGATGACACCTTAAAAACCAAGAACTGAAACGCGACGACAATGACTACACAAATATTTTCACAAAACGCCGTGGTTTTTCCCACGTTATCTATAATTTCATGTCCCAGAACGTGTGATTCAAAACGACTTATTAATAGGTCAACATAGTTTCAAGATAATGCAGTAAAAATAGCGACATTTAATTCTTTATGTAACATGACTGTAAGTAACGGAAATGTACCAATATTTATTTTTGAATATTTGGAGCTGAAACAGGCATCGCGCGATGGAGGCTTTTTGGTCTGTTTAATGGTCCTTAGAGCCGAGAAAATGGTCTTGTAGGCTTGAAGCCACATAATGTTTCTTGATGCGAAACTCATCCGGAAACATTATGTGGCTTCGCCATTATTGGCAGCGGTCACATCCTGACCACCTAGATACCTACAGGCGATTGTCTAGTTTGGGGCTCACCGTCCATCCTCATTTTTGTAAATGTGCATTTTGATTATTAAAATCAAATCAAAATAATTTATTGTTTATCACAGGTTTAAAAGCAGTTCTTATAATAATTATATTTAGATCACTGTAACATACCCACAGGGCGTACAATATGCATATCTATAATAATTTTTAATTAATTAATATAATTCAAATCTATTTTATTTCGCAAAAATACATTATAAATTAATAATTACTATATCTCATGTCAAAATACATTAAAATTCGTCAATATTATACCCATGTCAAAACATTACCATTAAATAATTATATTATACATAGTCAAAATTAATTCAAATACATAATAACAGTCAATATAAAAATAATTAAAACAAAAAAAAGAAAAAAAATAAAATACATATTAAATTTTCAAAATTTGTTATTTAAAACTCCGTAAAAAACCATACCGTACCGTAACTCCGTATTAATAATCTTATTATGTACTTTTAATGCCTTTATTGAAAAGTACTAATGGATTAAGAATTGGGGCTAATACTTAATTTTTTCTGTAGAAATAAAGCACCAGTCTCGAATATTGGTCACTAATACTACAATGAAAATTTAAACTGGTAGATACTTAGATGCTTAGTCAATCCTTTCCACATGATTTGACGTCAGGGCAAACTAGCCGAAGACGCTCGAACAAAAATAGAAAATACTATATGAAGCTGAAATTAGGCAAACATATATGACATCACAAGCCTCACGGTAGTGAAAATTTACGTCATGGAAGTGGCGATAATATTATCATATTATGCAAACTTTTCCGAGAAGGCAAGTATTTGAATAGAGATAACAAAACCCCCTGGCGAGACAAAGACAAGATAACGACTGAATACACACCGTTCTATAATAAGAATGTCAATGATACGCTGATAGTAGATTGTCAACATGGCGTGATTTCTATTTGTCTTTTTGCGTTGGAGCAAACAATGAACACTGACCTACCAAAACAGGGGAAATCAACGTGTTTTGCATGCGCTGTTAAGTAGCTGAACCAAGCTCACGTTGTGCAACATGAAGTCGATAGGTACCTACTTCAATTGTACGTACCTAATTTTACGTTTGATGTTGTCAGGTCCATAAAGCGCTTATTACACTACACGGTATCTATTCAGGGCCCTAAGTCCTGATTTAGGGTGGTGTAATAAGACTTAGGGAGTTAGGGACCCTAATTAGGGTGACCGGAGCGGCCCGGTCTAGTTAGCTCACTAACTCCCTTACTACTGGGCAGTGGGGAGTTAGGTAGCAGTGTTGCTAACACCAATTTAACAAATTCCCCGCAAATGCAAGTCAAATTCCCCAATTTGGTGACAAAAATGTACTGATTCCCTACAAATACGATATTTAGAATAATATCAGAAGAATAAAATCGATATTTATTATCTTCGCATTTTCTCCACATCTTGCCAACCCCCAATAAATCCCCAATCAACTTGAGATTCTCCGCAGTTTGGGTAATTCCCCACACTTTGGCAACGCTGATTACTTCACAACTGAGTTAGGGCCGAATCGACCGGCTAGTGTAATAAGCAGCTCCCTAGTTAGAGGCCACGCCCACCCTTTGCCACCGGGCCCTGAATACCGTGTAGTGTAATAAGCGTTTAAGTGTGATTACCGTGCCTATCACCCTGTTATGAAAGCAAAGTAAAAAAATATGTTAAAGATAATACTCTAAAAATGTTTGTTAAGATCAGCTGTAATATCTCAATAGTTTAGATATTAATAATGGAGACAAAGCTCTGAAAGCAATTGTGTAACTAGCACATACACGAACCGTCGAAAAATAAACTAAACTTTGTAAAAAATGAAACAAATGCGAGGAAATAGGATAGAAATACATATAAAAAGTTTATTTTTGTGGAGATTCCCAATACCAATTTACGTTACGGCTTGCTAAAATAGAAGTGGGTAAAGTCTGTTTCCAGTTCCTGTATTTTTGTGCCTTGCTTCTGATTTCTTTGCTGTGTATTTATAACACTGGTCCTTTGTCCCCAGCACTTCAGCCAGTAACTCGGGCGCATACACGTTACTTGGAGAGAGCTGCTCCGAGCGTGCCCGTGGTCGTGCTATGCTACTCTGCACGTGCGCGCTAATGTGCTCGCAAGCTACTGTCGCAGGTATGTTTTCTTTAAAATTAGCACTGCATACACCCGAATTAAATACAATCTGTAACAGAATAAACGCAATACCTCTTAAGGGGCCGTTGTACTCATCATTATGAACAACTTTTACTATGGGACCAACCCTGAAATCGCGAAAAGAGTTATTCTGTTACACGTTGTATATATAATACTGTCTGAGACGTGTTGTAAATAATGTTGCAGTATCTTGGGCTGACAGGCAAATTCAGTTATAGTAGTTTTAAAAAACATTTTTCGACCCCACAAATTTTTCAATTTTGAATTTTTTATTTTGTATATTGCTACAAAATCTGACTCGTCTATATTTTAAATCAATTTTAACTGAGGTGGATATCCTTGCCTCTTGCTTGCCTCACTATTTTTTAATGCGCTTTAGATTTATTTAAGCACGTGTAGTCTATCTCCTTTGAATAAAGAATAAACCTCTTTCGATACAAAATGGCCGCTCTTGTTTGCATTTTGACTATCCGTTCTTTATGTCTTGTGTTTTATTCTTTTCACGGTGCAGCACACACACAGATTTCAAGTACCTACGTGTATTACTTATCTAGCAGATCAAACTAACCTGCAACACATTCTCTCTTTTTCCAGCGTTCGCCTACCCCATCCTCCCCATGCAATTTGCTTACCACATCGACTTCTTGGGCATTACGTACCGCCCCTGGCGTCTCCTGGCTCTCGTCATGTCCTTACCCTGTGCCATCACTGCGTGCCTGCTGCAGCTCTTCTACGAGAGCCCCAAGTTCCTCATCAGCCATGGGAGACTCGATGAAGCTCTGCAAGTCCTGAAGAATATTTATGCTGCTAATACTGGCAAGGATGCTGATAGTTTTCCCGTAAGTATTACGAATACTTGCCATTTTTTTTTTGTAGGAGTTTTTATGGGAATATTTACCCACACTAAGAGGTCTAGGTGGCATAAAAGGCACAGAAAATATTATTGACCTAAAAGTTTGGAATAATAAAAATATATTTTTACTGCGATATCAAAAAACAAGCTTCTTTGTATCGTGTGGGCAGTAAGGTCTAACGACCCCACACACCCTAGTGTCAGAGTTTCTAAACCGCCTCAAGGGCCTCTGACATGGTTTATTTGACGACTGCCATTTGGCGGCCGGGACCACCGGCTTATACGTGCCTTCCGAAGCACGGAATCACCTTTTTATCAGACAATCAGGTGATTCAAGCCTGCAATGTCCTAGCCTAACTGGAAACAACTTTACAAAGTATGCTTCCCGTGGGAATCGAACCCACGACCACCGGGTCACAAGGCAAACGGCTAGCGCCACAAGGCAAAGGCGTACGCAAGGTAAACGACCACCGGAGACAGTTGGCAAAACGAGCTGTGTTACTAAATAGCCATACAACGAACTCTCGCTAAAGGGCGACAAGGATGTCTAACTAATCTATTCACAAACAAGCGACTGACGCATCCAAATAAAGAAATTAGTGAATTTGGAATTTGAATAATTTTCTAATAATTTTTTTAACAGAATGGCTATCTGACTGAAAAGAAAGAAAAAGCATTTCTGTCTCAGAACTAAAATGCATATAAATTAGAAAACTAAACTGAATTTTTGGACTTTTATTCCGCGACTTTCGGCTTCTTTAATTTTGTGAAAACCTTTTAAAGATTTATCCGGTTTTATATAAGGCACTTAATTTAAAGTCCTATCAATTTTGTTCTAGGTCCACAAGCTTGTGGCAGACAATGAGAACCAGTCCACTGAAGCTAAGGTGTCATTCTTGAAATCGGTCTGGCAGCAGACACTGCCTCTCTTCCGAGCACCGTTATTGAAGGAGACCCTCAGGCTGTTCTATCTGGTTGCTGTTATTTACATGACGTGAGTATTCCAGGAAAATTCACCAGCACTTTAACATCAATTGTCGTGCTGTTAGAGTGCCATAAGCAGAGAAGACAAGTCATCGAATGTTTTCTCTTCTTAATGAAAATCATCAGTGCTGTAATAAACGACCGTTTCCATTCTAGTGGCAGTGGCTTCATCCTGTGGTTGCCGTACATCATGAACAACCTGTTCTTTGTGCTGGAGGCTGGCGGCGGTGATGGCATGAACCTCTGCGCTGTCATCAAGTACCCCTCTGTTGCTGGCTTTGCTACTGGAAATATGACTGTGAGTGTTAGTCATCTATGTGTTTTACCTTATATTCTCAATGCATCCTTCAATACTGAACACTTTTATAACTTTTCTATTAATCTGAACACTTAAATGACAAAGTTTCATGAATCATTGTTTATGTTAATAATAACTTATTGTTCAAATTCAATAAACTAACATTTACCATGTCTTCGCCCCCATGGCCGATTCAGCAAGAACCATGTATTTTTTATAGATAAAAATTGGTTTAATTTTTTTAATAAATTTAATTCATAAACTCACAATAATAATGAGTGGTTTAAGTTTTTGCCACATTCTCCGAAACTAACCTAAATCTAATTTCTCCTTTTCCAGGACATAGAAATCTGCGACGACACAATCCAAAACACGACCCTCTTCTCCGCGATGGCATACGGTGCCATGGCCAGCTCTTCAAACGTGGTGCTCTCCCTCACGTGCGGCAGTCGCAAGCGCATGGCCATGATCGGCATCCTGGGCATGTCGGCCGTCGCCGCCATCTTGTTGAACGTGGTCGCTGAGCCTCTCGCCGGAGGCATCTTCTTTTTCTTCTTCCTCATGTGTGCGCTGTCCATGGGCCTCTTGAGCGTGTATTTTGTGGAGCTGTATCCTACTTCGTTGCGGTGAGTAAATTCATTTTTTTATAATTCTTCCATTTACAAAAGCGGTCCTAAATTTTTGTATGGTATGAGGCATAGCCACTCGCCGTCACTTTGTGTTTTTTTTTTAAGTTGCGGCACTCTGAAGCAAGTATAGGCATGTATATGGTTAGAAGATACTTAAACAAACAAAAAATGTGAGCAGAATGGATCACAACAGCAATAATCAATAATAAACAATCAGAATGGAGAACAACAGCAATAATTCAAAGTATATATAAGCATTAGATTTTATGCTGAAACTGATACAATAAAGAATTTATTATTATTATTATTATTATTCAAACGCAGAAAAAGGTTTTTACAAACTTAAACCCTGGAAAATTTGAAGCTAATATTGGTTATAACTTTACTCTTGATACGTTTATTAATAACAGGGTAGAAGCCTCTGTATAACTAATTAATTCCGATAGCATGAACAGTCTCTATCAATTTTATGAGCAACGCATTCACTACAATATCGCTGCTGCCATTACTCTGCAGGCACTTAAAATGTACGCCGTAAATAAACTAATTAATTACTGCGCCATGCGTTCGGAAAATGGAACGAGAAAATACTGGCGATAAAATTGAGACTTAAAACCTTTTACAATAATATTAAACACATGCATGTTATGTCATCAAGAGAACCAAAAGAACCAACACTGAATTATGCTATCAAAAAATCCAGCCCTCCTGTGTACAGTCAATGCCATTCTAATTTCACTGGAAAAAAGGAGAGTGCAAATCGTCCTTTAGATCAGTCACTCTCTTACAATGCAATCATGATGGCAGTGGCACGTCATAGTTGGGGAACATTTTAATTTTTTCGACTACCATCATCTAAGACAAACGTCATCCACTGAATGACAAACACCATCCCCAAGCATCGCTTAACTATCCCGCGCTTCTGTTTTTTTCTAGTTCCTACTATTGTGACTCTTTGCGGCCTGTTCCAGGTCGTCACTTGACTTTACGAGGAACCCGAAGCTTTGGCTTCCTACTTCATTTACTTAATAAATGAAACTTTTTTTTCTTTTACAGAGGGATGGTATCCTGCCTGTCAGTGATGCTGGGTAGAATGAGCGCGTTCCTGGGGGTGAATGCGATAGGTGCACTGATATCTACGAGTTGCGAGGCTACCTTCTATGGCTGGTCACTCTTGTTGTTGAGTAAGTCTCCTTAACATCTTGCATATCGACCCTATCCACTACCACTTCCAAGACCCTTCAACGGGCGCAAATCCAAATCTCATACTTTTGGCAATAACGAAAAACTGGCCAAGTGCGAGTCGGACTCGCGTGCAAAGGGTTCCGAACGAATTTAATTTTTTTAACATGTTATATTAACAGTACAGACTTCTAATAGGTTTTCCTGTAATCTTTAGGTAAAGATCTATTATCTCCATTTTTTTCAAAATTTTAGGCTCAGTAGTTTCGGAGATAAGGGGGGGAATGGTCATTTTTCGTCTAATTTCTTGAATAACTTCTAAATCATTTATTTTAAAATTATGAAAAAAATATAATTAAAATCCTCACAGTAAGCCCTTTCATTTGATATGTCACACGATATTGTTCAAAAAACTTTTTTTTTAATTTTCTTGTTTGACCCCCAAAAGTGACACCCATACTAAAAATTTAATAATTTTCGTAACGCATCCGTGTTTGGGTCATAGAAGTCCATATGTGTACAAAATTTCAACAGAATCGGTCCAGTGGATCCGGAGAAAACTGGCTGTGACAGACGGACAGACAGACAGACAGACGGACAGACAGACAGACAGACACCCGAGTGATCCTATAAGGGTTCCTTTTTTTTTCGGAACCCTAAAAACGAAATTTTTGCGATAAAGTGATATTTGGCTTCAAGGAAATGTTGGGTGGTAAAAACCGTACTTTTCAACGTAGCGCAATTTTAAATGTAAATACAGTACATATCGAAAGACCGTAAAAACTGTGTAAGCCTTACTCAGTTTTTCGGCTTCAGACAGTAATTTTCCCGAAAATAGTCTTTGCGCCATTTGAAGAGGAAAGAATCGGTATTCCTTTATTATATTAACCTTCTTCAAGTTTAGCTTGCGGGTGTTGGCTTCAGCTATTAAGGTACTTCGTTAGGCTTTAGGTTAGCCCTTCAATTTTGACTGAACGACAATCGTGATCGCTGATCGAATGTTACATAATTATCTAAAGTTTCAAACCAGGGCCCATGCTGGCGGCGAGACTTTCTATGTAAAATGACATTATTCGAGGTTTGGCTCTCGACTGTTTTCTCCTCCAATATTTGACCGATATAAGAGATATTTCACAAACTGAATAAGAAGGAAGTATAGGTACTATGTCTGTTTTCCTTTTTTGATTAATAGTTTCCAAATTTGTACACTAGGGCTCTGTTGACGGTGGGGCCGGATCTGGCGGAGAACCAGTTCGGTTTCCGCACGGGCCGCTCGACGGTGGACGCCATCATGCGCGTGAGAGCCCTCTCGACGGGGGACGCGGTTTCTCGGGGCGGGGTCGTCTTGGCGGTGTCTCTAGACATTGCCAATGCCTTCAACACCCTGCCCTGGAGTTGCATCAGGGAGGCACTTCGGTATCACCGGATGCCGACCTACCTCCGTCGCGTAGTCGAGGCTTACTTGACGGACAGAGCCGTCATCTACCCCGGTCACCTGGGAGAGTGGAACCGGCGAGAGATGTCGTGCGGTGTTCCACAGGGTTCGGTTCTGGGGCCGCTCCTGTGGGACATCGGCTACGACTGGGTGCTGCGCGCCGACCTCCCTAGCGGCGTCAGCGTGGTCTGCTACGCTGACGACACGCTGGTCCTGGCGCAAGGGGGATCGCACCAGGCGGCGGCCGACGCTATGATACGCGGGGTTGCGATAGTCGTTGAGAGGATCCGGCAGCTGGGTCTCGAGGTGGCCCTGCACAAATCCGAAGCCATGTGTTTTCATGGTTCTCGGAACAGGCCACCATTGGGATCCCAAATAACGGTAGGAGGGGTTCACATCGGCGTCGGATCGACGATGACGTACCTGGGTCTCGTCCTTGACAGCCGGTGGAACTTCGTCGAGCATTTCCGACGTTTGGCTCCCAGACTGGGGCGAGCCGGGGCTGCCTTCAAGCGGCTTCTGCCTAATCTAGGGGGTCCAAACGCCTCCTGCCGGAGGCTTTATGCGGGGGTCGTGCGGTCCATGGCCCTTTATGGGGCACCGGTGTGGGCGCCTACTTTGAGGAAGCGACCTGCCCGTTACCTCAATGCGTCCCAGAGGGTCATGGCCATCCGGCTGGCCCGGGGATACCGCACGGTCTCTGGCGAGGCGGCGAGCCTCCTTGCCGGACTGCCGCCATGGGATCTAGAGGCGAGAGCCCTCGCGCTCATTTACGAATGGCGCGTGGAGGCGCTACGCCGGGGCGAGACTCCTCTGCCGCGGCAAATCGCAACACGGCGGACGGAGCTCCGGCGGGATCTCATGGCGGTATGGAGACAACGACTGTCGCAACCCAGCGCTGGGCACGCCACAATTGCGGCGATAAGTCCCCTCTTTGAGGAGTGGCTAGAGCGGCGCCACGGCGTCCTTACCTTCCGTTTGACGCAGGTACTCACCGGACACGGTTGTTTCGGGAGGTACCTGTTTCGAATACGGCGGGAGGATACGCCCGGATGTCAACACTGCGAGGATCGCCCGGAGGACACGGTGGAGCATACGGTGGAGGTCTGCCCTGCTTGGGCGGAACACCGCCGTGTCCTTGTCGAGGCGATCGGCGGTGGCGACCTGTCGCGGTCGGCCCTGTTTCAAGCCATGGTCCGGAGCGAGGAGACTTGGGAAGCGGTCACCTCCTTCTGCGAAGCAGTAATGCTTGCGAAGGAGGAAGCCGAACGCGTGAGGGAGAGGGAAGCCTCACGCCCCAGCCGCCGCAACAGAAGAAGACTCCCCGGGCGTCGGGAGTCGCAGGGCGATTCTCGGCCACCGTAGGCGCGGGCCTGCGGACGGCGAGCATTGGGTGACTCGCCGTCTGGTCATAACCAGGCCCGGGTCGACGGCGCGCTGTGTTCCACGCGCGCCTCAAAGAGCTGTCAGCATTAAAGACGGGGCCCGCTAGGGCCCAATGCCTGCCGGGGTTGCGGGATTTATTCGAAAGAGTCACCGCGGCCCTGGAACGCAAAGGGCATTAGGAGGAACACGGATGGGTTTTAGTCAGTAAGAGTCTGACACTCCCTTCTACTTCACCCAGAGCGGAAGGAGTCATTTGATGATTTCCCATCCTTAAAAAAAAAAAAAAAAAAAAAAAAAAAAAAAAAAAGGGCTCTGTTGACAGTGATTTATCGGGCAATTTTGAGCATTTTATGAGAGTTCTAGTGCTTATACGGTTAATAAATCATCAAAAAGGAAAACATAGGGACACAAAATATTTCCTTTTCATTCAGATTGTAAAATATCTCTTAATAATAATATAGCCACAAACGATATTAACTACACTCCCCTTAACCTAAACGAAGAGAATACAACTTACGATGTAAACAACGACTCCCAGCAACAAATGTTAGAAGAATGGAAAAAGAAAGTGCTGCATGGAAGACACCCCCACGATCTAGAACAGTCCCACGTAGATGCAGTAGCTTCAAATAAATGGCTCAAGATAGGAAATTTATTCCCAGAAACCGAAGGTTTTATTATTGCAATTCAAGATCAAATTATTAACACTAAAAACTACAGGAAATTCATAATCAAAGACCCTACAATAACGAATGATAAATGCCGCAAGTGTCACAGCCAACCAGAGACCATACAACACGTTACAGGAGCATGCACAACGCTCACACAAACTGACTATACTCACAGACACAATCAGGTGGCAAACATCATTCACCAAAAACTAGCAATCAAACATAAACTCATACAAGACACAAACACTCCTTACTACAAATACGTTCCGCAAACTGTTCTAGAAAACACCACACATAAACTTTACTATGACCGCGCCATTCTCACTGACAGGACCGTTCACTACAATAGACCAGATATCACTCTCCAAGACAAAATTAATAAAGTTACTTTCTTGATAGATATTGCAGTCCCCAACACACACAATTTACAAAAGACAATAGGAGAAAAAATAAGTAAATATGCAGAGCTAAAAGAGGAAGTGACAAGAATTTGGAGGCAAAATAAAGTATATGTCGTGCCCATTGTTGTCTCCACTACAGGAGTAATACCCAACCATCTGCACCATAGTCTCAAATTAATAGACCTTAAAGACTCAGTTTACATAACACTTCAAAAAGCAGCAATTTTGAATACCTGCAGAATAGTGCGGAAGTTCATGCAGATAGAGGAAAATGAAATTTCTTCTCAAGACACCTAAGCACTCACCACACGCTACATTGACTTGGCTTGGCCCGTTAATGTAGCTTAAAACTAGCCAAAGAGCTAAGAAACAGTCCATGTTTTTCCTAAATAATAATAATTTTTATTTGCTAATAATGTAGGTAACAAATATGGTGTTCATTTATGGAGAGTCCCGATACATTTTGCCTTACGGCATGCAAAAAATATTAAATTAATTTAAACAGTGCTTAATTGCTACGTTAACATTTAAATATCATTTCTATACAATTGATACAACAACTTAAAATTACTTACTTAGAATTACTTACTTACATCCAACATATTTCGCTTACATATATCACAAAATAATCATCATATTATAATGGTAAATAATAGCAATATTAAAAAAAAAATAAAAAATTACACTATTATTGATAAAACTAAAAATAAATATTACCACACATATAATTTGGAATTAGGCACTTATCTAATAGAAATGTCATAAAAATAATTATAATTTTACATCTAGATTCCGATTAGCAGAAACTTTTATCATCAAAAAAGTCTTTAAGAGTTTGGTAACATTTGTCTAACAGCAATTTTGTTAACTGTTTTTTAAATTCGGTGATAGGTAAGTCTTTTATAGGTATTGGTAGTCTGTTATATATGAGAGGACCCATAGAAAAAATATTTTTTTTTAAGTAAGGACGTTTTGTAGCCACCTGTATAAAGTTGGCTTTTATATTGAGACCTCATTGGTCCTTTGCGTATTCTTCTATCCACCATTGATATAAACAATTGACTGTTCATCTTAACGAATAGAGCTACTTCAAGTATGTACAAGGAAGGAAATGTTAAGATCTTTAGTGATTTAAAACTAGGTTTACAGCTTTCGATAGTTTTAAGACCTGTCATTGCTTGAATACAACGTTTTTGGGCCCTAAATATTATTTCTCTCTCACTACAGTTTCCCCAAAATATGACACCGAACCTCAGTAATGAAGCAACTAAACCGTGATAAGCTGTCACTAACGTATTCATATTTAACTTCTTTGAGAGATTGTGGAGAACATATGCGTTTTTACTTAATTTTTGGCACACGATTTCAGCTTGGCTTTTCCATGTCAGTTTATCATCAATATGTACTCCTAAAAATTTTGTAACTGTAGTGGTATCTACTATTTCATCTTTATATTTAGTTATTATATTATTTGGCATTAGCCGTTGGAAGAAATGCATTACTTTAGTTTTTTGTAGATTAACAACAAGATTATTTTTATTAAGCCAATCTATTATTTCTTCAAGTGTATTATTTATTTCTCTTTCGTACTGCGGTTTATTTTCACATTCAATCATGGCTGTGCTGTCGTCAGCAAATAAAGTCATTGGATGACGTATTTGACGAGGTAGGTCGTTAATATATAGTAAAAATAACAAATCTTAAATCGATCCAATATTGGAAGAGAAAACAGTCGAGAGCCAAACCTCGAATTATGACTTTTTACATACAAAGTCTCGCCGCCAGCATTTCCTTTTAATGTAACTGACAATGCGCAATTTTTTTCAAAAACTGACACAATTGTCACAATTTTGCGACAGGTCTTGTTTAATACAGCAAAATGTATGAAATTTAACTTTATAAAATATTGTCACTCCTCACCAGTCAGTTTTATTAATTAAATAGGCCCCAGCCAGTTTTTTTATCGACATTGTTTCGTCAGTTAATCTACCACTAATTTAATAATATCGTAGATCTTTAAACCAATGAGTTGTAAAACACTATTTTGTCTACTGACCACACGTGACACTCAACTTCAACAATATGATAAGGTAGCACATGTCAATGTAAAAACCGTGTTTATTTCACGTCTGATTAGGAAGCCATATAAATAATAAATAAGTTACATAATTGATTACACCCCAATAATATTTATTTCCCTTATCGCCAATATAAATAATATCATACAATAAACCCCCCGAGTGTATCTAGGTACCTATACCTAGTGTGCTAGAATAGTAAAACGCATAATATTTCAACTTGATTAAATCGATCTTAAGCAGTTTCTATACAACGCGGCAATTTGTAACAGAATGAACGCAATACCCCTTAAGGGATTGTACTGACACTGAAATCGTGAAAAAAAATCGACCGCCTCATACATTTTTGTGCGCGTAACTCGATAAAATGTACTGAACAGCTGATTTTTTTTTGCGATTTCGGTGTTGGTCCCATAGTAAAAGTTGTTAATAATTATGAATTCAATGACCCCTTAAGAGGTTTATTCTGATAGGTACAGGTTGTCTACACTAATATTATAAAGAGGAAAGATTTGTTTGTTTGTTTGAAATGAATAGGCTCCGAAACTACTGGACCGATTTGGAAAATTCTTTCAGCAATGGATAGCTACATTATCAGGCAGTAGCATAGGCTATATTTTATCCCCGTACTCCCACGGGAACGGGAACTACGCGGGTGAAACCGCGTGACGTCCACTAGTATAAAATAATCTTTAACCTTAGAAGACTACAAAAGCTTCACTAATCGTTTTGAAACGCATCCGTCAAAAAATAGTCCTTTGGTGTTATTTTGGTCTTAGTCAGAATATATTATGTACCTACATAAAATACATAAATTAGAGTAGATATCTCGCCACTAGTCTCGTTATTCACTGAAACGGCATTTGATTATTCTTTTTGTGAAAACACGAAAGTAGTGTGAACATACCCTAATGTATAAATATTAAAATCGTTATCATTTGATAATAATAATTAATTACTTATATCCGATAATTTTCAATTTCCGTATTCGTCCTTAATGATTTGCTAATTTCAAGGCCACCTCGAGAAATATGAAAACAGTACAAAAATATTTACCTATTATTTCATGCTTCCATTTTCTTAAAAATTTTCTGTAAGACGTTTTTTTTTTGTATGTATATAATGGGAAGATGGGTAGTAGGCATTTAGTGTGGGACGCTATTCGTGTCGATAGTCTTGCGGCATCCCATTTTCCTAGCTCGTCGTGCTTTGCTGGTGCTGCCGCTGCGGCTGCTGAGAACCTCAAAAATATTTACGAGCCGTTTTGGTTTGAAACTCTTGGACCGCGGAAGTGGTCTTGCGTTATTTAAAGAACTTGCTAAACGCTTAGTTGACACTTCACGTGACTCAAGGGCTGGCTTTTACCTCGGACAGAGGATAAGCACCGCCATACAACGTGGTAATGCCGCCAGTCTTTTGGGCTCACTTCCAGTCGACAGCGATGCGGACGAATTTTTACGCCATATTTTATTTAAGCGTTCTTATTTTTAGTGTGTATAATTAGATTTGTATAAAAGTTATTTTCATAATACCTTTTCCTACTGAAGAACTACACTTTTCTTTATTGTTTAATTTTCTAACAAAATATTTTGATCCTTTCCAGGTGCAATAGCAGTGGCATGGTATCTGCCAAAAGACAAGGCTCCAAAGAAGTGAAGATTCACCTACTTGACTGGATCTACTGAAGACTGAACCTACCTACTCTTAGTTTTACATAATGTGTGAATGAATCCCAGCGTTGTGTTATGCCATAAAGAAAGAAAGAAAGAAAAATGTTTATTTGGGACTCGCACAAGACACAGTAGTAAAATAAGTAAAACTAACAGTTATAAAAATATGTTTACACTGTTAAGCGGCATCCTTAAATTAATCTGTGCGAGGCATTGATATATAAAAAACCCAAGATACACACTCAGCATCTCAAAAACGTCCGCAAAAAATAAGCGCAATATGTATAATTATGCGCAAGTTTCAAACAATCTCGCATCACTCGCCATACTGAACTGGTTTGTAAAAACAACTTTAAGCGATCCATGTAAGGTTGAATTTGCAAAAAAAAATGCGCATCACTCGCCATACTGAACTGCTTTGTAAAAACAACTTTAAGCGATCCGTGTAAGGCTGAATTTGCAAAAAAATATGTTTATAGTATAACTACACACAACTCACACATGACACTTGATACATGTCAGTTTTTGACGACAGTTTCGAGTGTTGCATTTGTTCGAGACTGTGCATCTTGGGTTTTTTTATATATCAATGGTGCGAGGCCAAAAAGAGCACCAAGAAGCACTGCTAGAGACGCTATTCTCAAAATGTTACATACAAACCAAATGTCAGTGTAGATTGCTAAAAAAATCTATTTGATACGTCAGTTTGTTATTGGATACGTATTTCTCCCTTTGTCGCGTATACAAAAAACCCGGCCAAGTGCGAGTCGGACTCTCACACGAAGGGTTCCGTACCATAAAACGAAAATAACACGGTTCTTGTATGGGCGCCCCCTTTGACTTTTAATGTTATTTTATTATTTGTTGTTGTTTGTTTGTTTTGAAATGATTGATGATGATTGATTGATTGTTGTTTTAGCAACATTACAAAAATACACACTCTGTGAAAATTTCAATCGTCTACGTGTTACGGTTCTTGAGATACAGCCCGATGACAGACAGACGGACGGGCAGGCTTTGTAATAGGGTTCCGTTCGTTACTCTTTGGGTACGGAAACCTTAAATTAAAATGTTATATATATACATGTATATAATAATTACTATTTCGCGTAAGGTTACGTTAGTACACTAGACACCCAGAAGTTTAGGCACAAACTACCACCCTTGAACTTTGCTTTGTTTATCTTTGTTTTTTTTTTTATTTCACTAAACAAAAATACGTGTCCAATATAATTTATAATTTTAGTGACGGAACGGGAAACATCCTTATTCTGGCTTTGACCGAAATTTGTACTAAGCGCACATTGTGCAGATACGAATATTAGCATGCTGTCTCTGGTTGCTTTACGTGCTCTGCGTTTTATGTAAATGACTGATAATTTTATTGTAAGCATTTTTTTAGTTAGTATTCCGTACAAAACAATAATACTTTGCTATCTTTAGTACCATAAACTATATCGTACAGTGAAAGAAAATAATCAAGGAATTAGTATTAATCTTTTTTTATTGCAGAACTAGTTTTTTCCCACTATTATCTTAATACAACATTTAGAATTTTTTTTAAGTAAATGTAATTGTATGTATTTTGTTAGTTATTCTTATGATAGATCACGTAAACAATACAGATTTTTTAATCTAAATGTACCTGATAAGGCCATTATGTTGAGTTTAAATATAAGTTAAAAGGAATTGTTAATAATTTTATAAGTTAGGTAAGGTACCATTTTAAGATAAGTTTGGTAAGAATGTTGTAATAAATGTACTTAATTTATATTTAAATATTGTTTTCTTTAATTTCCTAAAATATTTATTGTTTTATCATTGAAAAATTAATAAAAATAATGCATCTGAAAGATTAAAGAAAATCAGAATATCATTACATTGGACATTCCAAAAATCAGCTTTATAATGGTGATCCGCTGAAACAACGTCAATGATTTATATCTAAATTGATTACGTAGGTATTTTATCTAGGATATTTACTAAGTATCCATAAATATATCTACCTGCTTGACGTACAAAAAATTGGTATATTTATGACCAGCAAAAAGCTGTAGGGTAAAACCAGGATAGTTGCCCCCGGGGTATAGTTGTCTCGATTTTAATTACTCTAGTTTCGCGAATGAATTCCATGTTATTTTATTTATCAATCGAGAGACTCTCCAACTACCACTAAGTTGACCACGTTGCATGTGTCTGTGCGACCGCAGGGGAAAGCAAGGTGCAATCAAAGTTTTTGCGGGATCAAGTCCTTTTTCTCGGTGGGGCATCAATCCTATAAGTAATTTACACAAACAAACCTTATCATACGCTTTATTTTAAATTTAACTGAATGTTTTTCTTTTTTATGTTATTATTATTATTTCCTTTATTCGATAAATATTCCTATAAATTACATTTTTAAATATTTCTATAAAAAATAAAAAATAAACATTTAAAAATATAAAAAATAGTAGCCCACCGGTATCGGGAACAGGGTCTAAGCTACCGGTGGTCAGGGGTCCCGAGAGAGGAACCTTCTAACGATGCGCGCCGTGTCCAGGAGTACTGCTTTCTGGATCAAGCCCTTGATCCAGCTGCCCAACGAGAGCCTCCGCAGATGTTGGTCGAGGCTCTTGGCAATTACGCCATTGGCCGTCACGACTATCGGCAGAATGACTGCTGTGTTCACATCCCACATGTCGACAACCTCGCGAGCCAAGTCAAGATACTTAGTTTTTTTATCTTTCTCAGCCTTCACGAGGTTCTCGTCATGAGGGACTGTTATATCAACAATCATTGCGCGACGTTCTAGTCGGTCTATCACCACTATGTCAGGCTTATTGGCAACAATAGTCCTGTCAGTGATGATAGACCGATCCCAATACAACGTGCAATTTCCATTTTCAAGAACTGGGTCGGGCACATACCTATAGTACAGCACTTCCGATTCCACAAGATTGTATTTAAGAGCAAGTTGTTGGTGGATAATCCTGGCTACAAGGTTGTGCCTGTGCAAATAGTCTCCGTTAGCCAGACTAGAACAACCAGAAATAATGTGGCGGATGGATTCCCCAGGTCGGTGACATGCCCGACATATGTCAACCGTACCATCCTTCACAATGTATTTCCGGTAGTTGTTCGTCATCATAACTTCGTCCATAATCGCACAGACAAAACCTTCGGTTTCCCCAAAGAGGTTACCAAAACGCAGCCAGGCTACGGACGCTAAGAAGTCTACATCGGGCTCATGTAGGACCCGATAAAAGCGTCCGTGAAGCTCCTTGCTCTGCCATACCTCCCTGCGGTCGTTAGTATCTAATACCACAGGTTTGCGCCAGTTCTCGTTAGCCAAGGAGAGCGCGGTAAGGCCTTTGTCCACCACTACCACATCTTGATGCATACCCACGTCTGCCACAAGGAAGTATTCCCTAAGGCTGCATACCTCGCGGTTGTGCAGGGTCTTAGCATTTAAGAAGCCACGACCCCCGCACTTCCGCAGGATATACAGCCTCATCACCGATGACCGTGGGTGATGCATCCGATTTGCGGTAAGCAGTGAGCGTACCTTCCTATCCAGGGCGTCAAGTTCCGTCTGAGTCCATTTGAGTATGCCGAAAGAGTACATCAATACCGGCATGACCCAACCATCGAAGGCGCGCACCTTGTTTCCGCCTGATAAAAGACTGTTAAGTACTTTGTTCAGGCGGCCAAAGAAGCGCTCCTTCAACGATTGTTTCATTTCAACAGCATTGATGCCTAACGCTTCCGACATACCCAAATACTTGTAAGTTTCGGTTGAGGAGAGGGACCTAAGATGTATGGAATCCGAGAGTTGGGTTCCCACGGATTCCATAATCTCCCCTCGCTTTACATGCATGACCGCACATTTTTCCAAACCAAATTCCATCCTGATGGCGTTACTGAAGGTTTCTGTTACCTTCAGTAGCTTCTTTAGTTGCAAGTTGTTAGGAGCAAAGAGTTTCAAATCATCCATGTAAAGGAGGTGCGATATGACCTGACCACCTCTTCTCAACCGGTAGCCTTGGCATGAACCCTCCAGCAATGTACTGAGAGGGTTGAGGGCCAGACAAAACCACAGTGGACTCAGACTGTCGCCCTGAAATATGCCACGCTCGATCCTTATCGGATCGCTGTTCGCCTGGGTCTGTCGACATCCTGGATAGTGAAGAACGGTACTCCACTGCCCCATACACGACATCAGGAAGGCGCGTAGAACTGCATCAACTTTATACAGCTCCAGCACCCTCATGAGCCATGTATGTGGCACTGAGTCGTAGGCCTTCTTATAGTCTATCCAGCATGTAGACAGATCCCTTCGGGAACGACGAACCTGTTGGCTAATGGCCATGTCGATGAGGAGCAGCTCCTTAGTACCGCGGGACCCGTTCCTGCATCCATTCTGAGAGGCAGACATTATTGAATTACTATCAATATGATGGTTAATCTTTGCTCTCAAAATGGATGTAAGAACTTTATAGACCGTCGGTAAACACGTGATCGGCCTATAATTTTTAGGTTCCGCGGTACTACCTGATTTATGAAGCAGGTGAGTTATTCCAGTAGTTAGGAACTGAGGCAGCGACCCTGACTCTAAGGCAGACTGGAATTGAGATGCCAAACGAGCGTGCGATCTTTGAAACCATTTAATCCAAAAGTTGTGCAGCCCGTCCGGTCCTGGAGATTTCCAGTTAGGCAACGGACGGACTGCACGAGCTACATCTTGGGGACTGATGGTAATTGCCCCCATTTCTGGTATCGGATCGCACACACGTTCGACCTTCCGAGTCCAATCACCCTCGGTGTGACTGACAGGCACCGACCAGATGCTGC
This sequence comes from Lacanobia wlatinum, assembly GCA_947578705.1. Classification (NCBI taxonomy): domain Eukaryota; kingdom Metazoa; phylum Arthropoda; class Insecta; order Lepidoptera; family Noctuidae; genus Lacanobia; species Lacanobia wlatinum. The sequence continues at coordinate 5,544,435 of OX388035.1, forward strand.
GCCAGAATGAACACATGGCTTCATCATCCGGTAGGCGCATATCAGTCACACCTTGGTCCGGTCGCTCCCAAGCCCTATAAACCCACCTTTCATTGCTTTGGAATGTGCGATTCTGAGTGTATCGCTCCACTCGCCGCTTGTACCGACGTATACGGTTTGCCCATGCATAGATTTTCTGCTTCAGGAAGTCGATGCGCTCTGTGACACGGGACGTGTAATCTCGAGGGCTGACATCAGTCCCCGAAAACGCCCGTCTCACAAAGCGCATCACTCTGCGGCGAGTGTTGCCCTCCCTGAAGCAGATAAGTTTGCCGATGAGTGCTCTAGCCTCACCGATACGACGCTCGATCCTGCACTGCCAAGCCGGTACAGCTTATTATTATTATTATTATTTTTAATTAATCATTATTATTGTAAACCTAATCATATACTATTAGAATTTTTTTCCCTTTTTACACCATTTATTGTGATAATCTTAAAATGACAGCAACATTTATATTTTATGGCTTTGTTACCACGGAGGATCACTGACTCCTAAGACACAGGTATATACACCTAGTTTAGGAGTCAGGGTATTTAAAATTACCTACAAGTGTTTTAAGCATTGTTTTTAGCCCTTATGAGAAATTTCTGTATTTTGTTTTTGGTGAAAATAAATAAAAATAAAATTTACATTGTTAAAGCAACTATCCCATATACGGAATCACAAAATTTAGAGGTCCGCAGAACCGCCTATACTCTGGAACTATCAAAGAGAATGTGTTTTACTTTCACAAATTTGAAGATTATAAACTAAAGTACTTACCCATTTTAAAAATAAAGTATTTTACTTTTTGTACTGAGCGATAAAAAGTAATTTAAAAAAATGTGGCAACTATCCTGCTTTTCATTTTCAATTAAATAGAAACTATGAATGGGGTAGGAGTCAGTAAAAGTCTTATTCGCGTATTTGTATAGGACTAATGGCAAGTCCCGGCTCCGCCCGGATATATTTTTAATTTTGAAAAACTTTGACAACTTCCTTCATATGAACCTCGTCCTGATAATTACGAACACAGCAAAAAAAAGAATGATTTAAATCGTGCAAGTCGTTCTCAAGTTATGGCATGACCAAAGGACCTAGACTAAAATTAAGAGCAACACCCATCTCAAATAGATTTATTCTTTTCACAGATAAAATTTATCGAAGCGCCCAGCTGTTGGCGGCCTGACAATTCTTTTTTTCTGTTCTTCGTTCAAACCTAGTTTGCCCCAAAAACAGACAGTAGTGTTAAGGACGATATACGCTAGCGACCTTGAGGGAACAAAACGCACACTCGTTTTACAGCCGCGCGACCTAAAATTCAGTAGTTTTTTGTACTTACTTTATTAAAAAAATAACCGTACATCAAAATGTAGATAATTAAATTGTCCTTGACATAGTGTAAATTTCATTAAAATACGCCCGGCGGTTTTGGTCCGATTGTCATATTTATATCCGTGTTAGACATAACTTTACAAATTAATTACACTATGTTGAACGAATAAACATTTAAATTTTTATACATCAAATTATTAAGAAAATAGTCTAATGTTACATATATTTTTTCCCAAAACTTACAACAAGCCGTTTATATGTGATTCTCATTTTAGTCCAGTCATTATAGTAAGTAGTATAAAAAAAATTTAAACAAAATTTGTAGAGAATTTTGTATTCTATAATATTGATAATAAGTACAAATAGCAAAAAACCCACAGGAAATGAGATATTTCCAAAAAAAAATCGCAAAAAACTGATTTTTGTGACCTTGAAATTTAATAGTTGCGTACACCCTACCATATGTAGGTTTTGAGACAACTTTTAGGGTGTCAATATACAAGTATTTACAGACTTACAGCTGGGTGTCTCGAATTTTGAGATTCTTAACTAATTTAAGCTTAAATTACTGGACTATTTTAAAATAGGTACTCTCAGGTATCTCCGCCTTAACTACCAGCTAGCATTTCAGGTTTACAATTCAGGAAAACTTTTTACAAAAAATGTAACCGACTTCCAAAACAAAACACTACAAAGTATAAAATAACTTTAATTTAGGAAGTCGGTGTTTTTGGTTATTTCGTTTTTTGACACCGACTTCCGAAATTAAAGTTATTTTATACTTTGTAGTGTTTTTTATTTAAAAAGTTTTTTATTTTTCACTTTTTAGTGGTACCTGCGTACCCATTCACAGCGTACCGGCGTGATGTTATGTTATGAAAATAAAACTAAGTGCTTGCGGTGTAAAGGTCTCGTCAATACGAATGAAATAAGCCCAAACACTTGGTAGTTCCTACATACGGATTTGGAGTTCCCTTGACTCTCTGTCGTCTCCATCATCAGGTCTGATCCAGACTTTCATTCTTTTGTAGTATCACCCGATATACACACGAATATCAAGTTTTTACCAAATGCGTGCCTACAATTTTCGAGAGTTGCCCTCGATTTCTCAGGGTTTCCATCTTCAGACCCTGACGTGGTGGCAATGGGGCCACACGGGAAGCACCAGCTTTCAAATAAAAAAAGAATCATGAAAATCGGTTCACCCAGTCGGTTAATTATGAGGTAACAAACATAAAAAAAATATTAAAAAAATACAGTCGAATTGATAACCTCCTCCTTTTTTTTGAAGTCGGTTAAAGAAGGACTTGCTTCGTTCTGCTCTTTTAGCACGCAGCCGTATGCGCCACAGTACCTTTTGCTATCACATCTTGCACCAATGACATGCACCAATATATTAATAATAATAAACCATGTTGAACTGTGTGGACCAACGGATAGTATTTTATGCGTGTCTGTGTACAATGTAACGGTCGTTGTATGAAATTAAGTGAAACGGCGTGACGCTACCGGCGCTCGGACGCGTATAGTGTTCGTCACGTCTTTTGAGTTGTATACTCATGAAATTATTATGTGAGGCGCTCTATAGATTCCGGGCGGAATCGTATCGTTACGAACGTTGCCAATGGGGGCTTTCACGGTTTCCGTATTCCGTAACGGATATGACGCTGTAAAACGCCCTTATGCACGCGCAGCGCGTCTGACGGGTTGAGATATATTCGTTCAGACGTTCGCGCGTGCGACCCAAAAATTCATGATTCCAGACGCAGTCTATCAAGTACGACGTCCAACATACGGTTATGCTGGATGACCCGCACCTGATCCGGCAGTCGTTGGGCTGAAACGTTGACAACTGGTTCAAGTACCTGAAACAGAGAGAGCATCCCACCACGGTACGCAGTCAGGTTAGTTCCCCCTCTGTAGCCCCAAAGGATGAGCGTATGACATTTTCATTTATGTCTTGAGTTCATCGCATGCGCTGCACACTTCCACCGATAGCGGGGACCCTGTCAGAGACCGGTGGGCCTCGAGATCCCAAGCTGGCCGGTGGTCGGCTTCGTCCGCGCCGACGCGCAGGTGGAGATGTCGTCGGCGGCGAGAAGTATTCGTCGCTCGAGCTCGACGCAACTGCAGCTACCGGAATCTCAAGACTCACGGCTGGCGCTGGTCCCGGCGGCTGCGAGGCGGAGCTGTGGTCCCGTTGTCAACTTGACTGACAGGAAAAAATTTCATCCCGATTTTTTATATTAATTTAAATAAAATCAAAGTTTCGAAATGCACAAAATTCTGGATAATTCAAGAAAAACAATAAACACCATATGTTAGTATTGAAATGGAAACACTAACGATTACAATAAATCAATACTGACAAGAAGCCGGACACGACTACAAGCCGCACCAACTCCATCTTCGGGTTCGTCGCTCAGCTCCGCCTCGCAGCCACCGCGACCAGCGCCAGCCGTGTTTGGATCAAATGGTTCACAAGATCGCACGCTCGCTTGGCATCTCAATTCCAGTCTGCCTTAGAGTCTGGCTCGCTGCTCCAGTTCCTAACCACAGGAATAACCCACATTTGCAACTGATGAAGCTACTGAAGGTAACACAAACCTTCAGTAGCGCCATCAGGATGGAATTTGGTTTGGACAAATGTGCAGTCATGCATGTCAAGGGGAGATTATGAAATTCGTGGGAACCCAACTCTCGGATTTCGTATAACTTAGGTCCCTCTCCTCAACCGAAACTTACAAGTATTTGCGTATGTCGGAAGCGTTAGGCATCAGTGCTGCTGACATGAAACAATCGTTGACGGAGCGCTTCTTTGGCCGCCTGAACAAAGTCTTTTATCAGGCAGAAACAAGGTATGCGCCTTTAACGGTTGGGTCATGCCGGTTTTGATGTACTCTTTCGGTATACTCAAATGGGACTCAGACGGAACTTGACGCCCTGGATAGGAGGGTACGCTCACTGCTTACCGCAAATCGGATGCATCACCCACGGACATCGGTGATGAGGCTGTATATACCGCGGAAGTGCGGGGGTCGTGGCTTCTTAAATGCTAAGACCCTGCACAACCGCGAGGTATGCTGCCTTAGGGAGTACTTCCTAGAGACCGACGTGGGTATGCATCGAGATGTGGTAGCGATGGATAAAGGCCTCACCGCGCTCTCCTTGGCTAAAGAGAACTGGCCCAAACCTGTGGTATTAGATACTAATGATCGCAGGGAGGTATGGCAGAGTAAGGAGCTTCACGGACGCTTTTATCGGGTCCTACATGAGCCCGATGTAAACTTCTAAGCGTCCGTAGCCTGGCTGCGCTTTGGTGAAACCGAAGGTTTTGTCTGTGCAATTATGGACGAAGTTATGATGACGAACAACTACCGGAAATATATTGTAAAGGACGGTACGGTTGACATACGTCGGGCATGTCACCGGCCCGGAGAATCCATCCGCCACATTATTTCCGGTTGTTCTAGTCTGGCTAACGGAGACTGTTTGCACAGGCAAACCTTGTAGCCAGGATTATTCACCAGCAACTTGCTCTTAAATACAATCTTGTGGAATCGGAAGTGCCGTACTATAGGTATGTGCCCGACCCAGTTCTCGAAAGGGGCAATAGCACATTGTATTGGGATCGGTCTATCATCACTGACAGGACTATTGTTGCCAATAAGCCTGGTATAGTGGTGTAGTGATGTAGTGGCTAGAGCGTCGCGCAATGATTGTTGATATTGCGAGACCTCATGACGAGAACCTCGTGAAGTTTGAGAAAGATAAACAAATGAGAAACCCTGATTTGGCTCGCGAGGTTGTAGACATGTGGGATGTGAACACAGCAGTCATTGTGCCGATAGTCGTGACGGCCAATGGCATAATTGCCAAGAGCCTCAACCAACATCTCAAGAGGCTCTCGTTGGGCAGCTGGATCAAGGGCTTGATCTAGAAAGCAGTACTCCTGGACACGGCGCGTATAGTGAGGAGTTTCCTCTCTCGGGAGACCTGACCACCGGTAGCTTGGACCCTATTCCCGATACCGGTGGGCTACTTTTATTTTATATTTTTAAATGTTTTTTTTTTATAGAAATATTTTAAAAAATTGTATGTATATATATGAATAATAAATGGAATAATAATATTTTCCTTTATTTTTCAGATCAGTACAATCCAATATTGTTAGTACATTTAATTTTGTCTGTCAATAAATAAATTCAAAAAAATGTCACAAACAATAATATGTAATTATGATTTCATCTATAACAATAATAATAATTTACACACACTACTACTGAGCGCGGTTTGAAGGCAACATCTAAAATCTAGAATTTGATCTTTTTTTTTTTGTCTTTGAACACTTAGGTACTGCTACATAAAGTGCGCGCAAGATAAGTCTGCGCCCAGATGGTGGCGCTGCTTAGTTAGATCTAAACCAATAATAAAAGAGGTAAAAAAGTTAGAAATCAGAAATAATTTATTTTGCGACGAATGTGGGTATACAAAATAAGTTGTCGATATCGTGAAAAATAACAGTTCCTTACGGCATGCAAAAGTAAAAAAATACTCACGTCTATTCAAACAAGAAAAAAACAATTTTATAGATATACTGTGGACGTTCCAATTAGGGCTTCTGGAACGTCCCGGGATCGATTCAATAAAAAAGACTTTAAGCGATTTAAGAGATCATTATATTGAGCAGGTGCTCTCAAGAAAAACTTTTACAGAACTCTCATAAAAACAAATCAATCATTGTATGTCAATATTTGAACCTATTCTAAATTCCTAATTCTTCTAAAGCTTTTTTAATTATTAAATTGACGGAGGTTCCCGGAGGGTGAGCCATCCAAGGAGGTTGTATCACATGAGCTACGCCCTCACGAATAGAAGATACTAGGAAAGTCTTCCTGTAATCTTTTATTCCAAGCTTTGGAAGAGTTAAGCACCTACCTATCCCTAACCAGGAGTTCCTGCCTATGGGTAGAATGATCGTAGACAGGGTTGCATATGCTTCTACAGAAGCAGCTTCAGTCATGTCCTGCGATAAGCATTATTTTTTTAAATTCTAATGCGCCTTTTTCGCTGGACAAAAACGCAGACATGCTGAAACCCTGCTGCAGTAAAACTACCCTAAAATCTGCAGCACATTGCTGGACGTAAACAAAATGATGTGAAAAATCACATCCATCCAGAAGGGATTGACTTCACGAAAGTTACCCTAACTAGTCTACGCGGCAGCCAGACGGTTAAGAAGCGAAGGTCTATTCTGTCAAAGAATTAACTCCTAACATCGAACTCACTCCAGTAATCAAAATCTGTTAAAAAAATATGAACTGAAATTATTTGCCTCCATCGAACAGCTCAACCAATGGTGACAACCTGCCACCCCTTGCGAAGGTTATGCCCCGTATGCAAAGTTGGTATCACCGCCCATGGAGTCCTTCAATTGCGTTACAGTGGACGCTGAAACCTTAATAGAAATATAACACTGGAATAACTTCAGCCTAGCTAAATATCGATATTAATCGCGACCTTCTCTTCTCCACCCGGCAGCATCATCGAAGTAGTCTATCATCATCCGTATTCCAACATCACATGAAAAAGAAAAACCGATTAATAAACTATTCAACATACCAAACTAAAACAATGTTTTGTTTACATAAAATGATTATAGTATTGACATTTGATTTGACATCATACTTTTTCCTACCATAGATCCTTTTTTTTTTGTAACTCTAACGTGAAATGGTTTCTACCTATTTAAATGAACAATCTATAAAACTCTATATACATTTTACATAGTCGGTCTGTCACCTATGAGTACCAAATAAACTTCCTACTACCATACCTAGCAGTCTGTTGCATGGAAGTACGAAGTACCACTTCCATACACCAAATTCTATTTATCCTGCGTCCTTTTAAGTTAGTTTGACACATTGACAAATTGTTTTTAACGTTGTCATGCCAACCTGTGACTGAACTAATACTAGCCAATACTTCGGGTTTCGTTGCTATTAAAAATTAATAAAACTATATGCTATTTACCCGGCGCCTCCACCACTTGTGGACGTTCCAATTAGGGCTTCTGGAACGTCCCGGGATCGATTCAATAAAAAAGACTTTAAGCGATTTAAGAGATCATTATATTGAGCAGGTGCTCTCAAGAAAAACTTTTACAGAACTCTCATAAATACAAATCAATCATTGTATGTCAATAATTGAACCTATTCTAAATTCCTAATTCTTCTAAAGCTTTTTTATTTAATTATTAAATTGATGGAGGTTCCCGGAGGGTGAGCCATCCAAGGAGGTTGTATCACAATACAATCACATAAATTATTAACACAAAAAAACAACAATCTTAAATCATATTTCTACAAGTTATTGATTAAATTGACTATTTTGCTTCCATTACACATACAACACACATAATTAAATTTGAAATAAAATATAATTAAATAATATAACATTAAAATCTCTTATCATTCAAAAAATCTTGTATAGAATAATAAAAAAATTCCAACAGTAAGGATGTTAGCCTCTTTTTAAATATACCTAATGGTTCTTCTTTGTAGGCATGAGGCGATCTAACAGATCCCGGACGTGTTCTAATATCGTCCATTAGGGTAAAAAGGTGTAAATTTTTTCTAACAAATAATGCAACTTCTAATATATATAAAGACGGAAAGGTGAGTAATTTTAGAGACTTGAACACAGGTGCACTACTGTCGGTATTTTTAAGACTAGTCATTGATCTTATGCAACGTTTCTGGGCCTTGAATATCCTCTCCCTCTCAGTACAGTTACCCCAGAATATAACTCCGAATCTCAAAACTGATGCAACCAGACCATGATAAGCTTCCAGCACGGTGCGAGTGTTTACTTTTTTTGCTAGGTTATAAAGTACGTACGCTGACTTGCATACTTGACGTAACTCTTACATACATCCTCTGAATGAGGTTTCCAGGTCAGTTTGTTATCAATTAGAACTACTTATGATTATTCGTACTTATGATTCCTTGTAGGAAGTAATCTCTGGAAGTGCTAATTCGCCATCGAAAATGATTACGCAATCGCTGAGTAGAGTTAGCTCTTTATTCCAAATGTTCGAAAAAGTGATGGACTTAACTAACCTTTAGCTCGCTTTTAAACTGAACATTGGCCATTAATGGATAAGATTAAATTATTATTTAATATCAGATAAGTTTGAACCGATAGCAATTATTTTTATCAACAGATATGACAATGTCACAAACAACGTGCGAATGACACCATATTTTTTCTGGTATCCGAACATTTTGCGAACAGTATTTGCCCTAACATTTGGGGGAGGCCTAAGCAGTGGACTCATTTCAGCTGATGATTTACTGTTTTTTTTTTTTTTTAACTTATCCTAGCGTTCATTAGAAGGATGAACACTATTTTTATTACAATCTAGCCTTTTATATAGACTAATAAGTAATTTAATTAAAACCTAAACTGTTAAATTGTCTTTACCAAGAATGTGTCCAATAGCACTTTTCTTATTGTCTCTATTAAGGCGAATACACTTCGTTCTTGTGTTTGTTTGGTAACACTTGTTTCACATTACACTGAACACTAACTCAAACGGTTTTGTTCTTTTTAGTCTTCTCACTATGTCCGTGTGGTCGAAAAGCTGGATCGCTTCGACGTTCACATGCTGATGAAGTCTCTGTTCGTGAGCTTCTGCAGATTTTTGTATCACTTCTTTGATGAACTCAACTTTTAGGTCCCGATGGAGGTCATCATTTCGTATGTACCAGGGTGCATTTACAATTTCCCGTAGTACTTTGTTCTGGAATCGTTGGATGATTAATACATTGGTCTGTTTGGTGCAGCCCCACAGCTGAATACCATAAGTCCAAACTGGCATCAGGACTTGTCTGTATAGCAACAATTTGTTCTGTACGGACAGCACGGAGTTTCTTCCAAGCAGCCAATACATTCTTTTGAACCGTAGGTCGAGTTCATCTTTTTTCTTCTTGATGTGGGCTTTCCAGCGTAGCTTTGCATCAAGGGTCATACCGAGATACTTGGCTGTATTCTCGTATGATTTACTCTGATTTACTGTGAACACTAAATTATTATTTAATAAGCTGCAGGCCCTCGGTACATCCAGCGATAATTTAAGAAAATATCGTATCCGACTCGAAGGACCAAATAAGGAACTGTCATTTAGGATGTAATGTTAAACATAAATTGGAGGTGTTGTACTCACTCTTTATTATTCAGTATTATATGCATGGCCTATACCTTTTTGGCCTCGCACAGATAATATCCAGGTTGTTAGCTTAGTTAGTTTTTATTTTTTTACTTTTTATTTTTCTTGTGCGAGTTTCAAATAAATATTATTCTTTCTTACTTTTGTTTCATGACAAAGTTTTTTTTTTAGTTCTGGGCTAACTATGAAATATGAAAAAAAAAACATCTACGGCACCCTTCAACATGAAAATGTGGAGAATGTGGGTTTTACCAAATCCTAGAGCTAGTTCCATATAAAAGATACATCTTATTCACAAAACTAGCTTAAATGAATGACGTTTTTCGTAAAAGGCATTGTACTGTATCTATGTTTATGTATTTTCACCTAGTGCACATAAATAATTACACAAAAACATTAATTGAACAAGAAATCGATGTGCGGTCGAGTCGTGAACGTGCGTGCAGCGGAGGCCTTGGAATTAATTTAGGCTTTCTGTGCGAAGTCTTTAAATAGGAGTCAGTATGTGCAGAATTTCCTCTCTAAGGCTAAAGGGCGTAGAACCATTGTGGCATAGCCCCCCCCCCCGCCACCATTTTGATTTCGTATCGTATTTCAAAGTAGCGGCGCACACTAACATGCATATATATGGGTAGAGGAATCTTCATAAACAAAAATGTCACCACCATGGTGCCTTAAAGTGTCACGTTGCCGAGATATTTGAAGGTAAAGTCCCCATGTTACAATCATAACTATAGTTAAAAATGTCTCTGCATGTTAGATCGTGCGTCGCAACTGTGAAAGAAAATCAAAATGCCGTAGCCGGGTTATGCCAGCTCCTGTAGAAAAATTTCGGACCCCTTTAACTTTACTTAAACACATAATCGAACATTAAATATGGTTAATATTTAATGTTCGATTATGTGCGTAAGTAAATTTTAATATGCTACGGCTATTCTTCCCCACTAATAACATTACGGTTTAGAAAGCCACTGGCCGGTTGGAATAAAACATTGCCTACCACGATTACTTTCGAAGATATAAGGACCAACAAAATTTTAAACATATTTCTGAAATCCATTTTTTTTTTATTCTGTGTCTTATCTATCTACGCTAGTGAAAGCTACAGAGGAGTCCAAGATTTAGATTTCATATAGAAAACTCAAATGGTTAATTAGGCAGCATTAAATCTATGAATACTTAATTAGTTATATCTTAGTAGATAATTCGCAAATTAGCTGTACCGTATCGGAACAATGCGATTATCTTCATATTACTATCAATATTACGTTGGTTTTTAATCAAAGTATGACTCTCCTTGCGATTGCACGTGAGGAGGTCTAAAAACACTTTATTTATTAAATTAATATTATATATTAATAAATGACACTAAATATAGTGATTACTAACCGAATATTATTTTAAATTCTGTAACTCGATTATTTGTTATTTTGTAAGTGATAAGTTAAAATGGCGGATAAAAGCAATGAGTCCTCAGAAAAGCTGCCCTTCGAGGCAGCATTGGATCAAGCAGGTATGTATGTACATTTATTAAATGAATTACAACGATCATCATTTTCCTGATCTTATCACATTTTACTGTGAGACACACAGGACCGGTTGTTGTGGCGACACCTGGGGGAGGCCTATGTCTAGCAGTCAGTGCCGTAAATAGGGCGGTGCCACCGGTACCCAGGCATAGGGCGTAGATTCTGGGGAGCGCAAGAATGGCCAGACCAGGCAGGACTAATTATTTTTTCGGTTTGCTCCTGATAAGTTCCTGCTGCGCCCCTAGTGCTCATTCCAAGACATACATGCCAGTATCATCAAAAACGTCTGTTAAATTAGACAAAACATCGCGCTCATGCAGCGCACGAGCGTACCTATTTGTGTTTAGTGTTTATCGGAGTCAAGCGGCCGGCCGGCTACACGGTTGGTCTAGTTCTTTAAAAAAATAGATTTTTCTTCCAAAATATTAAATAATTGGTCCACCAACACCAATGACCTTGTGCAAAAACAAGGGCGCAGTTACCTACAGAAGCTCGCACAGGGTGCAGAAAAGGCTATTTACGGCACTGCCACCAGTGGACGTCTTTCGGCTGATATGATGATGATGATGATGATGATTTCATTTCACTTGGGGACTGGGTAACACATATTCATCTACGATATCAATCGTCACGATATTGTCACTTTATTTACATTTTTCACGCTTTTCCTCTCACATTCATCAACATTCATATTTATTACTCTACATGCCTACCTACCATCATAAAATCTATCTGCGCTCATATGTTACTTGGAGTCAGCACCAAGTTTTTTCCTCGATTCTGTTCTGTTTACCGCCACGCTATCACTGACCCTCATTTCTATCATCATCTGCCTAGCTGTTTCACAACTATATTGGGGTCGGCTTCCAGTCAAACCGGATTCAGCTAAATACCAGTATTTTACGTGGAACGGCTGCCTACCAGACCTCCACAACCCATTAACTGAACAACACGGTACTCCTTAGGCAAGACTGGAGTTAGATTTTCTGGCTTCTGACTATCCGTAACGACTGCCAAAGATCTACAAATGGCAGCCGGGACCAACGGCTTAATATACTTTCCGAGGCACGGAGGAGTCTTGGTATGTTAAGATGGTCACCCATCCACAGACCAACCTTGTCAAGCGCTGCTTAACGTTAAAGATCGACTCGTGCGGCTGTTATTATTTAGCCACGAGCTCCTCATTTCTATCATATGACATTTTTATCAAAATCCATCCTTTTGAAGTTCATCTACTTCTTCTTTGGCCTCCCTCTCCCTCTCCATCTATCACAAGCCCATTTAAGACAAACGATTCCCAAAAGATAAGATAAGATAAGGTCATTTATTTGTCCAAAACATGAGTATACACACACATATTATGGCATGAAAGATGTTACAATTAAATCTATACTAATACTAATATATAAAGCTGAAGAGTTTGTTTGTTTGCTTGAACGCGCTAATCTCAGGAACTACAGGTCCGATTTGAAAAATTCTTTCAGTGATAGATTGTTTGCTTGAACGCGCTAATCTCAGGAACTACAGGTCCGATTTGAAAAATTCTTTCAGTGATAGATAGTCCATTTATCGAGGAAGACTATAGGCTATATATAATCACGCTAAGACCAATAGGAGCGGAGCAGTAATGTGACGCAAACGAAGTTGCGCGGGTCAGCTAGTTACATTATAAAACACACACAAAAATTATTTTATTTTATTCCCATGGCATTTAGCTTCTTTGTCAATTGTTCCAATTACAAACTTCCTCTTATGTTCATCATTGTTTAAATTTTCTACTTGCTTAAGTCTTACGTTTAGTACACTAGATTCCTAAAAAAAAACCTGTTGTATTGTAAACTCGACTAAAACGTAATGAATCTAAAGTCCTTAGCAAACGTTTTTGTTACACAACTTGGTGCAATAATGGACTTACAATGGACAATAAATAAAATATACATAGTTGTCTATTTTTATGAGACTAAGGACAGATATAGATTTAACAGATAAGATTCCCAGTGTGGTTAAATCTAAACAAAACGGTGATAAATTGCATTGCAGTCCAACAAGTAATAATAATAGGTACAAGTTGAACAGAAAATAATAAACATTTATATTATTTTACAAGACAAGTTATTTACAGCGCTCTTCCTCTCTCCTAATTTTTTAATGTGTTAAGTATAATTAATTAAGTTTTGCTGTGCCCGAAAGGGTCCATAATTTGTTTCTATTTATTCTTTTTACCACCTGTATGTGTACATTATGTATTTCAATACACAATTTGAGATTTGAAACCTGCAGACGAAGATTCCTTACCCTGCCACTTACAATACCCCGAAACTAACGAAGTATAGAGCCATTAAAATTGTGTTATTGATGAATATTATCATTTTTATCGTCTGTGACATGTTTTTGAATTAATTAATTGACAGAAGAGGTAAATTTACTAACACTAGTTTGTAAGTCGTTTATGTCCTTACAAAAATATTGGATTGTAATGATCTGACAAATAAATCTATACTAATATATAAAGCTGAAGAGTTTATTTGTTTATTTGTTTGCTTGAACGCGCTAATCTCGGGAACTGCTGGTCCGATTTGAAAAATTCTTTCAGTGTTAGATAGCCCATTAATCGAGGAAGGCTATAAGCTATATATCATCACGCTAAGACCAATAGGAGCGGAGCAGTAATGAAAAATGTGACGCAGACGAAGTTGCGCGGGACAGCTAGTTCAATATTTAAATTTAGCTATACCATCGACACAAAGAAGAAGAACCAAACTAATCGATCGATTAACGATCGTCATCAATTGATGGTAGAATTAATCAGTTGACCAACAGTTTCTATTACACCACCAGCTACCACTAATCGACTCGTCAATTATCGATCCATTATTCTAATGAAACAGATTTATCCGGAAGTTGGTACTGACAAGTTTCGACCTGCCTCTCGACAACCCACACCATCGGGACCAATCTGTTCCGACCTATCTCAACTGAAAATTTGTCCCAAAGGGGCTGGAGCAGATTTTTTTGTCTTCGTCCAAGATCTCTGCATACTTGAAAATTAAAAACACTACTAACTATTAAGACGCTATTTTTGTTGAGGTGATGTGCACCTGAACTGTCTCCTGTGTTGGCACGCCTGTACCGCCTCTCGCTTGAAAAAAGAACGGTGCCGAAATCATGGAAGCTTGCGAATGTGCAACCGGTGCCCAAAAAGGGAGACCGTGCTGACCCTGCACATTACCGTCCGATCGCCATTACCTCCATCCTATGCAAGGTTATGGAAAGGGTTCTGAACAGTAAGCTGCTGACCTACCTTGAAGACAATGATCTCCTCAGTGACCGTCAATATGGCTTTCGCCGGGGACGGTCAACTGGCGATCTTCTTGTGTATGTCACGCACTGCTGGGGCGAGGCCATCAAGAGACACGGCGAAGCACTTGCCGTGTCGCTTGATATCTCGAAGGCCTTTGACAGGGTCTGGCACGCAGGTCTACTCAAGCTTCCTGCCTATGGCATCCCAGCTGGTTTTTGTAGCTGGATATCAGACTGTTCCTGTTACTGATCGGCTCGAGCTCCTAGGCATGGAGTTACAATCCAGTCTCAACTTTGACGCCACCATCGAGTACAAAGCCCAAACCGAGGCCAAAAAGCTGGGCATCCTAAAAAGGGTGAAGCGATACTTCAGGCCTGGACAGCTTTTAACCCTATACAAAGCGCAAGTCCGATCCTGCATGGAGTATTGTAGTCACCTTTGGGATGGCTCAGCTAAGTATCAGCTTGCCGCGCTTGACCCGGTGGAACGCAGAGCTAAGAGGCTCATCGGTGACGAAAAACTGGTGGATACCAAACTACATAGCTTGACTCATCGCCGTAAAGTTGCCTGCTTGTCGGTCTTCTACAGATTGTACTTCGGTGAGTGTGCCCAAGAACTCCACGACCTCATCCCACCAGCCCCCTTCTACCATCGGACATCCAGACGCACTGCATCTTACCATCCCTACCTTGTTGCTATTCCACCAATTCGCATTAAGCGTTTCCAAACGTCTTTTATAATGCGCACAGCAAAGGAGTGGAACTCTCTGCCTGCGTCTGTGTTTCCAAACGCTTAAAATGTGATGGGTTTGCTCTTGACTCTAGTCTAGGTCAGAGATGACAGAGACAAAGTCTACGATGGAGCGAGCTTACCCAGAAGGAGCCTGCTCACTCTGACTTTGAAGAGATTAGGGTTGTAAGCGTTTGGAAACACAGACGCAATACACGCATATCCCGTTTTTTCCGTTCCCGTAGGAATTTCAGGAAATCCTCTCTTAGTGCTCCCCTACGCTCCTAAAGGAACCTACATATTAAATTTCAGCTTTCGGTAGTTTCGGCTGTACGTTGTCTGTCAGTCACTCAGTCACTCAATCAGTCACCAGTAACGCAAGAGTTTTATAAGATATATTGATAAATCATTCTTAACATGTAACTTACTGCTGTCCAGGTTTCGGATTATACAGCTACATAATGACCAGTCTGGCTGGTGTGGCGATCATCTCCTTCGTGTGCATCGTGTATGCCAGCACCATCATAGTGCCCACCAGCGCCTGTGAGCTGGGGACCACGGGCAGCCAGCAGGGGCTGCTGGCCGCTGGACCTGTCGTTGGTAAGTTTGTCCAAAGACCTGTTATTTTGTAAGACCTTTACAGCGTAGGTATACAACCTGCTACAGAATATATGCAATACCTCTTAACAACTTTCACTAACCAACACTGAAATCGCGAAAAAGAGATCGACTCCCCCGTGCATTCATGTGCGCATAACTTGACAAAATGTAATGAACAGCTGATTTTTTTTTGCGATTTTGAGATTGGTCCCGTAGTAAAAGTTATTCAGAATGATGAGTACAATGACCTCTTAAGAGGTATTGCGTTTATTCACGTTGTATAACTGTCTATACTCTTCATAGATCTTACAAAATTGTTTATTATGCACTTCTTCTCCTCTTCTCTGTTGTTTCCCACTTTGTGTGGGGTCGGCCCTTCTAATTTTGAGGCGCCTTCGGTATTCTGGAAGTTGCAAAATTTTTAGGGTTCCGAACATCCGTAGAAAACGGAACCTTTATAGGATCACTCGGGTATCTGTCTTTCTGTCCGTCTGACACAGCCAGTTTTCTCCGGATCTACTAGACCGATTCTGTTGAAATTTGGTATACCTATGGACTTCTGTGACCCAAACACGGACACTTTAAGTCAATAAATAAATTTTTAGTGTGGGTGTCACTTTTGGGGGTGAAACAAGTTTTTCAAACTGTATATGGTGACATATCAAATGAAAGGGCTTAATGTGAGAGTTTTAATTATATATTTTTTCATAATATCCCCTTCTTATCTCCGAAACTACTGAGCCTAAAACTTTGAAACAAATGCAGGTAATAGTTCTATACCTAAAGATTGCAGGAAAACCTATAAGAAGTCTACTACAGACTTCTTATAGGTTTTCCTCAAAATAACATGTTAAAAAAATAAAATTGGCGCTGAACACACAGACGACTCTCGGTTAGTTTCTCCGATATTGGGGCGACTTTAAAACTACCATGGATATGTTTGTCTCGTACTTTGTCCAGTCTTGTCACCCCTCAGCAGTGTTTTAATGGTGTACATTATTATTTATTACTAGCTGACTCGGAAAACGTTGTTCTGCCATACAAAAAAAAATACCCTACCACCTATACCGAATATACACACAAAATTTCATGAAAATTGGTCGAGCTGTTTCGGAGAAGTTCGATAACAAACATGACACGAGATTTTTATATATTATATGTACACAATTTAAAAAACAGACAACACAATTTTAGGTACATTACCATCTTCTAAGTTTCCTCACCTGCTGTACAAGTAAGCAACAGCAACACTGTATAGGGACCGTGCACGGCATTGACTATGCCATCTAGTGTCGCATATTCGAAACTTT
The DNA here is from genome assembly GCA_947578705.1 of Lacanobia wlatinum. Classification (NCBI taxonomy): domain Eukaryota; kingdom Metazoa; phylum Arthropoda; class Insecta; order Lepidoptera; family Noctuidae; genus Lacanobia; species Lacanobia wlatinum. The sequence goes on from OX388035.1 coordinate 5,561,491, forward strand.
AAGGGTCAGAATACTTGACATTGACGCTTCTGTGCTGCCACCTGCGGTTCCTGTACGCTCAGTTTAGGGGAACGCGCGCGAAGTAGACTGTGCCATCTAACGTAGCTATTTCGAATTTTATACTTGGAATATACTTGACAATGACATTTATGTGCTGCCACCATTGATATATAAAAAAAAACACCGGTAGCACTCCGGGAGTGCCGGCAGAAGTGAAAACTTTAGTATTAACGTTGTGTTTAATTATAAGTACAAAAATACTATCATTTATGAGGTAGAATACAATGTTTATTTATTGCGCTATCGTACACAAATATGAAAATTTACATGTTATTATTCATAATATTATATCGTTATTTATTTATATATTACATTAATTTTTATCTCTTAGAAAAATCAACTTTCATCCATAATTTCGTAATTCCGTAATTTCGTATCCTTGGATACGCGTGGCACGCTGTACATAAACACAGACGGACATTCGCGCAAGCGCCCTGTGCCGCCTAAGCGGAGCAGCACACTCAGGCACGGTAGAAAGAGTGGGAGATACTAGTTCCTCTCCCTTCCCCTCGATCTTACGCTTTTTCGATCAGCATCACGTGACCCTGACGCGAGTCCGTCTTACGCTTTTTCGATCAGGTCACGTGTCCTGACGCGAGTTTAAGATTTTATACCCATTACAGAAAAAGTGCTTAACGCCGCTAAAGAAGTTTTCACTTCAAAAACGCTGCCACCAATAGTTTCTGCACGCTCCCTATAGGATTGTGTGCTTCGTACGTCAGAATATACCTAAAATAGGGCCCAGTTAGTAGGCCACCATGTCAGAGGCCCTTGAGGCGGTTTAGAAACTCTGACACTAGGGTGTGTGGGGTCGTTAGACCTTACTGCCCACACGAGAAGAAGATCGCTCGCTATTCGCTGTAGATCGCTTTTAGCGATAAGGCCGCCAATTGTGTCACCTTATGTAATGTTTTCTTCATCTATTTTTTCTGTAACTTATATGGTGTACATAATAAAGAGTATTCTATTCCTATTTCTTATTAAATAACAGAGATTTATTCTCAAACAAACTATTTAGTGGCCAGCATATTTACATCTAATTTATGCGCACATATTATATCCGGTCTACAATTTTGACTATTTTTCCAGTGTTTAAAATAAAACCGGAGTACAAAAACCTATTTATTCAGCATAATTATCTAGCCAGGTGGCAGATAAATAATAATTACGTTTGGTTTGAGATGTAGCATTCTGGTATTTCCTGAATTTTCACACTTGAAAACGTAAAAACCAGAAAAACTAAGCCAACCGTGCCAATTTATCGTCGTTTTTTGAGTTTTGTTGATTAAAAATATCTTTTTTATGTATGATAACTTTTATGTCATCGTCTTAATACCTAATGATAACTTGGGTTTTGAGTGAAATTGCCCCATCATCATGATATTAATAATGAGTATAAACATTACAGCACATTTAGTAGTCTCGCCTCCAAGTCCGAAAATGATTATTATCGTAATCTACTTTTTATTTTCGGAAAATCGAACAAAATAGTTAAAAATAAAAGCATAGTTTGTAATTTTTCTTATATTGCCCAATAAGGGAGCGTTCAAGTATTACGTAACGACTTTGGGGGGAGGGGGGGTCTTGTAAAACGTTACGATGCGTTACAGTTGTTTGAACTACGCGTTACGTAACATTAACAAAGGTATTTTAGCGACTTTCCGGTACTTTACTCCACATAATTGTGACTTTTAGATAAAAATGGTCACTTGGTGGTTGCGTAATGTTTTACTAGGGGAGAGGGGGGTACAGAAAAACGTTACGGCGCGTTACATGGGGGTTGGGGGGTCATAAATCTCCAAAAATTTCGTGACGTTACAATTGAACGCTACCTAAGATAGACTCGCTTTCTTACCTTGTAACCACAGATTTAAATAGTACTAAGTACGTGATTTCGTACGCGGATATCCCATTTTTTCACGTTCCCATATAGCACGTCCCTCACAAATGAGGCTATCATTTACAAATTAATTCTCCAAATCGGCGTGGTAGTTCCAGAGATTAGCGCGTTCAAACAAACAAACTCTTCAGCTTTATTAGATTAGATTTCTACTTCTATGAGCTCCTAAGCACTTACAGGAACTATATAAAATTTTCTTTCTCCAGGATCAATGCTGGGCGGTATCCTGTGGGGCTACATGGCGGACACTCGCGGCAGACGCCGGATGCTGCTAGTCTCGCTCACCGGAGGCATCATCTTCAACCTGATCGCCAGCATCTCCGTCAGCTGGATCATGCTCCTGATATTCCAGTTCATCGCTTCTCTTTTGTAAGTTTTTCTTGAGAACTTTAGAGCATCTTGCTTCGCAGACTAGCTTTGTACCAACGAAATGAATTGAGAAAATGGAATAGTCGAAATTTACCCTTGCGGGAAGGCGTACGTCTGACAGAGGACTCTCACAGTTGAAATTGGTGATGATGATGATGATGATGAAGCGTATTTGCCAAGACCAGCACACTATCCGCGACGATAAATACAGCGGTACCAATCTACTTCACAAGAGAGGGACCAATCTACTTCACATTTAGTGCCACAGATTAATGGTAGGACCAATATGAAACTGGTCCTAATGTCCGCATAGTCGGACGGTTTATGATAATTTATTTCTTTGAATTGTTTCTTTTTAGGGTTCCGTACCTCGAAAGGAAAAAACGGAACCATTTTAGGATCACTTTGTTGTCTGTCCGTCTGTCTGTCAAGACCCTTTATCTCGGGAACGCGTAGAGGTATCGAGATGAAATTAAAACCATATACTCAGGTCTACAGTTTCTTGAAGCTGTGAAAAAATCAAACTTCTTAGTTAACGTAAAAAAGATACAGCCGTTTATGCCGCAAAAAAAAATGTATATTTCGACACTCTCAAGGGCATCAAAATTTGGCAAGTAATACAGTATTTTACTAAAAGTATAGGGACGGATCTGAAAACTATACATTTGTAATTAAATCATAAAAATACTCTTTACATTAGTACGTAATCAATCATCGAGGTCGCAACGCGCGGAACCCTGGGTGGGCGAGTCCGACTCGCACTTGTTCGGTTTTTTTCACTCCGGACGCTTTTATCCTGCACGTCTTTTAGTTCTCACATATCGACGGCGAAGTGCCAATACCTTCTAACTGATATTTTTCGAGAAATTCACTTTTTATCGTTTTGAATTTGAAGGCGTCATTCGCATGTTTTAGTAAAATCTCCTAAGTATATTTTTAATTGCAACAGCATAGAAATGAAACGTTTTTTTCAGTTTGTGTAAATTTGACACTTTTTCAGTTAGGTGTTATTGGCACTTCGCCGTCGTATATATGTTTAATTTCAACATGAATGATGTAACCATAACTTTGTAAGAATTTATCATTTTAAAAAGAATGTCCGTGTAGTTTCTTGCACGTAGTTCTCCATAGAGAACAACGTGCAAGAAACTGCTCTAGGCTTTGAAACGTGCAAATAGCTTCATCTTTTTGACCAACCGACCTTGACAATTCAAAAGTGCCTGTAAATGGTTTAATTGAAATAAATGTTTTGAGTTTGAGGCGGGGAGCAGACACGCAGTTACAATAAATTAATGCGTAGATTTTTAATCACTCTAGTTAGTACTCTTTTTTTTACATTTCCGCCGCTAACAATTATCTATTAATCCTTATTATGACTAATTCATTCATAACTTATTAAGGCCGCGCTAAAAAGATAATACAAGGTAAAGGATTATCTAACTATGACTAAATCAGACAAAATAGTACCCTTTACCGTTAAATAATGAGTAAACACACGATTAAACAAAAATTGATCATTGTACCTTCTTATCTTTTTTAAGAATGAATCATTTTTATCTGTACCTACCTACCGGATGGAAATGGTAAAAAATATCTAGTTATCATTTAATTTAATAATTAAGTAAGTAACCTTTGTACCTAATGCGAATGTGACTAATTATCTAGACACGCAGCAGCGTGTCCAGCCAATAGTCAAAGAAAAAAATATAACCGACTTCCAAACAAAACACTACAAAGTATAAAATAACCTTAATTTCGGAAGTCGGTGTTTTTGATTTTGTTTATTTGTTTTTATACACCGACTTCCGAAATTAAGGTTATTTTATACTTTGTAGTGTTTTGTTTGGAAGTTGGTTATATTTTCTTTTCAAAAATGCTCATAAAACAAAAACTTCTGAACCAAACTGAATCAAATTTTTACAGGACCAAACGACAAGTATACTGCATCGAACTAAAAAAGAATCACAGAAATCGGATCAGAAACCTCGTAGTAATCGGTGTACAAATATAAAAAAAATACCTACCGAATTGAGAGCCTCGTCCTGTTTTGGAAGTCGGTTAAAAGGAACTGGCGACGCAGCAGCCGTGTGTAATATTACACGAACCATTTCGAGCTACTTTTGACCCCTTCACAACTCGAAACCTATTAAACCTACATACATGAAGTTAAGGCTCAAGATTTGACTTGACTAGTTCTTAGCAGAGTAAGATATGTCGACATTTCAGTATAAAAACTGTAACTTGTGTAAGTATAACATAAAGATGTAAAACTAGCCAAGTCGAATCTTGAGCCTTAATTTGTCTTATTTCAGGATTATCTACAGAACTTGGCGCCCATTTAGATCTCAATTATATTTTCGCTAAAATCTACAATCACGGATACTCGTATTATTGACATTGAACTTTCGGCTCCCTTTTTCACATTTATGTTTTTGATGGGATACTATTTACTGAACAACTGACTTACTGAAATAATTTCAGCTTTTTACCATGAGGTTCCGTTGGTTACCCTTTGCATACGGAACCCTAAAAAGGTGGAGGTTCTGTATTTCTGTATTTGCACAGAGCTAGCCGGGCTCTCTCTAAAATATAATTTATATTTACAAATTACACTCGATCGGCGCCCAGCCCCCCGAAACCCACCTCAGCGCAATCTTTAAATCATTCCTTCCACGATGCCTCCACGCAAGTGTTTCGAAAATCGTCGTTTGCGCACGTGAGCGATTGTCATCGCAACTGATACGAAAAGAGCCGAAGGCGGGGGAAGCCAAAAGTGAAACTAACTTGCAACAAAATGTACAGGACCTACTTATTATTTTTACAGTGCATCAGGCCTGTACTCAATGTCGATGTCGCTGCTGAGTGAGAGTGTTCCGATGGCGAAGCGAAATGTCGTCGTGCTACTGGTCTCCAGCATCTTCCTGCTCTCCCAGGGCCTTATGGCAGGTGAGGAAATATGACGAAAAAAATATTTCCCGTAGGAAATTAGCACTTGGCGATGGGGAAACTATATCTATCAATAAAGGAAAGCTTAACTATCACTGAACAGACAAGTACCTGAAGCCCTTTTTTTTAAGGATGGGAAATCCTGAAATGACTCTTCCCGCTCTTGATGAAGCAGAAGGGAGTGTCAGACTCTTACTGACTGTTTAGTCAGTAGGACGGATGGGTTTCCATCCGTGTTCCTAATGCCCTTTGCGTTCCAGGGCCACGGTGACTCTTTCAAACAAATTCCGCTACGAAGTACCCGAAGCCCTATTATGACATCTTAAAACCCATCAAGATTTATATATGACGTAACAGTCCCTACACAAAATACACAGATTAGTTTAGATTAGGTACCTACCTTTATAAATTAATAGGTTCATGATGATCAAGGCTGTATATTTTCCTATTTCCAGTGTTCATGATGATCAAGGCTGTATAATTTCCTGATTCCAGTGTTCATGATGATCAAGGCTGTATAATTTCCAGATTTCAGTGTTCATGATGATCAAGGATGTATAATTTCCAGATTTCAGTGTTCATGATGATCAAGGATGTATATTTTCCTGATTCCAGTGTTGGCAATACCAATCATTCCCCTAACCTTCTCGTACGACCTCGATGCCCTGGGTATCAAGTGGAACTCCTGGCGCACCCTGCTGGTGGTCTACTCGTTCCCCGGCATCATCACCACCATCTGGCTGTTCTTCATGAAGGAGAGCCCCAAGTTCGTCTACATTAAGGGAGACGAAGACAGAGCCATGGATATATTGAGGACAATTCACAGAATCAATCATTTTAGGTCTAAGGGGGACTTTCAGGTAATTATTTAAGGCCCTTGTTTACGGTGTGCATTAAGTATTAAATAAATAAATTATTCTTAAATTTTCGCAATAGTCAGTTAAATGGTAATTAAGCTTTTTAAAGATTATCTAATGCATGAAATAATTTATTAAGCTAACAATCTTAGAAATGTTAAAAAAACACGATACAATTTGCATTAAAAATGATAGCGTGACGGTTGACAGGGGAGAACAAGAAATCATGTTTCGCCCCAAGCAACATTGGATAAGGGCAGAAAGTTGATGAATGAATCAACAAAATATCTTTACTTTTTCAGGTGAAAGGACTTCTACTAGAAGCTAACGCACAGGGTGCACCAGGAGGATCTCCCAAAGACCAAATCGTGCCGCTGTTCAAGCACCCACTCCTGAAGTTCACCCTCATCATGATAACGCTCTTCGTATTCCAACAGTGAGTAAGATGTTAGACATCAAAATGAAAGCAGCAAGTACTGATCTTCTTTACTTGGAATAAATCTAGTACTTTGGTGGCTAAACTTTCATACACAATGAATCGAAACAAGAAGCTTCTGACACCTAGAAAAAGCGAGACGTGATATGCTGGTGACTAAATTCGATCCTACTTCCTACTATCTTACTTTATTGAGCTTTTATGGCTTTCCAGTGTTAGTACCTACCTGTGTTCAGCTAGTCTATTCTGTAAACAACTATTTCGATATCGAGCTTCACCTGAGTGACAAAACTCACAAAATGAGCTTTATTGCACACAACATAAAGGTCTTAATTTGAAACTCACCTCGGATTCGACTGTCGAGATACGAAAATGTTGTTACAGAATAGCACTACAATTCTTTCTTTAAATCGTCACCATTGTGTTCCAGGGTGGGCGCCTTCTTAGTGTGGCTGCCGACCATCGCGGACCAGTTCGTACGCATCCTGCAGACTGGCGAGAACTCGGACCTCACCATGTGCGGCATCATCACCATGGATGCTCCTCCTAATGTTGGTACCTCAAGGACTCTCGAATTCATTATTTATGGCAATCGAAGACTCACAGTTTTTGACGAAAAATCTGCATGTATGCACCTTCTTATCCAAACATAGTTGGACCAAGCAGTTTATTATGTCAGTCAATCAGTAGGTAGCGCTGTAGCAGGTAATCATAAACTGACTTTTTGTCACCTTTATATTTCCTTAGGCGTTAAGAATATTTTATCTCCCACTATTCCATAATATGTATTTCCTCACAATCCACCATCAGAGCACTTGGCCACATAGGTGCAGCAGCTGTCGTACTGCACAATTAACCAACCAACAATCAGTCATATTCAGAAATATTTATCATAATTTTCCACAGGATAACGCGGTGCCATGTGCGTTGAACGAGTCTTCTCTGTTGATGGTGTTGGGAGTGGGGGCCATGCAGTCTGTGGCCAACATCATCATCAGTATTGTAAGTTCGAAATCCATTCGCGGATAAACCTTTATAGTTTCCTTGCCTTCCAGCCAGTTGGTGGTGATGATGCTGGGAAAGTAGTGGATCACCAACAGGATACGCCAGGAGTTCCATTAGATGTTCAGAGCAGGGATTTCGCAGAAGAAGCTAAGAAGAAGGAACATAAACAGTCTTGAACATAATGATAGCTACTTAGCATCCTCCCACTGTCTTAATAAACAAAACTTGAGCTACAGACTAAAAGAAACATACCCTTTTCTTCCACAGTTATTGGGTGTGACTGGTCGTCGCAACATGGTGCTGGTGGTGACGGCGCTGTGCGGCGTGAGTGGCATCCTCGTGAACCTGGTGCCCAACGCCATCGGCAGTGCGGTGCTCTTCGTGGTGCTTACACTCGGGGTCGTCGTCGTGGGCTTGTACACTGCAATCATCGTGGCGCTGTTCCCGACGCATTTAAGGTAGATTTCCTTTTTACGACGCCTACTTTTTGGAGGATAGAAGAGAAGGTTACTCTTCATTGTGTACACCATATAAGTTACAGAAAAGTTAGAAGTGGATGCAAGAGCGAAGAAAGTTCGTAAAATATTATATCCGTCTCGAATAGGTTAGATTCTTTTCATATACCTAAAATAATAGGTACGAAAGTTTGTTAAAATTAAAAAAAGAAACGGAGGACAAAACAGCCCGCGAAGCGAGTGCGTTAGTTTTTGCATTCCTATAGATTAGGTTCTGACTCGCTCACCGAGGGTTCCGTACAAATTTGTAGCTACAAATGGCTTTAAATAAAGACTATTGCTTGCCAAATTTCGTGATTCTAGGTCAACAGGAACTACCATATAGGTTTTCGACCCAAAACCTTTAGGGTACTTCCGGTTGACCTAGAATTGTCAATTTTGGTTTAAAGCAAGGTCTTATAGCACAAGTAAAGGAAATTTTCGAAAAATAAAAAAGTTGAAAATTAAGGTAAATTTTGGTACTTACAAGCTTTCGCGAAAATCTAAATTTGCCCATATCTTTTTATCATGTTGACTCAGGACCATTATACACCTAATAGGGACTATAGACCTCAGTATCAGGTATACATTTCCAGTTGCTAGGTCCACACGTTCCTGAGAAAATCGGTGGTGACACACGGACAGACAGACGGACAAGAGAGTGATCTTATAAGGGTTCCTTTTAATACCTTTTGAGGTACGGAACCCTAAAAATTATGAAACACCAACAAAAATGTGCAGCATATCTTTTTAACTGTGTGTGTTACTTACTTTTTCCAGGGCCTTGGCAATTGCTCTACCCATGACGTTTGGACGTCTCGGCACGTTTGCCTCCATCCAGATCCTCAACTTGATGTTATCAAGCAGCTGCGAAGCTGGCTTCTACCTCTTCACGTCACTATTTGCAGGTGACTATTACAATTCTGCTTTATTAAGGTTTTTACTTAGTGATTAGTGCTGGTTGGTTACAATGATTGTCCAGTGGTAGCGGCTCCAACATCCAATTTTAAAATCGTGGGTTTGAACCCTAATTAACTTTTCATCATCAAAACAGCCAAAAGACGTCTACTGCTGGACATAGGCTTCCCAAAGGGAGGGGGTTGCCATGATCGCCACGCTTGGCAGGCGGGTTGGCGATCGCAGTGTATGGTGTTGCGTTTTACATATAACGCTAATTAACTTTTACTTAATGTTATTTACGTAAACACCAACCCAGTCTGGCACTTTACTTTGAGTAACTTCATCTTCTACTTGTAACTTAAACGTAAGAAAGCCTGTGTCTTAGCACCACTTATTCGAAGACATGTGTCTGTCACCTGCTAACACGCACAAGACACACTCTCTGATAGAGAAGAGGACAGTGCCCTAGCAGTGGTATGTCAGCTTATACCACTGCTAGGATACAGGCCTTCTCTGGTCTTCGTGCATGCTCAGTGGTCGCAAAGGATGTAGTAAAGTTAACTTTATTTATTATGTTTCAGCATCGGCAATCGTTGCATCGTTCCTGCCTGACGACCGTCGCCTACAAAAAGCAGCTCCTCCAGCAACCACAGATGAAGATGATATTCAGAAGAATCAGTGATAATTATTTAATTTGATAAAAATGTACCTAAGATGTAAATACTTTAAATAGCAACTAAGTTTAGAATTATTTAACATGTTAAGGCGTATATGACAGAATATGTGACTAAATAGCATAAATAAATCAAATTATATTTAAAACTTGTTTGTAAATACTTACCAGACTGATTTATTAACTTCGAAAGCTTCGGCCAAAAACTTGAAGAAATAGGAAAAAATCGTTTTCGTCATGTGTTTAAGAAGCCATATACATGTCTGACATGTTCATAACTGTGATTATAGGTGAGAAATATGAGGATATATATTCTTGAACCTTCCTCAGGCCTTCGACATTGTCTGTGTTCCAATTTTACTTAGACTAGTAGAACGGATTAGAATTACATATCGCAAAATGATGTGTCGTTAAAAACAGTTTCTATCGGATCGAATCACCGCACAGAGTGCGTCATAACAGGGGAATTCATCCGTAACGAACATTTACCCGTTCCTTCATTTCGGTGTGCCCCAAGGAAGTTTACTCAGACCTTTCTTCTTCCATATTTGAAATTATATTAACGAAATTGTCTACTCAGTCTTCCACCAACTCATATACGCTGATACTAAGTATTTTACGTCCCGCGAAGCCGACTAGAAAACTACTAGAGATGTTGATGAAAGTTCTTAAGCCACATATTGCCAACAGACATACAGGCGTATAGGTCTAGCGGGGGAGCCGGATGGGCCGTGCCTACTACAGAATGCTCTGAGGCCCACCCAGGGTGTTTGGGGACCGGTTCGAAATTCTAGGCTGGACACTTATTTAACTTCCCAAAATCATCATCCATCATAAACAATCTACCACCGAGAAACCTACAAACATATTATTACCGCCATAATACATAGGCCAGATATTTAAAACATCTTAGGTAGCAATAAATTGCACAATCCTGATTTTTTTAGGAATGCCAATGCAGTAGTTACAGTAGTGTACACTGCTTGGTGCTCGGAAAAATTCAAAATTTTCGGTATTTTTTCGATTTCGGCTTTTAAATTCTAAACGATGCATTGTAGGTAAAAAGTCAATCCGCATACTTTTAAAGTAGAGTAGAGTAGGGACTCCATTCTCCGCACTTAGACTCTCATTCGGTCCGTTGCGCGTGGTTATCCTGGCTAAGTTAGCCAGCCTAGCACAGAAGCACAGAAGTTTCCTTGGAGGTCACAGACTTCACGGAGCGACCTCACCGTTCCGAGGATTTGTTGACGTTGGGTAGCCACGGCCTCGTATTCCAGGATGACGGGGGCGTCAAAGCATTCCCTGCAGAGTGGGCTGTCTATGGCGCCCTATGTTAAAGAGATGTTTGTTTAATTTAAAAATTGCAATGGCCTGTGATTGTCCCTATAATTATTCTGAGGTTATTTCTACTTAGGCTGAGTAGTCGTTTTGTTAGTCGCGGATGTAGACTTGGCATTGCCATTTTTGGCTGTCTGCAGCCCGTGATTATTTGATATTATGAAGTTCAGTTGATCTTTGGCGGATCCATGAACGAAACTGCGAGAAAGGTAGGGGTAGGAGTGGGTACGGGCCTAGCACTGCCATCGCGGAACCTCTCTTCACAAGTTCGTCTGTGACATCGTTGCCTAAGGATCCACTGTGCCCCTTGATCCACTGGAGGGTGATTCTGTTAGACAGTGATATGCTGTCCAGGGCAAGGTGACATTCAAAGATTAATTCACTGTTGATTTGTTTGTTTTCTAGGGCTTTGAGCACAGCTAAGCTGTCATATACGAATCTTGTTGGGTAGTTGTGTATCCCTAGACGCTTTACTGCTGTTGCGGCTTGGCGACACACTCGCATTGGAAAATCCAGCTGTGTTCGCCTAGTGGTAGGTGAAAGTCACTGGCTTCAACTAAAGCCCGTGTTAGCAGTGCGGAATGAGGCAAGGAGGATGTTTAGGGTGCCTGTCCATTTGCGCGGAGCGAGGCAGCAGAGCGGGGAAACGGAGAAATATTAACCAATCATGTCAGTGACTTACGAGGTGCGTCGATTTTATGCAATTCCATTAGTTAAAATTTCTCTCGTTTCTCCGCTCCGCTGTAATGTACAGGCACCCTTATTGTTGATTTGTGACATTGTTGATAATTATTAGGCACCTACCTAACTATCTAATCAGTTTTAAATATTTATCTCGAAAATATTTGTGGGTTTATTTAAAAATCAATGTCACCGGTAAATGGCAAACTCTGTAAGATTATAAAATAACTTGAGAGATTGTAAAATTCTGATAAATTGTCAACTGAACATTAGGAATGCTTTTTTAAATAAAATGGCGACCAATCAGAGCACAAGTCTACAAGAAACAGGCTCTTATTGCCCTGTTCAAATGTGAAGTCACATGTACGCCACAGAGTTATGAATTAAATGGACCTCCCGTTGTCCGGTGTTAGTTGGGTTTACTTTGGGTGTGTAATGTTAGGTATAGGTACATATCTATGTGTTAACCATCGAAATCGAAAAAAAAAACCGGCCAAGCACGAGTCGGACTCGCCCACCGAGGGTTCCATACAAGTTTGTAGCTACAAATTACTTTAATAAAGACTATAAATATTTTTTATGATTTAGCAACGAATCTATAGTTCACAGACTTTTTCGTATAATTGTAGTATTAGACGGTATTACTTGCTACATTGCATTGTCCTAGGTTAACTGGAAATACTCTATACATGTTGATTCCCCAGAAAGTGTCGAAATATACGTTATTTGAGGTTTTATCGCTTAGCAGTTGGTGGCCATATTGCGCGTTATCGCGAATCTGTGGGGCCAAGTCTGGCTGGTTTCTGTTTACGCTACAATGACAATATCACTTACGTTACGATAAACGACCGTATCTTTTTTACATTAACTTAGAAGTTTGATTTTTTCACAGTTGCAATGGGTCATAGGGTACATAGTTTTAATTTAAAAAAAAACTCGATACCTCTTCGCGTTCCCGAGATAAACGGTCTTGACAGACAGACGGACGGACAACAAAGTGATCCTATAAGGGTACCGTTTTTTTCCTTTTGAGGTACGGAACCCTAAAAATACATATTCTTGCTGTATTTCGAATGACTGAAAAAGTACGATAGGTAATTCTGTCGGACTCTGGAACTGAAACGGCGCCGAACAGGTTTTACCATTTTCCACCTTTTTCTCTTCAACCTTCAACCATGCATAATACCCATCGAGACAATTCAAATGAGCTCAAACACGATCGGCATATTGTAGGAATGGATGTGAAATTACTTTTCAAGACTTCGTTTGAAGACATATTCTAGGTCATTTATTTATGTGCTAGCCGTCGAAATCGAAAAAAACACATTCTTGCTCTACTCCAGTGACAAAAAAAAAACTACGATAGGTCTCAATTCTGTCGGACTCTGGGTCTGAAATGTCCATTCTTCTTTGGTATTTTCGTTTTTATCTTACGAAAGTTTTAAGCTTAGGACTTAGGAGGTTAAGAGGGGACTCCAGTCGGTAACTCTTGGGCCTTTGTTTTATTTGTGATGGGTTTGCTGTTGACTCTAGTCTAGGTCAGAGATGACCTAGACTAGAGACAAAGTTTACGATGGAGCGAGCTTACCCAGAAGGAGGCTGTTCACTCTAACTTTGAAGAGATTAGGGTTGTAAGCGTTTGGAAACACAGACGCAGGCAGAGAGTTCCACTCCTTTGCTGTGCGCATTATAAAAGACGTTTGGAAACGCTTAGTGCGAATTGTTGCGAATTCGTTTCTCCATACAAACGCATTCCGCTGTTTTCTTCGTGGATAATGCTGCTAGAGCAATGATTTCTTTCCAAAAAATCCAAACCGAATTAACACGTGCCTCTATCATTTTCTTTTTTCCAAAACACTTACACTTTTTACTTAAAGAATTATGACAATCCAAAAATCCGAAAAAAACAGCCCGTTTTTACCGCCATGTTCAGACGACTGTCAGACAAATTTGATAAGTTTTCAACAAAATAGAAAATAAAAAAGCATAGATATAGTCTTCCTTTAAATTTTGTTGCACGATTTTTTTAGATCAGTCCTGTAGTGCTATTCTCTAACAACATTTTCGTATCTCGACAGTAGAATTCGAGGTGAGTTTCAAATGAAGACCTTTATGTTGTGTGCAATAAAGCTCACTTTGTGAATTTGATCACTCAGGTGAAGCTCGATATCGAAATAGTTTCTTACAGAATAGACTAGCTGTTTTGAAGAAGATAACAGCAAATCAAAAGGCATTTATTCAAACTAGGCTGAAAATCAGCACTTTTTGAACGTCAAAATTTACATGAAGACAGTCCCCCAAATCGCCCAGCCCGTCACCACTTCCTAGTGTTTTAGCTGGGAAGAAGAAGTGGCCAACAAACTCCCCAGCAACACAACTGTCTGTTAAGTTTAAAGAACTTGAATTTATATAACATTATTCAACATTTTATGATAGATATCGATCATTAAATTAAATAAATGGATGGCACATGTCCGCTAGCATACTATATTATCCCAAAAATTACATATGAAACAATGATAAAACTAATTACATATATAGGTAATTAAATAAGTAAACTCAAGCATACAATACTAATCAAAATGAGCCTCCAGGAATAATGGCAGCGGAATACAAAACTTCTTTTAGTCAAGGTTTTATAGGTAAAAATCAGCCTGAGCTGCAGTTGTCGCTTTCACACTTTACTTGATAGGGCACAGTGCGGCGCATCGGCAATAGTTTCTTCAAATACCTATTTTTCAAATTCCTCGGGGCTAGAGTGCCCTCTTAAAATTTGCTACAGGCCCCGCGCTGGCTTAATCTGGCACTGCTTATGGTAAACAAGTTCATGGCTATTGGCATTGCGTAGGTACCTACTCTTATAGGATGTGTGCTCTTAGACCAGCTTACCCTAAACCAGCCATGTTAGTTCAGAAGGCAGCGTTAAATCTGTAATGCACTCTATATCTAACACTTATTAAAGTTCAGGGAAATTAAAACAATTTGTCAGAATATCACTTACAATACTTATCTAGATTTCTACTAAATCACGCTACACTTGTGTATACTTCAACTACTCGACGTCGAATGACCAACGATCGTGCGCACTACTTCCCACCACGTATTATTTTTTACCGGAAACAGCCTAGGTTGACATTTAAATAATAAAACATGGGGTACAACCGGAAGTAGTGCGTACGATAACAATTAATTTTATTATTAATGTAGACAGTATTCAAATATTGTTATTAAATTTAAATACATGTTTTAATTATGTCTATCTATGATTAATCAAATTAAATATCCAAAATGATTAATCGATTCCGGAAATCCGACTACCGAAGAAATAGTTTCTAACACACTATTCGACATTAAATGAATGCCTAATTAAAAGCGAGCTATTGTATTTTCAGGACGGACATTCGTGTGATTCATCACTTGATAGGTAATTGTTTATACATAATTAAGATAATTTGCAAGTCAGCATCGTATCGGACCACTGCGATTATTTCATAAAATACTACACTTTCGTTTTTTATTTTAATCTTAATCTAACTTGATTTGCGTGTACACGTGCGGGATAGCTCAGAACATATTTTTATAAAAAATGTTCTGAGTACATACCAATTTAGTAACAAATATTGTGATTATTTTCAAACGAATATTTCTTTAAATCTATATTAATAAGCGGAAAGTTAAAATGGTCGATAAATGTGTTGATTCTTCGGAAAAGCTGTCGTTCGAGGCGGCAATTGACAAAGCAGGTACCTATGTGAATTTTTTCGTTATTATATACTTGGTCAAAATGTTTTTGGATTTTATTTATTTATTTATTATATAAATTATTGTACTAAGCTATAGCTGAAAATAAAACACAAAAGGAAACTTCAAACTGTATCTTTTTTTTAGGATTTTCATAATCATTAAAACAAAAATAAAGTAGGAGTCACTAAAAATATAAATGAACGACTAAAGAGTTGCACTAATATCTGCAATTGTCAAATGAAATCAATAATCACTTTCAAGGTAATTATTAATTTATTTGTACCTAAGTGAACTTAGAAACCATTTTAAAATAACTTAAATTATAAAAAAAAGTACTAAAAGCGTTATGTTAAGTTATGGAAGTACAGAACTTCCATAACTTGAGCAAAGAGAACAATTAACACTTTTCACCAAATGAAGTTCATTATATACATGAAAAGAAGTCGCAGATCATTATCATTGCTTACCTAAATGCTAATAATCTATCGTACTAGCTTTTACTCGCGACTTCATACGCACTTATCTCGTTTTTTCCTGTTCCCGAGGGAATTTCGGGAAATCCTCTCTTAGTGCTCCCCTACGGAGAGCAGGGACATGCCATTTAGCTTTCTAAGTCCAGTAGTTTCGGCCGTGCGTTGTCTGTCAGTCACTCAGTAACGGATGAATCCTAATGTATAAAATTCTTCCATTACTGCTTTTGCCTGCGATTTCGTACGCGTACCTATATACCGCTTTTTCATGTTCCTGTAGAAATTTCTTATCGGAACCTACATGCCAAACTTCAGCTTTCTCGGCTTTTCGGCTGTGCGTTCACTCCCAAGCAGCACATTAGCGGAAATTAGATTTATAAACAAGCTAAATTACGGTTAAAGGGTCTTACATAGCTGTACTAACGGATAAGACTATTCTTGAGACTGTATGAGGGGTGATCTCTACACTGTTAAACAGCACAGCTAACTAATGGCTGTATAATGAAGAAAAAAACAACAAAATGCATTTTAGTAGAATTAATAATATTGTCCTGCCTTTGGCTACGTATAATGCTACTAGCTGGGTAAGAAGACCAAAGCTTGTAAACGGTTGCTTAACGCGATAAAGTCACACCTCTTCTAAGCTGTATTAGATAATTGCATTTTGCCAGTGCCTTTTTTACACTAACACTTTATTTTGGTGTACACAAATTCAATTATAATGCTACCTCAATGAGCTTTATAGTAGCTGGTTAAAAGCATTTACGACTACTACGTCAGCTGTAAATTAGTGTTGCCTTACTCCACTTTAGTTCCAAAGGGTTATAGAGGCTTCAAAATAGCTAATATTTACACTATAGTGTAAATATTATCTATTTTTGAACATTAGTTTGTTTTTTTTACACTATAGTGTAAATATTAGCTATTTTTAAATATTTGTGTTTTTTTTACACTATGGTGTAATTATTCGCTATTTTAAAGCCTCTAGAATTATTGAAGAGTAAACATAGGTTTTTATAGTGCAGTATTACAATTTAAAATGAATACGGTTAAACCATGGAAAAAACGAAAAGAACTGGTGCAGTTAAAAATAACTTTTAAAATAATACAATAAAGGATAGCAAAAATCTCCTTCATTTATGTAGCTGTCACGTGCTGGTGTCGATTAAAAATGAGGGTTCCGGACACATAGATTTTAAAATGTCTAAGCATCAAATTAGGTAAAGTGATATAAATTTATGAGAAAAGATACAGGTTTTATATTAATAAGATATTTATAATTTAACTAAATAGAAAATCTCTGGAAGAAGTCCATCTCTGATTGGCCTAAAATGGCGGCAAAATGGGTGGCAATGGCCGAAATGGTTTTCTATCAAGATTAGAGATCCCTGAGACGCCGTTGTATACTCTCACTTTACTCCTTTAACCAAGCGTTAGAATAACTGAAAACCATTGTACAGCTAGCGTACAGTTTTCAGCTGATTAATAGACTTAGTTTTGTAGTATTGAACAGAAAAGAGAGGGCCAAGGGAATTTAGTAAGAATTATTGCTGGATAACAAATTAACGCCATTTTAATGTAAACAAGCCGATAACATATGAAAAAATGACTGATTTCTGTTAAATTTTCAGGATATTTGAGAGCTATTAAAGTAAAAACACACTATTTCATTGTTACGAATAGATATTAATGCTCATTAAATGGAAAATTCGACTCAAAATCCATGATTAATTCGTACACCGTATATGTTTTGTATAATATTTTTAGTGAAACTACATTATTTCGATGGCGCGTGTAATATTTAAGAATATTACCATGTATATTAACAGTAAAGTGGCACCCGCAGTACAATTTACCAATAGAGATACATGACAAACGTGAAAAATACTTACCTTAAATTAGAAATTATTATTTGTCCACAGAAAGAGATGACGCCGCGTAACACTTGCACTGCACAAATAGTTTTTTGTTTCTATTTCTTTGTAGACTAGCAATAACCGATACTAAGCCATAAACCATCTTTTGGCTGTCTAGGAGAATTAAAGGAGCTGGATAGTGGCCTATTGATAGCTGTCTAAGCCATTGTACAGCCCATGTACAGCTCTTAAAATGCTCTGAACTGCTGTTAACAAGCTACTATAATGCTCAGGGCTGGTTAATTTGGGGCCAAATTTAGAATTATAAGAACTGTGTAGCCGGATATACAGCCCTTGTACAAAAAGCATAACAGACTTGAGTTTTCAAAAATTCTGTTGTCCAGTGACTATATAGCTATGTGTGCTGCTTGGGCTGTCAGTCACTCAATCAATCAAATTTATATACTTATTAGGATTATGTACGAAATTTCAATGTTTACACAATGCAACCTCGCCATGTTCCAGGTTTCGGACTATACAGCTTCATAATGACCAGTCTGACGGGGATGGCGATCATCTCCTTCGTATGCATCGTGTATGCCAGCACCATCATAGTGCCCACCAGCGCCTGTGAGCTGGGGACCACGGGCATCCAGCAGGGGCTGCTGGCCGCTGGGCCCGTCGTCGGTAAGTTTGTCCAAAGAGGACACTCGTGGCTTGGAATAGAACATAGGATACTTATTTTTCATCCTGAGTAAAATTAGTGAGGAAAGGAAGGTGGAAGTATCGAGTCGAGGGCGAGGCCGCTGATAGAAGCTAATTCAGCAGTGCGATTCTGTAAACTTGTCGAAGTGTAGGCTAAGGTGAAGTGATCATGAAGTGAGCTGTCAATCTAAGAAATCAAGATGAAATGACAGCTCACTTCATGATCACTTCACCCAAGATGCTCACTTCGACATGTTTACAGAATGGGCCGACTGAATATACCTAAAATACAGTAAACTTGTGAACCGTGGGGTCCGAGTGCTCACGTTTTATTTAAAGAACTAGCTAAACGTTTAGTTGACACTTCGCGTGACCGAAGGGCTGGCTTTTACCTCGGACAGAGCAAACATTGCCAAGCATTGCCATACAACGTGGCAATGCCGCCAGTCTTTTGTATTCACTTCTAGTCGACAGCGATACGGACGAATTTTTTGACGACATATTATAGTTAGGAGTTTTATTTTCTATTTTAAGTGTATATAGTTTGTCATTTATATATAATTTTTACAATTACTAAAAAAGAATACAATAAAGTTAGTACAGTAGGTATAGTTATTCTAATTAGGTAAGCCTTTCAACAAATCATATTCTGAGCCCTGAGATACAGACTACATTATGTCGTCTTTCAACATTGTCAGTTTTTTTTTTTCTTACCGAAGGCTGCACAGACTTGACTGCCGCCTACACCTACCGGTTGATGCAAGCGTCTCCGCGTCCCTACTTTTATTAGGGTTCCGAACAATAAACGGAACCCGTAGGATCACGGGTGTCTGTCTGTCTGTCCGTCTGTCACAGCCAGTTTTCTCCGGATCCACTTTACCGATTCTGCTGAAATTTGGTACGCATATGGAGTTCTGTGACCCAAACACGGACGTGTTACGTAAATTATTAAATTTTTAATATGGGGGTCACTTTAGGGGTCAAACTATTAAATTTAAAAAAAAGTTTTTTGAACAATATTGTGTGACATTTCAAATGAAAGGGCTTACTGTGATGGTCTTAATTATACTTTTTTCATAATTTTAAAATAAATGGTTTTGAAGTTATTAAATAAATTAGACGAAAAATTACCATTCCCCCACTTACCTCCGAAACTACTGTGCCTAAAATTTTGAAAAAAAATGGAGATAAGATAAGAAGTCTGTAGTATTAAAATAACATGTTAAAAAAATAAAATTCGTTCGGAACCCTTTGCACGCGAGTCCGACTCGCAAATGGCCGCAGATGGGTTTGTTCTTGACTCTAGTCTAGGTCAGAGGTGACCGAGACAGAGTTGACGAGGGAGTGAGCTTACCCAGAAAAACCTGTTCACTCTAACTTTGAAGATATTAGGGTTGTAAGCGTTCGGAAACACAGACGCAGGCAGAGAGTTCCACTACTTTGCTGTGCGCATTATAAAAGACATTTGGAAACGCTTAGTGCGAGTTGGTAGGATAGCAACCGGCCTTGATTATTTATTGTTATAATTTATTTATCCAACTTACATGCACATCTTGGTGGTTATGTCAATCTTGGTCGACTTCTGATGTCAAACTGATTCGGCTGAGGACTCGACGTTTATACTGGGTTTTTGGACTGTCTGCTGAAGTCGTAAGCAAGTTACTACCAGCCACAGGCACCAGTGACCCAATCAAAACTCATTAGCGAGCTGTTGGGTGTAAAAAATATTGTTCGTATTTTTTTTTTTTCTTGTGGTGAGAAATAAATACTTTTTTTATTATTATTATCTCTGGCTGTAGCTCTGGCCACAACTATGTATTTTGGGGTTCATTGGCTAGTTTAAAGCTTTTTTTGTAACGTAGCAATATTTGAAGCTACTCGTGTTAAGTCGTGTTGTGTAAATCAGTACGCAATACGTTCTACCGTAACCACCTGAATATGATATACCTAAGTGGTTCTTAGTTCCTATACTCAAAGGTCGATCAATGCCTTGCGCGTCCAGTATAATAATGGATTCAGGATGCTGCTAGGCCTGCCCCGCTTTTGTAGCGCTTCGGGTATGTTTGCGGATGCTCGGGTTGACGGCTTCCATGCCATAATGCGCCAGCGCACCGCCTCCCCACTGAGCAGAGTGTGGGGCAGCACTAACAGTATCAAGTAATTGCTGAGAAGTATGACTCGGCCGTCATGAAGGCTTTCATTCGAATTCTGGTCGGATAGCGATACAATCTAGGCTGAACTCGAGCGAAAGGTTTCATGACTATACCTACCAACTTTTATGTACTCTTTTGTGATGTGTCTAATAGCATAGTTTGTAAGATATTTTTGTGACTAACAAATGGACTATTTGTCTGAAATAATAAATTGATTGATTGATTGATAACACTCGTATAAAAGCAATACATTCGAACCGACGCGACGCTAAAACAAGGTAAATATTAGCATTTTATTATAATTAATTCCTTATCGATTTTCCCATAATTCTCGATTAAAATGACGATTAGGTACTCCTACCGTAGGTAGTCCTACCGTTCATACTACTTTCGCCAATATAATGATGATGGAGCAATTTTACTAAAACTATAGATTCGATTAAGACGAGAATAAATAAATTACCTAATCGTGATACGATGCAGGTGTTTGTGTAGATATTTTTGTTTTTATATTTAATTTACCCCGCGTTTTCCTTATTGAAATGGTAAAGGTAAATGTTTAATGTTTGTCCGTAAATATTCATAGAAAAAAAATCATTACATTCATGAAACAGGGACTAATAATAAAGAGGTGGAGAAAATGTTTTACAAGACTGCGTACCAGACATCGGCGGATCCAGGGGAGAGGAGTTAGTGGTGTCGAGCCCTTTAGTGTCCGGTTTGACATGCAATACTCGTACCCTTGTATGTATGTATGTATGTAAATCGGGCTGGTTTCCGCAACTCCACGACTAAGCGCGTATTTTGCGTGCAGGTGGGACAAATGTGTCATTCGATCCACCCCAGCTCCCCAAGGAAGGCCAGCAACGCCTTGGTGTTACCAACTATCTCACAGAGGGTACCTGGGTTACCGAAGTACTTGGCCCTGTAATCCGCGACTACCGGGCAGCTTAGAAGCAGGTGTGCTGCTGTCTCATTCTCCTCCATGCAGGCTCTGCATAGCGGGCTGTCAGTGACTCCTATAGCATAGAGGTGTTTATTAAAAGACCCGTGGCCTGTTGTTACGGCTGTGACTGTACGCAACTGTTGTTTAGTCAGTCTTAGGGCTTGTTTTGTAAATCGGCCATCTATTGAGGGAAGTGCCTCTTTGGCCTGCCTACACTCACCATGGTCAACCCATAGCTTGTGATGCCTGTCTCCGGTGCGTTTCCTTACCAGATTGCGTAGGTAACCGAAAGGCAGAGGTACGATGGGTTCGGGTCCCATCACTGCCATACTCGAACCCCTTCTGGCGAGTTCATCCGCTGCATCGTTGCCTCGGGATTCGCTGTGTCCTTTGATCCATTGAATGGTTACTTTATTGTGTCTACCAACCTGATTAAGACGTTGATGACACTCGAGAATCAGCCCAGAGTTGACCGTGTGGCTGTTCAGAGCTTGCAGGACAGCCATGCTGTCCGAGAGTATGCGTATTGAGTGGTCCTTAACTTCCCTGGTTAGGATGGCTGATGCCGCCAGAGAAATGCCCATGCATTCAGCTTGGAACACTGTGTTGTGGACCCCCAATGGTGTGGCTATGTGGATATTGAGATCCTCTGAGAAGATGCCCGCACCAGTACCTGTACCTGTTTTTGATCCATCGGTGAAGATCCGCAGCTCTGCGGGGCACAGCCCCTCGCAGCGATGATCCTCATGCAATTGGATTCTGTATTTTTTATCAAAGATAAATTGCTTGGGTACCCGGTCATTGATTGCTTTTGTTATAGGGAGTTCATGATTGAGCTCCTCGAGCAGAGCGGTGTGCCGTGTTTCTCTCTTACTCCAGAGATCCAGTGTCTTAAGGCGTACTGCTGCCATCGTCGCTTCCTGTTGTATAAACAAGTGTAGCGGAGGGAGTCCCAGCATGGCTTCTAGCGCCGCAGTTGGAGTGGTCCTCATGCAGCCCGTCGTCGCCATGCAGGCCAGCCTTTGCATGTGTTGTAGCTTGTTTTCGGCTGTAGCTAGCTTTGTGCGTGGCCACCACACCACGGCCCCGTAGGTTAACATGGGCCGAATTACTGCGCTGTACAGCCATAGTATGATTTTGGGAGATAGGCCCCACTTCTTACCTATCATTTTCCTGCACTGCCAGAAGGTAATGCAGGCCCTGTTTAGTTTGTAGTCTAAGTGATTACTCCAGTTTAACTTAGTGTCTAGGATGACGCCTAGATACTTTACCTCGTTAGACAGTTGGAGCTCTGTGTTGAAGAGCTTAGGTAGCCGGTAGTGGCCTAGTGCTCGTTTTTGAGTGAACATGACTAATTCAGTTTTCGTGGGGTTTACTGACAGATCATATTCTTCGCACCATCTCTCCACGATGCGTAGTGCTTGTTGAGTGAGGTTGCAGATCGTTCCAGTCACCTTCCCTGGCACAAGGATTGCGAGGTCGTCGGCATACCCTATTGTGTAGTAACGTTGTGCGTTGAGTTTGGTGATAAGGTCATTAATCACCAGATTCCACAGAAGAGGGGAGAGCACTCCTCCCTGCGGGCAGCCTCTGGCTATCAGGGCCAGCTGCTGCTCTTCCTCAAGACGAACCACCCGTTTGCTTAACATATTAGTAATCCAATCAGTTAGTACCTGTTCTACACCGTGTTTGGAGAGGGCGGCACTAATGCTGGAAAAGTTTGTCTTGTCGAAGGCTCCTTCGATGTCTATGAAAGTGCCCAGGCAGGACCCTTTTTGATGAATCGCTTCTTCAATCTGGCTCACCACCAGATGAAGAGCGGACTCTGTCGACTTACCCGAGCTGTATGCGTGTTGGTTACCATGCAGTGGTATTGTTTTTAAAACGCCATCTCGTAGCTCCCTTTCACATAGTCTTTCCATTGTCTTTAGTAAGAACGAGGTCAGACTTATAGGTCGATAGGATTTGGCGTTTGTGTAGTCACTTTTACCTGGCTTCGGAATGAATATGACTTTCACTTCCCTCCATCCTTTAGGAACGTATCTAAAGGCCAGGCACGCTCGCATTAAGGGCACCAGTATTGTTGCAACAGCGGTACCTCCCCATTGTAGTAAGGCAGGAAACACACCATCGGGACCTGGTGCCTTGAAAGGTTGGAAGCTTTTGATGGCCCACTGAAGTTTTTCCAGCGTAATCATCTTTCCTGCATAAAGCCAATCATCTGCTGATGGTGTTTGGATAACGTCATGCCATTCGTTTACCTGCGCGAATACGCTGCCTGGGAAGTGAGTTTCTACTAGGAGGCGTTGCGCTTCTTCAGGTGACGTGGTCAGCGTATTGTCGGGTTTCCGGAGCGTGGCGACCTCAGGTGTGTTCTGTTGTGCCAGTATTTTCCTTACCCTGTTTGCTTGTTGGCATGATTCAATGTTACCACAGAATTTACGCCAACCTGTAGTTCTTCTGAATCTGATGCATTTTTTGTAGTTGGATTTGGCCGCGTAATACGCGTCCCAGTCCTCATCACTACATGTGTTCATGGCTCTGTTGAGAGCCTTCCTTACCTTACCGCGTTTGCGCTCTAGATCCGCACCCCACCAGGGTTGTTTACCCGGTGTGTCGCGTGGAGTCGTTTCCGGGCATGCGATTTGGTAGCTGTTTATCAGCGATTCGGAGAGTTGTGATACTTGCGCGTCGATCTGTGCCGTGTCCGCAAGAGACTTCGAATCGCCTGGTGGCGCAAGCCTTAAGGCAAGGTTGCGTGTGTATACCGATATATCCGTGTTACGCGGATTACGCCTAGGTTGTTTGGGTGGTATACAGACCTGGATGTCGAAGCGGATCCACCTGTGGTCTGAGCAGGAAGCCTCATTTGAGACCTGCCACCCAGTGATGAGTTCCGCTGCTCCCTCCGTTGCCAGAGTAAGGTCTATGATTGTACGACTGCGTCTGGTTACGAAAGTTGGTTCCGAACCTGTGTTTAGTAGGGATAGGTTAGTTGTAAACAGGTAATCAACTAATGCCTTACCCCTTCCGTTTTGCGTCTCCATCCCCCAAAGTGGATGGTGTGCATTTGCGTCGGTCCCGATGACCATCTCATCCCCGCCACTTTCACAGTTAGTGATGAGGCGGACAAGGTCGTGTGGGGGCGGTTCCTCTGCCTCAGGCATGTAAGCCGAGGCGAAGACGATCGCCGACATTGTGGCTCCACGCTGTAGAGACATCTCTGCAACAGAAGTCGTTTAATAGCTGTGCTTTGAGGTTACCTGTGACATAGATACACGATCTAGGGTGATCATGGCCCGTAGTAACAAGGAGCTTACCGCCAAGATTGGAGAGTCCTCGTATGTGGCCGCCCCTAATCCACGGCTCCTGGATCAGGGCAACGGCCGTGTGTTGTACCTCCAGCCACTTCCGGAGTTGAGCCGTCGCGGTCTGGCTGTGGTGGAGGTTAGCCTGCACGACTTTACAGGCCGACAAAAGGGACGCCATCACAGGCGAGACCCTCCTCGTCACCCTCCAGTCGCAGCCCGGCAAACAGGTCGCCCTCGTCGAAACCGTCCCCTCCCGGGTCCGAAACCGGGGACAACATTACGTCGTCCGGCTCCCCCCCCCGATGAAAGGACGGCATCCACGGTGGCGGCAGGGGCGGCCGACACTGCTGCTACAGCAGGTTCAGCCGCAGTTGCATCCGGGTTGTTTGGCGCGGCATTGGTCACCACTGCCTCTTCCAGCGGCTGTTTCGTGATCGGGTCCCACCCCCGAGGGACGTCGACGAACCTGCCATTCGGACCCTGGAACTTCACGTACACCGATCCCAAACCAATTGAGAGTCGGCGCTCGGCGCTCATCAGGGTCGGAACTTGGTCCTCGGGGATACCCAGCACCACGAACCAGCATGCCTTCTGCTTCTCGGCGTGCAGCAATACCCACCTCTTCACGTCGATCCAGCGATTCTGGTAACAGAGGGCTCGTCCAATGAAGGTCGAGTCCTCGTAGACTCCCTGGTCGTCGGGAATGGCGATGCCGCAGCGTACCCGCTTCTGGATCTCCGTCTGGCTCTTGACGACTAGCGAGGTGCTAGCCGGGAGAGCCAGGTTGGAGACTGTCTTCTTCAGCCAGGCTAAAGTGTGGTCGTTGCCGCACCACAGCTTGAGGACTCCACCGGCGAACAGCGGCTTCGCGTTGAAGGTCGGTCCTGGTGTGTCCTGCATAGCGGAGCAGGCCTCACTGATTATCTGCTTGTGGATAGCAGCTAAGACCTGGTCCGATACTCCCTGGCTGATGATTCCCCTCCGGTCGCAGGTTATCGCGACGTTCAGGGACGCACTGGCAGCTTGGGCGTAGCTTTTGTTGGCAACCCGCTGGGACTGGTCAAGCCGCGGCCGCTTGTGCTCTCCACGGGGCGAAATCGTCTCGTTGAGAGCCCGCTTGGCCGCAGCCTGATCGTTCCCATCGGATTGCTGCGTTGTGGTTACCACTCCGGCCGGACCTCCTGCGGATTTGTAAGGCAGTTTATTTGGCGTTGGTCGGCTAGTGCCAGCCTCAGCCTGCAACTGCTTCCCTTCGGAGAAGTTCAGCTTACCTTGTTTGGTCGGTTTAACCGAACTAGTGGCAGCAACCTGCTTTCTTTGGGGGGGTTTGCGTCCCCGCCTGCGTTCGTGACGCCGCTCCTTACGCGTCAGCCTTTCCCTCCTCTTACCCTGGCTTGTAGGAGCTGCTGGACCTGAGGGGCCCGAGCAAGAGCAATGGGCTTGTGGAGTTGATTTTTTGCCCTTGCCCTTTCCTTTTCCCTTACGGATAGGCACCTACTCGTACCCTTATAGCACGTAAATATCAATTAAGTACTTAGCTAATTAAGGACAAGGGGCAAGGGCCCAACCGTGGCCATGGTTGGGCCCTTGCTAAAATTATAGCACAATTATATAATTTAAGCTAACCAGCGCAACTTCGTCTGCGTCACAGTTTTCATAAATGCTCCTCTCCTTTTGGTCGTAGCATTATGTTATATAGCCTATGGCTTTCCTCGATAAATGGTCTGTCCAGTTTACCTATCGAGTTCCTTAATACAATATCAGCTGTCTATAAAGTTAGTTTTTTTTTAAACTAAAACGAATATCTCAGAAGGCGTGGC
The DNA here is from genome assembly GCA_947578705.1 of Lacanobia wlatinum. Lineage (NCBI taxonomy): Eukaryota > Metazoa > Arthropoda > Insecta > Lepidoptera > Noctuidae > Lacanobia > Lacanobia wlatinum. The sequence continues at coordinate 5,588,155 of OX388035.1, forward strand.
CGGTTAATCTTATTGGTTACCGTTTCCAGGATCAATGCTGGGCGGGATCCTGTGGGGCTACATGGCGGACACTCGCGGCAGACGCCGGATGCTGCTAGTCTCGCTCACCGGAGGCATCATCTTCAACCTGATCGCTAGCATCTCCGTCAGCTGGATCATGCTCCTCATCTTCCAGTTCATCGCTTCTCTTTTGTGAGTCTTCTATTTTAACTATTTCTGTGGGAGTGGTTCTATTGTACTTTCTAGACTGACTTTACACTGTGACTACTGTGTGTACTGTGTTTTGTCATATAATTTCGTAGGACCTACCCACAGTACAACTATTTTGCTTAATTTCCCTCAGAAATCACAGCATTTCCAAATACAGACGAGCTTTCTTCCCATTTTTAAAATAAATTACATTAATTTAAAAGAGTATTAACAACTCTATATACTTCAAGTTGATTGAGAGCGTCCGGTCTGCACCAAGTGCAAAGGGCAACTGATATATATCCGACGACTGACGAAACAAAAAGAATGCCGAAGGACATACAAAATATTTGTGCTGTACATCACATTTGGTAGGAGTATCAGACGTCCAGCAGAACCAATCTACACTCATATTATAAAGAGGAAAGATTTGTTTGTTTGTTTGAATTGAATAGGCTCCGAAACTACTGGACCGATTTGAAAAATTCTTTTAGCATTGGATAGCTACATTATCAGGGAGTAACATAGGCTATATATTATCCCCGAACTCCCACGGGAACGGGAACTACGCGGGTGAAACCGCGTGACGTCCACTAGTGTGAAATATAGTTATTGGTCCTCGCGCCCGGAAAGACTCAAGATCAATAAGACCAGGAAGAAAATCAAAAACAGTACAAATGCGTAGATTTTAAAAGCTTATTGCTGCTGAAATTCGGCAGTAGGTAATTCATAAATTCTTACAAGAATGATGACCATGCATTTTTATTTTTAATTTAGGTATATCGCCCTTAATAGATAACATAAGGTAAAATATTTATTAATTAAGTAGGTATTAATAAAATATCTCAAAGTATTAAGCAAAATAAACAATGACTTGGAAAAAATCGTACGATTACTTAGTGATAAAAATAGGAAATTATTCATTTTAAGGTAATCTTTAAAAGTATGAATGGTTTTATTAAAAAACGTAAAAGTACAAGGTCCTTTATAGTTGAGGAAACTGCAAGCCTTCCAAAATATGCGTACCTCACCATCATTATCTTGCTAACTCCCACAGCATGTCTGCTTCTTCAATTCATCTCCATCAGTCGTCAACTCAGTGGGTACCTACCTATATATCTGTAGTCACCATCATAGTCCAAACGAAATTGCTTTGTTCTTTACCTCCTCTTATAGCCAACCAAATGCCCTCCGCCTCCATTTCTAAATCCAGTGAAGTGAAGTTGAGTATTTCTCAATCTCGACTCAAGCCAGATATATCAATGGCATGAAAAAGTAGACGTTTTCAGCTACTCAATTCAGAAACCTTAGAGTTGATATCTACTCCTACACACGACATTTTCCTTATTTCTCCGCATGATCCGCATCACATAGGACCCCCACTCCCCCCCCCCCCTACTCTTTCAATGGAAACCGATTCCCTCACCACTCTTGTCACCGGTACAATTTCCAGATATCCTCTTACTTCTTTATTTAGTGTAGGAAAATTAGCTCAATTAACGTCGATCAGAGCGAATAATTCGTGTAATTTTGAAAATTGGTACAGTTGTTCTTTGAGGTATCCAGATGAACATACTAAAAGTCCCCGAGGGCGGGAGGTGAGCCTGCAGTGGGGGAGGAGGGAAAAAGGTACCATTTTTCAGTTTTTTGCTTGTATCTCCAAAACCATTAAAAATATCTCCTTGCTCACTTTTACATTAATGATCTAGATTAAATTTTGTATACATTATGTCATTTACGTTTAACTGTAGGATCAATACTTTAGGAGATAGAGGGTTTCTAAAATTGATAAAATAAAATTTTTCATAAATCATACAAAGACGAATGGTCATTTCTGACCCAGAATCCGACAGAGTTGAGACCTATCGTAGTTTTTTTCTCATCTTAAGTAGAGCAAGCCGTATTTAGTCGGCCGGTGCCGTATGATGCCGTAAAGGAATAATACCATCCCATCACTTCCCGTGGGTGTCGTAACAGGCGACTAAGGGACTTGCCAGAGAATGGGCAGCAGCGTTCACTGTGAAACTTAACACCATACACTGCGATCGCTAACCCGCCTGCCAAGCGTGGCGATTATGACAAACTCCTCCCTTTGGGGGAGGCCTATGTCCAGCAGTGGACGTCTTTCGGCTGATATGATGATGATGAAGTAGAGCATGAATATCTATTTTTTTTTTTCGATTTCGTTGGCTAACGTATAAATATTTTACCTTCGTCTTCAGCAGACGAAATCTCGAAAAGTTATTATACATCAATTCTTACAAGTATGACGGTCGTTTTTGAGCTCATTAGAGTCGTCCCGATCGGTATTATGCATAGTTAACAAGGGTCTGATGATGAAGAGCAGAAACGTGGAAAGCAGTCAAACGTGTTCGTCGCCATTTCTTACCCAAAATCCGACAGAATTGAGAACTATCGCATTTTTTTCGTCATTTGAAATAGAACAAGAATATGTATTTTTTTTTTTTCGATGGCTAACACATAAATATTATTATGTGAGCAAGAAAAGTAATTCTTTATCCACTCTTACAAGTATGCCTATGAATCTATCGGTAACAAGGGTCTGATGGTGGAAATCATAAAAGTGAGTAGTGGCTCTCTTAGTTGACTACTTCTATACCCATCGTGTTTGGGTTCATTTAAAACCTTCTGATGAGCACTATCCATTGCACCTGATAACAATAATCTGATGATGGAAACCATAAAGGTGAGTAGTTGCTCACTTAGTTGACTGCTCTTATACCCATCGCGTTTGGGCTCATATGAATTGTACAGATGGGTTCTATCCATTGCAGCTAGTAACAATAATCTGATGATGGAAACCATAAAGGTGAGTAGTAGCGCTTATAGTTGACTACTCCTATGCCCATCGTGTTTGGGCTCATATGAATTGTACGGGGCGGTACTATTCTTTGCAGCTAATAACGACGACCAGCTGATGGAAATCATGAAGATGAGTAGTCACTTTTTTAGTTGACTTCTCCTATACCCATCGTGTTGAGCTCATATGAATTGTACGGGCGGTACCTACTATTCATTGTAGCTGATAACAACGATCTGCTGATGGAAATCATAAAGGTAAGGGGTATAAGAGTAGTCAACTAAGAGAGCCACTGAGTATAGTGGCTCTCTCTCTCTGAGTATACCTTTATGGATTCCATAATCAGAGTATTGTTACTTGCTGCAATGGATAGAACCAATTTGTACAATTCATATGAGATCAAACATGATGGGTATAAGAGTAGTCAAATAAGTAAGTCACTACTCACCTTTATGGTTTCCATCATCAGGTCGTTGTTACTAGCTGCAATTGTTTGATTTATGAAAAAAATATTTTATCTATTTTAGATACCTTCTATCTGCTAAAGCATTGATTATAGTTAAATGTAAATCACATAATGTATAGAAAATTTTATGTAGAAAATTAATGTAGAAGTGAGCAAGGAGAATTTTTTCATGGTTTTAGAGATACAAGCAAAAACTGAAAACAGGTACCTTTCCCCTCCTCTCCCACCGCCGGCTGACCTCCCACACTCGGGGACTTTTAGTATGCTCATCTGGTCACCTCAAAGAACAACTGTACCAATTTTCAAAACTACACGAATTATTCAGTCTGATTTCCTTAATTTTCCTACAGTAATTCTTGTAACACGTTTTTGTAATAACGTCTTCAATTTCTACAGCGCATCAGGACTGTACTCGATGTCAATGTCGCTGCTGAGTGAAAGTGTCCCGATTGCAAAGAGGAGCCTCGTCGTGCTACTTGTGTCCAGCATCTTCCTGATCTCACAGGGATTAATGGCAGGTGAGGAAACAAACTGCCATAAACAACGTAACTAAGCCAACTTACGAACACCGAAGGGACTAAGGCTAGGTTTCAACGAGAGATGTGCGAGGATGCGTAGCGAGCAGTAATAGCTTTAGGGCTGGGAGAGCGGGCGGCCGCCCGGGGCGCCAGCAATTGGAGGGCGCCGGGACATACAGGGCGCTGCGCGTAATTTGAGTACCTATTTCTTTCGATATAAAGTTTTTACTAAGGCATTGATGGTGATTGATTGTCCGATTAAATTTTAGGTGGGCAACATAATCTCGAAGACTCTGGCAACACCTATCGAAAACTTAAACTTTATTCAAAAGCACAATCCTGAAAAATAATTTAAAATAAATCCTAGATATCGTTGCGTATTCTGCTAACAATACCAATGACTGTTGCAAGTGGCGAACGCAGATTTTCTAAACTTAAATTATAGCTCACCAAACGAAAACCAAAAACTGCAAAATAGGGGAAATAATTTAAGTGTGCGAATTTTGGCATAGTTGTAGGGAATGGTGTTATAAACAATATAGTAAAAGTGCTGATGGGTGAGGGGTAACCTAGGAGGGTGGAGTAAATTGTTTTTTCATAATATTTTTTTTTTGTGATGGGTTTGCTCTAACTCTAGTCTAGGTCAGAGATGACAAAGACAAAGTCTACGATGGAGCGAGCTTACCCAGAAGGAGCCTGTAAACTCTAACTTTGAAGAGATTAGGGTTGTAAGCGTTTGGAAACACAGACGCAGGCAGAGAGTTCCACTCCTTTGCTGTGCGCATTATAAAAGACGTTTGGAAACGCTTAGTGCGAATTGGTGGAATAGCAACAAGGTAGGGATGGTAAGATGCAGTGCGTCTGGATGTCCGATGGTAGAAGGGGGCCGGTGGGATGAGGTCGTGGAGTCCTTGGGCACACTCACCGAAGTACAATCTGTAGAAGACCGACAAGCCGGCAACCTTACGGCGATGAGCCAAGCTATGTAGCTTGGCATCCACCAGTTTTACGTCACCGATGAGCCTCTTAGCTCTGCGTTCCACCGAGTCAAGCGCGGCAAGCTGATACTTAGCTGTGCCATCCCAAAGGTGGCTACAATACTCCATGCAGGATCGGACTTGTGCTTTTAATTATTTTGGAGTATAGAAGGGCGCCAAATGCATGACTCGTCCGGGGCACATTGATGGCTAAGGCCGGCCCTGTTAGCGAGGGATGTGTTTGTTAAGAACCAATAGAATCGCTTGCGCTGAGCGAGGCTAGGTAAATAAAGCGATCCTATTGGTTCTTACTCGCTACGCATCCTCACACGTCTCTGGTGGATACGCAGCCTAATGTATTCAACTGAAAGAAAGAAAGATAATTTATTTGTCGAATATACGTTTACATGAACTGTCGAATCAGACATGCAAGGTAATAATAATATATAATAAAAGTATTTATTTCACAAAAACATAGCACTTTGCACTGCATACATTGTCCGAAAGATAATATTTACACTATGATGCAATAGTAGACTCTATCTTTTAAACTAGGGCTAGCCTGTATCTTAAAAGATAGGGTTCAGCCAATGGATTCTGTTTATATTCACTACCAAAAACAAGTGAAGACAGTATCAGTGAATTGTACTAACAGCTAAAAATAAAAATAAGATTATAAAAAAAAAAACTAATGGTAAGTAACACAAAGTGTGTGCAAGACAGCAGTCATACATGTGTGGGTATCTGTGGGGTGTGTGTGGTTGAGTGTGGGTGTGTGTGGAGTATGTGTGGGGTGTGTGTGAATGTGTGTGGGTGTATGTGGGCGTGTGAGGGGGGCAAGTGATTCCATGAATGTAATAAATTTATAACAATTTGACATAAAGTGCGAAATGTGATCTTTAGGTATGAATGTGATATTATGTTAAGAGATGTAAGTTAGAAGATTCTCTGTTGCCACATAGTCCTGTTTTAATAGCCATTGACTTATTTCTTTTTCTAAAGTATATCTATTTAAATCCAGTATGTTTAGCTTTTTATGGAGATTCTTATATAAATGTTTACTTAAAACGTAAAATTGGTGTTGGGCAAAAGAGGTTTTATGTTTAACGCCTGACGGGATATTTGTGCGCTTTTTAGGGTTTGATTTGGGCATGGATCTATGAGCCCTAAGGGCAGACTGCAGAATGTACAGTTGTCTAACAGTTAAAACCTGAGAGTCCTTGTAGAGTTGTTTAGTTGGGTATCGATATGGTTTTTTATACATGACCTTTAGTACAGCTCTTTGAGCTCTCTCAACTCTCAGCAAGTTGGTTTTTGATGCACCACCCCACGCAGTAATGCAATATCCAATTATAGACTGACACAGTGCAAAATAGACCATCCTCAGTGTGCCCATATCAGCGGGTTCTCTTAGCGATTTGAAGACGTAAATGAGCCGCAATATTCTGGAAGTTATCATATCGAGCTGTTTGTCCCATCTAAGGCATTCATCAATTTGCAATCCTAGATATTTGACACTATCGCATTTGTCCAGTGTAGGGCAAGTACATGTATTTGATGAACTTTGGCATGAGTGAGCAATTATTGTGAAGTCCTTAGGGGGCATAGTATTTCGTCGGATTGCGAAAGAAATGTAACAAGTTTTATCTAAGTTTAGAGTTAGTAAGCTATCGTGAAACCAGCTCATGATCTGACTTAGAGCATTTTCTGCCATTTCTTTAACTATATCCCAAGTAGGTCCATAAACGACGATTGCAGTGTCATCTGCATACGCGTAGATCTTGCAGTTTGGGAGACTTATTCTGCAGAGCTCATTCATGTAGATTAGGAACATAGTGGGCCCCAGTATGCTTCCCTGGGGTACGCCGTAGGTCACAGTTTCCTCATCACTGACATGATCACCTATCCTAACTATTTGAGAGCGATTTTTGAGATAGTCTCTAAACATCTCCATTGCCGTGCCTCGCACACCCAGACGCTCCATCCTTGCCATGAGCTTGGGAACAGAAACTGTGTCGAAGGCCTTCGAGAGGTCCAGAAATATACCTAAACATTTAGACCCACCATCAAGTTCCTTTGCCACAAATTGTGTAAGGTCCAAAACAGCATCCTCTGTCGATACGCCAGCTTTGAAACCATACTGGTTTTGCGCAATGATGCGATGTTTGTTCAAGAAGCCTTTGAGTTGCTTATTGAGGATCTTCTCAATTATTTTTGAAATTGATGGCAGGATTGAGATTGACCGATAGTTATTGACACAGTCTCTGTTTCCGGATTTGTATATTGGAAGGATGATAGCCTTTTTTAGTGCGTCAGGAAAAGTTCCTGTCTGAATACAACGATTGCAGATATAGGTTAAGGTATTAACAGTATATTGTGAGCGTCCATATTTTGCCAATAGTGGCGTACAAAAAAAGTGAATACAAAATAAGGAGCAAAGTACTCCACTACCATGAGATATTACCGTCCTAAAGACTTATAATAAAAGTGTCAGCTGGGCTTTGCACGAATATTTTTGACGTCTGGTAACGTAACGTAAAATTTTTACTACAGCTGAAATACTCGTTTCGTGTATAATATTTATTCGAATGGAATATACTATATTCACATTTTTTAATGATACAAATTGTGCATGTCGCATAAAATTAAACCAAAATACTATAGGGTGCAGTTTTTTTTAACCTCAAAATTCACTTACGTTAACGTTACTATACGTCAAAATATTCGTGCTAAGCCCTCTGAATTAAGTCTTTCGATAGTGGGAGCAGAATTTCCATAAAATCATATTGTACATAACTGTTTAATTTCCTGATTCCAGTGTTGGCGATACCAATAATTCCTCTAAACTTTTCCTACGACATCCCCGCTCTGGGCATCACGTGGAACTCCTGGCGCACGTTGCTAGTGGTCTACTCGTTCCCCAGCATCATCACCACCATCTGGCTTTTCTTCATGAAGGAGAGCCCCAAGTTCGTTTATGTGAAGGGAGATGAAGACAGAGCCATGGACATATTGAGGACCATTCACAGAATCAATCATCTGAGGTCTAAGGAGAAGTTTCAGGTAATCTTACAGGTTATCTTCTTTTTTTTCTTCTTGGTACTGAGTTGCTTTATAGAGAACCTTGCTTTCATAATGCATGTTTTGAATTGCTTGCGAAGCTGATTGAAATTTTCTCCCAACCAATCGTGACAAATCTAGTTGAAACGCATTAAGATGAAGATACTTAGAAACACAAAATCTTAGTCAAGATATCGACTAACCTTAGAAATATCCCAATCAAAGATATGATACATTTATTGACCCAATTTAATCTATGACTTCTTATATTTGTCAGGTCACAGGACTGTTACAAGATAGTAACACACAAGCACAAGGGGGATCTCCTAAAGAGCAAATTGTTCCGCTGATCACGTTTCCGCTTCTGAAGTACACCCTCATCATGATCATACTCTTCGTGTTTCAACCGTCAGTATTGTACCTATATTGAAACTATTTGGCATTTCCCGCAAACCTCCATAGAAAAGAGAGGATCCTTCGACTCCGGTCGGAGGATCTTCTCTTTTCTGTCGACGACGACGATTTTCGAGGCTTTTTTCGGACGATTGTTGTGTTCGGTGGGCGACTGCCCGATAGTTGATATTCGGACTGTTGTATATATGTTAAATCGCACGGAAAACACTGACCGCGATGCAGGATTTCGTAAGTAGTTCGCTGCTGGCAGGATAGATGGCGCTACAGAACTACGAAGTAATTTGACAGCCGACAAAGACAAACCTGTGCGTGGTGGATTATGGCCTACAAGGGAGTAGGTAGTAATCCACCACACGAGTCATTTCAAAGGGGAGACCTGTGTCTCAGCAGTCGAAACGATACAGAATCAATATGCCTGTTAAACCTTACCTACTATGTACATATGTGTTCCAGTGTGGGCGCCTTCCTAGTGTGGCTGCCGACCATCGCGGACCAGTTTGTGCGTATCCTGCAGACTGGCGAGAATTCGGACCTCACCATGTGCGGTATCATCGCTATGGATCCTCCTCCTAATGTTAGTACTCTCAATAACACACTTAGTCGCACCAAGATCGCAAAGAGGGAACGTGCACAGCGTTAACTATGCCAGCTAGTGTTACATATTCGAAACTCATAAGTAAAACATACTTATTTATTTTATTTATTTAAACTTTATGCACAATTGTGGTACATGGGCGGACTTAATGCAACAAGGCATTCTCTACCAGTCAACCTTTGGGTTAAAAAGATTACGCTGTGGTAGGTTTACATGTTTTGGTCGAAGGTTTACATCTAACAAATAAAACATACTTGGCATTGACGCACCTGTGCTGTCACTTATAGTTTCTGCACGTTCGCCATAATATTATTAGGATTCCGTTTTAAATCTCTGATTTTAAGCTAATTTTATAGGAATAGTCCAGCCGCTCCACATGTGGGGCGAGGCCATAAGGAGCGTGCAGAAACTATAGGTAGCAGCACAGATGCGTCAAATTCAAGTTTTTATATGGAAAGTGTTCCGAATTCTTAACACTAGATGGCCAAGTCTTCGCAGCCCTGCACATTCCCTATTGTCTTACCATTGTCTTTTAATATGCGGGGCCTGACGTGAGAAAATCTACTATCCGAAGCGGCATTTTAAGACATTATTACTTGCTTCACTCTCTCTTTTATCCTTGGTCCTCTTTTACTCTAAAACTTTTCTGCATAAGTCGGTGAAGTGAATAATTATCTGAGAATATTTATTGTAAAGAGGAGACCCCTGCAGACATCAGACTGGTTTCTTCTAATTCTTAAATGTTCTTCAGGGTAACCTGGTGCCGTGCGCCCTGGACGAGTTCTCTTTGCTGTTGGTGCTGGGAGTGGCCGGCATGCAGTCTGTGATCAACATCATCATCAGTTTTGTAAGTTCTAACTGGAAATTAAAGAAAGAAACAAAAAGAGTTTATTTGTGCCAAGCATGACGCATCCCGTATGAAAACAAATAAAAACAAATGAATAGCTAGTAGGCACAGTTGAGAAAATATAGGTCACATCAGCCGAAAACAGCCACCGCTCTGATTGTCAGCGACTGCGTTGGCAGAGCAAATACTGATACGAAAAAGGAAGATTAAGAGGTATCTTCTAAAACAAAATGTTTTTTTTTTTCTGCAGTCGTTGGGAGTGACTTAGCATCCTCCCATTGTCTTAATAAGCAGTTGCAGGCTAAGCAATAAATAAATAAAGCGTGATAAACAAAACGTGAGCTACAGACTAAAAGAAACATACCCTTTTCTTCCACAGTTGTTGGGTGTGACTGGTCGTCGCAACATGGTGCTGATGGTGACGACGGTGTGTGGCGTAAGCGGCATCCTCGTGAACCTGGTGCACAACGCCACCGGCAGCGCCGTGCTCTTCGTGGCGCTCACCATGGGCGTCGTCCTCATGGGCCTGTACACTGCCATCATCGTGGCACTGTTTCCAACGCACCTGAGGTGAGAAAAAGAGGTTCTAACTTGTAATATGCTCAACATCCTATTTCGTTGAGAGTGGTGAGACCTAAATCGGTATTTTGACGTGCTTACTAAACACTTGGCTTATCTTTTCCAGGGCTTTGGCAATTGCACTTCCCATGACGTTTGGACGTATCGGTACGATCGCTTTCATCCAGATCCTCAACTTGATGTTGTCGAACAGTTGCGAAGCTGGCTTCTACCTCTTCTCGTCTCTTTTAGCATGTAACTATTAAATTTCTTTCTTTTTTTTAAAGTTCTATTAAGTGGTTTCATCAGGGAGTAGGGGAAACTAAAACTTTTCATCTGTTTCAGCATCAGCGATTATTGCATCGTTCTTGCCTGACGACCGTCGCCTACGAAAAGCTGCTCCCCCAGCTATCACAGTAACAGATGAAGATGTTCTGAGAAATCAGTGAAAAAAATTTGCTTTGATACTTTTGTTTGTAATATGTATTCTAAGATATAAATAATATGAATATCAATAAATAATTAATTTATAGGTAAACAACAAACTTAAAACTCTCAGCAAACTAAAAAAAAAATTATAAAAACCTTACTAACTAAAAATAATCTAAAATATAGTGTCGTAAAATTCCTCCGCATTGCTATCCACAGGTTATGTGCCCAAAAAGGCTGGCAGCATTGCCACGTTGAATAAAAATGCTTATGCTTTATCCTAGGCCAGCCCTTGGGTAATGCGAAGTTTCAACTAAGCGTCTGAACTGGACAGATCTTTACAAGTTATGTAAATCGGACGCCACGTTCCGAAGTTTCAACCCCAATTGGTTCGAAAATATAACTACCAACAATGTAATCATTATATTTTGCAGCTTGAGGTACTCCGCAGCCACAGTGGCAGCGCTAGCACAGAAAGAATGTCCGTGGAATTTCTTGCACATTCTTCTCCATAGAGGTCTACGCTTTGGAACGTGCAAATAGCTTCATTTTTTTGACTGACCGACTTTGACAATTCAAATGTGCCTATAAATGGTTTATTTGAAATATACGATTTGATTTGATTTGATTTGACAGCACGACGAGCTAGGAAGATGGTATATTAATAAGTTTATTTAAGATGTAGGTAATTTAATAGGTTTATTTAACATTCTAAGACGTCTAATGTGTTTTATTATTAGTCAATAAAACTTTTTTTGTAAATATTAGACTGATTTATTTACTTTCTCAGCCTCAGCTATTCCTTGTTTAAAAAATTAATCAGTTTACGAAGACAGCTAACGGCAGCAAATGACAAGGAATTTCTGACATATTGACAGCTGTTTTCGTAAACGCGCTCTTAGTGCTTGTCACACTCGGTTATCAAAAAGTCGTCGTGATAAAGATTTCTATCAGTTGAAAGTGAATTATACTCTAAATTAAAAACATCGATCGCGGGCGGCGGCTGTACCCCGCAGAGCAACGTCCAAGGACACTCAGCTGTTTATAAAGGTGACAATTACTTGTTAATAGACTCGTCCTTGTAACGTCGAGGCGACGAGGTGGGCTATCGCATTGATTTTTCTATAAACCGAGCTAGTAAATATTGGTTAACGCTCGTTAATCAGTATAAGATGTCTTAGAGGTTAACGGTGTCGGCCGTATAAACATTCGGTCGTGTTCGGCGGAGGCATATAAAAGTGATCAGTTAATCTCCTTCACTGGTTGAGACGTCTAGCAATTTCAGTTAAATGAAACTATATCAAAAATTTTAAGAAAAAGTCGTGGTAACTAGAGGTAAGCAGATGATCTTACTAATCACCTACAGATTAAGAAGTTAGAATAGTAAGAGGTCAGGATCAAGAAATAAAATAAAAAAAAATATATTCAGCTTGTGATACCTCAAAATTAAAGTTTTAATCGAGGTTATTAGGTTTAATCCTAAGTAGGTAACAGATTTATTTGTAGACTTTGGTGTGATCATTTTGATAAGATAAATGATCAAATCATGCTATATAATTCAGCAAGTTTTAAATTATTTTTGTATAGTGTTATCTAATTAAATACTGTCCAAAAATAATACCTATTTAGATATCATGTATCTTTTTAGGGTTTCCATGTAGGTTTCCAGTAAATGACTTATGTCTAGACCATGTAAAATAACTTTTTAATAATGTCCTTATATTCTTTCATAGGAGATTATGATATATTTTTAATTAATCAATGGCTAAAAAGTGCAGCTAGACACATACACAACATAATATCGATTTGAGAAATCACAAAGCCCGTTAAATTTAAGTTAGATACTTTTTACATTTCAAAAATAATATCATTATAATAACCACAGTAGTTGTTTACAAAAAAAAATCTAATAAACAATTATAGCAAAAATAAGTTTCTTAAAAAGATATTTATCCACATAGGGCAGGCAGGTATTTTTTAGATTCCTATTTAATTAAAAATATAATATTCTTTTAAATTACTCAAAGTAAAATTATCAAAATGTTCTCACCCATATGTAAATCAACAGCATCGTTTATTTATTTATTTATTTATTTATATTAAGTACAGCCACATCACATACATTGCACAATAATTAAAAAAAAAAGATCCATAACAATATATCTAATACACAGCACACAGCACACAGTGTTTAGATATCATATATATTTTTAGGTTTTCTATAAAAATAAGTCTGAATTATAACAGAGTTATTATCTCAGTAAAATGAGTGTAAAATAACTTTTTAATAGTGCGTACATATTATTTCATACAAGATTATGATTTTTTTAAATTTATTTATTTGCATACCAAAGAAAGCTGCTAGACACATACACAACATAATAATTATAGATTTGAGAAATAACAAAGCCCATTAAATTCAGCGTAAATACTTTTTATGTTTCAAAAATAATATCATGGATTAGTATTCGTTTTTTGCGAATTTTTCTAATAAACAATTATAGCAAAAATAAGTCTCTTAAAAAGATAAAAACCACATAGGGCAGGTAGGTATTTTTTTTAATATTTCTATTAATTAATAATATATTCTTATAAATTACTCAAAATAAAAGTATTAAAATGTTCTCACCCATATGTAAATCAGCAGCATCCTTTATGTCATGGTGTGATCGTTTTTGATAAGATAAATGATCAGATCATGTTATATGAATCAGCAAGTATTATTTTTGCATTGTTTAGATATCATATATCTTTTTAGATTTTCCATCAAAATAGTTCTCTATTATAACAGACTTATTTTCTCAGTAAATGAATTATGTCTGGACCATGTAAAATATTTTTTAATAGTGTTTTCAAATTCTTTCATATGAGATTATGATTTTTTTAATTTATTTATTTGCATACTAAAGAAAGCTGATAGACACATACACAACATAATAATTATAGATTTGAGAAATAACAAAGCCCATTAAATTCAAGTTAAATACTTTTTATGTTTCAAAAATAATATCATGGACTAGTATTCGTTTTTTGCAAATTTTCCTAATAAACAATTATAGCAAAAATAAGTCTCTTAAAAAGATATTTATCTACATAGGGCAGGTCGATATTTTTTTAGAATTCTATTTAATTAGTAATATTATATTCTTTTAAATTACTCAAAGTAAAATTATCAAAATGTTCTCATCCATATGTAAATAAACAGCATCATTTAAATTGTGGTGTGATTGTTTTTGATAAGATAAATGATCACATCATGCTACATGAATCAGCAAGTATTATTTTTGCACAGTGTTTAGATATCATGTATCTATTTAGGTTTTCCATCAAAATAAGTCTGTATACAGACTTATCTTGACCATAGTATTAGTTTGTGGCTAACGTTTCTAATAAACAATTATAGAAAATTAGTCTCTTAAAAATATATTTTTCCACATAGGGCAGGTAGGTACTCGTATTTATTTAAATTCCTATTTAATTAAAAATATTTTAATACTTTTTAAAATGACTCAAAGTAAAATGATTAAATTAGACGAAAGTCTATGATCAGTGCGTGTTTCCAGTGATGATATATGGAACTGAAACGTGGCCTATGTCCAGCAGTGGACGTCTTTCGGCTGATATGATGATGATGATGATAATGATAATTATTAAAATATTCTCACCCATATGTAATCAACAGCATCATTTACATACTAAACAAACAACATAACACAAAATCAATTGTTTGTCTAACGTGAAATCCCACAAGAGCTAAGCTTAATCAGCGTATATCAAGTGACCGTTGATCCATTTTAAATTTAGGTAATCCTGTTACCATAATATCGTGCCACTCATGCAGCAGTGGAGCTATGAAGCCTATATTAGTTCAGTTGCATTTGTGCCATCGTAGCGTTTATATGTGTGTGTAACGTAATAATATTTTAATAGTGTATGTTTTAAGAACTGAACAGTGAATTGTGTTGTATATTTGTTTTGTGTCCATCAAAACTTTGTATTTAATAGTGAAAGAGTAATAGTTAATTTGCTTCTCTATTATCAGGGGTTATTTTTGGTGTTCTATTCCAAATATCTTAGAAAAAGATATAGTGCAAATGATTATTAAAATTTTACACATCTCAAAATTACATGAGGCAATATTATTTTTTAATGCTTAATGTTGCAATAATTTACAGCTTGAGAACTCTATTTATTTTAAACACTGCAAAATATTAGTACTCAACATTAATTACATATAAAATAAGCGTGAAATCAAAGTCCCAGTCGAGTTAAAAGGGGGATTCAGAGCTGAAGGTGTTAATTATCACTCATGTGTCCAGTTCACACCGGTTTGCGGCCAGGAGCGCACATTGGTCGCACACTGACAAAAGAAGTTCCCAATTATTGAACATGTTATAAATCATGTAACATTATCTTATTACATAAATATGATTTCCTACAGCTTCAGATAACAGCACAAGTAAATACTCCAAGATGGCGAGTAGTACCTGGGAGGAATTCTTTGCGGTTCACCTGCCACCTCCGGACTTTGAAGACAACCGATCCTTGCTGAAGGAGTTCTGTGAGCGGCATGACCAGTACGGGAACAAAATTGTTCTTGTTACGGTGAGTTCTCCATTGGCTGTTTGTGTGTATTTGTATTTAATTTAGAGGAGTTGAAGGGATGGAGTTTCTTTCATATTCTTCTCCAAACAGATTCTTTTTTTGGAACATGCAAATAGTGCCAACTTTCTGTCTACCTGATCCACCCATACCTGGCCAGATCAAAAGTTCCTCTGTAGGGTTTAGTTTAAATAAATTCTTTCAGTTTTAGTATAATACCCATACAAGAGGCAAAAAGGCTAGATGCCTGAATTTTAATCCAAGTATTTACTTGTATTAAAATTCAGGGTAGAGGCAACATATTCGTAATGCATATTTTTCTATCATGAGATAATAGCTATCATTATGCAAATATTACATCTCAACAAAATACTGCACTAAAGTGATGTAACTCCGTCTGTCACAGCCAGTTTTCTCTGGATTTACCGGACCGATTCTGTTGAAATTTGGTATACATATGGACTTCTATGACCCAAACACGGAAGCATTAAGTAAATATTTTTTTTCTAGTAGGGGTTCACTTTTGGGGGTCAAACTAGAAAATAAAAAAAGTTTTTTATATCAAATGTGACATATCAAATGAAAGCGCTTACTGTGAAAGCTTTGACTACATTTTTTTCACAATTTTATAGTTTTGAAGTTATGCAAAAAATTAGACCAAAAATGACCACTCCCCCCCTTATCTCTGAAACTACTGAGCCTAAATTAAAAAAAAAAACGCGAGTAATAGTTCTATACCTAAAGATTACAGGAAAACCTATCAGAAGTCTGTAGTGTTAAAATAACATGTTACAAAAATGAAATTGGTTCGGAACCCTGTGCACGCGAGTCCGACTCGCACTTGCCCAGTTATTTTAATGTTATCTCCCAATTTAAATCCATACAGATTGAAATGTGGCACATGAGTGGTGCACTGGTGCCACATTTCAACCTACGGTATTTCTACTAAGCACTTAGCATAATGGTGTGATCCCGTAAAGTAGGTTAATCATATTAAATGCTAGTACAACTTTTCACTACAAGGTATAAAACTTTTCTGCATAATTTAGCAAAACATTTTGTGTAGCAACTGAATTTAACGTCAACACTGAAGTTTACCATTGTCTAAGTTTAAACATAGGTACAGGTAGGTACAGTCAACAACATAAACTAGCTGTTATCAGACGGCGCTCTTGTAACTTTTATTTCATTTTAACCTGCTTATGTTACGTTATGAATGTCATCAACAAAATTTTGCTAGTATAGGTGATGCTATGCGGCATTTTCTGACGGTGCAAGTTCTACCGTACCGCTTTCCATCACGCGAAATTGAGGTCAAGAGACACTTCATAAATAATAAATGAAAAAGATCTTTTTCATGCTAATTTTCTTTTAAAATATTTCCGGCCGTGAAGTGCGGCAGAGGCAATTAAGTAATTACGTAAGGTTGGATATCAGCCTTGACCTATACCTTAACGACGTCAGCGAGATGCCCCCATTACAGCAGGGAATGGCGCGAAATGTTGGAAATATGTCACGGTACGAGGTCTAGACTGGCCACTTTGGTAATGAGCTAGCATTTGATGAGCCTAAACTGAAATTCCTCTGGAGAAATGTTTTTCTAAATGAATTCATAAATTACATAAAATCGCGCCTTTTTTCGATTGGAGTAGACGGGAAGTAACAGAGCGTCCTTGCTTATCTTCACATAGGTACTACGCTGTGGATGCTTTAGAAACCATAATTTCCCGGAATCCCCAAAACATCTGCAGTAATCAACGCAATTATTTCTGGTTTCTGAAGAAAAACATGTCGACGCGTTACAAATTAAATGCTAGCTACGCCACTGCTTGGCACACAGGTAGATCATGTCTTGGAATAGGAATTTAGATACTTTTCATCCCGATAGTATGTTTCCTTGCGACAATAGACGCGGGCGAAGCCGCTTACAGAAGCTAGTAAACAGTAAACGCTACTAAATAAGCCGCGTATCAAAGCGCGAGCGTTTGACTCCCTAAGGTCCTTATTTTGTAGTTCATGAGGTATCGCGGCTGCCTTGCGTGTTTAGCCGCAGTGAATGAGAGTCCCCGGAGACGTGACGCGATAAGTGGCGCTGTGCTGCCTGCTGTTAGTGCCTTCACGCACGGATTCATTCATAATTTACTTCAGTTGATATTTATATCGGGTGCGACTGGTCTTTTTAAAGGGATTCCTGTGGAGTCTCTTGACCCTTGGTAACGGTGTAAAACTTTTTCTCGAATGTCTGAATCGGTTTCTCATACGAAAACTTTCGCTATTCCGCACTGAATTGTACTTTTGGCTACAGCAGTTTAATTCACCGGCGAGAGTAATCGTTTATTACACCGTTACACGGTACAATGTATATAGTCCGGTCAAAATACACATTCAAGGTTACTATAATTCGCAGAGCTAAAAATTCGTACGAATGTTACTTTATGTTACCACTATAAATGAATTGTGAAAAGTCCGGTATGGTTTTCGCTATCAAAATCGTTGCAAATCAGCTCTAGTTATACCCATTTTCAGGAACGCACTCAATTACCAGTCAGCCTGTATTTGTGGCGTATTCGTAAAGATTATGAAGTTTATTATCATGTTTTTAACCGACTTGCAAAAAAAGAGGAGGTTTTCAATTCGGTGGGTTTTTTTTATGTATGTACACCGATTACTCCGAGGTTTCTGATCCGATTTCTGTGATTATTTTTAGTTCGATGCAGTATACTTGTCATTTGGTCCCGTAAAAATTTGATTCAGTTTGGTTCAGTAGTTTTATTTTATGAGCATTTTTGCTTATTCTAATTTCTGCGTTGACGAAGACGTCGTCCAAGTATCACCAATTAAAAGTGAAAAATAAAAAACTTTTTACAAAAAAAAATATAACCGAATTTCGGAAGTCGGTATTAAAAAACAAAGAAACAAAACCATAAACAACGACTTCCGAATTTAAGGTTATTTTATTCTTTGTAGTGTTTTTTTTTTGGAAGTCTGTTATATTTTTTGTAAAAAGTTGTTTTGAATCATTATAACTCAGAAATGATGATTCTTAGGAAGAAAGTTTAAGAACAATGTTATAGATAATTGCATGACTTATGTATTTGTCTCACCTATTTTTATGAGAAAACTTACCGTTTGGTTGGAAAACGCAAAAAAGCTCATTTTTGCTACCTTGAATATTTGTTTTGGAAATGTGGGATGAATGGGGACTTAGTTCCGAACAATTTTCGTACCAGTTTTTTAGCTTTATGTGAAACTAGCTGACCCGCGCAACTTCATCTGCGTCACAATTTTCATTACTGCTCCGCTCCTATTGGTCTTAGCGTGGTGATATAGCCTTCCTCGATAAATGGGCTATCTAACACTGAAAGAGTTTTTCAAATCGGACCAGTAGTTCCTGAGATTAGCGCGTTCAAGCAAACAAACAAACTCTTCAGCTTTATATATTAGTATAGATATAAGTAACCTTACCGCTATTTTTTGGTCGGTTTAGTTGAAAACCAGTGTCAGGCGACTACCATTTAACTTACATTTAACTGAACTGGACCTAAGTATTTGGGGCAACTGTGAGGCACACAACGTCATCGTCTTAAAATAAGTTTCCCTATATTTGTTTATACATTGTGTGTATCTGTGTGTCATTCTTTCTTATCCTCCTTCCCAATTTACTCATTACATCTGTTCTGGAAACCGCTCGAAATACGCTCAAGAAATCGATTAACTTTATTGTCACCAATATTAACTCCCTCGGGTTTTTTTTTAAGTTTTCTTCACCTCTACTTCCAGTCGGGTGGCACCACAGTTCCGCTGGAGCACAACACGGTCCGCTTCGTGGACAACTTCAGCGCCGGCACGCGCGGCGCCTCCTCCGCCGAGCACTTCCTGGAGCAGGGCTACGCCGTCATCTTCATGCACCGCCAGAAGTCGCTTGAGCCCTTCACTAGGCACTTCACCGGACAGAAGCTGCTGGACATGCTGGAGATCCAGGATCGAGGACCTAATACTTCGATTTCGGGTGAGTTAGTTTGTTTTGATGAGCCTAAGCTCAAATCAGACGCAATTTAAACGCAATTTAGTTTTAAACTCTGCTTGATGGTTAATGTTCCTCGCCATTGCCTACCCAATACAATGCTTAGATTTGAAGTACTTTTCTATCTTTCGCCAACTTCTAAAAACGCAGGCTCTTCTAAAATTTTCTCCAAAAATTTAATAACTCAGCTTAACAGTCCAGTCAAGTCACCTCACTCTCAAGACACCTTAACGTACCAAAATATCTCTCACTTACAGATTCATCCATGCCTCGTCAAAACCCTTTGACATAGTACGCTGCTAGTTTCCGTTATTGTTATCTTTTTCATCTTTGTCTGGCCTTTTCCTGTATGGATTGGCTCTCTTAATCCTTCTTCTCTAGAAATATCTATGTGTTATGGTGTCATCATTTTGAGCCGAAAAACGTCCACTGCTGGGCATAAGCCTCCACCAAGTGTCGCAACATTAACCGGTCCTGTTATGGTATGGTATGGTGGATGTAACTAAGGAAATATATCTCACAGGATATAGGGCTGACAAATTCGCTAGCAAAATGCTAATTGAAGATGTATCAACTTTATTTCTTCAATTCCGCAGTGAAGCCCGACAGCGTGGACGTGCTAGCGCCCGTGCTGCTGCGCTACAAGGCGGCGCATGCGGCCGGCGCCATCCTGCACGTGTCCTTCACCACGGTGTCCGAGTACTTCTGGCTGCTGCGCGCCGCTTGCGAGTGCCTCGCCAACCTGGGCGCGCGCGCCTTGCTGTATCTAGCCGCCGCCGTCTCCGACTTCTATATACCTAAGGATCGCGTGGTAAGTTGTTACTAATCGATTGGCGCCATCCTGCACGTGTCCTTCACCACGTGTACGAGTTCTTCCGGCTGCTGCGCGCCGCTTGCGAGTGCCTCGCCAACCTGGGCGCGCGCGCCGTGCTGTATCTAGCCGCCGCCGTCTCCGACTTCTATATACCTAAGGATCGCGTGGTAAGTTGTTACTAATCTATTGGCGCCATCCTGCACGTGTCCTTCACCACGGTGTCCAAGTACTTCTGGCTGCTGATACTTGTTATCATCTATCCCCCAGCCTACCCACAAGCTACAGTCGGGCTGCGGCGCGCCCATCATCCAGCTGCACCTGGTGCCCAAGATGCTGGCGCCGCTGGTGAGCCTGTGGGTGCCGGAGGCCTACGTCGTGTCCTTCAAGCTGGAGACCGACGAGAACCTGCTCATTCCCAAGGCGAGGGCCGCGCTGGAGAAGTATAAGCATAAGGTAAGAATGATATGACTACTGATTAGTGCATGTAGCAAGCGATATTGCTGCAAGCACTAAACAGTAGTTAAGCGGCCAAAATTAAAAAAAAGCTGGCCTTGTGCAAATTGGATTCGCGTGCAAAGGGTTCCGAACCAATTTCATTTCTTTTTCATGTTATTTTAACACTACAGACTTCTTATAAGTTTTCCTGTAATCTTTAGGTATAGAACAATTAGCTGCATTTTTGTTCAAAAGGCCAATGCCTAGTTTTGGCGCCTTTTTTTGAAAATGCCTGCACGCCATTCACACCTTGTTCAATTGATAGAGTATTTCAACACGAACAATAGTAACTATGACAGCACACTTGTAAACCATATCTATTCCGGAATAAATGCACCTATTCATCTTTATTATTTTTTAGATTTCAGCGAAAATTCCTCATTTTATACCAATGAGAAATCATGATTTTTACAGTATATTTAATGAAAATATGATATTAAATAATATAAAAGAGAGGATGCTCCGACCAGGCGGTTGTTGTGTCCGGGCAACTGTCCACAAACCTCCAGAGAAAAGAGAGTATCCTCCGGCCAGGCGGTTGTAATGTCCGGGCAACTGCCCACAAACCGCCAAAGAAAAGAGGATCCTCTGACTAGGTAATTGTTGTGTCCGAGTAACCGCCGAAGAAAAGAGAGGATCCGCCGACTAGGTGGTTGTTGTGTCCAGGCAACTGCCCACAAAACTCCAAAGAAAAGAGGATCCTCCGACCAAGCGGTTGTTGTGTCCGGGCAACTGCCCACAAACCTCCAGAGAAAAGAGAGGATCCTCCGACCAGGCAGTTGTGTCCGGGCAACTGCCCACAAACCTCCAGAGAAAAGAGAGAAGAATGCTCCGGACAGGCAGTTGTGTCCGGTGGGCAACTACCCAATAGTTAATATTTGGGCTGTTGCATATGTTCAAATCGCACGAAAAACTGATACCGCAGTGCAGGAGTTCTTTGACGTAGTTCGGTTCTGGCGGTATAGATTTCGCTGGGTTACTTTTTTTGTGCGGGTGTCAATGCCGCTACATACCCTCAAACCGTGGAGTTTCTTGCCGGTTCTTGTCCATAAGAAACAAACAATTCGAACCGTGAACTAGCTTCTGACGTTTCGTATTTCTCGAACAATATCTGAAAACAACTCAGATATTTAACTGTTCACCTAAATCATGTGATAAACATATAGCCACCCTATTTTCCGTAAAATAGAACTCACATTTGCTAGTCATTGCCAAATGCGCGCATTGTGTTATCTTTCATGTGTCTGCTAAATAGATTTATTTGTTTTACATTAGATGGTGGTAGCGAACCTGCTGCAGACGCGCCACCACCGCGTCATCCTGGTGTCGCCCGACATCTCGCAGGAGATCGTGCTCACCAGAGAAGAGGTGCACGCGGGTGAGCATACACTCTTCTATTGTTACTAGTCAGATAGTGGTAGCGAACCTGCTGCAATCGCGCCACCACCGCGTCATCCTGGTGTTGCCCGACATCTCGCAGGAGATCGTGCTCACCAGAGAAGAGGTGCACGCGGGTGAGCATACACTCTTCTATTGTTACTAGTCAGATAGTGGTAGCGAACCTGCTGCAATCGCGCCACCACCGCGTCATCCTGGTGTTGCCCGACATCTCGCAGGAGATCGTGCTCACCAGAGAAGAGGTGCACGCGGGTGAGCATACACTCTTCTATTGTTACTAGTCAGATAGTGGTAGCGAACCTGCTACAATCGCGCCACCACCGCGTCATTCTGGTGTTGCCCGACATCACGCAGGAGATCGTGCTCACCAGAGAAGAGGTGCACGCGGGTGAGCATACACTCTTCTATTGTTACTAGTCAGATAGTGGTAGCGAACCTGCTGCAATCGCGCCACCACCGCGTCATCCTGGTGTCCCCCGAAATTTCGCAGGAGATCGTGCTCACCAGGGAAGATGTGCACGCGGGTGAGCATACACTCTTCTATTATTACTAGTCCGATAGTGGTAGCGAACCTGCTGCAGACGCGCCACCACCGCGTCATCCTGGTGTTGCCCGACATCTCGCAGGAGATCGTGCTCACCAGAGAAGAGGTGCACGCGGGTGAGCATACACTCTTCTATTGTTACTAGTCAGATAGTGGTAGCGAACCTGCTGCAATCGCGCCACCACCGCGTCATCCTGGTGTTGCCCGACATCACGCAGGAGATCGTGCTCACCAGAGAAGAGGTGCACGCGGGTGAGCATACACTCTTCTATTGTTACTAGTCAGATAGTGGTAGCGAACCTGCTGCAATCGCGCCACCACCGCGTCATCCTGGTGTCCCCCGAAATTTCGCAGGAGATCGTGCTCACCAGGGAAGATGTGCACGCGGGTGAGCATACACTCTTCTATTATTACTAGTCCGATAGTGGTAGCGAACCTGCTGCAGACGCGCCACCACCGCGTCATCCTGGTGTTGCCCGACATCTCGCAGGAGATCGTGCTCACCAGAGAAGAGGTGCACGCGGGTGAGCATACACTCTTCTATTGTTACTAGTCAGATAGTGGTAGCGAACCTGCTGCAATCGCGCCACCACCGCGTCATCCTGGTGTTGCCCGACATCTCGCAGGAGATCGTGCTCACCAGAGAAGAGGTGCTCGCGGGTGAGCATACACTCTTCTTTTGTTACTAGTCAGATAGTGGTAGCGAACCTGCTGCAATCGCGCCACCACCGCGTCATCCTGGTGTCCCCCGAAATTTCGCAGGAGATCGTGCTCACCAGGGAAGATGTGCACGCGGGTGAGCATACACTCTTCTATTATTACTAGTCCGATAGTGGTAGCGAACCTGCTGCAGACGCGCCACCACCGCGTCATCCTGGTGTCCCCCGAAATTTCGCAGGAGATCGTGCTCACCAGGGAAGATGTGCACGCGGGTGAGCATACACTCTTCTATTATTACTAGTCAGATAGTGGTAGCGAACCTGCTGCAGACGCGCCACCACCGCGTCATCCTGGTGTTGCCCGACATCTCGCAGGAGATCGTGCTCACCAGAGAAGAGGTGCACGCGGGTGAGCATACACTCTTCTATTGTTACTAGTCAGATAGTGGTAGCGAACCTGCTGCAATCGCGCCACCACCGCGTCATCCTGGTCCCGACATCTCGCAGGAGATCGTGCTCACCTGGGAAGATTTGCACGTGGGTGAGCATACACTCTTTTATTATTACTAGTCAGATAGTGGTAGCGAACCTGCTGCAGACGCGCCACCACCCCGTCATCCTGGTGTCCCCCGAAATTTCGCAGGAGATCGTGCTCACCAGGGAAGATGTGCACGCGGGTGAGCATACACTCTTCTATTATTACTAGTCCGATAGTGGTAGCGAACCTGCTGCAGACGCGCCACCACCGCGTCATCCTGGTGTCGCCTGACATCTCGCACTCAACAAGCATTTCTGAAATGTCAAGGTCTGTCAGTCAAATAGATAAGCTAGTTCTGCCGAGCTAGTGACGAGACCAGAAAGTTGTTCTACAGCTAAGCACGCTCACCGACCCAATCTCCAGCGCGGCAATTGCACGTTCCAAAGAGTAGTTCCTATGGAGAAGAACGTGCAAGAAACTCCATGGTCACTCCTTCAAATCAGTTTTTACAAAATCATGGTTACATTTGTTTTGATGCGTGAAATCATACAATGCAGAAGAGATTGAGTCTATACAATGCAAAGATGGTCAATTTTCAGCAGGTCCAACAATGTTTTCACATTTTAATCAAATTTTGGGCGCTTTAGTCGCTGTGCAGCGGACCAGCATTGAGCCAAGCATTTTTATCATCAATATAATACCCCCTAGTTTATAATCGTAGTGTACGTTTTATACAATTTTTAAATTTGGTCTTATTCAATTCTAATATACTCGTAGGTGACGGTCTTTCATTGTAACACTTTAAGCAGTATCCCATGAAAGATTTTGCTGCTTTAGCAAGTCTGAAACCTGGTTGAACTAATTGGTTCCTATTTTTAGTGTCATAGTTATGTCTGTCGCCTCTTTTACTATAAAGATGTAGATTCTGTCTAACATACATGATATTTTCATTGATATATTTACAAGGCATGATTAATTTCTTTAAAAAAATCGCTTAGAGAATCTCGTCCGAAGAGATTGTGAATTGCTCTGATAGCTCTTTTCTGCAAAATGAAAATAGACTCGAAATCAGCAGCCCTTCTCCATAGTAAGATACCGTAAGACTATGACAGTAACTAAAGACTAGTCTCGCGGTTTCAACATCTCCATACAACCACAGTTTCATGTTCTAAAATCAACTTTATTTGTATTGACATAAAGTAGTCCTACGGCCAGATGGGTGAATGACCTAAAAAAGATCGTGGGGTAATCCTAGATGTGAGTGACTCAGAGCAGGAAGCATATCACAAAAAGATAACGGAAAATTCACACGTACCATAAGCACACTAAAACCACAGCACAACAACAATACGTTGGCGGGCATTCATTTTTATGTAAATTAATAGTTCAATTCCACCGGCCACATTTTGGTGCAAATTCATGGTTGATTTGGCAGTTACCACAATACAACTGCAAGAAGTTGCTGTGACACTGTCTACGCGTATCCACTGCGTGACTACTTTTTGTGAATTCTTCCTTATAATATGTGTACCTTCGCAGGCGTGGACATCGAGTCGTCGATAGTGTGCGAGATAGTGCGCGTGCACGCGCTGCACATGCGGCTGGCGGGCGAGGCCGTGTCGCCGCCGCGCTCGCCGCGCTGATCGTCGCGCGCGCGCCGCCGCCTCTACCTCACGCACGACTAGCGGGGCGGCGCACACGCACACTACACCACGCACCAACTCTCACTATAAACTCTTACTTTTTGGAAAGTGTTATTGTGCGACTAGACTTTGTTAAGTGTTCATATTTCTGCTAAACGTGTGTTAACCGAGCAGCGGGGAGGGGGAAGCAGCTGCGCACACGCATCCAACCGTGATTATACACAAGGTACCTGTGGGGTCCCACCTCAGCTTTGGGCGTTGCTGGGGGGAAAACAGCTGCTGACCGGCTGGATCGAAAATACTGTCTTACTCACTCTATACGTGTTTAAAGTGACAAATGAACTGTGTTAGATCTTTCCACAAACGTGCGGTTATTTGTGCGATAACCTTACTATGTGTGTCTTTCTACGAACTTATGATGAGCAAGTGGACGGTCGCGCGTTGCAGCGGTTAGTTTGGCGTGCCTCTCCTATTACTGACTTACATATTTTATGTTTGATTAAGAACCTATTGTTTTAAGGCGCCACCTTTGCAGAGACAAACAGTCGCGTCGATAGTTTCTCCGTGTCATCAAATTTAATCGAAATTCTATGAATTACTTTCGCTGCGATTCTCTCGCTCGTGGAGATGGCGCTAAACTGTTTAACGTTTCATGTGGCACAGTCATCATGAGGCTGGCACAACTAATGTCAGGTAATGCGCTAAAAAGTGCGCGAGCAAGTGCGAGAAACGGCATCTAAGTCTGCATTAGCATACAATTGTGAACATCTTTTCAAATGTGCATAGCATAAATAAATAATTTGATTATTTATTTATTTTATGTACATAAGTATACACTTTTAACTTCGTTTTAACGTCGACTGCAGAATCACCGGATCGTTTTATGTAAGTAATAAAATCATATTTACTTACGGGGCTCTCAAGGCAATGAATATAAAAAAAGAATCTAGTGTCTGAATAATGCAGCCTTGTTTCACTCGATGTCGATGAAACTGTTACCATGTTTCTAATGGGAATAGTGCATAGAGGTATCGTTATCGATGTTATATATTATCGATACTGACTTTCTAGGTAACGACTGCGCAGTTTCAAACTGATAATATCCAGAATATGCTCTATTGGTGCAAATTGTGTATCAGTTGATGAAACAGTGGTATCCATTGGGATACTTCTAATGTTGGATATAAATTCGGTCCAATTTGCATCGGCATTATTCTTACGCACTAATTTTGGTGGTTCTTATATAAACACATGATTATATCGACTCTAAAAGTACTTGTACTCAAGATGCGAGATACTTTGCGGGAAAAAGCTTTAAGTAGGTTACTTAAAGCTTTTTCCCGCAAAGTATCTCGCATCTCGCGTGTTCTATTCAAAAGCCTCCGTAGGTTTTCTGAATCAAAAGTAACCTTTGTCAGTCAGTAATAGTGTACCTTTCTATCAGTGTTAGTATTTCCGTAATCGGTTTAGGAGTTCTGGAGATTACCTCGTACAAACAAATAAACTTACCACGAGTTGCGATTATGTCACGCAGTCAATATTTGAGAAGTCTGTATCAAAAAAACGTAATCAAATCAGAGGCACGTGGGTCGTTGACCGTTCACGATGTATCGTTTCTGGGTCAAATCATTTGAAACGATAGCCCTTGGCCAATATAAGGTCATCTACGTATATTCGGGCACCCCTATCGGTGCTGTAAAACAAAAGTTTTGGCTGATGAAACTGTATGAAACAGATTATAAATGCTGATATTAAAAGTGTTACAGGAACAAAAAAATAATCTCACAGTATTGCTAGCTCAAAATATTTGCTGAATAATATGTTATTCTTTTTTTTACTATTGATAGACACAAGTTTGACGCCTATCTCCTTACCTGATGGTAAGCGGTGGTGTTGGTATTCGGTAACGATACTTTTTGCTAAAAAAGAATAATCATATTGTGTGTTTATATAAAATCAAGAAACATTTTAGATATTACCTCTTTACGTGCCCCAGTATCGTCTATGACTAGATTTTATATGTCTGTAACATTGAGTACTAAATATGTGTAACTATGAACTTATATCTAAGTGTAACATAGTGTAGACTGTACATACAAATAGTATTCAAACAAAATATATCTATCGAGAACTTCCAATAGGATTTTAAATGTTTATTCTATAATAAATTATAAAAAATATATCATAACTTATTTACTAACGTATTTTGTCGTAGGCATCACTGTTAACAGCTAAAATTGGTTCAATCACAAAACAATTAATTTATTTAACGTAACAAAAGACCATTTCAGCTTCGTAATATTAAACGAGAGAACTTAGTTCTAGAAAATTCCGGTAGATGTCGTTAAGATTATGAACAAAATCTGTAAATAAAATCGATCCAGTTTTTGCTTTTAACAGAAATGTTTTAGGTGTAAGTAAATGGTTTGATGTGTAGACTTATCTCGGATATTAGTGTTATACAGGTTATTTTAGTGTTAAGTAAGTTCAGTAGGGCCTTAGGTGCAGGTGGGCCTAAAGGTTTGATTCCATTGCCGACTGCAGTGGCAGCAGCTGGCGACGTGTCGCCACCACTGGTTTCTATGAAATACCTTCCGTTCTATTGAGACGTCGGTCTACTGCCGCGACAGGATGATTTCCACCAAACGGCTCGCATCGAATCGTATCGGAAAGGATTTTTTAATCTTTAAACGATATTAAATCGTGTACACAGTATTTAAAGTCTTTATTACCAAGCCGCGCACAGCAGCTTGACAGCGGTGGTCTTCCGCGACACGCGATCGTAGTCGAAAGTATGGTGCGACGCGCAATCGGCTCTGTTCGCCTGTTGTAAACTATTTGACTAGGCGCAGTAACGGATACATTCGCAAGCGACGGTACGGAGCCGATCGTATGCGTCGACATCCTGCCGGAGGTGGTCGGCTGTCGCTGCATCCGTTCGTGTCCGATGCGATGCGAGCCGTTTGGTGGAAATCATCCTTATTCCTTAGAATGCAAGTAGTGTTGTAGCGACATGACGTCTGCTGCTGCCGCCTGCAGTCGACAACGGAATCACACCTTAAATGGAAACAGTTTGATGCCCCAAAAAGAAAAATGGCGAAAGAATTTTACATAATCTTTATCAATTTTATTATGAAAGGATTTAAAACTCGAATAATTTTTATCGAAAGTACCTTTGATTCACCTGCACCTGTATGTAAAATCAATATATTTGGTATTGATTATTTTAATAATTTTCAAGTCTACTTAAACGAATATTAAGCGAAATCTAAATCAGTTTTTTTTTTTTTTCACTACTATACATTAAGATTTTAACTTTAATATTAATTTATGTTAGCAACGATATTGAATAAAAGTGTTTATTTCTCAAATAAGTTTAAATCATGGTTAAATGTTGTGTCGTGTATATAGTTAGTAAGGCTTACGTTTCTATCTCTAACTTAATGTATTCTTCAGGACCAGGTTTTTATAAGATGCAACATGTAATATAGCATTCGTCTTTTACGGTTGGTGCCAGATAAATATGCAACAATGGTCATTGACCCACACATTTTTTGACTTTCTTAATATCAAAAATAAACTAAACTGTCCTGAATCGACTTCTATCGTGATCCTTTACGTTCTCTAGTAATGAAAATCGGATCCTATTTTATTTTATTGTTCAAGTATCTACGAAGGGATATTAGGGAACATTCAATATACTTTATTGCAAGTTTATCTGGCGCCCACCATAATGCTGACACTTCAGTTGACGTATTCGTCCAAATAATCGCCTCATTTGTGCACTAAAAATATATCTTATGTCAGTCGAAATAAGGTTAATATTGTATTGCACAAGTGATGCGATTATTTTGACAAATGAGTAGTGTGAGTATATCAGACGCGATTTTATAGTTTATCGATTAATCGCTAAATCGTGAATCAAAAGCCTTATTTTTGAATGCCTTATTTCGAAACTTACTAGTATATAGTTTAAAAAGCATTTCTTCTAGATCGTTAGTTATTAAAAAAAAATTTTTGATCGTTTTGTTGTTGAAATCGGATATTTTATAGTAATAGATATTTATTTAAAAGTATGTTGGTATATATTGAAGAGTTTTACATATCAGAACTTCAGAAATACAGAACAGTTCGGCAGTGGAACGTTTATTTTACCGTTCAAGCGTTCAGCTATAATTAGTGAGTTAGTCATTGTACAGATAAAATTTTAACACAATTAATTTTGCTGATAAACTAAAAAGATAGCGGGGGATCGGTTCGATCAGGTTATACCCGTGATCTCTTATTTTTGTTATTTGATTTTGTTATCCAAACAGTTAACTACCGGACCTATACTTGCAATTAAGATAGGTATTCCAATTAATGTTCTAGGACACTGATAGGCAGAGATGGCCTGATACATTGTATGCTTCGAAACTCCTGACTTAACAATAGGGAGCATTCAATATTTCCATTTTTGCTTTAATTTTAAAGAACTCGTATCTAGAATAGACCACCACATAAATGAGAAATGAAAACGCTTTAATTTATTGCCAAAACCGACAGTTTAAATTTTCGCGCGAAAACGTACGATGACGTCACTCCTGTCTGCCACTGGTCAAGAACTGTCCTAACTCAAAGGTATAAGATTACCTTTTCGTTGTCATAACAGAAGTGACGTCACTAAACGCTGATTGTTGTTTTTAAATACGTTCCGTTTCACGTTACTTCAATTCATTATTTATGAAACTCTCATATTCTGTATTTGCATCTTCCCTATTTGGCCCCTAATACGATGACGGTATGTATTCCTTAGGCCTTAAAAGTTTCGACAAAAACAAAATGATTCTGCTAAAATTCTCTGTAGAATTTGGTCCTCTAAGGTGCTCCACTAAACATCTGTTTGTTAGATATTGCTGAATGGTCTTTTATAAAATCATTGTTTATTTAAAGGTTTAAATGAATTTAGAGTATCAGTTTTATTAAATTAAAGATATAGAAAGTCTAGGTATAATGGCTTCTGTACAAAATGGTCTGCACTTTATTTTTAGGGTAGATTTGACCATGATGAGTGTCGGTTATGTTTTGAAATCTAGAAAATATATTTCGTGAGGTACTAAATCTAAGTCCATTGTGTACAGAAGTCATGCGATAGTTTTACACTCCAAACCAAGGGAAGCAGGGAAACATCTAAGTGTTGGATTTTTCAAAACCATTTTTATAATCTAAATTATTATTTTTTCGGTATTGGAAAAAGGTAGTATGTATATTGATCGATTATTTATGAGCCTAAGTATAAAGTAACGTCTTATGTATGTCACGATTTTGACCAATTCGGAAGGTGTCGAATGGCGTTCGTCCACATAAGTAATGTAAAATTATTGTCAATATGGCGACTACTACTGATCAAATTTAGACCAACAATTATAAATTATTAAACGCATTTAACTTTTTTTTTATTAAAAAAGATTGCTAGATATCACTGTAATCGATAAGACCGCCTCTCTAGCATTGTGTGACTATTCTTGGTAAGTATAAAGTACATTTATATTTGCAGTAATACCCAACTGATATGGCTTACCGATGTACCTGCGCAGAAGATGAATTTTCAAAGCGCGGAAAATGCTATTGACCAATCGGCACGCTCCACGCACCGCGCTTCTTTGTCCTGTACCGCTATTGGTCGGCAGCTGCCGCCATATTAGAGCGCGCCGCGTGGCATGCACGTGACTTGCGAGTGAGACGGAACTAACAGCTGCAGTGTATTATGAACCTTAAAATAGTGATATAAGGTTGATTGTAAGTTTGCTTTCTTTCGTTAATCTTCGGGGCCATACTTTCTTTTCTGTGCGAACGAAGATTCACGACGGGCCTTATCAGTTGGGTACCACTGTGCTTAAGTAAGTATATTTTATCTATCTAATCGTTCGAAGATTAGAGATGAATAATGATGTTTAAATTCGTTTAAATTTAAATGCATTTAGTGATTTATAGTGAGTTTTACATCACAATTTGGTCAAAATCGTGATATAAGGAGACACTTTTTAAAGACACCGTAAAGCAATAACCACAAAGAATATTCGTTCATGTGGTTTTTTCAACTTAATTGATATTAAAGAATTGTGTACCTATATTAACAATTGTTTTCTATTGTATCATAGGTACTTCTTTATATTTAGATGTTTTTCAATATTATCAATATTATTATTTCAAATTTATCAATATTTATTTGAATTTGTTTGAAAATTTTGGAAAATATATTAAGTCTGTGTTTTAAGAATAAGTAAATGTGGTGTATTGGATATAAAGGGTATTTACCGTATAGATGTTGTGCCGGAGTGATGTTTATATCAGACTTATAGAATGTTCTATGTAGATACATAATATTATATACCTGTTTGTGTGTTTGCTTGTGTGGGTGGAGTTTTTCTCATTCTCACGATATTTTGGTCTTTAACAAGGCTTTGCTCTAGTCTGGGTTAGAGGTGACAGAGACAAAGTCTACGATGGAGCGAGCTTACCCAAAAGGAGCCTGTTCACTCTAACTTTGAAGAGAATATTAGGGTTGTATGCGTTCGCAAACATAGACGCAGCTAGAGAGCTCCACTCCTTTGCTGGCGCAGTTCACACACAAATCATTTTTCTAGCAGTCTGATGAAGTTGGTGGTAATGATTTCAGTTCAATTACAAATGTAGCATCAACTGCATCAGACTGCATGAAAAGCAATTTGTTTGGAACTTTTAGTATTTTTTCGTGGTCGGATTTAGTGATCTGTATATCAGACACAGAACATCTCCCTGATATGACCACGCATTTCTGAAAGACTAGAATACACCTCCTGCGTACACCTCTGGGAAACGTAGTCGTGATGTTTATTTTTACATCCTAAAACAAAACCTGCACGCACACATGCAAACGTTGATCGTGTAAGTGTACTATAATATCATGTTTTATAACTATTATATCATATTTTATGGAACGTTGATGTGTGAGCAAGCGGTTCCCGTGTTCTTCAAGTATTAAATCCATATTTCCTAAGTATCTAGTTGTACTTACTGTATGTTCTAATATCATCCTTATGTACTTGACAATAAGGTACAATTTTAACTTATGAACTACTTGGCTGTTGTGAAAAAGACGTATCTGTGTAATGTGAGGTCGTCAATTGTTTTGGAGTGTCATCGTCGTACGCGTTTGACGATAATTTCATAAAAATAATTCGTTCTGGTTTTAATAAGATATGCAATATTTGAGATGGCATTACAGTTTTATCTAGGTAATACCAGATAAAACCGGATTTTCATCGTTTCGAAATCATTTCTAATCCAGATACGGACTTTTTCACAATGGAAGTGTTTTATCAGCACAATACAGGACGGCTAGAGTTACTTCAAGATAGGATCTCTGTAGCGTGGTCACGATAAACTTGGGTCGCTCTGGGAATCTGAGATAACTGGGAACTTTAAAAATTGATAACATCTAGCTAATTAAAGGATTATTTGAAAACATCTACTTCATACTATGTTTGTTTTTCTTTAATATTGGCTCCAACCAAAAAAGTTTATTGTGTTCTCGCGCTACATAAACTTTTCTAAGAGAAATAATGCTTTTGTCTTCTAACAACTGTTGGGCCAACTGTACCTAATAGATGTCCCATGTGTTTTAAAATATTATGATCGGTTACTGACTTCTGATTAATAAAATTTTGAAAGTTGTATCTCGACGAAAGCACTACTTTTCAATTCCTTTTCTGGGTAACTTTTAATTTGTTGGCAACATTTTAGTTTGTGTAAGTACTCACGTTCCTATGTAAATGTTTCAATATGGGGTCAACTCCTACAAATAAAAAGAATAAGCTATTAATCCTTTTCACTGTGTCGATTTATAATAATAATAGTTTATTTACTTCAGATACCAATAATCCATATTTAAAATTTAAAATTCGCACATGTCAATTTAAAAATATAAAAAATACACAAAGATAAAATTGAAAATAAAATAAAACTGAATACAAATTAAACTAACTTAATAAAATCATATAAAAATAATTTCATTATTAAAATAAAAATCAGAATGATATTAAACTCAAAAATAGAACATAGAATAGGAAACAGCTGAACAGCTGATTTTTCAAAGTTGATCCCATAGTTCAAGTTGTTATATTTACCTAACTATGAGTGTTTACACCCCCTAAAATATTGCCAATGAGTTAAAAGTCCCCTTGTACATGTAAGTGATGTGCCTCCAGTTCCATATTCTACAAACTGCGAGTTTATCTAACACGTATCATGGGTCTCTGTCGTTGTGATATTGTACTGTCTATGTCTGTGCTACTCATGGAGACTTTACTACACGTGGATTAAATACTTTGGCATATTTTAATGTAAAGCTTGTTTTATTTTACTTTACCTGCACCATCCAGCATTCCACACATTGCTATTTGACGACTAGGCACTTCAGTTGACGTATTGCTCATCAATTTCGCTCGTCCCACGGCTGGGATAACATCACTGTTTGTGACCACGTTCATAGAGTTGTTAAATGCGCTTTTCTTTCTTTATATGGACGTGGTTCACACACACGAGTTGGCCGATGGACCAGCTAGTCTATTCTGTAAACAACTATTTCGATATCGACCTTCACCTGAGTGACAAAACTCACAAAATGAGCTTTATTGCACACAACATAAAGGTCTTAATTTGAAACTCACCTCGGATTCCACTGTCGAGATACGAAAATGTTGTTACAGAATAGCACTACAGACATTGTGTTAGAGTGGAGACCGCGTATGGGTAAAAGTAGTGTAGGACGCTATGCGTCACGATAGATCGATGATTTGAAGAAGGTGGCTGGCAGCAGATGGATGCGGACTCCTCAGGACCTGGATGATTGGCGCTCTTTGGGGGAGGCATTGGCTGATACGATGAGAGTTATAGAATGAAGTGGCAGAACGATAATATCGCCACGAGACAATCGCTAGTGGAGGCGACGCCTTAGAAAGTGTAGCCATCTCAATGATGTGCGACATTAGTGAAGTCAAAGTCAAAACGTTTATTGCGAACCAAGTGTATGGCACTTCGAGCTCTAAAGAGAGATATTAGGCGTCCCCCACATTAGGCGCGCGCGATCCTAGGCGTGTGAGCGACGCGGGCGCCGCGAACACGCTGCGTAAGCATCGCGTGTTGCCGCCGTGTGACGTGTGTTCAGCGAGCACGCGGCGCTCGCCTTGGCGTTTAACCCCCTTCAGTCAAGTCAGTCACAATTTGGACAGTGCCGTGTTAGCTCACGTCGTTGCGTTGCTGTTTTACAATTACTAACAAAATGGATTCTGACGAGGAAACCCTACTGTTAGCTTTGCTACTAAAAAGAAATAAGACACGTAATAAAAAGACTAAACGCCTTTGGCAAGATACATTATGGTCTTCTTGTTCACAAGAGAGTGATTACTATATTTTGTATTGCAGACATACTCGTATAAAAAGTAGTGAAAAGCATTTTTATGATTATTTACGAATGCCGAGGGCAACATTCAGTTTACTTGTAGACATAATTAAAAATGATATTCAGTGCCGAAATCAAAGTTTAGACTTCCTGTGACACCTGAAGAAAAGTAGTCATGTCACAGGAAGATTCTGTATTTCTCTCGGTGACTCCATTTTTAACGCGTGTCAACAAAACACTGTCCGCCATGTGACTGACCGAAACAGTAGCGGGCAGCGAGCGAAGGGGTAAGAACGCGACGCGAGCGACGCGTGCGCGCCGCGTGCACACGCCGCAGGGCAGCAAAACGCGATGCTCACGCAGCGCGCTCGCGGTGCGCGCGCGGCGCCCGCGCTACTCACACGCCCGAGGAACGCTTGACGTGCCATACTATCACCCGAATACCCAATAATATAATATTTCGATCCGTAGTAAATGGCACAACTATGACCTTACAGATGTTGGTTGCCTTTTCTGGGGTGTGTATTTCTGTTGCCGCTATAACAACAAATAATAAAAATTAAAGAGGTCTCCCATATAAGAACCGTGTTATTTTGGTTTATGGTATGGTATGGTGGAACCCGTCGTGTGAGAGTCCGACTCGCACTTGGCCAGTTTTTATGCCAGTTACCCAACCAAGCGGTCGGCCGGCAAGTGGTCACCGCCTAACAGGTGCGGTGTTCTCTTTTTTCAAAGTGGGCTCTTAATTATTTAGTTTGAAACCATCCAACATGTCGTAGCTCCGCGTTAAGATCTCAGGGAGCCCACTCCACATCTTGTCTTCCATCAAGGAGTGGTGGATCTGTATTAACAGCACCTTACATAGTTCGTGGTTTCAAACCCAGACAGGTACTATGCTTTATGTAATCAATTTATTAACACTAGTCTCTTAATATAGGTAAAGGAAATGCACCAGGAAGAGTAGAAGGCTGTGGGGGAGACTTTTGCCCAGCAGTAGGACAGCATAGGTTGGAAAAAAAATCTCTTAATGGTGAAGGAAAACTACGTGGGGAAACCAGTATGTCCGAAAATTGGTAAAAGTTACATCTACAAATACATACACACAGACTTGTGTTCTTCCTTTGTGGTCCATGAGTAAGACCACAAAGGTTGATAAAGATTTCTTTTGCCTTCCATCACCCATCAATGACGAAATGAGTTCATGATGACGTCGCGTAGCTCACTGTCGCCAAGCTATTGAAAACCATAGTTTTAGAAAACAAAACAAAACATGAAGTGACAGTTTCTCAGTTCAAAGTTGTCATGGCCTGTCAGAATTGCACTGAAATATTTGTAAATACTTAAGAGTACTCGTTCATGTGGTTACATTAGTGGCGGATGTTATAGTTTATATTATTTTTGTTCTAAATTGATCAAATATGGTAAGTCATTCGAGTTTTTTTTTTTTATTACAGTGAGTTTTAAATTTCCTTTGTGAAGCGTGTAAGTAGGATAGTCTATGCATAGTCTCAATTTTCTCACATTACAAGCCATGCTGCGATTAACAAATGTAGGAAAAAAACCGGCCAAGTGCGAGTCGAACTCGTACACGAAGGGTTCCGTACCATAAACCTTAATGTTTATTATTTGTTGTTATAGCGACAATAGAAATACACAATCTGTGAAAATGTCAACTGTCTACCTATTGCGGTTCTTGAGATACAGCCCGCTGACAGACAGACGGACGGACGGACAGCGGAGGCTTAGTAATAGGCTTATGTTGGTTACTCTTTGGGTACAGAATACTAAAAAGGAGTTTATTCCACCATGAAAGGTACCTAAAGCATAGCAGTTAAATAGGTACCAACAGTGTACAGTAAACTAAACTCTGAGGACCTAAATACCTACACAGGAAGGGAATATTTAGACTACAGAGAGGACAGAAATAGTATATCTACAAATTCAGCAATCTCCACTTTAGCTTTTCCACTCACGTTTCAGGATGATGAAATAGAAGACGTCGTCGGCGATGTAAAGCTCACGGAGTCGCAGAAGAGTGTGACTGTTTCGAATGTATACTCCATGGACTTCACGGACAGTAGCTCCGAGAAACACAACTCCTCAGGAATGGACACGTACGTGCTGGAGTGGGACAGCGAAGACAGCGAGTCCTCTTGTGTGCAAGGCAGCGTCAGCATCGTCAGCATGAAGGACAGAGTTGCGAAACCTGTACTAATCAACAGAGCCGAGCAATGTGAAGTTGCGAAGAAAATCAACATAGCTTCCTCCACGGGAATCAGCAAATGTTCCATATTCGCTCAGGAAATTTTCACCCAGACCAGTAAAACTATCTTACAGCTCGCTGAAATTGACGGAGTAGCCAGAAGACCAGTCGACAGCAACACATTAGAGACGCAAACTTCATTCTTATCAATAACAGAAAATAAAACTGTTGAGTATCGAATAGAAGTATCAGGATCCAAACAAAACTTTACTACAAATGAAATTATCGGCAATTGTGGAGAGAATACCCATGACATCTCTTGTCATCAAATATTTCCTAATTCTCTCGATGATGGTTCTTCAAAATTCATGGTATCAGACACGGAAAACGAAAAGTCTGAATGTACTAGTGACAACAGTTCAAACACCACCAACCCGAAGCACACAAGCGTAGAAAATAGCGATTCTAAAGAGAATTTGTTATTGTGTGAAGATCAAAACGAGTATGAGAACACAAGCGACTTTGATCAATCAGGAGACACCACCGACATAGAAGAAGACTCACTCATGGAGCCGAAGAGTAATGTTAACAGATGTGAAGTTCCAAGTGACGGTAGTCACACGCCCACGTCTGTTGATGACGACGTAGCCGAGCTGTACTCCAAGTTGTCTGAAAGCATAGAGTTCCGCGTGCACTCGCCTTCTGACAATGAAAGAAAACACTTCGGATACTTAACTCCTTTGACTGAAGAGTCAGCCGTAAGAAAAGAGAGTGCAGGCGACGTAACAGCTGCTAACGTTATAAGTCAAAACGACGACCCTGATAAGGATGTATTGTTTACGAATAACGCCGGAATAAAAGTCAAGTTGTTCCCAAAAGCAGATAGCTGTAATGAATCTGAGATTTTTAAATTGCCTCCAATACAGGGTAACAGTTGTCCAGACAACTTAAATTTTCTATTTACTTTAAATCCCAATAAATTGGGAACCATTAGTGCTAACCTGCCGGGCGTTTATGAAGAACGGAAGGAAAGGAGTTTGGATAGGTGGGAGATGGGAGGAAAGAATCTAGCAGCGGGAGAAAGTGCACTTATCAGTGGACGAAGTGGTAAGTTTAAAGTTTGCCATAACTTAGTAGTTCGAATATAACAGCCCGCTATGACGAAGCAATAGATTATACACCGAGGGGACAAAACAGTGCTTTAAGGGCATGGGAGTTATACAAGAATCCTGAATGTACATAACGAGGAATTCAAGCTAGCCCAAGCAAAGACACTTTTATCCCCGATGAAAATACTATAAGTATACTTTTCACACCAAAAAATTTGAAAGCAAGCCACATGTAGTTTTGTCTATCCGCTGCTAGGTAGTAACATGGCTATACCAACGTCATCACCCTAATTTTATAGGAGAAATTCCTAGTGTGGGGCAAGGTTTTTTTTTAAATTAAATGAATTAAATTTCTCACTGCCCAGAGGCTGAAAGAGCAACGCACATGAGCGTGCTGCTGCCACCCATCCATGCGGAGGGCTGCCTCACCAGCACCTCCAGCAAGACTGATTACCTCATCTCCAGCGCGAACAAGTCCGAGAACCCGTCGGAGTCACCGTGCTCCATCAGCATCAAGGACAGAATCACGGAACTGAAGCAGAGCCACAAGACAAGGAAGACATGGACGCAATCGAAGTACAAGAAGTAAGTATGGACTTATTCCACTCCATACGAGTGTCGCTATCATCAACTATCGGCCGTCGACGGAACTCTTTGTATTTTAGCCTAAACATACCAGGCTGATCCAAAAATAATGGTAATCGTTTCATTTTTGTTCAGACGATACAGTGCGTTGAAGACACGCGTGACGTCATGTCGCTGGTAAAAATTTGCACCATCATAGTGACGTCACGCGTGTTTTCAAGGAACTAAAATAGTATCCATCTTTTGTTTACATGAAAAAGAAAAAATACGTGACCAATATTTTTTGGAAATCCATCTGACGGGCTAATTAGTTTTTTTTGTAAAATACTCTATTAATAAGCTACCTTATTTACAGTAGCAGCTTAGGAAGCAGGAGTGGTTCCCCCTGCTCCGGGTCTCCAGATAGACTGACCGACGCCACGGAGCGAGGTTGTGATCTGCTCTGCGTCGAACTGCTCAAGAGGCTGCGCTCACACGCTTGGTTAGTGTCTTAACGTTCCTCAGTGCTAGAGTATAAGATAGCGGAATTGGCGCGTATGACCCACAACGTAAGACAATCTGCTGCAAGCCAAATCTCACAATAGGGAGTACGCAGAAAAAAAAAATATTATCTATACAGTTTATCTAAAAATATACAAAAGTATAATAGAACAACAATTGCTCGAAAAACAAACGAGATATAATTATTTTAAACAAATATATCTGTCCCTCTTGCGAAAATGCTGTATTCTATAGCAGCTGTATAGGCGTCATGGACTTTGACGTCAAAGTTCATATCGGACTTCTCTTTCTAATTGTAATATTTGAAGCTTTATAACTTCATAGCTGATGAAGGTATTTAAAAAATAATTTCATGATTGTTTACTAAAGCTAATAAGTATTTCATTTTGCAAATAAAAAAATCGCATGTATATTCTCTATTACTGCATGGAAAAGCTGGCAA
Source organism: Lacanobia wlatinum (assembly GCA_947578705.1). Lineage (NCBI taxonomy): Eukaryota > Metazoa > Arthropoda > Insecta > Lepidoptera > Noctuidae > Lacanobia > Lacanobia wlatinum. The sequence continues at coordinate 5,627,947 of OX388035.1, forward strand.
AAAACTTATATCATAGTGTTAGAATTCGCCCTGGATAGATGTATTTTTTACCAAAATAAAAACCGACCATGTGTACATAAAGTTTAAATAAATAAATGTTTAAGCGTTAAATCCAGAAATTACATATTTTCCACTGTTGTTGTAGTTTGTGACTGAGGAACCAATACTGTCTGTTGGCAACTCGTTTGTTTTACGCTCACAAACTTTGTGGCCAATGGCATCGTGTGGCTGGTACAATGCCGATAAGGCCGCCCATTGTATGTGTTTAGTTTTAAGTTTCCTTTTTGTTTATACTTTTGGTGTATAATAAATAAATAAATAAATAATGAATCTGAAGTGATATTCATCCACAGGATTGAAATAGCTGACGTGCTAGACGACCTTCCTCGAGTTCTGGATAAGTTTTGGGGCGTCATGGCAGAACACAGAATTGCAGACCTAATACGACAAGTAAACGTTATTTCTTGTACTCTGAATTCATTTCACGAAAGTAGAAAACGAAAACCGCTCTTTTAACATATAGGCACTGTCAACATCATTATTGTTAAAAAACCTATAAAAATATTCATTTACTGGACGTGCAAAAATGCTTATAGGCGACGAGACGATGGTGGCTAAACTTCAGAGCCTGACTCATGGTTGTTTTCCTGTCGGTCTTCTACAGACTGTACTGCGGAGAGTGTGAGAAACTGCACGACCTGATCCCATCATCGCTTTTTTACTACTGGAATACCAGACGTACCGCAGGGTACCATTCGCACTTGATCGATATCCCGACTGTCGTACTCAACGTTTCTCCTCCACATTTACTATGCGCACAGCCAAAGTATGGAACTCTCTGCCAGCGTCTGTGTTCCCTTCCACATATAACTCGTCTGCCTTCAAAGCAATAGTGAACAAGCATCTTCTGGGAACGCTCGCTCCATCATTGACCTCATCCATCACTTTACATCGGGCGTGATCGAGCTCAAGAGCAAGCCCATTCGCCAATAAATTACAAAAATAGTGATTTGTACATAAATCCGTTATTTACGAGCTATATGTACGGCCGTTTCCCCATACTTGTTTGGCTATTGACCGTTTTGTCATACCCACCGTCATATCCATGAATACTGTTATTTTGCGACTGCTATATACAATTGTTTTCCTATAAAGGTGATCGCACACGTGGAGTCTCCGAGATCACAAGTGGCCCGAGCCGCATGTAACACTCTCGCTATGATTCTCAAGAACACGAACTACACTAAAAAACCGGTACGTGTTTGTTTTTAATGTATAGTTAAATAATCTAGAATGTTTAAGCTATGAATATATAACGCGTCTAAAACCAATAATATGAGCAGCGTCCGCTGGTAAGTAGAATGTGCAGTATATGCACGGAGAGCCATAATGTTTGCCAGCCACGCATCTGTCTATATGAAGCGTAGCTGTGGGTCGTATTGGACCATAACCATCAAATTTTTTGTACAAAGCTAAGTTCACCTGCATAGCTTAGCCGTGAGTTGTTTCTGTCATCTCTGACCTAGAATAGAATCAAGAGCAAATCCATCTCAAATAAAAAAGGAAATGTTGTGGAGTGGCGTCTTTTGCACAGCAGTAATTAATATATTCTCCCAAAACTTTGTCTCAAAACTTTGCCAGTTTTGGTACAAAAGAGAATATAAATTGCTGTCGGTGAACGGTCTTTTTGCGTTCAAAAACGGAAACAGTTTCACCCAAATTATTGTAGGTGGTTAAATAAAAGATCCAAAAATAAATCTGAGTACTGTTACAAAAAGGCACGTGAGTAAGCTTCCCCAGTTTCGTCATGTCTACTCGTATTCTTTTGAACATCTTCCTCACAATCATCTGCGATTTTCCTAGGACTTCTACGAAGCCATGACGATCCTCCTGATTAAGACTGGCAGCTTCAGTCGCCCGGTCAGACGGGCCGCCAACATGGCGCTGGACGACGTCGTGTGCAGTGTGGACCTGAGCCACTCCGTAACTGCCTTGTGCATCCACGGATCTTGGTGAGTAAACTAGACGTAACGGTCAGACAACGTGGCGCTGGACGACATCGTGTGCAGTGTGGGCCTGCGGGGCTACTCTCTAAACCCGAAGTCCGTAGTTTCGGGCTTAGTTGCGGGCATATTCTACTACGTATCACCTAACCACTGAGAACTAATGATAACACGATTTGACAGTTACTGTGAAATCGTGTTGTCATTAATTCTTAGTTCGGGTTCGGGACTAATCGTAAATCTGTAGGTGATACGGATTAGAATACGCCCGCCCGCAACCCGCAACTAAGCCCGAAACTACGGACTTCGGGCTTAGAGAGTAGCCCCCTGAGCCACTCGGTCACAGGCTTGTGCATCCACGGCTCTTGGTGAGTCAACTATTCGTAACGGTCAGACAACGTGGCGCTCGACGACGTCGTTTGCTGCGTGGATCTGAGCCACTCGGTTACTGGCTTGTGCTTCCACGGCTCTTGGTAGGTTGGCGTAAAGAAACCAGAGAGTTAAAAAAGAGAGTTTGGCAGTCGTAGGCTTGTAGACTGTAGCTCGTAGCGAGGAGCTCGTAGATGTTGTTCATGGTGACATGAAATAACCATTTGAGCTTTATTACTAAAAAGCTTAAAAAATTAAAAAACCCCGACAGAAACTATAAAAAGTAAAAAAATATTTCTATTGATCCTATTAGTTTAATACAGTTAATATTCTTTGGGCCAAGCGTCATCGCGTCGGGAGACCGCTAATAATACTTATACTTAGTAAATACAAAAGATTTGTGATGTCCCGAGCCGAAGACGCTTTTTTATTAAATTTTTAAATATTTTTTTATTTCATGCGTATTTAATTTTATTTTCATTTCGTTAGTTATGTACATGTAAAGGGAATGAGCCCTTTCAATATAGTGTACATTATTCTACTAGTCAAGCCTTTTCATTTGATACCCATATTGAGGGAGTTATAGAGGAGTTAATAAAATGTAATTCGCCATTTTGTGGAGGCGGCCATCTTCGACCGATTTTCACCAAACATAGCTAAGGACACTCCCGACTAATTCCCCATTCAAACAAAAAAATTAAAAGCCAAATCGGTTTACCCGTTCGGGAGCTGCGATGCCACAGGCAGACACACACAGACACGTCAAACTTATAATACCCCGTCGTTTTTGCGTCGGGGGTTAATAAAAATAAACGTGTGTACTATTAAGTTCGTAGGCACTCGCAGTCTGCAGCTTGTCCCGCGTAGCTCGTAGCATGCAGCGCGTGGCTCGTAGCATGCACCTCGTAGCGCGTAGCTCGTAGCATGCAGCCCGTAGCGTGTAGCTTGTAGTTTGCAGCTCGTAGCGCGTAGCTCGTATCCTGCACCTCGTAGCGCGTGGCTCGGAGCATGCACCTCGTAACGCCTGACTTGTAGCATGCAGCCCGTAGCGCGTAGCTTGTAGCATGCAGCCCATAGCGCGTAGCTCGTAGCAAGCACCTCGTAGCCTGTAGCTCGTAGCATGCACCTTGTAGCGCGTAGTTTGTAGCATGCAGTCCATAGCGCTTAGCTCGTAGCATGCACTTCGTAGCGCGTAGCTCGTAGCATGCAGCATTTTTTGGTAGCAACACTGTTCAAGTGACATTTCTAATTTGTGTCCCGTATTTTAGAATTAAATTTAATTAGTATTTAAGTGAAATTAAGTTGTAATTATTTGTGAAAACGTAATGTCAATGCGTAAATACACAGGATTATTGTTATCTTGGAAAAACAATCATCCAAAGCACGAGATTTGGTACCCGGTGTTACCGGTAACCTAAAACGATCAGCTGACGTTCAAACTGTGAAATGATACGGGGAGTATTGTTAATTTTATTTTATTTATAACAGCACACATTAGTCTCTTTACCTTGTAAAACGTTCATTCTAAGATTTACCAGAATAAGTTGACTGGCTTAGCACGCAGCGTACATTCTAAATCGTTTTGATTACATAGTAGAAACGAAACAAAGTTGAAATTTATTCCATAATTCTATTATTTTGATGTTTTAATTTCAATAAATATACTTGTTCATAACGTCTATGATAGTGATTTTTCCATTATTATAGTTTTAAACCGAGTTTTATAATAAATTCATATTCTGGGTATCCTACCTACATTAAGTATAATATCACAAGGAACCTAAGCGAAAGCTACATAATTCAATAACTAAAAGCTTTTCAAGCCAATACAGCAGCCTACCTTATTTCTCTGAACTAACACTAACTTTTTCCATTTTCATATATCTTTTTTCCCCCCTCATATCTATTTTTTTTACATTTTACCTGTCTTTTTGGTTCTCACCGTTTCTTAATTTCTATTTTCAGTAAATATCCCTGTAACTATGCCTGTGATGACCCGTAAGGCTACTGCTCAGGATATGGAGCTTAAACTAAGAACGGCCCTCAAAGAACTTAAAGAATCGCAACACCAATGCCAACAAATGTTGCAGGAGAGAGAGGAGGGTGAGGAGGAAGTAATGAAGATGGTCCACAAAAACACTTGCCTAAAACGGGAGCTAGTAGACCTTAGTCAGCAATACCAAGATGTTGTTGATGAACGCGACCAACTGCGGGTTATCACGGACGGTTTCAGCTACTGTAGTAACTTATATGAGGAGGCTTTAAGTAAAGTTAGGAATCTAGAAGATAAATTGGATCATGCTCATAATCATAATCTTAAGTTGCGGAAAGAATTGAAATGTACCCAGGTTAATGAAACAAACCATTTATATAATGAATTATTACATTCAAATTGTAACCCTCATTCTATACTTACTATTGACTTAACTGAAGATTCCCTATTGAAACAAAATAACAGTTATGAAGTTAGTCATAAGAAAATTAAAAAATATGCAAAACTTAATAGAATAATAAACAAATGTAATCGGTACAGAAAACAACATAAACACTTTTCCAAAAATATTCCACTGAGGAAAGAACGTGTTAACTTTATTAATAAACTAGTGGACGTCACGCGGTTTCATCCGCGTAGTTCCCGTTCCCGTCGGAGTACGGGGACAAAATATAGCCTATGTTACTCCCTGATAATGTGCTGAAAAAAATTTTCAAATCGGTCCAGTAGTTTCGGAGCCTATTCATTTCAAACAAACAAACAAACATACATACAAACAAACAAATCTTTCCTCTTTATAATATTAGTGTAGATTAAACAATTACCAGATTAAATTGGAGGATAGTAAAAAAATCTATGAAATTGATACGCAGCGCCTTCAAACTGATATACAGGTACTTGAGGACAGACTTAGTTCTCTTTATAATAAATATGTGAGTTCTAAATTTCAAATTAAAGAACACATCCTAGCTGCAAATAAGCTGGTGATGTGTCAGTGTACCTGTCAGACGGTATCAAAAATAAATTCTGACCAGCTTGAGGCTACGGAGGACCCGTCCCAAGCTGAAAGGTTGACTCAGGACTGTGTGATAACTGACATTACACAAGGTTTATGTCAAGTGGGCCAGCCTGAGACAACTAGCATTCCATTTTATACTAGTAATGATAGTTTTTATTCGGTTATGTTCTCAGATAGTATAGGGAGAGGTTTAGGTAAATTATTAAATAACAACCTTAGTTATTGTACTTATAATTATTGTATACCTGGGTCAAACTACAAACATATAATGGATTTGGTAACAAGAAATGTTTATAAACCAGAAACCAATATTACTGTGTTTATAGGTAATAGTTCTAATTTAAAAAAAGAACAAATAACTGACTTTGTAACTGAAATACTAAAGATAAATTGCAATAAAATAATACTGTGTGCTTTCCCATATTTTGAAAAATTGACAAATAGACAAAATAATTATATTCACATGCTTAATAAGCATATACATTTCTTAGTTAGTCATCACAGTGACAAACTTGTTTTTCTAGACATCAACTTATATGTTGACAAACAAACATACAAACAAACAAATCTTTCCTCTTTATAATATTAGTGTAGATAAATTAAAGTCGACTAGGGATACAGTGTATCTGCCTATTAGGTTTAGACATCAAATAGCTAGGCTATTAGCATATTATATAAACTCAGACATAAGTAGTATGTCGACGTCTTGTACTATAATTAGCACTGCAATTATTAGTAATAATACTAATGTACAGGTGGATACCTTAATAAACTGTAGCACTAATGCTATAAATATTTACAATAACTGTACGAAGGAGAATCCATGTGTCACTTTGGACAATTCTTTTAATGTGGGGTCCACAAGTAGCAGGATCATGGTGCCTAGTGATGGCATGGGAGTCGTGGGGCTCGCTCCGGATGTTCCTTTAAACTGATTTGTACGACAACAGAGGATACCAATAACAGTATAGTTACATCTACCAATTCTACCATGAACCAGGTATCTTCTTGCTCTCGCATAGCTAATTTTAATAAAGGGGCTAAGCAGAAATCCTTTAGATTATTCTATCAGAATATTCAAGTCTTTTCTTCAAAACAGCTAGAAATAGAGTTATTTTTAGAAAAAACAATGTTTGACAATATTTGTTTCACTGAGCATTGGTTAAAGGATTTTGAAATGTTGATTAATTACGAGAATTATAGTGTGGGAAGTTCTTTTAACCGAAAGACAATGCTACGTGGGGGTTCACTAATATTAGTAAAAAAAATGTATTAAATTTAAAACCCGTAAAGACATAGTTAACTTGTCTGTTGAACATAGCATTGAGCTGTCCTGTGTTGAGCTAGATAAGCATGTCATAGTGTGCTTTTACAGACCCCCTAATTATCTGAACTACGCTATATTTGAGTCAGTGATGGAAGATGTATTGGCAAAACTTGCAACTAGTAATCATCTGTGGAGATTTTAATATTAATATCTTAGAAAACAATTCAGATAGCTGTAGATTATTAAATCTCTTTAAATCATTCAATTTGTCTAATGTGTTCATAGAACCAACCCGTACAACTACAACTACTGCTACATGTATTGATAATGTTTTTTGTTGTGGCAACTACTTAGAGAAAGCCATTGTAAATTACCTTCCTTCTGATCACAGTGGGCTACTGGTATCTTTTGAGTCCAATATTCCAATTCAGCAAGTGCAAATACAAACTAGACCAATAACATCCGGTAATTTAAATAAATTTAACCGCACTTTAATCGGGAAGTTAAGTGATTGGAACCTTACAATGAATAATGCTAATATTTTGTATACAGATTTTTTTTCTTTAGTCCAAACCGAATTCAATAATACTTTTAAAAAGAAAACTAAAACTATCTGCCCTAAGTTTTTATTTAGTGACTGGGCAACTAAAGGACTCAGAAAAAGTAGGGAAAGACTTTATGAGTTGTATGGCCTTAAGCCTTTTATTTACACTGAGACTTTTAATAAGTATGTAGCTACCTACTCAAAGATTTATAAAAACACTTGTAAGGTAGCTAAGGCTTTATATATAAGTAATAAGGTAAAAACAGCAGACAATAAAATAAAGACGGTTTGGAAAATTATAAAAAATGAAACAAATAGGAACAAAAGACATAACACTGATTACGGATTGGATACTTCTCATGGACTTATTAGCGATAACAAACAAGTTGCTCAAGAATTCGTAAATTTCTTTACGAGTATCCCTATTAAAACTAATGAAGCCTTAAATTCCTCGCCTTCACTTGCTTTTGATTTATTACAGGCGAACGTTTCAGCCAGCCCGACTGAATTTAATTTTAAACATCTAAACCCCATAGTAGTAATAAAAGCTTTTAAACAAATCAAAATTAAATTGACCGAAGATCTATGGGGATTGTCTATCAAAGTTTGTACCTCAATCACCGAGACTGTAGCACCGTACTTAGCTGTAATATTTAATTTGTGTGTGGATCAAGGAGTCTTTCCGGACCTAATGAAATTCAGTAAGGTGATACCACTTTTTCAATCTGGGGATAGTAAAGACACAAATAATTATAGACCAGTATCTGTGTTGCCAGTGTTTAGTAAGGTATTTGAAAAAGTGATGCTAAATCAGATGCTTAATCATTTTAACACGAATAACATCTTTCATGATAAACAGTATGGTTTCACCAGGGGACGTTGTACAACTGACGCTGGTGTTACCTTACTAAAGCACATCTTTAATGCGTGGGAGGACGCACAGGATGCCATAGGTGTCTTTTGTGATCTCTCGAAGGCGTTTGATTGCGTTGATCACGATACATTACTCATGAAGCTCGGGCATTACGGACTGGTCAAAACTGTGTTAAACTTGGTCAAATCTTATTTGAATGATAGACGGCAATTAGTTCAAATAAACGGTGTCAATTCGTCGGGATTAAACGTGATAATGGGCGTTCCCCAGGGCTCGATTTTGGGTCCTTTCTTGTTTTTGGTATATATCAATGATTTACCCTATTTATTGCAACGAAAACTTGATATGGTGCTGTTTGCCGACGATACCTCCTTAATTTTTAAGATAAATAGACAGACAGACAATGTTGATATCATAAATAATGCCCTAATGCAAGTCCAAAATTGGTTCACGGCGAATAATTTGGTTTTGAATGAAAAAAAAACGAAATGTATAAGATTTGCTTTACCCAATGTCAAAAGCAGTGATTGTGACATAGTATTGAACAGGGAAAAACTAGAATTTGTCGATAAAACGGTTTTCCTGGGAATTACGCTTGACCTAAGGCTACAATGGGGCCCTCATATAACATCTCTTTCTGGACGGCTAAGTTCAGCAGCTTATGCTGTTAGGAAAATTCGCCAATTAACGGATGTCGATACCGCGAGACTGGTCTATTTTAGTTACTTTCACAGTATCATGTCCTGCGGTATTTTACTATGGGGACGGGCTGCAGACATTGAGTCTATTTTTATTCTGCAGAAAAGAGCCATCAAAGCGATATACAATCTCCGCCGGCGCGATTCTCTAAGGGAACTGTTTAAGAATATTAACATCATGACGGTACCTTGTCAATACATTCACGAAAACATCATGTATGTCAGAAAGAATTTACATCTTTTTAGTAAAAGAGGCGACAGACATAATTATGGTACTAGAAATAGGGATCAATTAGTTCAACCAGGTTTCAGACTGGCTAAAGTTGCCTCATCTTTTATGGGGTACTGTTTAAAATGTTATAATAAGATACCTCCCCATATATTAGAACTTAATGAGACAAAATTTAAATCTTGTATTAAACGCACACTATGCAGGCAAGCATATTATAAGTTGGGGGATTATATTGAAGATAAAAATGCTTGGCTGAATGCTGGTCCGGCTCCACAGCCACTAGGGCGCACAAAATAATCTGTTAGCATTTGGAAACATTGTTGGACCGGCTGAAGATTGTAAAAAAAAAAAAACAATATTTGCATTGTATAGACTCAATTTTATTTAGCAATGTATAATTTCATCCATTTTAACGGCACATGTGTGAGTACTGTGTACCTTAAACTTAAGCTATAGCTATCAGTTTTAGGTTTGTTTTTGACTTGAATGTACCCTGGCGGTTACGAGTGTCATGCTCACACAAAAGTCTGGCTGATGGTGGCGTATGCGTTGGATCATTTGGCTCCCTTCAAAATGGTTGAGCCGAATGGTGCTAGCGCATGCGTCATGTTCGTGAACGGGCGCTGTCAGTTGGGACTGGTCATTTCTCAGTTGCCATGGTTTATTTTAAATATTTCTTTGAATTGTTCCTTTTTTTCCCGGACGCTTTTATCCTGCTCGTCTTTTACATCGTTCTCACATGTTTGTATAATTTCAACTTGATGTAAACAAAAATTTGTAACAATTTATTATTTTTTAAAAGAGTGTCCGTGGAGTTTCTTGTCTTCTCCATAGAGATCTACGCTTTGGAACGTGCAAATAGCTTCATCTTGTTGGACTGACCGACCTTGACAATTCAAAAGTGCCTGTAAATGGTTTATTTGAAATATACGATTTGATTTGATTGATTTGATTTGATTTGACAGCCCGTAACGCGTAGTTCGTATCCTGCACCTCGTAGCGCGTAACTCGTAGCATGCGCTTCGTAGCGCGCAGCTTTTAGCATGCAGCCCGTAGCGCGTAGCTTGTAGCATGCAGCTCGTAGGTAGCGCGTAGCATGTAACTCGTAGCGAGGAGCTCGAAGCCTGTAACATTAAGTATGACGTTACATAATGGGCTGAATTATAATGCTTGCATTTTACATTCGAACACATTATTGGTTCACACACAATGTATACTCTGTTCTGTAGGTCATTGGTATTTTCAATTTTTTCGACACAGTCACAAGAGCCCGCTGGTGCGTTGCGCGGCGGCGCGGCTACTGGTGGTGTGTTGCGCGATGAGTGGCGGAGGGAGGGATCTGCTGCGCGCGCGCCCCCCCACCGCCGCGTGCGCGCGCCGCCATGTGCTGCGCTCGCTCGCCGCGCTGCTCGACGACAAGAGTACGGACGCTAGGTACACTAAGGAATTCCCTAATCTATCAAAACCGATCCAGCCCGTCCCGTGCAGCCCTGTCACCAACGACGCCTTAAGCCGACCTCCGTATCCCACAGGGTATGCCCGCGAGCATACAGTCGCTTACTTCATAATTTTGCCCTGGCTAGAAGGGCCTTCATTTGTTAATCCGGTAATTTGTTCCGGACAACCGTAGTAACTGGACACACCGGTTGGCAATGCCGCTTCTTAGCAGTAGCCGCTGGGATGCCTTACTGTTTGTCATAACGATGACATTTTCATGTATGTATTCCTCGGAAGGATAAGTAGAGGTGTAGTACACTCATACTGTACACCCATCGCCCGCATTTCCGTCTTTACCATAACTTTTCTTCGTAGAAAATACGCTGAGCGTTTATACTCTATGCTGCGTCCGCTGTCGAACTTCGAGGCGTACTACCTGACAGATGTGGAGGTGGAGCTCGCGACCCGGCAGATGAAGAAGTACGACCAGCTGCTGCTGTGCGGCCCCCCCTCCAGCAGGTGACGTCACTCGCCAGTGACGATGTGTCGTGGAGTTGTTATGTCGTGCTAAAATAGGTTCGTCACCTTAACGTCTAGTTTTTGATTGCGGTTTTTTCGCAATTGAATGCGGTAATGTGCGCTACAGGCTCGATATTTTCATTGCATCAATGTCACAGAATGACACTGTTGATAATTAAAAATGTGCGACATATTTTCTAAAATTAATGTTTGTCGATGAGACATTGACGAACGTATTATGCTATTTTGACCTTTGTTTTCAAGTGATCATATATTTCTTGTATGCATTAGTCTGCCCATTGCTAACTTCAAAAGGGATTTTGTATCTTGACTTCAAGGGAAAAATTTGGAGAGTAGCGACAATATTAACGTCTCGACTGTACCCACTTGCAGGTCACTTCATCTGTCGCAAGGCAAGACCTTCCAGAGGTGTTCGCAACCAGCATTTTATCATCGATAAAAAGTAACATTAGTTATCCCCACACCCCACACTATGATTCAGCTTACTTTAAAGTTGTGTTTCGTAACACCAAATTATTTGCAAGTGATTTGATCAAGGAAAGAATGTATTAGGAATATAAATTGTAAGAAGATCACAATGTATTCCGAATCTTTTAGTGCTTTTCTGATTTTCTAAAGTATAAAAAAAATATAATTCATAAAAAAATACTACAGGAAAAATTTTGTAAAATAAAACACAAAAATAAATGTGAATGTTTATTTAAAACATTGTAAACTGAAGTTATTTTGGCACAGGGAGACTAATTGGTATTTAAAAAAAAATATATTTTAAATTGCCATAAAATAAATCTGATTTAGCGGCCAACATGCTCGGATCAGCATTTGAGAATGCTCCGAATATAAAACAAACTTTTAAATTGATACTTAGTATTTTAGATTTGAATCCTTTCATATTGGAACTATGTCGGATCATGGATTCATTTTTTTTTTCTAACTACCTTCTAGCCCAGTCGTTGCCATTTAGCTTCTGTTGATAAGTTACTAAAACTGTAGTTCAACATAAACTAAAACAAAATTTGTTTTCGTTATGAAGTAGTTCAGTTTAGTTTTGTAAATATATGTATTTACATGATGTCTCGGTGCGTGTTTTTGTAAACATTTTATAATCTGTGTCGGTTGTTAAGAAGTTTTTCATGATGAGTTTGTACACTGTACCATGAAGTACATTCAGATTTCCAGTAAAGCGTGTACATATCTCCGAAGTTTTATTTTTAGTAACAAGTTTTACAAGGACAGTTAATTCATTAGCTAAGAAAACACGTGTCGCTTTCCAAAATCAAAATCAAAAGTCGTTTATTCAAATTAGACTGAGAGCCAGCACTTTTTGAACGTCAAGTTTTACAAAAGACAGTCCCCCAAAACGCCCGCCCGTCACCACTTCCTAGTGTTTTAGCTGTGGAGATGAAGTGGCCAACAAACTCCCCAGCAACACATCTGTCTGTTACGTTTTAAGAACTTGAATCTATATAAAAGTACCTATGCTAAGTAATTATACATGACACGAAATTTACTTGTTAGCTAGCACACTATGATACGGATAATGATAGAAATGTATAGTAAAAAAAATAACGAATTGACCTACATAGTCAGATAAATAAAAAAAATGCAATATTATATGAATACATATAAGATCCTTTGGCTCTTTTCAAGGGGCATTATTTGTATAGATAGGTACATTTCTGAAATTGTTTAAGTTCTTAAATTAAAAAAAGCAAGATGGCGACTTGAAAACCGATTTCGGGGCTCCAAAAGATCTTTGTTCTAATCAGGTCGGACTAACACAGAAATACAATATTTTACAAATCTATACTTATCTATACTAATATATAAAGCTGAAGAGTTTGTTTGTTGGTTTGTTTGCTTGAACGCGCTAATCTCAAGAACTACTGATACGATTTGAAAAATTCTTTCAGTGTTAGATAGCCCATTTATCGAGGAAGGCTATAGGCTATATATTATCACGCTAAGACCAATAGGAGCGGAGCATTAACGAAAATTGTGACGCGGGCGAAGTTGCGCGGGTCAGCTAGTATTATACATATAAAGCTGAAGTTTGTTTGTTTGTTTGTTTGCTTGCTTGAACGCGCTAATCTCAGGAACTACTGGTACGAATTGAAAAATTCTTTCAGTGTTAGATAGCCCATTTATCGAGGAAGGATATAGGCTATATATCATCACGCTAAGACCAACAGGAGCGGAGCAGACGAAGTTGCGCGGGTCAACTAGTCTAATATATAAAAATCTCGTGTCATGGTGTTTATTACCGAACTCCTCCGAAATGGCTCGACCGATTTTCATTAAATTTTGTGTGTATATTCAGTAGGTATGAGAATAGGTAGGGTATTTTTTTTGTATGGCAACACAACGTTTGCCGAGTCAGCTAGTATTATATAATTTCCCAATCAAACGCGTCATTCAAGTTTTGCGAACGCAACGTGCGTTCGAAAGTACCCATAACACAAGTACACGTGTAACTAACCCGCGTACTATTAGATACGTCCCTAGCAGCTACACTTACCTCGCGTATTGACCGAGCATGCCAGTGCATAACATAATTGACACACAGTGCGGACGGCCACGACCTCTGAGTGCAGGCTGTGAACCGCCTCACACGACCAGGGCTCGGCAATATTTTCCGCCGGCTCATAAAGAATATGCAAAATTTAGACTATGTTTTGTATGAAAAAAAAGGCTCGAATTTTTAAAAATCGTAGAACAAATTTTGTTCAGGCTCATGATACGAAGTCAGGATTAAGAGGTTTTGGGTATTTTTTCAATTTTTCTGTACACAGATACTTGAGCCGAAGAGCTTGTGGTTAGATATAATGATGTAACTAAAGGTTACGTTGGCTGCAGACTGCTCAGGACCGGGATGGTTGGCACTCTTTGGGGGAGTTTTACGATCAGCAGTGGACAAATATTAGCTGAAATGATGAAAGGTTATGTAACTCAAGGTTTACCAACGTGTTATGGAGCGCAGTATCCTAGGTGTTAAATTAACAGACCATGTTCGAAACACTACACTGCGCTCCAAAAGGCAAATCGTCGATGTGGCTCAAAAAGCTGCCCAACTTAAATGGGATTGAGCAGGACATGTAGCTTCCGCATGCCGGACAAGTTGTGGGTCCGTAAAATACAAGATTGGAACCCTGAAACAGCGAGACGAGGCCGCGGCAAATCGCGAAGGAGATAACGGGACAACTTGGATGCCTTCCTTACGAATTAGAAGGAAGAGGCACAAACATCGTGAGCACTTACCACATATGACCGCAAGGAGGTATGGAAAGGCAAGGAGCTTAACGGACGCTTCTATCGGGCTCTTCATGGGTCCGACGTAGATTTTTAGCATCCGTGGCCTGGCTACGTTTCAGTGATCTCTTCGGAAAAACTGAAGGTTTTGTTTGTGCGATTATGGACGAAGTTATCTTGACGAATAACTACCGGAGGCATATTATGAAGGACAGGACGGTGGACGTGTGTCGGGCATGCCACCGTCCGGGTGAGTCCATCAGACATATTATCTCTGGTTGTTCTCGTCTGGCTAACGGCGAGTACTTGCACAGGCACAACCTTGGCCAGGATTATCCATCAGCAACTTGCCTTGAAATACAAACTTGTGGATTCTGAGGAACCGTATAAAAAGTATATGCTCAACCCAGTTCTCGAAAATGACCATGTCACGTTGTACTGGGATCTGTCTATCATCACTGATAGGACTATTGTTGCCAATAAGCCTGATATATAATGGTGATAGACCAATTAGCGCGCCGCACAATGATAATTGATGTTACCATCTCGTATGACCAGAACCTCGTGAAAGCTCGCTGAGAAAGAGAAGCAAATCAAGTATCTCGACTTAGCACACGAGGTTGTTGACAAGTGCAATGTGGACTCTGCTTTCATTGTGCCGATAGTTGTTTCGGCCAATGGCTTGATGGCCAAAAGCTTCGACGACCATCTGTCGAAGCTGGCGTTACGCGGTTGGATAAAGGGCCTGATACAGAAGGCAGTACTCCTCGATACGGCTCGTATTGTGACGAGGTTCCTTTCTCTGGAGCTCTAACCACCGGTAGCTTGGACCCTGTGTTCCACCCTGTGTTTTGACCTTGGCTTTTTTTTTAAGAAATATTTAAAAATGTAAATTAGTATGTCAGAATCTATACTCTTGTTTGCTTGAACGCGCTAATCTCAGGAACTACTGGTCCAATTTGAATTCATTCAGTGTTAGATAGCCCATTTATCGAGGAAGGCTATAGGCTATCATCACGCTAAGACTAATAGGAGCGGAGCAGTAATGAAAATTGTGACGCAGACGAAGTTGCGCGGGTCAGCTAGTAATGAATAAAGAGAATAATACTGACTTCTGCATGCCAGGTTTCAGGTTCCTTGGTATTTGGTATGTAGAATCCGGTTGGACCTGAAGCCGACCCCAATATAGTTGCGAAAAGGCTAGGCAGATGAACTGGCTTCTGCATGCAACTTCGCCCTCGTGATAAGTGATAACATTATCCCAATGGAAATAGAAGTATTTCCATTGGGATAATGTTATCACTTATGATTATGAAGGCACGCTCCAATTTGGTAATGTTGAGTTCTACAATTATGAACTCATTCGTTCCCATGGCGGTCCATGGTATACGAAGAAGTCTTCGCCAAACCCACATTTAGTAAGCGTCGATTTGTTTGCTTTCGCGACTTTTGATTCAGCACCACTTTTCTGCTCCATACAAAAACCGGCTGTGGAATGAAAATACTACCAGGCTAAAAATTTATTCTTCTTATGTCCTGAGGGTCTACATATGTGCCGACATACTGTTCAGCCATTGTAACGTAAATCCTAAACAAACATCCAAACAACAAATATGTTGTCCATCCCTGGAACCGACACTAGTGTGCGTACAAACCCCGCGAGTGCACGCGCACTGGCCCGGTACGCCCGCACTGCAACCAAGGCTAACTCGTTATGTACAATATCATTCTATTGATAACTTTCTACGTGTTTCCAGCTCACGATTAATGCTAAACAAAGCGGCTTATCTTATAGCGTGATCTGACCCGCTGATCTTGACGTAAGTGCGCCTAGATAGTGCGCGCGACATCTTTTATTAGAATAGAACAGCGGCTCTAAAAAGGACACTTTAGTAGGATCATATTGACTAACTTCACTTAAGATCCTAAGTCCCCTAGCTGGGGCAGAGGGCGTCCACAGTAGACTTCCATCGCGAACGGTCTTGAGCTTTACGCTTCACCTCGCTCCACGTCATTCCGATGCTCGTCGCTTCTGCCAACACGTTGCGTCGCCAGGTTTGACGGGGACGGCCACGTTTCCTTTTCCCTTGAGGATTCCAGTCCATAGCCTGTTTGGGAATGTGGTCGGGAACCCTCCGGAGCGTGTGACCAACCTCCACTTACGGCACTTGATCTGGCGGTCGATCGGGCTCTCGTGGCATTTCTCTAACAGCTCTACGTTAAAGATGGTCTCAGGCCAGTAAATTACGATAGTATGCGACGAAGACATCGGTTGACAAAGACCTGGAGAATCATATTAGGATCATGATATTAATCATACAACAATCTGTCAAATTTCATTTTCATCTTTATCGCTAAAGCATTAGGTTCAAGTTTGATTGGGACAACGAGTTTCGGTTAATTAGAATTGCTGGCTGATTCTACTAAAGTGGCGTTTCAAACCCGCATGAGAACATGCCACAGGCAGCTAGGTCATTTGGTTCGTGTGGCACTCATTAAGTTTTTTTCTCTTACTTTTACTACGGTTAGCCAGACTTGTAGGTAACCCTATCTGGGCTTAAAGATTAGCGAAAGCCGATAGACATCATGGGCGGAGACTTGGTACCAAACTAACTGGCACTCATTCCCTCCTCATTCCTTCAAATTTGTCGCAAAGAGCCACGCGGGCCTTTGCGATAAAAAAGGCACCCTTAGACATTGAGAAGTATATACAAAAAGACAATAAAACCACACGCTGTTCTACTTGATTTTATAAACATTTTGTTATAGGCCGACACATTTTGACAAAAAGCCTGGAACGTCAAAAATTATAAGGGAACCGTTGTTCAGTGTCTAATCTAGAACAATCGTTCTTTTCCCCTGTACACGGCAATCTTTACGCACAATAAACTCCCCAACAACACATGTTCGGTTAAGTTAATGACAAAAAGTGGTAATTAGGCATTCCTACGTCAACTCAAGGCATAATAATAGATTTGATTACGTAGATAATGAAATCTCAACCCCTTATTTATCAAAGTATATGATTGATTTGACGTAGGAATGCCTAATGAAGAATTAGGTAGGTGCCTGATAAATTGCTGAATTATTACTTTTCCAATTTATCTTCTAGAGTTTAAACTTAACAAGGTATTCTATATTTAGGTATGATGACGAAACTTTCTAGGGTTTTCTAGAGTTCTGCTATCAAGATCTACAGTTGGATGTAAAACCAAGCTCAACTCTATTTAACGCCTTACAAGCCTACCACGAACAATACAATCTACTTACAACTTTGGGCGTTTACGCACTGCATTCGATCCGAATCCGAATTTAGATTTTTATCATGATCTTCTTCTTATCGTGTGGGTAGTAAGGTCTGACGACCCCACACACCTGATAATAATAATAATAATATCCTGATAATATAATGAATTCGGACGGACGAAGTATGGATTTAGTACGTAACGCCTCCTAGAAGAAGTACTATGGCTAGTTCAGACCGACAATTCGCGGATTCGGATCGGATGCAGTGCCGAACCGCTCTGAACATTGACAACTAAATGTTAGGACAACCTCAATTCTATTAAATTAACCATCCAACCATCTTTTTCGGAAGAGTAGCAGCATTACTCTCACAGTATACACTGTTATAGTAGTCAGGGTCGCTAACGTCAATAGCTTATCATTTATTTATTTTATCATTGAATTATTATAACACCTTTACAGATTGCTCCAAGACGATGTTATAACTTATATATTACAAAAAATATACATTACAGCAATCATCATTTAATTATTATTTAAATGACCAGACCTTTTTCAATTAAATTTTGCGCTGCTTTGATAAATCTCGGCAGGTTTTGGCAAAATATATCTTCCGATGTGACTGATATATCATTAATCAAACGTATGGCTCGCGACATCTGCCTTTTTCCAAGCCTGGAGTCACCTTTCCGATACAATCAGATGAAGCTACATTGTATTGTAAATATGGAGTTACGAACAGTGTATCCTTATGCAGGAAAACGCCGTGCCGTGTCGTGCATATACTTGGGAGTATGTGCACGACACGGCACGGCGTTTCTTCTATCGCAACTGACTCATACTTACTCTAGTTAAAATTTTACAGATAAACTCTTTTCTTTCTTCAAGATATCTATAAAATAACATTTAAAAAAATTGTTTTATAAATTGTAATACATTTCCACTATCTATTTATCAGTGGGTCCCACCCACGTAGCCTATCTTAACGACTGTGAAAAGAACCGCAGGTCAGCAGGGTCGCCTTATGACAATCATATCAACTACCGTTAATTGATACATCTCTTAACTCGTATTCCAACTGAATAGAGTATTCTATCGCTTGGTATAAGGACCTTTTGTAACTTGTCATAATATCGTACGATTCTTGCAAGTGTACAAGCGATAGGTTAGTTTCTAGTTCATTTGTAAAGGATGGCTATTATAATTAAACTAGTTATAACACGTGGCTTTGCTGCGGTCAAATCACTCAGTCAATGTCTTTTCAGTTATGTGCCAATTCCGTTCAGGATTTACGAAGAGCTTTTGTACTGTCGAGGTATCATGTCATCTTTTGTTTGCCCCGTTCAGCCACAATTTCTACATCAATCTAGATAATACCTTTAGAATCCGAAAGGTTAGGTTAGGTTACTACCATTTAGCCTCTTACCTCCAAAAGAGCCAAAACTATTTGAAATACTAACTACAAAATACCTCGGTGTCAGGTTTTTGTAATACGAATTACACATTACATTTTAAGCAAGTAATTGAAATAAAAATACCAAACACGTATTTGTATTTCAATTACGTATTTTAATTACAAGTAATTCAAAAACTGCCCAACCTTGAATGCAGGCCGACTGAATTTTATTAGGTACTTATGTACCTTTATGTTAAACAAACTAGATTTTTCTTTTAGTTGGTCTCTACTTTATTACCTCATCATCATCATAAATATCAGCCGAAAGACTTCCACTGCTGGACATAGGCCTCCCCCAAGCGTCACCACAACGACCGGTCCTGTGCGTCTCGCATCCATCGGCTACCCGCGACCTTCACGAGGTCATCGATCCACCTTGTGGGAGGCCTTCCAACGTTGCGTCTACCTAACTTTATTACCTACTTCTGCAAAATTGTCGTCGCTTTTGAAGAATTTCAAAGCTCTACCAAAATCGAAAAGCTCCCGCTGTGGTTCCAAATTACAGAAGCGCACATACCTATATGCTGTATACACCAAGTAGCCACGCCTTTGTCCCAACTGACCTTCTGATAATATGAAAAAAAAGTCAAGAGCCAGTCAATCGAAGATTAATCAATAATATTTTGAGTTACATAAAATAAACATAACATGTCATAAATGGCCGCTGACGCTTTCTTAGCAAAAAGGAACGCACACGTTATTGTAATATTATAATCATGGTTGACAAATAGCAGTTATTCTAGGAGATAAGTCTTGGTCTAACGTCACATTTACGTACGATAATAGATCATGTGTAAGAGTTCATGTCTGTGATTTCCACCGAGAGACCACGTACGCATTAGGGCGCCTTCAAATTTGTCGCAAAGTGCCGCGCGGCAGCAGCGCGGCTGCAGCGCTACTTTGTTAATCCATACAAAAAATATAAATAATAAACGCGCTGCGGCCGCTCATTTATTATTTATATGGAATTTGATTTCAAGTACATTACTAACAATGTACCCTATGAAAATCACTTCTTTGAACCTATTTTTCGCCTAAGACCCAAGCTAGATGGCGTAGTTTTTTCAGACTTCTACAAGCTAAGCGAAGCACAATTAGCTTAGCTCGCTTAGCTAAGGAAACTTTAATCACCAGCCCACCTCCACCAGACATGTGCGAGGACGCGTAGCGAGGGATATGTGTTCGTTAAAAACCAATAAAATCGCTTGCGCTGAGCGAGGCTAGGTAAATGAAGCGATTCTTCTAGACAAACACATCCCTAGCTGCGCGTCCTCGCACATCTCTGGTGAAAACGCAGCCTCAGACTATGTGATGGCATTCATTAAGGTAACTGTAGCGGCATCAATGCCGCCACAAGAAAAACCAACGAAGCAAATCTACATCGCAACAAAAAAGAACCGCGATGCCATCTATCCAACTAGCAGCGAACTACTAGGTTGAAATCCTGCATCTCGCAAGCAGAGTTTACCGTGCGCTTTGAACATATACATCAGCCCGAATATCAACTATCGGGCAGTTGCCCGCCAGACACAATACCCGTCTGGTTGGAGGATCCTCCCTTTACAACGGAGGTTTGCGGGACTTTACTCTATGTTCCGCGTACCTCCAAACTGGTGAACCTCGACATGAACGTCAGCGCAGCCACTTCAGCGTGACGTCATCATCACTTGTATGTAGTTGTTATTGCAGTAAGCTTTACGAATTTGAAACGAAATGCCCATAAAAGTTTCAAAGAGTAATTAATTTGTCCCAATGAATTTACAATGGCACGCTTTAGACACGACAACACCGACATGATCGGCAGCTATGCCCGAATTATAACCTATTCGGTAATTGTTCAGTTCTGCTATCAGTTCTCTACATTAATTTAACTAATTAATTCATGCCTTTTGACTTTTCAACTCTTAACTTGTCTCACCTGTTTAGCTGTAAAGGTTTGAAGTGTGTAATTATCTGAAGAGTAGGTGTTGTTCTATATTTAGATGTTTGGTAGGTATTCGGTGCCAAAGACTTTATCAGATTATTCAGTGTGATGTAATAGGTAAGTCAATGGCGTGTGTTCATTTGCCAATATACGCATCAGTTTGGGCGGTTTTTTCAGCAAAGTATTACTTTGTATAAAGTTTATCACATTTAAACTTTATGATTTATTTAATGAGGGCGAGGACATGATACAATAACGAAACATATTTAATAAGAAACCAATTTATTTTTTATCGTATACGCAATCGTTATCTTAAACTTAACAATAAATATTTAATTATTGAACAATAACCAAAACAATACTAGGTTACATAAGTCTACGATATCAGGAACATTCTACAAAGTACTGATTGTTTACTAACACTAATTTGACTTTAAGCCCTAAGCCTAATTTTAAAATACTACATTTCCATTATTAAGTACAGAATACTTCTGTTAGGCGGCAGCCTAATATAGGCTAAAGTAGATCGAGGCGGATCGTCTCGGATAATAAAAACAGTAAACTATTAATTTTGTAAATTAACAGAATACCCGTGCGGCGTCCAGTTTTCATGACGCGCTGCTCTTCTTCACTTGGGTGAACTTCCTCTTCGTCACACTTTCATCGTAGACATTTCTATGTTTTGGACGGTTCCAGTCGTGTTGGTCGTCCATGGTTGTTCTTGGCTGGGAACTGTGTGATCAGTCTGATCGGCGAGGCGCCTGACGTGGCGCGCGGCGCTCAGCGGGCTCTAGCTCAGCCTCTGCACGTTGTGCGGGATGGGGATGTAGCTGCACAGCTTCAGCATGCAGAACGACGCCCTCTTATGTCTGTGGCTCCTCTGGTGCGGGCGAGCCTCCGCCACCGACGCCAGCAGCAGCACGCTCAGGATCACAACAATGAAGTGCAGGATACGCATGTTGATTGGATTTGATTATTTACTTTTCACTCAAAAATGTACTCGTAAAAGCTTGTTTACAATTTCCAAAAGCACAGTGGATGTAGCTGTTTGGTGTTTATCGTAGGACGCTTGGTTGTGTACTGATGATTGAGCTAAGACGCGCGGGTTATATAGCCCAGCGGGTTATCTAGCGCGTGGCTGATAACCCGCCCAAACGAGAGGGCCGATAGCGGCGAGGTTCGATGACTGCGGCTCAATGTCACTCGCGAGATAGCCATTGTAGTAAAATTATCATAACTAGGTAAACTGCCACGTGCCATAGCTTGCCTAGACCTCATTTCATTGAGACAAGATTTGGGTAGGGAAGCTGGCATTTTCGCTGTATTGGATGACTGGACGTTCTGCATATCTTGACTTTGTAAGACCCTGATAATCTTTAAAGATAGTAATTGCACAATGTAACAATGTATTGAACTTGGTACTTTTATGCAAAGGTACTTATAGAACTTTAAAGTTTTATTTTGTTTTGCAGTTGTTGCAAATGTAACACTTAAAACCTACATCGGCAATTAAATACTATTATCTATGTACGTACTTAATTAAACACGTCTTATTTACCCCTTTCTTCCACTCTCGTCATGACAAAGCGTCATTACATTAAATTACATAACAAAGATAGGTATACCTAAATCCGTCGTATATAAACACAGAAACTTGAACTGATATCGATCCAGTTTGTTAATGAAGCTGTGATCTATAGTTCACTAAGTGAATCATACGATATGCAATACAACCTACCTCAATTTCCTTCGAGAGCTTATCTCTGATACTTATCTTGAGATTGATGAAGTTATGTTATTTACCTACAGTAAGTCTTTCCTTTGGCTATGTTAACTCGATACGATGCAATTTTTTATCTTTTATTTTTAGCATTATGGTATATACAAAGTGTTTTAGACAATTGGTAGGTTCATAATTATTAAATTGCCTATTTAAATCGTATGATTTTACAATTAGGTTAACGGGCTTTCTATTTTAAGGAAAATAATTGGATTACATATGTTTTACCAAGGAATTACCCCACCACATCCGTCGCATGATGAAATGAAACAGGAAATTGGGGAATTGTCGATATCTACCGTTTTTTTTATTTCCCAAATCTAGTATAGGTACCTACCAACCAGGTTGTGTCGTCGCTTTTAACATGGTATTGAGATTGCATCACCTCTGATAGCAGATTGTTAGATGTTACATCTTATAGATTTTTGATAGATAAAAGCACCGGACTACCGCGTTACGTACCAAAATATACTAATATTTTTTAAAAGGTGAGGTCTTTCAACTGAAAATTTGCAAATATAAAACAAAAATACCTACGGCATGGAATAGTCACATCGTACCTACGTTTCTAAAATACAAAATTAGGTAAACTTTTAAACCTAGTTACTAATTAAATCAGTTAAAAGAAACAAAGCAAACACGAGATGCCAGTTATTCAGTCAGTCATCTTCCCGCCAAAGTAGGGCGTCGCCATTTTCTTATTACTCCACGATATGTTATCTGTGGTAACTCGTTTACATCCGATTTAAAAAAAAATGTCCAAGTGGCGCGCGTCATGCTTGACCCGTGCCATATTTTATAAACATTACAAAAACCGTAGACAAAATTTTCCGTTTGTTTTCGTAGATAAATGAAACGCCCAGGTTTTTTACGATTAAATATGCATAACAAAATAATTGCAACATATAAATAAAATTGAGTAAGTAGACACGATATGGTAGCACAAGCTCCGGTTATCTTTGGCACGAAACCCTGAAAAAATATTAGGTAAGAATGACTTAATTAAAATCTTTAACGCGATTATCATGTGGCAAGTCGGTATAATCCGGGCAAAACCTGATTTTATTCAGTTTGCAGGGTGATATTAACGAAAATTATAATGAGGTGAAGAGTTCAGAATATTTTAGTTTCATGAACAGATCGCTCCAAATGATTGTAATTCACGTGGGTTTATGTTCCGTCTAGGGACACGTCTCTATTGCGTGACAAGACGGTGGTACAGTCATCGATAGTAAAGCCCGTCAAAATTTGAACAGGATCTTTCTAATTTAAATGTTGGAAGTTAGGAAACAACTAAGTACCAGTACCTAACTAGAGAACTAACCTCGAGAAATAACTGAAGGACCAGTACTTTGAAGGCGCTACAAGCTTTGTAAGTTTATTATTTTTTATGTAGGAAATTAAATATTTGTTAAAGACTTTATGGTGCCATATAAATTGTGCTTAAAACTTTTCACAAAGCAATATAAAAGTAAACTAACTCAGTCCATCAATAGTTTCTCTTTTACCTCGACCGTATAATATAACCTAAGGTTATAAGTACTCGGTATTACATAGTAGTCACGACGTATCATTATAAGAACAGCCAATCAGTAGCTTGGTAGTGCTGCCTGTGCATTTAACAACCCAGGGTGCACTAATCGATCATTCGCCCATCTTCACTTGTGGACATTAAGTACATCTGCACCTATCTCGTTCACGATAATCATAATGAGACACAATTAACTATTTATTAATAGGATCATCTGTAAACATGGAAAGTTCATGGAGACCTCGCGAGACCGTCGTGTCTAGTCGAACACGACCAGTAGCGCCTTAAGGCCGGGCGACCCGGGCGGCCGCCCGGGGCGCCGGGACATACAGGAATCTACGCGCGCTACCTTGACTTAACCACGTAATTTGCATACCTATCAATTTCTTTCGATATAAAGAAAAACTGAAATTATTATTACTAAATTCACCGTATTGACTTTTATAATCTTATATCGTAGGAGTGACTGAGTATGAGCAGGGTCGTAGCTAGGGTCCTGAGCGCCCCTGGCAAGTTTTGAATTTTGCGCCCCCCAATTCCTATTCTTACCCGACTGCCCCAGAAGGGTAAACCTAGTATTTTTCGAGAGCATTGTATATTTATCGCGCACTAACAATTTGCAAACAAGTCTATTTTCAAGCAGTCTGAACTACACAAAATGCTCCAATCCTGCTGATGCTAAACTAGTAGTTTTTTACGAACTCAATAATAAATATGACACAAAATTGAAAATAAGTTATTTTATTTATAAGGAAATATAAAAGGACGCCAAATGCATGACTCGCCCGGGGCGCTTAGATGGTTAAGGCCGGCCCTGAACACAACCTCTTGTACCTACCTCGTCGGGCTAATTGGGTCATTGAGATTTAAAAACCTTGGTTCATTTTACAGTAAATATCGTGAACATTTAGACCCCTGTATCTGTTTATCTATCTAGGTTAACAACGGTGCGGCCGAACAAAATAAACTAGAGACTATCAGGGTTTGGATCCGTTTTCCGGACGGTAGAGTAGAGAGAGAGAGAGAGTAGAGTAGAGTAGAGTTACAGACGATTGCACGGTAACAGATGATTGAAGACGGTTTTCCGGAAAAATATGTTTTTCTTTATTCAGAAGTTCTTTTCTCGTATTCACGCTTACCTACTTAAAAACGTTTCAATTAAAGTTTTATGTTGAAAACGTAAGTGTGAAAAGTAAGGATATTAGAGGTGCTTTTGACAGTTACAAACTAATAACACGATAATTACAGAAGAAGAATTTGAGAATTGTCGCGGTCTTTGGCCAGACGCTTATCAGCATTGTCTGTCGTGATTCATCCCAGCCTTCTATGCTTATACGCGCCTAAATGAGAATGTCCGCACATTTCAACTAAACCCATATACACACTTGACCGTATTCTCTTTACTCCCGATGACCGCGATGCGCAAATCAAATTGGGCATTTTCCGCAGCGATAATGACAACGTGTGATAAAATGTTTAAGAATAGATTTCGATACATTGTTTTTTCTTATCGTGGCTACTGTATGATTATTATACCAGAGAGAAACTAAATGAAAACCTAGGTATGTAGCGGGTCCTGCCAGGGTTGCAGAATTTGTTGGAAGAAGTCACCGCGGCCCTGGAACGCAAAGGGCATTAGGAGGAACATGGATGAGTTTTAGTCAGTAGGGTGAAAAAGGTATGAGTTTATTTATGTGTGTCGATAAGAATAAGAAGTGTAATTTTTTGTTATTTAATAGAAATCCTAGAGTGTGCAGGTATAAGCAACATTGTTATGTAAACACATCACCATGTGATAAATATATACCTAATTATTGTGTACCTATCTATTACGTATCTGATGTTAAGCACCTAAGTAATTGATTTTGACTTTCACCTTAGGTATAATTTAAGTGATAAAAAAACATGACTTTGTGCAATTAAGATAATTATAATGAATCCATTGTTTTGATAGAGAAGTTAGGTAAATTAAGCCGGAAATTGATGATGATTCAAATTACATTTAAAAAAAAAGATAAGTAGGTTACCTATCTATGTATCTAATAAATTGTTCCACGTTTAACCTTAATCTCTTAACCTGAAAACGTGGACAATGCAAGGAACGTACCCAACAAGTTAAACACCATCAACATTTAGGTAGTTAAGGTAAAGGTACTAACTTGAGTCCGCAATCAGATGGCCAATTCTACTAATATTTAAACTTGACAGATTGCGAATCTGTCAAAAATGCATTAAAAAAATGGCAGCCACACACGTAGCGATTTACTTGCGCAAGCTTAGACTTGCACAAGTATACTGTAACGTTTTTGACAGTTTGCGATTGACATGCAAATGTGAAAGTTGCTTGAAAATTAGTAGAATCGGCACTCTTATTGTAGGTATGGCAAAGTCAAAGTCAAAATGTTTATTCCAATTAGGCCATTAAACGGCACTTTTGAACGTCATTAACATTTCAAATAATATAAAATACTAAAGTGATTCTACTGTCCATTCGGAAAGGTAGATTCTTATGGAGAAGAACGGACAAGAAACTCCATAGTTACTCTTTTCAAATAAATCTTTTAAAATATTTGGAATAGGTACAAAAATTTAGTTATATGTGAGGACCATGCACCTAGGGTATGCAGAGGTAGACTTATTCATTTCTAAATAAGTACATGATACTCACACATTTACAAATATTGGAATCACGAATTAACAGTGTGTGAGTTAGCAGAAAAATACAAACACAAAAAGAAACAGAACATCTATTAAGTTAATACATAAAGCAACCAGTCTGATTTTGTCCACAACATTGATTGTTCTATGGAGCAGGACCAGCATGCTTCCAAGCATTCTTATCCTGAATGTAATACTCGGACAGCCTGCGATGTGCGCTCCCTGTCTATAGAGCGCACATCGCAGGCTGTCCGTTGCAACATGCTGGCCCGCAGGTTTGCACGCTGTACTGATTCTGTAAAGATAACGCTTTTAAAGCCTTTTGCTGCAGCCTGTGGACCAAGTATGCCCAGCGGGCATACAGTGACCTGCGGCCCTGCGCGTTCAGTAAAATAACACATACAGGGTGCTTTTGGGGTTGCCGTGGCGATGTAGCGCGTCAGGGATGTTCGCGGAGGCGCGCGTCGACGGGTTCGCCGCGATCATACGGTAGCGATGCGCTTCCATGATGACGCGCTTGCGCTCCAGCTCTAATGGCATCCTGAATGTGTTTTCAGACCGGTGGGACTCTCCCCTTATGCAAAGGTAGGTAAGAGTGAAGACACACTAGTTCAAATAGACTGGTGTACCATTGAACGAACAGTTCAATAGTACATTAGAAATCAGAAATCACAAAAAAAAACCTACCGGCCCGTTCTACCATCGGACATCCAGACGCACTGCATCCTACCCTCCCCTCTTCCCTACCTTGTTGCTATTTCACCAATTCGAACTAAGCGTTTCCAAATGTCTTTCATAATGCGCACAGCAAAGGAGTGGAACTCTCTGCCTGCGTCTGTGTTTCCAAACGCTTACAACCCTAATCTCTTCAAAGTTAGAGTGCACAGGCTCCTTCTGGGCAACCTCGCTCCATCGTGAACTTTGTCTCTGCCATCTCTGACCTAGACTAGAGTCAAGAGCAAACCCATCACAAATAAAAAAAAACAGAAATAATTTATTTTGCGACGAATGTCGCTAAATACAAAGTAAGATGTCGATATTGTAAAAAATAACAGTTCCAACACACTCTACCTTACGGCATGCAAAAGTAAAAAAAATACTTATAGTTAGTCATTATTATTGATTTAATCTATACATATAATAAAATCGTAGACTTACCGTGTCTGTACATTGAATATTTTTGCATGAAAATTACACAGAAAACTTTAATGTGTAACTTAAATGTGTAACTGTCAAATCGTGTTATCATTAGTTCTCAGTGGTTAGGTGATACGGAGTAGAATATGCCCGCAACTAAGCCCGAAACTACGGACTTCGGGTTTAGAGAGTAGCCCCCCTGATTCGTGCGAAGTATCAGATTTATTTATTAATAAGCCGGCGCTGTCCGTCTTCCTTCAGTATATTCGTTTTATTTCTGTCTCGCTAATTTAAAAATGTCTTCTAGAAAAAGGTCGAATCTTTCACAATATAGCAAAAATCTTAATCTTCTTAATATATAAAACAAACATGATGGTAGGTAGGGTAGGTAGGTTAGGGTCGGTAGGTAGAGTAGCCAGTCGACGGGAGCGAAGCCGCGCGGGTCAGCTAGTTTAATCCTAACATTAGGCTAAGTTATAGGTACTACTACTACTAACATTGTATGGATATTATTTGAAATATAATATTTGAATTGAATTGAAATTATAGATAAAGGTATTCTATGGAGCATTTTACTGCATATCAGTTTAATTTTGATTAACCTATACCCAAATCACAGGTACTTTTTGTCCCCGACACTAAAAGATATTAGGCAGACAAGACCCTAACCTTTTAAAAAGTGGAGTAACGAACGTCATATCCAACCAATCAAAATATAAGCATCAGATACCTATCTAACAGTCTATATTTAAATAATAATTATCCCCAGATTATGATAAGAATCAATATTATCGAAGTATTTATTTAATAACGCCGGTGATTCAGACGCCAGCCGTTAATCTAAGAGGAAATAATAATGTTAAAAGTTGCCACTTTTTTACTGCGCAGTTAATAATTTAAACGGTTTAAAAAAGCCGGTATTCATGACGAAATCTGATAAAGGTTTTCGACGTGTCTGATGCAATGTCGTGCCTTGTTGAGTGTGCCTGAAAAATGTCGGTGACACGGAGGCACGTGCTTACTATTATTTTAATTGTGACACCCCGTGGTGGCCTGGTGATCGGCATTCGTACTTAGAGGTTATCAACACCGATTCGAGAAAATTCAGTAGATAGGTAACCTTGACAATGTTAATGTGTCTACTTTTTTTGCAAAGAAAAACTTTCAAGTGCTCGGTAATTTTCTTTTGACTGCAGTACGATACTGCAGTCAAAAGAATTCGACTTAATTTAATATTGTGAAAATGCTTTATATACCTTCAAGCTTTCTCCAAAATCTAAGCTTCCCGTAAATTGCTATGCTTTGGTAATCGTTTCATAAACTCTTGCATCGTAGCCTATGACATTTGTTTCCCGAAAACTGTAGTAGCGAAACAGCCTTTATAGGAATAGGAACAGGCATGTTTGTAGGCTGAAACTCGAGCCACGCACATTAACTTGACATTATTAGTATGTGAACAACTATTTATTTATTTATTATCCATTTATTTCGGACAAAATTCATAAAAGTGTTAGACACCGGCATTTTTTAATGTTTGACACCGATTTTTTAAGAACTAGTTCGACCGTTCACTTCTCTGTCACGGCTAGGACGAGAGCAGATAGAGGTTTTTCAAAAAATTGTAGAACATGAAGCATGAAAATGTTTAAGAATGTTGTCACCCAATCCCATCCCGTGAGTACCGTTGCGGCGACTAAGGAAGCCTGAGTGCCAATTATACTATTTTAGGGTTCCGTACCTCAAAAGGAAAAAACGGAACCCTTATAGGATCACTTTGGTGTCCGTCCGTCTGTCTGTCAAGACCGTTAATCTCGGGAACACGTGGAGGTTTCGAGTTGAAATTATATAAATAAACTTCTAAGTTAACGTAAAAAAGATACGGTCATTTATGTCGGAAAAACGTATATTTCGAAACTCTCAAGGGAATCAAAATGTACCTATAGGGTAGGTATTTCCTGTTGACCTAGAACTATGAAATTTGGCAAGTATACATTTGTAATGAAATCATAAAAATGTAGTCTTAATTTTTTTAAAGTACCTAATTATTTTGTATTAGTACTATATATGTTTTATCTGCGGATAATGCAGTGGACTGCAACATTACTTACCACTTAAAGTTTTGTCAATCTTGTGTATTATATATATATGTTGTAGTTGTTTATTATCCCTTAGTAAATAAACCCTGGTGGGCAAGTCCGACTCGCACTTGGCCAGTTAAAAAGTTCTCTTCTATTATTATGTGTTAGTAACAAAAAATACTTAAAAGCTATGTTAGTAGGTTGATCAGGTATTACATATTAATTGTAAGCAACCTTCGCATTCCCATTTCAATTGCAATCTGTCAAAAAAGCCAAATTTTTGACAAATTACGACTGAGTAGAATTGACCCTCTGATAACTGGGAAACATATTCATAAGCACTTTGGGTCACTCGCGCGGTAGCAAGTGCCTGAACCACTAATCAGTTCATTCCCAAGGACGGTTGGTATCAAGCAGGCGGATGACTGTAAAAAATAATCGTTTGCAGTTTGTTAGGTGAACATTATTTCCTGTCCTGCGCATTAGCTATAGGGCGTATTCTACAAGCGTCACCAGGGTCTTGTAGAAAATGGACAAGGGTTTACGCACTAGAATGACTACGTTAGGCAAAGCGCAAACTCGGAGATAGGAGAAAACTACTGAGATCACTACAATTAGCAATTAGGGATGTTGCGAACTGTGGGGAAAACAATATTCTTTTTTTTTAAGGGAGGGAAATGATCTAATGACTCTATCCACTCTGTGCGGAGCGGAACCGAGTGTCAGACTCTTACTGACTAAAACCCATCCGTGTTCCTTCTAATGCCCTTTGCGTTCCAGGGCCGCGGTGACTCTTTTGAACAAATTCCGCAACCCCGGCACAAGACAATATGCTACATCGACTCCAAATCAATATCGAAAGTCTTTTATTCAAATAAGGCTGAGAGCCAGCATTTTTTGAACGTCACTTTTACATACAGACAGTCCCCCAAAATGCCCGCCCGCCCGTCACCACTTCCAAGCGTTTGGGCTGGGAAAAAGGAGTGATGCAACAAACTGTCAAGCAAAATAAATGTGGGTAAGAACAGGAGAATGACGATTTTAGTGCAGCTTACATGAACCAATCCATGAAGAAAGTAGGTAGTTCTCATAATAACTTAAGTATCTTAAGTTTATTTTGTTTCCAGACCACGTACGGAGATATCTAGTAATTAATTTGGAACACAAAAATTGTTCATGTTATTAAATATATGACATGACTATGTTGTCTTATGTTGATAAAGATAGGTATTAAGTTAAGGCTCATTAAATTTATGCACTTACTACTTAGTCGTTCGATAAATGATAAAGATTATAAATAATGATTGTAGATAAAAGCATTTCCTTATTTATCTATAGTGAATGGAATAGAAATTGCTTCTTAATCTATATGCGTATCCATAGACAAAAAGCTTGTAAGCCGTAGGTTCAGTCGTCATTTGAACATTTTTGACAATCCAGAAAATCTGACACCAGTCTTACCAGAGTTACCCCATCACTGGGCTGTGGAGGTCAGATGACAACCAATCCACGTAAAATACTGGTATTCAGCTGCATCCGGATAGACTGGAACCCGAGCCCAACTTATGGCGCAATTACACTTGGTCGTTACCACGTATTCGATTGCCTATGGAATTCGGACAAAATAGTCGTTTGCCGAAGAGTGTAAATAAACGGAGTCGAGTACACCCGTATTCGAACAGCTTACGTTTTGGTTACCCGACGGCATGTTCCAGCAACCGAACGCGAGTAAAACAATGTAATTACTGAATCAATTCAATTAACGTCTTTCGTGCACCCGACCAAGTGTAATTGCACCCTTAGGGAATAAGCTAGGTAGTTGATTATCAAAACACTTTTAATTCATCGTGATTCCATCCGTCCAATAATTCATCTCTTTAGTTTGTTTTTTCGCGGGGTGGCCGGTAGCTGAACGGGATCTAAATGGTGTGTATTCACGGAGGTCCGGGTCCGTGTACCTGCAGCGGTCTGCTATGTCAGGGTTCGCTGCGGTTTTCTAGATAATTATGCATTAATGTGTTACAGTGGCGTAGCAGGGGGGGGGAGAATTGGATTGCAGCAGCCGTCACCAGTACAAAAGTCGCAATCCATATTTACTTCTGGGTCGGTTCCATTCGTTGAGTGACACCACATTACTGGGTGTCACCCATGCTAGCTACGCCACTGATACTTATTCATTGGGCCAACTAATTCGGCTGTTAGCTTCGTGTTTATACCTAACCTATTTATCTGAAGCTTGTTTATAAATCTTCAGCAATATTTTCGAGCATTTCTCTACCTACCTATCGTTCGATATTGTTTATGTTTATGAATCATCGCGCGACGACCACGCGATCAGCCTCAAACACCTCATTTACACAGTATAACATCAAGAAGTTGTCTTAAAACCCGCCAAATTTACACACAAACTAAATAAAGATAAGCTTACGACACCGCAGACCAAGTTAACTCAGCAGGAGTATATTTTTGGCACGGTTTCATCAGCGGTCACACCACTCACACCGTTGAGACGTAGGCACCCCGCAGACGAACCCAAATAAACACGTGCTGCGTGGTTTTTTATGTTAATCTGTGCGTTATCATCATATCACACATCGCGTGTCCGCTGCGGAGGCGTGTTCTGATGTAATATATAAATAAATAATGGTACGGAACTACGCGCTACGGATGAAGTCTGTGAGGTTGATAAGCGCGTGCCATAAGTTTCGGCACTTCTTGATTCAGATTGAGTTGTTTACTACTAATGAACGTCTATTTTTATAAGCAGTTATTAATTGTAGTAAGATACGGGATGTCACGGGCTCTATCAGCACAGCTTTGACGTAGCTATCTATGGACAGTCAGGAGAATTAATTTCCCATTACCTTTTTTTAAGGGTGGAAAATCATCAAATGACTTTTTCCGCTCTGGCGGGAGGGAGTGTCAGACTCTTACTGACTAAAACCCATCCGGGTTCCCCCTTTGTGTTCCAGGGCTGCGGTGACTCTTTCGAAAAAATTCCGCAGCCCTGGCAGTTGCCATGGTCAAATATCGCTACCACGTCGTGAAATGGCAAGGTTCGCTTGTCGCCGAAACAATCAAAAAAGTTTCGGCCTTACTGTTGTTCCACTACTAACTCACCGAGAATTGCTGTCAAAATTGATAAACTAAGCTGTGCATGCGCACCGTGGCAAAGAGCTGTGCCATTTATTAAGTATCTAAACCACAACATTCTGGCCCTGAAGTGATAGTGACAGTCTTTAGTTTAAGAAGTAGGTAGGCAACCATTTTCATTTAAATACCTTTCGTTGACATTCAACTGTCTCTCATCAATTAGAATTAAAAACAGGTGAGTGCTGTGAGTAACCGCTGAACACCTGTGTTTAAGACTGGCCACCTGAACCAGATTAATATCATATTCATAACTAATCCGGCAAACAAGATGTCAATAGATACCTAATCTAAAAAACATATTATGAAGATATCTCTCGATGTGTCATCTTTTTGCTTATTTGAAATTTATGTACAGTAATGGTACATAGGTGGACTTAATGCAACAAGGCTTTCTCTACCAGTCGCCCTTTGGGTTAAGAAGACTTCTGTGGTAGGTGTACAACAAATAAATAATATGTTAAATATAAATTTGTCACGTTAAGATTCTAATAAAATAACAAACATTTTACTATCTTTTCACACCACCTGCACGAAAACGTCAAATTATAGTGATGTGTTGTGCAAACCTTACCAAAAATAATTATATAGCCGCGTGTTATCATGAAATTCAGTACAATATTATTGCCCGGAGGTCAATAATGAGATTTGAATTTGGAACTTAACTAAAAATCAAAGGGCCGAACAGCGCCGCTTGCGGTGGTCAGCCACCTTTCTTCATGGAGCGCGCACAATTTTCTTACAGTGGGTGTGAAAAGCAGAGTATACGCCTCAAGCATAAAGGTGTTTTTGCCTTGGGCTGGCTTAAATCCTTCGCTGCATTCAGGATTCTTGAATTAACTCCCTCACTTCGCTCGTGAGTTTAACTCAATACTCGCTCGCTATGCTCGGGAGTTAACTCTAGAATCCTTCATTACGTTCGGGATACAATATGACGGCCGTGACGTAAGACACTGCTCTATCCCCTTGGTGCATAATCTACTATTTTCAAGGCAATAAGTATCTACCTCCTAGGTAATCTCAATCCGGTCCAATCTAGGTATTTAACCGCTCTGGCCAAAAATAATCTTAGTCGACTTTTACCACGCCATTTAATCGAGTTAAAAAAATAAGGTTATCATTTCGACTGTACTTGATAAATTGCATAATATAATATATAATATAATATTCACACAATAGGTATGTTAGTCAGGAGGAATCTAGAAGTAGGTATACCGAATGTCATAAGAGTACCTTAAGAAATATCTCAGAAAGTTTTAATCGATTTATGTGTCTTGAAAATTTAATCAAGTACAGTCACCAGACCGCACCCCCCCCCCTCCCCAGCTTTGTATGCGCAGGAGAGCTTCACGAGCCGTGGATAAGTAATTATTCTACATTTATTATCAGCTAGATATTTCTTAGAAAATTTTTGGAGCATATTACTACGACGTAGTCATGTCCAATCAATCATGAATAAATATTATAAGCAATTAAAATCCATAGAGGCCCAGTCATGACAGAGTTATATAACTACAGATAACAACGACACTGTTCATGATACCATCATCTTATAGACCGCGAGCCAGGCTCAAATTTTATCATAAATTTACTCCCGGATGAAAACGTGTAGGATGGTTAAGAGACTTTAATTATGGACCTCAGTGATCGTCAGCTCCGATTCGGTGGGTGGGTTAAGCAGCGGCATCCCCCCAAACAAGTTGAATAAAAAAGTCGATTGAAAATAGTGTCAGATTATAGCTAACCCAAAATCTTACAGAAAACAAAACGTCAGCCGGCTGTATCTCGATGGAAAGGTCGTCAGCTGGTCACACGAACATGTAATTTTTTTTCTTATTTTCAGTCATTTCCTCCCGATTGAAAATTGTGTCAGATTATAGCTAACCCAATATCTTTCAGAAAGCAAAACGTCAGCTGGCTGTAGCTCGGAGGGAAGGTAGTCAGCTAGCGCCCAGAAGGGGGCATCTATCGCCTATGTGAAAGTTAGTCACGTTGGAATTTTGTTAGTTTTTGTTCTAGGATTTTTTCATTCTTCATTGTTATGGATTATATTTTTTTTTATATTATAGAACAAGATCTTAACAATCTAAATATGTATAATTTGTAAGTGCTTTTCATGGAAAACATAATAAATAAAGACTCCAAAGATTAATCTTTCAGTCGGAGCATGGAGCATAAAGTCGAATAACTTTAGACACTTCATTTTTTCCCGGACAGAATTTATCAGCTGATCGTTAATATGATCCTGTAAGTAATAAAATAAATCAGCTGGCAAGATGCCGAGAGAAAACTCGTCAGCTGGTGAATTTAAGTAGACGATAGATGCGTTCAGGGCGCTAGCTGACGACCTGCCCACCGAGATATAGCCAGCTGACGTTTTGTTTTCTGCAAGATATTGGGTTAGCTATAATCTGACACTATTTTCATTCGGGAAGAAATAACTGAAAAAAAAAATTTTTTTTTCGACGTGTTTGCGAGGCTGCCGCTGCTTAACCCACCCACCGTATCGCAGCTGACGTTCACAGAGCTTCCTAATAAAGCTCTCTTAACCATTTTACAAGTTATCGTCCGGGAGGAACATGGTCATGTAAATCTGTTGCTGGCTCGCGGACCATTAGGCCGATTAGAGCAGCAGGTGCGGCGATCGATCAAAGAGGTTTAATACATTATGTGGAATCAAATACTTGATGTATTCAACTGATACTGAACTACGTAAGAGACGTCACGTCAATCGTTAATCTGCCATCCATCACGCTTAGTCGGTAGGCCTCATTTTTAGGGTTGTCCGTTCATCCGTCCCTCCGCCTGCCCTGGCCGGATATCCGCGCATTATGTTTTCGCTTCTGCCATCGATGTCGTCCGCAAAAACGTCGGAAATGTTCCCTAGGGAACGTATTCCTGGGATTAATGTCCTGTCCAAGGTAGAATCTATCTCCATATTGACATATAGGTCACGAAACAGAAAAAAACCGGACAAGTGCGAGTTGGACTCGCCCACCGAGGGTTCCGTACAAATTTGTAGGTACATACTCGTATATATCCTTATCCTTACTGATATTATAAATGCGAAAGTAACTCTGTCTGTCTGTCTGTCTGTCGTGCTTTCATGCCAAAACTACTGAACCGATTTAAATGAAATTTGGTACACAGATAGCCTAGAGCCTGAAAAAGGACATAGGCTACTTTTTAATGCGCAAAAAAGGGTTGAAAGGGGGGATGAAAAGTTGTATATAAATAAATATGACATTCAAAATTTGTAAATGTTTTACCCTCAAAGGTGTAAAATAACAATAGGGAATAGGGGATGAAAGTATGTATGGAAATATGTAAGGTTTATAATGTGAATGCAAATAGCTCATTAAAGTATTTATACGTATGTGTCTAAAAAAAGTCGTAAAGGTTGCGCACTAGATGGTAAAGGGTACATTTCTACAATATGGGAGAATAATGCCAATTGCCGGGTTTCAGGAGATCACAGGTTTTAAAGAACCCTAACGTGCTGAAATCAGCCCTCCTGTGCCGTGAAATCCCTTTCAAAACACTTTTTCTGCTTTCTGCTTTCTCTTGATAGGTAGTGGGGACCTACTTCGGAAGCCATCATGAAACAAGCCGCTATCGCCATTGATATATATAAACCCAATATACACACTCAGCATCTCAAAAACGTCCGCATAAAACAAGCGCACAATTTAAAATTGTGCGCTAGTTTCAAACAGTATCGCATCGCTCGCCATACTGCACTGCTTTGTAAAAACTACTTTAAGCGATCCGTGTAAGGTTGAATTTGCAAAAAAAATGTTTATAGTATAACTACACACAACTCACACATGACACTTGATACATGTCAGTTTTTGACGACAGTTTTGAGTGTTGCATTTGTTCGAGACTGTGCATCTTGGGTTTTTTATACATCAATGGTTATCGCCACTCTTCTCATGAGACTTCAGCGTTTCTTACAATTTTCCAATCATCTTATATTAACCTAGCTTCTGCCAGCATACTCCCGGGATAAAATGTAGCCTATGTGTTATTCCAGACTAAAATCTACCTCTGTGCCAAAATCTTTCAGGCGTTCTGACGTGAAAGAGTAATATCCATCCATCCAGCGGGTTCGATTCCCGCACGGAACAAATATTTGTGTGGCCTACAGATAGTTGTTCCGGGTCTGGCTGTTTGTGTATGTGAGTTTGTATGTTCGTGAACGCACCCACGACACAGGAGAAATTCCTAGTGTGGGGCAACGTATTAAAAAAAACTGGCCAAGTGCGAGTCGGACTCGCGTGCAAAGGGTTCCGAACGAATTTAATTTTTTTAACAGACTTCTTTTAGGTTGTCCTGTAATCTATAGGTAAATTAGTAAATAATTAAAGATCTACTAACTGCATTTTTTTTCAAAATTGTAGGTTCAGTAGTTACGGAGATAAGGGGGGGAATGGTCATTTTTCGTCTAATTTCTTGAATAACTTCTAAACCATTTATTTTTAAAATTATGAAAAAAATATAATGAAAACCCTCACAGTAAGCCCTTTGATATGTCACACGATATTATTCAAAAAACTTTTTTTTTATTTTCTAGTTTGACCCCCAAAAGTGACACCCATACAAAAATTTTATTGATTTACGTTACGCGTCCGTGTTTGGGTCAGAGAAGTCCATATGTGTACCAAATTTCAACAGAATCGGTCCAGTGGATCCGGAGAAAACTGGCTGTGACAGACGGACAGACAAACAGACACCCGAGTGATCCTATAAATTGTGTTTTTAGGGTTCCGTTTTTTTTCGGAACCCTAAAAATCCATCCATCCTCAAACTTTCGCATTTATAATATTAGTAGAATTGCTTTGTATGACGACAACGATAGGTAATCTAACAAAATTCTTATAAAATCGTACGATACGTTGTAATAGATATCTACAAATTCTGACGAAAGAGGATGTTCTTTATATAACATTAAAATTATCACCAATGCAGGCAATAATACCGTGTTATTTTTCAGTAATTAAAGAACATTCGCGAAATGTCGCGCATGTGTCGCAATGGCAATTAGGTGATTTATTGACATCACGTAAGGTTCAGTATCAAACGAATGGGAATCACGAGCCTCGGCAGTGGAGGCTTTACGAAAATGTTATCGCACTGGACATATAACGACTGTAACGAAGCATTTATCGCAAGTAATTCTTGATAAACGAATTTCTTAACGACTTTCAAGTTTCAACATGTCGTTATTTTGTGATGCAATAAAGTAGTTATGTAGGTGTGTGTTGAGTTCCGGTTGGTCATTGTGATCTATTTTTAGGGTTCCGTACCTCAAAAGGAAAAAACGGAACCCTTATAGGATCACTTTGTTGTCCGTCCGTCTGTCTGTCAAGACAGTTTATCTCGGGAACGCGTGGAGATATCGAGTTGAAATTAAAAGCATATACTCAAGTCTATGGCCCCTTGCAGCAGTGAAAAAATCAAACTTCTAAGTTAACGTAAAAAAAGATACGGTCGTTTATGTCGCAAAAAACGTATTTTTCGACACTCTCAAGGGAATCAAAATGTATATGGTAGGTATTTCCCGTTGACCTAGAACTATGAAATTTGGCAAGTAAAACCGTCTGATACTACAAGTATAGGGAAAAGTCTGAAAACTATGCAATTGTAATGAAATAATAAAAAATATAGTCTTTATTTAAAATAATTTAAAATGGTCCATTTTTGTACAATAGACTAAATAGAAAACATTGTATTTGCATTTATAAGTTAAATTATTATAGCTGTAAAAAGACAATTGTGCAATATTTACTAAGCATCTCTTACGTAGAGACGGAAGATCTTCTTTTTGTGTCTAAATAAAACATGTTGTGTCCTTTAATTTTCATTGTAGTCAAATAATTTATTGTTTATTTATTGTTTTTAAGTTAAAATGTACACTAAAATGCACTTTCTAGCCTGAAGCACAGGTTCATCCTAGTTCAGGCAAATTAACTATTGTGTTCTTAAAAATAAAATGTAGATAAGTTATTTTAATGTAAATGTGACCCTTTTTATAAAATAAACAATATTATTATTATTCCATTTATTAAATTAAATACATATAAATTTACATTTTTAAATATTTCTATAAAAAATAAAAAACATTTAAAAATATAAAAAACCGAAAGGTTACCGGTGGTCAGGGCTCCCAAGAGAGAAACCTCCTCACTATACACGCCGTGTCCAGGAGTACTGCTTTCTGGATCAAGCCCTTGATCCAGCTGCCCAACGACAGCCTCTTGAGATGTTGGTCGAGGCTTTGGGCAATTATGCCATTGGCCGTCACGACTATCGGCACAATGACTGCTGTGTTCACATCCCACATGTCGACAACCTCGCGAGCCGAGTCAAGATACTTCGTTTGTTTATCTTTCTCAGACTTCTCGAGGTTCTCGTCATGAGGTACTGCTATATCAACAATCATTGCGCGACGCTCTAGTCGGTCTATCACCACTATATTAGGCTTTTTGGCAATTATAGTCCTGTCAGTGATGATAGACCGATCCCAATACAATGTGCAATTGCCACTTTCGAGAAATGGGTCGGGCACATACCTATAGTACGGTACTTCCGATTCCACAAGATTGTATTTAAGAGCCAGTTGCTGGTGGATAATCCTGGCTACAAGGTTGTGCCTGTGCAAATAGTCTCCGTTAACCAGACTAGAACAACCGGAAATAATGTGGCTGATGGATTCCGCGGGCCGGTGACATGCCCGACATATGTCAACCGTGCCGTCCTTCACAATGTATTTCCGGTAGTTGTTCGTCATCATAACTTCGTCCATAATTGCATAGACAAAACCTTCATAGTTTATTATTATTATTATATAATTTGTAGCTACAAATTTGTACGAAACCCTCGGTGGGCGAGTCCGACTCGCACTTGACCGGTTTTTTCTAAACTTTACTCTTTGTTATACACGTACGCAGGGACGTATGTACGTAGCTAGGTAGCATTTATCTAGGAATACCGATTCATGACATCAATTCATCATCCATTGCTCGACTTCACCCTCTGCTGAGCATACGGCTCTTATTATTTGTTGTGTATTTTTTTTTCTATGGGTCTTAGTCGCCTGACAATAAAACATTATTAATATTATTATTTCGTTTATTTATTTTAATATACATATAGATTACATTTTTTAATGGTTTTTTCATTATCTGACACCGACTTTCGAAATTAAAGTTATTTTATAATTTGTAGTGTTTTTGGAAGTCGGTGATATTTTTTGTAAAAAAGTTTTTTATTTTTCACTATTGTCAAGGTCGGTCGGTCCAAAAAGATGAAGCTATTTGCACGTTCCAAAGCGTAGATCTCTATAGAGAAGAACGTGCAAGAAACTCCACGGATACTCTTTTAAAAATAATAAATTGTTAAAAGGTTTTGTTCACATCATGTTGAAGTTATACATATATGTGAGAACGATGTAAAAGACGAGCAGGATAACAGCGTTCGGAAAAAAGGAACAATTCAAAGAAATATTTAAAATAAACCATGGCAGCTGAGAAATTACCAGTCCCAACTGACAGCGCCCGTTCACGAACATGATGCATGCGCTAGCACCATTCGGCTCAACTATTTTGAAGGGAGCCAAATGATCCAACGCATACGCCACCATCAGCTAGACTTTTGAGTGAGCATGACACTCCCAACCGCCTGGATACATTCAAGTCAAAAACACACCTAAAACTGATAGCTACAGCTGAAGTTTAAGATGTACACAGTACTCACACATGTGCCGTTAAAATTGGATGAAATTATACAATGCTAAATAAATTGAGTCTATACAATGCAAATATTGGTTTCTTACAATCTTCAGTTGGTCCAACAATGTTTCCAAATGCTAACAGTTTATTTTGCGCGCCCTAGTGGCTGTGGAGCAGGATCAGCATTCAGCTAAGCATTTTTGTCTTCAATATAATCCCCCAACTTATAATATGCTTGCCTGCATAGTGTGCGTTTAATACAAGATTTAAATTTTGTCTCATTTAGTTCTAATATATGGGGAGGTATCTTATTATAACAGTGGTATCACCCGATATACACACGAATATCAAGTTTTTACGTTTTATGCGTGCCTACAATTTTCGAGAGTTGCCCTCGTTTTCTCAGGGTTTCCATCATCAGATCCAGACGTGGTGGCAATGGGACCAAGGAACAATACTGGCAGGTACAACCGTGAACACCTTTTGACTGAATTAATTATTCTGGTGAAAAGTAAACCTAGGAGGTGGCGGCGCGTGGTGTTCCCGTGCGCCCCTCTTTGACGTCGCGGGGGGAGTCAAAAACCTCACTCCCCCCGCTGATCCGAGGTGGCCCGCAGAGGCGGGCTGGCACCAGCTAGGGATTACGGAAGTCGCAAGTTCCCGCAATCCCCGGCGTAGGTGAGAGATGGAACACCGGGGTGGTTTTAGTCAGTAAGAGTCTGACAGATCCCGCCGGCCGCCCCAGGGTGGAAAACTTCCATGGGGATTTCCGCCCGTTAAAAAATAAGGTAATACAGAACTGAAAAAGTCACAGCTCTGTGCAACACGCACAAAGGCTACAAAGCTAGAAGCCAGCCCAAGCTCGCATGACTCTCCAAAAGCAGCTAAAAGTATTTCTTGACAGCCTGGAAGCTGCAAGGTTCGATGTAGCATAAACAGTAACATGCTTCACGTGAGCTACGCCGTTAAGTGTTGGCACAGTCTGAACCATTGTAAACACTTCTCTGAAGAGTCAAGTATGACCTACCCATCCCTTGCCTTTACAAGCGATAGCTAAGTCTTATCTACATGATTTGACTTGAGGAGGGTCTTCATTTCTATTATCCACTTTGTAGTACCTATGTCCGGTCCGCCCATAGGCAGGGATGTCTTATAATATGTAGGCAAAGCTAGCCTCTTCAAAAGCAGAAAAGAGCTTCAAGATTCGGTCATCGAGCAACGTTTTCAAACGACGAAATTCTTGGCCATTCCACCATGATCAGTTTCATCAATTTTGTGAGATTTTGATTAAGCTAAAAATAAAGTCAAATAAAGGAGATAAGGAGTACGTGCCTTGATACACTTAAATATTTCGTCTAGACACTGACGCAACCGACTGACCGAATATATCACACCTCGACCTGTTTACGGCCCTCTGTCGATTGCTGTCATGTGTATTATTTAATAGATACCTACCTATGTGGTACTTTGGATTTCAAAAGGAAAAAAGAAAACATATTTCTAAAACGCGGGCCGTGTGCTCGCCGCGTTAACCCATTGGCAAAAATGAAAATAAAAATTTTTCGTTAAGGACAAGTGCTTTCTGCAACCGTAGAAAACGTTTTAGAATTAAATAAATAATATACCGACAGTATATTATTTATTGATTTCTAAAACGTTTTCTTTTTACATGTATTAATAGGTATGTGCGTGCAGTGTAGTGCAAATTGTACCTTGCAATGTCTGGTAGTTCGGTAGCAAAATGGAAATGGTGGAATCAAGTCGCGGCGCTGCTGAACACACTCTCCGAAGCAATACGCAAGGCTGTGAAGTCCTACCCAGCGCGAGCCCCTCATCGCCTATTAGCCTTTTAGCTCTGTCTTCTACCGAGTAAGCACAGCTGGTATTTTGCTGAGCCATCCCGTAATAACTGACTGAAATACTCCATAGAGGAAAATAATTAAATCAATCTAAAAATAAACTTATTTCCGTGTGCCTATAAATAGTAAAAAAACCGAAATTTACTACAGGGACTTTTCAAAAATCCTTCCTGCATTGTGCCCGGCTTTTAGATCCAGTGATTTAGGCTGTGCGATGCGTAAGTAAGTACCAGTGAGTTTAATTATTTTTAGGTGCTGAAAGAAGTACACACACACACACCTTCTTTTGATTGAAAAGGAAATGGTTTTTTTTTTCTAAATAATAGGTTAAAAAATGACTAGATTTTAGAAAAAATAGGTATCGTTATTAGGCCCGATGTATCATATAGGTATTGTCTTCTGTTTTTTTCCAGATGTAGTTATATTTTTTTTAGTAAAATCCTTGGGCGTGACTCTCCGGTCAGAGCGGAAGAATACCAATCACGTACACATGTTTATACAGAAATCTTCATCACTAATTAGGAAAACGCCCACAAAAATATGATGGGTACCTATAGGAAGATCATGTAAATAATGCTATATTTTTGAACGACTAATAACAAAAATATTTATCTTTTATGTTTTCCTATATTTTTGTAAGTTTCCGTGCATTGCAAAATATCCACTTGGGTTTTTAAACAATTTTATATTTTTTGTCCTAAAAAACATTAGGCGTGGAATCTCGTTAAAACGGGTTTTAGCCGGTTTCATAAAGATTTACACATTTTCCCCAATGACGTCTGTCGCAGTAGTACCTAATGCTAATGACCTTAAATGAACACACGACGACCATTCGATACAAAACATTAAACATATTATGAAAACATTGTTTTTTCAGTAGTTGCCTATTTTTATGTTTGTTGCGCAGCGCAGCTCGCAGTGATACGATGAAACCTCATTCCAATTGTAATTCTAAACAGTGTGTAAAGATTCACTTAAGTAAAAAATAAAATGTTACTATTTTATCAGCATTTCTTCAAGGATTTTACTGTACGGTACGGTGCTTATTAGTAGTATTAGGGGAGCCACCCTAATTTTTATTGCGTCACATTCGAAAGGGTCCATCCCATTCCTATGTGACGCAATGAAAATTTGAGCTTCCCAGCTTTATTCAATTACACTTAATGCTGCACATATCTGGCTTGATTTGCTCGCTCTAAAAAGTAAAAAATGGACTTTTACAAAAAATACAACCGACTTCCAAAATTATAGTTATTTTATACTTTGTAGTGTTTTGTTTTTGGAAGTCGGTTGTTTTTTTTTGTAAAAAGGTTTTTATTTTTCACTTTTTAGTGGTACCTACCTGTGTACCCATTAACAGCGTACCGGCGTGATGTTGTTATGTTAAGAACTGGTGTAAACAGTAAAAAGACATGCAATTTCAGCAATCCCGATTCGTTTGCTATCATTTATGGAAGAGTTCTGTTGTCTACCTCCGAAATTCTTCATCAGATCTCCAACAAATTGAAATGGGACCAGTCTAGGAAAATACTCTTCCAAACAAAAAAAGAATCATCTAAATCGGCTGACAATTGACGAAAATATCGCTGAACAAACTTTTTTCATGAGATCTCATCATCAGATCCTAATTTATACCTTCCATCATCAGCTCAGCAACATGAGATGATGATTACCAGGCACTAATATCTAAATTAACTAATATAAAATTGGAGGGTTTCTCTCGATTTTCATGGGATAACATCATCAGATTCTGACTTGATGACAATGGAACCAATCGAGAAGTATATCCTTTCAGATAAAACAAGATTTTCTCAAATCGGTTCATAAATGACGGAGTTATGAGGTAAAG
The DNA here is from genome assembly GCA_947578705.1 of Lacanobia wlatinum. Classification (NCBI taxonomy): domain Eukaryota; kingdom Metazoa; phylum Arthropoda; class Insecta; order Lepidoptera; family Noctuidae; genus Lacanobia; species Lacanobia wlatinum. The sequence goes on from OX388035.1 coordinate 5,672,572, forward strand.
AACATAAAAAAAAATTGAGAACCACGTCCTTTTTTGAAGTCGGATAAAAAGCGATTTCAATAAAATAAATAGCAAGCGAATTAAGACCCTCCTCCTTTTTGGAAGTCGGTAAAAAAATTAAATGTCTTATTTAGAGTAATAGTCCTCCTACTGACAAGATTCAAAGAAGAGGTTAATTTTATTAAATACTCGTGAATTGACTGTTTCTAGAAGATGTTTCAATTTCACGTGCACGATTTTGAGGGGGGCATGAACCCCATGGACAGAGCCTGTACTACCTACTATGGGTTGGCAATACAACACGACCGGATAAAAACGAAACGCAGGACCAAATTATTTAACGTGCTTTCCAAGGGAGCAGTGTGCAACATCGTCAATTTCGCAACTACGGGCTTTTTTTTTTTTTTTAAGTATGGGAAATCATCAAATGACTCCTCCCGCTCTGGGTGAAGCAGAAGGGAGTGTCAGACTCTTACTGACTAAAACCCATCCGTGTTCCTCCTAATGCCCTTTGCGTTCCAGGGCCGCGGCGACTCTCTCGAACAAATCCCGCAACCCCGGCAGGAACTACGGGCTGCCACTGAGAAATTACTAATAATAATTTTACTCGTATCCCAATTGATGAACACTTGGCTTAGGCCCGCGCCATCAATTCTTCCCGGCTCGCCGAGGAAAACAAATGTACAACAAAAATAATCATCATTTTATTATCAGGCAACTGAGGCCCATAGATAAAATACACAAAATTATTATTTTTTTTTGTAACTTGCCCAGATCTGGGTATCAAACCCAAGACCGGAGCAGTTACAGTAGCTTGTACCGATATACTGAATTACTAATTTCAGTTTGCTAATAGAAAAGCAAACACTAAGCGTTTCCAAACGTCTTTTGTAATGCGCACAGTAAAGGAGTGTTACTCTCTGGCTGCGTCTGTGTTTCCGAACGCTTACAGCCCTCATCTCTTTAAAGTCAGAGTGAACAGGCTCATTCTGGGTAAGCTCACTCCATCGTAGACTTTGTCTCTGTCATCTGTGACCAAGACTAGAGTCAAGAGTAACCAAAAAAAAGATCATCCATAGCAACTCTGATACTTTGTAACCTACAGGCATTCTCGAACCTTCTCGCTCAAGTCAGTTCAACGTGGAGTCATCGGTTGAAAGGCTCGGTTTATCAACAGAAGGCAGTGTAAGCAACGAATACGAGTAAGAGATAAGCTATCGCACATCGTCTGATCGTTGTAATAATACGACAATGACATCGACCCTTCACGGCAACTGATGCAGATCGCCTCGTGTAGCTCTATCATGCGTTTTCCCTGTTTATGCAAGCTATTGTTCTTAGGAACGCTAACTCCCTACGATATTTCATGAATGAAATTATTTAAACTTGACACACCGGTGGCTGAGGTTTTTATCAATTGTTTATCTGTACGTTAACGCTATTTGTCATAACGCGTTAACCACTAACAGATGTAAACGACCGATGAAAACCTCAGAAACCGCCGAGATCAAAAAAGTTAGGTAAGAACTTTTTAGAATATCAGCTTAGAAACAGTGAGAGCAATTTTAAGTTTTCTATAGAAAGTGAAAAATCACACTCTTTCTGTCTAAACTCTATTTTTTACGTTTAACTTGCTTATGCCTGTCAAGTCCCTATAATTAATATGTTTTCGATTATTCGCATTAAAGATTTAAAAAGAAAAATATATTATTAATTTAATGATGTACAAACGCGTAAAAAAAGAACAAAATAAATCATTGAGTATCAAAAAGTTCATCCACATCGGTTCATCAATGGCAAAAGTGCCCAGAACACTTGGCAGCATTGCCTCGTTGAAGGGCAATGCTGATTCTCTAGCCAAAGAAAATTCCAGCCGTCCGAAAAACTCGATGAACACTCCTCCTCCTCCTCCTCCCATGGGCCTAATGTTATAATGTTCAAACCCAAACGTCTCAAATATATAAGTCCCAATTTGCACTGTTTGAGATTTTCTGCACCTGCAGCAGCCGCCCCAGCACAGCCCACCATGCTAAGAAGATGGGATGGCTAAGGGTTTCGAGACATGTTGCTTCCCACAACAAAGGCCTATCCACCTTCCAAGGCCTTCCAGGGTTTATCCCATCTGGCTTCTTCTCATCGTCACGTGCCAATTAAACCATTGGCTTCTACAACAGCTGGCACCCTGGCGGTGACAAGAGCCTGACGGATGCGTGCCGGACAGAGCGCTCCTTCTGCAGGACAGGTCATGGTGTCCGAGGCGGTCAACTGCTTCACCGCATTTACACCGATGTGGAGCTCCGCTAGGAGCAGACGCGGACAAGTAGCTATCCGGAAACTACTGTCAAGTTACATTAAACGGTTTGTTTTATTACCAAGAATTAAGGAATTACGAGTTTGTATTAAAACGAGTACCAAGGAGTAAACGCTGTAAGTTAGAGAAGGCTAAAAGACATTGTTATCAGTCCACCAAGCTACTGTGGACATAGCCTTTAGAATCGTAAGCCACTCGTCGCCATTCTTGGCAACTCTCGTCCAATTGCCATCCTGTCAAGATCCTCTCTCCAGCTAGCCAAAAATTATGAAAAGAGGCTAGTAGATCTACGTTAATTATAACAGGTATGTCCGATAACTAGGAGGTGACAAAACAACGACCACTTCATCCAGCCTAACTGAATTCAGCTGAAGCGAACAACCAGAGCTCAATAACTAGGCGACTCGATAGGTACCTTTTAGTAAAACTGGTTAACCGACTTGCGGGCTTCTGACTACCCGTTACTTACGATTGTTAAAGATCTACTAATGACAGCCGGAGCTACGGGCACCCCTATACTTATAAATACTTTTTGCTACGGGCTTTCCGAGGCACGGAGGGTAGCTACTGTTCGCCGTAGTCATTATAGGTAAGTAGCGTCATAATTTTAACTATTTTTTTAGTCGCTAGTAACCTAAATAGATCTTACCACAAACTTGACACATCAAATAAATAAAATATATCGGCAGTACGGATTATGTACACTTACGTCGTTATGCGCAGTTAGAAAGATCAAAATATGATCAATATCTGTAACTAAGTAGGTACATAAAACACCTGTATCTTTTTCATGTATCATTTAACACCAGTCACGTGGAAAAACACGCGCTCAGCATTAAAGTGCCACAGCAACTCCTTAGCATTACTAAGTATTAGGTAACTCTCCGCTCTTTCTAGCTGGCAGTTACTTATCACGGCCATTATCAGCCCTATCAGCAACAATAACACTGTGTCATGTAAACACGCGCCGCGTGGAAGGGTGTGTCTCACTGACCCATGCAGCGCTTTTTATAAACAGCTCAGCGATGACAATCGCTTGACGTCAGGCGTCAGCGCATGATAGCAACACAGCACTAGTAGAACAACTTGTTACAATACGTGATAATATGCTGACAAGCGAATATATGAGGGATTAACAGATCAATGAGCGGAAATGTTGCTGATAAACGAGGAACAGTGAATGGATAATTGACTTAGCTTGCAGTCCCCAAAATGTATTTGAAATTGGTACGGGCACAGGTACATATGTGGCAGTCACAGACATTTGCAAGACTGTTGGTTGGTGAGGAAGAAGAAATCTGCAGCGATTTATTTACTCTCTCTTACTGAGAAAGAAAATATTTCTAAAAGTTTGTTCAACACTGTTTGTTGTATTTTTCTTCACTCACATTCCTATGTTAATTTTGCCGTGGCAATCTTTTCAACACTATTTGATCTAGCCTATTTTATTTATTTATTTATTTATTTATTTATTTTATCATTGAATTATTATAACACCTTTACAGATTGCTCCAAGACGATGTTATAACTTATATATTACAAAAAATATACATTACAGCAATCATCATTTAATTATTATTTAAATGTCCAGACCTTTTTCAATTAAATTTTGCGCTGCTTTGATAAATCTCGGCAGGTTTTGGCAAAATATATCTTCCGATGTGACTGATCCACACAAATCTGTTTTTTGCTAGTACGGGCCAGTCTTTTCGGTAGGTTCTTCTTGGTCTGCCGCATGTCAAACGAGAAATGGGCATAAGAGAGCTACCGAATGGGAGTGCTATTAAATTGACCCATTCGATGATTCGTTTCCCCCGAATGGGTGCCATTGATGATTGTTTTGCCCACAGATGGTTCGTTTTGCCCATTTCTCGTTTGACATGACATGTCCAGTCAAACCCACTGTTTTAGCGCGCAATGTTGTGTTCCTTACAAAGACCGATAGACGGACTCCCAGGATAACATGAGGGTATAAGCGCACGGCACCCCTGCAGGGTATGTATTTGCCTGCCAGGGTTGCGGATTTTTTTCGAAAGAGTCACCGCAAAGGACACTTGCAGGAACATGGATGGGTTTTTGTCAGTAAGAGACTGACACTCCCTTCCGCTTCGCCCAGAGCGGAAGGAGTAATTTGAAGATGAGAGCCCAAAGGACTCACTACCTAGCCCCGCTAGCATTGGCGTGCTGATACCAATCAGGGGTGCGCGTGAATCATTGTACCCCGGGCCCCCTCTATACTCCCCAAGGCCTGTGTTACCAGGAGTTCTACAGATTTACGAGTATGTTCGATTTCTTCTTAGCCTTCTGCGATGATCCCTTATGTGGCAATAGATAGCGCAGTGCGTAGGTACATAGCCGCGTCGCTGTCAGATAGAGCAGTTTGGGAAATTTCTCATAAAACAATATGTGTGTTCACGCAATGTTGTTGTTACGTGTTATCATCGTTTTATCGCGGCTCTGTTTTTGCTTACTTGTACTTACGCAAGTTACCTACGTACTTACTCACTCCGTCAAACTGAACCTACTGTAGGTGCATGAACTGCGTTGTACAGTCAGCGATATGAAACGATTAACGCCAGTGCAGTTTCAGAAGATTATGAATGGAAACTATTAAATTACTAATTACAAAGTATTGAAGAGTTACTATCTAATCTGCATACTTTAAAATGTAACACGCTTAAGTTAAAATAAACCATTACCGTACCGTACCGTTACCGTAGTGGTTTTACTTACATTACTAATTACTTATAAAGTTCTGTATAATAAATTGATCTACAACCAAAGGCGCCTGAACCTACTATGTTGTAGTACTAACAGTTCCTTAGTTTTCTTTGTTTCATACATTAGATGACCGCAAGCACCCAGTGCCAGCTACCCGGCTACTTAAGCAAGTCAAAAGAGAGTATAAGCTATGAAAGAAATATTCGTAGCAGCTGCTACGCCGTAGCGGTGGTCGTAGCTCATAGGGATATGCCTACATAGGTCTACGAAATTTAATACTGCAATTTTCGCTATGTATGTCCCTGAGTTTTATGGTCCGTTCGATTGTTCAATATACTTAGCCTACCTTAAAAAAATTGTGGTATCCCAACTAGCAAATGACCAAAGACATCTGTAGCTAGCACCTAGAAGTCCCCATCCAATCAAACCCGAGTCTTAAGTGCCCGACATTTTCGACGTAAAGTGGATGCTTTTCTAAAGGGCCGTCCACACACATCCAGGTCAGGGCTCTTTAGACTCTGGTTCCGGGTCTGGGCTCTTCGAGTTCCCGTCAGGTACGGGCCGTCCGTCACCAGTGTCCACACACATCCGGGTCAGGGCTATCCGAGTTTCGAGTTTTTCGTTCAGTGTTCACACATTTTCTTTTTTGTAAGTATTTAAATAATGTGGATTAGATAGATCGTTATTAATTTTATTTTGTCGGACAAGTTCTATTAATTATTCTGTGTTCATTTTGCTCAAGTGCTCTTGAATCCCTGACGGGACACGGCCGGGACTGAGATAAAAATCGGATAGCACAGTAAGGGCGTCTGTGCGTCCGTGCGTGCTCCGGGACACTGACGATACGGAACCTCCTGACACGGATATGTGTGAGCAAGTTCGTACAAATCGTATGTAACCGATTTTTCTCCGTCCCGGCCGTGTCCCGTCAGGGACGGAAACCCGGATGTGTGTGGACGGCGCTTAAGGCGAGTTAGTTCGTTGGTGGGGCCAGGATGTCAGCAATATGCACGGCATTCTCAGAAATGCTGATGTTGTATGATGCTGAGTTTATAGGTCGCTGCCCTAGTTCAACTGTAAGATATGTTGACCAAAGTATGTTTTGAGTAATTCTTACGTTTATGATTTTACTGCCATTAATTCACATATTGTTAATTGAAATGTGTTTGATTTATTAAAACGATAGCTTAGTTTAGTGTGTTTGGGAGATATTTATATTTCAATATGAATAAAAAAAATATAATAGTTTTAAGGCTTTTAATAGTAAGATAACCTCATGTTGAAGTCAGATTAAATAAAAAATGTTTTGTGATTTTAATGTTGGCTCTAAAATGATATTTTAAAACGACGTCTATATTGTAACTCATAAAGTTATGATTATTGTTTTGTTAAAGAAATACTAAAGATTTATCTACCCAAGCTTCCAAATTTTTGGAAAATAAATAGACATTAACATCATTTTGAGATATCTTAGTATTACAGCACATCAATATTTGAGAATAAAAAGTTATCTGACTATTTCCGCGGAAATACTTGGTAAAGGGATCAAATTAATTTTAAACTGAAAAATTAGTTTGTTTGTAATGTATTATTTATTACCTTGTATCATAATTGCAGAAATCAGTCTCATATTATCAGTTAAAATTAAGTTCTTATTATAATCAGTCAGTTCTATAATGTTAATTATGTTTGTACCTATGTATCTTAATGGCACAAATCAGTCACATAAAGCAGCCAACATTTAGTTTTATAATAAAATTAAAAGACTAGGTAGGTACGTACTTATAATGAATGAATTAATAACAATAATGAATTATTTGTTTTAAGTAATTTTATTATCATTCTGAACCTACTCGTTACAGGCATTCGTTCATCATCACTATTCCGCTTTCATTTTCCTGGTTATTTGTAGTTTTAAGACTTTCGTTGAAGCTGTGGTGACATTGAGGTGTCAAATTGAAGTACATAATAATGATGATCACTCTTTTTATTATGGTTTGATATTGCTGGTGCTTCACCATATGCATGTTCCAAAGATATATTTTCTGAGATATGGCCCCTCTGTTCCTTCCAGTCATAAATCTGTTGGTAGCCTATTTCATTTACTGTATAAGGTTTACTGTTTTTTTTTGGCTCATTTCAGTACCATTGCCATTTGAGCAGGCTATTATGTACTGCCAATGCCACGTCATGCGGACATCTTAATAGAAGAGTAGGTAGGTTATTTTAATGTCCTAAAAAAAACACAGGAACAATTTAAAATGTCTCAACATAGAAATGTTTTTATAATTTTCATATTAAGACATTTCAAGAAGTCTTTGTGTGTCTCTAGATATCATAAGATGTCAGAATCTTGAACCAGTGTTCGGTAAAAATATGCATAAATGTCTCAGTGAGATATTGTAATTTACATAGTTAGGTTAAGTTTTACATATATCCGATTTTTGAATCGGATATATGTAACAGTCACTACAGCAATTATTTACATGAAACAAAACTTTTCTCAATTTGGTTTATTTTTAAGATATCTTACTGTTGAACTAGGGCAGCGACATGTTCGTCACCAAGTCACCAACTTATGGCTGAAAACGAGATCTGGTAAAACTTCTAGCTCTTGCGGTTCGTCTAGGCGGTAGCTAGTTTCGCTCGCTTGCATCCAGCAAACGACCTAGACACTAGTCCCATTATCAAATTGAAATTACTTTAATTTTAGAGGATTGCTTAAACATATTAACGAATCGATTAGTAATTTCATTCAGGTGTGGTAAAATGGGGGAACGCAAATATCACTGATGACCGATCGATGTTCACATCTATGACGAAGATCAAGAGCCAAGTCTACTTGCCAGTATCATGTGATCACCAAAATAAGTGATGAGATAAGTAATCGTTGAACAGTATTAAGTACCTACACCCTACTCTACTCATGAATTACTGAATGGTATCTCGCTGATAACTTTAATTGCCTAAAACATAAAAATGTAGCGTAATAACTCGTTAAAAAACCCAACCTCGTGCTCATTGATATCAAATAAAGAATTAACATTACTTACTACGAAGCGGTAATTATAAAAAAGATGGCTAAATTAAGATAATTGAAACGCAACACTCGTATAAAGGTTATCTCATAATATTGACGTTACTTTTAAAACGTTTGTTCTCATTCAGAGGTCAGTTACCCGATAGGCGATATGATTTATTTTATTGCGGCAATAAATTGCCATTTTTATAATATTCGATTGTTTTAATTACGTTGGTAAGGTCGTGGCCTGACTGCGCGCGAGGCAGGGCGCGTGTCGATAGTACGAGTACCTATGGCTATGAGTACGGCACTAATGGAGGGTTTATCAATCGGTATGAACAGGAATTCCTTGTATGTTTTGATTAAATTCGATATATTTCTGGAGTAGTTTATCTGATAGATTTGGTATAGGTAGGTACTGTTCTGGAGTAGGTATCGACTGTGGGCGTTTCTATTTGTTTATTTTGTAATGTTTGTTTGTTTTGTACAGCATACGGTCACCGCAGAGAAATTACCATCTGTATTGATGATGTCTAGGTACTTTTATGGTTTAAGAACTTAATTTCCTCATAAGAAATAACAAAATAACAATAATTGCATCAATACTGAGAAAAAAGATTTACAATAAAGTTTAAATAACTAGCGTACAGAAAAAATAATCATTTTTTACTTTTACTTGCCTTTTTTATGGCATTGATCAACAGGATTAACTATGAGGACCTTGAGGTACTTAGAATTTCCGGATAATAGAATTTCTAGGCTTAACGTACCTACCTCTTTTTGTAAGTTTAGACAATCATCAAATGACTCCTCCCGCTCTGGGCGGAGCAGAAGGGAGTGTCGGACTCATACTAACTTAAACCCATCCGTGTTCCTCCTAGTGCCCTTTGCGTTCCAGGGCCGCGATGACTCTTACGAACAAATTCCGCAAAAATAACCTACTTCTCGTGTAAATGTAAGTAGTGACTTTGTTACTATTATAACAATACAATTTTATCGTGTTTGTTTTTACAGTGTTCGATGGGCATCAAGTCTCGAGTGAAGTGAAGCGAACTGCTAGAAGCTAGACTAAAGTTCATCAGCGACCGCATCGAGGCGAGACAGGGTTTCAACGAATACACAACATATGGCCACAGAGGCTGATGGGATCCGCATGGAAATCATAGGGGCCAACACACCTAACTCCATGGCTAATAGTAATTGAAAAACACCAAATGGTTTAAGCAACAAAGAGACTGACAGGATCTTACGGTCTCTCCAGGACATCCATAAGTATCTCCACATACAAACAAATGCTCTGCTAAATCCTAAATTAATAGAACAGATAAGAGTTTTCACGAGTGAGTGTATTCAAATCAGTCCGGTACAACCCTGAAGCTTCAGACTAAGAATCTAGGTGTCTAACTTATCTTTCCTGAAGTGAACTAGCATCAATAGGAACGACAGTCACTTCACCTATATTATCTGTGACCTGAGTTTTCACAGCGAATTTTTTTATACAGCCGTGTCTAAACTGTCATTCCATGTTCTAGAATCGCACTGCAGACTTGACCGCCAGTTCTGCGATTTGTTCCCGCTCCCCGCTCGCAAGCGAACCGCGTTACATAAAGCTCATTGACGCAAGCCTCCACAATTGTTGCATGACAAGCTAAATATAAAACTGTTAATGGAAAATAACTATAATATTTATGTTTATATTTATACACCAGCAGCAATGATCCGATATAATATCAGTGACGACCTCTACAGAGTCGTTGATAACGTTGTGAAAATCTATGAATTGAGTACCCAGAAGCTGGAAAATGTGTATGTTAGGACCAGCGCACACTGGTGGATGCACGGCAGAGATCTTTAGACGATTAATGTCTGTTAATACTACACATCTATTTGACATGAATAAATAAAATCTATGATGGGAAGCGAACTTTGAACATTCAGAATCATCGAGGAGCATCGCAAGTTCGCAATCGATTTCTCTCCATAAATTTTCCTTCACACAATACCACATTAGAATTCCCTACACAGACCACAGCTTTCATTGAAACATAAACTTTATTTTAATCTTTTTAGGGTTCCGAAAAAAAAAACGGAACCCTTATAGGATCACTCGGGTGTCTGTCTGTCCGTCTGTCACAGCCAGTTTTCTCCGGATCCACTGGACCGATTCTGTGAGAAATTTGGTACACATATGGACTTCTATGACCCAAACACGCGTTACGTAAATTATCAAATTTTTAGTATGGGGATCACTTTTGGGGGACAAACTAGAAAATTTAAAAAAAATGTTTTTTGAACAATATCGTGTGACATATCAAATGAAAGGGCTAACTGTGAGGGTTTTAATTAATTTTTTTTTATAATTTAAAACAAATGGTTTAGAAGTTATTCAAGAAATTAGACGAAAACTGACCGCATTCCCCCCCCCCTTATCTCCGTAACTACTGAGCCTAAAATTTTGAAAAAAATGGAGATAATAGATCTTTACCTAAAGATTACAGGAAAACATTAGAAGTCCGTAGTGTTAAAATAAAATGTTAAAAAAAAAAACGTTCGGAACCCTTTGCACGCGAGTCCGACTCGCACTTGGCCAGTTTTTTTTTATTTTATTTGAACTTGAAATTTTTTTATTTGAGGTCAAACCGAGAATCGAGATGAATAGCGTGCAAAATAAGAGGCTTAGGCGATGAACTGCTGACGGGGCCCGCTAGGGCCGGTAAATTATTGGAAAGAGTCACCGCGGCCCTGGAACGCAATGAACTGCGGCAATGGACTGCTGTAGGCTGATGATGATACAATGATCCGCTGCTGTCCCCGTCACCAGCTTGTCTAAGGCCACTTTAGCAGAATGATATTAGGCTCATAATATTAACCATACAACAATCTGTCAAATTTCATTTTCATCTTTATCGCTGACGCGTTAGGTTCAAGGTTGATTGGGAAAATTTGACAGTGACGGGTAGCGTGATGTTTTTTTTTATTTTTGATGGGTTTGCTCTTGACACTAGTCTAGGTCAGAGATGACAGACACAAAGTCTACGATGGAGCGAGCTTACCCAGAAGGAGCCTGTGCACTCTTGAAGAGATTAGGGTTGTAGGCGTTTGGAAACAGACGCAGGCAGAGAGTTCCACTCCTTTGCTATGCGCATTATAAAAGACGTTTGGAAACGCTTAGTGTGAATTGGTGGATTAGCAACAAGATATGCTTTCTGATTCTGCTAAAGTGGCCTTTTTAGACCTGCAGTAGGCACTAGCCCTTACTGAAAATGTTTGATAACGACCACCATTGTCAGGCTCACAAACTGCGACATGCGAGCGACTGTGTGTATTGTTTAGAATCCGATATCGCTTGCGTCGCGAAAAACGCATTAGGAAAATGGAATCAGCGGTCCATTGATTTTATTATTGATTATGAGACAATAAATCAATGTTATGTCAATAAACTGCCTACTTATCGCTCTTGTCAAACAAATGATTCTACAACAATAATATTTGTTAGCGATAGATACTTCTGGTAAAAACTGGAAATCTTCAATTGGACAGATAAAATATAGAATGTAGTTATTCTTATCGTACACCAAAAATAGATGTATAAAAAAAGAAAAAATAAATAAATTACAATAAAAATAATAGATTAGTAGTTATTCTTAGATTTTGGAATCATTTTCTAGTTTAGATCCCGGCTTTCATTTGTAGATCTTTCAACAGCCGTTAGTAGTCCAAAGTCGGAAAATCTGACACCAGCGGCTCTAAAAGGCCACTTTAGCATAATCATGTTAACCAACAATCTGTCAAATTTCATTTTCAACTTTATCACTAACGCATTAGGTTCAAGGTTGATTGGGAAAATTTGACAGTGACGGGTAGCGTGATGTGCTTTCTGATTCTGCTAAAGTGGCCTTTTTAGACCCCAATCTTGCCGAGAGTTACTGCGGGTATAAAAAAGCCATTTTAGTAGAATCGTATTAGGATCATAGTATTAATTAATGCCTCCGTATCAAAACGTACTATTAGCAAAACGCCATTTGCATTTTCATCTTTATCACTAAAGCATTAGGTTCAAGGTTGATTGGGAAAATTTGACAGTCGTCACTGTCAACTAAGCTGCTGGCTGATTCGGCTAAAGTGGCCTTTTTAGACCCGCTATAATACCTAGTTATTGGGTTATGGAGGTAGTAGAGGCAGTGGCTCATGAGCACCCACCCTGCTACAATGGTACCTACCCAACTGATAAGGCGCGTCGTGAATCTTCGTTCGCACAAAAAAGTATGGCCCCGAAGATTAACCAAAGAATGCTTAAAACTTACAATCAACCTTAGATCACCACTATAAGGTTCATAATACACTGCAGCTGTTAGTTCCGTCTCACTCGCGCGTCACGTGCATGCCACGCGGCGCTAACATGGCGGCAGCTGCCGACCAATAGCGGTACAGGACAAAGAAGCGCGGTGCGTGGAGCGTGCCGATTGGTCAATAGCATTTCCCGCGCTTTGAAAATTCATCTTCTGCGCATGTACATCGGTAAGCCATATCAGTTCCGTACTATTGTATGACTAGAAGCCTACTCTATGTAGTCGGGAAAAGACTGACTCTGTAGTATAGAGATTTTAAATAAAACGGTTGAATATATTAAGTTCTTAATATAATTTATTGCAGACACAAACTGTTCAGCCCAGTGACCCCGCCGAACTGAATTTGGTGTACCACCCACGTTACGATCAATTACAAAATTACCTAACATTATGTACATGTAAACTAAGAACTTATTCGAATAAAATAAATAACCAATTTCTTCTAATAACTGAGTTACGAGCAAGATTACAGCTATTTACGTCGTTTTTACACAGACCATACACGGTATGCGACTTGTTTGCACTTTATTTTTTAACAAATACACTTTTTGTATCTGCTTGCTTTGCAAATATCAACCTTATTCACAACGCATTAAGAACCACAATTCAGAAACAATATGGACACTACGATTAAAACGGAATTAAACCGGTACGTACATACAAATTATGCCGTAAACGGTTATGGGTTAATAGAAACGCGGGGGTGAATATAGACAAAACTTTGAAGGGGATTTCCACTTTATTTAAATTCTGCTTGCAGCATTTAAGGACTCAATTTTTTAAATCAATAGTTGTTTTTTTAAGAAACAGTAATTCTAGTGAAAATACTTTTCAATGTATCTTTCTATTCACCCCGTCTTACTGATAATAACCTAAGTATTCAAAAGTTAAAATTGACCCTGTTATAATTAGGCTAACTACCGGCTATGTTATCTAGTTGTGATTGTTACAATAAAGGTAGTGAACTTGACTATTACGATGTAATGCAAAAAAGTCGAATACCCTGTATGTTGGTAGGGTAAGCGCCCCTACGCACCAGCGGTTGGCCGCGGTTGCGGCTGGCCGCTTTTCCAGTTCAATATGCCACCGCTAGTGATTGTACGCACTTAACAGCCATTAAATGACAAGCGGTTGCATATTAAACTAGAGGGGCGGCTGGCCGCGCGGTTGGCCGCCCCCGCGGCTGGCCGCTAGTGCGTAGGAGCGCTAAGCGCAAGTCAGCGGCTAGGGAACGGAAACTCTGTATCATTTAACCTTACGATGTGGACACCCATAAGGTTAAGGTTTTTATTTTATTATTATAAGTACACAATAATCATATGGCAGTTTTACTATTTCATTAAAACATTTTAGTCTGGAACTTGTGACTTAAAATAAAGCTATAATCATTTCTACCAACTTCATTTTAAACTGTGAGATGATGAGAGCCAACTTGCGCTATATAAACGATTTAAATACAACATAAACAAAAAAAAAGAACATTAATTTGTTTAACGTTGTGTTTATAAAATACGAGATCATTGTTTTTATGTGTAAAATATATACCATACATCGTTTTACACGGAGTTTTGTTCGACTCGACGACTTCATACGTCGCACCCCTTGTCGTATCAAATATTCAGCAAGTCTTCCATAACTAAAGATATCGCCGTCTCGCTTCATTAAACATGAAATGACAAAGACGGATAATGCTTAACAAACGTTGCAGAGTCAATGCTTCAAGTACGTGGACCCACACATGCACAACGAACGCGCAATATTACAATAATGTAAATCCACAAGTAGGTAAGTACGTAACTTTCACAGAAAAACATTCACGATGCGATTTCGTCGCACGACCAGATTAAACACGTCTTTAGAGTGTCCTCGTTGAAGTTTGCTAATCATCGCGAGCACAGGAATCATTTTCATCGGGCGACGTAATCCCATCGTTAACTCGTACGATCGCTAGCTCAATTAGAATGACGCCTAATGAACTTTACGAAATTCTGGTAATACCCCAAACAGGTCGTTGAGTAGATAATCATGTATACGATAAAAACTAGGATTGATAAGTACATTATAAAAGCGTTCCGAAACGAAGTCGTCGAGCCGTTACCCTTCTTTATCTCTCGGAGCCATATATATGAACACAGCTGGTGTGATTCATGACAGTATTTATATCAACATATAGAAAAATATACCTAGAGTACATTTGTAAACCAATTGTTATGTAACATTACGAAAAGACTCGACTATCAAGAGGTTATGACCTCGTTACTTTCGACTTTTCAGCGTAATGCGCACTGACATGTACAATCAGCATCGTCAAAGAAGACTCTTTAGATAAAAATAAATAAATATAATTGATATTAATCACATTATTGCTTCATATCTTTGGAAACAATGTTGATTGTACACGATCAGCGCAGGTGACTTCCACATTTACTTCATCAAATGATAAATAACAATTAACAACAAATGCGATTGCACTACTCGTCTAAATATTTTAGGCAAATACCAAACAAACATAATAACATAGAAATAATATTTGTGAAAAGACCATTAAAATAAAGTACACCGATCCGATAAAATGTGACAAACGCGTAAGAAACGCTAAATTTTGGTAACATGTGCCTTCTAAATACTGCCTGATTTCAATGAGAGCTATCGCGTTTGAATTCGCCGCTAGATGCTAGTGCAGCGTGAGGTTTTAAATGTCACTGGTGGTTGGCTATTGACGCGAGTTTATTTACTTATATGTTTTGATTTTTATTTTCTTTCTAGCTTTGTCACATGCGCGTAATAACAAGTTTAGTGCTATGATTAAGAACCTTACTCGACAGAGGCGCCAACTGCTGAGTACAAAAACAGTAGCCCTCATTGGACGCGGTCTCAAATTAGATCATTAAGTTTATTAATTCCAGAGACATTCTTAAAGCACCTTCTAATTGAAACCAGTTCGTAACGTATAGCAATCGCAGTTCGAGACAGACAGACAGACAGACAAGATAGGTCTCCAATGACATCTCCATCGCTCCGCGAAGTGAGATATTATAGACCACGAGCAGTGCTTAGAGAACACATTGGCACACACCTTACGTAAAAAACGGAATAATACGTAGTAACAATACAAAAAGTGTAATAATAATAAATTAAATGTAATTAAAGTGATATTTACATAAAGTAATCTAAATAAAGTAAATGTTAAAATACTTTTACAATGAGTTATTAGTAAGTCCCTGTGGGATGTCAATTTGACTAAAGTTTAAAGTTACAGGTTACAGGCCGCGCCGGGCGTGGCTGCGGCGCTGCATCGTCAAGACAGCTCAAGACCATACTCCTAAGTTCCTTACTAAACAAATATAACAGGAATCTATTTGGCTATGTTACTTCATTATGATTTCATATTTGATACACAATCAATGTAAATATCGCATAAAGTCTTTACAAAAATGATATGTTACCTTGATCAAATGCAGCGCGCCACGACCTCAGGCTGAGCTTATAAAATGGAAGCATTGAGAAACTATTAAAGTAGAAAATAACAAAGTGTAGCGGGGTACCTATACCGAAATGCCCTTTAGTAATTTGACTATCTTATATTTTATTATGACGCACCACAGATTATACACAGCGCACTAAATGTATTTCACAACCAGAGCCCTGCGCCACGCAGGGAGAAAGCTAACACATTATATGTTAAATGATACATTTCTAGGAGTCCGTATTACTGTTAAGTAGACATTTAATCCAAAAATCAATTATTTCCTAAATTAGTGGAAATTGCAAGATTCTCTCGGTTCAATCTATAAGGCACAAAAACAAACTTGTCGCATTTTCACGCACTTCTCACATCATGGCTTCGACATGAACAAATCTACAACAAATCTGTATAATTCACGAATAACGTTCTCGCGTACAATGTGTGGTGCGCCAAACTGTTGACCTCGAAATGCTCTTCACCTCACAACTCCACCCCAAAATGTACACGCTTGGTCCTGTATTTACAACAATTATAATAAATTCAATTTAACTAGTATTTACATAACGCCCAGCGCGCGACGTTGCTGCGAACTTTTCAACAAAATCGTGGTATCTAGAAAATAATGTTACATCGTAACAGTGAAAAATGTTTGGGGAAGTCAGTCGGGATATAACCGACATGCGACAGTCGCAGGCTGGCAGGCGGCCTACGCCTCGGTGGCGACGGGCTCGCGCGCGTGGTGAATCTTCACGTGCTTGTTGTGGTTGGACTTGTTGCTGGACGTCTTGCCGCAGATGTTGCAGGCGAAGGGCCGCGCGCCGCTGTGCACCTTCATGTGCTCCGACAGGTAGTAGGAGCGGTGGAAGGACTTGCCGCACTCGGCCACCTTGCACACGTACTTCTTGGCCACCTCGTGCTCGCGCACGTGGCGCTGGCAGTTGTACTTGCGGATGAACTGGCAGCCGCAGTAGTTGCAGGTGTAGGGCCGCACGGACTTGTGCGCGTTCATGTGCGACACGTACTCCGACTGCCGGATGAAGGCGCCCTTGCACAGGCCGCACTTGTAGGGCTTGGCCGAGCGCGAGGCGTGCGTCCAGCGGTGCAGCTTGAGGTTCCACTTGGTGGTGAACGACTTGTTGCAGATGATGCACGTGTGCGGCCGCTGCCCGCTGTGCGTCTGCAGGTGCGTGCGCAGGTTGGAGCGGAGGTACACCTGCAACATACGGGAGACTATTACTGCAACTGCTATATGTTGTACATCAAAAGTAAATTGTTGCCAAATAATTCAAACGGGACTTGCACTGTAGAGGGGGAGAGCTGGCACGGTTTTTGAGCAACCATTTTCAGGACGAAAAGTTGCCAGCTGAGTAGGTATGTTGTGCGGCTTGCTGAGAGAATACAAAGAATATAAGTGAAAAGTTTCACATACGAGCCCTGTGGTCAAGGCCCGACTTTCAGATTTCCAATAACTTTGGTTACTTTTTAACGTGATCGTCAGAGCCATTTATTTGATCCGTTGCGACTTGACTCAAAATTACAAACGAGGCAAATTTGACGAAGTAATTGTGGGGTTTCCCTAAATCGGACAACTTCGAATACAGAGATTTGGACAGTTTTATAAAGGCTGTTCAGGGCGAATAAAGAGAGAGAGATATCATCGAGGTTTGCCAAACAGTGTAGAATATATCAAAATAAACTATGACACTGAACAATCAAATAAAAAGAGAGCACAAGGACCATAGGACCACGACCAGAACAAAGAGACCATAGGGCTCGTAGCTGAAACTTTACAGATATATTATCGGTGTTCTCTATGCAAGCCGCACCGTCTCAGCTATCAAGTTTTCGTCCTTAATATAGTTTCTCAAAAAATGGGCCAGCTACCCTTTTATTGGAAGTGTTTGCCAATTAGTAGGGGCCTAATTTTCACAATCAAACAAGGCAACAACAAAGTAAAAAATACTTTTTTAAACGTATTTATAAAACACTGGCCAAGTTTTTGACTCAACGAAAAGATATCATGAAGAAAATAAATAGATAACACTAATTGGTCTGTCAAAACGTAACATTATGAATGCAGTTATCGTGGGTGTATTGGTGTACTGACCTGCTTGCAGACGGGACACTGCACGTTCTCCTGCTTGCCCTTGTGCCGCTCGGCCAGGAAGTACTCGTTGTGCGAGCGCCGCACGTGGCGCGTCAGCGACGCCGCATGCACGAACTTGTCGCTGCAGTACAGGCACGCGCGCGGCTTGTCGGCGTGCGTTTCCTGGTGCCATAGCAGCTTGGCGCGCGAGTGGAACACCACGCCGCACTGGCACACGAAGTCGCGCACCTTGGCGCGCTTGGCCAGGTGGTGCCGGTCCCTACGAACATGTGCGATACAGTATACACGACCTCACAACATGCTACATAGACTATATCTGTTGCTGCAACAGCAGCTTGGCACGCGAGTGGAACACCACGCCGCACTGGCACACGAAGTCGCGCACCTTGGCGCGCTTGGCCAGGTGGTGCCGGTCCCTACGGACATGTGCGATACAGTATACACGACCTCACAACATGCTACATAGACTATATCTGTTGCTGCCACAGCAGCTTGGCGCGCGAGTGGAACACCACGCCGCACTGGCACACGAAGTCGCGCACCTTGGCGCGCTTGGCCAGGTGGTGCCGGTCCCTACGGACATGTGCGATACAGTATACACGACCTCACAACATGCTACATAGACTATATCTGTTGCTGCCACAGCAGCTTGGCGCGCGAGTGGAACACCACGCCGCACTGGCACACGAAGTCACGCACCTTGGCGCGCTTGGCCAGGTGGTGCCGGTCCCTACGGACATGTGCGATACAGTATACACGACCTCACAACATGCTACATAGACTATATCTGTTGCTGCCACAGCAGCTTGGCGCGCGAGTGGAACACCACGCCGCACTGGCACACGAAGTCACGCACCTTGGCGCGCTTGGCCAGGTGGTGCCGGTCCCTACGGACATGTGCGATACAGTATACACGACCTCACAACATGCTACATAGACTATATCTGTTGCTGCCACAGCAGCTTGACGCGCGAGTGGAACACCACGCCGCACTGGCACACGAAGTCGCGCACCTTGGCGCGCTTGGCCCTATACATACGAACCACACAATTATATATATAATAAATTATATATAGATAAAAAGTATACGTGATTTTTTCAAATGGGCGTGGATGGCCAAATCCGAAACTATTAGGAATAACGAAAAATACTCAAAACGGTCTCGGGCCCGATTTTAACGCAAACTAAAACTGCATGATTGGATTTTCGAAAGATCAATGTTCCTAGCCAGGAATCAAACCCGTTGATTTTTGTTAAACAACACACCATACGAGCTGGCACGGTTATTGGACATGCATATTCGGAACCAAAACTTTTTTGCGTCGAATTCTTTTCTATCTCTGATGTAACTGTAACCATGATCCTGATATGGAAATCTAAAAGTGGGCCCCTGACCACATTTTTCTACGTAATTTAGAAGTAATGTTATGCAACCTTCGTAGTAAATAAAAAAAACAATTACTGATAGTAGGTGACCTTAACATTGATATTTTGATCAAAAAATCGATAAAAATAAAAATCCATAGACGAATTAACTTGATTGTAAATTAATAATGTTGGTTTAAAATTACATATAAAACAACCAACAAGAAGAAATTCATGTCTAGAACAAATAATAAGTAACTGTAAGGATGTAATATGTGAGGTTATACCGCTGGGACTATCAGATCACGAGACAGCTCAGATGATATCCATACGAATAAACAATAAAGTTCCACCTCTACGCTTTAGAACAGTTCATAAGCGTGATTATAGCACCGAAAATAAAGAAAAGTTAGTTAACGAACTTTTCTTTATTTTCGGTGTATGTCAAACTTAAAATGGACCGATTTTCTTTCCGATCAGGAAGCCAACAATGCGTTTAATCAATTTCACGATTTACCCGCCCTGTTCTTTGATCTGTGCTTTCCTAAAATCGAGATCAAAATCAACCTAGTGAAAAAATATACGAAATGGATTTCCAAAGGTATTAAAAAATTAACTAAAACCAAAAGGAACTTGCGTTTTAAAAACTACTTCTCATATGATAAAGAAAATAAATTAAAATACTTAAACTATAATAAATTACTTAAAAAATGTATAAAAAGCACAAAAAATTCATAATACAAATTACATAACTAGGGCTAAAAATAAATGCGTCATGGGACTTAATCCTTACTGATATTATAAATGCGAAAGTAACTCTGTCTGTCTGTCGGTCGGTCTGTCTGTCTGTCTGTCTCGTCTGTCGCGGTTTCACGCCAAAACTACTGAACCGATTTAAATGAAATTTGGTACACAGTCTCGAGCCTGAGAAAGGACATAGGCTACTTTTTATCCCGGGAGTATGTTCCCTAGGAACCACGCGGGCGAAGCCGCTGGCAGAAGCTAGTAAAATATAATTCTAATAATAATCAAATTCAAGAATCAAATATTACGGAGATAGAGACTGAAACCGGACCACTAACAAGCCCCACGGACATTGCCAATTATGTAAATGACTATTATATAAATTTGACGAACAACGATTTTGACATTAATACTAATATAATTATGACATTGATCCTATTAACTCTAGTATGTTTTTAATGCCCACTAATGATGACGAAATACAAAAAGTAATATCACTCAGGGATATAAATTCAACGGGTTATGATTACATACCTACAAAGATTATAAAATACATTGGCCCTATTATTACTCTGGTACTAGAACATCTAATAGACTTATCGTTATTCACGGGAGTGTTTCCTGAGAGATTAAAAACGACAGCTATTAAACCAATACATAAAAAAGGTAATAAAAAGCTTGTTGACAATTACAGACCGATAGTCCTATTGCCTATTTTAGCAAAAAATTACGAAAAGGTCATGCATGCGCGATTAATAAATTTTATCGATAAGTTCCAAATTTTGAAACGTGAACAACATGTGTTCCAAAAAATGAAATCGACAACCACAGCGGCATTTAACTTAATTAACCTAGTTACTAAAAGTATTGACCAGAAAATTCAGACAACTGTTGTATTTTTTGACATGTCAAAAGCCTTTGACTTTGTATCGCTTGAGCTATTACTAAAGAAATGTGATAAATATGGAATACGCGGTAAAGCAAATGCATGGCTGAAAAGTTACCTTACAAACAGATCGCAATTTGTAAAAATTACTGTGGATAAATCAAATCAAAACGGTGAACTGAAATATAAATCTAAATTAGTTAACAATTGCACAGGCGTTCCACAGGGCAGTATTTTGGCCCCCCCACTTTTTCTATTATGTATCAATGACCTGACAGAAGTAACTGACCATCCCTGCATACTCTTTGCAGACGATGTGTCCGTCATTATCCCTAAAACTAAAGAAAACTATAATGGAGAAATAAATAGTACCGTAAGTAAAATAATAACTTGGATGTAAAAGAATAACCTTAAACCTAACATAGATAAAACCAAATATGTACAATTTCGTAACAAAAACTGGAATAAAATAGATTTAAACATCACTTATAAGATAAACAAATACAACAATCAGATAGTAGGACTTTTTTGGGACGGTTCTAGATGAGAGGTGTTCCTGGATTAATCATATTGATATGATATGTGGAAAAATAAGTAAGTTTGCTTATGGTCTATGGCGTTTATCTAACCTAACAAGTAGACAAGCCACATTACATGCTTATTATACATGTTGGTTCAATACTACGTTATGGTATACTGGTATGGGGAAACTCGGTGCATTCGGAAGAACTTTTATCGCACAAAAGAGGTGTATACGTGCGATTTCTAATGTAGACCCACTTACATTCTGTAAACCACTGTTTAGGAAACTTAAAATACTTACACTCCTCTTCCTCCTTGCCTCGTATTCCTCAGTGCTAAGGGTCGTGACCTCCCTTCTGTATCACTTTCACACGTATAATGTTTCTCCACCTGTTTCTGTCCCTGGCGGTGTGAGGGCGTTGTGAACGGTAGTGTCAAGGGCGATGCGAATCTGGTCAGACCAACGTATTGGACTGCATCCACGAGTTCTTTTTCCATCTACTTTGCCGGTTACAATGAGCTTCTCGAGGTTGTCACCTTCTTTCCTCGCAATATGACCGAAGTATTCTAGGACTCTGCGCAGACGCTCAGATGACAGCCGCGAAGTTGCTATCCTATGTGTATTCAAATATATAACATAACTCCTACCCATAGATATAATAAATAAGGAGATATGCCTTTTAGACGAAAATGTACCGGGACCCTGTGTCTCTAGTCTTCCCCTTCCATAAGGTAACTACTACACATGCACGTCAGTAAAAGCAATAGATACGCAGTCGCGCATACACCCGCATTTCTCAAAACAGAACGTACTACACAATCAATTATAAACCTTTTTACATCAAACACAGCGTGCATTTACCATGCACCGTACAACTTACGCACACAAAAACAACGGTCGTTTTCGTTGTGCTGCAAAAGCAATTTATTTCACATATATGCTAGTGATTGACTAAATCAGAAAGTTATCGAATCTTCCATTTATTATTGGACAAAAACATTTTTGGGGCCTAAAAATAAAATAAATAAAAAACGGCATGTCCAGAAAATATTATAAACATTCCACCGATTATTAACATAAAATTTAACTAACTCACTTCACGAAAGTTAGCTACGCATTTCTCTATTACGCTGTAAATAAGTAAAAAGCGTTATTTTACGTCAATCTAGCCAAATATAGCCGGGTTAAAACGGTTGACAAATAGAAAATAAACTTTTATAGCACGATTTCATTCGTCAATCGACATTGTGTCGATAACCTACGTAGGTGGATCTGCACAAGCACATCATTAACTCGTCGTCGCAAGAAGCAACGGCCGCATTACGCGTTGCATCCGCTTAATAAACTATCGTTTTGTAATATTTACATTGCTTGTCCAGTGACTTAGTGAAAAACTTAGGTAGTGGATAAGAAGCAATGTATATATATTATATAAAATAAAATATATATAGTAAAAATAATACAGTCGCTGTGATATTTGAAAACAAGAATAATACAGTAAGAGCAAGACATATTTTACGATTTGTTGTTTTTCATGATTTTAAAGACAAATATAGTAAATTACTTATATTTAGATAGTGTAAGTGATTCCTTGATTTACAAACTTGGTTTAGGCTGCGGTTTCTTCAAGAAAACACTGAACAACACGGAATTCTTATATATATTGTCACGATCGCGGTCGAAAGCGCTCTAGTTCGCCGAGACGACCATTTGCCTATAATATGCCCAATTGAGCATGTTGCGCGGACACGGTCAAGAGAAATATAAAAAACAGGAGAAGTGGCAAGGGGGCGTCCTTGCCACTTCTCCTGTTTTTTATATTTCTATGCTCCTACCCAAATTAAAGAACTTCCAAAGATCCGCTTCAAAAAGGCTTTACACAGGTGGTTAATTGAGAATCCCTTCTATAACATAAAAGAATTCCTTCAGTTTAAATGTAAATGATTTAATTGTACCTATACCAAAATTTGCATGTCATTATGTTATGATTGAATATTTTAAGCTACCATACTACCATTGCAAGTACTTTTGTAACCATATTTATTTGCAAATAAATCTTTGACTTTGTCTTTGATGGCTCCTATCTCCCCGAGAATCCTTTCACATATAATATATTAGGGTATATTCTATCAGCAAGCCGCATCAACTTTTCGCTCATAATATGGTTGCTCAAAAACCGTTAAAACTATCTTTTTTTATACTAGGTATTAATGCAGTTTTATTTTTCATCAAAATCGGGCAAGAGACTCCTTTGAGTAGTTTTCGCTATTGCTCATATTTGTTGGCCATCCACGAGAGACCGTTCGCGTGTAGCGTTAGGACCTGGCAACCTGTTTTAACGAAGCGAAATGCAGTACTTCAACGTCAATTATATTATATCATTATACAGTTGCAGAATAATTTTATACACCATCTCACTGAAGATCAAAACATAAATATGCTATCTGTTATTCTCTTTAATACTTACAACATGATTCAAAATTGTAAAATCGACCTAAAATTATATGTTTTATAAACTAAATAAAGAGAAAATAGGATAAAATCTGTACTTTAAAATGATTACACAAATATTTGTAAACAAATCAAATAATGAACCACACAACAACAATAAAATGTCTATTTGACATTTTAGTATTATATTTTTTATTTTTGTTATTCTGACATCATATTTTGATGTCACTAAACCTTCATGAATATCAAAGAAAAAGTTTGCATAGTTCGCGAGTGAGTGGATTCGAAATCTCTCGAACTTCAAAACAGGAAGAGGTTGTTTATCTATACTAATATATAAAGCTGAAGAGTTTGTTTGTTTGTTTGTTTGCTTAAACGCGCTATCTCAGGAACTACTAGTCCGATTTGAAAAATTGTTTCAGTGTTAGATAGCCCATTTATCGAGGAAGGCTATAGGCTATATATCATCACGCTAAGGCCAACAGGAGCGGAGCAGTAATGAAAATTGTGACGCAGACGAAGTTGCGCGGGTCAGCTAGTTCGATTATATTTATGTTTTATTGTTTGATAAGGCCATTAATGCTAAATTCTAGTAATCATACTAATATTACAATGGGAAAATCAGGATCTTGGATCTTTATTAATCAAGACTGATTTAGGTGTGGACACAGGTAGGTACCATACCATACCATGACCTGGTTAGGTGCATAATTAATTGTTTTTGTATCCTAGTATTAAATTGCCCTAGGACAAATTTGTTTCTGGTGGGGCAATCGACAGCGGCGCCTACACACCTGAGTGAGTGTAGGCGTCGCTGGAGAGGCTTTCCTTTAGTTGAGGGAGCGTGCAGGAACTAAGGTGCAGTGCAGTAGCATAGTCGACATATCTCGGCAACATGACACTTTACATGAGGTGGTAACCTGTGCTGCACCATGTTCCTAACATTTTTTGTCTGCGTGCTCTCTACCCTTATATGCATGTCAGATCGTGCGTGGGCGGCGGGGGGGCTATGCCACAATGGTTCTATGGCCTTTGTAACTTTGATAGCGCAATCAATGCCGTGCACATTTTCTAGAAGATATTTCAAAAAGAGGAAACGTGTGGGTTACCTGTGCTGCACCATGTTGGAGTAGCGGCGGAAGGTGTCGTCGCAGATGGTGCACTTGATGGGCGCGCGGCCCGTGTGCTGACACAGTACATGAGGTGGTTACCTGTGCTGCACCATGTTGGAGTAGCGGCGGAAGGTGTCGTCGCAGATGGTGCACTTGATGGGCGCGCGGCCCGTGTGCTGACACAGTACATGAGGTGGTTACCTGTGCTGCACCATGTTGGAGTAGCGGCGGAAGGTGTCGTCGCAGATGGTGCACTTGATGGGCGCGCGGCCCGTGTGCTGACACAGTACATGAGGTGGTTACCTGTGCTGCACCATGTTGGAGTAGCGGCGGAAGGTGTCGTCGCAGATGGTGCACTTGATGGGCGCGCGGCCCGTGTGCTGACACAGTACATGAGGTGGTTACCTGTGCTGCACCATGTTGGAGTAGCGGCGGAAGGTGTCGTCGCAGATGGTGCACTTGATGGGCGCGCGGCCCGTGTGCTGACACAGTACATGAGGTGGTTACCTGTGCTGCACCATGTTGGAGTAGCGGCGGAAGGTGTCGTCGCAGATGGTGCACTTGATGGGCGCGCGGCCCGTGTGCACGTTGTGGTGCTCCGACAGCTTCTGGCGCGTCACGAAGCGCTTCTCGCAAACTTCGCATCTGGAATAAACAAAAAAAGGACATTGATAAAAGAAAATGGTTGATTTTGGTCGAAAGTAACTTTGGTGATCCTGAAGCCTTTCTTTTGGCTGGGGAATCATCAAATGAACCCCCGTTCTAGACAGAGCGCCAAGGAGTGTCTTTTGCAAGGAGAGGTTCCGAGATGGTAGTGCTACGCCCGTACCCACTCCTTCCCCTACCTTTCTCGCAGTTTTGTACATGGAGTCGCCAGAGATCAACTGAACTTCACAACAACAAATGGTCACGAGCTGCAGACTGCAGGTAGTCAAAAATGGCAATGCCAAGTCTTCATCCACATCTCACTCAACCTATGTAGAAATAACCTCAGAACAATAATAGGGACAATTATGGGCCATTGCTCCCTAAACAAACATCTCTACAAAATTGGCGCCACGGACAGCCCACTCTGCAGCTTTGACGCCGACGAATCCGCCTCCCACGTCATCCTGGAATGCAAGGCCAACGTCGAGAAATCCTCGGAACGGTGAGGTCGCTCCACGAAGCCTGTGAAGCTCCCAGAAACCCAACCCAACTTCTGTGCTCCTGGGCGGAGCTAGGCTGGCTAACTTAGCCAGAACACCTCTGCACAACAAACCGAATGGGAGTCTAAGTGCGGAAAATGGAGTCCCTACTGTAGAGTAAGGACTCCATTTTCCGCATTACTCTACTACCCACCAGTGTTCCTCCAAATGCCCTTTGCGTTCCAGGGCCGGGGTAAGTCGTTCGAACTATTCCTGTACCCTGGCAGGCACTGGCCCCAGCGGGCCTCGTCTACTATGCTGACACATCTTTGAGACGCGCGTGGAACACAACGCGCCGTCGACTCGGGCCTGATTCTGATCGGACGGAGAGCCACCCATCGCTCGCAGTCCGCAGGCCCGCGGAATCCGCAAGGGTACTTTCATGTGTCTATTTTTGTATGATATTTTATATGAAACAACAAATAACAATAACATTTCTTTTTTCATTCTAAAAATAGCGTCGTTTGACGCTATTTTTAGAATACTAAATGAAGCAGCAATTATCACATTAAATATTGATACGAAGAGTGGGAGCGTGGAACCTCTGGCTCTCTGTTGTACGCGTATAATCTAATGACGGTGATGTCACATGTCAGTAAGTGCATCCCTTTTCTGTTATTTGAGTTTCCCCTGCCACCAGATTTGAAAGGTTTAACTTACTTAATTTTGAACATATTAAAAAACCATTCATTTTTTATTAAGTTACTTTTTTAAATTCCTATCAACTTATAAATAAATAAAAAAGATGAATGCCAATAAGTGGTTCTCATGACATAAGCACACTTAGCACAGAAAGTGCACTTAACTTGTAAGGTCAAGCGACTTGTCATCACCGCGGCGACTACTGACAATGTCATGAGGTCGTTGACCACTAAATAATAACTTTGTATTTTAATGGCGGATTTTCCTAGAGGTTATTTTGTCAATGGTATTCCCACTTCATATCAACAGTTTTCCCATAATTTTGCCAGCCTGTTCTCGATGTTATAACGCCATAATTCCTTTCCTATATATTATACTTTAAATATTATTAATTTTTGTTAAGCAATTAAATGGCTGATGATTTAGGTGATATGAGGAACACAGGTGGACGGGGCCTGGAATGGGTCATTGGATGCATTTTGGCCTGGCAAAAGCAAATATTTTTTATAATAAATTAGTAATTGAAATGGCACCAACCACACTTACTTATAATTCCTAATTCCTAAATGTGTCTTTATATGCAGGGACAGGTTAGCTCTCCGGAAGAAGCACTTGCCGCAGGTGAGGCACTCCAGCGGGTGGATCTTGAGGTGAGCATGGAACTGCACATCGTTGCCCTGGTCCTCCTTGCACGTGGGACACACGTAGTCCTTCCTCCTGCGCTTCACCTCCTGCTTTATTAGTCGGTCTACCTCGATCTTCGGCTTCTCCTCAACTTGAATGCTCTCGTAAACTTGGAGGATTGTCGATGATATCGCATCTTTGGAGTCTATTGATGGTAGTAGGTTGTCTGAAAAGAAGAAATGTAGTGTTCAGACATGAAAAAAAGGTAGCACTGACAAAACCTTTACTCATATTTTAATTTTGAAGGGCAAGTGTATTCTTGACAGGATGAGTGCGGACAATCATCCTCCATCTACCGTCATGCTGACTGTCGAACATTTTTATCTCAGCATCAGATAATATCAAGTTCATGTATGATCCTGGACATAAAAGCAATTCAGTGATCATACTGAAAAATTGTTTGACCAACACTAATGAAAAGAAAAGGATGAGATCGGCGGACAACATTGTTGCCATTGCAAGTAGAACCTGTATTAGGCTGGCACAGGAATGTGGAGATTGGCACAAGAAAAGAGATTCCTATCCTCAGCCGTGGGCGAAGTCAGGCTGTGCATGAAAATGATGAATGAAAAGCAACATACTTGTATCAGGTTTCTCCTCCTTCTTGATGGCTCGTGCGGTGACCAGCCTGCTGTAGGAGGTCTTGCTGGCCGAGCACGTGGGCAGCGCGTGCACCAACGACTTGTGCGCGCGCAGCTCCTTCAGCGACGTGCACGTGACGCCGCACGCCGCGCACGTGTGCACGCGCGCGCGCCCGAACACCGGCGCTACCGGCGGCGCCAGCGGCAGCTCCACCTCGCTGGAAATCAGACATCCACTTGTTAGTACTATGTTCATCTATACTATATGAAAACTAATATTTTAAAGCTGAAGGGCTTGTTTGTTTGGTTAAACGCGCTAATCTCAGGAACTACTGGTTCGAATTGAAAGATTATTTTAGTGTAAGATAGCCCATTTATCGAGAAAGGCTTTAGGATTTATATTTAAGGATTTATAAAATCTTGCTACGACCAATAGGAGCGGAGCATTCATGAAAATGTAACGCAGACGAATGTCGTTCATATGTGACAACTATTGTGTATAACCTTTGTTGGAGATCCTATACATGTATATGCATAGAGTTCTGGATGAATTATAACTAACACTAACAGCCAACAGTGTCGATCGCAAGCTAAGCTCTTTCCGAGTTCGGATCATAGATAGGTGACTTCATTAAATACTGTGGCTTCGTAAAGCCTCAGAAATCACGTAAAGCTGTTGGTTCCGGTTTTCAATCTTAAACCTTTGACAGTTGTAATGGGTAGTCAGAAGCCTGGGGGATTGACGATTTGTTTCAGCAAAGGGCATTGTTTTGGAGGTCAAATGGGCTTCTTATTAAATAGTGTTCATGTTAAATCATTTGCACATACTGGAAGCCGAGGTCTAGATATGATAATGATACTATGAGCATAGTTTCCCCAGAGATGTCTAGGATACACAAGTGACCATAAATAACTGATTGCGGATCCAATCCCACTATGCGCGACTCACTATTCGCAAGACAGTATGCAGTGTTTGGTGAGCTCAAAGAGCAAACGCGCTTAGAATGCCACCTATTCTAATAAGCGTAAGAATTCTGTCGACTAGCCTTTTGGGTTTCTTCATCCTTACTAATATTATAAATGCGAAAGTAACTCTGTCTGTCTGTCCGTCGCGCTTTCACGCCAAAACTACTGAACCGATTTAAATGAAATTTGGTACACAGCTATCTGTGTACCAAATTTCATTTAAATCGAGAGCCTGAGAAAGGACATAGGCTACTTTTTATCCAGGGAGTATGTTCCCTAGGGACCAGGCGGGCGAAACCACTGGCAGAAGCTAGTATTTCATATGACAAATGATAACACAATTGAGCAATTGAACTAAAGCTCTATCAATGTCGTGCAATCGCCCAAATTAACTAAACATGAAGATAATATACTTCAATCGAGAACAGTTATCATTATCAACTATGAATAAATACATACAGTGCCATAGCACATCGAGTTTTCGAAAATGTGCTATTTTAGAATGTCTGTATATGTTAACTAACAGTCTTTTTTAGCTGATAACTTGTTGAATTTTTTGGTACTGAAATTGGGGCCATGTTCAGGGATGGCACTGTAAAAAGGGTTACATTACTAACATGGGCTCCCGCTTCTCGCTGGCGTCCACCTCGGAGCCGTCCGACACCCAGCTTTCGCGGGCGATCAGGTCGTAGGGCTCCGCCGGCGTCACCTCTGTGTACATCTGTAAATCACAACACACTTAAACAACACGTAGTTTTGGCACCCACAACATTTACTACTGAATAAAAAAATACAACAAAAAATAATTATCATGAATTCTAACTAAACAAATAAAAAACATTAGTATAAAATATTGTCGTAGTGAGTATATTAATTAATGAATTCCTCTTTCGTAACACGACGATGTTTTGGTCCCAATGTCAACTTTCCTGTCTTCTTACTGTATTAGGTAATAATACTTATATTTATTATAACATGTAAAAAGATTTGTAAAAAGACCCAACTTACAGAAATAATTCATTCATTCATTCATATTATGTATGCATGAAAGAAAATGATTGAGTTGATGTTGATTGGTTCATAACATAAATTAAAATCAATTAAATAATTACTTGAAATAATAAATTCAAACTTTTCATGAGATAAAACATTTTGAATAAACAATAAGGCTACAAGGCATGGTTTGAATTTCACTTTCATGAATTGAAGTTAGCAAAGAGGCACGAGCTCGCGCGTGTGGCGATGTCTTACCGCGCTCCAGGGCGACTCCATGTCTCCGTTGCTCTCCTGGCCGCTGAGCTCGCCGCGCGGCGGCATGCGCTCGTCGGCGCAGATGTTCATGGGCGCGTCGCCCTCGCTGCGGCCCTCGCTCAGCACGTCCGCCTTGCTGTCTCGCTCGCACCCGTCCACCTCCACCTCCACCTGTCCTTCTCTAGCACCTAGCTCAGAATAATCTATCCCAGTACTCTCGGCTATTTTGTAACTCTCGTGTATAAAGTTAGGTAGCACGAAGTCGCTGTCCTTCTGCGAAGGCTCACCCCAGAGGTACATACCGTCCTTAGCGCCCTCCTTGAACCCCGACGCCTCGCGCTCGGCGTCGAACGCCTCCACACGGTCGGGGGTAAAGTAATCTGCATAGATATTGTCCCCGAAATAATTCTCGTTCATCATGCTGACGAACTGTTTGTTCTTAGACGCCGCTTCAAGGTCCAGTAACTCCCTGTCGTTGGACTCTTCGTTAAAATCCTCATTGGACATATTCCCGTAGCTAATAACATTAATTGGTCGCAGTGTTTCGAGTGGCGTCAGCATGCGGTCTGTAGTCACCGGCTCGTTGCTGAATCCTCCTTCATTGCTCGAGTTTATTTCCTCCTTCACCTGTATCATATCAATGTTGGAAGCAAACTCGCTCTGATTCAAATCAGCAGAAGCAAGTGGCTCTATGTCCATAGATTGTTCAGATGTGTCAGCATCAAAATCATTGTTTTCATCATTCTCTTTGATCTCCTCCACAGATATGGTTTGCAAAAGATTAGTCTTCTCCTTACTATCCGTCTTATCTGCTTGGTGGATTTTATTCATGGTAAAATTTTCTGGCGACCTGCAAGTCGATGACGTCGGTATGGTGTCCCTTTGGTCAGTTTTCTTTGCAGTGCTCACAGGTAACGGCTTAGCGTTTTTAATCTGCAAAACTTTCTTGTGCTTCTTCACAAAAATATTGTTCAGTCTTAGTGTGTTGTGCCTGTATGGCTTCTGTGAAAGCTGAATTTTCTTTTCTGGAAGTCCTAGGGTACTATGGCTAACTTGATTACTCTCAGGTTTAGGAGAAATTGAGGTACGATCGGTTGAATTGTCGCCATTCTCTGACAACTCACTACAAGGGGATATGGAAGGCTTCTCATTACATATTAAATCGGGCACAGGACAGCTGTCTGAAAAGTCTGTGTCCAACTTACTGTCAGAACTCTTGCTTGGATTACCAACATTCTTTATCACAGAAAACGTATGGGAGACCATGCTATCAGCACTGGACATTGATGATGGTTGAGTGTCATCAGATGACAGTTGGTTGTTATCATTATCTTCCAGGTCAGGCAGGATCTTGTCAGGCGAGTCTATTTGCTCTACAGGATAGTCTGTCTCGTTAGGCCCAGTCAGATCCATGACAGTGTTGACCATATTCTTGTGATGTTGCACTGGAACTTCGACCTTAATGTTGCTCAGAATTTTTAAACCCTTAGTACCGCCTGGCATTTCATATTTTGGGTCCACTGTCTCCGTGGGGATCTCAGTGTTGTCAACTGCACTGCTGGTATCTGGCTGTGGCATGCTGGAGCTTCCCTCATCACTAATGTCTTCATGAATTGGAGTTATGAGTGGACCTACTTCAATAATAAGTGTTTTTGGATCATTCATATTTTGTACAGATTTGTCAATGTGTGCACTTGGCATAAGAGTACCAGACTCATTATAAATGGATGTGGGACAAGCTTTATTCATCATTTGTTGAGGTGTTGTGTACATACATGAAGTATTTCCAAACTGATCCACAACCATAACATTTTGATACATGGAGCTAGCTTGAGCTAAATTGGTGACGTCATTACCACCAAGAACTGTTGGCATGGTAGTTATAAAGGGCTTACCATCTATGTTGTGCACCATTTCTCTGTAAATTATTTGGGAGTTTTGGGTAACAACAGTTGTTCCTGGAGTGAATGCACCAGAAGTCATTTGGTTCAGTTGGTTGCTAGCTATAGGGGGGGAAGCAGTTTTGTTGTCAATGTGCATCTGTTGGTTTGGTACACTGCCTGTCATGATCATGTTGTTTTGCACATTCTTCTGCATGAATGTGGGTGGAGTGGGCACCATGACATGCATGGGCTTGACCCCTGGACCGATGTATTGCACACCACCCATATTGGTCTTAAGGAGAATGTTATTTGGTTTTGGTAGAACTTTAACAAGGTCATTCCCTTTTCTGGGCACCCCTGGTAACAATTTCACCCCCGGCCCTGTCATTGGTGGCACATTGTAACTAAACATATTGTTGCTGTTGTCCATGGCATTGTACTCTGCACTCCGGGAGAACTTGATCTCCCTGTCTTCTTGTTGCTCTGGATAGTACACAAACTGTTGATCAAATTCAGGAACTGGAGGACACTGGAAAGTCTGCTGAAGCTTATCAGCTTTTAAATGAAATGAATTGTTTACATGTTGTCCTGTACCACCACCAGCAATGCCATGGTTCTCAAAGTTAACATCTAGCATTCTAATATCAGGAGTAGCATTCCTAGATGCATTTGACATTGGTGTTTTAGAGGCTCTGCTAGGTGTTCTACGCCAGTAACGCTCATGTTCGTTGCTACGTGATCCGGTCCACTTGGTACTGTCATCAGTGGCAGGTGTCCGTGACCTACTCCGGTATGACCTCTCAGAATGTACTGGCGTGGAAGTCCTGCTGCCATAATTAGAGCCCTTGTTTGCTATATTGCACAAAGCTTTTATAACCTGGTCTTTAGGATGGGTGTCCAAGTGGGACTCCAGGGTAATCCCATTGTGCAGGAACAGTGTGCACACGGGGCACTGCACCGCGAGTTGGTCCATGTTGACGTCACGCGGAGTACACTCGGTGACAAAGCAGCGGCCGCAGCCCCGCACCGCGACGTCGCGATGCTATCAATATATTGTCGAAACAGAACGCGCACTCAGTCCACAGAGCCAGGCCGCACAATGTCCGTGACGCGCATATCTACTATTCACACGTAAGGCTCTCGCTCGACCCACAACAATACATATCTTCGTTGCACGTCGTCTCCTTATCGATCTGTCAGACAAAATACTCTGTATAAATATACGACATTAAGTCCACAACATCACATTCTACAAACTTGTTCAACGTGCAAACAGAGGACAAAAGAAAACAAAACCCCGAGATAAAGGCCATTGAGACATAAAAAAGTCCAGCATTATGTACAATATAGAATGAGCTGGATAACGATTTTGCACTAGAAACACACGAACAGGACTTACCTATTATATTTTTTATCATGTATCGTCCATGACATCGATTATTCTAAGTAGATACGTTAATTATTTACGACTAAGCTAAATCTAAAAATATTTCCAAATAGTCAGACATATTGCAGACGTCTTGTTCACGTTCACACACAAACTTTTATATTCCGATATACGAACCCGAACATCGATATGCGCTCGTGGCGATGTGCTATAATCGAATTTCTATAGGTTTTTCGCTAACTGAGGAAATAACGCTAATCATTTATGCGTGAAACGGAATCGATTCATTTTATAGTCAATCCATAGACAAAACCATTCATTTGTCCATTATGTCCTTTTGCCTTTATTTATGGCAATGAGTAAATAAGTCGTGCTGTGTAACAAGTAGTAAATTAAGATTTATAAAACAGTTGTGAATGGAAAAATATTATTTTGCAAAGGAAACAAAAAATCTACTTTTCATAATCAAAGATAGCCGTGCGCTGGAACGCGCCAAATAGGTCAATGACATTAGAGTTGTTCCATGAATTATTTGAAATGTATCGATTTACCATGTATTATTCGTAATCACAGTTCGTAGTTCGAATTAGTATACCTAGTTCATGATTATTATTGATTCAAAAGTTCTTGACCTAAATCTTGATGCAGCAGGAAAAGATGTGGATAGGCTTGGTTGCACAATAGTTTGAAAAGCATTTTCAAAAAATAAAATCCCATTAATCGATATCTGATAACCATAGATACAGAAACTTAACCAAAGATATTTGACATTTTAAGTTTTTTTTTTCATCACTGACGTAAGACGTTGACATTTTTTTTACATTATAAAATTTGAGAATTAGAGGATGTTATAGCCTGTGTGACTGGAAAATTCTAGTTTATTTAAACATAAAAAAAAAAATAGTAAAAATTCCGGTACTTTTCTTAAAACTATTCATTAAAAGCAAATATGTCGTACAACTTTGAAGAATTAACTTGTAGCGGTACGTAATTATATTTTAAATTCATGGTCCAAGTTTGTATGTTGTTTGTTGCTCATTATTTTTAGTTTTAAATAAATCTTTCGTTGAAATACTTCGGAATGACTAAACTCTTTCAGAAAAAAAGCAGACTTGATGCTACCCGAAAATGGTTAAAGAGATTTGGACCTGAATTATTATAACCTATTTTTATTTTATTTTTTTGTCTATTAATTTTCAGAAGCGAAAGACTTGCTCCGTCAGTGGAGAGAGAACAATGAGAGAAGGAGTGAAGATGTCATGGAGCTGTGGACAACGGTATTGAGTGATGACTTGGCCAAACTTGGCAATGAAAGTGGGTACCAGTCATTCTGTCACTGTATGAAACAAGTAAACAACATCTTAATATTATCCTAATATTTCAATAAGAAATCAATAGAAGTTTTTTGAGTAAATAAAGAGTGAACTTGTAGGCCTAGTGTTAGAAATTATGTACTTTTAAATCAACACTATCCCCATTTAAATAAATTGGGATGCAGTATATCTCTCAATCTCCAAATCTACTGACTGAGGCGTTTATCTCAGTAGTCACCCTTTCTAGTGTATTTAACTTTGACACAGCCAATGCATTGTTTTTTGCACTTCACAAATGGCCATAGAATCAATACATTCCAGAGCATTTGGTGCTGGAGCAAGTAATCTACGCAGCCTTGGACTGCCACACCTATGGAGTAGCAACCATGTGCATCTACCTGCTGTCTAATGAGTTCCCGGGGAGCATGCGGGTCATGAGATACAAGGCAGCTTTGCTGGAGGCTGAGGAGAAGTAAGTTAAAAGTTTATAAATGATTTTTCAATGCCAATCTTAAACACATTTTTTCTATTATTATTTATTTTGAGATGGATTTGCTCTCGACTCTAGTCTAGTTAGAGATGACATTATTATCCTCTTTTGTATACAAATAAGAAATAACAAAACTTTTAAAGAATCTGCTTATAATTTAATTTTTTACTGCAACTAAACTTAGAAAAACATAGATTGCTGGGCTTGAGTTATGGGTTTTATTTCCAAGTACAAGTAAAACCATTTAACTTTTGTTCAGCATATTACATAGTTTCTTTGTAGTGTTATTAGTGTTCAGCCGAAACTTGTTACTGTGAAAGTGGCACACAATTGACTATCAACTTTATTTCCCAGATATGAAGAAGCTCTAGAAGTATTGGACGGTATAATAAAAGCAGATGAAACCAACGCTGCGGCCAGGAAGCGACGCGTCGCCATATTGAAGGCGCAGGGACTGATTACTGAAGCCATCAAGGAACTTGTGGATTATCTGAAGAAGTACGATTTTGTTGATTATTTACTCCTACGCTATACCTTTATCCCTGAGGAGCATGCTCTACTTTTCACACCTACTGTGAGAAAATTGTTTGCAATTCATGAGGAGAGGTGGCTGGCTGCTATTTGGTCTCCAAGTTGAGTTCCAAATATAAATAATATTATTGACCTGCGGGCAATAATATTGTGGTGAATTTCATTATAACCCGCCACTCCAGGACTTTAGGTTGTATTTGCGTGACATATAAAGTGACGTTTTCGTGCAGGTGGTGTGAAAAAGACTATATTAAGACTAGTTGTTGCCCGCGACTTCGTACCCGCATATCCTGTTATTCCCGTTCCTGTAGGAATTTCGGGAAATCCTTTCTTAGTGCTCTCCTACACTCCCTAAGGAACCTACATGCCAAATTTCAGCTCTCGACGATCAGTGGTTTCAGCTGTACGTTGTCTGTCACTCACTCAATCAGTCAGTAATGGAAGAATTTTATATATTAAGATGTTACTAATCTCCCCATCACTTTCAGGTTCATGTCAGACGTGGAAGCGTGGCAGGAGCTGTGCTCGCTGTACCTGCAGGTGCAGGAGTACGCGCGCGCCGCCTTCTGCGCCGAGGAGCTGATCCTGCACCAGCCACACAACCACCTCATGCACCAGCGCCTGGCCGACATCCGCTACACTATGGTAGGAACAGCTTCATGTCTTGAATTATTTGTAATGACCAAGAACAGGAATGTCATACAGTTCAAGGCAGAAAGATATCACTATTTTACAACATCACTCCGAAATGAGTCACTGAAGCTTTTCAATTATTTCTTTTAGAATGAATGATTTCATTCTTGTGCCAAAAAAAATTATAGTAATTCCCGATTTCTGAATAAAGCATTTCAACTTGAGTATTCCTCAAACTCTACTTTAGCCTGAAAACCTGTCAAAAATTGGTACTAAAATAAGGGTTCACACATTCTCGAGTGGGGTAAGGTGGCTTTCTGAATTGAGTATTTTGAGTTAAAATATTGAATTCAGAAACCCATCATAAGGCGTCGCCTCTACGAGCGAGTTAGTCGCCGCGAGTGGACATTTTGTTCGCCCATGTCACTCGTCAAATCGCCGCGATAATTTTGCCGTGTGACGACCATCATCACCATTGTTTACCCCTCCGAAGTTAGGTTTTAGTGACGACCGCGCAGATGCAATCTCGTAAACAAGTGTTACGTTCATAGAATATTTTTTTGTTTTAAACACGCGCATGCGCCACCTGCCCGCGCATGCGCTGATTGTTTTTTGTCAAATTGACATTCTGCGCACTCGATTGCGACGTACTTCGGGGAGGTAAAGTTGCGTGACGGGAACTGTAGTTAAAGAATGGAAATAATATCGTTTGGAAGACAGTCGTTCGTGGAGATTTGATGTGACTAAAATGTTATCATTTCAGGGTGGTGTAGAGAACATGGAGCTAGCCAAGACCTACTACTGCCAGGCGTTGAAGCTCAACCCAGAGAACATGAGGGCGATGCTGGGACTCTTCTTGGTAAGTTTAGAACTATCTTAGTAACTATCGACTTAACATAAATGTAAGTCTCTTTGAAACTGGGAACAAATCAATCACCATGTAGTAAAACGTCATTGGTCAGTACACTGTACCTGGTCTGCCTGTGACATAGTATATGATTACTTGCCACCTACGAATTGTTAACCTTTTGAACACCACGGTCGGCTATAGCCGACAAATGAAATCGTGCCCAACACGCCACCGTCGACTATAGCCGACAAGATAACGACATTTTTAAGTACACAATAAATATACTAAATTAAGTTTTCTGTGTTTCTGTTTCCTATTATTTAAAACTATATTAATTACTAGCTGACCCGCGCAACGTCGTCTGCGTCACAATTTTCATTACTGCTCCGCTCCTATTGGTCTTAGCGTGATGGTGTATAGCCTATAGCCTTCCTCGATAAATGGGCTATCCAACACTGAAAGAATTTTTCAAATCGGACCAGTAGTTCCTGAGATTAGCGCGTTCAAGCAAACAAACAAACTCTTCAGCTTTATATATTAGTATAGATATATTGTAAAATGGCAGAAAAATATATCCTTTAGTTACATTTCACTACAAAAACAATCATCAAAAATTGCTAATCGAAATCCGTAAAAAAGCGTTCCTCCACG
The DNA here is from genome assembly GCA_947578705.1 of Lacanobia wlatinum. Taxonomy (NCBI): domain Eukaryota; kingdom Metazoa; phylum Arthropoda; class Insecta; order Lepidoptera; family Noctuidae; genus Lacanobia; species Lacanobia wlatinum. Next base: position 5,710,678 of record OX388035.1, read on the forward strand.
CTAACGCGATCGAGAACGTTAAAAGACGGCCACAGTAACTTAAGTGAATTAACTGAACGCACTTTTCATAAAATGAAAAGTGCGACAGCAGATGGACTTAGATGACATAAGTTTGCCAAGCTATGAAGAGTCAGACTAATTATAAGTAAATTGAGTACCTATATGATTATTACTTATTCTGTCCCACAACGTCACATCCCTACTCGCATGCGAAGAAGTTGTCAAATGTCGTGCCAGCCACGCCAGAGTCGGCTCTTCCCGACGGCGCATGACGTCACGAACGAGATTAGTGATGTACCTTATCCTTATTTGATTTATTCGTTTGTAGTTTTAATGTCTGCTTTTAGGTTGTTTAGAACTTTGTAACCGCTTTTTAACGATAGTATGATACGAAATAGGGTCAAATTAAATAAAAGAATAATGAAATAAGTAATATTTTACTTCAAAATATGGGACGAAAAGCAATGATTAATTGGTTATCGATAACTTATAGATCGGATGTTGGAATCCCTATTTTTTTTGTATGTATCTGCACTGAATTTGTGGCCTGGCGTGGGAGGTGCGTCGATGTGTTTTCGCTCTGGCGTTCAAAAGGTTAATGCCCAACTCGATGCTCCTTATAAGCGTTGACCTAAAGGTGCGTTTATAAGGGGCGGAAACACGGGAGCCGAGCCTGGCTCGGCACGTGGTTCAGCGCGCCACGCGCCGCTTGAACAACCTACGCTCGGCGCGGTTACTCGGTAATTTTACGATCCTTGTCGGTTTTTGACACGGATCAAAACGCGCGCAGCTCGGCTTGTGCTAATACGCGCCGTGTATACGAGTAGGCTTGCGTTCGGATTTAGCCGAGCCGCATCTACACGGATGGCGCGGTTCGCGTGGTGCCATGCTACCCTGCGCCGTTTCAACCCACCTTAACACTAAGCTCAAATACGCGAGTGACGCAATTGTTTGTACGGAAGGCGCCATCTGTTGGCGCGATGATGCATTCGGGTTCTCCGCACATATGATTACGACGATTGCGTATTCGCGACGACGCCTCATCATTGTTAACCTAGAAGAGTCGACATCTAGTTGGACATAGGCCTTCCCAAGCATCGCCATATTCTCACAAAGTCCTAAGTTAGTCGTTTTGTTCTGTGGCAGGTAACAAACAACCTGCTGAACCACTACAAGTCGGCGGGCAACAGCTCGAAGCGCGCGGAGGTGTGGAAGCTGTGCCAGTGGGCGCAGGGCGCGGCGTCGCGGCGCCAGCGCGCGGCGCGGGCTCTGCCGCCCACGCCCGACCTCACCTCCATGATGCTGGCCTTGGCCATCACTGAATAACACCCCTACAATTACAGTTATGCTACTTTTACGACCTGTTTATCGACATGCCCGATAATTTTATGGAAATTGTATTCCTATATTAGATATGTCATCGGGCTATTGCAAAAGCCGTAAGCTCACAATACATCGCGTGAAATTGTTACCTCTTTTTTATCAAGAAGACACAGATAAGTTGGAAAACATTGAATTTAAATGGGATTTATTGTATTTAAAACTAGCTGATCCGTGCCCACTTCGTTGGGCGGTATTTTTCAGGTTAATATCGTGGCTTTCTATTTGTAAAAGAATTTTAAAAATCGGTTCAGTAGATCCAGAGAATACCCCTACAACCTTGCAAACTTTACCTCTTTATGAAATTATATTTAAAATAATCTGTTCACAATATATAGACAGTTTAAGATCATGATGAATATGTATTATAATCTTACGGAGTTTGCAATTATCCGGTGACAGATATATCTGGCGGATAGTGCCACAGGCCCTTAGCTAATTTTGTAACACCTATGAGTGGAGTGGACCTTCTGAAGCAATTTAATGAATGTTGATTGTTCGGAATACAGCGTGCGTAGTTCGACGGTATTTAGCTTGGTGTGCTGAAGGGACACATTTTTGTTCCCAACCCAATACTAAGGTCTGTCTCCATTTATAAGTTATTATTATTGTAGGTAACAAAAATGTATATATATACCAGGAAAACTATATTAAATATTTACGTATAACTATTATACTTAATATGACGTAGGGTATAAGAATATTTTATGTTAACTTATCGAAAGCACGCGTGCATTTATGGTGTATGGAATGTTTTTGGTTGTGTGTAAACTTGTAAGTTAGTCTTATTTAATGGACGAGGACTGTTCCTGTGGGTATGAATTATTTAAATTAAATTTATGTTATGTTACCACCAAGTTTTTGTTTTAATCATGGTCTCCAAATAAAATTTAATTTTAGTGTATCCTACACATAACAGGTTGGTGTGGCGACTGCGATAGGCTTATGCCTAGCAATGGACGTCGTCTTTTGGCTTCTATTTGAATATTTCACTTTATGCTAAAGATTCGTATAATATACCTCCGAACCCCGATAATACACCACACACCACACCTCCAACACACCACACCTCCGATAATATACTTATGTTTGACAAAATAAATGATTGATTGATTGATTGAAAATGTACAAATCGTGGATAGTCAAATTCACAGCACTCTAGCCACTCCTTCCTAACTATTATTATTATCTCCTTTATTTATTTCACATTCTTATTGTTTACATTTTTAAATATTTTAAAAAAATATAAAAACATTGAAAAATATAAAAAATAGTAGCCCACCGGTATCGGGAACAGGATCCAAGCTACCGGCGGTCAGGGCTCCAGAGAAAGGAACCTCCTGACAATGCGAGCCGTGTCCAGAAGTACCACTTTCTGAATCAAGTCCTTGATCCAGCTGCCCAACGAGAGCCTCCTGAGGTGTTGGTCGAGGCTCGTGGCTATTAAGCCATTGGCCGACACGACTATCGGTACAATGATTGCGGAATCCACATCCCACATGTCGACAACCTCGCGAGCCAAGTCAATATACTTAATTTGTTTATCTTTCTCTGCTTTCATGAGGTTCTCGTCATGCGGGACGGTTATGTCTTTAATCATTGCACGCCTCACTATCCCGTCCACCACCACTATATCAGGATTATTAGCAACAATAGTCCTGTCAGTGATGATGGACCGATCCCAGTACAATGTGATATTGCCATTATGGAGAACTGGGTCGGGCGCATACCTGTAGTACGGCACCTCCGACTCCACAAGAGAGTCTTTCAGAGCAAGGCTAATCCTGGCTACAAGGTTGTGCCTATGCAAGTATTCTCCATTAGCTAGACGAGAACAACCAGAGATAATGTGGCGAATTGATTCTCCCAGACGGTGACATGCCCGACATATGTATTATTTATTTATTTGCAGACCGAGGTCCATAGTGTTAGTAAATACATTATTATTGTTATGCCCACTTGCTCGCAATTATACGCATTCGTTCATTTACTACTAGCACTTCATCCGCACTAATTTCGCAGGTAATCCACGAACTTTAACTACAATTTAAATCAACTCCCGGTAACCCGTTGGGGGTTTGATTATAAAATACAATCGAAAAAAAAATCGTTAGATCCGTTTCAATTACTCCATTTTAACCAATTTCGTAAAGTAATTTGAAACTAGCAGTAACCCTCCCCTAAAAACATTATGACCCCTTAACACCCCTACAGGGTTGATTTTCGAAGAATCCAAAAACACGATTTTCTTATTTTTGTAACAATATTTTTAATGCCGAGCTTCAACTTCATCGGATCCTTCCAAACAAACTAACACCGTGGCACCTTTTAGTTTTGGAAAATTAATTATGACAACCTTTATAATTTACTCAGGCCAGTATTCGTAACAAGTTTCAAGTATATTAACTCAAGGAATCATAAATCAAGCTTTTTCTTACAAACTTCCACCCCCTATTTCACCCCTTTTCGGAAGGAATTTCCTAAAATCCGTTGTAAGCTGACGTCTCCTACTTTTTGCCACCTCTGTGCCACATTTCATCTTGATAGGTCAAGTAGTTTTCGAGTCAGTGACCTTTCGATTGTAAATAAATAGATAGTGTATAATTTGTAAAATATAATGCAGTGCAATATATTTAAAAAAGGTTAACCATAAAGTGCTGTGTGGTAATTTGACTTTCCACGAACTGCACCTATGTATAACGTTTTAAGCGACACACCACAACGCTGCTCGGCAATACTTCCCTTCTTTTCTTTATAACACGGAAAATAAAAGATCGAATCAATTAAAACTTAACGTTTATTAAAGGTATTTGTATCTGTCATGAAGGCTGCAGGTGCGGTGTCACGTGACGTCAGTCGTGGCGGCCATCTTGCTGGCGAGGTAGGCGGCCACTTCCCCCGCGCGCTTCTCTTTCCTCTCCCTTCGCGTCATCTCTCCCATTGTGAAGTACTTCTCCCTGGAAAATAAGCGTGGTTTTAATCGGATGCGTTGAAAGACTACCTCGATTCTGCTGTGTTATAAGATTTAGAACTCTATGATCTACTAGATAAAGTTGATTTTGTTGAAAATTAATTCACAAATAGCTTGATCTGTATAAGAATGTCGTATTATGAAGACAATTATTTTCACGCGAAAAAGAGATGATGATGTCTGTCCCCCATCTCCCTTCCACACAAGTATGGTTTTCAAAAACTTAACTTTACTGAGGAATAAAAATGGCGAATAATAAATAAGACAGGCTGGGTTCAGAAAAATTACAACTTTCCATTATTATTCTCTAGTCAAAAATGATATTGTAAAATTTGCCCTATAAGATGTATAGGTACAACCCCTTTTCTGCCTTAAATCCTAAGCAAAAAGGTTGAAAATCGATCAGGAACTCTCACAGGCACATACCTAAAGTTGTGCACCCCAGCGTTAGGGTCGAGCGGCATGTTGGGCACCTCGTCCGTGACCTTCTCGTACGTGAGCAGCCTCCGCGCCGCCAGCTTGGAGATCACCTGCTCCGAGTTGCCCACCAGCTTCAGGCACGGGTGCGACGGCAGCTGCTCTTCGACGTACTCTTCCCTGGACGACAGAACAGTAAGGTATGGCTTGAGAAAGGAGGCCGAGTTGGTATATTGAATGTGTGCTATAAGGTGAGGAGACTTGAGTTTCATTAATGAAAGATCAACCAAGGGCGGTCGAAAGAAGTCTGAAAGCCCCCATAGTGCCGAACAGTTTAAGCCGGATAGGTAACAAACTTATTAAAGACCTCTAACACAGTTCAACAGCCATTCCCAATTTTCCATCACTTTGAATCAATAACAAACAAACAAATAGTGATTTTTAAAGCCAAAAAAATACATATTTAAAGTTTACTTTATGTACTTTGACAATTTCTGGTTCAAAACATAATATCGAAAACTTCATACGATCACAAAAAAAACATCCGAAGAGGAGGCTAAATTCGACTATTTCTTATGTTTTTCTTATTATTCTTGAAGCTTATGAAAGTTATATTTCCAAAAACTATATCTAAGAAAGGTTAATAACATACAGAAGAATAATTTCTGGTTACAATTTGCATTAAAGTTTAACTATTTTAATAATAAAATTTTATATAATACTAGTGGACGTCACGCGGTTTCACCCGCGTAGTTCCCGTTCCCGTGGGAGTACGGGGATAAAATATAGCCTATGTTACTCCCTGATAATGTAGCTATCCATTGCTGAAAGAATTATTCAAATCGGTCCAGTAGTTTCGGAGCCTATTCATTTCAAACAAACAAACAAATCTTTCCTCTTTATAATATTAGTGTAGACAGCGCCTTCACGCCGCGAAGTGAGCGCACGGCTTGCTTTGCGTAAATTATGGAAGCGTTAGACACCTACTTTAGAGTTGTGCAAAACAGTGCGTTTTAAAGTCATGTAATATGACATTACTTTTCGTACCGAGGAATGCTGCATTACACCATGACTCCAAACATGACGCGAAATGACGCGCCATACGGTGATATTGTTATGAAATGCTCGCGTTGTAGAAGATATACATCATGCGCGTTATATTATGGTGTGATATGACAATCGCCAAACGCAATGCGCCCGGTATTACCTACAGTGCGCGTAGTGCGACAGTCATGATTTAAAATATCACGTAACTATACCTCGGCAGTCCGCGGTGTTAATAAACGTAAACCTTATAACTTGAATCATACGGTCCTAAATAATAGTTCACTTATTTAGCAGCCAGCCGATCGGCGCATGCTCCTTCTCACTTGCACACATAGCCAAAATTACCGAGGTGATACGAACACCGAACCTAACAGCGCGCCGCGATAGTGTTCTGTTGCGCCGCGCGTCATGTTTGAGAGTCATGCGCAATGCTTAATTTGGTCGAGTCATAGGTAATGGAACAGTACGCGGTCGGGTAATATGACGCGCAATGCAACAATCTCATTACTTACACAAGTCTAACCTACTTCGCTTGGTCTACCTGGCCTAAGCCAGTTGTCAGCAAAGGATAAGCAGATATTTAGTGTCTGTGCTATTAAAACCAAACTAATTAACACCATACTAGCCCTGAATGGTGCAGGCAGACTCTAACCATTGAAATAGTTTTAAAAGCCCACTGTACTTAGGGACAGCAATCATCTTACCTCACTAACGGGAACCAGCACACCAGTCGCCGGCCCATCTCAAGGTATGTGGCAGCGAAGTTGAGCAGATCACTGTATATGTGTGACAGTCCGTACTCCACTTTAGAAGGCACGTGGTTCGGTAGGTGGTGTTCGGACAGCGTGTAGTTCTCTTTCTCTATGCCGATCTTTTCTGTTGGCTCTCGAACTCCGTACGGGGCTGAAAAATAGGAAAAACAGTTGCGTTTAAAAAAAATTGTTGGCAATTTATGACCATTTTTAGGGTTCCGTAACCAAAGGGTAACCAACGGAACTCTATTACGTCTTCGGTTCCGAACGAATTTAATTTTTTAACACTATAGACTTCTTATAGGTTTTCCTGTAATCTATAGGTTAAGATATATTATCTCCATTTTTTTCAACATTTTAGGCTCAGTAGTTTCGGAGATAAGAGTGGAAATGGTCATTTTTCAAGTAATTTCTTTAATAACTTCAAAACCATTTATTTTAAAATTATGAAAAAGAAATATAATTAAGTCCCTCACAGTAAGCCTTTTCATTTGATATGTCGCACGATATTGTTCAAAAATCTCTTTTGTGAAATTTTCTAGTTTGACCCCCATACTAAAAATTTAATCATTTACGTAACACGTCCGTGTTTGGGTCACAGAAGTCTATATGTGTACCAAATTTCAACAAAATCGGTCCAGTGGATCCAGAGAAAACTGGCTGTGACAGACGGACGGACTGACGGACGAACGGACAGACAGACAGCCTAAAAAGAAGTTCAGTTCTACTAGAAGGCTAATTTGTAAAAAAAAAATACTCACGATCAGTAATAATAGCGTCGAATTTCAAGCCTGGTTTCCAGTTGTGCAGCGAGAAGTCGCTCACGACCACGTCCAGGTAGCGCGACTCTGTTCCGTATTGCCTCATGTTGCCGCGTATGCTCTCGTCTTTGGTTCGGATCTGAAAATAATTGTGATTTTCATTTTAGGCCTTTCATCTGCCCGAGAATATAATATCAAATTAAACATTATTTTAATATAAGCCGGCACAAACTATCATTGCAGTTTACAATGTATTCCAAGTAAGGCTAAGACTCCAATAGTCCAATATTACGATTCCTTTACCACAGAATTTAATTTAGGACAAACCGCACACTTAAGCGCGTCAGCACAATCGTTTCGGTATTACAAGGCCGGCCCGAATCAATTACTGCAATTGTTGTATTTTATTCGGAGAGTTGATCAGGTCTGAATGGTCTAATTCAGACACAGTCGGTTCGGTAGTACCTACATATACAGTGAAACCTGGATAACTGGGACCTTAAGGGACCTGCAAATTTGTCTCACTTAAAGAGGTATTCCACTTACACAGTGTCTCAGATATCCAGGTATTAATAAATATCTGTCTCATTTACAGAGGGTTCCATTATTAGAGGTGAATGGAGGTTATTTTAGTTAAAGTGCAATTATTAAATTAAACAACGTATTTTTTCTAAACATTATACATGAGTTGTAATCTTTATTAACAATAAAAAAGCGATTAAATAAAAAAAAAATTTGCACGTTTTTTATAAACAATACAAACGTTCTAGTTTTATTGTCCTTGAGAACATTGAGACTAAATTTCATCGTTTTTCTGGATGTTTCTACAAAGAGTAGATTTTGGCATTTTAAATTCGACACCTGACAGACTTTATTGTGCGGCTTTCCACTTTCCTAAACGTATATTAACTTTAGTTTTTCACGTACTGATAAAGACTTAAGCTTTCGCTTCGGCATTTTCAAATAAACATCCGGACGATTAAATCAAACTAAAACTGGAGGTCACTATTACACAATTAGCCAAGTGCGGAATTTGCGGGTAGAATATTAAAATTAACGAGAACGGTACATAAAATATGGTCTCAGTAAAAGAGGTAAAATATACTCGCTGTCACAATTATAGAGGTTATTATGACGAATAAAATCGAAAGAACTAATCTTTAAAATATAGTCTCGGTAAAAGAGGTAACGTACACTTGCTTTCTCAATTATAGAGGTAATTACGACGATAAAATCGAAAGAACTAATCCCAGATATAGAGGTTTGTTTTGTCCCACTAACAGAGGTAATAAAGAGCTAAAGTGTCGGGACCGAAGCATGAGTTCCAGCTATGGAGGTTTCTCACTTATCCAGGTCCCACTTAACCAAGTTTTACTGTACTTGTTGAACGGCAAAGGCGACCCGTAACAATCGACACTTTTACGCGATCAGTGCCGATTTGGTTCGAGTTCATTCGACACAATTCGGCCTTGCTCTCGAACATTCATCTACATATTTTCGATTTAACCGCCCTCCTGAGCCGATTGATGGCCGTTTACCTAAGTGTGTATCGCCCCTAACCAATAATTTACTTAAAAATAGCTATATTGAACAAGTTAATGAACAAGCACCTTAACCATCGCAATACATACTTTGTTACCTTTTGTCCGACGCGCGTGGGCCGCGTGCGTCCGTGCAGCATCAGGTAGTCGATGTCGGAGCCCCACACAAACGCTGGAATTGTGACAAGGAAGGGAGCTATATGATATTAGAACGCGTGAATACCTACATATTACGGTTTGGATTATGTGACAAAGAAAGGAACTATACGAAATTAGAACGTATGTGAATACATTTAAGGTTTGGATTGTGACAAAGAAGGGAGCTATATAAAATTAGAATGTATTTCAATACATCAAAGAAATAGAAATAGTGGTTATGTCGTAAGTTAGGTTCACATTATTGTGTCGGGCTGTGTCGTGGCGCGGGATACATCAGTCAAACGAATTTGTTCAAACCTACGCCAGATCACAATGAGTTTTGTAGCCAATCAACTACGTCAGAAGACGACGCGACACAACAATGTAATGTCTCCGGCTTTTATAGCTTCTTGTTCTCATACTACGTTATAAAAAAAAACCAAGCTTTTAGCACGCACTAAAAATTTCAAAATAATTCGTGATGAAAGAAAGCGTGGAGCGTTTATGTAATCTTTACTCTTTTTGGACAAAACGCTCCACGCTTTCTTTCATCAAACTAAATGTCCGAATTATTTTGTAGTTTTTAGTGCGTGCTAAAAGCGTGTTTTTTAGTTTTTTAAACTATTATTTTTATTTTATACTTTTTACTATATTATACGTGATTATTTTTCGTATCCCATTCAGCAACCCTTTCATTTAATACCCATATCATGGGGGTGCATTTCAAATAGCCAATCCGCCATCTTGGATGTCCGCCATGTTGGATTTAAGTCACGTGACTATTTTTTTCGTTTTCCTGACAGCAAACCCTTTCATTTGATACCCATATCATGGGGGTGGATTTCAAACAGCCAGTCCGCCATCTTGGGGAGGCCGTCATATTGGATTTGTAATGACGTTTCTTAGCTAGTCATGTATTGTCATCAAAACTCAGAGCGTGTGCAAAATTTCATCCTAATCGAAGACCGGGAAGTGGGCCAAATTAAGATTCCAAGATTTTCTTACATACATAGTTACAAGTGAAGCTAATAAAAGCGTGTTAAAAAGATAGGTACAAAGTTAATAGTTTGGTTACGACATATTAAAGTGTGGTGGCACAAGACCAATTAAGTAAAACAACAACGACTTCGCTACTTGCTGCTTCAATGAGTTGACTCACGACAGTGATGCTGACGACATGCAATACAAACCCTATGAATAAATTATTACCAAAATTTCAGTGGCATTGAAAAGTTTTGGTGCTCCTAAACATTCCTAAAACTCAATACTCACCTCCAAAATGTGCGGCAGCGACGAGCAGAGAGCCCGAGCCGACGAAGGGGTCGAGTACCATGTCCCCGAGCTTCACCTGCGCCTGGTTGGCCATGATGATGGCCAGCTGCGCGTCCATGCTCGTGTTGCCGATGAACTGCCGCTTCTTCAGCGAGTGTACCTGGATGAGGTCGCGCTGCCCGTCTGCTATCTGTGGGTAACCAACAGAACCCTATTACTAAGCCTCCGCTGTCCATCCATCCGTCTGTCTGTCAACGGGCTATATCTCAAGAACCGTAATACGTAAACAGTTGAAATTTTCTCAGATTGAGTATTTCTATTGCCGCTATAACAACAAATAATAAAAATTGTGAAAACTTATTGGATACGTCTCTTCGTTTTGTCAGTACAGTGCGTTGAATTTTGTATGATGAAGCAAAAATTAAGTGGCCAATATTTTTTGATAATCAAAATATAGAACTAGTGAACTGAAAACATTTTTTTATCCCCCAAACCATGCCTGTTGTATGGAGCACTGTAAAAGCTTGTTGACACAAATAATCATGCTACAATGAATGAGACATAGTTTGTGGCACTCTTATGTGGGCCCTATGATACACATTTTAATAATATAATTTGATCAAACAGGCTGTTTTATCAAATTGGCATGAATATCTGTGGGAAAATTTGATCAACAATGAGTCATGAAGTATACGAAATTTCGTATCTAATTTGATCACACAATTAAAACCAGCCAGTTTTATCAAATTATTTGAATGTGTACGGCCCGCATAAAGGTGGATACAGACTGCGAGGCATGCGCTGTGAACAGCGCACAACGAATGCCTCGCAAGGTGTGTAGCTTCATATTCGTGGCGAGGCCTGCGCTACGCACGTGCGAGGGCGAGCCAACGTATGTCGGCAAAAGCTTCAAGATCAAAGCGCCTCAGTGCGAACATTACATTAATTGTGGACGTAGTCGCGCATGCACGTTCGAGGTGTGCGCCGCGAACGATATCCACGCACGCCTCGACTGAGTAAATGAAACTGCTTTTGCTCGGGCCAAACAGCGCATGCTTGGGCCGATCCAACCTACACAGCAGCAGTCAAGATGGCACCATTGCATCGCAATTTTAATGTAATAATAATGATGTTTTGGATCCCATAATAATCGGTTACTTTCATATAACGCAACACCTACATTGCAAATCCTAAAGAGACATGAGTAGTGATGGGGAAAAGGAACATTCTCACAATGAGAATATTCTCGGAACGAGAATGTTCGGGAATATTCTCGTGAGCGGAGAACATACGAGAATTTATGAGAACTTATGAGAACTTAAAACGAGTCGGTGATCCTTCCTGTTTTAACATGAAAGAAATAACTTTGGTCATTTTTATTTTCATTATTAGATGTAATTTAACATATATTTCATTGTCTATAAATAGGACAGCGGTGACATAACTAGCAGCTATGATAACTTAATTACTTGTTTGATTCTGGACTTTGTAAAAGGATTCATGATTAAAACTCGATGATCTATTAAACAAAAACAGCCTGAAAATGACTTCAACATAAACCAAAGTAATTTAAATAAGAAAAATACTTTAGCAAAGATTATAGAATCTAGAAGTACTAACCTCCTATAAAATGCTATGAATATGTGATTTTAGTAGAAACCAACCAAGATTGAACCAAGATTAAATCAACAGAAATTAATATGACGTTCCTATTTTTATTTTATTTTGTCAATTTTTTTTTATTTGTCTTGTGCGAGTCCCAAATAAACATTTTTCTTTCTTTCTTTCTTTCTAAGAAATATCTTCTGGCGTATATCATTCACATCTGGAGTGAGGCCATCGAGAAACACGGGAAGGCACTTATGGTCTACCTAGACATCTCGAAGGCCTTCAACAGGGTCTAGCACGATAGCATTATTGGCAAGCTTCCTTCCTTTAGTCTGCCTGCCGGATTGTGTGATTGGATTTAAGATTTCCTGAGGGTTCGGTCTATCCGAATGGTCATAGATGGCTGCTCGTCCGGACTGCTGGATATTAGTGCCGGGGTTCCTCAGGGGTCGGTGCTCTCGGCAACATCGTTCCTGCTGCTTATTAATGAACTGCTAAAACCCGGTACCTTTGGATTTGCAGACAAAAGCACTGTTGCAGAGAGATACGTGTCCAATGCACGAGCTGGTGGGTCGCAGGTCCAGTCTCTCCGGGAGGCTATGGTTGAGCACTTGAACTTGTCCTAACAGGTTGTCTCTGAATGAGGCAAGTTCAATGCTGCTAAGACCCAGGCGAATCTTTTTACCGCTAAAAGGAGCCATTTCCATCCAGCTCCATTTTTCCGAGGTGTAACCGTGGCGATAACCGACCGACTTGAGCTTCTTGGTGTTACGTTAACATCTACCCTCAACTTTGGCCCTTTCATAGAGGCAAAGGCTCAAGTGGCTGCCAAAAACACGGGGATCCTAGCAAAGGTAAGACGGTACTTTACGCCGGTACAGCTGCTCAAACTTTATCAAGTGTAAATTCGATCGTGTATGGAGTACTGCTCTCATCTTTGGGATGGATCTGCCAGATACCAGCTTGATGCCTTGACTCAATCGAGAAACGAGCCAAGAGGGTCATCGGCAATTATAGGCTCGTCGAGTTAAAGCATCGACGCCGAGTTACTGTCGGTTTTCTATCGGTTGCAATTTGGGGAATCTGCGACGGAATTGCATAATTTAATTCCACCAAGCCCGTTCCATCATCGGACCACAAGACGTACGGCGCGGTGCGCCACCGGTACATGGTGGACATCCCACCTACATGCACAAAACGTTTTGGGAACACATTCATTGTGCGTATAGCTAAAGAGTGGAATTCCCTGCCGAAGTCTGTATTTCCTGATAGCTACAACCTGGGAGTCTTCAAGTCAAGAGTGAATAGGTTACTTCGAGCAAGCATGCTCCATCTTCGACTACATCATCGCTTACCGTCAAGTAAGATACTGGTCAAACGCTTGCCTAACTAGTAAATAAAATCTGGCCAAGTGCGAGTCGGACTTGCGTGCAAAGGGTTGCGAACCAATTTCATTTAAGTAACCAGGTTATTTTAACACTATAGATTTCTTATAGGTTTTCCTGTAATATTTAGGTAAAGAACTATTATTTGCATTTTTTTTTCAAAATTTCGTTTTCTGTAGTTTCGGAGATAAGGGGTAAACGTTCATTTTTAGCCTAATTTCTTGAATAACTTCAAAACTATTCATTTTAAAATTATGAAAAAAATATAATTAAAATTTTCACAGTCCTTTCAATTGATATGTCGCTCGATAAGGTTCAAAATTTTTGAAATTTTCTACTTTGACCCCCAAAGTGACCCCCATTCTCAACATTTATTTATTTACGTAACGCGTCCGTGTTTGGGTCACAAAAGTCCATAATTATGTGTACCAAATTTCAACAGAGACGGTCCAGTAGATCCAGAGAAAACTGGCTGACACAGACAGACAGACAGATAAACAGACAGACACCCGAGTGAACCAATAAGGTTTCCTTTTTTTTTCGGAACCCTGAAAAAGCTAAAAAAGATGGAATACAGTACCAATTGATAACCAATTGGTACTGTATCTTAGATTCGAAATTCCCCATAATTTAGTTTCCTTCACGAAATGTTTCAAAATACATATAACATACAAGTAACACACTATAGATTTCATCTATCATACAAATTTCAAGACAGGATTAGATTCAAGTTAGGTTTTGTTACTCCGTTTTTAAGTTCTCGTAAATTCTCTGCTCGGAGAACATTCTCGAGAACATATCCGCAAAGTTCTCGCTAAGAGAATGTTCTCGAGAATTTCCCATCACTAGACATGAGTGATACTCTTTCGATCTTTGTCAAAAAAATAAATAAAATACATGGTTTTCTTACCCATTTCCCAAAGAAGACATCGTATGGATCTTCAGGCACATCATTGGGGTCTACACCATAGAACTCTAGGTAAGCGAGGGTCACATCTGGATTCTTGAGTTTCACAGGACCTCCCATTGGTAAGTAACTGAATTTCTGTAAGCAAAAAATTATTTGAGTGCATACTTAATGTATTAATATTAATAAAAATGTATGTAAGGTAAATAACTGTTTTAGTAACTTTTGTGTCTAACTATTTAAAAAACTGGCCAAGTGCGAGTCGGACTCGCGTGCAAAGGGTCCCAAACAATTTTTTTTTAAACATTTTATTTTAACACTATAGACATCTTATAGATTTTCCTGTAATCTATAGGTAAAGATCTATTATCTCCATTTTTTTTTCAAAATTTTAGGCTCAGTAGTTTCAGAGATAAGGGGATGGTCATTTTTTATTTAATTTATAGAATAACTTCAAAACCATTAGTTTTAAACTATGAAAAAAAATATATAAGTAAAACCCTCACAGTAAGCCCTTTCATTTGATATGTCACTCGATATTGTTCAAAAATCTTTTTTTTAATTTTCTAGTTTAACTACTATACTAAAAATTTAATAATTTACGTAACACTTCGTGTTTGGGTCACAGAAGTCCATATGTGTACCAAATTTCAACAGAATCGGTCCAGTGGATTCAGAGAAAACTGGCTGTGACAGACGGACGGACAGACATTCGAGTAATCCTATAAAGGGTAAGGGTTCCGTTTTTTGAACCCTAAAAACCCTGAGAGTAAAATTTACATCCTTTACCTTTGTGTATGTATTATGCTAGTCAGGTGGATTTGAACTAAGTAACAGCTGTTGTCTGATTTATTCTTAAAACTTAAGCAAATATCACTTACCTCAATCTTTTCAACCTTTTCCTTCATGGTGAAATGTTTGCAGAATGTCTCCACTTCGACTTTAAAAGACTTTTTCGGGGAAAAACTCGACTCTATCAACTCCTTTGGGCACAGACAAGTATCACTGATACCATTCTTTTTCTCTCCTAAAACCCAACTACCTGTTGAATTTTTCAGTGATTTCTTCAAGTTGTCGTGTAATTGTGCCTCGGTTGTTGCTCTCGACCACAGCTCTATACAATTTTTGAGCAAAACAGACCGAGATGCTATTTTCCTAACACAATCTTCAGAAGGTAATTCAACTATCCAATACGGCTTTTGAACGCAGGGCTTTTCCACAAACTTGACGGGTATCTTGAGTAGTGATATAATACTATACATTTCCTGAAAAATAACATGGTTATTTTACACAATATTGTAAGAAATGTTGTTGTCAAATGTAAATGTGTTAATAACTTACGGCATGACGAAAATCAATGTGTTCATGAGCGAACCACATCAAATACCTTCGCCACATTTTGTGCTCGTCTTGCATTGTATTTTATTTTGAAAATGTGTTCAATTTTTTATTTGTTTCCATTACTTATCAACAACATAACCTCAAAAGCCTCAAATCATTTGCGTTCCAGTATACGTTATTGTGCGATTATCTGTATGACATTAATGATGAGTGTTGCCAAATCAGCAAAAAAATCCAACAAAATCGCGCCGGGCAACCGTCTAAAATCGCCTAAACTAGGATGTAAAGCAATATTAAAATGTTTGATGATTCTCTCCACATTTATTAAAAAATAAACAAACTATTTACAAGAAAAATCCATGATTAACTTATCAAGAACATATATATTTTTGTTGTTAAAAAGTCTTAATTATATTGGTATTTATTGGCGATGCCAATATGTTGATCAATTTAATTAATCGATAGATAATCGCTGTACTACAGAAAGTAGATACAATTGCAATCGTGTGGATTTAGCTCAAGCCTTTTCCTTAAAATTACAAAACTGACTACAGATTCGGTGATAAATTAAGTTTTATTACGAAATAAGTGCCGGCAGCGGAGCCAGATACCAAACTCAGGCGAAAATAAAACTGGCCAGGTTTTTTACAAACTGGAAGGTTCGATGGTATCCAAGCGCCAAAAATGAGTTTTTTTTTTGGCCTTAGGTTTGGTTACTGGGTGCCGTCCCAGTGCTTTAATGCTATGACTTTTCCGGCTGTTCTACATTGGCTTCAAGCATTTCTTGGTATCGGTCGCTGAGGAAATCTTGGTAAGCGTCTTTGATAGCGCCGGAGCATGCGACGTAGTGGCCGCCGGAGTGCTCAGCCACCACCGGCTTTATGAACAGGTTGATGAGGGATTCACTCATCTCTGCAAAGTAATAAGAAGATTGGAATTAAGGCTTCATTTGTGATGGCTCTCATGCTTACTCAAGTTCAAAGTAATAAGTTTTGGAAAACAAAACATTAGCTACCTATATCTTTTTGCAACATTAACATTTTGTTTTTGTAGACAGTACTTTTAAAATGTTTCACAGAAATTGCAAAAAATTACTAAATCTTACCTTTGGGTATAATGGAATCACTCTCTCCATAGACATGTAGTGATGGTAGTGTGATCTCCTCATCATAAAACCCTTTGTGTACGAGGCTGCCTGATCGGAACCCAGATGTGAATATTGCAAACTTGAATGTGTATGGTAAATCTGAAACATAAAGTTATAATATGTTATTAGCAAATGAGAAAGAGTATTTGAAATGAGAAAGCAAAATCAGCAAGAAATGTCTATTGTTTTACAGAATCTGGATATTTAATCTGAATAATTCTTAATAATTAAGAAATTAAACACAAAATATGACTTACATCCCTTCTGCTGCATTGCTGCTAACAGCCCCACTAGGCAAGCTCCCTGAGAGAAGCCCATGAACCCATCAAATGGCCCATACTCCTCTACTACATTCTTTATCACCTCCAGGGTGTCTTCGAACCCAAGTGCTGGCCCTCCGAGGCATTTGCCACTGAATGTATTGTCTTCCGCATTGAACCACCATGATCGGGAATCTAGAAATTAGATCACCTCTTATTACTAAAAAGAAAGAAGTAGTGTGAATATAAACTGATTGGTACAACCTATTAGTGGCAAGTACTAGATATTGATAGATGGTTGATATCATTGGTATTAAATACTGAAATATTAGGACTTAAATGCTAAAATAAAGAAGTAAAGGGTCTGGCTGTAATTGTTGATATGGAGACATTGTTTTAATGAGACCAACTTCATCAACAATTAGTATCGTAACTAAGTTAACAAAACAAATAAATCGATATGCACTGAATAACTGAGTTACCTTCATCGCCACCACCGTCTTCATTCACAACTTTGTGTGGAGCTGATATAAACACGAGCTGCGCGTACTTCGCAACAGCTTTGCGGAACGAGCCGATCTTGGCTCTGAACACTGCTCCATTTTGCCTGTAGCCATGCAAAGCCAGAATCTTCAGCTTAGGCCGGTCTTCGTTCTTCTCCTTCTCCTTTTCCTTGTTGTTTTCGGGCGGAGGTGATAAAGAGTGGTTAGAACTAGAATTTGGTTCAGACATTATGCTACTGCTAAATCTTTTCGATAAATGATAATTTATCCCATGAAATCTATACACTAATTTAATTAGATACGAATGTTTATTTATTTTGATAGGTTATATTTTCGCTTCAGAAAACGACGTACGAGATCTTTATCGCGTTTCGATTCACTGTTTTTTTTTTTTCGAAGCGAGAACGAGATAAAAGCCCTAGCGTAACGAGAGGAAAACTCGTTGTTTTAGGCTTAATATACCAATTAATCAGTCTAGGTAACTGGAACGCACCTGTGGTCTCAGTGTTGCCAGCCTATAACACTAGAGCTCACCTAATAAACATCGACTAACAAGGCAAATAGTATGTTTTATTTCTACTCAGCTCTTGTAATATTTGGCGCCAAAAGCTAAGCAACTGTCAAACTGTTGTGTGAAATAGTGTGAATGAAACCAAATGTGCATTGTTTAGTTGGTTTTATTCGATAAATTGTAGATTTTAGCACTCAAGAAAATGGAAGACGGTGATTTCGATCAACGTTTGAGAGATTTACAAAGAGAGTATTTGGAATTCCTGGATGATGAGGTAACTTTTGAACTAACCTTAATGTTTTATAGCGGTCACCCTTTTTCTTTGGTCAATAACATATTACCTGTTAAACTTTTAGGAAGACCAAGGAATTTATATGGAAAAAGTTAAGCAGATGATAGCGGATAAGTCACAACGGTTAGTTGTGAGCGTTAATGATCTGAGACGTAAGAATCCAGAACGTGCCCGTACGCTACTCGATAACGCTTTCGAGGAGCAGATAGCGTTCCAAAAAGCCCTCAAAGAGTATGTCTCGTCCATCGACCCGACGTACGCTAAGGAACAGGAAGAGTTCTTTGTCGCATTCAATGGTAGTTTCGGAAACAAACATGTTACACCAAGAAGCTTGACGTCAAGGTAAATTTGTTTGCAAGTTTTATTTGGTGGCTCCAATCCATTTTAAAATCATCGTTACAATTTCGCTTAAAGGGGACTGATGTTAAATCCTCCTGATTTGTATTGCTTGTGAGGAATAAACAATCCAAAACAGTTAATGCGAAGGCAAAACAAACTTTTGTTTTAGGTACTTAGGCAACCTGATATGTGTGGAAGGCATAGTTACTAGGGTATCTCTGGTGAGACCGAAGGTGGTCCGCAGTGTGCACTACTGTCCTGCCACTAAGAAGGTGATGGAGAGGAAGTATACTGACCTGACGTCTTTTGAAGCTTTCCCTACTTCTGCTGTATACCCCACTAAGGTAGGACTATCCCCTTTTTACTAGTCAAAAGTAGAATTGTAATAGTCATAAGGCAGTTTCAGTACAAATTTCTGCTTTCCATCAGATTATTGCCACTGTTTAGGTGCCAGACTAGGGACCATGAGGACCTAAGTTCAAGTCCCATAAGTAGAACTATTGTGATGAACCCTTCTAACATAAGCTTAGCGTCTTTGGGGAAAGAGGGAACTTGAATATAAGTCATTTGTGATACATATTTCATATTGCCAGTATACTATTATACTGACAGACTGTCTGTAATCATTTCAGCTTTCCTTTATTCTGCCCCAGTTACTAAAAAAAACATTTTTTTTTTAAATTGTGTAGTTACATTTTTACAATTTATTTAAAACTCGCATGTGTTGAAATAACAAGTATAAACAGTGAAAGAAGTGTCACTTTACCATACAGTGAAAGTCCATCTTATAACCCATACACACATGTTACTTTCAGGATGATGAAGGCAATCCCCTAGAGACAGAATATGGTCTCTCCCGCTACAAAGACCACCAGACCCTCACAGTCCAGGAGATGCCAGAGCGAGCCCCTGCTGGTCAGCTGCCCAGGAGTGTGGACATCATCTGTGATGATGACCTGGTGGACAAGTGCAAGCCTGGAGACAGGGTGCAGATAGTGGGGAATTATAGGTGTCTGCCTAGCAAGCAGGGTAGCTTCACTGCTGGTACTTTTAGGTGAGGAGATTATCTCAATTTTACAGATTTTTTTTTAAATATTTCAGCACTTAGCTATGAAGTACAGTGTATTTTATTTTCTTCTATAATCATTGATACATTCTTTAATTCTATGGTGCTTGTAACCTTATACATTGTTAAAAAAAACAAGCCATTGCCGTCTCATAGCTGCAGTCCTTCCAGGCTCTCTTCCCATGCCAACCCAAACCAGTTGATCTGTTATTGTAACACATACTTCACACTAACAATAAAACAATAAAATTTCTGTCCCCAGAACAATTCTAATAGCCAACAACGTAACTCAAATCAACAAAGACATGAACATGACAATAACGCTAGAAGATGTGAAGCTGTGCAAGCGGCTAGCCAAGCGTGGGAGTACGGACATGTTTGAGCTGCTGAGCAAGTCACTAGCGCCATCTATACATGGACATGACTATATCAAGAAGGCTATACTTTGCTTGCTGCTTGGTGGTATGGAGAAGGTCTTGCCTAATGGCACGAGACTCAGAGGGTGAGTTTAAATATTCATTTGATTGTTCCAATTAAAATGGACTAGGACTTTTTCAGATCTTTTGTGCAAATGCATCAAGAAACCATTCCATTGTCATTTTCAACATGACCCAGATTTTTAGTCTTTGACAAAGTCTCCAGACTAGTTTATGGTTGTGCCAATTTGGAAAGGATTTGACAATAAACTCATATTTGAAATCCTGCTTTTGTGCTGGTTTTTTACTTTTAATTTTTGCACAAATTGGGGCAAAAATGTCTTATTACTTACTCAGTTACAAAAACAGGGCATTGGTATTTATAATAATATTTTAAAAACGAATGCTTTGTTTTTGTAACTTAAAAGAGTTTATGATGTACCTGAATTTACCATTGTGCTAACATGAATATTTATTCCTTTCTCAGTGACATCAACATCCTTCTAATTGGCGACCCGTCAGTGGCGAAGTCCCAGCTACTTCGCTACGTGCTACAGACAGCGCCGCGCGCGATCACCACGACGGGACGAGGGTCCTCCGGAGTCGGTCTCACAGCTGCTGTGACCACAGACCCGGAGACTGGAGATCGCAGGTCTGTTTTATTACTGTAGAATCTGGTTAAAATGTATGAAACTAAAACAAGATCTGCTTTAAAAGGGATCTCTTAAGTGGGTGATAGACGTACGAGCACGTACGCGTACTTATGGCTCGACGACCTTTGTCTCTATGCATCTTATTTTAAGTAAGCGTACTTAGGGTGACACACGAGCGAAAAAGGTCGTTGAGCCGTAAGTACGCGAACTTGATCGTACGTCTATCACCCACTTTAAAGAGCGCTTTTTTTTTATCGACCCTGTACTTGACATAACCGTAAGCCGTGTTTGTGTGCTATGTTGATTTATAGTTGCAATAGGATATATTTTATACATGCCTGTCTGTATGTTTTGTACATGTCTTTGTGTGTTTTTTATACATGTCTCCTCTCTTTCGCAACTAAATCTGCAAGCAGTTTCGTTACCGAGACTTCTAACCATATCCTTTGTCCGTCCAGACTGGAAGCCGGCGCTATGGTGCTGGCCGACCGCGGTGTGGTGTGCATCGACGAGTTCGACAAGATGTCGGACATCGACCGCACAGCGATACACGAGGTCATGGAGCAGGGCCGCGTGACCATCGCCAAGGCGGGCGTGCACGCCACGCTCAACGCGCGCTGTTCTGTGCTCGCCGCCGCCAACCCGGTCTATGGACGAGTGAGTATATTGTTATATACATCATGGAGCAGGGCCGCGTGACCATCGCCAAGGCGGGCGTGCACGCCACGCTCAACGCGCGCTGCTCTGTGCTCGCTGCCGCCAACCCGGTCTATGGACGAGTGAGTTTTTTACATTGTTGAATTACATAACAAGTAACATACTTATCCCACTCAACATTCCTTTGGAGACCAATGTAAGTTGTGATATTGTTGCTCCTGAATGGAGTGGCGACCGCGTACTAGAAGACACAGCTGTGGAAGGCCTCCCAAAAGGTAGACTGATGACCTGTGGACTGAATCTGCGATCTGAGTGATCACAGGATCGAAGATCGACCCGTGCGGCTGTCAATATTTAGCCAAGGACTCTTAAAGATAATATTGAATTAAAAATTATGCCTTCACATACTTTTACTGCCCACAGTACGATCAATACAAGACGCCCATGGAGAACATCGGGCTACAAGACTCGCTGCTGTCACGTTTCGACCTACTGTTCGTGATGCTGGACATCGCAGACGCCGACCACGACAACATGATCTCGGAACACGTGCTCCGGATGCATCGATACAGGTGAGTACGAAACCCACTGCTGGGCAAAGGCCACCCCAACTCCAGATATAATTTGTCCCGAGCCACCTCAAACCAACCCTTGCAGTAGGCGTCTAGGTCGTCTTGCTACGTCTTCCTAGGCTTTACATACTGTTAGTGGAAACTATTTTAATTAATTCATGTTTCAAAAAACCCGGCTGCAAGAAATCGACACAAATGTTCTATAAGTCACTTCAAGCAGTCTGATGCAGTTGGTGGCATTTAATTTAGTTCAATCAAGTACCCTATGTCAGTTCAGCACTTAAGACAAATATAATTATACCACATTTCTTGTAATCTATTCAGCCGTTTAGGCTACACTGCATGAAAAAAAAAATAGACACATACACACTCTCATAAGAAAAACATGACCCACATTCTGGAGCAGTCTGGTATTATGGGCTTTCATCATCATCATATCAGCCGAAAGACGTCCACTGCTGGACATAGGCCTCCCCCCAGCGTCGCCACAACGACCGGTCCTGCGCGTCTCGCATCCATCGGCTACCCGCGACCTTCACCAGGTCATCGGTCCACCTTGTGGAAGGCCTTCCAACGTTACGTCTTCCGGTACGCGGTCGCCACTCCAGAACTTTTTGGACCCATCGACCATCTGCCCTGCCCACTGCCACTTTAGTTTGGCGATCGTTCGGGTTATGTCGGTAACCTTGGTTCTCTTGCGGATATCATCATTCCTGATTCGATCACCCAAGGAAACTCAAAGCATTGCCCTTTGAGTGACTTTGAGCCTTCTTGTAAGCGACCACGTTTCAGTTCCGTATGTCATCACTGGCAACACGCACTGATCATAGACTTTCGTCTTGAGACACTGTGGTATGTGGGACGAGAAGATACCGCGCAACTTCCCGAACGCTGCCCAGTCGAGTAGGATTCGACGGTTGACCTCTTTCTCGAAGTTGGCCCTACCTAACTGGACCGTTTGTCCTAGGTAGACGTACTCGTCTACAACTTCGAGAGTAGAGTTTCCGATCTTGATGGGAGTGGGTGCTACATGGGTATTTACCATGATCTTGGTTTTGTTCATGTTCATTTTGAGACCCACCCTATCGGAAGCTCTATTGAGGTTATCGAGCATTGTACTGAGGTCCGCCGTAGTCTCGGCCATGACGACTATATCGTCGGCAAATCGAAGGTGACTGATGTACTAGTCATTGACATTAATGCCTAGCCTTCTCCAGTCCAAAACCTTGAAGACATCCTCCATTGCGGCTGTAAACAGTTTCGGAGAAATGACGTCTCCCTGCCTGACACCCCGCTGCAGGAGGATAGGTTTCGAGGTCTGATCCTGAAGTCGGACTGACATTGTGGCGTTTTTGTACAAACCTTTCAGCACCTCGATGTACCGATAGTCGATCTGGCACCGTTAGAGAGACTGCAGCACAGCCGAAGTCTCGAATCGAATCAAAGGCTTTCTCGTAGTCCACAAACGCTAAGCAGAGGGGTAGATTATACTCTTCGGTCTTCTGTATAACCTGACGAAGCGTATGTATGTGGTCTACGGTGCTGAAGCCTTTTCGGAATCCGGCTTTTTCGGGAGGCTGGAAGTCGTCAAACCTGCGTGCGAGACGGTTCGTGATGACTCTGGAAAACAGCTTGTAGACATGGCTTAGAAGTGAGATGGGCCTATAGTTCTTAAGCAGGGCATTGTCGCCCTTCTTAAAGAAGAGTACCACCACACCTCTACTCCATGCCTGTGGCGTTTTCCCCTCGAGTATGACGGAATTAAACAGTTCCTGAAGGGCCTTAAGGACCGGTTTCCCACCCGCCTTCAGGAGTTCGGCCATAATTCCGTCCTCACCCGACGCCCTGTTGTTTTTAAGCAGCTTCAGAGCCATACTAATCTCATACAGGCTGACGTCCGGCATATCCTCGGTATAGTGCC
This sequence comes from Lacanobia wlatinum, assembly GCA_947578705.1. Taxonomy (NCBI): domain Eukaryota; kingdom Metazoa; phylum Arthropoda; class Insecta; order Lepidoptera; family Noctuidae; genus Lacanobia; species Lacanobia wlatinum. The sequence goes on from OX388035.1 coordinate 5,734,535, forward strand.
GGGTCAATCTAGCTCTTGGGTCGTTAGCTAGATTCGTATCGGGTTTAGTCATTGACGTGTATAACTGTCCGTAGAACATCTCCCTCAGAAGCTCCGATTTAGCGGATATGATTCTGCCATCAGCGGTCTTCAGTTTCGTGAGCTGGCTTTGCCCAATAGACACATCTCTAGCAAAGACCCTGGGGCCCTTATTCCGCTCTATCACGTCTTCAATCTTTGCAGTATTAATGCGGCGGAGGTCCCTTTTCAAGGACTTGGAGATCCGTCTATTGAGCTGCCGGTATCTACACGCATCTTCTGAAGACTGCAGAATCATATCCCGCCTCTCATTCATGAGCTTCAAAGTAGGATCAGAGACCCTCTTGTTCCTATCTGTACGGCGAGTCCTGAAAAACTTAGACCCGACCGTATGGACAGTTTCCACGAACCCATCGTTGCAATCGTCCACGGAGCTCCCTAGGCACTCGAAACGGTTCTGAAGTTCGAGCTGAAAACTCTCGGGAGTTTTGGATCTGGATCTGTGCTGGACGGAGCGTAGACCTCATCAGTCTCTCATCAGAATCTAAATCAAGCTAGAAAGGTCTCGAGCTTGATTTAGATTCAAAGTGCCTCTTACCATGCGGTGATCACTTCCGGTTTTCACCGCATTAATCACAGAGACATCACTGAATATTTGCTTTTTCGTCGACATGATGAAGTCATCATTTTTAATTACACCGTCTGGGCTCTGCCAGGTCCACTTCCTGTGCTCACGCTTTTTGAAGAAGGAGTTCATCATATTGAAGCCCTCCTTCTCCATAAAACTAGCCAGTAAGTGTCCCCGGTGGTTCCGACGTCCAAATCCAAATTGCCCCACTCGCAGCTCGTCACCGTCTCGTTTGCCCAGTTTCGCGTTGAAGTCCCCCATGACCACGGTGAAGTGAGTTTTATGACCATGTATGGCTCTGGATATATCCTCATACATGGTCTCTATTTCGTCTATTTCAGTTGTGCTTGTCATTGGGGGGGGATTGCCATAATCGCCACGCTTGGCAGGCGGGTTGGCGATCGCAGTGTATGGTGTTGAGTTTTACAGAGAACGCTGCTGCCCATTCTCTGGCAAGTCCCTTAGTCGCCTCTTACGATACCCACGGGATGTGATGGGATGGTATTATTCTTTTACGGCACCATACGGCACCGGCCGACACCATACGGCCATGGGCTTTAATGTGTAAAAATTTCATTATATTTTGTAATTTTTTAACTTAATTGACTTAACATTATTGTTTTCTAGGAATCCCAAAGAACAAGATGGCGAAGTCTTACCCATGGGATCTACAGTAGAGATGCTGTCCACAGAGAATCCTGACAATGAAGAAGCTGAGGTATTTAAGTTACTACAAAATATCATTTTATACAACGTTGATACGACAGAGGGGCATTAAATTACACTACGTATACTATACGTGTTTAGTATTAATCCGATACGGTATAAAAATAAAAAGCTACAAAATTGAGTTTTTTTTTCTTTCAAACAAACTAAATAGCTTACAAATCAGAGTAAAACGCAACCACCCTGTGCAAATAAATTCAACTGACCTAGGGAAAAGCGGCAACGTAGCGCGCGCGCCTGAGCGCGGTGTGGGTAGGTATAATAAAATTGTGGTCGGGCGGGCGGCCGGCGGTGGCGCAGGCGCGAGCTTAGGCCTCCGCTCACGCCCGCTTTTATGATAGGTAAGGTTTTGAAGTAGGTACGCACACAACAACAATCACAACAAAAACACTAAATTTTTAAATTCTCGATGTGTGGAGGACACATCGACAATTTAAAAATTCACAATTCACAAAAAAAAAATCACAAACATACCTAATTCACAATTAAAATCATGTCCGTGTAGTCTGCCGCCGTGTTAGTTACACGAGGCATTGTTGAACACTTTAATTACACGCACACACAACCAAAGTTTAATTACGTGTCCTATCACAATAAAAAACAGTCGATCACAAAAAAAAAAAACACTAACACTAATAATAATAATCCCAAGTTACGTGTCCTGTCACAATAAAAAAAGAAATACTGTCTTAAACTTATTTAGTATCTTATCGCAATAACAAAACAAAATCAATTGTTTGCGCGCGAGCTTCCGTGTTACGTAACATACGTTCCGGAAGGAAGACATCGGCACACTGAGGCCCCACTTACCGATCGCAAATATCTAGAATGCAATAACAACACACTGACCTATTTCTATTTCTTTTACGCGCGGTATGTTTTGCTATGATTGTCACTCTCGTAATGAAAGTGCAAGTGTGTGTTTATTGCTTCCTTTTTTTCATTGCCATCTTTTTAGTGAAAATTTGGTTGTACTTATGAATTGCGTCGGAGCGGCAACAACGCATCGTAGGTTATACTCGATTTATCGTTTTAAGGTGCATGACCGATGCGTAGGCATAATCAGCTGTTAGGAAAAAGATACATCGTGTTCAATTGAGGCAAAAACTTAAAAAATTATTTGCGACTAAACTACTGCTCCTATTTAATTGATTTTTGGTACAGAGCTTGGAAATGGTACCTAGTATAGGCAGTTTAAAGGAAAGCCCCTCTGTCGTATCAACTCGGTATGACTGAGATAGTTTCGGTTTCTGGGCAATTGTCTTACTTGTGTAAAGTGGTACATGCGCACTAAAAAATATAATATACCTGACGTCGCAAAAATTCTACATCATGCCATCAAAGACATCACTTGATTTGAATGTATATGTCACCGGTAAATGGCACACTTCGTAAGATTACAAAATAACTTGAGAGATTGTAAACTTCCGTTAAATTATCAACTGAACATTTGTAATACTTTTTTACGCATAAAAATTTGATAGTTTATAAATTCTCGAATTCGTTCCGAGAAATTGTGAAATAAAATAAAATGACGACCAATCAGAGATGAGATTCAATTCGTAACCCTATGGTGTACATGTAACGTTACATCTGAACAGACCAATGAGAGCCTGTTTCTTGCAGACTTGTGCTTTGATTGGTCGCCATTTTATTTCAGTTCACAACTTCTCGGAATGAATTTGACAAATTATAAACTATCAAATTTTGATGCGTAAAAAAGCATTCCCAAAGTTCAGTTGACAATTTATCGAAAGTTTACAATCTCTCGAAGTTAATTTATAATCTTACGGAGTTTCCCATTTTCCGGTGACAACCACCTGACAACAACCATCGGGCAGTCAGACACAACACCCAATTTTACACACTATTCCACTTACAACTAAACCGCAACTTCCAAAATGAAACTGTCCTATGTACGATCCAGATCAGTGTACACAAAACCCTTTCTTCCAGGAGACAAACACGTCAATATACGAGAAGTACGACCCGCTGCTGCACGGCAACACGCGCAGCAAGAAGGAGCAGTACCTCAACACCAAGTTCATGCGCAAGTTCATCCACATCGCGCGCCTCATGAAGCCCAAGCTCACGCAGGAGGCTTCCGACGCCATCGCTGATGAATACGCCAGGCTGCGCAACCAGGATATGATGGACAGCGATGTGGCCAGGGTGAGTAGGACTTATCAGTATGACGACGGCTCTTGAACACCGATAGAATGCTGAATTACCTATATCTATACTTCTATTACTAATATATAAAGCTGAAGAGTTTGTTTGCTTGAACGTGCTAATCTCAGGAACTACTGGTCCGATTTGAAAAATTCTTTCAGTGTTGGATAATCCATTTATCGAGGAAGGCTATAGGCTATATGTCATCACGCTAAGACCAATAGGAACGGAGCAGTAATGAAAATTGTGACGCAGACGAAGTTGCGCGGGTCAACTAGTCTTACAATACAATCCAAACGAATGTACGACCCGATTCGCTCAGTAGAAAATTCATGCGACAGCAAAGGTGAGGGGTAGTAGGGTACATACAGCGCAGCACAATTTACACTTGCTGCACAAGCCATCCAGTGCTGATCTTGATGCCTGACCTTCATACTTCTTAGCGAGTTCCCATTCCTGCTTCAAGCATAGTGGTTTAGTATTTAAAAAACAATTGAGATTCTCAGCCAGTTCAGTTCAGTTCAGTTGACCAAGGGAGGAAACCCCTCTCCTCCTTTGGTCAACTGGCAGAGAATGCTTAAGGTATTAAATCGGCCAATGTACATTTATGTTACATGTAGAAAAATTTATTGATTATTCTGTGTTTAGGGCTTGCTTTTCCAAGCTCCCATTTAGTGTAATTTAGTCTCGAGAAAAATTAATTCATTTGTGTGTAACATTGGCATGTTCTGTCTCTCCAGACACAACCAGTAACAGCGCGTACGCTGGAGACGCTGATCCGTCTGTCCACCGCGCACGCCAAGTGCCGCCTGAGCTTCAAGATCACGCAGGACGACGCGCTCGCCGCCATCGAACTCGTGCAGTTCGCCTACTTCAAGAAGGTAATGTTTGTGTAGTCGTGTTTATGATTGTTGTCTAATGCCTGGAAAAAAATTGGTAATATTTGTATTAATGTTGATGGTAATATTATAGTCTATCGTTTATCTGTCAGGTGTTAACGAAAGAGAAGCGTCGCAAGCGGCGAGCATCGTCTGATGAAGAGGCCGCCGCCGACGAAGCAGAGCCAGCCGCCCCGCCGCGCGCTAAGAAATCCAGGAGAACGGTAAATATTATAATAAATTATATTTATTTGACTTCTGCAATTATTTCATCACCGCAGCTCTCAAAACCGTGAATGAAACGGTCGTAAGATAACTACGCTGGTTACTTTACGACCTATCTTTGAAGACAGAGTACTCTTAAAGAAGAAACATGTGTAAGAGCCAGGCCGCACTGCGGGTAAACCGCCGTGTTTATTAATCGTGTGATTTTGTGAGTCAAGGAAACTAATATAAGCAGCCGCACTTGCGGTTTTTTCCCGCGACTGATTCCCGTACTTTTGGAGCGGTTTCGCGGTATTGCGTTTAACCGCGGCGGAAAAAACCGTAGTGCGGCCTTAGCCTGAGAAGAAACGTAGTAAAATAACTCACGAAAAATAAGTTCTTCGTTGTTGGTGGAATGTTAAAAAATCGTAAGTTCATATCCGTTTACGAGACTACGTATGTTACTGATTTCCAGGCGGGTGCTGCAGGCTCGGACCCGTACACGTTCTCGTCGGACGAAGAGGCCGAGCCCGTGCTGCGGGCCGCGCACGCCGCGCAGCCCGAGCCCGCGCCGCGCACCACACGGGCTTCACAGAAGACCATCGACACCAACAGGTAAGCATGACGCCATGAGTAATACACCATGGCTCCAAACAATAACAGAATAATCCTCCCAATATATAAAACTAGCTGATCCACGCAACTTCGTGTGCGTCAAAATTTTCATTACTGCTCCGCTCCTATTAGTCGTAGCGTGATGATATATAGCTTATAGCCTTCCTCGATATATGGGCTAATTTTCAAATCGGACCAGTAGTTCCTGAGATTAGCGCGTTCAAGCAAACAAACAAACTCTTCAGCTTTATATATTAGTATAGATTCCTCTGTTACTGACTGATTTAGTGACTGACAGACAACGTACAGCAGAAACTGCTGGTCGCAGAAAGCTGAAATTTGACATGTAGCTTCCCTACACTCCGTAGACGAGCACTAAGAGAGGATTTCCCGAAATTCCTATAGGAACGGGAAAAAATGGAAAATACGCGTGCGAAGTCATGGGCAAATGCTAGTAATATAGAAAGGGGCTTCTGTCTTGTGTAATGGTCACAAGTACTTAATGCAGAGCATGGGTCCTGGGTTTCGATACCCAGATCGAATATAGAGGTTATGCGGTACAGAGTGTAAAGTCCAAAACTTCCATTGATAAGGGATCCTCCAACCGGGCGGTTGTTGTGTCCTGTGGACAAATGCCCAATACTTGCTAATATTATAAATGCGAAAGTAACTCTGTCTGTCTGTCGCGCTTTCGCGCCAAAACTACTGGACCGATTTAAATGAAATTTTGTACACAGATAGTCTAGAGCCTGAGACATAGGCATAGGGACATAGGCTACTTTTTATCCCGGGAATATGTTCCCTAGGGACCACGTGGGCGAAGCCGCTGGCAGAAGCTAGTAGTTTATATTCGGGCTGTTGTACATGTTCGCACGGAAAACTGATACCGCAATACAGGATTTCGTTCAGTAGTTTGCTGCTTACGGCATAGATGGCGCTGCGTTTATTTTTGTTACGGTACAAATTTCGCTTCGTTAGTTTTTCTTGTAGCGGCATTGACGTCGCTACACGAGCATTGTTATTTGGTGTCGACAATACAAACTCTGTAGCAGCCTCTGGTTTGGATTCATACCTGCTTGATGGCGTGGAATTTAGGCGCCGTGCCATGTTAGAAACTTTCTCTACACCAGTCTTATAATATCAATGTCCTACTTCCAGACTCACCCAGTTCAAGACAGCCCTACACCAGTTATTCCGCGAAGAGCGCGCTAACTCGCTGCCCCTGTCCCGTGTGACATCATACGTCAACGACAAGTACTCGCACGAGACTTTCGACGACGCAGAGATACACGCGGCGCTGCACAAGATGACGCAAGACAACCAGGTCATGATGGCGGACGATATTGTGTTCTTGATCTAGAGACTCGGGAATACAGTTCGCAGTTATTTTTCCTTTGATTTGGATCTTACGCCCGCTGCACCTTATGACTATGGAAATAAAGAACACTAAGGCATCTTCGGGTATGCTCGTTCCATCATAGACCTCATCCATCGCTTTCATCAGGGCTTCAAATACCATTCCTCAATAAAAAAAAAACGTTCACCAACCAGAGATATCTTTTAACTCTTTATATTTGCTAACACGGGGTTATACAGCAAATATTCCACATACAAACGCAAAGCTCTGACGAAGTATAAACCCGGGTTTATACTTCCTCGGAGCTAAAGAATAACTCTGGTTCGTGCAATAGCGCCTTAGTACTCTTATTTTAACTGTCGTAAGGTTCGTAATGCGTTGTTGTCAGAGATCAAATAACTAAGAACATACTGTAGGTATTTGATAGATCTAAACCTGTATAGACTTGGTAACATACAAAATGAAAGCCACTCTTTTCCGAAGAGTGTCGTTCGAGATTGTTTACTGCTAGTGTTACAAATAGTACATAGATCCTAATGTTAAATATGTTGTTTTTAAGAATAATAAAATTGTCTCTTGTGTTTTGCAGAAGATCCAAGCTTCCGTGGTGTAACTAAAATGCCGTTATCCGACATCTAGTCGATTTTAAACTATGGATGCTATATTAATAAAAAAAAAATACCTATCGATCTGTGTTTGCAAATTTTCAATACCTTGAATAGCTTTGGAAATTCGCAAACACAGATCGATAGATATTTTTTTCTCATTGATATAGATAGCATCAAAAATTAAAAATCGACCAGATGTCGGATAACGGCATTTTGGTTATACCACGGCAGCAATGTATTCTGGCTTGCCATATTAATTGAAATCATAGGTTTTTGTTTATCCTACATCACTTCACCATATTGAATACCAAGCAGGTCTAGGTAATTGTTGATTTCTCAATGTCTGATTGATAAGAAGTGTGAATAACAGTTCCATTGATTGTGCGAATACCATCACTTATTTGTATTTCCCGCCTATATGTAAGTAATATTATTTTGTATTTTCATATCCATTTGTTCGTTACTGTTACAATATTGTTTTAGGATTAAGTGTCTACAATATCAATAAGGAAAGTGCCTTTAAATTATGTGATTCATAAATCAAGGTAAAACGATGATTGACAAGAAAATAAAGCATCTGATTTTGATAAACAAATTTTTTTATTGTTATAATACACAATTCTTAACGACTAGTTACTTAGAGGTCACTTTCTTCCTTTTTTTCCTTTGCTGTGTCCTTTGCCTTTACCGGACTTGTTTATTTTACCGCCGAAAACTTTTTTCTTATTGAACGATTTCTGCCCTTCGTTACCATCTCTCTGGAACCTTCCTTTGTTATCATTTTGGAACTTTCTTCCCCCTTTGTTGTCATGCCGGAATTTCTTTCTCCCTTTCTGACCACTTTGGAATTTTCTGCCACCATCTTGGTTGCCTTTAAAAGGCCTCTTGCCATCTTTGTTTTGCTTGCTGGGGTCCTGCTGCTTTCCTTTGAACTTCTTCATTATTTTTTTGTCTAGCCGCATCTTTTTGAAGCCTCGTGGACCGTCCTCGTCACCTTTCCGCTTTTTCGGATTTCTTGAGAACAGATCTGGAATAAGAAAATAGTTATTATATTTATTACTAGCTTCTCCCAGCGGCTGCAGCCGCGTGATCCCTAGGGAACATACTCCCGGGATAAAAATGATCCTATGTGTTATTCTAGTCTATAATCTACCTCTATGCCAAATTTTATGAAGATTTATAATATTAGTTAGATTAGATATATAATATATATATAGCTATATAGTAAGATAGGACACTATTCTCTAATAGCACAATATATTGAGGCATTAATTAATACTTCATATACTAACGCTACTGTGATATATTTGTAAATAGTGGGTATCTAGCATAAGTTCATTGTCCGTTTCGTGCCGCGAGTCAGTCTCCGAATATACGTCTATTAGTGAAGTCTATGTTTGATTGTGCTCCCGATATTCCCAGTAGTTCCCATATTCTTCAGTGGCGACGAGGATAGACGATTCTACGCGTGATTCGTGCAATAACAAAGAAAAACGGAACTTTGTCACCAAATAAATTCGTAATGTCGATCGGTAAAATTGCTGAGTTCAAAGTCCACAGTGACGATTGGCGGTTGTACGTGGAACGTTTAGAACAATATTTTATAGTTAATAGCATTCCTAACGAATTACAAGTGCCTACATTAATAACGGTGATGGGGGCAGAGTGTTATGAACTTCTAGTTAATTTGTGTACGCCGGTTAAACCAAAAAACAAAACGTTAGCACAAATCATTGACGTCATGGAAAAACACTTGCAACCAAAGCCAAGTGAGTTGGCAGAGCGGTACAAGTTTCGACATAGGAAACAGAAGGAAGGTGAAACAATATCGGAATACGCGGCTATTTTGAAGAAAATGAGCAAAACATGTGAATTTGGGTCCTGGCTGGAAGAAAGCTTGAGAGATCAGCTAGTGTGTGGCATAACAAATGAGACCATACGACAACGATTGTTTGCCGAAAGCAATTTGGACTTCGGGAAGGCGTATAAGTTGGCGGTTAGCATGGAGGCAGCAGAAAAAGATGCTGCGGCCGTTGAAGGACGGAGCGGGTTGAGAAGCGAAGGTGCATCCACGACGTCGGTGACGTGTCAAGCGATGTCAGCGGACTCGCGGAAGAAGGGCACGGCGGCGGTGTCCACGCGTGATGTCCGCGGAACGACAACAACGCGCGATATTCAGACGTCTAGCGGCCGGTGGCGCGGCGCGCGCGCATCGACAGCGCCCGCACCCATGAAGCTGGGTGACCGTGCGCAGCAACAGCAGTGTCGAGTGTGCGGCGCGCGCCACGACGCAAGCAAATGCAAGTTCGCGCGTTATGTTTGCCGAGTTTGTAACCGAATAGGACATTTGCAACGTATGTGTCCTAATTTATCGGAACATTACAACGTGGATATGGACGTACTTCAAATAAGGAAATCCAATGAAAGTGATAGTGCGGAGAGCGATGAGGTAATATTTGTAGATGTTTGTAAATTATCAGCTACGCAGTGTAGTCCTATCTATGTCGAGCTGAATGTAAATGGTATTGACATTAAAATGGAATGTGACACTGGCAGTGCGGTGTCATGCATAAGCTGGGAGTGCTATAGCAAATTGTTTAAGGATGTAAAACTTAAGTCTAGTAATTTAACACTAAGGTATTATACCGGCGAGTTAGTAAAACCCCTTGGAGTTATACAGCCATTAGTAAAATATAAAAATAGGCATAAGCAATTAGATTTATATGTTGTTGAGAATGGCAAAACACTGCTATTAGGCCGTCAGTGGATGGCAGAACTAAAAATACAACTACCTACAGTAGCCTATGAGTGTAATAATAATGATGTTGTAATGTACAAAAACAATGTATTCGATGTGGCTGCTTTCAGTTCCAAATACTGTGAAGTGTTCGCGGACGGGCTGGGGCGATTCACCGGCGGCACGGTGAGCGTGCGCGTGCGCGAGGGGGCGCGGCCGGTGTTCATGCGCGCGCGCCCGCTGGCGTACGCGCTGCGCGAGCCGGTGGAGCGCGCGCTGGATCAGCTGCAGCGGGACGGCATTCTCTCTCCTGTGGAGCGCTCTGACTGGGCAACACCCATCGTGCCGGTCGTCAAGAAGGACGGTAACATTAGAATTTGCGCAGATTACAAAATAACTTTAAACAAAGTTTTGGAAGTTGACCGTTATCCGTTACCCAGAGTAGAGGAATTACTACTTCGTTTGAAGGGTGGCCAGTATTTCAGTAAAATTGATCTTTCACAGGCATACGCTCAATTCGAACTGGATGAAACAAAAAAATATACAGTGATCAACACTCATAAAGGATTATTGATGTATAATAGGCTAGTATACGGGTTAGCATCAAGTCCGGGCATTTTTCAAAGACATTTGGAGCAATTATTTGCAGATTTACCACATGTAGGGGTGTTTTTGGATGACATTATAATAACGGGGCCCACAAACGAAGCACACATGCGTAACTTATGCAAAGTATTTGATCGTTTGAACAAATACGGTCTTAAAGTAAAAAAAGAAAAATGTGTATTTTTTGCAGAATCAGTTAACTATCTAGGTCACACGATCAGTAAAGAAGGGGTTCACACGTGCCCAGACAAAGTAAAAGCTATAGCTAAAACCCCAGCTCCCACGAATATTTCCGAACTGAGAGCTTTTATTGGAATGGTGATGTACTATGGAAAATTTATAAGGAATGTTAGTACAATTCTAGCACCTTTATATAAGTTGCTAAAAGCGGGAACTCCGTATAGCTGGAATAGAGAATGTGACGATGCGTTCAGCAAAGTAAAGCATTTATTAACATGTAGTGAAGTGCTAATGCATTACACACCGGAGTTACCTATAATTTTAACAACGGACGCGAGCAGTGTAGGCGTAGGAGCTGTGATATCGCACTCAACAGCAATCGGCGAACGCCCCGTGGCATACGCATCGCGCGCGCTCACGCAAGCCGAGCGGGCCTACTCACAAATAGATCGAGAGGCACTTGCCATTGTGTTCGGAGTTCGTAAATTTCATCAATACCTGTATGGCCGTAAATTTATATTAAGAACGGATCACAAGCCTCTCACTTATATTTTGGGTGATAAAGTCGGCATCCCGGTAATGGCCGCATCTAGGTTACAGCGCTGGGCGGTGTTATTGGCTGGGTATACCTATGACATCGAATATGTATCTTCTAGTAAGAATTGTGCCGACGCATTATCACGACTGCCGTACAAGGGATTTAAAGATAATGAAATATTAAAAAACGAAAACACATATGTCAATTTTGTTGAAAAATTTTTACCAATTACGAGCCAAGACGTCAGGAAAGCGACGGCTGTAGATAAAGATTTAAGTAGGATTTTAGTTTACATACAATCCGGATGGCCTCCAACCGGGGTAGATGCAGAAAGTATCAAACCATACTTTATGAGGCGTAACGAATTGTATACGGAGTGTGGTTGTATTATGTGGGGTTATCGTATGGTTATACCACCTTCATTGCAGAATAATGTTTTAAAACAACTCCACAGCAGTCACATGGGGATCGTAAAAACAAAAAGTTTAGCACGTAGCTATGTATGGTGGCCTAATATTGACGCTGCTGTGGAAGCGTTATGTAAACAATGTGAGACTTGTGCAGCGGAGGCAGACGCGCCGCCGCGGGCCCCAATACAGCCGTGGCAGTACCACGCGCGCCCCTGGACAAGGGTTCACATCGATTTTTTAGGCCCATATAAAGGTCTTACCTTCTTAGTTATTATTGATTCTTCTTCAAAATGGTTAGAAGTTTTTGAGATGACACGAACAAATGCAACAAATGTTATAAAGGTTTTAAGAGCCACGTTTGCAAGGTTTGGATTGCCGGAGGAACTAGTTTCTGATCAAGGGCCACCATTCACAAGTATAGAGTTTAAAACCTTCTTAAAAAACAACGGCATTAAACAGTTTTTTTCACCAGCCTACCACCCATCGTCGAACGGCGCTGCGGAGAATGCAGTCAAGCTTTGCAAGCGGGCTATTAAGAAAGCGCATAGGGATTGTGTGGATGTCGACACCGCACTACAAACGTTTCTGTTAGCATATCGGAACACCGTGCACAGCACTACCGGGGAAACCCCGGCTATGCTGTTGCAGAGACGTCCATTACGCTCCAGACTAGATTTACTGCGTACCAACCAAGCCACCCAAGACAGAGTCCATCAAGCCCAGAGACGACAAAGGGAGTTTGCGGGGGGAACAGACCGTAGTTTTAGGGAGGGTGATTCAGTTTGGGCTCGTGAGTATGGTGTCAGTGACAGGTGGGTGAAGGGTACCGTAGAACGGGTAGACAGTGCCCGTAGATACTCCGTGGTAAAGGATAATGGTCAATCACTAAAAAGACATGTGGATCAAATGCGCCGCAGATCACGCTTATCTGATGTTACCTGTCCAGAGACTGTGGACAATACAGATCATGGGGGAGAGAGTGTGGTCGAGCCAATTAGCGAGGGTTTAGAACGTGTGGTTAAGGTAGCCTCGCCAGAGGCGGCCACCAAGAATAAGGGGGATAGTCCAAATCCGGACATTGATACTCCTGAAGATTCTCAGGTTAACTTACAACCACAATCTCCGCCGCTGGAGAATATTCACCCTAAGCGAATACGTAAACCAGTAGACAGGTTTAAAATTGTTTGACTGGTTAAGAATTATTATTAAGTTAGTCAAGTTAAGTTGACATTGTTGTTAATATCATGTTTATTATCGTGTCATTTATTACTTATTATATAGCTGTACTGTTGTATTGTGGTGGAGGTGTGATATATTTGTAAATAGTGGGTATCTAGCATAAGTTCATTGTCCGTTTCGTGCCGCGAGTCAGTCTCCGAATATACGTCTATTAGTAAAGTCTATGTTTGATTGTGCTCCCGATATTCCCAGTAGTTCCCATATTCTTCAGCTACAATATTTTTTTGGAAATTAAATCTACTACAAATTTTCAATCCGAATGTTTGGGTGGATGTTCATTACTCAGTCACGCCAGAACGGCTGAACGGGCCTGGATGTGGCACAGACATAGAATTATAGTCTGGAATAGCACATAGGCTAGGACCCTGTCCTGGATAAGGCCCATAGGGACGATTTATCCCGAAGGTATGTATGTAACTTTGGGATAATATCCGACATGCAAGTTATTGTCAATACGCATCAATAACTTATTGAAGCGGGCCTCGAAACATGTTGTGTCCAAGTCCAAGGGTTATAACTGTGGAATGAATGATGAGTACAAAGGAACGTAAGCATAGGTGTGAGTGAAATGTGTATTAGAGTGAAAGAGAGAAGGATAAAAAGATGAGATGGCGAGGTGTGCGAGGAACGATTTAGGAGCTAGACGTTTTTTTTTAATCCCCGACCGAAAAAGAGGGCTGTTATAAGTTTGACGTCGATGCTGTCCGTGTGTGTGTCTGTCTGTGGCATCGTAGCTCTCAAACGGATGGACCGATTTCGATGCGGTTTTTTTTCATTTGAAAGCGCTTTTATCAAAATCGGTTGAGCCGTTTGAAGATGATCAGCTCTTTTTTAGTTGGTGAAGGCATTTAACAAGCTTTTTTAAGAGTCTGGTCGAAGCAAAATTTGGTATTCTGTTACTTTAATGACATTGCAAGAACATAGTTATATTGATCTGATTCTGTAGCATAACCTGAGGTCTGCAGAATACCCAACTCCTCACGAAGTTACAGCAGAGGTATCGTGTTTGGACTCACTGGAATGGTTTCAATGAACAGATTATATTTAGATGAGTAACCTTAACCTGATGCTGAAGCATGTCCCGAAATCTGCAGGATAACTAACTCCTCACTTACAACAGACCTTCAGTTTTCGTATTCACTTAAATGGTCGCAATGAATAGGTTATAAATAGATTGTGAAGATGAAGCAGCAAAGAGAATAGAGTGAATACATTGGTGAGAGATGCTAAGCTACTGTCACTCGTTCTACCGATATGATATTTTGGTATACGATGTAGGATGTAGTGCCGTTTAGATGAGTGTAGATCATATGTGGATGGATAGAGAGGGAGAGGAAGGCCAAAATAAGATGGATGGATTGTGTGAAGAGCAATATTTAAGAAGAGGGAGTTAGTGATAGCGTGACGGCTGATAGGACAGAATGAAAGTAAAAAATCTGTTGTGCAAACCCCAAGTAACATGGAACAAGGGCAGAAAGATGATAAGATCATAGGTGTTCTAGTAGTACCTATTGGGTAAATTATGTTTAAAAGCATGAAATAAACCTAAAATTTAAAATACCCCCCGACAAAAAAAAAAGTAAAGAAGTCATGGATTCCAGTTCTAGATCCTTTCAGTTCGGGATAGCTCTGGGTGTTGAGAGGGCGATGGATTCATGGCATCATGAGCACTGGCCGGTATACTATTTTATATTTCGGAACACACGCTGTGTATATGTCTGACGGCAGACATTGTGCACTTATAGACATTGTGCACTCATGAGTACAAAGGAACGTAAGCATAGGTGTGAGTGAAATGTGTATTAGAGTGAAAGAGAGAGGGATAAAAAGATGAGATGGCGACGTGTGCGAGAAACGATTTAGAGGCTAGACGTTTTTTTTTAAGTTTTATTGTAAACATTGAAAAATATAGAAGTTTTCACCAGTCTAACTATTATTTGACCACACGATCCCACATAACGATGGAAATGAAAAGTACCTTTCTCAGGTTCGACTCCAACCTCCTGCCGGTAGTAGTCGGCGTCGTCATCCTCGTCGTTATCCTCCATGTCCGCGTGTTGCGACTCAGCGTTGGCTAAGTCCATCAACCTACACAAAAACATTATCCAGAAATTAGCATAAAGGATCTAAAAAAAATATGTAGTAGTAACTCTGTCTGTCGCGCTTTCACGCCAATACTACTGAACCGATTTAAATGAAATTTGGTACATAGATAGTCTAGAGCCTGAAAAAGATAATAGGCTACTTTTTATCCCGGGATTATGCTCCCTACGGGGCGAAGCCGCTGGCATAAGCTTGTAATATTATAAAGACGTAACCTTTGTGAAGTTGTACGGGATAATCTCTGGATCTACTGAACCGATTCTGAAAATTCTTTTACCAATATAAAGCCACGTTATTTGTGAGTGTCATGGGCTATATATTAACCGAACGAAGTGGGCAAGGGTCAGCTAGTTTTACATATGAAACTCTTTTCATCTTTTCATGAAACGCATTTCATCGTCTGACTAGCCTTTTCAACTACGTTAGGGTCGGCTTTCAATCTAATCAGAATTTAAATAGAATCAAATGTAATGGCGACTCGGAAACAACGCGAACAATCCCTTCACCCCTCGCGGTTACATGAAGTTGGACTGCGCAGTGAAAAGCAAATTTCAGACGTTATTACGGTTGTATCAACCTAAAAGTATGGTCAGCTTGTATCTGTTGTCCTTACTAATATTATAAATGCGAAAGTAACTCTGTCTGTCTGTCTGTCTATCGCGCTTTCACGCCAAAAGTGTTGAACCGATTTAAATGAAATTTGGTACACAGATAGTCTAGAGCCTGAGAAAGAACATAGGCTACTTTTTATTCCGGGAGTATGTTCCCTAGGGACTACGCGAGCGAAGCCGCTGGCAGAAGCAAGTCTACAATAATCCAACGTCTACGCGGCCCAAGTCGAGGATATGAGCTAGTAGGAGTAACTCACCTCTGGCTCTCAGTAACCCCTTTCTTCTTCTGCATACCCTCAAGAGACTTCTGTTTGTGTTCTTCTTTCTCCTTCTGTTTCCGTTTCACGTTCTCGTCTTGCTGTGCTTTACGTTTCTCTTTCAGTTTCCTGTAAAAGAAGAATAGATTTTTTATTAAAACTTAATATCATCATATCAGCCGAAAGACGTTCACTGCTGGACATAGGCCTCCCCCAAATGTTGGGGAGGGGGGGTTACCATAATCGCCACGCTTGGCAGGCGGGTTGGCGATCGCAGTGTATGGTGTTGCGTTTTACAGAGAACGCTGCTGCCCATTCTCTGGTGAGTCCCTTAGTCGCCTCTTACGACACCAACGGGAAGGGATCGGATGGTATTATTCTTTTACAGCACCATACGGCACCAGCCGACACCATACGGCGAACTTAATATACGGCAATGAACAGTACCGGCGCACAGCGATCTCAGCTGTCAAGATTTGAATGCTCTGAGGAATTCACAAATCCACTCCGGATTCGATCACGAGTGCCTCTACATCTGGTGAAGTCCGGGGCACCCTATATGCAATCATCCCTTATGCAACCATAGCAAATTATAGGAAGAGGTATCCTCGTACAGCTTGAAAAATAGAAAATAAAGTTATCACCAGAATAAGAGTGTTTATGGTGCAGAAACAGTAAAAATACAAAAAGTCTCTTACCTCTTTTCTTCTCTCTTCTTCTTAATCAACGCTTTCTCTTCTTCTGTCTTCTCCACTAGTTCGTGGAATAGCACTTCACCATCCATTAATCCATCTTCTACCTATAAATAGAAAAATATTCGTCACACACTAATATTTTATATTACAACTAGCTGACCCGCGCAACTTCATCTGCGTCACGATTTTAATTACTGCTCCGCTCCTATTGGTATTAGCGTGATGATGTATAGCCTTCCTCGATAAATGGGCTATCTAACACTGAAAGAATTTTTCAAATCGGACCAGCAGTTCCTGAGATTAGCGCGTTCAAGCAAACAAACAAACAAACTCTTCAGCTTTATATATTAGTATAGATAGATAATACTCTGGCCTCCTATGTCATGGAATACCTGTCCTGACTTTCGGGGAAGAACGGCACTATTTTATTCCCAACCACTGCAACTCCTGAGAGCCATCGTGATTTCCCCTAGACTCAACAGTGGCAACCACCAGAAAAGCGTCGAGTCAATGAAGCTCGACGAGAAGAGAAGAGAGCCCGGAAAAACGATTCTACTGTCTTGAATCCCGCACCGAAATTAATCAGAAAAGTACAGCGGCGGAGAACAAACATAACTTTGTCAAGCAGAAGACAGAACAGAGCTAGGAGAAGCCAGGCGCGAGGTAACATTATATGTTTTTATTAATCTACACTAATACTGCAAAAGAGGAAAGATTTGTAACAAATAAACTCAAAAACTAACGGGCCGATTTCAAAAATTCTATCACCATTAGAAAGCTACATTATTCTTGAGTTGCATAGGCTATAATTTATTTTCGAAAAGAATTTAGAGATCTACGAAAATTACAATATATTTCCCGCGTGAACGAAGTCGCGGGAGTAATTTAGGGATTTTATAATAGAACAGAATCGTGTATACATAAAGGGCCACGCCATATCAACGCACTGCCGAAACTGCTACTCAAACTAGACACATGAAATTTTGCAAAAAGCTTAATTTTATGATGTACTAGTTGACCCGCGCAACTTCGTCTGCTCCGTTCATATTGGTCTTAGCGTGATGATATATAGTCTGTAGCCTTCCTCGATAAATGGGCTATCTAACACTGAAATAATTTTTCAAATCGGACCAGCAGTTCTTGAGATTAGCGCGTTCAAGCAAGCAAACACTCAAACTCCCCAGCATTATTTATTAGTATAGATATAGAAAACAAACTCTTTAGCTTTATATATTAGTATAGATATAGATGATGGGTGAGGTGAGCACTAAAAAGGGATTTTTGGAAATTCAACCTTTAAGGGGGTGAACAGAAAAATCCATGAGCATCGGGAAGGGGATGCTAGGGGTTGCACTTGTATCCCCCTGGGTTTCAATAAAACATACGAGAACATGAAGATATAAAAAAAAATTAAACAAGCGGAATGTAGTTAACGAGACTTAGCAAATCCGAGGCGAGGTTCTTCGAGTTCCTTCGCGTTCGGCCTTCCATCCGTCTTTTTTAGTTCTGGGTTAAAGAAAACCTATTCTATTCGAGCTTTGGAGATGCTGTCCTCTGAAAATATTGCTGCCGGCGCCCATAGTACAATCGTTTGTACTAAATCTGCTCAGACGAAGTCGCGGGCGAAGTGCTTGTAAGCAATATATAATACTAGCTTCTGCCAGCGGTTTCTTGCCTAGGGAGCATACTCCCGGTATAAAAAGTAGCCTATGTCCTTTCTCAAGCTCTAGACTATCTCGGGACAGTGAGCCACCCAACGCTCGCTGTCCGTCCAGAACCAGGTCCGCGCCTCAAAGAGCTGTCAGCACAGAAGAAGGAGTCCGCTAGGGCCAGTGCCTGCCGGGGTTGCGGAATTTGTTCGAAAGAGTCACCGCAACCCTGAAACGCAAAGGGCACCAGGAGGAAACCGGGTGGGTTTTAGTCAGTAAGAGTCTGACACTCCCTTATGCTTCGCCCAGAGCGGGAGAGGGGGGAGAGGAGTCATTCGATGATTTCCTATTCTTAAAAAAAAAATCTAGATTATCTGTGTACCAAATTTCATTTAAATCGGTTCAGTAGTTATGGCGTGAAAGCGCGACAGACAGATAGAGTTACTTTCGCATTAATAATATTAGTAAGGATGTGTACCTTGATAAGTTGGAAAGATATCCGCGGTCCAAGCTCGGAGAGTCTGATGGCTGACTTGGACTCCGCGGCGGCTCCTCGCGCCGCTAGGTTTTGTGGTAGGATCACTTGTGCGTTGGGGTCGTCCTCAAATTCACTTTCTGATAACATTCCAGCTCTGAAAAGTGATGCAAAGTATTGTAGACTTGCTTTTTATATTATTGGGCTGGACATAAGGACAATTTTATAATTTACTAGTGGACGTCACGTCGGTTTCACCCGCGTAGTTCCCGTTCCCGTGGGAGTACGGGAATAATATATAGCCTATGTTACTCCCTGATAACGAAGCTATCCAATGCTAAAAGATTTTTTCAAATCAGTCCAGTAGTTTCGGAGCCTATTCAATTCAAACAAACAAATCTTTCTTCTTTATAATATTAGTATAGATAATGCTTACAAAAGCTTTGCAATAACTGAGAAGTGATGCAATAGTATTATGTACTTACTTGTCGAAAAACTCTGACATGTCTTTACACCGATTTAGGTTTGGAATTTTGCCTTGCACCATCTGCAAGTAATAGAAAATTTTATTTAATGAAAATATACAGGAACTCGCTCTGGAAGGCCACTAAAAACTTAGATAAGCCTCAACAATCTTATCCTCCAATCAGATCAGAGGGTTCCTGGGTCAGAACTGACTTGGAAAAGGCCGAGGTATTCGCAACGCATTTGTCCTCTGTATTCAACCCCAACGAGAGTGTTGCTGTTGAGCACGAAATTGACGAAATATTCGAAAAAGATTTGCAGATGTGTAGCGAAGGAAATCAGACTGCTGAACTCGAGAAAAGCCCCGGGATTCGACCTGATCACACCTTGCATACTTAAAAATCTTCCCAGAAAATGCGTTTCTTTCCTAACTAGTTTCTTCAACGCAATCTTTCGAACATCTCACTTTCCTGACCTGTGGAAAATCTCTGAAGTTGTCATGATCCAGAAATTAGGTAAACCTGAACATGAGGCCTCGTCTTATCGGCCGATAAGCTTAACGTCTGTACTCTCCAAACTGTGGGAGAGAATATTCCTCAACCGTTCATGGATGGCCAATGATGTTGTTCCGTCTCACCAGTTTGGCTTTCGGTAATCTCACTCAACAATAGAACAGGTTCACCGAGTTTACGTAACAGGAAGACAGACTTTCGAACGTAAAAAGTACTGCTCAGCGGCATTCCTTGATGTTCAGCAAGCCTTTGACCGTGTCTGGCACAAAGGACTGCTGGCTAAAGTGAAGGAAAACACTACACAACACAACTTCCACACTCAATGTTCCTGCTCATCCAGTCGTATTTATCCGACCGTTGCTTCCAAGTGAAACAAGGCGAAGGAAGATCAAGATTGATTGAAGCGAAAGCTGGTGTACCACAGGGATCTGTTCTTGGCCCAGGGTTGTACAATATTTTTACATCAGGTTTACCCACATTGGATGGCATAACAATAGCAACATATGCCGACGACATAGCCTATCTATCAGTTGATGACAATTCAGAAATGGCCAGCAAAAGACTCCAAAAACAACTAGACGAAACTCATAAATGGCTCTGTAAGTGGCGAATACGTGCCAGTGCATCCAAGTCTAACCATATCACCTTCACGCTCAGGTACGGAAACACACCACCTGTTAGACTTGGTCCTGACACCCTACCACACACAGATAGGCGCCTAACATGGAAGCATCACATTAAATATAAGAGGGACGAGATAAACCACAAGGTCCGCAACCTGTATTGGCTCATGGGAAACTCAGTGCTCTGTGTAGACAACAAACTCCTCATCTACAACTCGGTTCTCAAGCCCATATGGACATACGGGATCCAATTGCAATTACGAGGGCAGCCTCGTAATAGCAAATGCAGCAATCGTCATTTTTACGATTTTCCGTTTTTAACAAAAATTACATCTGGAGACTTTCAGCTATACATAGATTTTTTTTGTTTTTTTTTTTGTATGGCTGAAACATGGTGAAACTATAAGGAAGAATGCAGCATTCGTGTGAAATTATCTGATATCCTTAGTATAAATGCAGTAATGATCATAAACTAGATTAAAATGCGGTACTCGCATTTTGTACGTACGTGTGACATATGTTTTTATAGCCTCTTCAACCAAAAATAATGAAAAAAATTGTAAAAAATTAAGATTTACGGGGCTCCCGAAACGGAAAAGTGTTTTAATCTGTGCTATATTATCTTCGTTCTATAGTTTTAAAGAAAAGTATCGTTTAAAAAAACACTCTCTAAACATAGTTAACACTGCCTATTCTACAATTGAAAAAGGCTAGGTATCTATTGCTAAAGTCGAAAAAATGTACAGTAAACTGCCGTCAACAGGTTGGGTAAAAGAAAAAAGAAAACAGAAAAATGTGACGTGATAGAATATTTCTGCTAACATTTTTAGTTAATGGAAAGGTTTAAAAAATTTAATCATTGTAAATAATCATG
This sequence comes from Lacanobia wlatinum, assembly GCA_947578705.1. Lineage (NCBI taxonomy): Eukaryota > Metazoa > Arthropoda > Insecta > Lepidoptera > Noctuidae > Lacanobia > Lacanobia wlatinum. The sequence continues at coordinate 5,755,715 of OX388035.1, forward strand.
TTTTTCCTTTTTTTTCTATTTAAATGTTTGAAAACTTATTCGTGTTCTGCATTATGCCTATTTTCAGTAATTTACTTTGCTTGTGCTTAATGCAATTAATGTATTTCCTAGATACAAATGCAGTAACATACACGAGTACTGCATTTTACAGCACTACTTTGATATAAATTTAAAAAAATAACTTCAAAACGAAACCAAACAATTCTTACAAATGAGTTTTATAAGCTTAACCTCGTTTTTCTCGAAACCGCTATTTTGGAAGTACTGCATTTGCTATGACGAGAGCAGAATAGTGGGGTGTTGCCAGCAAAACCAACATACTCTGCCTGCAAAGTGTTCAAAATGGTATCCTAAGAACAATAGCTAACGCACCTTAGTATGCTAGGAATGACGAAATCCACGACTATCTACAAATGCCATCAGTAAACTCGTTATGAAACGAATTCGCTTATGGTCCGAACACCGATTGGAAATGGAACTATACGGAAAAAGAAGAACATTGCAAATTCAATTTAATTATAAGTATGACGCATGATCATTGATGAAAAATCACAGTAGTGCAAATGTCTTTCCCTATCACCAAGCAGGTTAAGTCAGAAAGCGATTTTTTGGCGCCGTTCAAACCTACATTTGACTATTATGTACCTTTTTAGTTCCTTTGTTTAGACCAACTGGAGTAGCTCTGATGGCGTAGTGTCGCATGTCGACGAGCTTTGTGGCGGGGTTGTAGTTCATCAGCACGCAACGACGGATGTTCTTTAGTTTCACCTGAAGCATCACAAAAAATAATATAAATTTAGTTTTCTAGTCCAGAGAGTAGAGTAGAGTCCACTAAAGTTTCAATGTTGCAGATGGAGCTGAGCAAAGACAATACGGCTTATGACAAGATGTCTTCAAAATGAAGAGTGTCGATAACAGAGCATAATGAATTCTTTGACTAAAACTTGCTTTCCCACAAACTCGCGTGGTGAAGAATCCAGTAAATAACCATAAGAGGTTCAGAGTACAGAAAAACTTACAGTGGTAATATTGATAGTAGGGAACATATTCTGAAACATGGTGGCCATAAGCTTCATGTGCATGCCCTCGCCAGAGAAGCTGTTCAGCACGATGAGCGGCGCGTGCTGGAAGGCGCGCATCATCACGTACTGCTTGCGAAGCGACGAGATCACGTCGCGGGCTAAGCTGAACTGTGGAAAGAAGGATAAAATTAAATAGGTACAACATTCAAGCTTTCTTTTTGGTATGCCATGATGGCATGACCATGGGCGCCGGCAGGACTATTTTCAGGGGGGGTGCATCTTCGAAACCCTGCCTCCAATAGAATAGTTTTCTTTAGCCCCGAACTAAAGAAGACAGATACAAGGCCCAAAGCGAGGGAGCTCGAAGTACCTCGCCTCGGATTCATGTTTTCGTATGTTTTAGTGCACCTCTCTCCACGCCCATGGGCATGACGCTCGCATGGCCACAGGTCCTTAAATAAAAACTTTTTTGACACAATGAGCCACTCTGCAGAGTCCGCATCAAGGAGGATGTGACAGCAGCTGGTCTACTCCAAAGCTGCCCAATGGTTGCTGGATAGGTGTTGCTAGCCTTCCTTGAGGAGATAGGGTGGATCAAATGTCACGTTTGTCCCACCCATTCTCAAAATACACACTTGGACTGAAGTTGCAGACACTAGCCCAACTTACTACTACAACTACTGCCTGTAACACGTCTGCCCCTTTTTTAAATTTTATTATTCTTTTAAGATCCATAATAAGCCCAGAAATGTGTTTTTGCCTTTCTAATAAATACAGAAACTGCAACAATCCTTTGCCAAGATAAACTCTTTTGTCAGAATGCTAATCCAATAACTAAAAGGTATATTATAACTGGAATAATATAAAATAATAAAAGAACTGATCCGAAATAATATGTATAGTTGAGATGGGTTTGCTCTTGACCCTTTTGTAGGTGACAGACACAAAGTCGAAAATGCAGTGAGCTAAACAAAATAGCAATTGATATTCACCCACTAGAAATAGTGAGAGCATAGTATATTGTGGTTGAAGCCAAGACAACTGCACATTCATGCATGGATATTGTATTGGGAGAAATATACCATACTTACACTGTGTATGCGGAAAGTGAGTGTAGGTCCCCGAGGTAACCTAGCCATCCGCATGTAGGAGCCGAGTTCAGTCTCTGTGAACATCATCAGGTGAGACACATGGAGGTAGCCAGAGATTGACACAAAGTCCTTTATTGTGTTCTTTTTCCTTTCCTGAAATACAAAATTGCATTTTTAGTTTTTAGATTAAAAGACACTAAGTCTTCAATAGTTGAAAGAAAGAATTACAGGTATTCTTATTTTTTCATCATTTTAGCCAATTTATGTCCTCTGCTGAACGTAAGCCTCCCATCAGAGTGCCAACCATCCCGGTCTTGAGCAGTCCGCATCCATGTGCTGCCAGCCACCTTCTTTAAATCATCGATCCATTGTTTCGCAGGACATCCCACACTACGTTTGCCCATACATAGTCTCCACTCTAACATATGTCTGCTCCATAGACCATCTGTCCAACTGCAAACATGGCCGGCCCACTTCCACTTAAGCATGCATATTCTACGCACAATGTTGGTGACTTTATTTCTATGGCGAATGATATTGTTCTGAATTCTATCCATTAAAGAAACCCCGAGCATTGCACGCTGAGCAACCTTGAATTTGTGGACTAGGCCTATGGTGAGTGTCCATGTTTCGGCTCCATAAGTCATTATGGGTAGGACGCACTGGTTATAGACCCTGGTCTTAAGAGATTGTGGGATCGAAGATTCAAAGAAATCATGCAGCTAAGAATAAAAGATATTCTTTTTTAATATATTTTTAATTAATTAGTTAAGGCATTTCATTTGACGAATTTCTATAAAACCCCAGATGTAAATTAAGTTGACTTTAGTAGACAGATATTGAGCAGTAATTCGCAATTTAAACATGCAATAAACAAAAAACAAATATTCAGGAAATAAAACACGTGATAATTGAACTACAAGGAAGAAATCGAAAAGAAGACTAGCAGCCAACAGTAATACAGCAAAAGCTAACAAAAACAAATCAAAACAAACCTTCAATTGTGACGCAGTAAAAGGTTCCATAATCTTCCTGAAGTCCTTCATCAGGTCGATGAGGTCCTTGCTGCATTGTCCACGGTGTATCACGAAGGAGTGCGGAGCCTTCACCAAGTTCTCCGGCTCCAAAGATTCTTTGGTAGCCGGATTCTTTTTCACACATTTACCTTTGCGTTTACCCATGGTAGAACGCACTTATATTACGCTAATAACAATACTTTTATAGTATTTTAATTTATTTTACGATGCACAGTAATTATCTACATATATTAGGAGTCAGCGCTTTACTATAAATAAAAAATCCACGAGTTGTTATTTATTTTGAGGTTAGAAAACGGCACCGAGCATGAAAATAAGTTTGACACTGACATTTACAGTTTCAGTTCGGAAACCATCTTAAACCTTTTCTATTGTTGCCGAATACAGTATAGTCGCGAACATAGTTTCAACGACAAACGTTTGATTTAGTGGTTTCGCTAATAGGATGCAGTTCATCCACATCCGTTGAAGTGTAAACTGACATTCAAAATCCAGAGTTATCTTTTAAACACCATGAACAACCGCAGTTCAAAAAACCACACATACAAGCAGCAACTGTTGCTGTTTAATGATCATAATGGAACATTTAATGTGTCCGCGATATACTGCCCACCAAAGCTTAAAAGAAGACCTATATGATGAGCTATTCAACACACTTGGACTACGTTTCGTAGCTGGCGGTGATTGGAATGCTAAACATGTACACTGGGCTTCCAGACTCACCAGTACGAGAGGAAGAGAGCTCAAGAAATTTGTAGACAAGAACAATCTGACTACTATCTCAACTACTGAACCGACTAACTGGCCGACTGATCCAAACCACCTTCCTGACGTCATAGATTTTTTCATAACTAATTGTCTATCGAGGCTCTCTCATGAAATAAAAATTAGCCTGGACTCTAACACCAACCACGTTCCGGTAATTCTCACTATCGGCAGTACTGGTTCTGAACATGGAACAGAAAAGAAAACTTTACAACAAGCGCACCGAATGAAACTCTTTTTGGGAATTGGTTCATGAGAGATAGGAAATGAAAGTAAATCTGAAAACCGAGTCAGACATTGACAACGCCGCGCCGTACGTAAATTAACATCAGTCATCCAAGAAAGTTGAGTAAAACATACTCTGAATCCATACGATAAAAATACTCGAAAAAAGGAGGCTACGTCGAGTGTGGCACATCAGTAGACACCCAAATGACAAAAACGAATTGAACAAAGCAATACGGGAATTGAAACCCCTTATCAAAGACGCTAACGACACTGCCTTGGATGCCTACCTGGAAGGTTTATCAGCCACAAAAACAACCAACTACTCACTATGAAAAGCATGCAAAAACCTTGACAGACCATTAAATCAAAAACCACCTCTACGCACACATGATGGCCAGTGGATTAGAAGTACTCATGACAAAGCTGAAGCCTTCGCAAAGCATCTTAGCCAAGTTTTCACTCTAAACAACACAGCCCTGAATGCGGACGAAAAGGACATTGACTCGACTCTGAACCAACATTTTCAACTTGACATACCCCTCAAATTAGTGACACCAAAAGAAATATATAGAAACCTTCATCATCATATCAGCCGAAAGACGTCCACTGCTGGACATAGAAACCTTAAGTCCCTTAAAAACAATAAAGCTCCTGGGTATGACCTTTTATTGACAAAAAGGTTCTCGAAGAATCACCTCGAAAAGTAGCTGTATAGTGGTAGTGAAAATGGTATTATAATGCGAGTTGGATACTTCCTAGACCTATAGAAAGTATCGAATATTATAATGATTCATTAACCTGGGAAACCTATCCACGAAGTCACATCATACAGGCCAATCAGCCTCCTGCCCATAATGTCAAAGCTACTTGAAAGGTCACTACTTCAAAGAATGATGAAAGAAAAATCAATCATCTCGGGATGATCTCGAGTCACCAATTTGGGAATGTCGAACTGCATAGTGTGCAGAGAAATTAGAACGTCACTTGAGAAAAAAGAATACTGTTAATCAGTTTTTCTAGATATCCAACAGGCCTTTGACAGAGTGTGGCACAAATGTCTACTGTACAAAATAAAATCCACATTACCCCACACCTTCTACGGAATCCTGAAATCCTATTTGTCCGGTAGAATTTTTCAAGTGAGCGAGAACGACTGTACCTCCCAACTTCTACGAAATATAAGCAGGAGTGCCACAGGGACAGTGCTGGGACATGTCCTATACACTTTTTACACATACGTCTTACCAGAGTTACAGTTGCAACCTTCGCTGATGACACAGCTTTACTCACCTCGAACAAATGTCCAATTAAAGTTTCTCGCGTCTTGCAAAGCAGTCTGAATAAAATTAAAAAATGGCTAGCCAAATGGAGGATTGCCGTCAGTGTATCCAAATCAGTGCACACAACATTCACACTCTGAAAAGAAGATAGTCTTCCAGTCAGTTTAAATGGAATTCAACTTCCACATCAACACACAGTAAGGTACCTGGGCATGCACTTGGACCGTCGACGCACGTGGAGAAAACATGTTCAAACAAAACGTGATGAAATTAACTAAAATAAAAGGATCTGTATTGGCTACTGGGACGTAATTGAAAACTATCTTTGAACAGCAAACTGCTCGTATATAAAACGATCCTGAAACCCATTTGGACATAGGGCATAGTTGTGGGGCTCTGCCAGCACCTCTAACATAAGGGTTATACAGAGTTCAAAACTACATTTAAAACAAATGTCAAATGCACCATGGTTTATAAGAGCATGAAATTCACAGACATTGTCTTTCTTGAACGTTCTGGTCACATTCCATCAACACGTGATAAATGTCTACAACTACCCCACAAACTGTAGAGTTTGGTGAAGTACTGGTACGACTTTCCATTGCCTTCCGTCGAATTGAGGGTCGGGGAGGGGGGAGGGGGAGGGGGGGTTGTCGATTCACACACTGCCCCGCTACACGCTGCGGGGTGCGTGGCGACGAAGTCAAAAACTGCGCGTGAATGCGTTTTCAATGTGTTGCACTACGCGTGTTTTTAATACCAAGAGAGATACTTTCAAGCAACGTAAGATCACGCACTCCCGCGCTACGCTGCGTGATGCGGTGCAGTGTGCCAATCGCCTAAGGAAGAAATCGACACTCATGGAGCGAAGACTGTCGAAGCATCCAAACCAGCTAGCAGGGCAGCTCACTATACCTGAAACCATACGTCGGCTTAAAAAGCGTCGTGATATCTTCGACGATTAGAGGGTCTGAGATCCAAATAATGACGAACAAAGGGCCAGCCCTTTCTTCGTCATTATTTGGATCTCCACTGAGAGTAGCTCCTTATACAACAAAAAGCACTCACCTCACCTGCTTATAGTCTAGAACAACTGATTGCAAGATATGAACACAAAAAAATCTGATCATTATAAATATTGGTTGGTCTGTTCTGGGGTAAAATATGAGTAAGTATGATTAAATAAAACTCGTCAAAACAAATCAAAACAGCTTTATTTCCTGCTGGCTCATCTGTGGATTTTTGAAACTACACTAGGTATTCTTTGTCTAAGTCTCATTATGTATTCTAAGCGGTTTTGTTCAATTTGTTTAATTATTAATTGGTATACAAAACCTCTCCGATGTGAGACCTTAGATTACAATAGCTTAATGTTAAACGAATAAATACATATTTTAATAATGTTGGTGCCGAGTACTTCCATCACAGTAGGATTTGTACCAGCATAGTAACACAAAGTTGAGTAATACGAGAAATAACCGCTAACCACTCTAGAGCTTCACACTTTGAACTCGACTCTCGACTAATTCGGAGCTTCTCCCACTACCACGGCTTACCCACACACTACAAATTCGATAGAGAGAAAGCATATGGTACAAAAACATTGACTTATCACGACACGTAAATACTGACGGTAAACTCATGGTAGTGGTTTTCGGATCACAAAAGAATGGTTTTTCGAATCTCTATCTTACTTTACGTGCAATTAGGTGCAATATGGTTACCCAACTATCCTACTATTTTTGGATTTGAATTTAAAAGAAAATGTATTTGGTAGCAAGTCTGACTCACAGAGATTTTCGTATGTTATTATCTAGCTATGCACCGTAAGCGGCGGAGTGGCGGCGACCGGGGAGCCCGCGGCGTCACGCGCCGCCGGCCACCGACATGCGCCGGAACCGTATATAATGGATGAACCCCAACCAAAATATACAAAACATCTTACATCAATAAAGGTGCAATTGAAAAGTTACATAAAAAATAGAGAACAAATTGTTTCGTTGAGAGGAACTAGAAACATTATTCAAATTCATTTGCGATACGTTTTTTTAATATAAATCACAATTAAGAATGTTGTAGAGAAACGAAGATTATTTTTGTAGTTATGAAATATAAAAGCCCCTATTTTACCCCTATTAAATTAGCTACTATCTATAATAGTCCATTCTACACTATATCAGTTAAATACCGTATCATTAATTTTATTTAAAATCATATTTATAATGTGTACACATGAACGTGACTGGAAGTTAAAGTAACACTGACAAACGTTCCTCCAGTGCTCATGTGGGAATAGGAATACTTCGAGTGTTCGCACATTGTTCCGAACATTGGCAATACATCACAATGATCATAATTCATAACACTGATTTCGTTTTGTTCTACCTACATTAATCCAAACCAAGCGAGAATAAATATAGCCGTAAGAACTTGCTTTATTGTGTGAAACAGTGAATAAAATAAAATAAAAACCACATACAAAATGAGATGTCACGAGATCATTCGACTCGAGCCTTGACAGTTTCTCAGTATTACTCTATGCTTCTAGCAAATCTGAACATTAAAATTATTAACTGTTCATTTGTAGCATAATGTTTTATATCGTTTTTAATTATGGTAGTCTACAACCATTACCTTATTCACTATTGTACAAAGCAGTGTACAGGTAATTTACCAATAAAGTTGCAACCTACTTTGGTATCCAAATTTGGCTGTCCATCGCGCTACAAATGAACAATGTGTTCGCCGACTACGCATACAATATTATCGTGAAGATGAGTTAAGTTTAATATTAGGGTACCCTCGTATATGACAAAACGGTACAAGTTTAAGCGTCAAGCTATTAAAACAAATAGTGTCGCGGAGTTAGTAACATAGATTGTTTAAATATTTATCAACTAGTTAAGTGCGAAAAATTATAGGCACAAACTTTCTAACATTCAGTTTAATAATTGAGATACCATTTAATTTTTATATTTTAGTTTTAATTTCAAATGGTGTGATGTCATGGCCTAGGTAGTCTAATCAAGCCACAATAGATGATGAACGCTTAATTTCAATTGTGCCAATAAGTAGTATGTCCGCACCGCGTACCTCCGCGAGGTTCCGTCCACTGCTGAGATGTACCGGCTGCCATATCCTCAACCAACTATAGTTAAAATAAATACTATTAGCACTAAAACCTACGTTTTCCATTGAGCTAACTTAATCGATGTAATTCATTCGTAAACCTGTAATATTCCTTGCGCTTCGCTCTGTTTGCTGAAGTATATTAACATTGATTCTATTGTAGACTAGTTGACTAATACTCGACTACCGATACATCCCCGAACCGCTGCTACCTAGCACGAGACGGCGCGCAGCACCGTGCCCACCTGCCCGGTGACCCGCCCGCTACGCTACGCGGCGCCGGTCACCTCAACATCTACATGTAACAAAACTAGTATCCATCACTTACAAATGTGCAACCACACAGTATCGTGGTTGAAATTATCGAAATAAACTACAAAAAGCTACACTCCCTTTTCGTACAAAGCATCACAAAAATACTACAAAGAAACGTGTAGACATAACAGAATATGTTAAAATCGAGCAAAAAGATCGATAAATTAATAACAAAATATGTTATATGCAAAAAAATATAATTAAGGTGTCGCTCGCAGATCGATGGTGGAGATCTTCGAGCGAGTTAGTTCAGTCGAGTGAACTAGGTATATTACAAAATCATTGCGATGCAAAGTTGGTGCCTGCATCAATTTCGTCCAAACCACAGCCGAGTCATTTAGTGTTGATCCATCTGGAAATTACATATGACATAATATTAGAATACCATATTTTTTAATTGGTAGCCTATGTCCGAAGAGGAAGGTCTTAGAATACTGCGGAACAATAATTAAATTCCCGTAAAATAAATGACTTCCTCTGTAACCGTCAAATATACATGGTGAAATTTTAAAGTGTGCCTTCATAGCCAAATCCGAAACTATAAGGAATATTGAAAAACAGAAAGGAGTGTCGATCCCGATTTTGATAAAAACTAAGACTGCATCATTGGATTTTTGAAAAATCGATTTTCCTACACAGGAACCGAACTGGTCGATTTTGAAAAAAAAAAAAAAAACAAATTAACGCAGCCTCTGTTATTACACCATCTAAAAGTGTAGTTAATAAGGATCAAATTCTGGGAAGTAATAACACATGGCAAACTAAAAGAATACTCTCATAACAACAAATTAGTTTTAAAATTTCTAACTAAGGATCTTATCTAAACCGCAACTGTCATTTTTTTAAATCCAATGATGCAGTTGTAGATTCTCGAGCCCGCTGTTAATGAGAACTAAAACTGCATCATTGATCTTTAAAAACTTTTTACAAAAAATGTAACCGACTTCCAAAACAAAACACTACAAAGTATAAAATAATTTCGGAAGTCGGTGTTTTTGGTTACTTCGCTTTTTGACACCGACTCCCCAAATTAAATTATACTTTGTAGTGTTTTGTTTTGGAAGTCGGTTACATTTTTTGCAAAAAGATTTTTATTTTTCACTTTTTAGTGGTACCTGCGTACCCATTCACAGTGTACCGGCGTGTTACAATGTTATGAAAATAAAACTTACTAAGTGCTTTCGGTGTAAAGGTCTCATCAATATGAATGAAATAAGCCCAAACACTTGGTAGTTCCTACATACCGATGTGGAGTTCCCTTGACTCTCTGTCGTCTCCATCATCAGGTCTGATCCAAACCTTCATTCTTTTGTATACTCGATATACACACGAATACCAAGTTTTTACCAGATGCGTGCCTACAAGTTTCGAGAGTTGCCCTCGATTTCTCAGAGTTTCCAACATCAGATCCTGACGAGGTGGCAATGGGACCATCTCGGAAGTATATATAATATACCCTTTCATATAAAAAAAGATTCATCGAAATCGGATTATAAACGACGAAGTTATCCGCGAACACACATAATATATATATATACGCTGTCGAATTGAGAAACACCTTTTTTAAAAAAAATTAAAAAAAATATTTTGTTCAAAATGAGCTCTTTCTTTTAGTTTTCAGTGTTGTTACTTCCCAGAATTTCATCCTTACTAGCTACACTTTCGGATGTAATAATACAGTGTTTTTAGTGTTTTTTTCGAAGTCAACCAGTTCGATTCTTAGGTAGGAATAACGATTTTTCAAAAATTAATTGATGCAGTTTTAGTTTTCATCAAAATTGGGCTCGAGACTCCTTTCAGTGTTTTTCGATATTTCTCATAATTTCGGATTTGGCCATGAAGGCACACTTTAAAAATTCACCATGTATAAAAAAAACATAATGGCAGGCCTTTAATGGCAGGTTTTAATTCTCATAAAAATAATTTAATAATCATCATTAAAAGTTGCTAGCTTATCTATTCAAATGAAACTTACTTGTTCCTGTCCATTGGTCTCCTGTGACTTCATCACGTCAGGCAAGTCCGGTGGCGAAGAGTACGGAGTCAGATCCAAGGCTTCAAACTCGCCATTTTCCTTCCTGTTTATAGAAAATAAAATTTATTTTAGATTTAACGTCCTGTAAAGAACTTAAATTAAAATTTCGATTTCACCGACCAAAGATTTTGCGAATATTCCATGAAAAAAATTTGCAGATTTTAAAAAAGTAAAAAGTTTATTAATTTTCCCCCTTGAATGTATTACTACCCCACACAACTCCACTTCGTCCACTACTTACTATGTGAAATTATGAATAAGTACTATCATCAACCTGAACAAACTAAATTATTGAAGAAAAGCCATCAACTACAAGCAGAGCTAATAAAATTTTATGTGGGGTGACATGGCAAGCTTCCTCTGCCAAATAAAAAAAAAATCACGTAAACAGAATAATTATAGTGAAGTTGGTGTACACTTCCTGCTTATTTTGGAGGTTGGTTGATTATATTGATCTTATTTAAAAAAAAACTGGCCAAGTGCGAGTCGGACTCGCGTGCAAAGGGTTCCGAACGAATCTTTTTTTAACATGTTATTTTAACATTACAGACTTCTAATAGGGTTTCCTGCAATCTTTAGGTAAAGATCTATTGTCTCCATTTTTTTCAAAATTTTAGGCTCAGTAGTTTCGGAGATAACTTCAAAACCAATAATTTTAAAATTATGAAAAAAATATAAATAAAACCCTCACAGTAAGCCCTTTCATTTGATATGTCACATGATATTGTACATTTTTTTTTTTTTTTTAGTTTGACCCCCAAAAGTGACCCCCATACTAAAAATTTAATGATTTACGTAACGCGTCGTGTTTGGGTCATAGAAGTCCATATGTGTACCAAATTTCAACAGAATAGAATAGAATAGAAAATCATTTATTCAGCACAGACAAACGCACAGCGACAAAGTAAACAGAAGTAATAGTAGGAACACAATTGCGCTGAGCGTGCCCATACCGAAAGGGTAACCATCTCAGCATTTGCTGGGCGTCAGACACCCAGCGCTGGTTTTCAGTTGGCACCCCACAGTGACACACGGACGAAGGTAAACACAATAAACATAGTACTTAATTAAATATTGATAAATAAAATAAACATAAATCGTAAATAAATACAGTAATATAAAAACCGGCGGTAAAAACTGGCTGTGACAAACGGTCAGACAGACAGACACCGGAGTGATCCTATAAGGGTTCCGTTTTTTTTTCGGAACCCTAACAAGGAACAAATACATGATTTGAATATTATTTTAGTATGAATACATTATGACATTTAATAAAGGAATCAGAAAAAACAAATCATACACTTTAGTTCTTAAATGTACCAACTCTTATAATAATTGGAACATTTCCCGTCACCGTCACATTAGGGGAGGAATACATTACGCGGCCACAACGATTGCATTGACGCATCGTGTGCAGAATTGCAGATTGACTACATTACGTATATCTGATTTTCGGGAATACCAGCGTGACGCAAACTATTACGAGAGTAAGTTGCGAGTTATTTACATTGAGAACACGCCTTAAGGATTGACTCTCATTACCGCTTTGAGGGTTTCGCCACAATGCTCACAATCGGATGGAAAGGCACAGATATCATTTTTTTGTAAATATTACTGTGCCATGGCGTTGGCGTGTGCACGTGCATATTTAAAAATAAAATACAAACATGCCGCATTGGTTCACAATCGATATTACGTCAAGGCAATGAATCCAATGTCGCTCTTAATTATTTTGCCATTGCAGTCTATTGCTTAGTAAAGCTACCTAGTTTTTTGATTGTACGCAACTTCACGCCTTATTTCATTATTTAGGTAGATAAAATGCTTTGTTATTAATATGATTTGGCCACAATCACATGTGTATAATACCATTTTTTTTTGGGACTTGCCCGCCACACATTGCAGCTCCTGAAAGCCAGCATTAACAGTGGCAACCACTAGAAGAGCCAATGAAGCTCGATGAGTCCCGGAGAAACAATTAAAAAAATAATCAAAATCAAAAGGTGATTTTCAGCACTTTTTGAACGTCAAAATTTACATCCCGCAACGAAATTGGTCAGAAAAGAACAGCAGGGGAGTAGGAAAATATAATTTCCACTTCCCTCTATATCAAGCAGGAGACAGAACAGAGCTAGGTCAATGAGCACAAAACTTAATGTTGGATATTGCATGTGAATTGAAACTGTATGGCCCTGCCGTGTAGTAGAAAACATGAACACAAGTTAGTCACTATCTGAAGTAAAATTCTAAAGAAATTTGTTTATTTGTGAGAAAGTTATTCACATATAGTTAAATTACACAATTTTTGAGCTGGCTACTTTTTATCCCCAAAATATGCATGTCACAAGAGTAGCTGTGACAAAAGTTACTTCTTTAAGTACATAATTATGTTATTTAGCAATGCCATGCTCCACTTTTTGTTTTGCAATATTTTCTTGTTATCAGCACAAAAATCACCTCATACCTATTGTTAGATGTGATTCATTTGTAAATGGATTAATAATGACTAAAGCTAAGCTTGGTTGGCTGCATTGCAGCTTGAAAATCCGCATTATTATTTTAGTTGGCTAATGTATTTCAAAATCTGATTGAAAAAAAAAAGAAAAAAAAAATTCCTAATATTGCTTATTATTATTTTGGTAAATATATATTAGAATATTGTTATTGTAAATGCTGTGTGCTTCTGTTATTGACCAAAACATTAGAACAAGACCTCATACAATGTAAGACATATATCCATGTTTGTGTTGTCAATATGGCATATAACATACCGCACCCTTAATAATATAAGGGCTCAAATCAAAATTTTTGTAAAGTTTGATTTTGAATGCTAAGGGCAAAAAACGAAATTATCTATCGGCTACCGCTGACAGAGAGAGAAAAAGAACATTAATGACTCGGTAACTATATATGTGTCTCTCTCACACTCCCCCGCTCGTCTCGTCATATTATTATTTATTTTTATTGATGACTACTTATAGTCTAGGTATCGAAGAATAAATCTGAAGGTCACATTTATAACTAAAGTACTAAGCATTTTATTAAAAAAATAAGCTGGAATGTAACAATTCAGAATCTTTAAACACATATTCCCAAAAAACTACTTTTTTGTTTTAAGCCTTTATATTACTAAGGGTGCTATACATAAACTTGACAATGTCTGCAACAACAAATGTTGCTGTAAACATTATTGCTTGTCATTTTCTGTTAACTATGGATACAGAAAATATGCATATTGCCAGCAACCAATTTCTCAAAGCACAAAAACATGTTACTGAAACAATGTTCTACAATTTCGTTCCTTGCTGACCTGCAGCCATTTGGTTAGTTTTAAAAATGTGTTTCTACCTTAAAGCCAATCCAATAGGTGCAGGACACTGGGCCTTGGCAGTGGCCGATGTGAGGCCATACTCAGCCAGGGTCTTGTCATCTTCCATCAGCTGGCTGTCTTTATTGAACAGCATCTGACTAGGTGGTGTCACTTTCAAGATGCCTGGTGATTTAAATAAGAAATAATTATTGAATGCATTTGTAGATCTTGGGCAGTTGTTTCAGATTGTCAGAAGACAGTTAATTGACTCCAGTCTTGCCAAAAAGCCGTGTTACCCAGTTAATGGGTTGTGGAGGTCTGGTAAGTCAGGGTTTCACATAAAATACTGGTATTGAGCTGAATCTGGTTTGACTGGAAGCCAACCTCTACACATATAGTTGGGAAAAGGCTAGGTAGATAATGATGATGATGATTGAATGCTATTTCCATGGGCTTAAAATTCTGATGAAAATATGCTGTAAATTATTTATCTAAGCAGCAATATTGTGATGACAAACTAGCTCATTGCTATTACAAAGGTTTATTTGTCAAAACCCTGACAGGCCCAAGCCCGCATGGTGGTCCAATGTCTATGTTGAAAGTAATTTCCATACAGCTGACTTGTCTTACTCGAGGTCAACATAAAGCTAAAAGATGACAATGATAAGATAAGAAAGGGTACAGGTGCAGTACCCTATACATCAAAATACAGAATACTGGTTTTAAACCATAACATTGAATATCTTTTACTGCAATGCAGGTATAGTTTTCTGAGTAAAACTGCTTTATTTATTTGATTTGTAATTGAGGAGCCTTCAATCCATGCTGATTCTAGCATGCTCCCATGAGACCACCACCTCTTGGCATATGAATTATGATACTGCAAAATTATGTTGGAACAGACTCATCAATAAACAATATTCATTTTCTATCAAACAAAGATTGCACATAAAATGTAATTTTTGCATTTTTGATCTTTGTTTACAAAACCACCTGGATGTCAAGGTGTCCTTGTGTTTTGTGTACTGTGTTTGTACAATGTTTACTTAAAAAAATAAATAAACAATGTTCATATTCATCTGCATTTGTATAGATCTGTTACAAATGAGTGTGGCTTAACTTATCTGGGCTTATATTGATTATAATGACAGTAATCACAGTCCAAAGTCTAGGCACACAAAGAAAGTGCACTTACTACAGTACTGCCTGCATATACTTCCTCTTGTTATTTTTTATTTTGTGGTACAGTAAACCCTATCAAACACTTTTTCTATTATGAATACAAATGTACCTATAGGCATTGGTTTAGCAACACCTCTGGAAAATTAAATGAATCATAATTTCTTCCACGGAAAATACCACATGAGAGTACATTTGAGCACATGAAACATTCACGAACAATGAAGAACAACACAAGGCTTAACAACAAAACCTACGCTGCGCGCCCGACATTGTATCCCGACTATAAATAGAATTTTCTCATATCGCGATAGTCGCACCCACCTTCGATCATTTTCTTCAATTCTAGCACAGTTGTCGTATCCTTCGCATCAGTGAAGATGGTTAATTTTTTTCGCCTAATCATTAGAAAGACATCCTGAAAACAAATTCCATTTTTGAGGTTACGTGTTTCAAGCTAAAATCGCAAGTCAATAGAGCACTGATTACACAATTCGTAGGTCACCGTTATAGCCAAATGCATACTTCTGGAGACTTACCATGTTGAGTATATATTTATTATATATTTTCTATTTATTTTCAGGAAAAAAACTCTCCAAGGCGTACCTACGAAATGAAATTATAACGAAATGACAACTGCAAGAATCCACAGATTATTAATACTACGTCGCGTAGCGTTTGAACACCGATGTTACTGCTTATTTTTTTGAATCGATTCCATTAGTAACAAACTAAATTATGTGTTTTACTTGAATGGAATTTTAAAACATACTTTCATATTTTGTCTAGTGACTGAATTCTCAATCCTGAACCTCACGTTTAAGAGTACATTTCCTTTTCCTCTTCTTTCGAGAAATTCTGTGTAGTTCCTTCCCTTAAAAATTTATTTATTTAGCAATTTATGTACACACATTACATAGAAAGATAAAAAAGGGAACAGAAAAATAGTTACAAAGGCAATGCTTATTTCAAAAGAAATATCTTAATGATCACCAGACGAAGGCCTCCAAAATCTCTCGTCGAGAGATCAGAGGAGGAGTGCACTGCTTTCAGTGTCACTCCGATTCAAAGCCTGCCAAGGCCTATGCCATGTCAGAAAGACTAGTATGATAAAGGCTTTACCTGCAGCGTGGCACCTTCATATGTCTTCTAAAGGGCCGTCCACACACATCCCGGTCAGGGCCATTCGGGTTCCGGGTCAGGGCTATCAGAGTTCCCGTCAGGGACGGGCCGTCCGTCGCCCGTGTCCACACACATCCGGGTCAGGGCTATCCGAGTTCGGAGTTTCTCATTCAGTGTTCACACATTAGATGGATTAGATAGATCGTAAATATTTGTATTTTGTCGGACATGTTCTATTAATTTTTCAGTGTTCATGTTGCATAAGTACTTTTGAATCCCTGACGGGACACGTCATGTCTCACATCTCCGTCGTCAGGGCGTCCGTTAGACTGTGCGTGCTACGGGACACTGACGATCCGGAACCTCCTGACACGGATATGTGTGAGCAAGTTCGTACAAATCGTATATAACCGATTTTCGTCCGTCCCGGCCGTGTCCCGTCAGGGACGGGAACTCATATGTGTGTGGAAATGTGGACGGTGCTTAAGAGCTTTCTATCAGTGGGTCGTCTTAAGGACTGTACTGTTTCTTTTTTAGAATTATTTCGTTACTAAGTAAAAGAAAAGCACAGATTGTTTTACTAATATAAATTCCAAATTCAATATAATTTAAATCAATTAAAATTGATTCGTTCTTATAATCAAGACTCATCACACAACACATTTTGATATACGCAATATTCTTACCTTAAATGCCTTGTAAAATTAAATTTAAAGTTTTAAAATTAGTCTTCAAAACATGCTTCAAAATGTAATCAACATAAAAAAGTTAGCAATTTGTTTGTTCACTTCGTGTTTCTCTACCAATACATTATCAGTGGTTTCTATTCGGACACTATGGTTCGACGCAGGCGTCAGTTTTCGGTGCGTTCTGAAACTTCAACTATACTTTTTTTATAAAATTTTAAGATGTATCACCAGAGGAATCGTCGTTTTACGTGACTAGGGAATTAAGTTTATCTTTCATATAACAAAATTGAGTGGTTTTTGTTATGACTATTAAACAAGATCACAATAAAATTGATTAGCACAAAGTGTGTTGTTTTGAGTTGAACGTCAAAATATGTTTTTTTTTTTATAATTATTGACTAATGGAACGCATTCGCGACTTCGCATTTTAGCTTCGCACTTCGCGAAAATGTGAAATATTGTTTTGTGTTTTTGTGATTTTTAATACTGCAATGAAGTTTAAATACGTAGTAAATAAAACATTTTCTGTCATACTTGTAATGTAAATATTAAGAAACACTGTAGGGACAATATTCATATAAACAACCTCTATATATTTTTTAACAATATGAGTGCCCAAGTTTGTTCGAATTGTCGGAATGAAAAGCCTGTGAATACGACTGATAATCGACTGGTGACGGAGAGTTGTGGTCATGTGAAATGCATGGACTGTTTATTGCACGAGAAGACTGGTTGCCAAGCTTGCCTTAGTGAGAAGTTAAAGCCAAAGGTTGAGGAGGCTTTGAACGAAAGTTTAGAGGAAGTGCCTGCGGACGACTGCCCTCCGGCAGAGACTGAAGACAAGTCGTGTGACGACGAAGTCGATAAGGAGATAGAGTGTGAGATTGATGAAGAATATTATAAGAAAAAGAAGCTTGAAACATCACACATTAAAGTAGAAACAGGTAAGTCTCATTACATTATGATTTCGAATAGCATTCGTATTGGATTAAGTTTAATGTGATTGAAAAATTAAACAAAGCATATAAATTATCTTGTTTGTAAACAATGCACAGTTATGACACTAGAGTACTGGCTTGAAGCTGTCATCATTTGGAAGGAAGGCCTGTTTTTCTAGTGCATTGTTTTACCAACTGCACTAATATTTATTTGAAACTTAAAACTATTAAAACTACAAATATTCTCTATTGGTAATCCCAAAATAACAATAAAACTAATATGCATGATTTTGAACCATAATCCCTTATTGTATGTAAAATAATAATATACCTAATTTGGAAAAAGTAGAGATTGTCTGAACAACATTAACAATTTTATTTTCCTTGATATTTTTCAGATGCGATTGGTATAAAAGTGTTTGTGTGCACTGTTTGCAAGAAGAAGTTCCATGCTCGGAGCCAGGTGGCGTACCATGCTTACTGCAATGGACAGAGAAAGCCATATCAATGTCCAGAATGTAACAAGGTAAAATTATTCACTTGAATAGTCTTACTAATGGTAGTATGAATGCCTGTAGATTCAGAACTCCTTTGATAAAACTAAAACAATAAGGGGCCTTTCAAGTATTACATAAGCAGATTTTTTATAATTTTTATTTCCCCCACTTCTGTTATTTCTTACTTAACTAGCCAAATTATATCAAATCAAAATCTACTAAGATTCGTAAACAAAAAAGTAAGTAAATATTGCTGACGTAATCACCATTTAAACCACCCATCCCCCATGTCACCAAAAGTAAGCATAGTAAAGACCCCCCACCCCCTATTGGTGCTTATGTAATACAAATACAATATTCAAATTATTTATTTGCAAAACATTGGTACATAAGATAACTAGGAATAGAGAACATACATATAATAAGATCTCAATCTAATGTCAAGATCTCTATGTTTAACCTAATAGGCATGCAAATTTTGGATACATTTAAATATTATTCAAATTAAAGTATATAATATTAAAACTCCTAGCTCTTATAGTTAAGTAGGTATCTTATTATACCTTTTTGGAGCCATTCCCAAAACGCTTTTTGCGTATATTGCTGTTTTATGAGGCATAACGTGAATTATATCCCGGTGATGTTAACTAGTCGGGGTTTCAAATGAATTGAAGTGTTTTTAACAAACATTGCTACTTCAAATGCATACAGATATGGAAATGTCATTATTTTTAGCTCAATAAAGTGTGGTCTACAACCATCAGTAAGTAGCTTTTATTTGGCACACTGCTCACTTTTTTGTGCCTTGAACACTAGCTCCCTATCTGATGAATTTCCTCAGAAAATTAAGCCATAACCTAATGTAGAACACACATATCTATACTATATACTATAATATATAAAGCTGAAGAGTTTTTTTGTTTGTAACCCGCTAATCTCAGGAACTACTCGGTCCGATTTGAAAAACTCTTTCAGTGTTAGATAGCCCATTTATCGAGGAAGCCTTTAGGGTATATATCATCACGCTAAGACCAATAGGAGCGGAGCAGACGTAGTTGCGCGGGTCAACTAGTGTATGATATGCAGTTAGTATGGTTTTGCCGCTTGCTATTTAGGTACTGAAACATTTATTACACTGTGATTGTTTGTCTAAATTAAGCTTCTAATATTTTTGAAAGTTAATGGGCTAAAATAAATTTGATTAAGATTATTTGGCTCATGCTGTAGTAATTAGAATATTATTTACTACAATCGATTAAAAGTACCAAACTAAACTAGTCCTACTGTTAAAGAAGCCCAGTTATAGAGACTATAGAGACTAAAATAGTTGCTAAAACACTCTAAGGTTAATGTAATTTGTTTTAATTCCAGACATTCGCCACAATGTCGCACTACAAGTACCACATGCGTGTGCATCGCAACGAGCGCACGTATGCTTGCGACGTATGCGGCGAGGCGTTCTTCCAGATGTCCAAGTTGCAGAGACACAAATTGAAGCACACTAGTGAGTCATAATTTCTAAACGAATGCAGCTTTTACGTAACACAAAAAAAATAGAAAATAATACTGGCTCAAAAATGAAACCTTGAAGTACACCCCCTAGAAACATAGATGTATACTGCTGCCTTGACTAAACTAACTTTCATATGCACTTTTATAATTCCTAGGGGCCAACGAATCTTTGAGAGTGTCCATAATAATCCAAACAGGTTTAATTTGAGAGAAAATTTTGTGATCAACAGTATCAAAGGCTTGATCACAATTGTATAAAAATCATTAACACCCTTTTATTTATTGCTTAAGTAAGTACTCACAACCAGATTTAGACTAGCTCTTCCTTTGCAGAGGAGAAGAAGTTTGCTTGCAGTGAATGCAACAAGGCGTTCAATAACCTAGCGTCTCTACGCAAGCACGGGCTCACGCACACCGACGAGCGTCCTTTCTCATGTCCCACATGCGGAAACAGATTCCGAGATAGTTCCAACTTGAGGAAACATGTCCGCAAACACGGTAAGATTATTGCTTCTTTGTTTCTTTTGAATAAATACATATAAGGAGATGGGATATAAGTAGCATAGCTTATCAAGAATGTATTTTTTTATACCTAAGTTAAAGAATTTTCGAAATCAAAAGTTCCGATATTGAGCATACAAACACAACATACAATTTAACCTTTATATAATGATAGTTTAAATTACTAGCTGAATTGATTTCAGTCCTTTGTCCTTTTGTTAATATCAGTGTTTGCGTGGTCCGCATTAATGCATGCTAGTATGTCGTAGAAAGGAAGTGCGCTTGCGGCGGGTGGGGCGGGTGCGTGCGAGGCTGCAGCGCTCGCGCAGCCGTGCGGCGCCCGCACCAGTGTCCGCGCTGCCCGCAAGCCTTCCACTCCAGCAAAGATATGCGCCGGCACGCCGCCGTCCATACCGGTACGAACAACTCATTAAATAATAACCTTTTTCTATAAAAAACTGTTCCAGCCCAGTCTTGTATTATGTAAGGCTGCGTAGCTACAGTCACGATGTTCACTTGTTTTGCAGATTCCAAGCCCTTCCGCTGCAAAGTCTGTAGCCGTCGCTTCAGAAGAAAAGACAACCTCGAGCGACACATACGCAACACACATCCAGACTATGTGCCTGCAACCGCGGTTGATTGCGACGAGGCGGTGCTCAACCAGATCCGAGCCAACGGACATGCCACTAAACTTGACGAAAAAGACGAGAAAAACAAACTAAAGATACTCAACCCCCTTCCACCACTACCGCAAGAAGTTATACAGAAGCATATGCACGATAACGGCAAGAAACAAGACGCTGCCGAGCCAGACAAAACTATTGACAAGTCTTACATTTTAGTTGCTAACAACGCGCGCCAGAGCGTCATCGTTGGTAATAAAACAGCTAACGTCGAAGCGAAAGCCGCGACAAGTCCTTCTCAGGAGTGTGAATATGTACATAAGATAAGAAAAGCGTCGATAATACCCTTACCGCCTATAGATTTGCGCAAAATGATAGAGTTAGAGGAACAAACTAATTTAAATAACTTGGATTTGGGTGCTCCGCCGAAGGATAAGAAGACTTTGTATGAGAAGATTTTGTATGGAGATAGAGATAGAGACAGGGACAGAGATAAGAGAGAACATGAGGACTCGAACGGCGACTCCGGTCCCGGAATACATTGGAGGAGGAAGTTGAAGCAATCTGTTTCTATAGGTAAGTTGCAACAATGGACGATAAGATATCATAATTCTAAAATAAATTCTGTACAGTATTTCTCTTCAATAGCAAGCTTCAAATCAAAAGACATTTATTCAAACTAGGCTGAAAATCAGCACTTTTTGAACGTCAAAATTTACATGAAGACAGACGCCCAAATCGCCCAGCCCATCACCAAGTGGTGCAACAAACTCCCCCAACAATACAACTGTCTGTTAATTTTGAAAAACTTGAATTTTTACAATGGCAAAATGAATCATTTTATGTTAGAAATAAAATATTACAGATTAGTTAGATATATACCCTCGCGGACTTTTTTGTAGATATTGATGTCCTCTATAAAACTGTAGTACAGTTCCCGTCACGCAACTTTACCTCCCCGAAGTACGTCGCAATCGAATGCGCAGAATGTCAATTTGACAAAAAATATAATACAGCGCATACGCGGTCAGGTCGCGCATGCGCGTGTTTGTGCAAGATGGCGGGTGTAATGGTATCTCACTCGCTCGTATACGTTCGATGCATACGTGTGACACGCTTGCTCAATGCAATACGACTGTTGATGCGAAAAGTGTTACACGTTGTTATTGTTTATAATTAATTATTTTGGTTATTTCTTACTATTTGATTTGTTTTTTGTGTGTTTTTGTGGTGTATGTATTTGTGGTGTTACTTTTTGTTATTTTTATTGTTACTGGTAGTCTTTGTTACTTATTTATAATACAATACGTATAAACAAAAAAATAGTCTAGGAACGTAACACTTGTTTACGCGATTGCACCTGCGCGGTTGTCACTAAAACCTTACTTCGGAGGGGTAAACAACGGTGATGCGAAATGTACATCACTTTGCTCTGTTGTCAATCCTTTCCGCAGCGTACGCGATATAAGGATCTTTTTTGGTATTTTTTTGGGTTACATTATCGAAGTTTTCATACGAATCCCTAACTTTAAAAAAATATTCTATAGCCTATGTTCATCAGGGATAAAGCAGGATTCTAATGGTGAAAGAATTTTTCAAATCGGTCCAGGAGTTTCGGAGCCAATTCAATTCAAACAAACCTTTCCTCTTTATAATATTAGTGTACATAAAATCAAGTGAAAAGATCTCAATCTAAGGGGCCGTCTCCACGAGCGAGTATATCGCCGCGAGTTGACGTGTTTTCACTAGTCCAATCGCCGCGATAATATCGCCGTGTGGAGACACGTTCATAGAGTTGTTATAGGAATATGTGGCACGACGATAACATCGCCAAAATTCTCTCGCTCGTGGAGACGGTCCCTAAGTTAAGGATGGTATTCTCAATAGTTTTTGCTTTCCTTTCACAGATTTGACATGACATGAAGGCTGAGTCGAAGCAGGGTGGGCAGGAAAGATAGTAGTTAGTGTAGTATACAATCAATTTTATATGTATTTAATGCATATTACGATTAAGATGACAAAATTTTATATGTATACAAACCGCGGCGAATACGTCGTCCTATACTTTATTGAGTGCATTCTTCCGACATAGGTACTTCCTTAGCAAAGCATGTGATTTACACGTAACTGTGTTATAGAAACAGCTTCGATGATACAGTATGTATTAATTTTCCAGTACCTCTAGCATGAACATAATGGATTTCCGATCTACGCAACCCATAGCTATGTTATACAATTATGTCGAGGTATATAGTCGTGAACTTAAGAGGAAATCCTGGCGACACTGTGTATAAAGTCATAATTCGAGGTTTGGCTCTCGACTCCAATATTGGACTGATATAAGAGATATTTCACAAACTGAATAAGAAGGATGTATACTGTGTCTCTATGTTTTCCTTTTAAAATTAATAGTTGCCAAATTTGTACACTAGGGCTCTGTTGACAGCGATTTATCGGTCAATTTTGAACACTTTGTGAGAGTTCTG
Organism: Lacanobia wlatinum; assembly: GCA_947578705.1. NCBI lineage: Eukaryota > Metazoa > Arthropoda > Insecta > Lepidoptera > Noctuidae > Lacanobia > Lacanobia wlatinum. The sequence goes on from OX388035.1 coordinate 5,779,474, forward strand.
GTGCTTATACGGTTAATAAATTATCAAAAAGGCAGGAACATAGGGACACAGTATATATCCTTCTTATTCAGTTTGTGAAATATCTCTTATATCGGTCCAATATTGGAGGAGAAAACAGTCGAGAGCCGAAACTCGAATTATGACTTTTTACATACAAAGTCTCGCCGCCAGCATTTCATCTTAACTTCGTTTGCACGTCCGTGGACAGTTGTAAAGTATTTCTAACTAGCCATTTGTTGAGATATTCGTTGAGCTCACATTGCGCTGTTGTTCTAACCATTTTTGTTAAATGACACTTTAAAACGAGACAATACAATCTTGCGCGATGTTCATGCTAGAGGTACTGTACATACAGGCTGCTGCATAACTTAATCAGTCATGTTACTAACATAGTGCGTAAGAGCGTCCAAGACGCATTAGATATAAGACGTTGCATATTACTAGCTGTCACAGTTATAAATAAAATAGCCATGTATTAACGCACTTCACTTCGCGTATTTGTCAAAATATTCGTCAGTTGGATAATAGAAAATATACCCTAATATTATCTTGATAAAGTTCATATTTTTAACAAATAAGTATGGCGAATATTTGCGCAAATACGCCAAGTGAAGTGCCATTATAAATGTATCAGATTTTAACATGTTATACAAGTTTTAAATTCAAATTATTTACATATTATTGGACGTGTCTGGCAAAGGACCAATTGTTGTTTTTTATGTTTTGATCTCGGATTTTTTTTAATAGCGAATTTGTTTTTAATCGAAATTGTTAGGACTGAACTGTTGGGGTACGAGACTGATTGATCCTGGGTAGGTAATGGTATCTAGTAGATGATTCGATTTATATACAAAATGTCCTATTGCATAATCAAATGACTAAATTAATTTTTAAATAATACTTTTAACAGTAACTTTAGAAACGACAGCTGAAGTGAAAAAGGCGACTGTTTTTAATATCACAATAAAATGCTCATATTGTAAGATCGTGCGATCGGTCTGCCAAAAGAATCTAAGTATGTGATAAAAGCAGTTTTTTGAATCTGGAATTTTTGTGAAGAAATATGTTGATAATAAAGAAATATGTAATATTAGTTTAATAATGTCGACTGAAGATCATGATCTCTGATGTAAGTTGATCTCACGTATTTTAAGTTGATGTATAACATTGCAGTACACTGTCGCATGAACTCGTTCACTTCGCCTAGTACTGAGGGCCTGGAGCGAGTTTTTAACGTACTTGATCGCGTCAATGTAAACGTTCAAAGTCAAAGTCAATTCATTTATTTCAACTAGACCATTAAAGGCACTTTTGAACGTCAAATTTACAGTTTGAAAATTAAATATTACAGTGACTCTAGTCGTCCATTCGCAAAAAGTAGATTCTTATGAGAAGAACGGATAAGAAACTCCATAGTTACTCTTTTCAAAAATAAGTTTTAAAATATTTTGTATACACGAATGAATTGATTACACTGGCCAACAAATAGAAAAAAAAAAACAAAAAAGTTCGCTTACGTATTGAAAAAAAAAAAAAGGTTTTCCGTTATCGTTTCCAGACGGCGGTTAGTCATACGCAATACAAATTGAAGTTTACCCTAACGCAATCGGGAACGTTTAAAAAGTCGCACTGAGGTCAATAGAAACTAAACAAATTACTCGATACAATGAATAAATAATTACTATAATAATATATAATATAGCCAGTCCATTTGACATGATATGACTTCCGATAATTGTATACTGTAACTGAGGTTGTGATGTATGTGTAGCCACATTCATTTCTCTGCTAGCAATATTAATATTATAAAAAGCGATGTATTCTGGGTAGGAAAATAAATAGTTCTATTTGATCAGTCAGAAATATTTTCAAAAAATATTGAGCGCGTATTTTTGCCTTTTCAAATGAATACAAATTGACAAAGATAAAGCGCATTAAAGTTCAGCGGGTCTAAAAAAGCCACTTTAGCAGAATCAGACAGCAAATCACGCTACCCGTCACTGTCAAATTTTCCCAATCAACCTTGAACCTAATGTGTTAGCGATAAAGATGAAAATGCCATGCAATTCTCTGCCAGAGTCTGTGTTTCCAGATAGCTACAACCTGGGAGTCTTTAAGACAAGAGTGAGTAGGTTGCTTCTAGGCAAACGTGCTCCATCTTCGACCGCATCATCGCTTACCATCAGGTGAGATAGTGGTCAAACGTATGTATGTATTTTTACTGTATATATATAGTAAAAAAAAAAAATGAAATTTGTCATATTATTGTGTGATTAATATTATGATTCTCCTAAAGTGGCCTTTTTAGAACCGCTGGGGTGAGGGGTGGTGACGTAACTTGTTGGTAAAAAGTGTACAAAGGCGTGACGTCATTCATTCATTCAATTCAATTCAATAACAATTTACATTGTGTCTGAATGTACAAACAACGCAATTATATCGCCATTTTTTTGTCTATTATTTTTTGACAATCTAACTGGCAGACCAAATATTTTAATCAGGAAAATAGCCTTGTAACCGTGTAACCACTGTATATTCATCTAGCAACAGATTTATTCTTGTTTTGGAATTCCTTTATCAGCACTTTTGTGATGTATCAATCAAGCAATAGGCTGTGGTGTACTATTGTACACCCAGTTCCATGTATCTAGAATGGTTTCGTAATAGATAATATGATAACCGATATATAGCAATGATATTAGCCATTTGTCTAAATAAATGGGTAGTTTAATCCATAAGTGAACGAGACAGTTTTACAAGTACTATGAAGTTAACGAAGTAATAACTAGCCTTTTTAGTCATCCTCATGTAATAGAATAGTACCGTATTATAAAGTTTTGAAATCCATTGTGATTCCAGTGCGAGAGAGAGACGGAGCTATAACTGACCGATAACGCTATCCTTTTCGTAGATTGGAATTACGATGGCATAGGCCGGCTTGCTTAGCACTTAGAGAGTAGCAAAGTGAAACGAACGTACCAATAGTTCGTAACCGGCCGTAATGCGCGTGTATCAGTGCGGAGGCCTTAATACTTCATAATACGGCCCAAAATCATAATTGTAATGTTTAAAAGTCATGAAAAGCGTATTTTTTACTATTGGTATTTTGCTAATTTTATATCGAACTGTAATTTAGATACAAATAAATGAATTGAAACGAGCAGTCATGTTTTATTGTTATTTATGAGCAGTGAGTGTCCGATCACTACCTGTATCTATTGCCAGTTGAAACAATATTCTCTTGGGTTGCAGCCAATTTTTTCTTGTAGTGTATTAGGGAAATGTTCAGAGACGAACTTACTGTATGCTGTGAACTAATTTTTTATTTATTTTTATAAATGTACTAGGATTTGGTTCAGCAATCGTAGTAACATTGCTGAGCTATGAATTTACTTTATCATAGGAGAAAAAGATTATTCAAAAGTCGCGTCTGAAGTGCGTGAGATTTGAGACTTATTAAAGTATTATTTCTTTGCATCTCATCGTAGTCGAATTAGGAATGATGATATCCGCAAGAGAACCAAGGTTACCGACATAGCCCGAAGGATCGCCAAATTAAAGTGGCAGTGGGCAGGGCACATTGCTCGCAGAATAGATGGTCGATGCGCCGAAAAGTTCTGGAGTGGCAACGTTGCCTCCCACAAGGTGGACCGATGACCTGGTGAAGGTCGCCGGTAGCCGATGGATGCGAGACGCGCAGGACCGGCCGTTGTGGCGCCGCGCGTGGGGAGGCCTATGTCCAGCAGTGGACGTCTTCCGGCTGATATGATGATCTTATAGGTTGTTTCAAACTTAGTGAAGTCTGGAAAGCTCGCTTTTAGTTGTGCAGTACCCCACTCCACACCCTCGCTGGCACATGAATTTGTTACTGCGCAGCGACCCGCGAATTGTTTCGACGAGGCGCTATTAGATTTGATTCTACCTGTATTCGACTGCTACTCTTTGACTGAAATATGCAGCTAAACACGAATATCGTATCTTCCGTTCCTACATAGATGATTCAAAGTAATATTATAAATATACTAGCTTCTGCCAGCGGCTTCGCCCGCGTGGTCCTTAGGGAACATACTCCCGGGATAAAAAGTAGCCTATGTCTTTTCTCAGGCTCTGGACTATCTGTGTACCAAACATTTAAAGCGGTTCATTAGTTTTGGCGTGAAAGCGCGACAGATAGACAGGCAGACCGACAGACAGAGTTACTTTCGCATTTATAATAATCCTACTAATATTATAAATGTGAAAGTTTGTATGTTTGTGCCTCAATCAGGCAAAAATGGCTGAACGGATTTGGATGAAATTTGGCACACATATAGTCCACATCCTGGAATCAAACATGGGCTACTTTTTATCCCGGTAAAAGGCATGGCCTAATGGAGACAGAGGAGGAAGTGGAAACCCAGCGCTTCTGCTGCCTTAGTACTGATTCACAAGTACCAGGAGAACAGAAACATGTCGTAATATTTCCGGGGCTGAAATTGGGAGCGTTAAAGATTCACAAGTACCAGGAGAACAGAACGATGTTATAGTTTTTTTGGGCTAGAATATTTTTTTTTTAACCGTCGAACAGAAATATGTATTTTGAAGATTTTTCCGGGCTACAATTGTAAACGCTATAGATTCACATGTGACAGGAGACCAGAAACATGTTGAAGAAGTATTTCTTTGGCTGAAATTATGGGCGCTAAAGATTCAGAAGTACCAGGAGACCATAAACATGTCAAAGTATTTCCGGCACTGGAATTATAACCGGTTAGAATTCAAAATTACCAGGACACCAGAAACATGTCGAAGTATTTTCGGAGCTAGGTATGTGAATCCTAAAGATTCATAGTACCAGGAAGCCAGCAAGATGTCAAAATATTTCCGCGCTAGATATATGAGCGGTAAGGATTCAAAATTACCAAAACAACAGATTAATGTGAAATTTTTTCCCGGGCGTTAAAGATTCATTATGTACCAGGAGACCACAAACATGACGTTCATGACGACGAAGTATTTCTAGGGTTAAAGCACCAGGTAGATACGTGTAGAAATATTTTCGGTGTTGGAATAATGAGCGCTACAGATTCACAAGAACCAGGAGAACAGAACGATGGTATTTTTGGGCTTGAATATTTCTTATTTAACTTTTTAACAGTAAAACAGAAATATGTATGTCGATGTTTTTTCCGGCCTGGAATTGTAAATGCCATAGATTCACAAACAACAGGAGACTAGAAACATGTGAAAGTATTTTTTTTGGCTGAAATTGAGAGCGCTACATAATTATTCACAAGTACCAGGCGACCAGAAACATGTTGAAATATTTCCGGCGCTGGAAACGTGAGCGGCTTGGTTTCAAAGATACCAGGAGACCAAAAAAATGTCGATGTATTTTCGTGGCTAGGATTGTTTATGCTAAAGTTTCACAAATACCAGGAAGCCTGAAACATGTCAAAATATTTCCGCGCTAGATATATGAGCCTCAATCAGGCAAGGTAAGGATTCAAAATTACCGAAACAACAGATAAATGTGGAAGTTTTTCCCGGGCAGGAATTATGAGCGCTAAAGATTCATTATGTACCAGGAGACCAGAAACATGACGAAGTATTTCCAGGGTTGGAATTGTGAGCACTTAGGATTCAAAAGCACCAGGAGATCAGAAATATGTAGAAGCATTTTCGGGGCTGGAATAATGAGCGCTACAGATACTTACAAAAGTACCAGGAGACCAAAACATTTCAAATTATATTTTCGGCAGAAATTGTAAGCGCTATAGATTCACAAGTACCAGGAGACCAGAAAAATGATTTAAAGTTTCTTGCGCTGGAATTTTGAGTAGTTAGGATTCAAAATTGAAGAAGGAAAACAGAAACATGTCGAAGTATTTCCGAAGCTGGAATTGTGAGTGGATAGCATTTAAAAATACCAGGAGAACCGAAACATATCGAAGTTTTTTCTGGGCTGGAGTTATGAGCGCTTAAGTTTATATACGCGATATATGCCTCGTACGAGTCCCAAATAAACATTTTTCTTTCTTTTCTATCTTTACAACCAGAAACATGTCGAAGTAGTTCCGGAGCTGAAAGTACGGACAGTAAAAACTCACAAACTATGAAAAACGATGAATTTCCGAGAATAAGAATATGGGACAAAGAATTTGCGCGCCACCTCAAAGTCTACGCAGACGAAGTCGCGGGCGAAGTGCTAGTAAATATATAATCTAATACAAAAAAATCTCGTGTCACAGTGTTATCGAACTCCTCCGAAACGGCTTGACCGATTTTTATGTTTTTTAATAATCAGACGTGCGTTCACAAACATACAAATTCACATACACAAACGGTTTTTTTTTATGGTAAAACAACGTTTACCGGTTCAGCTAGTAATATTATAAATGCGAAAGTGTGTTTGTTAAGCTTTAACGCCGAAATAGCTGAACCGATTTTGATGAATTTTGGTACAGGGATAGAGAGGATCCTGGAGACAGGTATCGGGTACTTTCATACTATATCTATACTAATATATAAAGCTGAAGAGTTTGTTTGTTTGTTTGCTTGAACGCGCTAATCTCAGGAACTACTAGTCCGATTTGAAAAATTCTTTCAATGTTGGATAGCCCATTTATCAAGGAAGGCTATAGGCTATATATCATCACGCTTAGACCAATAGGAGCAGAGCAGTAATGAAAATTGTGACGCAGACGAAGTTGAGCGGGTCAGCTAGTATTATAATAACCGCCAAACCCACATAAATTCACACACAACAAATAAAGACTACTAAAGTACTAAATCCATCTCTGCGTGCTAGTTCACAGATAAATCACTGAAAGGGTATTACGCAAGCGCAGGCCAGCCGTCTAGTTCACAGTCAATGTTACTACGAATGTCCGCATTCTACCGGCGATGGACATTGTCGCGAGTATCACGGACTTGTACAAGGAAAGCAATTGGAAGGAGATCGTCCACCGGTACCATGACCACCCTGAGAGGAACAAGCTGCTGTGGGTGTACCCCAGTGAAGATAACTTCGGTTTTTTCAAGAAGTGTCTCCAGGAGCTGAAGTGTGATAGGATAATGAGCATCGGATGCGGCAGTGGCTTGCTGGAATGGATGATCACTGAAGCTACCGGTAATGTCAGTTATTTTTTTATTGCGCTTCCGGTATCTACCATAGAAATATATTTGTTTGCCAAGAAAAAAACCTTGTTGAAATAAGAACACCGATTCTATCGGGTATTTGGTATTTTGAAGTGGGTCAAAAATAATACCGGATCTATTAAAATGACGTTGCTAGTTTTCCTTGTTATCATTTAACTAATGAAAAATTCAATGATTGGTTTAAAATACTTTTTTTTAGAAATATATATGTTTTTTTATATGCAATTCTAGGCGTACCAGTGTCAGGCATCGAGGTAGACGGAGCGTGGTGGCGCTGCAAGTATGCCCCGCCCACTTTTATTCCCCTGCACTTCACCTCCGCCGATATAGATAAGGACACAATCACTTTAATGCAGAGGAACAAAAACACCGCGCTTCTGTTCTGCTACTTCAACAATCGCAAGGCTTTTAATGACTACCTGAAGTACTACATTGGGAGCGTGCTGATCATCATCGGACCACATCAGAAGGGGGTCCACACTGACCCCCAACCATTCAACGACGTCACAAATGACTGGGTGCTCTACAAGTCGCAAGAAATCAGAACCAGTGGAGATTTCATAGTGGTGTACACAAAACTAAATGTTGAAACACATTCCATTTAATTTATAAATAAATAATAATATTTACAATGATTTAATTATTAACAGTCTTTTATATAATTTCGTCTCGAGCACAGTGATAAATAATTTGTTGGCGAAGTGGTCGAGACTAAACGCAGTTATATAACAACAATGTATTTGCTAAGCAACATGCACTTCATCATCATCATCCACAGCCCGATCTCGCCCAATGCAGAGCATAGGTCTCTCTTTTCTTGTGCCAATCCCCACGTTCTTCCGCCAACCTCATCCAGATCATCCAGCAACATTCACTTATAGAGTAAGAGCCCGCGACGATCAGGCTGGCAACAGGTAGCAAAGGTGTATCAAATTGTACCTCAAATTCGTTTGGTGGTGCCAGCCAGAGCCACCATGATCCAAACTTCATAGTCGGGGATTGATCATACCTGTATTGGGGACGGACATACACAGAGAAACTTCCAGCTTTTATAAACTAACGAAGGTCTGATCGCCGCGGGCTCTTACTCTATAAGTGAATGTTGCTTGATGTCATAGATGAGGCTGGCACAAGAACGAGTACAATTTACTAAAATATACATTTTACTATACATAACTTAAAACTATGAAAGTGCATCTTTTCATGTCTAAATAATGACAAAAAAAATCAAGGTGGAGAAAATATTGCTTAACAAATAACTAGAGGTACTAACGCCATCACAGAAGGGAGTTTTTAGCTACAGGGATAAGATTCATAATCAGTTCTTCATGAGTTCTATGTTCTTCACATTAATTTTGTTAGTGGTCAGTCTGACGGCGGTGTTCATCATGGGGTCCATGACACTCTGCGTGCAGTTTGGCGAGTCGCTCCCGGCACCTTCGCTCGCAGACTCCAGCAAGTCTTTCTGGTTGATGGTAGGCACTTCGCTGACCATCCGGTTGATGTCGTCCTGCTGGAAGCCGGTGTCGCTGTCCAGGAAATGGAAGTCGCTGTGCGGATACAACCCCTCCAGGTTGTAGTACATGTCCAGTCGCGGCAGCAGCTTGTTGTCGTCCGAGTTGTCGTCGATCTCTATCACGTCGTTCTGCTCCTCTGATATCGGCTGGAGGGTCACTCCCGACAGATCCATCAGTCCCCCCGAATAATTTTCTCCCACCAAGTTGTCTAAAAAGAATTTGTCCATAGTTATGGCAGATGGGTTCGCTGAATCGTTGTTAAACTTTGGTAAATTGTAGAAGGAGTCTGATTTAACTTCGTTCTTAATTTCGCTCATGTTCTTATGTATTTCTTCGAGCGGCGGCGATGCTTTGTATTCGCGAGCTAGAGCTGAATTGTTGAGAAGATTAGCGTTACACATTCTCTCTAAGCTCGGAGACTGCGTGTTTTGTTTGATGGTACTCTCCAGTTTGATGTAGCTGGGGTCGGTACTCTGTATCTTTTGCGGCGGAGGGAGCATCGTCATAGCGTTGACGTTGATTTGCTGATTGAATGAGAATATTTGTGGGCTGCTGTTCATTTCGTTGTCGACGGGCGTGGTCGCGGCGTCCGTTAACATCGGCTCTTGGGGATACGCCATTATATTGTTCGGGGACTCGCTGAGCGACGGCTCCGGTTGTAGCTGCATGAACTGCGTCGTGATCAAGTTGTTGAAGGTCACGGGACCGCCCAGTCCAAACCGCTCGTTGTCTTCCAGTCTCCTGAACGCCATCTTCTGCTGAGAATGGAACATGTTCTCCTGATCAGGGCCCTTTAGTATTAGATTGCTCTTCACTGATATTTTAGGTTTCTTCCTCGGAACTCCTTCAGGCTCCATCGATATGTTAACAGGAGAGTTACTGGAAGACGGCACGGGCAATATCTGTGTCGGTCTTATTATAGGTCCCGTCACTTTAGTGCCCGAAAAAGATATCTTGTCGGCGGGTTTCAACGTTATATTGTTCCGAAGAGATATTTGCGGCGCGGGAGGCAGGCGGATCGGGAAGTTAGCCATGATGTTGTTGGATATATTGCTCGGCATCGAACAGTGGTTGACAGTGAGAGGATTAACGTTATTATTTTGTAAAAGACTTTCTTCCATCGACACAGTAGTGTTGAGGAACTCGTGAAGATTAGACGGAGTGCCGTCGTAGCTGAGTAGCGGGTGTTGCGCCGGGTACTGATGCCTCTCCATCATGGTGTCGCTGGAGCTCTCGGAGATGAGGCAGTCGGAGTTGTTGTCATCTTTGCTCAGGTCTGTGAGCATTATTTGAGTATTGTAGTCTGTCTGCTGGGCGCTAGTATTCGCGGTGGTACAGTAGCTCTTCGTATAGTTCTGTGGCAAGTTCTCGGAGTAGCTGTCACAATCGTACACCTCGATCGGTATTTCGTTGACAGGCTTTGGGGAAGCTTCTGTACTCGGCTCAGTACTAATGATAGTATTTTCGTTGGTTGTCTTTTCATCGCTGGGTATCGTCCACGCGGGCTTATTAGCTTTGCTTTTGTTCATTTTGATGAGTGCCTTTATACTTTCTTTTTCTGTGTGTGTGGTGAGATGTTGAAAGTGTTTGTCTTTGCTGACACACTTGAAGGGGCAGTACGGACAGCGATGCACTTCGCTGGTGACGTTGGGATGCTTGGAGACCATGTGGTTGGTGAACACGGTCGACTGGATGGCCGTGTAGGGACAGTGTTTACACTTGTACACATTCTCTTTTGAGTGTGTTTTCTTGTGTCGCCGTAGCGCGTTGTGATCGCCCGTTCTATATTCGCATTGATCGCATTCAAAAGGTTTGTCACCTGGAAAGACAAACATTTTCTAAATACAACTAGGTTTTATTTTGACTCGAAGATTTTAGTCGATATGGTCTGCACCAGATTGTAAGGATTGCATGGTAGTCAACCATCCAATCCTTACAATCAGGTTACGATAGGTCCAAATGCGTCAGTGAATTGCAACAATTTGATAATTTTTGGAAGTAATCTACACAAATATTATAAAGAGGAAAGATTTGTTTGTTTGTTTGTTTGAATTGAATAGGCTCCGAAACTACTGGACCGATTTGAAAAATTCTTTTAGCATTGGATAGCTACATTTTCAGGGAGTAACATAGGCTATATATTATCCCCATACTCCCACGGGAACTGGAACTACGCGGGTGAAACCGCGTGACGTCCACTAGTTAAAGATAGACCGGCGCCCGGCGGCACGACAGACGAACGATATCAGTCGTGATGGTCAACAATATAATGCATCAGTAAGTATCACCATAAGTACATTGGTTGAAAAACGTCAGCCTGCTCCTAACATCTGCTGCTGTGGTGCTTTTCTGTTAGAACATTTTCGTATCTCGACAGCGGAATCCGAAGTGAGTTTTAAATTAAGACCTTTATGTTGTTTGCAATACAGCTCACTTTGTGAGTTTTATCACTCAGGTGAAGCTCGATATCGAAATATTTATTTACAGAATAGACTAGCTGCTGCTGAAGTCAAATCTGCTGTCTTTAAGGTTTCATAATATCTTAATTAACTGCAATACATACCAGTATGTGACCTTAAATGTAGCTTGAGCTCTTGCTTCCTAGACGAGGAGTAGTCACAATGGGAGCACTTGAACGGCTTCAGCTTCTCATGTACTTCAGCTATGTGCACCTGCAGCCTCCGTTCATTGCTGAACTCTCGCTGGCAGATGGTACAACGCTGTGGGGTGGCTGGCTCCTTGTGAATCAGCTTGTGTTTGGACAACTGGTTTGAGTTCTTGAAGCCCTTTGAGCATATAGGACCTGTACAGGTTACTAAGGTTAGCATGTGAATTTGGGTATAGCATCTGAAGAAGCTTTGTTAAGAATAATTCCAACATGAAATAAAAAAAAAATACTAATACAATTAATATAGCTTAGATACTGAATGACCACTATCTCACCTGATAGTAAGCAAGTTGATCAATGATTTTTGCACCCGGGAACCTGAGATAATATAGCTTTGTACTTACATATGAAACCTTTTAACTTCTTATGACATTTCATGTGAACATTGTGTAGTCTATATCTGTTGTATGTTTTAAAGCCGCAAATGTCACAGGTGGGCAACTCCATGTCAACCTCGTGGACCTTCCAAAGATGTGTGTGTAACGCATCCACCGCTACAAACATTTTAGAACACTCTGGACACACTAGCTTCCCATTCTTGTGGCATTGCCTGTGATATGCAAGCGTCTGAGCTTCTTTCATACATTTTTGGCATCCATCCACTAAGCACATTGTTCCTCTTTCTGCTTCGGTGCTTGGCTTCACCTCTTCAGTCATTTGATCAGACTTCAGCAGCAATGGAATGTGTGATAAATCGTTTGTCTGTGTTGGAGACAGTGTAGCCTCCATAGAGGGTTCCATGAAGCACGGCTGTATTGAAGCTATCAAGTCTGGAGGCACGTTACCCACCTGGATCATGTTACAGGATGGGTTCACTGAGTTCGCGTCAGACACACTCACATATTGCGAGATATCATTTGTATACACAATATTTATACTAGCTTCCTGTATTATTTCTTTAGGATCAACTTTTTCAAAGTTTGGTGTGCTCATTTTCTGTAATTCATCTACTGATATAAAAGCCACACCTTTCGGCAAGTCATTTTTGATATTCACTGCATCTGGAACAATTTCTATAACTTGTGGTATCTTTACATTAGCTAGATTTTGTGGGATTGTACCAATTTGGGCAGCATGTGGTGGTTCAACACTCGGGCTTTCTTTTTTTAACTTGGCATTTTTAAGAGCAATTTGGACTAGACTTTTGATCATTTTCTTAATGTCTTTGATGCCCATTTTATGGTGGTTTCGGAGATGTGTCCTGAGAGTCTCCTCAGCGTCAAACACACTGGTGCAGCCTGGACAAGGAATTTGAACATTGTCAGATAGACCATTGCTCTTCGCTAAGTCGGGATGGACGGTGAACAGATGAAATTTAATATCGTCCTCAGCCAGCGCCATGTAAGGACAGGCTTCACACTTGAAGAATGAAGTAGATCCCACTGACTTTTCTTCGTAAGACATGACCTTCTCCTTCACTGTAGGCTTTGTTTCGGTTGGTCTTTGATTCGCCATTTTATTTAAGTTTAATACATAGCATTGAGTAGACATGACTCGCGCACAAAAGGCACTTAATTGTTATTCCATTTTGTTACAAACTGCCATTATAAATTCACAAAACAGCTGTAAACATCAGTGGCCAAATTGACCATTTTCGTTTTGGAGAATGAAGAACTGAAGAAGACAAAACATTATTTTGAGCAAAAAAGAGCAAGAGAACCAATATTACGCTAAAGGTGCGAATAAAGCAAAACCTGGAACAATTTGACAAATCATTTCATGACAGATGTCAAATTACTTTAGAGTGGTACGTACCTAATTGAAACGGAATTTTAGTCGATTTATATCAGTGTCTCTAAAATAGTCTATGATTATAACGGTAACTTGTCTATTGCCGGCTAATTCACTGACGTATCCCATTGATGTCAATTGATGTTTAGCATCGTGTCGTGTAATATTTCTTATCAAAAGTAAAGCAAAAACCACTAAAATGAGTGTGAGTACAGGGATATCTTAATATAACTTTGATTTGTAAGTCTTGTGCAAACTGGTAATACAATTTTACACTTTTATTTCAGCTGGAAATTGAATCGATGGTACGCTACACGTCGCCGATCAACCCGGCAGTTTTTCCACACCTCACACTTCTCCTGCTCGGCATCGGCATCTTCTTCACTGCGTGGTTCTTCGTCTACGAAGTTACTAGCACTAAAGCATCGAGAGATCTGTTCAAAGAGCTATTGTTATCACTGGTCGCCTCCCTATTTTCAGGATTCGGTATTCTCTTCTTATTGTTGTGGGTTGGCATATTTGTGTAGCAACTCAGAATATATTAGTTTGTAAGCTATGTATAGCATTCCGCGTGTGGTCGTCACGAAGATTGGTTCTGCTAGACCAAAAATGTTTGTTTGTATTCATAAATTTTATATTTAAGAAAAAACTGTTTTTATTTCACTTGCCAATTTTATTACCACTACTATAATTGTTAATGCAATCACTCTGAACATAAACTTAAGTATTTCACACAACAAGTAGGTACTAAAATTAATCTTAACCAGCTTAAACTTAGAGGTACTCGGTTATCAAGCAAGCCTAAGATTGTCTAGGGCCCTGGAAGCTAGACTACACTTACAAATAAGGGAAAGTAATTAAGTACAAAAAATAACTTATTGAATTCTAAAATAAAAATTAATTATGCACTTATAAAATATTCTCCTAAAAGCTATTTTGACTTGGAAACTAAAAAAAGATTATGCCTTGTTTAGGCTGGTCAAGGGCAACATTGAGATTACAAGTGATAATGAGAAATAAAAAAAAAATTGTAATGACCAGTCCGACAGAATGCTAGATAACATCTGTGTAGAAGGGGTTTAAAGTTGACAGGTAGGTACTAAAGTCGATGAAATTATCTCGAATGATTGATTCAAGGACGTGTGACATGTCGCCACGTCATCATCGTCATCAGCCGCATTCAGCAACTTGGTGTTCACCACGCCAAGAAGGCAATTTGATCTTGAGGAGCAAAGGAACCGTTGTTTAAGAAATACCGATGTTAATGAAGAAGCTGGCATTGATAGCGTTTCGTACGACACTCGCGCCTTTTCTATAGGCTTCTGATCTATAGTATTGCTGAGTTGGCTGGAGATCCGTGGCTGGACTGCAGCTCCCTTCGGTCGCGTCGAAACTTGTCGTCAAGCAGTACCGTCTCGTGCATGCGCCGGGACGCCAGCTCCTCGATGCGCTTGTATAGCGTGGAGTGGGACAGCACGAAACGGCTAGAAGACGAACAAAATATCAATATCAGAAGTAGGGTTGCCACCCGTACTATAAAATACAGGATAATTTTTTAGTGTGCGTAGATCCGAATCCGAGACTATGAGAAATATCGAAAAACACTGAAAGGAGTCTCGGGCTCGATTTTGATGAAAACTAAACCTGCATCATGAAATTTTTGTAAAATCGGTATTCCTAGCCAGTAATCGAACCGGAACCCAACATCAGACCCGAGAATCTACAACTGCATCATAGGATTTTTGAAAAAATATCAGTTAGGTGTACGGTTTAGGTAAGTTTAGTCAGCAATTTTGAAAGTAATTTGTTAAAAATGAAAGCTTTTCCTTATTTTGCCATGTTTTATCACTTTCCAGAATTTGATCCTTATTAATTAGCGACACTTTCGGATGGTACATAATGGGTACACTACATTCATACGAAAAACTTTATTCCGACAGTCACAAATACGAATTTCAAAATACCGATTTTCATAATTCCGAATAGTTCAAAATTCCTAATATAACAACTCCGATTTATCATTCATCCTTTTTTACAATTCCGACATATCAATATTCCTAATATTTATAATTACTATTCTTAAAATACCGAGTTCCAATAGATCGAATAACAAAAAGTACGACTTAATGATAATTCGAAACATCAAAAATACGAATTCCGATTATTAAAATACCTATACCTAAATTAGAATTTCGAAATAAAAAAAACTGGCCAAGTGCGAGTCGGACTGGCATGCGAAGGGTTCTGAATGATTTTTTTTAACACTATAGACTTCTTATAGGTTTTCCTGTAATCTATAGGTAAAGATCTATTATCTCCATCTTTTTCAAAATTTTAGGCTCGGTAGTTTCGGAGATAAGGGGGAATGGTCATTTTTCGTCTAATTTCTAAAATAACTTCAAAACCATTTAAAGCCGTGGGTACTGGCTGGCTGTATGACTCGCTGCTCGAGAGCTTGAGGTCACGATGAGGAAGTGATGATGACATCACGCTGAAGTCAGAAGGCACGAAGGCTGCGCTGACGTTCTTTGTCGAGGGTCACCAGTTTAGAGGGTATGCGGTACAGAGAGTAAAGTCCCGCATATCTCCGTTGTAAAGGGAAGATCCTCCGACCAGACGGGTGTTGTGTCTGGTGTGGGCAACTGCCCGATAGTTAATATTCGGGCTGATGTTCAAATCGCACGGTAACCTCTACTTGCGCGATGCAGGATTTTAGTTCGCTGCTAGTTGGATAGATGGCGTCGCGGTTCTTTTTGCTCCGATGTAGATTTGCTTCGTTGGTTTTTCTTGTGGCGGTATTGATGCCGCTACCAGGTTGCCTGCTTGTCAGTCTTCTACAGATTGTACTTCGGTGAGTGGGCCCAAGAACTCCACGACCTCATCCCACCGGCCCCCTTCTACCATCGGACATCCAGACGCACTGCATCTTACCATCCCTACCTTATTGCTATTCCACCAATTCGCACAAAGCGCTTCCAAACGTCTTTTATAATGCGCACAGCAAAGGAGTGGAACTCTCTGCCTGCGTCTGTGTTTCCAAACGCTTAAAACCCTAATCTCTTCAAAGTTAGAGTGCACAGGCTCCTTCTGGGTAAGCGCTCCATCGTAGACTTTGTCTCTGTTATCTCTGACCTAGACTAGAGTCAAGAGCAAAACCATCACAAATAAAAAAAAAAGTCGATTGGCCCATGAACCGTTGGTCAATTTTACCTTTAACCCATTAACTTTTCATCCAAAGAACTTTTCACCTACGAACGTTTCGCCCACACTTTGTCAGTGAATGCTTAACCAACAGAATGTTTTGACCAATAACTTTTAACCCAAAGGACAAATTGGCCAACAGACACCGGGATAGGTTGTAGCTTGTAAAAATAACTAAAAAATACGATTTTAAAAACTATTGCCTATACAGGATGAATTTTCAAAGTGTGGCTGCATGGCCAAATCCGAAACTATGAGGAACATCGAAAAACACTGAAGAGAATCTCGAGTCCGATTTTGATGACAACTAAAACTGCATAATTTATTTTTGAAAAATTGTTATTCCTACCCAGGAACCGAACCGATTGATTGATTTTGAAAAAAAGATCCGACTCAGTATTATAACACCAACGGAAAGTGTAGCTAAAATAAGACTCAAATTCTGGGAAGTAATAACATATGGCAAACTAAAGGAATCGGGCTATGCCAGCTTCCATAGAAAAAAGTTCGAACCTCTTGGACAAATTGTGATTAAAAACTTAAAAAAATCTTATGTTTATTTATTTAAATCTGGAACGGGTCGGGCAGTTGATGCAGCGTACCATCGATATAGTGCACTGTCGATACAACGTATTATCGATATGGTCTGTCGATACAACTTACTATCGATTTGGTGGACTGTCGATGTAGCGTACCGTCGATTTAGTGTACCATCGATTTAGTGTACCGTCGATTTAGTGTACCGTCGATTTAGTGTACTGTCGATTTGGTGTACCGTGGATGTAGTGTACTATCGATTTGGGGTAGTGTCGATTCATTAACCCGTCGATGGAACGTTTTCGATACAGCGACCGTCGATGTAGTGACTGTCGATATTATGAATTAGACCCGAACTAATGTACTAACCAAATGAAATGAAAATCATATCAAAATATTCCTTAAGTAGTGGTTTCGTGCATAGCGGCCTCAGAAATTTGAAATAAGAATGGAATATCCGTAAAAAAATCCCATTCCAATCTATAAAAACTACTAAAAACGCTCAGAATTAACTGTAAATTTCTCCTCGGTCTATTTATACCAAAATAAACCATAGTTCGTAAGAAATGAAAATTTAATAATCATTAAATTAATTAATAATAAACCCTAAGATAAACGTAATTGCAACTGCCTAATTTCTACATAATGCGATGAGTCAGCAGTTTAATGAGTGAAAATGCAATTCTGTGATAGGGCTCTTAATTATGTATGATTTTTTGCAAACAAATTTAGTTTTATTTTTAAAATTAATTCCCACCCTATAGAGGGAAGCCATTACTATGGGTCTTTCCCGCCCAAGGGTGGGAAGCAGCGTCTTCCACCCGCTATTCGGATCAAACAAACGCTACTTTCCGAGTATGGGAAATGAAAAGTAACTTACTTGAAGTCGAGCGCGTCGAGGCGGTAGAGCTGCGTGTTCTCGACGGCGACCACGGTGGCCACGCGCTTGCTGTCCTTCATCAGCAGCGCCACCTCCCCGAAGTGGTTGCCATCCTCCAGGTGGCACACCTGCATGGGAACCAGATGATCATCAACTTCATCACTAGTTCTTGTTAGTGCAGCCGCTACGCCCGCTCTGTTTCGGGATTTAAGGTCCTGGACTAGCCTTGTTCCAAATGTCGTCCAAAGTCGTTCAACCAATGAGTTTTCAATATATAGGCACCTACAACAAATTGATTGAAACATCAGATGTATGTCGAGTTATTAAGTAAGTATTACATAGTAGGAAGTTAGATTCAAATATTAACGAAATACATTAGTGGCTTATTCATCGAGGGTACTTAAAGCAGTCTTATGTTACGGGTGCATTATTGAATCCCGAACGTAATGATTTCACAGTTAACTTACGAGCGAAGCGTCGGAGTTACAGAATGTGTCAAATCACATTCACAGTTTTATTGATACATTTAGGTGCGTTACACAATTTGAAAGTTGTTATTTTATGTGGATCGTAGGTTAAGGGATCACAAGGGTGTCTCAGAACCCGTTGAGTTTTAATCAGTTGAGTAGGAGTCCGATAAAGCCCCGTGTTCCCCCCAGGCTAAGCATATTCAAGAGGACGATTGTATCCCGACGGTAAAAAGCTTTCGATATCAAGAAAAGAGAAACAAAGACTTAGAATTAGTTAGCACATAAGTACATGAAACACGAAGCACAGTACAAAGAAATAACAAAACAAAAAAGAAATTGTACTTAGGTATGCCAAAAACAGTGTGTGTCTCACGGCTGTCCTAAAAAGGTCCTCACGATGCCGAGTCTCCAATACCATTACCATTACCAATGCTAATTACCTACCTCTATGCCTTTTAACGAGTAAACAGCCACGGTCCCCGTCGCGATGAAGTACATGCAGTCGCCGATGTCGCCGGCGCGCACCACCAGGTCGTTGGACAGGTAAACCTCGGGCCGCAGACAGCCCAGCACCGTGCCCACCACGCTCGGAGGCACGTCCTCGAACAGTTTCACCTTGTGGACCAAATTCCGACACGTGTGCAGTTTGATTTCGTCGCGGAGCTCCCCTGAATCAGGCAGTTTTATGATCAGTTCATTTTAAAGTAGGTATTTATAACAGAATGATTTAAAACAATAAGATAATATATAAAAAACAAAAAAAAACTGGCGAAGTGCGAGTCGGACTCGCGTGCCTTTCCGAACGATTTTTTTTTAACATGTTATTTTAACACTATAGACTTCTTGTAGTGTTTGGGTCACAGAAGTCCATATGTGTACCAAATTTCAACAGCATCGGTCCAGTGGATCCGGAGAAAACTGGCTGTGACAGACGGACAGACAGACACCCAAGTGATCCTATAAGGGTTCCGTTTTTTGTTCGGAACCCTAAGAAACTGGCCAAGTGCGAGTCGAACTTTTAGAAAACTCATAGACATGTGCATCCTGCCCGTCCTAACCTACGATGCACAAAGTTAGTCACTTACTGAACAACAGAAGTCCAGACTCAAAATTTGCCAACGGGCTATAGAGCGCAGAATAACAGGTGTTAAACAAACAGATCGCATTAGAAACACCAACCCTGCACTCCAAACTCCATAAATAAAAAGTAATACCTAGATGTTTGGGGAAAAACTGGCCAAGTGCGAGTCGGACTCGCGTGCAAAGGGTTCCGAACGAATTTTATTTTTTTAACATGTTATTTTAACACTATAGACTTCTTATAGGTTTTCCTGTAATCTATAGGTAAAGATCTATTATCTCCATTTTTTCCAAAATTTTAGGCTTAGTAGTTTCGGAGATTAAGGGGGGAATGGTCATTTTTCGTCTATTTTATTTAATAACTTCAAAACCATTTGTTTTAAAATTATGAAAACAATATAATTAAAACCCTCACAGTAAGCCATTTCATTTGATATGTCACACAATATTTTTCAAAAAACTTTTTTTTTAATTTTCTAGTTGGCTCCCAAAAGTGACCCCCATACTAAAAATATTATGATTTACGTAACGCGCGCTCGTGTTTGGGTCACAAAATTCCATATGTGTACCAAATTTCAACAGAATCGGTCCAGTAAATCCGGAGAAAACTGGCTGTGACAGACGGACAGACAGACAGACCCCCGACACCCGAGACCAGACACCCGAGTGATCTTATAAGGGTTCCGTTTTTTGTTCGGAACCCTAAAAAAGCAGCCAGGCTATAGTCAGAGTATAAACAGATATCTTAACCGTGCTATAGTGGGAGTGTTGGCCACGTCGCACGAATGCACGCAGAGAGGTGGCCAAGATCGACATTCACTGGACGCTTCAAGACGAGGAAGGACGTCGTCGTCGAGGTCGACGGCGGCGAAGGTGGTGTGACGATCTCATCACGTTTGCGGGGCAAACTCGGCCAGAGATCGCCCAAGAGAGAGATATTTGAAGACGAAAGAGGCCTTTGCCCAGCCGTGGGACACAAGCGCAGGCTAATAAGAAAAAATAAAAATACGTAGCAACGAACGGTTGTCAATGAATATGTAGTTCCTTGATGAAATGCCAAGCCAAGCGTCTTTTAAGTATATTATAAAGCTCACTTGCGCAAACCAGAGTTATATGTTAAATCAGAGGTGGTTGCTACAGCAAGGCTAGTTTTATACATAATTGCCCCACGTTAATAACTAACTCGGAGTTAAAATATACTCCGGTTTGTGCAAGTGGACCTAAGATACCCTAAGTACGAGTAATATTAGGTTTCTAGTGTTTTGAGACTTGCGGGAGTCATACACTGCTTTGAGAATATTTAAAGGTATTATTTGGCATGTTGGCTTCCTCTTTTTTAAAAGAACATGTATTATGTATTCACTTATATAACTCCTTGTGCGGGTAAATCCGGTACCTACCTATATTCTTATGTATTTTTGTTTGATTTTTACTTGAAGTGGGTTTGCTCTTGACTCTAGTCTAGATCAGGGGTGATAGAGACAAACTCGACGATGGAGTGAGTTTACCCAGACAGAAGAAGTCTGTTCACTCTAACTTTTAAGATATTAGGTTTGAATGAATGAGGAATGGAACTTTCTAGTTAGCTTAGTCCTGAATCCTGCTGAATGCGGGGCCAAACATAAATAAAATTTTATTTTTAGGGTTCCGTACTGTTATATATTAAATAACATTAATAAGAATATAATAATAAACAGCTGACACTGCAACATGTGTATCCCACGTTTTTCCATTGACTCAGCATATTGCAATAACTTGGAAATATACTTTTTATTGTCAGTGTGGAATTGAACGTCGTCGCGGACAATAGGCTTTCTCTGTAACCCTTTTTATTCATTAAAAGTTCTTCTAGCTTTATTAAAAGTTTTTTTTTAAAAAGCCTACTTTGACCCACCCCGTAACAGTGGTGTCAGAAGTGGGATATCAGTATCGATTGTGCTGGTATTCCATTGCGTGTTACGCGAGTGATAGTTTGAACTCTGTGTCTACTACAAACTCTGTGTCTACAGACCCTTTTGTGTGAAGTGATTACGTTGCCATCGCGAAGTCTCTGAACTCTGGTTGCCCCTGATCACCGTGCCGTGATTTCACGTGAAAGCCTCTGAACTCTAACTCGAACAGTGTCGTGATTCCTTCACACCGAACTCTGGTTTCTTGAACTTACCCAATCTGGAAGCTGAATCTCGTCAAATCATCATTGCTGACTTACCGCGTCACTGACGCCTCTCCTGCTCTCACCGACGTGCTGCGACGTGTCCTGTCTCGGAGTTACTCACCACACGGCCTCCACCGCCATCTGGTCTTGCTGCCGTCATTGGTCCGGTGCCTGGTGTGTTCAACTTACCTGGTCATCTCTACGAAGTCTGCGATGTACGCCACACTCCTACTTGCCGTGCTGCTGTGAGTAGAATATCTTATTGCTTGTTATTGCTAATCCTATTTCTAATTTAGACAATCCCAAACCCTACGATTTCAAAATCTTTATTTTAATTCAAATCCGTAAAACAAAGTTACCAAATTTTATTCTTTTAGAGTTCGATAACTTACAACCTCTATTGTGATTTAATTTTCACCTAAGCCTAAACCTATCTTTCAAAATGTCCAAGACTGAAGTATCTCTCAGTGAACAATATCCTCTTAAAATTTTATGTGATTTTATCGATATATACCGAGGAGACCGTGAAACCTTACCAGCATTCTTAACAAACTGTCAAAATGCGCTAAATCTTGCTTCAGAGAGCCAAAAAAAGTTAATCTTAAAATATATTTTGTCTAAATTACGAGACAAGGCTCAAATAGCTTGTTCAAGTAAAATCTTTGAAGATTTCGAATCATTACAATCATTCCTGCGTCAGAATTTTGGAGAAAGGAAACACTACAGTCACTTATTCTTTGAACTGCAATCATGTAAACAGCAGCCCAACGAATCAGTATCGCAATTCGCGTTACGTTTAGAAACATGTTTAACAGACATGCAAACGGAGATACATAACTCTGTCACTACTAAGAAAGATTTACCAGGAAGGATTGCCATGACAGAGGATCTTGCCCTCTACACTTTCAACTTTGGTCTAAATCCGGGGCTTAGCAACATGGTGAGGTGTCGTAACCCTAAAAACCTTAACGAGGCTATAAATATAGCCATCGAGGAAGAAAAGATACGAAACTTTACCCTTAACGTTTCTGCAAAAATGACTAAACATTGCAAATTTTGTAAAAAATCAGGTCACTTAGAGAGTGAATGTCTAAATAAAAAGCGCGTTTCACAACCTCAATCTCAATTTCCAAAAAATGAACCCTACCAAGTTAGTAAACCACCGGGCGTTATAATATGCAGATATTGCAAAAACCCAGGGCATGATATTTCACAATGTTATAAACGAAAGCATAACAATTTAAAGAAACAATTCGATTCCAACAGCCCTGCAACTCAACATAACGTCGCGACATTACCCGATTCCGTTGAATCGTGGGACGGAGCGGAAAATGCTGATTAAACTAAGAAGTCGGGTGTCGTTTTCGTGTCGCACTACGCCCGACCGTGAGAAAGGCACATTACAATTTCGCAATACAAAATCATTAATTACTAACTCTACAAATTCTTTTACCAAATCTACTAAATCTTTTACTAAATCTGCAAAATCGAATTTACATCCGATCATGCAACAGGATAACCAGCCCCAAACCGAAGGTCGGTCATTTCAATGTCCACCGGTCATACAACAGGGTAACCAGCCCCAAACTGAAGGCCACTTAAAACCTCGTGTTGTCATGCAACAGGGTAACCAGTCCCAAATCGAAGGCATACACACCTCAAATAAAATTCAACATATTCCGTCGGGAACCCCTGTCTCGTTGAGTGCTAATGTCCCACAAAACCAGGAGTCCGTCACTCCAATTCACGAAATTAAATTTCGCAAAGTCTGTCTACCCCACGTATTTCTCAATACTGTTTATTCAGATAAACCTCTATGCTTCCTTATCGACACGGGAGCTAGTGTTAGTATTGTCAAATTACAAAATTTCAGTTCTATACCATCCTTATCTAGCGATAAAATCAAACTCAAAGGTTTGAGTGAAGACGACTCCTGCTACGAAACTTTAGGGTCGTTCACCATAGACTTCAAATATACTTGCCCGCCAAATTCTAAACTCTGTTTTAGTCACACTTTCCACGCCGTCAGTGATAAAGTACGGCTTGATTATGATGGTATATTAGGTAATGATTTCCTACAAAAACTCGAGTGTGATGTTAAGTATTCTCAAAACGCACTGTTCATTGGAGGTCACACCATACCGCTTAATTTTAGACGAATCGTCTACACCATTCCGCCTCGCTCTGAGGCAATCGTCGAATGTCCTATTTCAAACCCCTTAGAGGAGCTAAAGCACATGAAAGATGCTCTAGTCCTGGATCATATATACTCAGAGGGAGTCTACTTAGCAAACTGTATTGTTACAGTTAAATCTAACCACTGTATCAATATTTCGGTGCTCAATACTACCGAGTCGGAAATCGTATTTAAAGATTACTACGTTCATTTACTTCCATATGAACCCGAAGTTATTTCATCCGCGTCTCTTAGTAATAACGATTACCAAAACATAAATATTTTTTTCAATATCTCAAATGATAGACCGCAACAAGTCCTAGACCTCATTCGTACTGAACATCTCAACCCTGAAGAGACAAAGGTGCTCTTAGAGTGTTGTTCAGATTACACCGATATTTTCTACCTCGAGGGCGAGCCTTTGACGCATACCAATGCTATTGAGCATTCGATAAACACCGGTAACGCTGCTCCGATTCATGTGAAATCCTATCGTTTTCCCGAATACCACAAAGGTGAAGTCGAATCCCAAATCAAAAGTATGCTAGACCAAAATATCATCCGTCCTTCCAAGTCACCCTGGAGCGCCCCAATTTGGGTAGTGCCCAAGAAAGTAGACTCGGTAAACAGAAATGGAGGTTAGTTATTGACTACAGGAAATTAAATGACGTGACAGTCACCGAAGTTTATCCTATACCTTTGATCACAGATATCCTAGACCAACTGGGCCACTCAAAATATTTTAGCACTTTGGACCTCGTGAGTGGCTTCCATCAAATAAAATTAGACCCCAAGGACGCATCCAAAACCGGCTTCACCGTGATAGGTAACGAAATATCCGGGCATTATGAATTCACAAGAATGCCTTTTGGATTAAAAAATGGTCCGGCTACTTTCCAAAAACTTATGAATACTGTTCTCTCCGGCCTTCAAGGCCTTCACTGTTATATCTATTTAGATGACTGCATTATCTATAGCCAAAATCTCCAATCCCATATCGATAAGCTCAAACTAATCTTCGACAGATTTCGTGAATACAACCTTAAATTACAGCCCGCAAAATGCGAGTTCTTACGACGCGAAGTAGCCTATTTAGGTCATATAATTACCGATAAAGGTGTTTGTCCCAATCCAGATAAAATCAAGGCCGTCACTCAATTCCCAACTCCTAAAAACCCGAAAGACATAAAATCTTTCCTAGGCCTAGTCGGCTATTACAGGCGATTCATCGAGAACTTTTCCAAGATTACAAAACCCTTAACTTCCCTTTTAAAAAAGGACGTTTCCTTTATATGGTCAGCAGAGCAAGAAAATGCTTTTAATATACTGAAACATAAATTAACTACGGCGCCCCTATTACAGTATCCAGATTTTTCTCAGCCGTTTCTACTGACTACCGACGCTTCTAACTACGCCGTGGGCGCTATACTATCTCAAGGTGAAATAGGCAAGGACAAGCCTATCGCATACGCATCGCGAACATTAAACAAAGCTGAGGGCAACTACTCAACAACCGAGAAAGAGCTCTTAGCCATCCTTTTCGGTGTTAAAACGTTTCGTCCCTATCTGTTCGGCTATAGGTTCAAAATCGTCACTGACCACAAGCCCTTAGTTTGGCTATTCAACGTCAAAGACCCTGGTTCTAGACTAATACGTTGGCGCCTAAAATTAGAAGAGTATAACTACGAAATAGTTCATAAACAAGGCAAGCTAAATTGCAACGCAGACGCTCTGTCACGTTTCCCATTACAAGATCCCGATAATAATTTAAATTGCCCGGTATGCGCCATCGGGGATGAGTCACCGAACTCAAATATTCCGAGTCCTCCGGAATCTCACCCTCCAAGCTCACCCTCCGATAATTCTTCGCCATGTTCGTCAGATACTTATGAAAAATACTTAAAACAATCTAAGCAGCCTAATTTTTGTTTTGATACCACCATTCAAGAATACAACGAATCATTGTTAAAGGCCAAGTGCAAGTTAATTGCATATCCTACCTCAATCGATTTGGACGACTCTGTTCCTTATTGCAAAGACATTATAGAATTGTCTACAAGTCAACCTAACGTTCGTGACATTGAACGTGAACTTTATACCTTATACAGCACTTCTAACGATAAGCATTTGTTCACCCACTTATTCTTGCGCGTTCATCACTACGATGAAATGTCATATAAAGATATTTTTAGACTATTAGTTGAATATAGAGACATGGTTAAATATTGGTATTTGGAGGAGAAGGAAGTTGCGATTTCAGACTTCTCCGACCCATTCACCAAACTTTCTTATACAAAAATCTACAACATTATAGGCTACATATTCCATGATACTGGTATTAAAGTAAATATTTATAGAAACTCCATTCTATTCCCCACACCTGAAGAAGTCAAAAAGATACTTCGTGATAACCACGATCTACTGACGGCTGGTCACCCTGGCGTATCACGTATGTTCGAAAGAATAAAGTCCATGTACTGGTGGAAGAATATGCGGCAGGACATCGAAGATTACATCAAAAACTGCAAATCCTGCCAGATTAATAAACCCCTTCGTCAAATTCATCGTGCGCCAATGATTATTACTTCCACCGCAACAAAACCACTCGAAAAAATATTCCTTGACCTTGTTGGTCCTCTCCCGGAGACCTACGAATTTAAATACAAATTTATTCTTACCATCCAGGATGATCTTACGAAATATTCGCAAGCCAACGAAATATAACAAGGGATACCTTGTTAACCTGCTCATCAGAAGAAACCGCTAAAAAGTTAGTTCACTTTATATCTCATCTCGGAATTCCTAAAATTATCATTACTGACCAAGGCACTAATTTTACTTCCGAGGTCATTAAACAACTTGCAAAATTATTCGGCATAAAACACATTCTAGCCTCGCCTTATCACCCTCAAACTTGTGGTGCTCTAGAGAGGAGTCACGCCACCCTTAAAGAATATTTAAGGCCATTTGTGAACGAAAATGCCCATACTTGGGACTTATATCTCAATACAGCTATGTTTTCTTACAACTCAAATGTTCACTCGACTACCAATTATTCGCCATTCGAATTGCTATTCGGTTTCAAGCCACATATTCCTAAATCTATAGATACTTTAGAGAATAACACTTATACAGATTACGTCAGATTACTAAATCATAGATTATACTATAGTAGGCAAAAAGCTCTACAAAATATTCAGTTATCTAAAGAAAGGTCTAAACGCCTTTACGATTCCCATGCTAAGCCTGTTACGTATAACATTGGTGACTCAGTCTATCTCAAATGTCACCACAAACAAAATAAAGCCTTATCACCTGTATGGAAAGGCCCTTTTAAAATAGTCAAAATAAACGGTAATCACACCGTCACTTTATTAATAAATCGTAGACACGTACGTCATCATTATGACGAGATAAAGCTGGCGTCAGATGATGCTATAACTTGACCTTATCTTTGCAGGCACTTTGGTTCATCAACTTCGTGTCATCAGATCGTTACGCCTATAACTACGAGTCCAGGCCTATATTTTGATAAAGTTAACAAGCTAAAATTCACCAATGATAACTGGAACGTCATAACTTACCTGGATATTAGTAGAATACATTCTCACTTTACTATTGTAGAGTCGTTACTTTCTAGAGTCAATACTTATTGCAAAGATTATAGTTCTTCTAAAATCCAACAGGATTGTTTAAATGCATTATCAGCACTACAAAATCAACACGATAATAACGTTAAAAAGTATTCCTCTGTCTCGTACTTGGTTAATAGTAATAAAAGATACAAACGCGGCCTCATAGACGCTGGCGGATCTTTATTAAAAACTTTTTTCGGCACTTTGGATGCAGAGGATGCTCTCAAATTTTCCGATGCGATCGACCAAGTACAAACAGATGAAAAACAATTTGCTTATTTAATGAGAGATAATATCCATGTCATTAAGTCAAATATTACTACATTCAATAACTCTATCTCTAAGTTAAACGAAAATGAGAAACGTCTAAATAAAAATCTTGAGGTCATTGATAGAGAACTTCAACTCATTTCCAATTCCAATGATAAGTTAGAAATCAAGTCAAACATTAACTCACTATTAAGTGCTCTTGAAAGTATCATTATTTCCTTATCGTTTGATATAGAAGATATCAATAATGCGATTTTATTCAGCAAGATGAACGTATTGCATCCGACTACACTTAGTCCACATCAATTCTATAACGAACTTGAACAAAATAGGAATAATATGCCAAGGTATTACGAACTCCCGGTATCCCTGTCGTTACAAAACATTCATGAACTAATTGATATCTCTAGAATCATTTCCTATTTTCATAATAACAAAATAATTATCGTCATTAAAATCCCGCTCGTCCTTCCGCAGACATATACCCTGTACCACGTGATTCCAATGCCTGTCCCTTACGACGTATCGCAACCTGATACGTTTGCACTTATTGCTCCCGCTCATCCTTACCTAGCAATAACAGTCGACCATATGTTCTACTCATTGTTGCGTAGTGTAAATCAGTGCAAAGTGATTCCGAGTAAATTCCATGTGTGTGAGTTAGAAAGTGTTTTTTCAAGTGTCGTTAACCCAATTTGTGAGACTATCTTAATTACAGAAGTAACAAATAAGTTACCTAGTTCTTGTGAAATTAAACTACTAAAAGGCTCAGTACAATTATTTCATAAGATAAATAATAATAATTGGATTTTCGTTCTGTCTGAGCCAGGCAAGTGTCATATTTCCTGTGAGAATGATGGAAATAATTTCGATGAAACTTTGTTCGGCACGGGTATACTATCTATACCTAAAACCTGTAAAGCCTTCTATAAAACTCTACAATTCGTGCCACAATCAAATGCCGTTCTCAATGTAAGTTCACAGATTATTTCTAACTTTAATCTTGTAGACGATGATTGTTGTGATAAAAGTAGAATTAACAAAACACTCACCAGATTGCCTTATTAAAATTAAACGATGCAAATAATTTAGATTCTCTATTACAAGCTAGTTTACATTTAGATTCATTCGAAAAGGATTTAGATAGCCTTGAAAATCCTAATCATTTTCAAAAATATGGCATTCATTACATGTCTCTTTCTTATGTATTTTTCATTGTATTCTTTGTATATTTACTTTATAGAATCAGAAAATATTCTTGTCCAAAATCGAAAGATCATTGTTGCATACAGATATTTAACCAATGTAATACTAAGAGAGTTACTGAAGCTCGACAACCTACTATTGAATTATCTGTCTTGAATGAAAACGGCGTGGCCGATGAAACTTATGTATCATTGTCAAGGCCAACGCCAATTAAGCGTAACATTTTAGTATCTAAGATGAATTAGAGTTTAAAGTTAATGTTCTTAATTTCTCTTTTAATTATTAATAACAAACCTAATGTTTATTTGGGGTAATTAATTTGTGTTGGGATTACTTATATTACTATTTTAATTTTTAACTATGTGCTATCGTTATAATTACTACTGTTTGTAAGTCCGAAACGACGTTCAAGTCATCTCGTAAATTTTTATGTCAATTTCGCATCTAAACCTCCCAGATGCTCCATCTTATCCGGGGGGCTGTTATATATTAAATAACATTAATAAGAATATAATAATAAACAGCTGACACTGCAACATGTGTATCCCACGTTTTTCCATTGACTCAGCATATTGCAATAACTTGGAAATATACTTTTTATTGTCAGTGTGGAATTGAACGTCGTCGCGGACAATAGGCTTTCTCTGTAACCCTTTTTATTCATTAAAAGTTCTTCTAGCTTTATTAAAAGTTTTTTTTTAAAAAGCCTACTTTGACCCACCCCGTAACCGTACCAAAATGGTAAAAAGGAACCCTTATGGTGTGACTAAGTCTGTCTGTCGGTCACAGCTGGATATCTCATGAACTACTAATGCAATCAACTTGAAATTTGGAATAGTTTTAGATGACGTTTGCTCAACTATTTTTCAAATAAGAAAGAAATAAAAAAGCATATATTTTTTATGTACTAGCGGACGTCACGCGGTTTCATCCGCGTAGTTCCCGTTCCCGTGGGAGGACAGGGATAAAATATATGCCTATGTTACTCCCTGATAATGTAGCTATCCATTGCTGAAAGAATTTTTCAAATCGGTCCAGGAGTTTCGGAGCCTATTCATTTCAAACAAACAAAAAAACAAATCTTTCCTCTTTATATTATTAGTTTAGATAAGAGACTGAATTGAGTTCTTAAATATTCGAAGTGGGGTTACTAGCCGATATGGTGTATCATATGAAAGACCGCTAAGTATTTGCACATTGTCAAACATTATTACTTTTTTTTAGATTGTATTGTTTTCTATTTTTTACGAAAAATAAAAAAATGACCATATCCCCCCCCCCCCTTTGTGTCCGAAGTTTGCATAGAGATAAATCTGAAATTATTCTATGTGATAGAAGTTTATGTACAGATTACAAGAAAAATAAAACGACGTCTCTAAAAACACAGGTTTTCAGAAATCATCAACAAAAATTCCACAATTCCACTATCGGTCAAGAGATAGCGCTGATCTAAAATTGCAATATACACCGCATTGTTAAAATTCTCTGACAAATATAAGTCTCGCCGATAAAAATTTAAAAACATCTTACGTTTTATATGATGGTACGGAACCCTCGGTGCGCGAGTCCGACTCGCTCTTGACCGTTTTTTTTTTGCCATCGACACGCTAAGAAGAAGAAGAAGTGCGAATTGGTGGAATAGCAACAAGGTAGGGACGGTAACTTGCAGTGCGTTTAGATGTCCCATGGTAGGTAGAAGGGGGCCGGTGGGAGAGGTCGGTAAGGAGTTCTTGGGCACACTTACCAAAGTACATTCTGTAGAAGACTGACAAGCAGGCAACCTTACGGCGATGAGCCCCAAAAAATTGATACTTCACCTGAGAGGGAGTTGAGGTCGGGTTCTTCTTTAAAGTATCGTTTCTGGTATCTGTACTGGTAGAAGGCACGGACGCGCTTCTTCAGAGCAAGGGGAAATTGTCTATATTTCATGTATTCCTGGTGGGAGAAATTACTAACTGACATAACTAGGAACAAAATAACAAACGAGTTTCTAAACAATGCATTTTCAGGGCTATGTTCAAAACCCGAATTGGTAGGATTTAGACAAGTAACGCTCTTTAATGTTACCTCTACTTGATTCATGAGTCCTTGGTAGCGCACCGTGGAGTTGTAGATCATGACATAACTCTTTATCAGGAAAACTGCACAAAACAAAACAATTTGAGCAGGTTAACAAGAAGCTTATCTTTTAGCATAGGTACCGACTAAGCCAAATAAAAAATATAGGTTACCTAGCGTAAATACCATGAACAGTGCCGAATACACTACAACCACAGAATGAATAAAAATCTCATCTGGTTCAGTGGAACGGAACGTGGCGAATCCGGTCCCTGAAAGAATAAGGAATTTAAATTGATGGTACGATGGTTTCGTGTGTACTACACAGTGTATTCAATCGCCGCACCGCGGACCAGCAGGGACTAGAGACGTCTTTCATAAAATAATTTGTGACTGTGTAATGCGTGCTGGGCACACGTTTTAGCTATCCATAGCAACTGACAAACTTAATTAAAATTGTCAGAAGCCGTCAATTTCTATGAGCAGACAGTGACGGTAGCTGACACGCTTGGTTTTTACTAAGTTTTGACAATGCCTTCTCTGGCAGTGGTCGGGGAGGCGTCTCCATTCTCGTTGCTTTCACGTACAGTAAGGTCCAAATTCTCACCAAAGTATGCGGATAAAGTTACTATAATAGCTTTATTGTATCGAGTCCATAAGTCGCGACTCATCAAGTTGTCATCTTGGTTGATGCGCATGTAATTGTAGTTAGTCGGCATGTTGCCTGTCCCTGTAACATGAGAGAACAGATAAATCAAAGAGAGAAAATATATAAATTCTAAGAAAGGCTAAAGATTAAACGATGGCCTTTTCGAAGGCGCGTTCTTCTTCTTTTCGTGTCGATTATGTCCCAACTTATCAAATTATGTCTGACCAGTATGTGGCGACTTGGAGCGCTCTATGGTTAGCCAAGTTCAGGTCCTTGGACGAGCCGGTGTTTGGGAATAAAAGGCAAGAAAGCAGCTGGTGGGCAGTGGTAGCGCTTGGCCCAAAGTAGATGTGATCAGATTTGCGAGGCCTGACCTTCATTTCCCACATAGAGAAATTTAAAAATGAGCTGAATAAAATTAAGCCGAGAACTTATTATATGAATACAATCGACTGCATATAAGCATGTAATTAGTATTTTTTTATGACTTTCATTTTTTTTACATGGCGACTTTACTTCCAAATATTTCGGCACAGGACACATTAGGGTACCATTTTGCTAAAATATTTTGTTTGCTTAAGTGCCCTCTACCCATATAATATGATAGAACGCGTGCCGAGACTTTGAAAAAAAAAAAAACGAAATGGCAGCTGGTGTCTATGCCAGCTCCCATAGAAAAATATTCGGACCCCTTTAACAAGTTATACCAGTATACTGACAGTAATAGATGAAGATGGCCGGCAGATACATGAGGCAGGTGCACAGGTGCGCCGTGATCACGAACAGCGCCGCCAGCCGGACCAGGCCGTGCACGATGTACGACTCCGTGAACAGCTAGAAACGACACACATCGACGCTTAAGGGGTATGTGAGGATCGTACGTAGCAGAGGCGTCCTGCCAGGGTTGCGGAATTTGTTCGAAAAAGTTTCCGTGGCCCTGGAACGCAAAGGGCATTAGGAGGAACATGGATGGGTTTTAGTCAAGAGTCTGACACCCTTCTGCTCCGCCCAGAACGGGAGGAGTCATTTGATGATTTCCCATCCTAAAATGATAGCAGAGGCGTTCTGTAGTCTCCGCCTACCCCTTGGGTAACATACATTTTCAACTGAGGTGTACCAAGTTTGGATCTAACCTGATGAACAAACATACGAAGAATAATTTCATGCGAATTTATTTATGCCTTTGGTCCTGGAGTCGCCAGTAGAGCTGTCGAGCATGAGGTCTTTCTTTCGAATCACAATTCGGGTCAAGCTTTCATCTCGAAAAGTTTTCATGTTTTTAGGGTTCCGTAGCCAAAGGGTACCTACCCAACGGAACCCTATTACTACGCATCCGCTGTCCGTCCATCTGTCTGTCAGCGGGCTGTATCTCAAGAACCGCAATAGGTAGAGAGTTAAAATGTTCACAGATTGTGTATTTCTATTGCCGCTATGACAACAAATAATAAAAATAAAGGTTAATGGTACGGAACCCTTCGTGTGCGAGTCTGACTCGCACTTGGCCGGTTTTTATTATTTGTTGTTATAGCGGCAATAGAAATGCTCAATCCGTGAAAAAAGTTCAACTGTCTACCTATTATGGTTCTTGAGATACTGCTCGCTGACAGACAGACGGATGCACGGACAGCGGAGGCTTAGTAATAGGGTTCCGTTGGTTATCGTTTGGGTACGGAACCCTAAAAATGCGTACTGCTTCCCGAAGTACACATCATGTCTGTATATGGCTATATGTTGTGAACTCAACTGTATAAAACACTAGTGGACGTCACGCGGTTTCACCCGCGTAGTTCCCGTTCCCGTGGGAGTACGGGGATAATATATAGCCTATGTTACTCCCTGATAATGTAGCTTCCAATGCTAAAAGATTTTTTCAAATCGGTCCAGTAGTTTCGGAGTCTATTCAATTCAAACAAACAAATCTTTCTTCTTTATAATATTAGTATAGAAAAACACGAAAAATGTATCATCGTGAATATTTACCTTCATGAAGATCTTGGAGTCAACGGTGACGGTATAGATCCTGGCGACCCTGAGCGTGGACAGCACATGTGCGACGAGGATGTACCGCGCGCCAGCTTCGAATTTCAGAAGGACGTAGGCCAAGGGCAAGCAGGAGGCCAGGTCCACAAGGAACCAGCTACGAATGTAGCGGCTGGAAGCATTCAGCAAGTTTGATATTGTCTTCTGATGATGGTTTGTCTCAGTGATGTGGAAATGTCTTGGAGGAACATCGTGGTGGCAAGAGATGTCTGTGCGTTCCGTAGCAAATAATCTTACTTCTTACTACTATTTTCATAGATATATTTTATATTTGTATGACTATTATAAATGTGAAAATTTGGATGGATGGCTGTTTGTTACGGTCGTTTGCCGAATGGTGTCGTATGGTGCCGCAAAAGAATAATACCAGTCCATCGCTTCCCGTGGGTGTCGTAAGAAGCGACTAAGGGACTCCCAGAAAATGGGCAGCAGCGTTCTCTGTAAAACGCAACACTATACACTGCGATCGCCAACCCAACTGCCAAGCGTGGCGATTATGGCAAACCCCCCCTTTTCGGGAAGGCCTATGTCACGCAGTGGACGTCTTTCGGCTGTTATGATGATGATGATGATGATGTTTGTTACTTATTACGCCAGAACGGCTGAACGGATCTTGCTGAAACATATACTTTTTATTCCGGGGGTAGGGTGAGTGGGGGGTAGACGAAAAACGGGGTAACAGAAAAAATCGTCTATAACGTCAGATTCAGTGCAGATTTTGCAGTGATGACAACATTGTTAAAACCGTAATTTTGTTGCGTTGCACACTTTAATCAGGATTTGCCGTTCTAAGTGAGTGGTTGTGTGAAAAATACATATGTCTGTGTAGTGTTTTTTACGCTAATCTTCAATCTTCCCCCCGTGGGGTAAGATTGTGAAATATTTAAAAAAATATATATATCTTTGTTAACTAAAGGTATTTTGGCACTACAAGTAGTTCTGAGTTTATAAGGCATTTCAAACTTTGGACTAGTGACCATCAACAACGTCTAATATCCATTTAAACGATTTTAGAAACTATTTCGATCTTTCCGCCCATTGTGTCACCCTATGTAATGTTTTGTTTATCTATTTTTTTCTGTAACTTATATGGTGTACATAATAAAGAGTATTCTATTTTATTCTATTCTATTCGTCTTCCCCCTGTTAGTCTATCCAAAGAGTATATTTTTCAGTTCCAAAGCATAAAAAAAATGTTTTATCACGAGAATAAAACAGTTCTCGTGATAAAACATTACTTTATGCTTTGGAACTGAAAAATATACTCTTTGCTCTTTACTTCCAACAAAATTATTTTAACATAAGCTAAGGTACTGTTCTAAAGACTTCAAATACAACACTGCTCATCTCATAAAAAAACCGTTCGATCTTCCCCCCATTCTCCACTCCTCATAAAGCCTTTGCCAAACATCAGTATCTTATTCTGAGCTCTCTCATTTACAGAAACATTAATAAACACCTAAACATACTTGATCTGACAAAACGGGAAATTAAACTGAAACTTACAGAGTGGCTACTTCAACAAGATTATGACCATACAGAATCTATATTAACCTACATAACCTAGCACATGACACTCATTCACACACGCACATACACACACACACACACATACATACACATTTACAAGTATTAAGTTCATTATTTTAATGTACATACTCAATGTTACTACCATTTTCTGATAATAAATTATTGTTTAAATTGTGGGTAGATCGACAGGGTCCTCGTTTAGTAAATAGGTAAAATTGAAGCATAACCTTGAGGCCGTTCACTGTCTCTTAAGATACAAGTATACCTTAGTTTAAGAGACAGAGAAATGTAAATTGTCGACAGATGTACCAATTACTTACGAGTCAACATGTTCTACCTAGTAGTTATATATCTTGATTGTAACTAGCTTTAAGTTTTGTTTTCATCCATCTGTTCCTTATTGTTCAATAAACAATTTATTATTATTATTATTCACCCTACGTTCCATTGCACATTGGGATAATTTCACACATTCACGCGGTCAATCGAATCTAGTTGCGACATGATTTTGAATGAAGCAGCTTCCAGTTCCAAGATAATGGTATGACGGCAGATATTCTCAGACTGAATATTGTGGTAACAAAGTTGAATGAATCGTAGACCATATCTTGGCCCATACAGTAGGAATTTGGCTTAGCGGCTGGAGCAAAATTTAAATCGATATTTGTAGGGTGTGTTTACAAATATTCCAACTTACGAGTATATGTAGCTATAGGTACCTACATTATCTTATCTATACTTCTATATTTACTTATACTTATCTATACTAATATATAAAGCTGAAGAGTTTGTTTGTTTGTTTGCTTGAACTACTGGTCCGATTTGAAAAATTCTTTCAGTGTTGGATAGCCCATTTATCGAGGAAGGCTATAGGCTATATATATATATATATACATATATATATATCATCACGCTAAGACAAATAGGAGCGGAGCAGTAATGAATTGTGACGCAGGCGAAGTTGCGCGGGTCAACTAGTTAGAAAATAAATGATTTCTTTCTTTCTTTTGATTTACTAACTATATGTACAGTCGCCTGCAGATAAAACGGACCCCCCCCCCGCCTTACAAATCAACTATAAGCAGTGAGCGTTGAGGTCCGTTTTTTCTGCAGGCGACTGTACTTAGCCAAAACATACCAGAAAATGTATTTCCTGCACATAACAACGTGGGACTGCTTATATACAACGTATCCCGTGTTGAACTTGATGCCAATATCGACGAGGCAGACACAGTTGAGACCCAGCAACACGCGGTCCAAGAAGTGGATCTTCAGGTGTTCCATCGGCTGAGTGATGAAGAAAAGGCGAAAGGTCGACAGGCACATGTGTGCGATGTTCACTGCTATCATGATGGACATCCAGAACAAACTGCAATACATTGAAAAGCTAGCTGTATCGTATTCTATTCTGAATTTCAAAAACTTTTCAGCTTACTGTTTAGCATATAAGCTGTAACTAC
Organism: Lacanobia wlatinum; assembly: GCA_947578705.1. Classification (NCBI taxonomy): domain Eukaryota; kingdom Metazoa; phylum Arthropoda; class Insecta; order Lepidoptera; family Noctuidae; genus Lacanobia; species Lacanobia wlatinum. Next base: position 5,815,877 of record OX388035.1, read on the forward strand.
TAGTTCAAAATAATCTATGGAGTGCTGACTTCCTTAATAGTCATATCTAATTAGGTCTTCGGAAGCGGTCAGCCGAATACGTCGTCGGGGTGAATGAGACTCTACAGTGGCCTAATACGGAGAGAAAATCCTTGACTTTACCCACTGGCTTGGCACAGGCTTTTGTTTGTGTTCTAGTGCAGTAATTGAGGTTCTATCCAGAATATCAACAACTAGCTTTTCCCCGCGGCTCCATATCTCATTTCTCTTCAAAATACCTAACAGACCATGGATTTTAGCGATAGTGCAGCTTCAGTGAAAGTCTTTAATCGGATCCGTGCTACCAGATATCTCCCATAAACAAACAATTTTACATCTTCACATTTGTATTAGTATGATGCCGTATGGTGTCGGCCGGTGCCGTATGGTGCCGTAAAAGAATAATACCATCCCATCACTTCCCGTGGGTGTCGTAAGATGCGACTAAGGGACTCGCCAGAGAATGGGCAGCAGCGTTCTCTGTAAAACTCAAAACCATACACTGCGATCGCCAACCCGCCTGCCAAGCGTGGCGATTATGGCAAACCCTCCCAAATATTGGGGGAGGCCTGTGTCCAGCAGTGGCAGTGTCTTTTGACTGATATGATGATGATGATGACATTTGTATTAGACGTTGTTCTCCATGACCATGAACTATACCTGAACAAGCTAAGTGGGTGTATACAATTCCCTCCATCCTCGAGCAGCTGCCTTTGTCGCTCGGCGACCACAGCCGAGTAGCTACGGAAGTGCTCGAACGTCTCCGGGTGGTGCTTGGTGAGCTGGCCCAGCTTCCGCAGCCTACGAACCGCTTTCCCGATGGTAGTTGTCGACTTGGGCAACATACTGTCGGAGCCTTTAGGAAAATCTTTTGTTACATAACGCTATCCTTGCTTAATGCAAGGGAGACTTTGTGAATACTTGATACGTTTTGGCCTGCATTCAATTAAGTCACATTGAAAGAAATCAATCACTTCATTGCGTCGTTTGTCCTCAAAGCTGAGGGTGGTACCTGACTTCGACAAATGATTTTCTCGTGGACGTATTCGCCAAGTTCGACGATGTGGTTGGCTTTGATAGTTGGCAACCTCAGAATAAAAACTAGTGTATGAAGAGTTCCATCAGGGTCAAGGGTGTCCAAAGCAATATTGTAAAGTAAGTAAATCAGGTGGTGAGACCTTGGACAGCTGAATATTGTAAAAATAAAACAGGATATTACCGAGTTTTAAATCACAATTGTGTTTCCGCGGCATTTTGAAGATCTGTATAAGGCCCGTAAAAATATATGAGTTGCTGTTTTTAGCAAAAGTTTTTTCAGGGATTACTCCAAGTAATCTGAAAAAACTGTTATTTTTAAGGAACACTTAGGTAATAATAGGGGCAGAAAATAACGGGCAAAATGTTCCTTGAACACTATCGTATTTGTATTTACTATGATCAAGTAATGCAAGGACACTTGTTTGACATTCTGTACTTCTTATTTTGTGTTTTTTAGTCTAGTTAATAGCTATTCCAGAGGCGTTGGAAACTCTTTGCGATATATTGTTTGATAGTTACAGCTTGGCAAAAAAGTATATATAGAAATGGAATAATTTTTTTTTGTCCGTTGGCAACACTCCCAAATAATGACGTTTCATAGTAAACAAAGTTCACAACTACGTAGAATTTGAATTTCGACCTTCAAACGATGATTAAAATAGGTAAAACGTGACAAAACATGAATAAAACCATTCGAAGTGCTGGCCGGGAAGTTATTTATAAGGCGTACAGACGTTGTCTGCTGGAAAATGAGGCCCAAACTATTCTTTCGGACCTCGAGAATGTTTTCCACAGAACCGCTGATATGACAGGTATGTAAGAGTTTGTTTTGCTGTTTATAGTTAAAGCGGTTTTGAATTACTTGCATATGGAATAAGTGGAAGTTTGGAACAATAAACATCGAACACATAGGTTATGTTTACATTTTGTTAGAATTACTCTGGCTGGTATAGCGCGCCGAGATTGAATTTGATACTTGAGTGACTTGATTTTTTATAGAATGAAAATTCGATTCTTATCTTTCATATTGAGTGTGATGACAAGATAATAATCTATTTAATGTACCATTTGCATTAGACACGTTGTTTTTTTATAATACCTAAAAAATGTTTTAAACGCATCCTAAACATTTATATTTAGGTTCTTAGTAATCAGTTGCATGACAAGAACACGTCCTTGTTAAATTAAACAATATTTACTGATTTAAATGAATAATACATAAATTTTATGTCTAGCAAAAATATAGCTAGTATCAAGACTAGGTTGGTACGCTATTCGGGTTGCCATACGAACAGCACAGTGGCGCTCCTATTATTTTCTACTCTTTTTTGCCAACCTGTGTATATGGCTCTATTGGATTTTTGGTCGATGGTCTAAAAGTAAGTGAGTATGTTGTAGGTATCTATAAAATATAGTTTCTTTTGTAAAAAGATTAGCCTAGGTTACATTAGTGTTGTAATAAAATAAAACAAAATATAAATGCAGTATTTTATCAGGTTTTTTAACACATAAGTAAATAATTGCACTTACATATACGAGTATCTCAGCATTTTTATACATAAAATAAAAACATTATTTAATTACATTGTGTTTTATACATATTTAAACAGTGTGTATAAGTTTTTATCTCCGTAACTGCGTATTCGCGAACTCTGGACTGAAGGGAGTAGCGTTGAACCCAAAGTTGTTCTCATGACTCGCTATTGGGTTGCGGGCACTGGCCTGGAATTGAAATAAACAAAAATAAAAAAAACCGGTCAAGAGCGAGTCGGACTCGCGCACCGAGGGTTCCGCACCATCATATAAAACGCGACATGTTTTTAAATTTTCATCGGCGAGGCCTACATTCGTCAGAGAATTTTAACTCTGCGGTATATATTGCAGTTTTAGATCAGCGCCATCTCTTGACCGATAGTGGAACTAATGTAATTTTTGTTGATGATTTCTAAAAAAGTGTGCTATTTAGAGACATCGTTTTATTTTTCCTGTAATCTTTACATACACTTCTATCACTTAGAATAATTTCAGAATTTTCTCTGTATAAACTTCGGAGATAAGACTCAATGAATATTGTCTGAAATAAAATATTTGATTTGAATTGAATAAAACCCTTATTCAATTCAAATCATTTTTCGTCAAAAGTCTATAATTTTCTATTTTGTTAAAAACTTATCAAAGTTTGATAGTCGTCTGAACAAGGCGGTAAAAACGGGCTGCTTTTTCGGGTTTTTGGATTGTCATTATACTTTTAGTAATTATGTTTTGGAAAAAAGAAAATGATAAAGGCATGTATTAATTAGACCTAGATTTTTTGGAAAAAAGTCATTGCTCTAGAAGCATTATCCACGAAGAAAACAGCGGAATGCGTTTGTATGGAGAAAGGCCGCTACGCATCCTGGCACATCTTTGTTGGAAACGCATCCTTAGGCTGTGTTTGCATCTGCTAGTAAATCGTAAGCAAGTTTAATTACATTGCGGGGCACGATCGAGCGATTGATCACGTTATACTTCGGTAGCATGTAATGTAATGCGACCTGCATGTGAGCTGGTTACAGGGTAGACGTGCGTTATGCGTGTTTCCGGGATTTCATATGTGCTTGACCAAAATTAGTCTAAGCCAAAAATGAATTCTTTTGACAAATTAACGCTTACCACTCCAGGGTTTTCAGCATCCAGGTCCCGCATGGATCTGTCGTCTTCTGGCGGGAAGTAGTCACTCCTGAACTGCGGCAGGTCTTCGATACCGATCAGGTCTGAATCATTGGACAACTCGCTGCAACGAAGAAATAAAAAAATAAGATTAAGTCTAATTTCATATGAAATGACACACATGACAGCATTGCTGAGAAGGGAGCTCAGCTGAATAATTCGTTATGATATTTATTTTCAGCTTATTATGTCTCACTGCAGGGAAAACGCTTACAACCCTAATCTCTTCAAAGTTAGAGTGAACAGGCTCCTTCTGGGTAAGCTCGCTCCATCGTAGACTTTGTCTCTGTCATCTCTGACTTAGACTAGAGTCAAGAGCAAACCCATCACAAATAAAAAAGAAAAAAAGCCTCTCTTCTTCCCATTCCTTCCGGTTTTGAGCAAGTACCTATGGTACCAAGTCCTGTCGATAGGCGTCAAGTTCATCCGGCCATCCTCGCCTGGGCTTGCCGCGATGTCGTCGGACATATTCTGGGTTTTCATTATGGTTGCAGCAGACGTGTCCGGCCCAGACACATTTTAACTACTTGGTTGTTTAATATACATACGTTAAATGACTGGAAAAAGTTGTCGAAACAGGGTCTTTCGATTGAAGATGTTTCTTTCTCACAATGATTGCGAAAGGGTTTACTAATGATAAGCATAAAATATATTGCAATAATGATGCTAAATTTCGTTACGCCAATAAGGAGCTAAGTTTGCTCGCTTCGCTCGCTCACCCTGGCTCCCGTGAACCTAACCTATCCATGTCAGGGTGTCCCAAGCTCCCTGTGCTCTATGTTCTGCTACTTGGCTAGGCAAGAAAATTTATGCAACTCCAAATTATGCCACAGTGTTATTATGCTAATAAAATTAGTGCGAAAACGTTATTCTAAACAATATTATGCTTTTAATTGCCCTTGCGAAAGGCAACTCACCTAATAGCATCAAAACCAGGTGCTTTGATAGTTTCGTTCCAGATAGGGTTGGAGCCTTCCACGGCGTGTTTGTTGGTCCCGGGCGCGGCTAGCCCGATGCGGTTGAGGTTGGACTCCACAGAGCTGTACTTCGTCATCGATAGAGCCGCTATGCGACGGTTGAGCCTGTGAAAAGAGTTTAGTTGAGAAAACACTCAAAATATCAATAGACACAGATATTTAATGTGCCTTAAGTGAATATTAAAGAAGCTGAATTTTAACTTAAATGGTCTAACTTTACTAAATCTCTAAAAAGATCAATCATGATCTCAGTCGGAATATTTCCACTGCTGGACATAGGCCTCCGCCGAGTGTTGCCACAGCTACCGTATTGCTTATATTGGATTCTCACGGTCGGCCTTCACCAGGTAATTGGACCATATTATAAAAAAGTTAAGTCTGCCTAACATTGACCACAAAGTTTTCCTGATGGTGATGGAAGTCTACTGACTCTCCGTCTTTGATTTGTTGGTTCCTCGTCACGTCCCTCGTGCCACAGCCGTGTGTAACGACTCTCCTCCCTTGTACTCACGCGCGGTTCCTGATGATGAAGGTGACGAGCAGCACGAGGCACAGCAGCGCCAGGCCGGCGGCGATGGCCGCCAGCACGTACACGGCGAGCGCGTTGTCGCCGCCGGGCACGCCGGGCGCGCCGCCCGCCGACACGTCGCTAAGCGTCAGGCGCTCGACCCACAGCCGATCCATTATCATGCGCAGGATTTCTGTGTCGGCTTGGAGTCTGACAACAAAACAAAGTTTGTTAATAGTTGGAAACTTGGTGACTTAAGAAGTCCTATGTATGTGTAAGTCTGGTTTATTTTTAAGGTCCTTTTTATTAACCTCCGACGTTAAAACGACGGGGTGCTATAAGTTTGACTGTGTGTGTGTGTGTGTCGTCATAGCTCCCGAACGGGTGAGCCGATTTTGATTTTGTTTATTTCGTTTGAAAGGTGAATTAATCGGGAGTGTTCTTAGCTATGTTTGAATAAAATCGGTCCAAGATGGCCGCCGCCACAAAATAGCGGATGAAATATTTTTTCCCTCAATTTGGGTATCAAATGAAAGGGCTTGACTAGTACAATACTATACACTATGACAAATTTCAAATCCAAGATGGCCGCCACCACAAAATGGAGAATTCCTTTTTTTTACAACTTCCTCAATATGGTAATGAAAGGGCTTGACTAGTAGAATAATGTACACTATATTGAAAGGGAATGAGGAATTTTAACTAACGAAATGAGAATTAAGTTTCAAAAGCATGAAATTATTATAATTTTTTTTAAATTTTATTTTTTAGTTTAATATATGTAGGTGCGATTCTTTGGGCCAAGCGTCATCGCGTCGATACTTGGTAAATACAAAAGATTTGCGGTCTCCCGAGGCGAAGACGCTTGGCCCAAAGAATCGTACCTAAAAGGATCAATAGAAATATTTTTTTTACTTTTTAAAGTTTTTGCTGTCGGGGGATTTTTTTTTTTTTTTGGGTGGTGTACTAGCATTTTTCTGTCACGTAAAAGGCGCAGACCTACCGCGGTGCACAGAGAGGCTACGCACGTGTGTTAGGCTTCGTTTTACAAGAAAATTTTTGTGATTGTGTCCACTGCAACTCACGGACACGCTACGCATCAATTGACGTCATTGGTACATGCGTGGCTTGCTCTAATATGGCGCTCACATAGTTCAACGTTGTCAACGCCATGCACGCTGTGCATGCGGTACACGCTATACACGAATATTAACCCACGACTATGTACAACTGTATCGCAGCACAGTTTTGAGACGCCTTATAGAACGGAGGCGTGTGTAGCGTGTACTGTAGTGCTATTCTCTAACAAGAATTTCGTATCTCGACAGTAGAATTCGAGGTGAGTTTCAAATGAAGACCTTTATGCTGTGTGCAATAAAGCTCACTTTGTGAGTTTTATCACTCAGGTGAAGCTCGATATCGAAATAGTTTCTTACAGAATAGACTAGCTGTAGTGGAAACGTAGACCCACGTTGTCAAACAAATTAAACCAGGCAGCTAAAATGCGCCGCGTGACCGTGCACAGCATGCGCTGCAGTGGGTCTGCGAAAAAAAAGCTGGAAAATATGTACCTAGACTTTTAATGGCTATAATAACGCGAGCCTATAAATGGTAAAAAAAAAAAAAAATAATATACCTAAGACCTATCAAGTGCAGACTTGAAATGAGACGCAAGCTCTTTTGTTTACTGGCGGTGGCGGAGTCTGGGAGTATAGTGTCGATATGGCTCATGGGACAAGGGATCATTCAGACATGGTCACGACAAATACTGGCCTAGGAAGTGTTCAGTGTTTAATTTTAAGTTCCGAGTATTAGTTAATATCGTAGTGGAAGTAATAGACTGTGTACCAAATAATTGTGCAGAGGTTAAGGAGTTATTTCTCATGTTAGCCCGTATCTCAATTCATGCGCCCACGACTTTAAATTGACACTTTATTATATGGCGCTAAGTATGTCTGCTCACGATCCTGTTTACCTGGATCTGACATAAGGTCCCATAAAAAAGATGGAAAGACTTTTAAAAATCTTTCAGACCACCAAAATAAGGAAAATGGTAAAAAAATAAGAAAAACGCGAGTGCAAGTATCTACCCATAATGGGTGTTTTTTATCATAGTGTAGCGGCAATTTATTATTTTAGGTCAATGTACGGAACCGCACATTATTGTGCAGACTCACACCGCCGTGCATACTGTGCGCTCAGCATTTTGTAACTATCACTTAATGCAATTTGTTTAAGTACATTAATTCAATATATCAGTGTTCAACGGACATTTGCGGTGGTCAGTTTTATTTCATCATCATCCCCATAGAACCGTCCCTTCGTCATCACTAAGTGTAGGGATCCCCTACATTTATTTTGGTCCTTCGAGCCGGATCCCATGTATTCGTATCAACACCGAGATTGTGTATTGCGTGAATACATTTGGTTGGGGTATCATACAACCTTTTGATGATAGCCGAAGCTACACTGATGTACAACACAGTGTAGTGATGACTGTCGTGAATGCTCAGATCTGTAGACGACTGTTGTTGTGCATCGATCATTGTCCACAATGCATTGAATGTCATTATCAAAGATAACTATCAAACTGTACGGAATCTCATTTCGTCTTACTGCTAATCAGACAAATCAACTCAACCTGATGGCAAGTTAGTTGAGCTGATATCAGTGCAACGCATGAACTTTAGGGCATTCACTCGGCTGCTCAAAGGTATCAAAATTGATCAAATTTCAGACAAATGGGAACTTAAGGATAAGCTCAAAAACATCCAAGCAAAGTGGACAATGATCGATGTGCAACATTTGCAAATCGATCGTATCCTAGCTGGAGGTCTATCATACGACGAGGAGTTCAATAATCATGAATTGGCCTACAAAAACATCAAAAGAGAGTTGAATAGGAAAATCTCCTCAACAACTCATTTAGAGATGACTCTTGCTGACACCCGTAGTAAACGGTACAGATCCTTGACATTCCTCAAATCCACAGGTGTCGTAAGTTTACCATTCAGTTGACTGGAGATGGTGCTCAGCTGATATGATAACTGCTCCGGGGACAGCAAATGACTGTCAATGCGCTCGTGTGTGATATCTGTTACGGTACTGATTAGCGTCTGCTGAATCCAACGAATATTTGAGAGGATTATTGATGCTGCTAGAGCTGATGAGGTGATATAAACGATATCTTCATAAGCAAAGCGTACGTTAGTCACTTCAGTTGATATATTTTGAAGTCGTTGTTTAATAAATGAAAATTGTTTATTCATGATGTCCTCGTTCCGGCGTACGATGTTAAACTCTGATTCTAAGATGCTTGTTTGATTTTTTATTAGTTTCTGTAGGTATTCTTCATTATGGCTGCTCTGCTCGATGTCACCCTTATGTTTTTCAGCAAATCTTTCGTCTAATACACCGAATAACGAGTTGGCAATATAACCCACGCCTCTTCGGACTTTGATATTTAAGTAACATATCATAATGTTCAATTTCGCTTATTTCGTGCTCTAATTGATGCGTGATACTCTGATATTGTTTACTTGCATGGGTGATGCGTAATGACTTGATATGATCGACGTAACTCTTGATGTCAGCTAAGCCCTTCCAATAGGTCGTCATGTTGTAGTAGACAACTAGACGCCATTCGTCATTAATAAACTCACTTTAATCAGATTTTTTTGCTTGATAACTATAGTTAGACATACTAAACGCTGTGTTAAAATTTGTCCATGTAATTTAATGGAACCTTATATAGAATTCAAATAACTGCCGTAAGGCAAGCATAAATAATATCTGTATTAATGATTATGCGTTTAATGGAATAGACTAAACTTATTTATAGGCGACATTTGCAAGAATGTTGTAAGTTGAAGGTGTTGCAAGTTTGGGTGTAAACTGTAAAGTAATAACTCACTGAGAACTGACAAGTTCAGAGGCCACCGGCAAGTCGTCCTGTATGAAGTGCACCCTGACTTCCGTCGTGGTTTCGCTGGGAATGCCGTTGGAGTCGGTGGCGGGCAGCATCTCGTCGATGTTGCACGTCATTTCGAACACTTCGGAGAACGTGTCGGCTATCTAGTGAATAACATTACGGGGCATTTATTTTCAAAGATTTAATCTACACTTCTACACTAATATTATAAAGAGGAAAGATTTGTTTGTTTGTTTGCTTGTTTGAAATGAATAGGCTCCGAAACTACTGGACCGATTTGGAAAGTTCTTTCAGCAATGGATAGCTACATTATCAGGGAGTAATATAGGCTATATTTTATCCCCGTACTCCCACGGGAACGGGAACTACGCGGATGAAACCGCGTGACGTCCACTAGTTATACATAATTGTGTCTTATCCGCTGTATGAAGCATAGAGATAAACTGCACATGAAAGCTAAATCTCACCCAGATAATGCTATGTTGCAACTGTCATACAAAAGATATCGCAATGTTTGTAATGATCTACTCAAATGTGTAGTTTGTTTCATAAAACTAAAATTTTGATTATTCTTATGGAATACATTTTGACGATCCTACATTATTATACAAAAATCAACCCCTTTAGATAATGAACTTTCTTTTAAAATACATCACTTTAATTTTCTTAGACGTTTTCCACCCCGTTTTTTTCTAACTAACAGGCGGGTCCTGTTGGTTTTCAACGCCAAGGAATCTGCTAACCATTACAATTATTGATAATACTTACAAATTCCTCACGTGCCCTGACGTAGTCCAGTGGGTTGCTGAATTGGAAGTACACTCTGTTGCGTGACGAGATCAAGTACACCTTCACAGCAGAGCGGCCTTGCGCTCCATCTGTTTTAGAAAACTTTTTTACAAAGAAGACCTCTTGAGGAACATAATTCACCTCGGCCCAACCGAAAGATTAAAAAGTATTCTTGCACTCCCGATTTCAGAGCATAATCAGCTGATACATTCTCACTGCTGGGAAACTGTATCAAAGTGGGACACACAATCCACCGTGTGGACCCGTTGAGTGTCCATTGACATTATAGATTTCAGGGGTAGGAGGGTGCTTGTAGTCACTCGGTACTCGTAGAGTAACAATGACATCTTACTTGTATCAGTCGCCACGACATCAAACTCGAACATGCCGTGCATGGAGGCAGTCGGCTGGATCTTCAGCACCAGCAGACCGGTCTCAGGGTTCAGCTCGAAGGCCTGCTCCTGGACGACTTCTAGCGTCGGATCCACGATCATAGACTCCTGGTCTATCGCGTAGGTGATAGCTAGGCCATCCGTGTGCGTTGCCTGTAAATATCGATTCAGTTTACATCTATTACAGTGGCAAGGGTTCAATGTTCGTTTGAATGAGGCTGAAGATAAAAAATAATTATAAAAAAATGTCATTAGTAATTTCTTGCGGTGCTTTGGGTTTTGTATAAGGCATTCGATTGCGTTCTCCATGAGACGTTAATCAAGAAACTGCACTACTGCGGAATCCGGGACGCCACTCAGGATCTTCTTTCTTCATACTTGAGTATTGGATTCAGAGAGTTCAAGTAAACATTAGAGATCTCCCGGATCCGTCTTCACATTTGGGCTGATCCAGGGCTCAATTCTAAGCCCAGTTTTATTTCTTACATAGAACAATGACTGGCTATTCCTCATAAAGGTTAAACATGAAAAAGTGTTGTTTGCAGATGACACTTCACTTCGTAAATACTTGACTCTATAGTAACTGTACATACATTATGTAGAAACGAAGATTTCAATAATTAGCGGGAAACAAACCTGTACAGTGAGAAGTTGTCTGTCGACGTCGTCCGCGGTAGAAATGCCGGCAGTGTAAATCGGCCTCAAGAAATGCGGCCGAGGATTTGCCTCGCGCACCTAAAAAAAAAATTACATAGCTAATTTGTACTAAAGTTTTTAATTCTTATTTTTTAACAGAAATTCAACAGAAGTCATGAACAGCCTCAGAGCCTGCTGTGTCAGAGCGGGTGGCTTCTTTGACGTATTATTTATAAATAAGTCGGTCTATCGACTAATCGAGACACCAGTACGACTTGATGGCGTGCGACAAAGTGTAAAACTATTTTCAGTTTGTTGGTGGTGATCAAGCAGACGACGTCACAGGCTGGTATATACTCACAGTGACGGTGACGGTGAGCGTGGAGGCGGGCGGCGCGCTGGTGGCGCCGGGGGTGTTGCTGGCCGCCACCTGCAGCGTGTGCGTCTCTTGCTCGTCGCGGTTCAGTTCGCGCACCAGATGCAGCACGTTGCTATCCAGGGCAAATTGGCCCCCTTCGTTGCCACCTGCAATGATGGTAATTTTACTTTGCTTCTTTTTAGGGTTCCAAACGACTGTATGGAAAAACGTAACCCTTTTAGGATCACTCGTGTGTCTGCTGCCGCTGGCTGTCTGACTGTCCGCCTGTCACAGCCAATTTTCTACGAATCTATTGGACCGAATTATTTGAAATTAGGTACAAATATGTTCTTTTGTGATCCAAACATGTACCCATGTTGTATAAATAAATAACACTAGCTGTCGCCCGCGACTTCGTACTCGCAAATCCCGTTCTTTCCCGTTCACGTAGGAATTTCGGGAAATCCTCTCTTAGTGCTCCCCTGCGGAGTGTAGGGAACCTACATGCCAAATTTCTACTTTCTACGACCCGTAGTTTCGGCTGTGCGTTGTCTGTCAGTCACTCAGTCAAACAATCAGTCAGTAAAGGAAGAATTAAAAAAAAGGTTTTCAAGCTTTATCGTGTGTTAAAGAATAAATAAGTAAGAATATGTGTTAAGTTTTGAGTTGAGCTGCACGATAACTGACAAATGCTTGCACTGTCTGGACAAGCCCACTCAAACCTGCGTGGTGCTTTCCTCAAAAGGCCACCTCAGACCTTAACCTACATGTTTTTCATATGTTATTGGCAATTGTATGGACTTCAAAAGAGACTGTGACCTCTGAGTTTGTTTCGGTGTTTCTTCTCAGGGTAGTCAGCTAGGAAACATCCGGCCTCATCTAGATAAATATGTCAAAAAAAAAAATGACGTGTAAAAGAGTTACTTGTAACCTATTTGCAAAATAAATATCATTTATCATGTCGCGCGTCCCGTTCGCTTGTATTTGGTATCTATTGTACGAGAATATTGTTATTGTGGTTTTGAGTATTGATTATAATTTGGTTTAAAAACAAGCGTGCTCCATCTTCGACCACATCATCGCTTACCATCAGGTGAGATAGTGGTCAAACGCGTGCTTTTATATAGTAAAAAAAAACTAATTTTTTTTGTGCAATAACCTACAATACCCATGGTACACCCACAGTAATTCCAATATCATGGCTGATGTTATCTAGTACATCTCGTACATATCATCTCCGTCGTATGAAAATATAAGAGCTAATTGTGAGAGTTTAAAAATGTTATTTGTCACAATTTAAAAATGAATACATGAAATTATTTACGAAACATTCACAAAGATCAGACCACGGGAGGTCTATTTAATTCCTATCTTTACGGCGTACAAGTGAGTTGTCACCAACACTGACCAATGAGACGCCATGTTTACAAACACCAAAACGGATAAATGACGATTATAGAATACAGCATGATTCGTAGCATAGAAATAGACATGTTCAGTTGACAATTTATCGACACTTTACAATCTCTCAAGATTGTGTGGAGTTCGCATTTATATCGGCGACTTGACAGTAACGAACAACCGTTAAGAAAAATAAAGGAGGTAGACCATTGGTATATAAAAAAACCGCGCAAGTTTCAAACAGTCTCGCATCGCTCGCCATACTGCACTGCTTTGTAAAAACAATTTTAAGCGAACCGCGTAAGGTTGAATTTGCAAAAATTGTTTATAGTATAACTACACACAACTCACACATGCCACTTGATACATGTCAGTTTTTGAAAACAGTTTCGAGTGTTGCATTTGTTCGAGACTGTGCATCTAGGCACCGGACGTGCCTGTTGATACTTGAGCCGGTGCAAAACAATAATCATGACGGGTGGGAAAAAGTTTCACACCGCAGAAAGCGTAATATGAGCTACCGATACTTGGGCACCGCTGGTACCGCCAGAGTGAATGAAGGGAAATTTAAAGCTGCAATAAAACAGTGCCGATCTTTATTACTAAAGTGCATAAAGACACGACGAAGAAAGATATTGCTGATTATGTGTATCATAAAACGGGCGAGGTGATCACGCTTGAAAGTATATGGTTTAAATGTCCTAAAGAACACAACGCATACAAATTCTTTGTTTCGGAAACTAAAATGGAGATGTTGTTTATAGCAAATTATAGCCCGAAGGAAATATCTGCAGGTCAATTTTTCAAGTTGGCGTGGATGGCCAAATCCGATACAATGATTTTTAAATGAAAATATTTGACACGTATTACGGTTTTTGGGTAAACTAATAACGTTTTTGTAGTTTTAGATATATCTTTAATCCAAAATATACTGTGACTGACGGACAGACAGTAACAACACACGAGTTATGAGGGTTCCGTTTTTTTCATTCAGTTGTACGGAACCGTAAAAGTTTAGGTAGTCTCTGGAAGAAACACAAAAATGTGCGATGTAGGGAGAAGGAGGGGTTAAGATAATGATGATGCGTACTCCATGACTCAACTAGTGAATCCTTGTTTAATTGTTAACGTGCGGTTTACGTGACTTCACACCACAAATGCACTAATTAGGAAGGAAGTGTACTTACCAATGATGGTGTAGTAGATGGCGTAGCAATCGTCAACACACAAGATGTTCTTGGGGTCCGTGGCGTTGCGCAGCTCATGTCGCTCCTGCAAGCCGGCATCGAACTCTGCAATCATTGAAGTCATCGTCAACGAAAAGCTTTCAAATTAGAAGACGTTCTGTTGTTACTTACATTGTAACTGTTATACGTAAATGCTAAGTAAACAACACGAATTACGACACCTAAATTTCGGCTGTCGCTAAAAACCAGCGCTGTGGCTCTGCCTCGCACACGAGTCCTAGCATTATGCTGAGCGATGGCCGTTTTGCGCGAATGTGACGCATATCTTTCCAATTGTTATAAAACTGTAATTTTGTTTTATGTTATTTTAATTTTTTTGGTATGCGTCATGCTTGGCGCAAATGAACGCTTTTTCTTTCTTTCTAAATAGAAAAAAATGTCTTTAGCTTCCTCCTTGTTCGTTTTTTGCTAATTTTTATTTTATCCTTATCCTTACTTCCTTACTAATATTATAAATGCGAAAGTAACTCTGTCTGTCTGTCTGTCGCGCTTTCACGCCAAAACTACTGAACCGATTTTAATGAAATTAGGTACACAGATAGTCTAGAGCCTGAGAAAGGACATAGGCTACTTTTTATCCCGGGAGTATGTTCCCTAGGGACCACGCGGACGAAACCGCTGGCAGAAGCTAGTCTATCTATACTAGTATTATAAAGCCGAAGAGTTTGCTTGTTTGATTGAACGCATTCATCTCAGGAACTACTGGATCGAATTAAACAATAATTTTAGTGTTGGATAGCCCATTTATCGAGGACAACACCACGCTACGTTACGCTAAAGGCAACTTCGCGCTACGACCAATAGGAGCGGTGCATTAATGAAAAATGTACCGCAGACGCAGTTGCGCGGGTCAACAAGTGACTTTATAACTATCAAGTTACTTGGTGTCCTATTCGAAAGCGATAACCCTTAGCAATCCACTGTTTGCGAGGCAAACAAGACCGGTCGAAGTGGAGACATGGAGGGAGGCCTAAGTCCAGCACTGAACGTCTTCAGGCTGAAATGATGTTGATGCGAAGTGTTGTTGCTGGGGAGTTGGTTGCGACACTTCTTCCCAGCTAAAACACTAGAAGTGGTGAAGGGCGCCGTTTTTTTGTACAACTTGTCACAGAATAAACGCAAAGCCTTTTAAGGAATTATTATACTCATCAGTAAGAACAATTTTTACTGTTGGACAAGCCCCGAAATCGTCAAAAAAAACAGCTGTTCAGTACATTGTTCAGTTGATTGAATTAATTGTCGAGTTATGCGCACATGAGTCCATATTTATGTGCGCATAACTCGACAATTTCTCGCGATTTTAGTGTTGGTCCCATAGTGAAAGTTGTTCATAATGACCCCAGGTATGTATTTATTCTGTTACAGGTGGTAAACGGTGTCGTTCAAAAAGTGCTGGGACTCAGTCTAATATGACATGGCAAATGGCTTCTGATTTTGATGAGCTTACCAACAAAAGCGACCGCGTAGGTGTTGGGCTCGAACACGGGCTCTCCCTGCGGGACGAACACCACGGTGACGGTGTTGTCGGTGCTCTTGGGGCCGGGCTCGTCGCCGCCGTCTGTCGCGCGGATCGTCAACTGTACGAACAATACAATATTGTTAATGCAAATAACCTCTTAGATTACATTGTCGACACCAAAGGAAATATTGTTTTAAGGATTTCCTTAATGATGTATTTTTCTCGAGTCAAAAATTTAAAAAAAGAAAATCACAATTTTAAATGTTAAAGTTTTTGTTTATTGTTTCTTCGTAGGTGTGTTGAAAACCGTCGTTTGATACGCGTGAGAGTTTCGCACTCTAAGCTTCCTAACGTTCTGCTTTCGACTCGGGTGTCGATCACGACTCGGCTGCAATGAAAAACTTCGTGTACTTGCATCAAATTGTACAATTTTTTCGTTGCGGAGGGCTTAACAGATCTTAATGACAAAACCGACTTTTTGGTCTAGTAGTCCCAAGGGCTTTAGTTGAGTTGATCCTAGGTGCGACTTTCAGACCAGGCCAGTATTACTGGGTTCTTCCATCAGGAATTTCTCAGTCAGACTGCCGATTTGTGGGTGTACAAAGATGTGACTACGTTAAACAAGTCTTGATTTATTATGTTGATATAATATGCCGCTCAACCCCTGCTTACAAATAATGAAAACAGACATAATATTAAGTTATTTTTACAAAAACGCAAAACAGCAAGTTTTTTGGTTACTACGACGTAGCTGTTGTGTAGCAATCGCGCTACGCTACTACGGTTTCGTAGCCATGTTGTAGCAGATCATCAGCTACGAAGTCTTGCTGCCTTTCGAGTGACAAATTAAAACTTACCTTTATTTGTTCGGGAAATTAGTAAAGATTTTTTTGAAACAGGTGCAGTGGCAGCAAACCACTGCACCTGTTTGAAAAAAACTTTTTCCACGATTAAAAATTATTTTGTTAAAAATTTGCTCTTTTTCGTTTAGTTTTCCATGAAATTTTTCTTTCCAGAATGTGATTCTTATTAGCAACACTATCAAATTGTGTTATAATACAGGGATGGTGTGTTTGTGTGTTTTTTTTTAATCCACCGGTATGATTCCTGGCTAGTCATACCGATTTTTCAAAAAATCAATGTCAAAATCATTAGATATATTAAAACCCAAGATACACACTCAGCATCTCAAAAACGTCCGCAAAAAACAAGCGCAATATGTATAATTGTGCGCTAGCTTCAAACAGTCTCGCATAGCTCGCCATACTGCACTGCTTTGTAAAAACAACTTTAAGCGATCCGTGTAAGGTTGAATTTGCAAAAAAATTGTTTATAGTATAACTACACACAACTCACACATGACACTTGATACATGTCAGTTTTTGACGACAATTTCGAGTGTTGCATTTGTTCGAGACTGTGCATCTTGGGTTTTTTTATATAGGTATCAATGGTCAAAGTTTTAGTTTTCATTAAAATCAAGCTCGAGACTCCTTTCAGTGTTTTCCTCATAGTATCGGATTTGGCCATTCACGCCCAACTGAAAAATTCACCCTCTATGATATGTATGTTATTTTTAACGATAAATGTTATTTTATCCTTCATTGGGTTAATACTTGAATACCTACTGGGTCTACTGGAATAGAAACTCTAGTAGTGTATAAACAGAATTAATCCCATGGAAACGCAAAAAACCTTCTATAAACCGTTGTATCGAAAAGAGCAAGTTTGTAACAGCAGTCCCACTGACCTGAAACTGCTGGAAGCCTTCAGGCAGGGGCCGCGTGAGCGCGAGCATGCCGGAGTTCTCTCCGTCGTTCCAGATGTCGAAGTACTCCGCCGCCACGTCTGGGGAACATGCATTTTATTTAGCGTATACATGATAACACGTAGATTTTGCCAGCCGCTGTAATTAGGGAATATACATGCGATTTTTTTATTTGCAAAATAAAATAATTATTAGATCTAGTAAACAATCATAAAATAATTTTTTGAATACCTTCATCAGCGATGAAGTTATGAAGCTGCAAAGATTACAATAAGAAAGAAAAGTCAGATATGGGCTTTGACGTCAAAGTCCATAATCCCTAGACAGCTGCCATAGAAAACAGTGTTTTCGCGAGAGGGACAGATATATTTGGTTCAAATAATTATACCTCGTTTGTTTTTCGAGCAATATTAATTCTATTTTCACTCCGAAACGACTCGACCGATTTTCATGAAATGTTGTGTGTATATTCGGTAGGTTAGAGAACCATGTGGTAGGGTATTTGTTTTTTATATGGCAAAACATAGTTTGCCGAGTTAGCTAGTATTTTTATATAGTTTTAGATAAACTTTTGAACGAACTAAACCTTTTGAATTAGTGTAGTTTACAAAGTAAGTAAATAATAGTAACAATATAGTGCTATACATATGACACATGAACATAGTGTTTTTATAAATTACTAGTGGACGTCACGCGGTTTCACCCGCGTAGTTCCCGTTCCCGTGGGAGTACGGGGATAATATATAGCCTATGTTACTCCCTGATAATGTAGCTACCTAGTGCTAAAAGATTTTTTTTTTTAATCCGTCCAGTAGTTTCGGAGCCTATTCGATAATAATTTCTAATTTGATAATAATCTCGAATTAAAATATAAAATAAGCTTACCGTCTCCCTCGACTGAAAAGGTGACAGTTCCGGCGTGCAAGCCGTCTTCATCTGTGGCAGAGATACGGTCCAGAGGCCGCGCCTGCGCACCCGCTACTGACAGTTCTCCGCTGACCACCGCGCGATCCTGCCCGACAATAAAATATGTTAGAGTGAGACGGAGCCATACAGGGCCATCCCTTTCCGCATCGGAATCTTAATGACATTACTCGAGATGGATCGGCCCTTGAAGATCTCTTCACCGCGTCGTACTATGAAGTGTGGTGGTAAGGTGGTTGATAGAGAAAATTCTTTGTAAAAGTGTGTACAGATGCCAGCACATCAAGGTACCCGAAACTGTCAAATTTTTACAATCAACCTTGAACCTAATGCTTTAGCGATAAAGTTGAAAATATATTAAAGAAATTTGACAGATTGTTGTAGCTTGATGTGGTGACTGTACATTAGTTTAAAAAAAAAGTGTTGAAGCTACAATTGTTCCTTTGTGAAGAAGAGACCGTTATATTCGTCCTGCACAGCTATCTCTCTGTCATGCTGGAACAGTTATGGCTATATGGCTTTTAATTTATAAAAATACCATTACCATTATCATCTTACATATGTATTCAATGGTTAAATGGAAATGCAAAACGACTGTAAAGAACTGGTTGCTGGATTTGGACTATGAAGAAACAGAAAATATAATCCAAACCATTAAATAATCTTAACACAAATATTCCTCTCATTTTCACTGATAAACATGAACCACAAGACTTACATGCACATACACACACCACCCTCACACACTACACATGAAATTCTACAATAACGTCACTTAACATTACAAATATAACCAAATTATTTTTATATAAACTTACCTCTTGATCAAAATTGTTTGCTAATAGTGCTATGTATAATCAGATTGATGCCGTAAAATATGAAAATGGTAAAAGGGGTGCGAGCCTGGAGATCTGTCATACAGGTCCTGAACCTAGTTCAGACTCCAGCTCTCACAAAGGTTCTAGCGTAAGGCAAAGATGTATGTTATGAATAAATTACCTACTGAAACAATGTACCTTTATGAGAGAAATAAATGAACTAAAAAAAAATGAACTACATATTATTATTATTACAACAGTCCGATCAATAATCGGGCCCACCGGACACAACAACCGTCCGGGCGGAGGATCCTTCCTTTCCAATGGAGGTTTGCGGGACTTTACTCTCTGTACAGTCTACCCTCTATGCAACGTGTAACAGAATAAACGCAATACCCCTTAAGGGGTCATTGAACTCATCATTATGAACAACTTTTACTATGGGACCAACCCCGAAATCGCGAAAAAAAAAATCTGCTGTTCGGTACATTTTGTCGAGTTATGCGCACATAAATGTATGGGGAGTCGAATTTTTTTCGCGATTTCAGTGTTGGTCCCATAGTGAAAGTTGTTCATAATGAAGAGATTTTTTTTTTAGGCCATACAAATATTTGTTCAGTGCGGGAATCGAACCCGCGACATGCAGCGCAGCAGCTGATCGCTCAACCACTGCGCCAACCGTGTCGTAGCCAGTTAATGACCCCTTAAGAGGTATTGCGTATATTCTGTAACAGGTTGTATATCACAAATGTATAAGGGAACGAATAACGCCCTTGCATATGGTATAGCCTTTTACAAAATATATTAAAAGCACTTACCCTAGAAAGTCTGATGGGCACTCCAGGTCTGGGGAACACGAACTGAGGCGCATGGTAGTTGTATGGTCTGATGATCAACTGGTACTTCTCGCTGGAGTCTAGCTGGGGGTCGCCGTGGTCGAACGCCTGGAACATAAGGGAAGTTGTTTTGGTAGGGTCTCAATTTCTGTTCTCCCCATTTTCTTCTTTTCGATTAAGGGGGCGTTCATAAATTACGTGAGGCATTTTAGGGGGGGGGGGGGGAGTTGAGCCTAATCTCACCCATTCTCGGAGACGGGGGTCACGGCAAATATCACGTATTTTTTTTTCCGAAAGCAACTGATGCAATAGTATAAAATTACAACAGTTTAAGAGTGCTGATTTACTGAAAATCAAATGGACTTGTTGATTTGAGTAATTATTCTTAAGAAGAGAACACACACGAGTCCCTGTGGACTGAATTAAAATAATCTTTTACAAATTTCAGTAAGAAAGAAGTCTTAACTAGTCTGATTCACAGATTGGTGTGTTTACTCTAAAAACATGCATTTTTAAAATCTCACGTGAGATTAGGACGTGGGGGAGGGGGTCGAGTCAAATCTCACGACATTTCACCAAGGGGCGTGGGGGCGTCGGATTATCGCCAAAATAACCTCACGTAATTAATGGACGCCCCCTAAGGGAGCGTTCTAATATTACGTAGCGCAATTTTTGGAGATTTTTGACCCCCCTCCCCCCCATGTAACGCGCTGTTACGTTTTACTGTACCCCCCCTCTCCCCTAGTAAAACGTTACGTACCCACCAAGTGACCATTTTTACCTAAAAGTCACAATTATGTGGCGTAAATAACGGGAAAGTAGCTAAAATACCTTTGTTAATGTTACGTAACGCGTAGTTTAATTATCCCCCTCCCACCCCTGTAACGCATAATAACGTTTTACAAGACCCCCCCCCCAAATCGTCACGTAATACTTGAACGCTCCTTAATTATAATGATGGACTAATTGAGTAGGGCCCAGTAGGTCGTAAACTCTTAATTAAAATCGTGTAAAAATGTATTAATTAACTGAAGATCTTTTTTAAAAACTTATATAAAAACAAAAGCTCCAAACGAAGTAAACCTTAAAATATGGCGTATATTGAGTGGCAATAATTATTTTCTGTCCAAGGTAAAAGCCAGCTCATTAATTATTCCAGATGAGGTAGCTATTATAGTCAAAAACGTAATAATATAAACATTCTTATTTATTTTTGTAGAAATTATAATAAGCTAGCTGACTTGGCAAACATTGTTTTGCCAAAAAAAAAAAATAAGCACCCTACCACCAAAAAAATTCAGAGCTACCAAATATACACAAACAAACACATAAAAATCGATCAAGCCGTTTCAGAGGAGTTCGATAACAAACACAGTGACATGAGATTTTTAAATATGAGATTAGAAGAAGAAGGTGTAGAAAATGTAGTCTATTTATGGAAAAACAGGGAAGTTCATCACTCACCTTTATATGAATTTCATAGGTGCCCCAGTACCCTTGTAAGTCCATAGCAGTTTCAAGTTCTCCGGTCTGGTCTATGCCTCGGTCCGTCTCTATGGTGATGATGTCGAACAGGTGCGGCACGACTATGTCTCGGTCGGAGGTGAGGCCCAGGATGTCGTACGCCACCAGAGAGTTGGGGGTCCCTGGCTCGTCATAATCCTTAGCAAAGATATCCGGTTCTAAACGGACGCCCTGAAACATTTATGAATCAGATTCTTAATCGGTTTCTACAGATATTTTTTATATAGATACCATGTAAAATACTGGTTATTTAGCTACATCAGTTAGACAGGAAGGCAACCCTAACTTATGTTGTTGGAAAAGTCTAGCCAGATTGATTTTGGTATTCTGGTTAAAAGCCACAAAATCTGTACCTGTTTTGCCAAGGGGTATCGTGTCAGTTACTGGGATGTGAAGGTTAGATAGGCAGTAGCTCCAGATAAAATACTGGTACTTGGCTGCATCTGATTGGACTGGAAGTCTACCCTAATATTATTGAGAAAACTCTAAGCAGGTAGTATGAAAGTCACTGGAATAAGTGTTGTTCTTTGCGGTATCCTTACCAGTGTTTGAGCTGCTGCCACAGCTGTTACGATTTACTCTACATTGAATGGTCAATCAGAATAATACAAGGCAGGTTACCTTTTTTAGATTCTCAGACACGGTCCAGTGGGGCACATTAGGTGTTGGCATCTCGGGAGCGTTGTCGTTCACGTCCAGCAAGATCACCAGGACTTCCGCCTCGATCTGGTTGCGGTTGCCGTCTATAAATGGACGCATGATTCTTTAACGCCATTGATTAACAAACAGACGAAACTCAGGGAAGCTTGCCAATGATTATAATGATGCCGATGGGACATAACGATGCCGGTGGGCTATGATGGTGACAACAGACTAAGATGATGCCGATAGAATGGAACAGAACAGAACAGAACAGTGGAACGGAATCGAATGGAATAGAATAGAATAGAATGGAATGGAATGGAACGGAATGGAATGGAATGGAATGGAATAGAATGGAATGGAGTGGAATAGAACGGAATAGAATGGAATAGAATGGAATAGAATGGAATGGAGTGGAATAGAACGGAATAGAATGGAATAGAATGGGTTTGAATGGAATAGAATGGAATGGAATAGAATGGAATAGAATGGAATGGAATAGAATGGAATAGAATGGAATAGAATGAAATAGAATGGAATAGAATGGAATAGAATGGAATAGAATGGAATATAATGGAATAGAATGGAATAGAATAGAATAGGCTGTATGTAATGATGCAGATAGGCTGTAATGGTGCCGTTGGTCTATAATTCAACCTCAAAAACATTTATTTTAAATAGACCATTTATAGACTTATCAGGGTCGGTCAGTCAAAAAGATGAAGCTAGCTCTGCTGCGCTAGCGACAAGAGCAATAATGATGCCGGTGGGCTAAAATGATGCGGATGGGTTATAATGTTTCCGATAGGCTATAATTACTGATGGGCTTTTATGATGCCAATAGAGCTGTGATGTGAGTGCCAAATTTTTTTGAAAATGCTAACACCATAGAACCCGTAAAACATACCTCGTTCGCTTAAGAAGTTATCAACGATGGTGAAGAAGATCCTGTGCCGATCCTCGCCGCGGTCCCTGTCCAGCACGTCGGTTCCAGTGTAGTGTACGTACACCATGCCCGTCACCAGATCCATGGCGAAGAAGTCGAGCAGCCGCTGGTTCACTGCGTAGTTTATCTGGTAGCTCACGTTGTTGTACGGCACTGGAAGCGCAATGGAAAACGTTTTTATCAAGGTGATACCAGTAAACACGTATAGAGGTTTGACACTGGTAGAAACAAGATGAGTACCATAATTAAACGTACGATACGTGTAATAGGTAAATCGACCGCCAAACGAGCCTATTCTCTAATCGTCGTCAAGACGAAACCTGCTGTGTCGTAAACGAAACGACAAGCAGAAAAGCCCAAAAGGGGTAAAGTAGATTCACTCAGCATTAAGCGCGACTAAAAGCACTGTGATGGACCCTAAACAGCAGGATCCAATTTTTTTTTGTAAGTAACATTTTAGGAATCGTCTCCTTGAGCCCTTTATTTTGACACCCCTCAATGACTAACATAAAATTACAACTTCACTCACCTTATTTTTTTCTTTCTCTCCGCCACTTAAGACGAATCTAATGATGCCTCATTATGGACAGACTTTCGAATAACAATACCCTCCGTCTGGGGCAGTCGGGTAAAAAGCAAAGGTTCCTTACGGTCCCTGTCCAGGTCGCTGGCTACGACCCGCACGACCTCGTCGCCGGTGACGGCGTCCTCGTAGATCTCCACCTCTCGCTTGAACTTGTCCGTCTCCAGGCGAGGCACCTTGTTGTTCGTGTCGATGATCTCGATCCTTATCTGTCGACAAATTGTTCTTATTACTAGCTTCTGAATAGAATAGAATATTTATTTTTTTGCTCAGAATGTACCTAGGTATTTACAATAAGAGGGGTAAGTCCTTGCTTTAAAAAAAAACACTCATTATTTTGGGAACCCCCAACACGTTAAGTGTCGATAATTTTTTTTACCTTCTATATACTTGGTGAAGGAAAATTTTGTACAAATTCCAATGTAAATTAGTTAGATAAATTACACTGCATGTGGCCCGACACGCACTTGGCCGGTTTTATTTAATTTGATAAATTGGATAAAGGATTTGATCATGGCCCAGTTCTCCAGCAATAGGTTTAACACTTACGTCTCCCTTAGTTTCATGGAACATAGGATCAGGCGGGCACTCTGACTTGTCCTCCAAGGAGCACTCGTCGCTGGCGATGACGGTGTAGAACAGGTAGAGCCGCGGCGGCTCGTCCGCGTCGATAGCCTGGTCTTTGTTCACGGTTATCTGGCCCGTCGTGAAGCCGATCGTCACCAGGTCTGCTGGAGTGCCTTCTTTAGGTCTGGAAATTGTATCAATAGTGTTGAGTAAGAAAGTAAGATTCTTAAGGAACGCTTGCTTAATACGTAGCATTTCTGTGAACATCCACAATTTGTTCTTAGTTCAGGTCTATTTGAGCCAGATCAGTGTTATCAACTAGAGAATGGGCAGCAGCGTTCTCTGTAAAACGCAACACCATATACTGTGATCGCCAAGCCGCCTGCCAAGCGTGGCGATTATGGCAACCACCCCCCTTTGGGGGAGGCCTATGTCCAGCAGTGGACGTCTTCGGCTGTTATGACTAGTGTCATCACACCAGCGCTGAGACAGCTTTATTTTTTGCAAGTAGAACAACAAAACCGCGTGCATTTTTGGGGTGTCGTACCTAAAAAGGAAATAAGAACCAAAAAAAAATACAGGCACTCAATTCCCGTAAGGCATGAACTATCTACATACATGTTAATTGTACGGAACTCATGGTTCGCGAGTCAGACTCGTATGTCGAATACCACTGCCTATGGACAAGTAGTCTTGCACTTGTCTTGACGACGACAACGTACCTACCCGTGGGTCTCCTGTTTGTATCTCAGCGATAACATAAAGTAACACTCACTGTATAGTGTAGCGCACTTGGTTGTAGAGCGGGCCGTCGATGTCGGTGGCGAACACGGAGCCGATGACCACGCCCGTGGTGGACATCTCTCTGACGCGGAACACCTGCTCCATCTGCCCCTCGCCCCACAGCGGCTCGTTGTCGTTCATGTCGATGATCGTGATCGTGAATGTTGCTGGAACAGAGGACCATTAAATAGTGGCGTATTTAGGGACTAAGCGTGCCGAGCCCCCGGGCCATATAAGGTTTGCCGTCCCTCAATTATGAAGTACTAAAACTTTGCGCAACGGAGGCGTTATGTCATCTTTGAATATGTCATGTTGTGTTTTTCTACACAAATAGAGAACGTAGTCTATTTATAATAATAATAATAATAACCCCACCGCCGTATCTCTACGTTGACGTCGTGGTGGGGCTTGCGTGCCCCAATGAACCTCAGGTACTCATACTTAGGGTGAGAGATATAGAAAGAGAGAGATACAATCCGCAAGGCAGTTTTGTGGCGAACTGTTGGGCAGTAGCGACCCCACGGACCTGATCTCCCGGGAGAAGTCTTGTTCTTCATCTCCGGCTTGCCTTTATTGGCTGGCTGGAGTGAACACTGACGAGGAACAGAGCTCCCACCTCTTTCTTGCCTTAATCGGCCGGTCTGAGTGGAGATTCGCAAGAGCAAACGTGCTCGGGAGAAGGATGTATAATCCAGTAAGATGCTGGTAGGGATCTTGACCGTACTTCCGGGATTGTCCTGATAGCCGTGGTATACCTCTCCACTCCTCTAGCACCTCAGGATATGTTGCCTCCTTGGAGCTACGTCACTTTGTGCTAGCGACCGTTTTCGGGGGCCCATTTATTGAGTGTGCAAGTCACCCCCTGCCATTTTAAAGCCGTGTATATTTTCAGTGGTCAGGCAGGGGCCAATAGTTCTTTCATAGTATACGTTAATGAATCCACTAAACCACCCAAACCCAGAGCCTGTCACCTTTTGTTTCCATATTATGCAATAGTTTTGACCGACCGGGGATTGTCCTTAGGTATACTTTGATAGTGCATATAGGGATAATCGTCGGTTGGTGCCTCATTCCATTAGAAATGTCTAACGGGGCCTCTGCGAGTTGGCTTCGGCCCCTCGTACGCCTACCAAAGGACCGGGACCTAAGGGTCCCGAGATTGTACAAGACATGCCTTAAATAATAATAATAATAAACATTTATTTCAGACTAGTGTCCATATTACACACACATACACTTTGAAAACAACGAGCTCACAACAATATAAAACAAAACAAAACACACAAAAATAATAAAGTAGCTAAGGACACAACACACATTAGAACGAGGAGGAACTGTCCACTGCTCACAGTTCATTATGCAAACGTATCAAATGACGTAGCAGTGGAGAGTCCCACCAGCCCGCGAACACGCTTGTTAAACTGTTGCTACTGGACCTAACACGACTCAGCAGCGACGCACACTGCTTTCTAATAAGAGCTTGAAACCCATCAGTGTGCGCTTCTGCGAACATAGTCGAAGCGCTGCAAAATCGTGGCAGCCCCAGCAGCACCCTAAACGCGTTGTTGTGTTGAACACGTAGGGCGCTGTACGACCGCAGTGTGTAGTTAACCCACAGGCTGCACGTGTAAAGTGTTTGGCAGTAAGACTTAAAAAGTGTCACTTTCACTTGATTACTGCTATGCGCGAACCTGCAGGCCAACATATTACACCGGACAGCCAGCGCCCTACGTGCCCTTTCCACATGGTTGGATGGTTGGATGGTGGATGGATGATGGAGAAACTTCAGAATACAGAGAATTTTGAATGCCTCGGATAGATTAGCTTCATCTGCATGTATCCCATACGAGGCTACTACTTTTATTTTATATTATTTTTAGCACATTCCGTCCCACTGCAGGGTAAAGTCCTCCCTTTCTGCCTGCCATTCTTGCCGGCTCTGGACTCATGTGGACCAATCCTGTCGATAGGCATCAAGCTCGTCCCGCCATTTTACCTGGCTCTTCCGCGAAGCCGCTGGACATTTTCTGGGGCCCACATTTATTTATTTACTAGCTTCTGCTAGCGACTTCGCCCGCGTGATCCCTAAGGAACATACTCCTGGGATAAGATGTAGTCTATGTCCTTTCTCAGGCTCTAGACTATCTCTGTACCAAATTTCATTTCGGAATTTCAAATCGGTTCAGTAGTTTTGGCGTGAAAGCGCGACAGACAGATAGACAGACAGAGTTACTTTCGCGTTTATAATATTAACTAAGTAAAGTAAGAATGGAAGAATGGATTTAACACTTCCAGCACATAAATGCACAGAGGCGGACTTAATACCATAAGCATTCTCTACCAGTCAACCTTTTGGTGACACATTGTTGTTGCTTAGCCCATGAATCGTTCGACTACTCCTCTATCTTTAATATTAAAGTATATTAGTTTCCCTGATTAAATTTAAAAGTCAAAAATTTAGAAAGAAAAAATATCCGTGTTCAAAAATTTTAGGGCGACCTTGACAATTTCACCAGTACTTACATTCATCGTAGTCGTCCCCCAGCACGGTATTCTTGTCCCTGACGATCACGGACAGGTACAGGACCTCGAACTCCTCGTAGTCGATGGTGACCCCCTCCCTGATCTCCCGCACCTCCACGCGTCCGTACGCGACGCCGCGTTGATTCTCGTCGGGATAACGCGTCTTGATTTCTATGCAGCTGGAAATCGTTTCATAAAAAAATTGTAGATGATGAGATTATATTAAGTCAAGAGTGAATAGGTTACTTCTAGGCAAGCGTGCTCCATCTTCGACTACATCATCGCTTACCATCAGGTGAGACAGAGGTCAAACGCGAGCCTATAAATAGTAAAAAAAAAAAGCTTAAGGTATCATCGACACAAAAACAAAGAAGCTTAGATGTTTTGTTACTGAAGGTTTTAGGCCTTTAAGACACACTCTTAAGGCCTGCTTGCACAAACCAAAGTTATCTTTTAATTTCGAGTTAGTTGCCAACATGAGGTAAATTAACAGATATTTAATACATAATGTCCCTGAGTTAGCAATTGACTCGGAGTAAAAATTAAATTATACTAACTCGGAGATAAAAGTTATCTTTTGGTCTGTGCAAGTTAGTGTAATTATAATTTTATTTTAAAGTTATATAACCGGTAATGGAGTAGAAATGGGAGGGATTGTAAACGGGCCACCACCTCCTGAAACAACCACGACCACTCTGCCAAAAGTGCGACATTGGTCAAAGAAGAAAACCAAAGCATGTTGCATGTATGGCTAACAGATAGTCGATCCAGGTCTGGCTGTTTGTGTATATGAATTAGTATTGTTTGTAAAGGCACCCACGTTCCAGGAGAAATTCCTAGTGCGGGGTAACGTTCTAATTAAAAAAAAAAGAAACCAAATGCATCTGGGGATAGTAAAGACACAAATAATTATAGACCAGTATCTGTGTTGCCAGTGTTTAGTAAGGTATTTGAAAAAGTGATGCTAAATCAGATGCTTAATCATTTTAACACGAATAACATCTTTCATGATAAACAGTATGGTTTCACCAAGGGACGTTGTACAACTGACGCTGGTGTTACCTTACTAAAGCACATCTTTAATGCGTGGGAGGATGCACAGGATGCCATAGGTGTCTTTTGTGATCTCTCGAAGGCGTTTGATTGCGTTGATCACGATACATTACTCCTGAAGCTCGGGCATTACGGACTGGTCAAAACAGCGTTAAACTTGGTCAAATCTTATTTGAATGATAGACGGCAATTGGTTCAAATAAACGGTGTCAATTCGTCGGGATTAAACGTGATAATGGGCGTTCCCCAGGGCTCGATTTTGGGTCCTTTCTTGTTTTTGGTATATATCAATGATTTACCCTATTTATTGCAACAAAAACTTGATATGGTGCTGTTTGCCGACGATACCTCCTTAATTTTTAAGATAAATAGACAGACAGACAATGTTGATATCATAAATAATGCCCTAATGCAAGTCCAAAATTGGTTCACGGCGAATAATTTGGTTTTGAATGAAAAGAAAACGAAATGTATAAGATTTTCTTTACCCAATGTCAAAAGCAGTGATTGTGACATAGTATTGAACAGGGAAAAACTAGAATTTGTCGATAAAACGGTTTTCCTGGGAATTACGCTTGACCCAAGGCTACAATGGGGCCCTCATATAACATCTCTTTCTGGACGGCTAAGTTCAGCAGCTTATGCTGTTAGGAAAATCCGCCAATTAACGGATGTCGATACCGCGAGACTGGTCTATTTTAGTTACTTTCACAGTATCATGTCTTACGGTATTTTACTATGGGGACGGGCTGCTGACATTGAGTCTATTTTTATTCTGCAGAAAAGAGCCATCAAAGCGATATACAATCTCCGCCGGCGCGATTCTCTAAGGGAACTGTTTAAGAATATTAACATCATGACGGTACCTTGTCAATACATTTACGAAAACATCATGTATGTCAGAAAGAATTTACATCTTTTTAGTAAAAGAGGCGACAGACATAATTATGGTACTAGAAATAGGGATCAATTAGTTCAACCAGGTTTCAGACTGGCTAAAGTTGCCTCATCTTTTATGGGGTACTGTTTAAAATGTTATAATAAGATACCTCCCCATATATTAGAACTTAATGAGACAAAATTTAAATCTTGTATTAAACGCACACTATGCAGGCAAGCATATTATAAGTTGGGGGATTATATTGAAGATAAAAATGCTTGGCTGAATGCTGGTCCGGCTCCACAGCCACTAGGGCGCACAAAATAATCTGTTAGCATTTGGAAACATTGTTGGACCGGCTGAAGTTTGTAAAAAAAAAAAAAACAATATTTGCATTGTATAGACTCAATTTTATTTAGCAATGTATAATTTCATCCATTTTGACGGCACATGTGTGAGTACTGTGTACCTTAAACTTAAGCTATAGCTATCAGTTTTAGGTTTGTTTTTGACTTGAATGTACCCTGGCGGTTGGGAGTGTCATGCTCACACAAAAGTCTGGCTGATGGTGGCGTATGCGTTGGATCATTTGGCTCCCTTCAAAATGGTTGAGCCGAATGGTGCTAGCGCATGCGTCATGTTCGTGAACGGGCGCTGTCAGTTGGGACTGGTCATTTCTCAGTTGCCATGGTTTATTTTAAATATTTCTTTGAATTGTTCCTTTTTTTCCCGGACGCTTTTATCCTGCTCGTCTTTTACATCGTTCTCACATGTTTGTATAATTTCAACTTGATGTAAACAAAAACTTGTAATAATTTATTATTTTTTAAAAGAGTGTCCGTGGAGTTTCTTGCACGTTCTTCTCCATAGAGATCTACGCTTTGGAACGTGCAAATAGCTTCATCTTGTTGGACTGACCGACCTTGACAATTCAAAAGTGCCTGTAAATGGTTTATTTGAAATATACGATTTGATTTGATTTGATTTGAATGCCTTCTAAACCTTGGTCAAACTCGCTATACAAAACTGTACGTAAGTAAGTCCATACTTGTGGTACTCCCTGGCAGGAGTCTCGCGGCCCTGCTTGGTGGCGTAGGAGGCCTCCCAGTTGATGTCGAACTCCAGCAGCGCCGTGGTGTCGGGGTCCGTGGCCCTCACCTCCGAGCTGATGAGGTACCCGTGCGGCACGTTCTCCTCCACGTGCGGGCTGCCGCGGGGCTGGAGGAACAGAGCATGTTTGAAGGCAAGAAAGATGAGGCCTGTCATGGTGTTCGTATTGAGGAGTTAGGTTGTAGGGATATCAAAGAGATGTCAGCACCATTGACGGGGTCCGCTAGGGCCAGTGCTTGTCAAGGTTGTGGAATTACTGCGGCTCTAGAACGCAATTTGATGGAACACTAGTAGATTTTAGGTAGTAAGAGTCTGACACTCCCTCCCGCTATGATGAACGCGCATGCAATAAAAGAGCTTGTAGGTTTCAGACGGATAAATAGAATATACATAAATGATCCTCAAAAATACACGACTCTTTTGAGCCAGAGTCAGACAGGCTCCCACAAACGCCACCTAGACTACGAGTATATATTCGTAGTCTAGTTGGCGTTTGCGGGTCGTAGCATACGCGGGTCTTGCTAGCCGTAGTTCTTAGGTAGATAATTTCCTAAACACAGATAAAGCCGAATAGAGGTGCAGCGGTGTAAGGAATCAAACGTAGCCTTCAACCTTGTTTTGCCGACATATTTATATATTTACTAGTTGACCCGCGCAACTTCGTCTGTTCCGCTCCTATTGTTGTCTTAGCGTGATAATATAATAGCCTAAAGCCTTCCTCGATAAATGGGCTATCTAACACTATTTTTTTCAAATCGGACCAGTAGTTCCTGAGATTAGCGCGTCCAAGCAAATGAACAAACAAACTCTTCAGCTTTATATATTAGTATATATATTTATTTATAGGATCGCCAACAGAGGCTACACAATCAAATGCATTATAATACAGACAGGGACAAATAAAAGAGTGCGCTTCCAATTATAGGCGACCACATCATTCACTTATTATCTAGGTAGGTATATCAAGACAGAAGAAAAGAAAGCGAGGGAGGAATTCTTAAATATGCAAAAAAATCTTAGTCTAGAAGGTGAACTTGTGTGTGTTTTGTGTGGTGTTCCAGTACTACTGCTTCCTTACCAGTCTCAGGGTAGGAGGTGTATTGTTGACGTCTTCTAACTCGATCACCAGCTGACAAGTGGCGCTGTTGTGAGGCCCATCTCCCAGCGTGTCATCGGCTTGGATCTGGTGACAATCGAAAGGTTTCAAGATGGTTCCGGGTTTAAATTTCAAAGTCAGTGGCAGATTCAACTACAGAACTAAAACCGAACGAATCATTATTTTTAGCATGTTATTTTAAAAACACAGACTTATTTAGGTTTTCCAGTAATAAGCCAATACATACTTTGTATATTTTTTGCAAAACATTTAGGATCAGTGAGTTTCGGATGGTGTTCAATTTTCAAATATTTTATATCCTTTTATTTCATATGCGGCACGTCAAGCTTTTTTATAATTTTCTATTTTTTATCCCAATAATGACCCCACCATTCAAAATGCATTTATTTATAACTAGTGGACGTCACGCGGTTTCACCCGCGTAGTTCCCGTTCCCGTGGGAGTACGGGGATAAAATATAGCCTATGTTACTCCCTGATAATGTAGCTATCCATTGCTGAAAGAATTTTTCAAATCGGTCCAGAAGTTTCGGAGCCTATTCATTTCAAACAAACAAACAAACAAATCTTTCCTCTTTATAATATTAGTGTAGACTATTTCGTACCTGAACAAATATTTCGTTCTGCCTGTGATAGTTGAAAGCATCATCAGCTGTGACGTACACGTCGCCAGTGTGTTTATCAATCCTCAGGTAATCAATAGCGTTGCCCAGCAGCGTATACCTGAGGAGCAAATTGTTTTAATATGGTAGGCGCCAGATAAATAATAAATAACGGTCATTGACCCACATACATTTATAATTGACTTTCAAAATCAGAAATAGAGACACAAAGCTGTCCTGACGTTTCTAGTACTGAAAAACGGTTCATAAATTATTTTTCGGGTATCTACGACGGAATATTAGGGACAGGTCAATGTACTTTATTGCAAGTTTTACAAGCGTCTACCATACTAGCATTCTTGAGCATTAACTTTTCATAATTTTTTGTTTTAATTTTTCATTATATTTTTCACTGTTTCTATAGCAGTTTATGTGTACAGTATAGCGCATGTTCTCTTTAAGTGATGAGGCACTTAAACTTAATTCTAGAATGATTTTTTGAGCCAAATAAAATAAATTAAATTAAAAATTAACAATAAAAAGTTTTTTGGCAATTTCTTTTTTATTAAAAGCGACAGGAATCAGAGGAAATGTCCTGCCTGCCAGTGCCAGCAGACGAATTGGTAATCGTCGAACACGAATTCTTTTTATCCTGTGAGTTGATTCATTGGGATGAAAAGCTTTATGTTCTATCGATCCTGTGACTTATTCAAGGGCACGTTCTACCAGTGTGTCTAGTTTCATCCAAACCAGTTCAGCCGTTAAGAGGTGATATACAGGCACTTATAGCTGACCCGCGCAACTTCGTCTGTGTCATAAAATGTAATTATTTACGACATCACATTAGAAACCTCAAAAATAACAGTATTTCTCCACTATGTAATGGATGTTATTATACATATAAACCTTCCTCTTCAATCACTCTATCTATTAAAAAAAACCGCATCAAAATCCGTTGCGTGGTTTTAAAGATATAGTGACAAAGAAAGCGACTTTGTTTTATTCTATGTAGTGATTATTACAATGTAGCCTACATTGTCACTGCTGGGCAAATGCCTCCAGCCTCTTTCCAGCGTTCTAGATTTTGTGCTTCTTACTTCCAATTCTTAAGAGAATTATCCAGGTCATCCTGCCATCTCCTTCGCGGCCTGCCGGGCCCCGTATTGCTGTTTCAGGGAGCCAATCCTATGTTTTGCGGGTCCACAGCTTGTCCGGCACAGACATGTCCTGTCCCAGTCCCTTTTAAGTTGCGCAGGCTTTTGAGCCACATCAATGATTTGCGTTTTGGATACATATACAAAGTGTAAAAGAATAAACTCTATACCTCTTAAGGGGTCATTGTACTCATTATTATGAACAACTTTTACTATGGGACCAACACCAAAATCAAAAAATATCAGCTGTTCAGTACATTTTGTCGAGTTATGCGCACATAAATGAATGAGGGAGTCGATTTTTTTTTCGGGTCGTCAGTGTTGGTCCCATAGTGAAAGTTGTTAAAAATGATGAGTTCAATGACCCCTTAAGAGGTATTGCGTTAATTTTGTTACAGGTTGTATAATATTATTATATCGTGCCGGGTTGCCGTCCCATCGGAAAATGAGAGTGGTGCAAGAGAGAGTGCACCTGTGTTTGCACACACACTTGTGCACTATAACATGTCCCGTGCCGATGGCTAATCGTTGGAATTGGCCGCCATGACCGAAATCGGTCAGGAGGACTATATAATACTAGCTTTTGCCCGCTGCCGCTTTTGTACGCGCATATCCCGTTTTTTCCCGTATCCCGCTTTTTCCCGTATCCTGTTATTTCCGTATCCCGTATCCCGTTTTTTCCCGTTCCAAAAAACTATCCTATCTTTTAAGTTGGATCAAATAACAGATAGTTACAAAGTTTCATCAAAATCGGTTCAGTAGTTTAGGAGTCCATCGCGGACAAACAACGTGACACGTGATTTATATATATTAAGACTAGCTTCTGCCAGCGGCTTGGCCCGCGTGGTCCCTAGGGAACATTCTCCCGGGATAAAAAGTAGCCTATGTCCTCCTTTCTCAGACTCTACACTATCTCTGTACCAAATTTCATTTAAATCGGTTCAGTAGTTTTGGCGTGAAAGCGAGACAGACAGACAGACAGATAGACAGACAGACAGAGTTACTTTCGCATTTATAATATTAGTAAGGAAGTAAGGATTAGTATGAATAGTTTTGCCCGCGAGTTCCAAATTTCAGCTTATTACGACCAGTAGTTTCGGCTGTGCGTTGTCTGTCAGTCACTCAGTCACTCACCAGTAGGTTACAGAAGAATTTTATTTAGTAGGATTATCATGGGCGTACCCAGGGGAGTCAGCGGAGGGCAGCTGCCCCCCCCCCCCTCCTGAAATCTCGCAGAAAATGTATGAACTCACACTAATCAAAGTGTAAACGGCGCCTTATACGCTAACTTTTGAATAAACCGCGCAGTAGACACGGGCAAAATGCATGATCGAAGACAGGTTAAATGGACTTTTTATGCTCAGTGTACGTAAAAAACTTGTAAACAGCTAGTCTATTCTGTAAATAAATATTTCGATATCGAGCTTCACCTGAGTGATAAAACTCACAAAGTGAACTGTATTGCAAACAACATAAAGGTCTTAATTTAAAACTCACTTCGGATTCCGCTGTCGAGATACGAAAATGTCCTTACAGAATAGCACTACAGTATGGGCGATTCTTTCACGGAAGATGTCATAAACCGTTTTACTGAAGATCCTCGAAAGTTACTTTTAAAGTAGTAGTCGAATTAAACAATTTACTACATATACCTACCAAATGTTTCATGTATGTGTCTTTGTGTAGTGTGCATGACAAAACAGCCGCGGACGATCTGACCTAAAAAGTCCCCCTAGGCCAAAAGCTAGGTACGCCCATGAGGATTATTGAATACTTACTCAACTTCATCGTCAATGTCCCTGTCGTTAGCGATGACTTGCCCGACATGGTAGCCGGTGCCTTTCGTCTCAGGAAAGACGACCCTCGTGACGTCATGCTCAAAGATCGGCAGCTCGTCATTCCAGTTGATCAGATTAATGTTGATCGTAGCCACTCCATGCAGTTTGTTGTTATCCATGTCTGTTGCTACTGCCTGCAGCATTCATGCAAGTATTAGGTTTATTAAGCTTCATTAACTGTAGCCCAGTAGAAATCGACGCTATCATCATCATCATCATCATATCAGCCGAAAGACGTCCACTGCTGGACATAGGCCTCCCCCAAGAATGGGGGGGTTTGCCATAATCGCCACGCTTGGCAGGCGGGTTGGAGATTGCAGTGTATGGTGTTGAGTTTTACAGAAAACGCTCAACATTCTCTGGTGAGTCCCTTAGTCGCCTCTTACGACACCCACGGGAAGTGATGGGTTGGTATTATTCTTTTACGGCACTGTACGATACCGGCTACACACACACCATACGGCTGTACGTCTACCATAAGTTTTATCAATCTATACACGCTAGCGACTGTAGTTAAAAAAAATGTATGAAAACCATTAAAAAACAAGTTTCTAATTTATTTATTTAAGTTGTTAACTAACAAGCAAGCAAGTTGCAAGTAAAACTTTAGTTAACAACTAAAAATAATTTAGAAACTTTCTTTTTTAAGTTTTCATACATTTTTTTAACTACAGTCGCTAACGAGTATATATTGATATATTCTAACTCATGGTAGACATACTGAAATTGACGCTAAAAGAGGCTAAATTCGCAAAGCTGGATATATGGATGATGTAATCACACTATTCTAACTGGTCCTTACAACATACCAAAAAATCAGAACTATATCCAACTTTGCGAATTTAATGTTAGTTTCCACTGGGCTACTGACCTCGTTGTTCTATGTATTTTTCTATTTCATTCTGCCTTCGTCATAGTTTACAAAATATTTTCAAATATTCATGAAGTTTTCTGTAGGAGACGGTGAATATTGATAGACATACCCTTAGTTGAATTTGCTGAAACTCGGGAACTTCAAAATCCAGCTTGGCATGGTCCCGAGTGCCTATGATGAAGGACTGATTCTGGTAGCCAACCTCTGGGGCGATGTAGAATGCTTCATGAGCTTTATCTGGCTTTACGCTCTCTAAGTGCACCGTATATTGCGCGTTTGGACCCTGGAAGGGAGAAACTTCAAATAAAGTAAACATAAAATAAAAACACACATAGTATACATTATATTCCTACTAGGTTTTGCTGGCGGCTTCGCCCACATGAATTTCGAAATATTTGAAAAAAAAGTACTCTATGTCCTTCTCCAAGGTGTTGTCTATCTCTGTACCAAATTTCATCAAAATTGGTTGAGTGTTTTAGACGTGAAAGTGTAATAGACAGTGACTTTCGCATGCATAATATTAGTACCTATGGATTTTAAAGGACTTAATGGTATGTTTCGTAGTCAATATGAAAATTGTTGGGACAGCAAATGTGGCTGTTCTGCATGCGTAGTTTTATCAAAATATGTGTATAGTGGTACCCAACTGATAAGGCGCGTCGTGAATCTTCGTTCGCGCAGAAAAGAAAGTACCTATGGTCCCGAAGATTAACGAAAGAAAGCAAACTTAAAATCAATCTTATATCACTACAATATGGTTCATAATACACTGCAGCTGTTAGTTCTGTCTCACTCGCAAGTCACGTGCATGCCACGCGGTGCGCGCTAACATGGCGGCAGCTGCCGACCAATAGCGGTACAGGAAAAAGAAGCGCGTTGCGTGGAGCGTGCCGATTGGTCAATAGCATTTCCCGCGCTTTGAAAATT
Organism: Lacanobia wlatinum; assembly: GCA_947578705.1. Classification (NCBI taxonomy): domain Eukaryota; kingdom Metazoa; phylum Arthropoda; class Insecta; order Lepidoptera; family Noctuidae; genus Lacanobia; species Lacanobia wlatinum. The sequence continues at coordinate 5,852,808 of OX388035.1, forward strand.
CATCTTCTGCGCAGGTACATCGGTAAGCCATATCAGTTGGGTACTTCTTTATTTTTTTTTTGTAATTAGTATGGATTCATATGGAAGTTGGGTACTATTGTACAAAAATAATGATAGTAAATAATGACCTTAGACCTTTGCTCAGCAGTGGGACTACAGGTAGAGAAAAAACAAGACTATATAAAGTTGAACATAAAGCTGATTGAATTGTTTCATTGCGGGCATTGATATATAAAAAACCCAAGATGCACAATCTTGAACAAATGCAACACTCGAAATTGTCGTCAAAAACTGACATGTATCAAGTGTCATGTGTGAGTTGTGTGTAGTTATACTATAAACATTTTTTTTTGCAAATTAAACCTTACACGGATCGCTTAAAGTTGTTTTTACAAAGCAGTGCAGTATGGCGAGATATGCTCAATTTTTTTTGCAAATTCAACCTTACACGGATCGCTTAAAGTTGTTTTTACAAAGCAGTGCAGTACGGCGAGCGATGCGAGACTGTTTGAAACTTGCGCACAATTATACATATTGCGCTTGTTTTTTGCGGACGTTTTTGAGATGCTGAGTGTGTGTCTTGGGTCTAAAAAGGCCACTTTAGCAGAATCAGAAAGCACATCACGCTACCCGTCACTGTCAAATTTTCCCAATCAACCTTGAACCTAATGCGTTAGTAATAAAGATGAAAATGAAATTTGACAGATTGTTGTGTGGTTAATATTATGATTCTGTTATAGTGGCCTTTTTTAAGCTCTCCTATTAAAACAATAAATTCGAAACTTACAAGATCCCTATCATGAAAGCCGAAGTCCTCTAAATCCAGGGTCATCGCAGTCTCCTCGGGAATGTCAATAGTATACGTTTCGTGGCGAGGCAGCGGAGCGTTGTCGTTGATGTCATGGATGATAATGACGATATTGGCTGGAGTCTCGAACGACGGGCTGCCCTCCACGTCGTTGTCACCGTACTTGTAAGCTACTATCGTCAGGTAGTACACTTCTCTCATGAGCTCATCTCGGTCTATTGGCCCCACGTGAAGCAGAGCACCTTGATGACCATCTCCTATTTCTTCGATTTGGAATAAATCCAAGTCTTTGTCTGAAATATGAAGAGAATTGTTTTATTTATACTTATAAGACGTGTAACAGAATAAACGCAGTACCTCTTAAGGGGTCATTGTACTCATCATTATGAACAACTTTCACTATGGAGCCGCTGAAATCGCGAAGAAAAAATTGACTTCCCCGTACATTTATGTGCGCATAACTCGACAAAATGAACTGAACAGCTAGCTGTTTCTTTTTCGCGATTTCGGGGTTGGTGCCATAGTACAAGTTGTTCTTAATGATGAGTATAATGACCCCTTAAGAGGTTTTGCGTTTATTGTTTCTTGTTGCTGTTACACGTTGTATATGTTTCACTACACTTCTTTACATTGGAATTTCTCAGTAATGTAATCGACGAAATATTTTGGGCTTGTCCCACTTATTTTTGTTTCTTACCTATTTCTTGCGTTACTAGGCGATAGTATATCGGTTTCCGGATCCCCGTGTCGCCATCGATAGCCCTTACTCTGAAAGATTTCCTGAGCTTCTCATCGAGCTCCTGCACGGCAAAGATCTCTACCCAAAGCGGCGCTCTGCTTTCCACGTTCTCTACTTCAACCATCATAGTGATATCGTGCCTGTTTGGTAGGGAGTCCTGAGGATTTGAGGTATTTTTAATTGCGTCGTAATCGTATTTTGATGCAAAAAGACGAACGAAAATTTGATATAAAAGCTTGTCGCGAGATTTAAGTACTCGTATTTACTTTGAAAATTTAAATAATCAAAATGAAACAGATCTAGTCATTTGCAATACAAACATAACCTAAGGGCGAGGCCACAACACTGCGTTGAGGCGTCGTATCGCAAAATCGGCGTCGCACAGCAATACAATGCGATGGTAGATTTTTGCGATGCGACGCCGCAATGCAGTGTTTAGGCCTCGCCCTAAAGTGCGTCATTCTAACCCACGAGCGGCTCCTGTCGGCCTCCGTTGCTAAGATCAGCGAGCGCAGTCAAAATGTATTCCAAATTCAAATCAAATTAGTGCCCGGCGGGTTATAATGAAATTCTGTACCTACAATATTATTGCCCGGTGGTGGGCTGCAGCCACAGCAGCAACATATTCGTATCTCGACAGTCGAATCCGAGGTAAGTTTCAAATTAAGACCTTTATGTTGTGAGCAATAAAGCTCATTTTGTGAGTTTTGTCACTCAGGTGAAGCTCGATATCGAAATAGTTGTTTACAGAATACCTAGACTAGCTGCTCCTAGCAGTAGAAGCCGACGCGCGCCACTTCTTTTCATGGCTAAAGCACATTTTTCTCACAGTAGGTGTGAAAAGTGGAATCTGCTCCTCAGGGATAAAGGTGTCTTTGCTTTGAGCTAGCTTGAATCCCTCGCTGCATTCAGGCAACGTTCGGGAGTTAACTCTCGAATCCTTCCTTGTGTTCGGGATTGAAAAGGTTGACCGACTACCGTACCGAGAGCATCATTGTCTAAGTGCGCAACTAAATAAAATCGTAAAAGTGTAGTATTGTGACCCCTCAGTGATTTTTTTCCGGCGAACTCAACACATTATCGTCTTGTGAACATAGTGAGACTTGTGGTACTGACCAGTGTTGCGAACTTTTTATAATATTAGTCAATAAATCAGAACCTAGTATAAAAATCACCATCAAAACAGTAACATTTGAAAGTGTCTCGGCGAAACGCGTAAGCGCCCGCGTATACACGGCGCTTACGACCTTCTTCTCGCCGGTAGTCGCTGTGCTTGACTCATCGTCGGCGACATACTCTCCGCCTTCGCACACTGTGCTACACAGTGTTTGCTAGCTGGAAAGGATCGGGATCTGTGCCGTAGCGTGTTATCACGCCCGCCTGTTTGTTTGCTGCTTGCCGCAATATTGAGTATTTAGCGAGGATGCCAAACGTCAAGCGGACGCCCCCGTCGTCTCAGAAAGGTAAACTAAAGCATGCTCAATCGAAATCGGACCCGGACTTAACCATAGCGGTGGAGGAAGTTATTGAACCGAGTCAAAACATAGCTTCCCGACATAAACGCCCACGCATCTCTGGTTCTCCAACGGATGAACATGACCCCTCGAAAGCTTTTTTAATCAGTTTTAAAAATGAATTGCTTGCAATGCTCGAAGACTGGAAGTCGGAACAAAAACAAACCTTGTCTCAATTGGTCACAGACGTCGCTCAACTAAAAGTGCAATGTTCCAACATACAACTATTTAACGCTGAGCTGAACAAGTCGGTGATATCTTTGAACAAAGATTATGAGGATGTCTTGGCTAAGGTAACTCTCCTAGAAAAAGCGCGACATGAGAACAATGAGTGCATCAATAAACTTGAAAAACAAGTTCAGGAACTTCAGCAGAAGTGTCGCCCTTCGGCTATTGAAATAAGGAACGTACCTGCGATGCCAAATGAGAAAATAGATGACCTTTTACGGATTGCTATGCGTTTGGGGCAAGTAGCTCAGATGGAAATATCACCCTCCAACATTCGCGATATTTACCGAATGCCTGGAAAACCTGGTCAAACAAGATCCATTTTTATTGAATTTTCTACTGTTTACTGTAAAAATAATTTGCTAACAGCTGTACGTAACTACAACAAGGGACGATGTGTCGAGGAGAAATTAAATACGGTGAACCTGGGCTTTGCGGGAGAACGAAAACCAATTTATGTTGAAGAACACCTGACCCCAACATTGAAAAGGCTGTTTTACCTTGCCCGTGACTTCGCTAAACGAAATGCATATACTTTCTGCTGGATTTCTAACGGAAAAATCCTTTTACGCAAAAACCCTGATACAAAGGAATCACACATAGTGAAAAACGAACAGTGTTTGTTAGATTTAGAATTAAGAAAGTGACTATCTTTCCATCACGTATTTTGCTACTATATATCTTTCAAAATTTCGCTTAATTATCTTAATATATTTTTTAAATCTTATTGTAAACTGTATAATGATAAAATAGAATCATGTTTATTTCAAATTCAGTCTAACTTTAACCAATTAAGCTTCACATCGGTAATAAATGTACATGTAAATAGTAATAGTGAGATCTACACAGTGGCTGACATTTCCTTTTTAATGCGACTTCAACCTCAACCGATAAGAGTAATTGGCTTTTTAATTATTATAATTCGTTATTATTGCACTACATCGGTTACGTTGAATTTGTACGTTGGAAAATTGTTTAAAAATGACGGATAACATTAATAATGCTGCCAATGCGATTGATAAGTTTGAGGTTGCTAGCTCCCATATTTGTACACCGGACCAATGTACAGGGCTTATTGCGGATCCTAACACCCATCTTAAAATTATACATATAAATATCAGAAGTATAAATAAAAATTTAGACCAATTCGTATCCATGCTGTCTGTGATCAAATTTGAGTTCGATTTAATCATACTTTCCGAGTGTTGGTTAAAAGGATCAGGCCCACCACCTTATCTCGATAATTACACATCTCACATTACAACCAACAATCTGACACAGAACGATGGAGTTGTGATGTACTTTAGGAACGGATTAGGATGTACCATATCTGAACCATCGTTTTCAGATGCTAATTGCTTAATTTGTCGTTTAAAAGATACCGCCATAATCGGGCTTTACCGATCACCATCTCGTACAGACCTAACTAAATTTTATCACAGTCTAGAAACACTAATGTCTAGTCTGAAATCATTCAAAAACATAGCCGTGATAGGAGATCTCAATGTCGATATAAAACAAAATAATAATGTCGATCGAAACTCGAGCGACTATTTATTATTAACAGCTTCGTTAGGCCTATTGCCGGCACATGTGTATCCTACAAGACTTGGAAACTGCCTCGATCATATTTTATTAAAATCCACTAGCTTGGCAAAAGTTATCATATTGGACACCCATGTAACTGACCATCTTCCTGTCATTTTATGCATAAAAGAGACCAAGAAACTGTATCTGGAAACCAATATGGTAATAACGCGCCTCGACTATTCCTCTATTAAAGCAAACATTGACCAAAGTGATTTTAATTTGGTTTTGAATGAAACAGACGCGAATATTGCCACTGATAATTTGATCTCGGTAATTAGAAACGTAGTAATAAAACACACAACTCAGAAAAAAGTTAGTAGGCGAACCCGTATTCTGAAACCCTGGATCACTGAAGGATTGCTTCGTTGTATATGGAACCGCGATAGAATGCACCTCAAACTAAGGAAAGATGCTGATAACACAATCCTACAAACGACATATAAAAGGTACCGAAACTTTTGTGATGCGCTGCTCAGGAAGTTAAAATGCGAGTACGAAAAAGGTCAGTTTGCTAAAGCTCAAAACAATCCGAAAGCAATATGGGATGTTGTAAACCAAATCTCAGGTAGGAAATGTCAGTCACAGCCAGCAAGGGAACTATTAAAATTAACTGCTGATGCCAAATTGTCAACAAACTGTGTCAACAAATACTTTGTCAATATTGGGAAGGACCTGGCAGCAAAGCTGGTGCCACCGGATAGTTCGTCAGTACCTCGTCACACCAAGGAAAATGTCTCACGGCACAACTCTCTCGGGATACTGCCAGTGAGCCATGAACAAGTGGCAGCGATCATTGGTTCACTACGTAATAGCTGTGCAACTGGCTGGGATAATATTCCAGCCTTGGTAATTAAGCTCTCACAGGAAGTGCTGGTACCACCAATTACGCACATTTGCAACGTCTCTATAGCCACTGGTGTATTTCCAAACAGCCTGAAAAAAGCTATAGTGACTCCTGTGTATAAGGGTGGGGACAAAGAGCGACTGACGAACTATAGGCCTATTTCTGTGCTGAGTACATTGTCGAAGATACTAGAAAAAATACTTAATAACTGCTTGACTAAGTATCTCACTAAATTTAACATCATCTCAGAAAACCAGTACGGTTTTAGGTCCGGTGTGTCGACTGAAGATGCTGTAACCAATTTCAGTTCCACGGTAGCTAGTAAACTGGACAAAAGCTACAAGTGCTACGGTATATTTTTGGATATATCAAAAGCTTTTGATACGGTTTCTGTCCCAATCCTTATATCAAAACTGGAGCACATTGGAGTTCGTGGTCTGTCATTAAATATATTTAAAGATTATCTGACCAATCGTACTCAGGCAGTCAAAATTGATACAGTGGTGAGTGAGGACGAAGAAATCAAATACGGAGTCCCGCAAGGGAGTATTCTTGGACCCACCTTGTTTATAATATATATTAATGACTTGTGCAGGATGAAACTAAAAAACTCGGATATTTTTACGTATGCGGATGACACAGCACTCTTAGTGTATGGGAAAAACTGGATGGAGGCTAAAACGCAGGCCGAGAGCAGTCTGAAGGAAGTCATGCTATGGTTATCTTCTAATTTACTTACGTTGAATGTAGATAAATCGAAATATATTCGTTTTTATCTCCCCAACACCTCAACGCCGTCAGAAGAAACTATAAAACTTACTGCCCACAATTGTGCCAGATCAACAATAGACTGTCGTTGTTCCCCTTTATCAAATATTGCTTGCATCAGGTATCTTGGTGTTTTAGTTGATGAACGATTGGACTGGCGTCCACAGGTGGAGACCCTCACCGGACGTGTCAGAAAACTACTGTACGTGTTTAAGAATCTTCGTCACTCTGCCGACCGTACGTTATTGAATACAGTCTATCTTGCATTATGTCAATCAATATTGGGTTATTGTGTTCCTGCTTGGGGTGGGACTTATAAAACTTTGTTTTTGAAATTAGAGAGGGCACAAAGGTCTATTCTCAAGGTCATGCATGGTAAGCCGCGCTATTATTCTACTTCAGTACTGTACAAGGAGTGCAAGGTGTTAACAGTGCGACAGCTGTTTATTCTCCGTACGATGCTCCGGCGACATTCACAACTTCCTCTAAATAAAGAAGTCACAAAAAAGCGAAGTAGTGCACTTGTTTGCCCCTCTGTGCAATGTAGAACAGCTTTCGCACAGCGACAACACACCGCATTGAGTTCCAGGCTGTACAATCAAATAAACAAAAAGATCTCACTATACAAACTAAATAAGCATAATTTTAAAGAAAAATTAACTAATTGGTTAAAGTTATTAAGTTATGATGAGTCTGAGAAGCTTATTGAAATAGTAAAATAAAAACATCCTTTTTTTTTATTTTTATCAAGTAATAATTTTACACGAAACATACACTTTATCATGTAAAGTTGCTAATTATGTCAAATTGTTATGTGTAACACAGAATAAGACGGTGAAATGTATACGACATCTAAAACGGTCGACTGCCGACTACCCAAGATACGAGCGTGTCTCAGTTTGGGAGTCGTTGTCTCAAAATAAAATGCTTCTGTACATTCACAAAATAGATATAAGTTTTTGTTTCTGGTAAAGCTTTTGTACTTTTTGGAGAATAAAAATTATTAATTATATTAATTATTATTAATTATTATTCAATCATTATGACGCCCGTGACTTAAGACACTGCTTTATCCCCTCGGTGCAAAATGTACTATTTTTATCTACACAGGTAAATCTCGCGACAAGTTTTTATATCATATAAATTGTGTAAAGACGTAATAAGTGTATAGTAAAAGTTTTAAAGGAGAAAAGTTTTAGTTATTCTTTTTAGTGCATTTAAATAAAAGCTTGTTTTAAAAAAAGTATTTTTTACTTCTAATATGTTTTTTTACTTTTTATATTTTTTTTTATCGCATTCGTATTCTCTGCAAGTCCTTTCATTTGAGACGCATATTGTAGGAGTGCATTAAAAATAACCAGTCCGCCATCTTGGGTGTTGCGCCATGTTGGATTTAGAATGACGTCACACAGCTAACCATGCATCGTCATCCAAACTAAACGTGTATACAAAGTTTCAACTCAATCGGTTGAAGACCTATGCTTCAAAATTGAGTTGCAAGATTCCACCCAAACAAACATACATTACAAGTTAAATAAAAGCTTGTAATAAATCAGATAAAATAAAAACTTTTTACAAAAAAATATAACCGACTTCCAAACAAAACACTACAAAGAATAAAACAACCTTAATTTCGGAAGTCGGTGTTTTTGGTTAGTTTTTTAACACCGAATTCCGAAATTAAGGTTATTTTATTCTTTGTAGTGTTTTGTTGGATGGCAAGTATACTGCGTCGAACAAAAAAAGAACCACAGAAATCGGATCAGAAACGTCGGAGTAATCGGTGCACATAAATAAAAAAAAAATTGAGAACCTCCTCCTTTTTTGGAAATCGGTTAATCAAACTATGTAGACAACAAAGACAAACAATTAAAAGTTTTCGGTAAACACTCACCCAGGCTGTAACTCTGAATATATGAAGCGGGTTGTCCGCATAGTTGAGCGGTTGTTTGACGTGCACTACCATATTCACCCTCATCAAATCGTTCGGGATGCCCTCTCTGACCAATTCGAACACTTCTTCGTCTCCTCGATCGCTGTCAATGGTGAAACGCATGACACTAGTGCTGATTTGGCCATCGGCGTCGCGTACTTCGTATTTGCACGATGTGATACCGGTTTCGCCAAGTTCCTGGGAAAAGATATTTTATTCAACATTTTTTTTTTGGTGATGGGTTTGCTCTTGACTCTAGTCTAAGGCAGAGATGACAGAGACAAAGTCGATGGAGCGAGCTTACCCAGAAGGAGCCTGTTCACTCTAACATTTATTTAGCTCTGTGCGATTCGATTGATATAATTAAACCAATAATTAACTTAATTAACTAGCACTTTGCTTGGACAAAACTCTCTACAGAAGTTACAGGGTTCAGTCACTTTTCAGTACTTTGAAGACAATTTCTTCCAATAGATTGAGCAGCTTAAAAAATATGTGTCTGTTATTTTAGACTACTCCCTAACATATCTACACTAATATCTACACTTCTACACTAATATTATAAAGAGGAAAGATTTGTTTGTTTGTTTGTTTGAAACGAATAGGCTCCGAAACTACTGGACCGATTTCAAAAATTCTTTTACCATTTGAATCCTACATTATCCTTCATGAATATAGGCTATAGAATATTTTCAGAAAAGTTAGGGATCCGTATGAAAACTTCGGAAATGTAACCCAAGGTGTGAAAAAAATACCAAAAAAAATCCTTTTATCGCGTACGTTGCGGACACTATTGACAATAGAGCAAAGTGATGTACCACAGTTTTATAGAAGATATCAATATCTACAAAAAAGTCCGGGAGGGTATATATCTAACTATCATGGTTACGTCACAATGACCGCTTTTTGTTCAAATGTTTAAATCAAAACCCGGGTGAAATGGAATAGTGGTGATTTTGGTATCATGATATTAATCCTTATCCATTTAAATTGTTTGATAATTAAGATTGGTTACGTACATGTAAATTATACTTTAAATTATTCAAGTCGGACCTTTCCTTTTAAAGTTACGACGGGTATAAAAATACTCTAAGTAAGAAAAATTATTCTATTTGAGCGAACTGTCCTACGTTGTCTAATAATAAGTAATTTACACATTACCCTTTAAGACGGTAGAGGGGAGATGAAGTTCGTGGAGTACCAATTAAACCCACGCGAACGAAGTCGCGGGCAAAGTGCTAGTAACAAAATAAATCAAATCGAAGCCGGACAGTTGGGTACCTTTGCTTGTAAATCGATGGTGTAAAATCATTGATATATAAAAAACCCAAGATGCACAGTCTCGAACAAATGCAACACTCGAAACTGTCGTCAAAAACTGACATGTATAAAGTGTCATGTGGGAGTTGTGTGTAGTTATACTATAAACATTTTTTTTTCAAATTAAACCTTACACGGATCGCTTAAAGTTGTTTTTACAAAGCAGTTCAATATGGCGAGTGATGCGCAATTTTTTTTGCAAATTCAACCTTACACGGATCGCTTAAAGTTGTTTTTACAAGGCAGTGCAATATGGCGAGCGATGCGAGACTGTTTCAAACTTGCGCATAATTATACATATTGCGCTTATTTTTTGTGGACGTTTTTGATATGCTGAGTGTGTATCTTGGGTTTTTTATATATCAATGTGTATAATGTGTAAAAACTCACGGCTATTTCACAAGGGCCCGTCAGATTGATAATGGGCGCGTTGTCGTCGATGTTGACGATGTGGAGCACCACAAAGGCTACCATCGTCTCGCCCGGTACCTGCACCTCGAACATGTAATACTGCATACCAGGAGTCTCGAAATCTTGCCTTTAAAATTCACAATATTTAAAAGTTTCAATCGACTCGACATTATCTGAGTTTGTACGTATAGTCAATTTAGTATGAAATAAAAACATTTCCAATGAATTTTCATTATTTCGCAACTCCCGACCCGCCCCAGCTACGCCACTAACGCAACGCTATGGGAACTAGCTTCACAGTGATGAGAATGAGATAGGCAAGCATGAGTACAGCATACATCCAAAATCACTATTGAATGAAATTATTGTAAAAGGTGAAGTGAGTGAAAATGAAAGTCTTCGCGAAAACCAAAATAAAATTAGGGATAAAAACCTATTCGTAATAACGAGATGCCAGTCTCCGCCAACTGCCGGTATCCTGCGTATGACTGGAACGAGCATGATGAACGAACCCGCGTGGAATCGCGCCACGAATGGTGTCTCATTGCCTGTAATAAACAAAACATAGCCACAAACGGTCCACGAAGTATTATATAACAGCTGGTTCGGAGGAAGATCTCCTAGGGCAAGTATATCAATACCAATAGCAAAAATTGCGGTTTTTCGTTATTTTTTTTATCAATATTTAGCTTGAAATAAATAATGATTAGTTAAAAATATATATATGTAGAAACAATTGCCGTAATTTATTATCAATAGTGTTGTACTACTGCAGTTATAATTAATCAAATTATTTTTAAATAGTAGTTAGTGTGTCTCTTCTGACGTCTTTTTTTCAATGTTCTACACTTTGATTGTATAATATCTTTATAAAATGCTTTACTTCAAAGACTAGGCTATACACTGCACTTTTTTCCGCTTGAAAATGTATTACCATTACGGAGATCTATGCGACGATAAAATGGCAATTTTCAGTGTTCTTGGTCTGGCCGCCCCGTCATCACAATCAGTGTGATTCGATTTGCACCAAATTACCTGCATATTTAAGTATTGAAACCAACATTTTATACATACAGTCACCTTAACCCCAACAACATTCTGGCTAGGTACTCAAAACAGAACAAGAGTGTAAAATGTCAGCGGCCAGACTTCGACTTATTCAGGGCCTATTTCCAAGCTGACTTGCTTGGACAATTAAACAATTTGGTCACGGGTATCACAAACCTCTGTAGTTCAGCTTAGCGATGGGCACGTCTCCTTCGATCTCCTCCTCCATGAATATGGTCTGGTAGCCCATATTGGGGGCGTGCTGATCTATTTCGAAGCCGTCCATGCAAAGATCCAATCTGTCCTCGGCAGGTAATAGGGGCCGCTGGCTCCATGACAATCCTGATAAGTTTAAATTAATTTAGATCATATTTTTCTCAAAGCAACCAGTATTGTTGTAGTAAAATAAATGTGCTTACCATCTAAATTTTCATCATCTAATTCAGGCCTTTCTGGCCTTGGTATTTGGATCATGTAAGCGCATCGTACGGCATGAACTAAAAGAAAAAAAAACAATACATTAAATAATAATAAAATATATTTACTCAGAAATCAAACATCACACACACACACACACTCACACACATTAATATCTTGAATAGCCACCACCGTATCAGACGTAGGCCCAATTTAGTAAAAGCCTGGACAAGTGCGAGTCGGACTCTCACACGAAGGTTTCCGTAACATAAACCGAAAAAAAACACGTATCTTGTATGGGAGTCGCCTTTAATTTTTAATTTAATTTATTTGTTGTTACAGCGGCAATGGAAACACACTCTGTAAAAATTTCAACTGTCTACAGCTATTACGGTTCATGAGATACAGCCCGCTGATAGACAGATGGACGGACGGATAGCGGAGGCTTAGCAATAGGGTTCCGTTGGTTACCCTTTTGTTACGGAACCTTAAAAAAAAAAAACTTTGGCGTGTTCGAGAATAAAATGGAGTACTCCAGAAACATTGGCTACAGGGCCCCCCACTGAAAGGATGACTTACTTTGTGCGGATGCCCTTGTGGCAGCGAGGATCACCAACGCTGTCGTTAATATCCAGAAGTTGACAGTCATCTCATGTTCTTAATAAGTTCTGATGGCAAGGGCACACCTCTACCGCTATCTATGAATTGAGACTCTGTGGAAAACACAAATAGGGTTTTAATGAGAATGTTCTAGGGGATCGGAAAGTGTTGAATCTTTATGTTGGGTCCACACGATACAGAATTCCATTCGACTTCTAAAAAAACCGGCCAAGTGCGAGTCGGGCGCGCACACGAAGGGTTCCGCCTTAATTTTTATTATTTGTTGTTTTAACAGCTATAGAAATACACAATCTGTGAAAATTTCAACTCTCTACCTATTGCAGTTCTTGAGATATACCCCGCTGACAGGCGGACGGACGGACGGACAGACAGCGGACGCTTAGTAATAAGTTTCCGTTGGTTACTCTTTGGGTCATCATCTTCCTGCCCTTATCCCATGTCACTTGGGGTCGGCGCAACACGTTTTTGTCTTTCATTCTGTTCTATCAGTTGTCACTCTATCACTAACTCCCTTTTCTTTCATATCGCTCTCCATCCATCCACATTCATGTTCATAACTCTTCTAGTTACATGCGTTTCATCCCTCCTCTTCACATGACCATACCAAGACAAGCGATTCCCTTTTAACGTTTCCATCATTGGCGCCACTTTTAAACTACCTCTTATGTACTCATTTCTCACTTTATCCATTCCAGTTACTCCACACATCCGTCTCAACATTCTCTTCTCCGCTACATGCAATCAATCTCTTTGGGTACGAAACCCTGAAAACTTCTACAGAATTTAGTCTGTGCAATAAAGCAATGCAGACAACTGTCAGTGGGATAGGCTTTTTAAATTCAGATAAAGGTCTGCGGTTCTGCAAACGCCACTTTATCAGGTCACATTAGAATATTAATCGCACAACAATCTGTTAAATTTAATTTCATCTTTCTCGCTAAAGCATTAGGTTCAAGGTTGATTGGGAAAATGTGACAGTGACGGGTAGCGTGATGTGCTTTCTGATTCTGCTAAAGTGGTCTTTTTAGAGCCGCTGTATTGTGTGATGGACCCACTATTATCGTATCTAAAACATGTGAATGCGGAGACAATCAGTAAAAGGAAAGATTTTTAATTAGGTATATTCTGTTTGTAGTTGTTGTATCTGATGACGATGAATTATTTTTTGTTTTCTCTGATCTCGTGATCTTCTTTCTTATAACTATGGTTGAGCAATATGGTAACAGACAACAAAGAGCTTCTTTAGTGGTTTTATTATATAGAGGGTAGTCACTCTTCAAAATTATCATGTGCCTAGCCTTTTTCCCATTGCGGAATTTTTCGAAAGAGTCACCGCGGCCCTGGAACACATAGGGAACTTGGGGTTACACGAATGAGTTTAATTCAGCAAAAGTCTGACACTCTTTTCCACTACGCCCAGCGCAGAATGAGTCATTTGATGATTTCTCAGCCTTAAAAAGGCCTTTTCCCAACTAAATTGTGGTCAAACCCGAAGGTACTCAATCGTGTGGTTAGGTACCTATAAGCTTCACCGTTATTTATTAAGATTTCCAACATATACTACTAACTTTTGCTGGCTTTGCTTGCGTTAAAGTAGCCGTTTGTGGTGTACTGATGTACACTAGATTATTAGATATATATAATAACACAAGTATCGGCTCACTAGTACATGCACGCGTCTTCACTCCCTGACACAGCTGTCGTAAGACAGCTCATACGACTGTCTCCACGTCACTAAGCCCCCCGCGCGTGCATAACCGGAGACGACAGAAATACATTCATACAGCCAATACTAATAGACTATATTGATAATTAGTTATAAATACAAGTAATATATTAATTAGTTATTTATTCATTGTTTATGTTTGTACGTAAACTCTACACTTATAGGTACCTATCTCCAGGATCTCATCTATCTCTGTATTAAACTTCGTCGAAATCGGTTCGGCTATTTAGCTGAAATCGTAACAATCAAACCAATGTTGCATTCATAATATTAGGTACTAGTTTTTGCCCGCGACTTCGTACGCGCATACCCTATTTCTTCCCGTTTCCATAGGAATTTCGAGAAACTCTCTCTTAGTGCTCCCCTACACTCCCCGAGGAACCTACATGTCGAATTTCAGCTTTGCGAACAGTAGTTTCGGCTGTGCGTTGTCAGTCACCCAGTCAGTCACTCATTATCGTCAGTAGGTAACGGAAGAATTTTATTATATAATAGCTGACCCGCGCAACTTCGTCTGCGTCACAATTTTCATTACTGCTGCGCTCCTATTGGTCTTAGCGTGATGATATATCTTAGCCCATAACCTTCCTCAATAAATGGGTTATCTAACACTGAAAGAATTTTTAAAATCGGACCCGCAGTTCCTGAGAGCGCGTTCAAGCAAACAAACAAACTCTACAGCTTTATATGTTAGTATAGAGTATAGATAAGGATTGATTCTAAAGAGACTTTTATAGTTCTACGCAATAATTTTAAGTCTGTTTAGGAACTCTCGAGTTTCTAGTAACCTTATTCAGAACAGTAGTGCTATTCTGTAACAACATTTTCGTATCTCAACAGCGGAATCCGAGGTGAGTTTCAAATTATGACCTTTATGTTGTGTGTAATAAAGCTCACTTTGTGAGTTTTGTCACTCAGGTGAAGCTCGATATCGAAATAGTTATTTACAGAAAAGACTACCGGTTCCGATGTGCTTGATTTGGGCACTATTAATTGAACGGAACATATCAAATCAATAAGCACGGATACTATACTGCCTATCGGTATCGTAGATCTCAAATAAAGATTTTAATCTCAATGATTGGTTGATAGTAAAGCCCGTGTATGTTAATTACCTACACTAAAGCTATACCTGCCAGGGTAACTGTGCGAACTAACAACATCCACCTGTTTTATCCGGTGTTAGAGGCTGGTACTGGGTGTTTATTTACCGTTTGGTCACATTCCCGATTCTTCAACATGTCAAAAGATAAAAGAACGAACACGAAACAAGAACACAAGTGGCGTCTCATCAAGATTTTGGTCTTCATACATTCCTTCCCGATTCGTCAACTTTTGGAAATATCTATATTCATTCCCGTTTGGTCAACCTTTTGTTTGGCAGGTACAATAAGGAGTAAAAATAAATAAATAACATGTCGAATCAGGAATGTGACGATTCAAGAAGTCAAGCCAACTGGTTAGGTACACCATAAATTTGCAAGTTATTGTGAAATCCATTGTGTGGTCTCCCGGGAGCTCATCGTTTAAGTGCACAGGATCACAAACGGAATAGAAAACGCCTTAGAAAATAAGAAAGTTTGTGCTACTGTGTTTTTAGACTTCGCGCAAACATTTGATAAATTGTGGAATGAAGGCCTTATAATCATACAAACTGAAGAGCCTGCTACCGAAACAGATTGTGGTTATGCTAGAATCCTACATTCTAAACAGATTCTTTAGAATAAGACAAGAAAAAATTAAAAACCTATTCAGATCTGAAAACAATAAAAGCTGGCGTACCGCAAGGAAGTGCGCTGGGTCCGGTCTTGTACCTACTATATACCTGTGATATTCCTGAACCAGATTACAATACCATTGGCTGGAAACAGCCAACAAGAAGCAATAGAAAAGGTTCAAATGGCTGTTAATCAAGTTTACGACTCGACCAAAAAATGGAGGAATAAATTAAATGAATCCAAATCAGTACACATAGACTTTACAAACAAAAAGAAACAGCATTTCCCAGTTTATATTAATAACCGACAAATCCCATACGAGAATACAGCTAAGTATCTGGCCCTAGATGTTAAGCTACGCTGGAAAGCCGTCAAGAAGAAAAAAAAATGAACTCGAACTACGGTTCAAAAGAATGTATTGTCCGTGGAGAACAAATTGTTGCTATACAGACAAGCCCTTATGCCAGTATGGACTTATGGTATTCAGCTGTGAGGCTGCACCAAACGGACCAATGTATTTATCATCCAACGATTCCAGAACAAAGTTCTACGGGAAATTGTAAATGCACCCTGGTACATACGAAATGGTGACCTCCATCGGGACAGAAAGTTGAGTTCATCATAACAGTGATACAAAAATCTGCAGAAGCTCACGATCAGAGACTTCATCAGCATGTGAACGTCGAGGCGATCCAGATTCTCGACATAGTGAGAAGACTAAAAAAACCGTTTGAGTTAGTGTTTAGTGTTAGTGAATTGTGTAATGTAACACAGCTGTTACCAAATAAACACAATGATGTTAAATATTGTACACATAATAAGTAAATAAATAAAATTGCAAAAGATATTATTATTTTGTGCAATCAAGACAATCAAGGATTTAGATAGATATTATGTACCGAAGCGCATTTAGGTAGCTCCGATAATGCTAATTTCGCATGCAACTGGAATGTGGGGCAAAATCAAAATATAAAAATAAATACAAGAAGGTCTTGGAAGAAGTACCTATTAGGAATGCTCTTCGTAGCACCTAACAAGAGGTGAAGCATTTATATAGGTACCTTAACAAAAACAAACACATAGGTACAGACTAATATAGAACCTCCTCCTTTTTTGAAGTTCTCTAAATATGTTTTAGGGTTCCGTACTTCAAAATGGAAAAACGGAACCCTTATAGGATCACTTTGTTGTCCGTCCGTCTGTCTGTCAAGACCCTTTATCTCGGGAACGCGTGGAGGTATCGAGAAATTATGAAATTAAAACCATATTCTCCATATTCAAGTCTACAGTCCCTTGAAGCTGTGAAAAAATCGAATTTATAAGTTAACGTAAAAAAAGATACAGCCGTTTATGCCGCAAAAAACGAACATATCGAAACTCTCAAGGAATGTATAGGGTATTTTCCGTTGACCTAGAACTATGATATTTAGCAAGTAATACCGTCTTATACTACAAGTATAGGAAAAGTCTGAAAACTATACATTTGTAATTAAATCACAAACAAAAATTATCTTTTTTTTTTTTTTTTTTTTTTTTTTTTTGACAATGACCACTCGTAGTTCACCTCTAGACGGGTGGTTGCTACTTAACCGGGCTAGCCTGTGGTGGCCTCAGAATGATTCTAAAGCCCCCAGCCAAGGCAACTAAAAACTAATTAAACCTACAACTCTGCTCACTGGGGGCACCCCCTGTGGGGTTCGGGCCTCGGCTCAGTGGCATCGTTATCGGGAGGGCAGCAAGGGACAGGCTGGGTCATGACATTATTATTTGGGGAGTTTAAAGCTAATGGCTCAGCGGCGCGGGCTGGCTCGTTAGGCAAAAGACGGGGAGCAACAACAACATTGCTATTATTACTGGGACGTCGCGCGGGGCCTCGGCGGCGAGGCCGGAAGGCGGCGGGTCGCGGTTTGTGTGCTTGTTTAAGAGTACTGGTTTCCCTACAGCTCTCTTGTACAAGGGTGATTGGGTCATCGGGTTCCAGTAAGGTATGCCGTGGACGGCGGACCTTACTGATCTGGGAGGGAGCGTATCGGGTAGCCGATGCGATAAGAGGGTTCTGGTGTCTCTCAGCAGATTCGATGAAACGCTTCGTGAGGCGTTTCATGAACTGCTTGATGGTCGGGATTTTGAGATCGACATGGAGTCGCTCATTCCTAACGAACCACGGGGCACCCGTGGCCTTTCGGAGAAAACGGTTTTGGAGGGACTGCAACCTATGGATCCGGTAAGACTTTACGTGGGCGAATGTAGCACACGCATAGGTCATGATGGGGCGGATGCAAGTGGTGTAGATACGCAACTTGCATTTTAGGGATAATTTGCTGTTGTGGTTCAGCATCGAGTGGAGCCTACCGAGAGCGAAGGCGGCGCGCGAGCGCACCGCCTTAATGTGCTCCATAAAACTGAGGTTTTTATCCAAGATCACTCCTAGATATTTGGCTCGCTCCTCCCAAGGGATCGGCTTGCCAAACATCTTGATCGGTGGAAGGATCGGGGGGAGTTTAGCCCGCGGCCTGCGGAACAGGACCGCCTGACTTTTCTCGGGGTTAACCTCAATCCTCCATTTCCGAAACCAGCCGCCTAGGCGGTTGGCGGATCTTTGGAGGTGAAGAGAAATGGATTTACCACTCTTGCCAGAGAAGTAAACGGCCGTGTCGTCTGCAAAGAGCGCTAATTGCGACTGGGGATCGGGGGGAATATCGCTGGTGAACAGCGTGAAAATGAGAGGTGACAGCACACCGCCTTGCGGTACGCCGGCGCGGATGGGGCGGGGGGTGGAAAGCGCACCTTCGATACGGAATCGAAAGGTGCGGTTCGACAAATAGTCTCGTAAGATGAGCACGAGACGATCTGGCACCCCGAGTTGATATAGCTTGTATATCAGACCGTTGTGCCAGACCTTGTCGAAGGCTTTCGCTATGTCGAAGAACAGGGCTCCCGTCATCAAGCCGCGTTGATAGCGGCCGTTGATATGCTCAACGATGCGGTAGACCTGTTGGACGCACGAGTGAGTGGCTCTAAAGCCAAACTGCTCGTTGGGGATGAGACTCTTTCGCTCGACGTAATCCTTGAGACGCTTATAGATAAGCCTCTCGTAGATCTTGCCGAGCGAGCTGAGAAGACTGATGGGGCGGTAGGAGGACGGGGAGGATTTGGGCTTACCCGGCTTGGGAATGCCGATCACGATAGCCTCTTTCCACTGCTGCGGAAACATGTTGTTGGACAGAGCGCCATTGAAGATGGCGGTCATCAACACGATCAGAGTCTTGGGAAAGAGTCAAACTACCCTGTTGGTAATGCCGTCGCGCCCAGGGGCTTTCCTGGGTCTGAGTTGGCCGATGATCCTCTCCACCTCGTCGGGAGTGATGGGAGGGAGAGGGTCGTCGGGGTCCTCGACGGGAGGGAGGGAGGTCCTACGTTCGACCTCGGCGTCCACCTCGGCGAGGTGGGCCGGGTCGACTGGGTTCGAGCTTGGGGAACACTGGGCCTCTAGGCTGTCAGCCAGGCATTCGGCCTTCTCGTCGTCGTTAAACGCGAGAGTGTTATCGGGGCGAGTGAGGGGGGGCATAGTGGTAACCTCGGAGGCGCGTAACTTCCTCTGAAGTTCCCAAAATGCGAGGTGGTTGGGATGGAGATCACTGAGCATCTGATCCCATTGCTTGTCACGAAACTCTTTGATGCGTTTGCTTACTTTACGCTGTAAGTAACGCATAAAAGCCTTACTTATTAATTAAAAATTATCTTTATTTAAAGTAATATGTAGGACCTTCGGTTGCTATTGTTGATCGAAGTGTAGGACCTACAAAGTACGGAACCCTCGGTGGGCGAGTCCGACTCGCACTTAGCCGGGTTTTTTGAAGTGAAAACTTCTTTAGCGGCGTTGAGCACTTTTTCTGTAATGGGTATAAAATCTTAAACTCGCGTCAGGGTCACGTGACCTAATCGCAAAAAGCGTAAGACGGCTCGCGTCAGGGTCACGTGATGCGAAAAAGCGTAAGATCGAGGGGAAGGGAGAGGAACTAGTATCTCCCACTCTTTCTACCGTACCTGCTTCGCTTAGGCGGCACAGGGCGCTTGCGCGAATGTCCGTCTGTGTTTATGTACAGCGTGCCACGCGTATCCAAGGATACGAAATTACGGAATTACAAAATTATGGATGAAAGTTGATTTTTCTAAGAGATAAAAATTAATGTAATATATAAATAAATAACGATATAATATTATGAATAATAACATGTAAATTGTCATATTTGTGTACGATAGCGCAATAAATAAACATTGTATTCTACCTCATAAATGATAGTATTTTTGTACTTATAATTAAACACAACGTTATTTTTTGTTGTTTTTATGGTTCGTTTTGTTTATGTCAGGAACTGTGTCAAGATTGACATCTGTCACTGACAGTCGCTGTCGCGGCCACACGTCAGTGTCTTTTTGTTTATTTTGTTGTCGGTGGTTTGTCTATGATGTGACCGCGACAGTAAGGATGTATTATTTACATGTTTTCACTTCTGCCGGCACTCCCGGAGTGCTACCGGTGTTTTTTTTTGTTCACGTAGGCTTTCCGGTTTAGGTAAGTTAATTAGCCAGATGAAGTTTTCTTGCAAAATTAAACAGAATATGGATCGAATCGATTTGACATAAACAAGACTACTAATCAGGGCTTGCTTTATCTACATCCTGAATTGAAGTCTGAACAAGGTAGAAAGATGTGAAATGTATGTAATTTAGGGAAACGCAAAGTGGGGAGACTAGGACAGTTATTTCTTCCTCTACAGTTAGAAAAGCCTGTTTTACCTAAAGGCTAGAAAAGTACCATAAGTCATTGTATTCATCATTATGAACAACTTTTACTATAAGACCAATCCCCAAAACGCGAAAAAAAAAATCTGCTGTTCAGTACATTTTGTCAAGTTGTGCGCACAGAAATGTATGGGGGAGTCGATTTTTTTTCGCTGTTTCAGTATTGGTCCCATAGTGAAAGTTGCTCATAATGATGAGTTCAATGACCCCTTAAGAGGTATTGTGTTTATTCTGTTACAGGTTGAATGTAAAATTCTTCCGTTACTGATGACTGAGTGAGAGAGTAACTGAGTGACTGACAGACAACGCACAGCCGAAACTACTGGTCGTAGAAAGTTGAAATTTGGAATGTAGGTTCCTTAGGTAATGCAGGGGATTCCAGAAATTCTTACGAGAACGGGAAAAAGCGGGACAAGCACACACGCAGTCGCGACCGAAAGCTAGTACCTACTTACAATTAGTGCCTCGCGAATAAAACAGGTAAAATCATATCGGATATTAATTCAACACTTGAAACATTAAATTAATTATCAAAACCGGATGATCGATTTGATTAATCATTTGTTTTGTGCGTATCCTTTTAAGTTTCTGAAATAAACAGATAATATTCATACCTTTTAGGCGTTAATTTGACGTTTTGTTGCAACTTAGCTAAGCTTACTAAGACCGATAACACTAGGTAGAGTTTGTATGTTCACTTAACACTAGAACACTATTTTATTAATCCAAATACTTTTTTTGTTTTAACAACACACAAGCCGATCACTTCGTTTCCCTTGATTGAGTGCGACGATATGTTTTTTTTTGCCGGAATCGTCATAACTAAAGATAAGATTGCCGATAATTACTTATTTTACATATCGATTAAGGCGGGCGATAGTCTACGATAACACATTGCGATTGTCATGTTTTGTTGTCCTGAAACTGTCAGAAATATCTTTGTTTCTTTGATTAGGTATTTCTTTTTTGGGATGTTTTTGATACATTTTTGTTTTTACTATTGTTAGGCACGCGTTTGCCCACTATCTCACCTGATGGTAAGCGATGATGTGGTCGAAGATGGAACACGCTTGCCTAGAAGTAACCTATTCACTCTTGACTTAAAGACTTACTTAAGACCTACACGTGAAAGACCATTCCTTTCTTATTTTTCCCCATCCGTCTTTGATTTTCTGCTCTTGAGGTTTTTAGGGTTCCGAACATCCGTAAGAAACGGAACCCTTATAGGATCACTCGGGTGTTTGTCTGTCCGTCTGTCACAGCCAGTTTTCCCTGAATCTACTGGACCGATTCTGTTAAAATTTGGTATACATATGGACTTCTGTACACAAACACAACAAGTATGGGTGTCACTTTGGGTGGTCCAACTAGAAAATTAAAAAAAAAGTTTTTCAAACTGTGTCGTGTGACATTTGATCTGTAACACACTGAACGCAACTTTGTCAAAAATCTAAAAAACCGATTCAGATTTTGGCGATTATAACCCTTTACGACTAGTTTATGATAGTACCTTCTTAGAACGTTTTTAAAGTAGGTGAACTAAATTTGCTACAATAAGAGACTAGAAATTGTCTTTGTAGACCCAATAATTTCAGAGATAAAGTTTTTTAAAATTCATCATTTTTTGCATCGTTGGGGCAAAATCATAAACAAGTCTGAAAAAAACTAGAACTACCGTATTTGACGCAAACTCTGATGTATAAAGTTACTGGAATATTTGGTATAAGTACTAAACTCCCATGTTTCTTAAATCGTTCAATGGGTGTTTGCCATTGAAGGGAAACTCAAGGTGAAGACTGACGCTCTTCCGAAGCTTATCGAACCCGTCACGTTTAGCCATTTCTCACACTACATATCTCCGATTGACGAAAGATGAAGATAGCACGCACAAACTTGATCTCTGACCCCTTCACGCTTGTATACCACGTGGTAAATATACAACACTACAGTACTGACGCATGTACTTACCCCCAGTGTGATTAGCAAGATTCAAAATGGCTGACAAGTTCACAGTCACAAGTCTTTTTTTTTATCGATGGGAAATACGTTTTCAAATGACTCCTCCCGCTCTGGGCGAAGCAGAAGGGAGTGTCAAACTCTTACTGACTAAAACCCATCCGTGTTCCTCCTAGTGCCCTTTGCGTTCCAGGGCCGCGGTGACTCTTTCGAACAAATTCCACAACCCTGGCAGGCACTGGCCCTAGCGGACCCCTTCTTCTAAGCTGACATCTCTTTGAGGCGCGTGTGGAACACAACGCGCCATCGACCCGGGCCTGGTTCTGATCGGACAGCGAGCCACCCAATGCTCGCCGTCCGCAGGCCCACACCTAAAGTGGCCGGGAATCGCCCTGCGACTGGACGCCCGGGGCGTCTTCTTCTGTTGCGGCGGCTGTGGCGTGTTTTCCTCTCTCTCACACGTTCGGCCTCCTCCTTCGCTAGCATTACTGCTTTGCAGAAGGAGGTGACCGCTTCCCATGCTTCCTCGCTTCGAACCATAGATTGAACAAGGGCCGGTTGCGAGAGGACGAGGACCCGGCGGTGCTCCGCCCAAGCAGGGAAGACCTCCACCGTATGTTCCACCGTGTCCTTCGGGCGACCCTCACAGTGTTGACACCCGGGCTTGTCCTCCCGCCGAACAAGTCTGTGTTTCCTGATAGCTACAACCTGGGAGTTTTTAAGTCAAGAGTGAATAGGTTACTTCGAGGCAAACGTGCTCCATCTTCGACCGCATCATCGCTTACCATCAGGTGAGATACTGGTCAAACGTATGCCTATCAATGGAAAAAAAGCTGATATGTTTTTGAAGTTATGTTTATACAATACATTTTTGACGAATTTCGGCTCGATTTTTTTTATTTTTTGTCACAATGTTTGTGGTCTACATCTATACTAATATATAAAGCTGAAGAGTTTGTTTGCTTGAACGCGCTAATCTCAGGAACTACTGGTCCGATTTGAAAAATTCTTAAGTGTTAGATAGCCCATTTATCGAGGAAGGCTATAGGCTACGTATAATCACGCTAAGACCAATAGGAGCGGAGCAGTAATGAAAATTGTGACGCAGACGAAGTTGCGCGGGTCAACTAGTTGATTATACTAGGTATTGGTTCAGGGAACAGATGCAGTTTGTTTACATAACAGTTCCTATTTGATATATAGTTTTAGGTACTTACACAAACCTCTATTAATTTTCCACTGGAGGAAATTGATTTTTGTTATTATTCGTGGACCGATGACCTGGTGAAGGTCGCGGGTAGCCAATGGATGCGGGACGCGCAGGACCGGCCGTTGTGGCGACGCTTGGGGAAGCCTATGTCCAGCAGTGGACGTCTTTCAGCTGATATTATGATGATGATGATGATTATTATTGTTAGGAGCAAGAAACTTACATTACGTAAGTTTTCACTGAAAGACGCTTGCTCGAATAACTGTAATTGTTTTTTTTTATAATTCTAGCTTGGTAGGTACCTAATACAATGCTGGTACACCCGTATGTGTGGATTTCGTTTTAAATAGCTTGCTTCCTAGCTTGCCTGTTTTTTTTTTCACTGGATTCGTTTGAACAAATCTAACTTTGTAAAGTACCTACAGTGATACAGTCTTCTCAAGCAGCCAGGAAGTGTAGGTACCAGAAAATTCTTTGCTTTTGTTTGCCTTATCGCTTCTGTACTTACCTATCACCGATAATAGCAATGATAAGCCAAAAATATTTTCAGAATATGCACACCAGGTTGGTGACGATTAGAATAAGCTAAGATATCGGGACATCCCGCCATTTTGTAATGTCTAACCGTCCGGATTTCTTCTAATCTATAAATACTAATATTATACCCAAAACTACTGAACCTTTTATATTTAACTGAAATTTGGTACCTGAGTTTAGAGCCTGAGAAAGGACACAGGCTACTTTTTATCCTGGGAGTATGTTCCCTAGGGACCACACGGGCTAAGCCGCTGGCGGAAGCTAGTAGGCTATATAACATCACGCTACGACCAATAGGATCGGAGCATTAATGAAAAAGATGATGCAGACGAAGTTGCGCGGGTCAGCTAGCCTGCACAATAAGTTAGGTAAGCGATAAGCCTGTGTCTTCTTAAAACATGGAACTCTTTACAACAGAGTACAATCACGGCGTATAATAATGACTGGAACCCCAGACTAAAACAGACCTTGCTGTTGTCTTGAATTTTTCTACTCCGCGCAAACCAGTCCTTCTAATGTATTTTATTCTGCAGTATTTTTTATTTATCTTTTAATAATGTCTGACTGCGAAACAATCCGAAACGTGGTCGCTCAAAATGAGCTTCATCAGATGGCTTAAAGTCAACCAAAGGGCAATGGAGAGGGAAATGCTCGGAGTTTCCTTGCGTGATCGGATCAATGATGATATCCGCAAGAGAACCAAGGTTACCGTCAAACTGAAGTGGCACATTGCTCACAAAACAGATGGTCGATAGGGCCGAAAATTTTTGGAGTGGCGACCGCGTACCGGAAGACGAACCGTTGGAAGGCCTCCTACAAGGTGGACTGATGCAGATGTCCTGGTGAGGGTCGCGGGATGCGAGACGCAGAAGACCGGGTGTTGTGGCGACCCTTGGGGGAGGCTTATGTCCAGCAGTGGACGTCTTCCAGCTGATATAATGATGATGATGTCGATGCATGTCTAACCGTGCTGGTGCTAGATCTTGAGAATGCATACAAGACATAGAATCTAGTATTCTAGACTTTACACACCAATACGTTGGCTCTACACCTTGATAGGTGGAATTCGTTAATAATGTTAGCACATCAGTACCTAATCCTTTTTGTATCTGCGGCCATTTTGCGGCGACATTCGTATGGCTGTTCTGCTGAAGACAGCGGCTGTTCTGAAATGTTTGTGAATCTAGTGCATGACACAGCAGCAGCAGCTTGGTTTAGAAACTTGCAGTCACTCCCAAAGACTTATGAAGAGAAATTAAGTCACTGGTTTTCAATATTGTGTTATGCAATAGTAATTCCACGAAAATATAGAATATTAAACAGTCAAGCCATACTTTTTAGGGTTCCGAAAAAAAACGGAACCCTTATAGGATCACTCAGGTGTCTGTCTGTCTGTCCGTCTGTCACAGCCAGTTTTCTCCGGATCCACTGGACCGATTATGTTGAAATTTGTACACATATGGACTCTTATGACTCAAACACGGACGTGTTACGTAAATTATTAAATTTTTAGTATGGGCGTCACTTTTGGGGGTCGAACTAGAAGATTTAAAAAAAAGTTCTTTTAACAATATCGCGTGACATATCAATTGAAAGGGCATACTGTGAGGGTTTTAATTATATTTTATTCAAATTTTTAAAATAAGTAGTTTTGAAGTTATTCAAGAAATTAGGCGAAAAATGACCACCCCCCCCCCTTATCTCCGAAACTACGGAGCCTAAAATTTTGAAAAAATGGAGATAATAGATCTTTACCTAAAGATTACAGGAAAACTATAAGAATTCTGTAGTGTTAAAATAACATGTTAAAAAATGTAATTGGTTCGGGACCCTTTGCACGCGAGTCCGACTCGCACTTGGCCAGTTTTTACCAATATGTAGTAGGGTTGTGATAGTTAGGCCTTCTTGTAATTGTAATCTTTTGGGCCGTATGGTGTCGGCCGGTGCCGTAGGGTGCCGTAAAAGAATAATACCATCCCATCACTTCCCGTGGGTGTCGTAAGAAGCGACTAAGGGACTCGCCAAGAGAATAGGCAGCAGCGTTCTCTGTAAAACTAAACACCATACACTGCGATCGCCAACCCGCTTGCCAAGCGTGGCGATTATGGCAAATCCCCCCATTATGGGGGAGGCCTATATCCAGCAGTGGACGTCTTTTGGCTGATATGATGATGATGATGATGAATCTGTTGGGAGCCAGCGCAGCATGTGTTTTTCTTTTATACATTTCCAGTTGCGAGGCCCTTTGGGTCCTACCTAAGAATGGAGTGATTTTTTGAGGTTTTCAGGGGTTTGTTTCTACGATTGAAGGTGAGATGCGGCGAACTCAATCGCACCCCCGCGGCGGGGGTGGTATTGATTTTCTTTTGACTTTTTGTGCAAAAATAGTAAATATTGGGCGAGTGTGGAAAAAATCAAGAAAGAACTGAACTAAAAGAAGCTATGATGCAAGAGCCTACGTAGTGAGCTTGTACGAGTAAATCATAGTGCCTATCCTGCCGCGGCTAATATTTTGACAAAACTCACTGAAGTAAACCGTAACAATAAAAAAAACTGGCCTAGTGCGAGTCGGACTCGCGTGCAAAGGGTTCCGAACGAATTTCATTTTATTTAATATGTTATTTTAACACTATAAACTTCTTATAGGTTTTCCTGTAAACTATTTCTTGAAAATTTCTAGTTTGACCCCCAAAAGTGACCTCCATATTAAAAACTTCATAATTTACGTAACGCGTCCGTGTTTAGGTCACAGAAGTCCATATTTGTACCAAATTTCAACAGAATCGGTCATTCGGAGAAAACTGGCTGTGACAGACAAACAGACACCCGAGTGATCCTATAAGGGTTCCGTTTTTTGTTCAGAACCCTAATAAATTCAAATAGCAAGAGCAAATAAATCGAGCTCAAAAAAATTTTGACATGGAAAAGTTAGATTTTCTTTATGGCCTTAGCTACGGTTTATCTGGGTTGAAAAAAGCCAAAGCTGCGATGCTCTTGGAACCGCGAGGCTGTAGGCGGTGGCCCACGTTGCCAACGCCTTGCGCCGCCTCTGTACATCTCTATGTACTGCATATGGCAGTAGTCAACCCCTTATTCCTCCCAGTAGTCAAAACTTGTAAGAGACAAGTCCAAAAATACTCATCTCGGGTCCATGACGACAGATCTTCATTGAAAAAAGCGTTTAAGATAAATAAAACAGAAATAGTTTTTATCTGCTTCTCTTATCGTTACTATTCTTTACTCGCCCGTCCGGACGCGACGCAGGAGTTAGTTGATTGTACACAGCGGTAAAGTGGACCTTAAAACAACTGACAGATGATTTTGTTGATAGAATAGAATGCGTTTATTTGCCAGATTATTGTACAAAGTTATGTGCATTTTGTATTACGATCATAATATATTGCCGTTTCCGGCGTACAAATATGGTCATGATCATATCTAAGGGGCCGTCTCCACGAGCGAGAGAATCGCCG
The DNA here is from genome assembly GCA_947578705.1 of Lacanobia wlatinum. NCBI lineage: Eukaryota > Metazoa > Arthropoda > Insecta > Lepidoptera > Noctuidae > Lacanobia > Lacanobia wlatinum. Next base: position 5,880,474 of record OX388035.1, read on the forward strand.
TGATATTATCATCGTGGCCACGTATTTCTATAACAACTCTTTGAACGATCGATGAGTGAAAAAACGTCAACTCGCCGCGATTTTCTCGCTCGTGGAGACGGTTCCTAACTGTCTTCGATCATTAATAGTCAAATTGCAAGGTTCAAAGCTAATTTGCCTGGTCTATAAGGTCATATTTTTATTGAAAACAGTTAAAACCATGTCAAACCTTCCTTTGATCCCAGACTGATTGTCAGGTTAGTTATTAAAGTGTGACAAATATTTATTCAACTAAATAAACACATAATTTTTATACAAAAGTCGAGAATGACTCTTTAGTCTTTAGCTATCATAGAAACAAAACCAAAAGGGTAATGATTCGAGTACTAGCTACCATCAAGCTACTTGCTTTTAAGTTACATTGACAAATTGAGTACTGAGTACCTACTTAATGTTTCGGACGTTACCTAATTTTTTCAAATGGAGATTTTCACAAGTTTACGAGGAGCTCGTGGCTAAAGAATAATAGCTGCCCAGGTCGGTCTTCAAGGTTAAGCAACGCTTGCCAAGGTTGGTCTGTGGACGGGTGACCATCTTAAGAAACCGAGCTTCCTCCGTGCCTCGGAAAGCACGTTAAGCTGTTGGTCCCGGCTGTCATTTGTAGAACATTGGCAGTCGTTACGGATTGTCAGAAGCCAGTAAATCTGACTCCAGTCGTGCCAAGAAATGCCGTGTTACCCATTTAATGGGTTGTGGAGATCTGGTAGGCAGCCGCTCCACGTAATATACTGGTATTCAGCTGAATCCGGTTTGACTGGAAGCCGACCCCAATATAGTTGGGAAAAGGCTAGGCAGGTGATGATGATGGAGATTGTTACAAGTAACGTTCTTGTATGTAGGAAATCTCCTCTCCTCTAGGAAGCCCCTGCCGCCGCAACAAGAAGACGCGCCGCGCGTCGGGAGTCGCAGGGCCTGGCCACCGTAGGCCTGCGGGCCTGCGGACGGCAAGCGTTGGTTGCCGTTCAGAACCAGGCCCGGGTCAACGTCGCGTTGTTTTCCACGCGCACCTCAAAGAGATGTCAGCATAGAAGACGCTCTCTAGGGCCAGTGCCTGCCAGGGTAGCGGAATTTGTTCGAAAGAGTCACTGCGGCCCTGGAACGCAAAGGGCATTAGGAGGAACACGGATAGGTTTTGGTCAGTAAGAGTCTGACACTTCCTTCTGCTCCACCCAGAGCGGAAGAAGGCATTTGATGATTTCCCATACTTAAAAAAAAGTAGGATATCTACTTAAATTACAAACCAGTATCAATGAAAAGTGTTCAGCTAAATCACCTAAGAATCAACTAACGACATCATTTGTGTGATCTGTTGTAAACAAATCAATGTTCGTCTAACAACAAATGTTGACCCGCGATAAGGTCCGCTCTGCTCGCCGGGGGCGGGCCGGGCCTGCGCCCGCGTACTCCTCTCAGTACAGAGCTGCTCGTTCTCGAATCAACGCACCCTTATCGATACACAAGTGAGTTTTAACTTTTATTTTTTTTTGTGTTTGTTGTTCGCCCATTTTATTGGTTATAATAATTTATAATGATAATTTTGTGAAATCAGTGTAATTTAATTTGTACGCTGCGTGAGTGACAAGATATTTTATGATTCCTTAAATAAATCATAAAATCAAGTTAAATTTCAATACAGATGGTTTAATGATCAGTTGAACAGTAACGAAGGTTTGGAGCCGGTTTCTGAATTGATAATTTAAAATTAAGAACGTAGTGTCAAACTATAGAATTTGAATGCCAAAGCTCGATAGGTTTTCAGGGTAAAATTAAGTTTGATTGATATTTCATCAACGTAATATCTTAAGATTCAGAATATTGGATATGATATTTTGTGTGAAGTAAAATTGTAAATAATGTTATTCGACGGACGCCTTTAGTAGTGAACGATACAATAACAATTCGACTGATTACGTTGTTTATGACGAGATGAATTGAATTTAAATCAAAACAAAACAGTAGGTACGTTTCTGTTTGCCTTTTTGCGTTGCATGGTAGATTATATGTCCTTACTTTGCATCTTTTGGGTTTTAGGTGGGTACATGCATGACTAAAGTCACGTACCTTTACGTACTTACCTAACCCCCGATTAAGAATTTGAAGGTAAGTTTTGTCAATCTCTACTTTACCTTGAAAATCTGTCAATCTTTGCCATTTAGATAAGAGTTCGTAACGTTCTTAACTGTAGAATCTACATAAGCCGCGCTAATTATTTTTCTCATTCAGAGGTAGAGGGGACGTCCTTCCTGATTGCCTAGTCTAAGTGCTAGTGCTGTCTAGTCATAGGCGCCAAGAGGGGGGTGCAAGGAGGTGCACTTGCACCCCCCTGGCTTTCAATAAAAGATACGACGAAAAAACATTAGACGAGCGGAATGTAGTAAAAGATATATCTATCATATTCGAGACGAAGTACTTCGAGCTCCCACGCGTTCGGCCTTGTATCAGACTTCTTTAGTTAGCAAAACAAAACCTATCCTATTCGAGGCGGGGTTTTGAAGATGCACCCCCCTGAAAATAGTCCTGCTGGCGCCCATGTGACTAATGCTAGGGTTTCCAGTGGTATTATTGTTACTTGATATATCAACTCTCCAGATATAGGTAGCTACAGTTTTATACTTTAAATAACTGTTTTGTACTCTTATTCAGTCCGGAAGAATACCTAAATGTTTTTCCGCTGAAAGAAGGAGCCAATTACACCCAGTTTCATCTTTCCGAAGTGCAACCGTGCCGATAACCGACCAACTTGAGCTTCTTGGTGTAACGTTAATGCTGGCGGAGAGACTTGGTATGTAAAAAGTCATAATTCGAGGTTTGGCTCTCGACTGTTTCCTCCTCCAATATTGGACCGATATAAGACATATTTCACAAAATTAATAAGCAGGATATATACTGTGTCCTTATGTTGTTCTGTCCTTTTTGATGATTTATTAACCGTATAAGCACTACAACTCTCACAAAATGCTTAAAATTTTCCGATAAATCGCTGCCAACGGAGCCCTAGTGTACAAATTTGGCAACTATTAATCAAAAAAGGAAAACATAGAGACACAGTATACATCCTTCTTATATCGGTCCAATATTGGAGGAGATAACAGTCGAGAGCCAAACCTCAAACTGTGACTTTTTACATACAAAGTCTTGCCGCCCGCATTTTCTTTTGACATCTGCCCTCGATTTTGGTCCGTTCATAGAGGCAAAGGCTCAAGTGGCTGCCAAAAAGTTGGGAATCCTAGCAAAGGTGAGACGGTAGTAGTTACTTCACCCCGGAACAGCAGCTCAAACTTTATCAAGTGCAAGTTCGATCGCGTATGGAGTACTGCTCTCATCTTTAGGACGTACCTGCCAGATACCAGCTTGATGTCCTTGAGTCAATTGAGAAACGAGCCAAGAGGATAATCGGCAATGATAGGCTCGTCGAGTCGAAACTTCAAAGTCTTGAGCGGTTGTGAGACAGTGGTCAAACGTGTGCCTAAAAGAAAGAAAGCAAAACAAAAAGTAGTGCCTACATGAAAAATAGGTATCAAGGTCGACTCTTCGTATTATATTCGTAGTACTTGGGTTTTTTTAAAAATTAAACCTAGCTAGATCGATTTATCGCTCCCGAAACCGCCTGCATACTAAATTTCATGAAAATCGTTGGAGCCATTTCCGAGATTCAGATTATATAGGTACATATACACAAGAATTGCTCGTTTAAAGACTAATATCTTTAAACGAGCAATTCTTGTGTATATGTATATATATTTCGTCGAGTATTACATATATAGTTATTCAAAATTCATATTTTTATTAGAATTCATTCTGTTGTTAGCAGCTTACAACTCCAGCTTAAAAACTTAAAAAGTCTGACAAATCAAACAATCAAAACTAGTCTTACATCACATTGTAGATAAAAAAAAATGTTATCTAACACAACCACCACAACCAACAAACGTTATCTTTAAAATTCAAAGTTAAAACAAATCCATTGATGTTTGACCCGCGTTAGATAGTTCCGCTGAGCTGCGTCCGCGCATGCACTCGTGATCGTGTGATGGTGAGCATGTGAGCATGCTAGACAAAGTCTAAGCGTGTTTCGAGCAAACAGAGATGAGCACACAACGCGCACCATTTACCTCGCGATTAGCAGGGGTTGGTTCGTGTGACTCACTGACCATACCAAACCAAACAACAAGTGTGATTCTGCGAACACCTCGACCACCGTGAAATCCTACGTGAAGTGACGTTGACGTGAGACGTCAATCCCCTATGGATCGATAGCTCACGTCAATGTGGCGCGTCACGCTGAAAGAAAGTTCACTTCTCGTGCGCTACACTTAAGTTTTCACGGTGACATTTTACTGAGTAAACTGTCAGAATAATCAATCAGGCATGTTAATTGATTACCGTACCTCCGATTTCTGCATTAAGCATTTGAAGGCATTTGAAGCCTCTCAGCCTTAAGAGGGGACTCGGGTCGGTAACTCTCGGGCCTTTCTCCATACAAACGTATTCCGCTGGTTTCTTCGTGGATAATGCTGCTAAAGCAATGTTTTTTTTTCCAAAAAATCTAGATCAAATTAATACGTGCCTCTATCATTTTTTTTCCAAAACATAATTGTTTATAGAATTATGACAATCCAAAAACTCGAAAAAAAAAACAGCCCGTTTTTACCGCCATGTTCAGACGACTGTCAGACAAATTTGATAAGTTTTTAACAAAATAGAAAATAATAGAAGCACAGATATACTCTTCCTCTAAATTTTGATATATGATTTTTTTAGATCAGTCCAGCTTTGAAGAAGACAACAGCGGAATACAAAACGTTTTTTAGTCAAGGTTTTTATAGGTAAAAATCAGCCTGAGCTGCAGTTGTCGCTTTCGCACTTTACTTGATAGGGCACAGTGCGACGTATGGGCAATAGTTTCTTCAAATACTTATTTTTCAAATTTCTTGGGACTAGAGTCCCCTCTTAATTCAGGAAAGCCCAAATTTACCAAAGCTGAAAGACTATGAAAACCGCAAATGAGTAAATGAAAACCGTAATCACGCTAGTGCTTCTAGAGATTATCTTTTATAAATATAAATACACAAACTGACAATTTCACTTCTTATGATATTTGTTTTTAGATGACGAACGTGTGAGATATACAAGTCGTGGTCGGATAAGGTTTCACTTTTTGCGCTATTGACTATCAGTTTAATCTCAATCGCGAATCATCTTGAAGAATAAATAGTAAAATCACAGAACATAAGGAAGTCTTGCAGTAACTTGTGATTAAATATGTTAAAGAAAAACTAGGGCCTGCAATGATAATGGGCGTTCCTCAAGATTCGATATTGGGACCATTAGTTTTTATTTGTATACACAAATGATTTGCCCCATTACTTCCATAAGTTCCATATCTACCAAAGACGGTGTTATTTGCTGACGGCACATCTATACTAATATGTAAAGCTTAAGAGTCTATTTATTTGCTTGAGCGCGGTAATCTCAGGAACTACTGGTCTAGTTTGAAAAAATCTTTCAGTGTTGAATAGCCCATTTATCGAGGGAAGCAATAGGCTATATATCATCACGCTAAGACCAATAGGAGCGGAGCAGTAATGAAAATTGTGACGCAGACGAAGTTTCGCGGGTCAGCTAGTTTAGAATAAGAATAAACCGACGGTCACTGAATTTTAACGGCGTGAACATTGATATATAAAACCCAAGATACACACTCAGCATCTCAAAAACGTCCGCATAAAACAAGCGCATAATTTAAAATTGTGCACTAGTTTCAAACAATCTCGCATCGCTCGCCATACTGCACTGCTTTGTAAAAAAACTTTAAGCGATTCGTGTTAGGTTGAATTTGCAAAAAAATTGTTTATAGTATAACTACACACAACTCACACTTGACACTTGATACATGTCGGTTTTTGACGACAGTTTCGAGTGTTGCATTTGTTCGAGACTGTGCATCTTGGGTTTGGGTTCTTGGGTTGGGTTGGTATATCAATGGGCGTGAATAACAATTTTCATCACGTACAAAATTGGTTTACGGAAAACAAATTGGTACCCACTTAACGAAAACAGTATGCCATTCAATGTAGGCGTCAGTACATTTCCGTTTCCTAATATTATGGTCGAAGAACTATGGTCTCGATTAAGTAACGAATGAGTCACTATACGTATTTATTATTTACATTCACTGTGCCTACTCTAATAATAATGAGACAACATCGCTTGACGGTGCAAAGTCTACAGATAACCGTGATTCCGGGAGAGAACACAGTTTCGACCAATTAACGAGCGGATATTAGTCAGTGTAATTAATTGACTAAGATAGAGCCGTCAAGAAGGCAGTCGCTGCATGTAAAATGATAGTATTCAGGTGCATCTGGTAGGAATGGAAACCGGTCACCGCGGCCCTGGAACGCAAAGGAGGAACACGGATGGGTTTAGTTAGTAAGAGTCTGCGATCTGGGCATATTCCGCTCAATAAATTTGGATTTTTGATGAAGAAGACGAATCCACCAGACTGTGAGGTGTGTGCAACGCTGGAGGATGTCTTGCATTTACTGACGGAATGTGTCAGATTTCAGTCTGAAAGAGAAGACTTGTTAATTGAACTACAATTAAATAGGTATGATGTGGGTATATTCCATCAAATATTGTCAACTCCTAGTTCGGAGGCTGCCTTCAAAGTTTTTAAGTTTGCTCAGTTAAGATTTAGGTAGTTAAGGTTTAATTAAGTAAGCTATTGTATAAGGTCCGATGGGACTGGCATACACAGATGTGACAAAGAGAAAAAAAAAGAGTCTGACACTCCCTCAGTCACGATTGCAAAAAAAAATATATTTGTTTTTTATTTTTTAAGGTTGCGTACCTCAAATGAAAAACACGGAGCCCTCATAGGATCACTTTGTTGTCCGTCCGTCTGTCTGTCAAGACCCTTTATCTCGGGAAAGCGCGGAGGTATCGAGTTGAAATTAAAACCATATTACTCAAGTCTACGGTCCCGTGAAGCTGTGAAAAAATCAAAGTTCTAAGTTAACGTAAAAAAAGATACGGCCGTTTATGCCGCAAAAAACGTATATTTCGACACTCTCAAGGGAATCAAAATGTATAGGGTATTTCCCGTTGACCTAGAACTATGAAATTTGGCAAGTAATATCGTCTTATACTAAGCCGAGATTAAGCAACGGCATGCACGGTCGTAATAAACCAGTGATTGGATTAAAAAAACTAGGTATTTAAAAAAAATACCGGTAGCACTCCGGGAGTGCCGGCAGAAGTGAAAACTTTAGTATTAACGTTGTGTTTAATTATAAGTACAAAAATACTATCATTTATGAGGTAGAATACAATGTTTATTTATTGCGCTATCGTACACAAATATGACAATTTACATGTTCATAATATTATATCGTTATTTATTTATATATTACATTAATTTTTATCTCTTTGAAAAATCAACTTTCATCCATAATTTCGTAATTCCGTAATTTCGTATCCTTGGATACGCGTGGCACGCTGTACATAAACACAGACGGACATTCGCGCAAGCGCCCTGTGCCGCCTAAGCGGAGCAGCACACTCAGGCACGGTAGAAAGAGTGGGAGATACTAGTTCCTCTCCCTTCCCCTCGATCTTACGCTTTTTCGATCAGCATCACGTGACCCTGACGCGAGTCCGTCTTACGCTTTTTCGATCAGCATCACGTGACCCTGACGCGAGTACGTCTTACGCTTTTTCGATCAGGTCACGTGTCCTGACGCGAGTTTAAGATTTTATACCCATTACAGAAAAAGTGCTCAACGCCGCTAAAGAAGTTTTCACTTCAAAAGTTAAGTGTTATCCCGAGTAATATTTAGCGTTTATTTCATCAAAATTTACCCACAAAATCAAGATATTGAATTTTTAAGTTTAGGAAGAAACTTTCTAATGTGTTCTAATCAGTCAGAGCGCCATCTATTGGAAAAAAAAATGTACGAAAGCATGAATTTAGGTATTACTTATTTGGTACTTGCGAAGTACGGGACGTTTTGACTTGCGGATCAGGGGGGCTACTCTCTAACGAAATCCGTAGTTTCGGGCTTAGTTGCGGGCGGGCGTATTCTACTCCGTATCACCTACAGACTTACGATTAGTCCCGAACCCGAACTGACAATGAATGACAACACGATTTCACAGTAACTGTCAAATCGTATTATCATTAGTTCTCAGTGGTTAGGTGATACGGAGTAGAAAATGCCCGCCCGCAACTAAGCCCGAAACTACGGATTTCGTTAGAGAGTAGCCCCCCAGGCCTGTAGGGTTCCGTACCGAAGGTGCTGACGGGACCCTATTATATTAATCCTCCACGATTCAGGCCTGTAGGGTTCCGTACCAAAGGTGCTGACGGGACCCTACTATATTATTATGCCTCCGCGATAGATTCTTAGCTCGGAAAAGCTCGGAAAGCTCGGAAAAAACTGCGAGACTTGATTCCTATTTATAATATGCACCTACAAATTCGTACGGAAGTACGGAACCCTCGATGCGCGAGTCCGACTTGCTCTTGCCCCATTTTTTCTTATTTGCAAAACAGTCGAGCAAACGTCATATAAAACTATTCCAAAGTTCAAGTTGATAGCATAAGCGGTTCTTGAGATATTCAGCTGTGACCGACGGACAGACTTAGTCACACCATAAGGGTTCCTTCTTACTATTTTGGTATGGAACCCTAAAAACCTTTTTCCCTACATTTTGTAGCCATTTAGGTACGTCCGCATACCGTAGTTGGTTGTTGGTTCATAATAGGCATGAGTGCTTTCAAAGTTTGTTCCCCAGTCATGTCCAAGTCGTTCGGTATATAGAAATATGAACCACGTGAGGGTCACGTGGTTCATATTTCTTAACTGAAAAAACACAACAAAAAACTCACAAACATACATGCACATGAACATTCATGAACTTTAGATACAATAACTCTCCTTTTTGGACAGTCGTGTTAAAATTCTTAATATAGCATTCGCTTGAGCTCTGTAAAAAATATAAATCATGGTCAAATAGACACAAAATTCATTTCCGACCATGTTATTGGTGCATCTTTACTTTCGCTCTAAAATAACACTTGATAAATTGACTCACTCACGAGTCCTAAGCACGATTTTTCAGTTATCCCAACGATAAATTTGTTTACAATAGATTTATATTAGAACTTTTATCTAGATATTACTATCTAGATAAAACTCTGTCTATTACAAAAATACTTAGTGGCTGGCATCGAGATGAAACTGTTTAGGCATAATAGGCAGCATGCAAGCTTGTAATGATAAATACCTACCTCAGGATTACTTCACGGATTTGATCATCTCCGTTATTGGCGATGACCTAATTCTAAAGCTAGTAGGTATCGTAACTCCATGTAACCAATAAATTGGAATTATTTTAAAACTCACCGATAACCTTTTGCAATTAAACAAACAATATCAGTATTCATGTTAACTTCAGTAATAAACGGCAGTCGGTGTCGTGAAAAATTACAATCAACATCTTTTGTACCATAGTGCTAAATAATAAGTTTTCATTTTGAATTTCGAATGTCATACGAATAAAGCGCGAAAAATTACAGTTAACATCTTTTGTAACGAAGTGAACTTTAAAAAAAAATAAAAAGTTAACACTTTGAATTTCGAATGTCATACGAATAAAGCGCGAAAAATTACAGTAAACATCTTTTATAACGAAGTGAACTTTAAAATAAAATAAAAAGTTAACATTTTGAATTTCGAATGTCATACGAATATAGCGCGAAAATCACAGTGACAAAGATGGCGGAAAACGGACACGTTTATAAGAAAAGTTTCAATGGCACATGCACTTTGGGAGTCAACAAACGAACCACTGGGTTGATTGCTAAAAAAGCTGAAGCTTACTTAAATGCAGTTGAAAAAAGTGTAGGAAAACCAGCGCCAGGTCTGTTATTTATCTAAATTTTATAAACTTTTAAAACGAAAAATCAGTAAGGGCTGATTTTTCTTCCGTCAGATAACTTTAATCTGAGGAATATGGTGTTTTGACAGCGTTAGTACGGAAAATACGTCAAACTGCCATATTTATACTTCAATTTAAAGTTAACTGGCAATCTAATAATTTATTTACCTTTAATTTTAAAAATTAGTTACTGTGTTCTCTCACACATACCGTGACAAGTCATTTTATAAAAGTAGTTAACTTACCAAGTACCTACCTCATTTTTAAGAGCCATCGTAACAAGAGATTCTCTCAATTGCACATTTTAAATGCTTAAAACGTGCATAATGACAGAATCTCTTGTTGTTTTATGATTCAGTGCATACTGAATCATAAATCATCGTCAAAACAAAGATAAGATTACTTTGACGTGCATTAAGATGCTATTAAATAATAATATGTATAAAGGTATTTATAAATAAGTGCTATGGAAAAGAACAAATAAGAAAACGTCAATAGATAACTACGCTTCTTGGTCATAGAGGAAGGCCTATGAGCTAGGCTACGACGGATCTACGGGCTACGAGCCGTAGACCAGCGGCTACGAAGGTCTACGCTTTGCGTAGCTTTAGAATTTAAAAAAAGGTTTCGAACGTTTTAAGTTCATGGAAGATTTTTATGTTGAATTTTGTTGTTGAAGCTAATTAATTCATTGACAATAAAATTATCTTACAAATGTGATTGTAAGGATGTTGTTGTTGGATGGTTGTTATTCAATCACGCCTCAACGGCTGCACGGATTTTTGTTGAATTTGGTGTACAGTTAGTCTATGCCCTTGAGATGTTTTCTGGCTTTAATTGATATTTTATTAAGCAAATTGATTTTAAAACACTTTTACACGTCAATTTTCAACCATTTAAACTAGATGAGGCCACGGGTGAATCCGCTGGCAAAAGCTAATCTAGTAAACTATTAACGGCTAAATCTTCTGTCAATTTTAAGCCAAGTATTAACAAAGTGTTTATTTTGCAACAGTGGCAAAGGTACAAGCTCAGAGACCGACGAGCCTGGACCTGCAGGTGGTGCATCGCGTGGCCGCCATACCCATCGTGGGCTCCGGCATCGAAGTCACCGAGAAGGTCTACCACAAGATCAGGGTAAATATATTGCTTGTAGAAGTTTTTAACATAGGAAAGGTACTGCACGCATAGGAATCGACGACGCTGGACCTGCAAGGTGGTGCAGCGCGAGGCCGCCATACCCATCGTGGGTATCCGGCATTGTTGTCGGATTAACCAATACTACTATTGAATAATATTGTAATAACCAACATAGCTAACATAGCCAATAGCTTAGGACCGGTATATCCTGCAGGAGCCTGTATTTCCTGATAGCTATATCCTCGGAGTCTTGTGGTCAAGGTTATTTTTAGACAAGCGTGATCCATCATCGACTTGATTACTAGTGAGATAGTGGTCAAACGTGATCCTATCAATGCTTAAAATTATTTGTCATTCAACAGGAATTCAATCCGTTGATCCGCTGGTACCTCTCCCTGGGGGAGAGGTCGTTGGCCACGGGCGTGCAGCTAGCCTTGCCCGCTGTGCTGCTCTTCGAAACTCCTATCCACCAGTTGGATAAGTTCCTGTGCAAGTCGCTTGATGTCGTCGAGAAGACCGTGCCGTCCATCAACCTGCCACCTCAAGCAGTAAGAATTTATTTATTTCGACTTTATGCATAAAGGTGTATAATGGACTTATTGCTCAAGACATTCTCTATCAGTCAACCAAGAGTTGTGGAGAGATAACATGGAGGATGCGTTGTTTAATCTGTTGGAAGTATACGGTGTATTTGTATTTCGATTGTATGTCCTCTTTGTGGAGGATCATCGACCACGGGAGCGCTGCTAGCCTTGTCGCCGCTGTTTGTCTTGGGCTAGCTTCAATTTCTCGCTGCAATGAAGGTGTCAATTCTACTAATTTTAAAGCAATGTTCACATTCGCATCTCAGTCGGAATCTGTAGAAATAAACCGCCCAAATGCGAGTCGGACTCGCACACAAAGGGTTCCGCACCATAAGCCTTAATTTTTTACTATTTGTTGTTATAGCGGCAATATCTACACTTAATATATAAAGCTGAAGAGTTTTTTTTGCTTGTTTGTTTGCTTGAACGCGCTAATCTCAGGAACTACTGGTCCGATTTGAAAAATTCTTTCAGTGTTAGATAGCCCATTTATCGAGGAAGGCTATAGGCATTATATCATTACGCTAAGACCAATAGGAGCGGAGCAGTAATGAAAATTGTGACGCAGACGACGTTGCACGGGTCAGCTAGTATATAATAAGAACCGTAATAGGGAGACACAGATTGTGTATTTCACAATCTGTGTCTCCCTATTACGGTTCTTGAGATACAGCTCGCTGACAGACAGGCGGATGGACAGACGGACGGATGGACAGCGGAGGCTTAGTAATACGGTTCCGTTGGTTACCCTAAAAGACCTCAATTTTAAAACATTTTTAAAATTTTGTAGAAATGGCCCTCAGGAAACAGGATTCTAGTATAACTCCTTCGCAAGCTTCTATGCTCCGCTTGGAAGATAACTCTAGGATCCTTAAAATAGAATAGAATAGAATACTCCTCCTTAATTCAATATAGCACCCGTTACATAAGACACTGCTTTATCCCCTTGGTGAATATTATACCTACTACTTATTATAACGACACGTGAAGGTAAGTATATCTTTTATTACTTCTTGGAATAATTTTTTTTCAACGCATGACGAAAACGTTATCACTGCAAAGAATAAATAGGGGAAGTACCTGTATTTGTCTTATACGGTTTTAATATATGCATACTAGCTGACTCGGCATACGTTGTTTTGCCATATAAAAAAATACCCTACCACCTATTCTCATACCTACCGAATATACACACAAAATTTCATGAAAATCGGTCGAGCCGTTTCGGAGGAGTCCGGTAACAAATACCGTAACACGAGATTTCACGAAAATATATTTATTATCTATACAGTTCAATTAAAAATATACACAAATATAATACTAACAGTGAAAATAGAATCAAAATTTCTCGAAAAACAAACGAGATATAATTATTTTAAACAAATATATCTGTCCCTCTCGCGAAAACGCTGTTTTCTATGGCAGCTGTATAGGCGCCAAGAACTCTGACGTCACAATTCATGTCGGACTTCTCTTTCTAATTGTAAACTTTGAAGCGTTATAACTTCATCGCTGATGACTGTTTTTAAAAAATAATTTCATAATCATTTATTAGAGCTAATAAGTATTTCATTTTGCAAATAAAAAAATCGCATGCATATTCCCTAATTCGTTTTATCTTCAGCAGTGCGATTCTGTAAACATGTCGAAGTGAACACTTGGGCGAAGTGAACGACAGGTGAGCTGTCAAACCATACAAACAAGATGGCGTGACAACTTACTTGTCGTTCACTCCACTTATGTGGTCACGGTGAGAGTGTCGACAGAATCGACCGGCAGTACAGTTCGCATCACCGTTGTTTACCCCTCCGAAGTTAGGTTTTAGTGACGACCGCGCAGGTGCAATCGCGTAAACAAGTGTTACGTTCCTAGAATATTTTTTTGTTTATACGTATTATATTATAAATAAGTAACAAAGACTACCAGTAACAATAACAATATCAAAAAGTAACACCACAAATACATACACCACAAAAACACACAAAAAACAAATCAAATAGTAAGAAATAACCAAAATAATTAATTATAAACAATAACAACGTGTAACACTTTTCGCATCAACAGTCGTATTGCATTGAGCAAGCGAGTCACACGTATGCATCGAACGTATACGAGCGAGTGAGATGCCATTACATACGCCATCTTGCGCAAACACGCGCATGCGCGAGCTGCCCGCGCATGCGCTGTATTATGTTTTTGTCAAATTGACATTCTGCGCACTCGATTGCGACGTACTTCGGGGAGGTAAAGTTGCGTGACGGGAACTGTAAATTGGGTGGATGCTGTGTCACATGAGAAGTGATGTTCGGTTTGTAAGATTGCATTCGTTAGTGATTACAGCATTGATATTAAAGTTATCGCCGCCGGTTTGGGTCAGGTTAGTTCACGTTGTAATAAACTTGTAGCATTACTTAATTAACGTCCGGGTAACAATGCTTGTAAGAAACACCTATTTTTGCCAAATTTGATAAAAAAACAAGATTACTAAGATACTTGGATTCTAAGCCTACTAGTCTTTATTCTAATGTTTTTTTAGGGTTCCGTACCTCAAAAGAAAAAAACGAAACCCTCACTTTGTTGTCCGTCCGTCTGTCTGTCAAGAGTTCAAGACCGTTTATCTCGGGAACGTGCGGAGGTATCAAGTTGAAATTAAAACCATATACTCAAGTCTATAGCCCCTTGCAGCTATGAAAAAATTAAACTTTTAAGTTAACATAAAAAAGATACGGTCGTTTATGCCGCAAAAAACGTATATTTCGACACTCGCAAGGGAATCAAAATGTATAGGGTATTTCCCGTTGACCTAGAACTATGAAATTTGGCAACTAATACCGTCTTATACTACAAGTATAGGGAAAAGTCTAAAAAATATACATTTGTAACTAAATCATAAAAAAATATTTGTCGTAATTTGTAGCTACAAATTTGTACAGAACCCTCGGTGGGCGAGTCCGACTCGCACTTTGCCGGTTTTTTTATTAAAATGGAAAATGCTCGAAACAAGCAGATTAGAGCAGTTCATATAAAACCTCTATTTTCTAAAGTTGATATTATTATGTTTTATACACCTTAATAAAATATTACTTACCAGTACCGTTACGAAAAGTCAGAAGTCAGAAATCTGACCCCCAGTCTTGCCAAGGAAAGATCTGTCGGTCACTGCAGCCGCTCGCATGCAAAATTCTGATACTCAACTGCAACAAGGTTAGACTTGAAACCGACCCCAGCTTTGTAGCGAAAGGAGAAGGACTAGGCAGAATGATTATATAAAAAAACTTTTACATGACCGACTTCCAAATAAAACACTACAGAAGTAAAATAATTTTAATTTCGGAAGTCGGTGTTTTTGATTAAGTTTCTTTGTTTTTTAACACCGACTTCCGAAATTAAGGTTATTTTACGCTTTGTAGTGTTTTTTTTACTATTGATAGGCACGCGTTTGACGACTATCTCACCTGGTGGTAAGCGATGATGTGGTCCAAGATGGAGCACGCTTGCCTAGAAGTAACCTATTCACTCTTGAATTAAAGACTCCCAGGTTCTAGCTATCAGGAAACACAGACTCGGGCAGTTTTGTTTGGAAGTCGGTTATATTTTTTTGTAAAAAGTTTTTTATTTTTCACTTTTAAGTGGTAAAAATAAAAATACTTGGACGACGTCTTCGTCTACGCAGAAATTGAAAGTCAAAGTCAAAGATATACGCAGAAATTGAAATAAGCAAAAATGCTCATAAAATAAAAACTGCTGAACCAAACTGAATCAAATTTTTACTGGACCAAATGGCAAGTATCGAACATCGAACTAAAAAAGAATCACAGAAATCGGATCAGGAACCTCGGGGAAAATACCCACCGATTTGAGAACCTCCTCCTTTTTTGGAAGTCGGTTAAAAATCTTCGCCGTTCTTCCATCACACTGGTTTGTTAAAATTCTACATTTTATTAAACCATTCTCTTTTATTTAAATAACAAACTATTTACACTTATAATACAAAATAAAACTCCTTACTATAATATGGCGTCAAAAAATTCGTCCGCGTCGCTGTCGACTGGAAGTGAGTCCAAAAGACTGGCGGCATTGCCACGTTGTATGGCGGTGCTTATCCTCTGTCCGAGGTAAAAGCCAGCCCTTGGGTCATGCAAAGTGTCATCAAAACGTTTAGCTAGTTTTTTAAATAAAACGTGAGCACTCGGACCCCACGGTCCAAGAGTTTCAACCCCAAACGGCTCAAAAATATAATTGCCAACAAGGCTACTATATTTCCGCCGTTTGAGGTTCTCAGCAGCCGCAGCGGCAGAACCAGCACAGCACGACGAGCTAGGAAGATGGGATGGCGCAAGAGTATCGACACAAGTAGCGTCCCACACTAAAGGCCTACCCATCTTCCAAGGAAATAAAGACATGCCGTCCGGTCGCATTATGGATATTCAAACAAACCATTTGTTTGAATATCCATCAATATCTCATGCAATAATTCATCTGGTACTATTACGTCATATCCTTTGCAAACAGATGTATTCCGAAACCCGGCGCTTCGTGCTACGCCGCGCCGACTCTGTGAACCAGCTGGCCACAGCTGTGCTGGACTCTCGGGTCACGGCAGTTACCGCCACGGCGCTGGAGCGCGCCCTCACCACAGCCGATAAGTACGTGGACAAGTACCTGCCTCCTGACCAGCAGGATGCTTCTGATGGTAAGTGTTCTTGGATGGGTGGGAGGGGGAAATGGGTCTGTCAGTATAGAGTACAGTGAATACAGTATGCGGACACAGCATTAAGTACCGCAACCTTCATAGAAAAGTGACGATTCTCCGACCAGACGAGTGTTGTATCTGGAGCTGCAACTGCCCGATGGCTGTAATCGGATGGTTATATAATTATGTTCAAATCGAGTGGGGAACTTTGATGGAGTTTGTGTGACCTCCAGTCTTTTTTGAAGTTCGTTTAAAACGGTATCTTAAATATTTTACGACAAGTACACTTAGGCAGTGGTCTTTTGGTGGTTTTTATCCAGAAGGGTATTTGTGCTGTCAAACAGCATTGCTGTAAATTAGCCTACTGCTGTAACCTAGCTTCGGTAAATTAATGCTATTGGTTCTTAATAAACATATCCCTCGATACGCATCTTCGCTCATCCCGGATGGAAACGCAGTCTTATGGTGAAATAGGAGGCACATTTACAACTATAAAAACACTTTCCGACAAATAAGACGTAAAGAACAGGCATTATTGAATGGTAGTGTGGTCCATCCAAGAAAGATATGTTATAATTTTGTCCACATTTGCATAGATTAGTGGATAAGGAATATTCAAATATTAGCTATAGCTTCCAGTGAATACATAAACAGTAAACACTCGTTATAATTAGCATGTAGATGCATTTATCTTATCCTCACCCAAAAGGATAATTGTGTGTAAATTCCGTAAGTTGCCAAAATAGACGTTATTCATTGTTATTAGATATTCTTAAATCCTCGCTATCGTATTATGGCCACTTATTTCAGATTAGATTAATAACTTTGATACAGGAATGGAGATTGGGCCGATAGCCTCGAATCGAAGTTTTGATTAAATAGGTAGTTGAATGATCTCATAATTTCCTTTGTTTAATCTTTGAGGATTTAAAGATACCTGTCGAAACTAGTTCAATATCTTTATTTCAAACAAAATAATGCCATGTTTTCAAGAAAGTTCCCATGGGCGCGGCGCCGAGAGGGGGGTGCAAGGCGGTGCACTTGTACCTCCCTGGCTTTCAATAAAACATAATAATAAACATGAAAACAAAAAAAAAGTGACAAGTGGAATGTAGTAAAAGAGCAACCAAATCCGAGGCGAGGTAAGTACTTCAAACTCCTTAACTTCGACCTTATGTCCGTTTTCTTTAGTTCTGGGCAAAAGAAAACCTATCATATTCGAAAAGCGGTATTGAAGTAAAGGAGGAGTTCTGAAGCCCCCTGATAATAGTCCTGCTGGCGCCCATAAAGGACCTACCTTCAAAGAATTTATTTTCTCCGAAATAGACCGTCAATTTCCCTAGACTTTCGACTCCCAGTGTAACCGGATGCAGCCAGGGAACCAATATTCAAAGTCGTTAAAGCGTTTATTTTAAGTACCTAAACCATTTAAAGGCACTTTGAATTGTCGAGGTCTAGGTCAGTCAAAAACATAAAACTAATTGCACGTTTCAATTCGTAGATCTCTATGGAGAAGAACGTACAAGTAACTCCACGGATTTTACTTGAAGCAATATTACCTATTGCCGTCTGACATGCATAACCCATTGCCTGGGTTACACGGTAGGTAACCCTTCTCAAGACTGATGTCTGATCTGGCTTCTGACTATCCATAACGATTGTCAAAATTAACCGCCAACCGGGACCAACAGCTCACCATGGCACCCATCCATAGACCTCTTCGGCAGTTATTATTTAGACGAGAGTTTGCAATACCAAAACTATAATGAGATCATTACTCAGAATTCATACACAGCATAAATAATAAGCGATCACATAATTAAGACAAATGCCGCTTCCAATTGAGTGCATTCACGGCAGTTTCCAGACGGCTCTAAGCTATCGGCCGCAAGGTCACTCGATAGCTTCGTCTGAACCCTGTCTGGACGCCTAATTAACGGAAGCATTTACACCACCTATTGTTCTTCTATAATTAGTCCGTATTCCAAAGCAATAAAGTTCATATTATCAGCTCAGCCCCTAATTATAGGAGAAGTCGTAAATGTTACTTTTAGCTGATAACGGTCTGGAAGCGGTGACAAATTATATGTGATATGACCACGCTGGACTCTGCGCCCATTCATGTGCAGATAATGATTAATTGGAATATTTTAGGATCTGTTTAAGGATGTCGCTTATAGTTAGTTACTCCTACCGATTACTGTGTGTCAATTTGTTTTTCCTACCACCTATACCTAACGCCTTCAAAGGTTTTTTGTATATCAATGGCAAAAGTGAACAATTTTTATCAGAGCTCGTCCGTTCCGTCGTAGACCTCATCCATCGTTTTGTTATAAATGATATTGATGACATGATAAAAAGACACATATCGGTTTGCTTGGGTATTGTACTACTTAGGTATTTGATTTCACCTTTCACATGCGATATGAGCGACATTAACCAACCAAATGGTATAGGTAAATATCATAGGTATCGGCTACTGGCTAAACAGAAGCACACTGGTGCACATTTTGATGTTGGTTTCTTTTTTTCCTACATATGTCACCGACACCGATGGCAAGGTTGATCAGTAGACCATGCCTTGCTGCATTAAGTCCGCCTATGTACCACTGCTGTACATAAGGTTTACCTTCATATTACCTCGTAAACTCCTTAAAAGCATCGGTGTCGGCTGTGGCCTAACCCCGTGCCCTCACGTAGTGGTGATCATAGTGACGAGCGCGGAGGCGGCGGAGGGGGCGGAGGGCGGCGAGTCGGGGCGCGCGCGCGCCGAGCGGGCCGTGCAGCACGGCGCGCGCCTGCGCAGGAAGCTCACGCGCCGCCTCACGCGCCAGGCGCTGGCTGAGGCCAAGGCCATCAAGGAGCAGATCCATGTGCTGGCCTATGTGGCGGAGCTGGTGAGTTTATATCTATCCGACTATTTTCTGAGGTGAACATTTCCTTCTTAGGTGCAATTTTCAGACTAAAGTCAAAAGTTTGAATCAAAAGCTTTGAAAATCGCTTGAACTCCAAAGGTTCATCAGAGATTTGACTGTCTTTAAGGTGTTTCATTCGCCAAATAACTCAGGAATAGTCTTGAGCTAAGTGAGAGCTTCAAAATATTTAACTGATCCATGCCCGGGACGTGGACAAGACACAGTCGTGTGTCAACGAGCTCCTATCAAATGCACCGCACCGATATTTTTTGAGCTCCTGAAGTCCTGACGGATCACAGTCCGTCCACGACCCGGGCATGGCGCCATTATGTAAGTGTGGATCAGCTATTTAATAATGCTAATGTTTAAAAATGATGGTGGCACAGAGCATGGAATCGCGTCAGCGAGCGCAGAGGTCTCCATGCTCTGTGATGATCATCATCATATCTATTAGACAATACTTGGGACAAATGAAAAAATTCCAATTCCCAACACAGGTAGCGACAGATCCCGCTCTTGCTTGGAAGAAGGCTAAGGAACTGTTCGCCACCCTGAGTGCCGCGGAGCCAGAGAATCAGGCCCGGCCTGCCACCCTGGAGGAGCTGGTGGTGCTGCTGACCAGGGAAACTGCCCGGAAGATGGTACACCTCATTAACTACACGCACACCGATCTGCCCAAGTAAGTGATGCACTTTCACGGCATCGTTGGTTTCAGCGCATAGATGACTTAAGCTGCGTTTTCAGGAACAGAGAGCAGGATTTAATGTGGAGTTTATGAATTAGTATTCCACATCCACACCCTGCTGTTAATCCGTCAACGGATTGTGCAGTTACACTTCCCCACTTGCGTTGTGAGTCAGTTCAGGGAATTCGAAGTGGAAGTGGACCATGGAATGTTAAACCCTGCGGGAAGATTCTCGCTTATTGATTAGTGAGTGGAGGGAAACTTGAGTGACCTGCCACAGTATACAGCAGGCTTCGGTTGATTTTGTCTGACAGTGGGACTGCCAATTTTAAAAAGAAGACTTACTTAAGCGCTTCGTGGTTAGAAACTGTTCTTGGACCTTGTGCCAGTTAGAGTTCCAAACAACGGATGACATAATTGTCACACTGAGGAACTCCAAAAACACATTCCTACCTCTTTTTTTTCAATCATTGAAGTGTCTTTGAACGATACAGTGAGTCCTATTTATGTTGATTATATCTAACTACAAAAATATTATTTAATGTTGGGAAATCTGTAATGCATTTTTTTTGTTTCTCCTAGGAACGTTCGTCAAGGCATGGCGATGATCACCAAAACCCTGAATACGGCTACCGAAGCTCTCATGAAGGTAAGATACAATAGAACACTGTAAGGCTGCGTTTCCACCAGATATGCGCGAGAATGCGTACCGAGGAATGTGTTTGTTAAGAACCAATAGAATCGCTTCATTTAAGTACCTAGCTTCGCTCAGCGCAAGCGCTAGCTAAAGCTAGATTTGTGTTACTACCATTGGAATCCAAAAAGCGTTATCTCAAAATTTTCGAAAATGTTGTTTTCTTTTGCATCGGGAAGATTGAAACTTAACTTTATCGGAACATCATCCTTACCTAACTTTAAATTGTGAGAGTAATTTCAAATACGAGATTATCAATATTTCTCGTGGGGCGAAGCCGCGGGCAGAAAGTCCATGGGGAGGGGGGAGTGCTAGGGCCTAACCGAGCCTAAAAGCTCGCTCGTTCTCGTGATGTGTTCCGTAGTCGGTGCCGGTGGAGACTGCATTGTCCGAAGTGAAGGAGTGGCGCGGCAAGCTGGAGGCTCTGCTGCAGCATCTGCAGCAGAGCCTCCAGCTCCCACGAGAAATATTGATAATCTCATCAATATTTCTCGTGGGGCGAAGCCGCGGGCAGAAGTTCGTTTTAAATAAAGTCCATGGGGGGGGGGGAGTGCTAGGGCCTAACCGGGCCTAAAAGCTCGGTCTAGTAAAAGTTGTTCAAGAAAAATGATGACTACGAAGAACCTTTTTCACCTTTCCACCTTTATTTCGTTACCATTGTATGATTTCCTCCTTAGAATGTGCTTACTCAGTTCTCGTGATGTGTTCCGTAGTCGGTGCCGGTGGAGACTGCATTGTCCGAAGTGAAGGAGTGGCGCGGCAAGCTGGAGGCTCTGCTGCAGCATCTGCAAACTGCTTCCAAAACGTACTTGGTAAAATTATGTCACCTATCTCATTAAACTAGCTGTTAATTATTAACCGACCACAGATGGGTTGTTTGCGCATTTTTATCTTTTTAATTAGCCTAACGGCGTCCGCCATTTTGTTTTTTGTTTTTCAAAGATCATAGGGAACGTGCAAGAACTTCCTATAGGTGGCAGCACAGAAGTGTCATTGTCAAGTATATGTTACCTATTAGTTTCGAAATTGCAACGCTAGATGGCACAGTCTGCTTCGTGCACGTTACCCTAAATGGAGGGTGCAGGAACTATAGTTGGCAGAACAGAAGCGTCAATGTCAAGTATTATTAACTTTCAAATTTTGAATATGTAACACTAGATGGTCAACGTCGGGCACGTTCCCTATAGTTTGTCACTTCGGAACATAAAACTAGTCAATGATACCTACCTCATTTGTTAAAACCTACCCAGCAGTTTAAACTACAGGGTGTGCAAAAGAAATAGACGCACAAGCATATCTACATACCCTCTAAAAATATTACCCTACTTTTGGGGCAGTCGGTTAAAAAGAGCACGCAGCGTTACGTCTCGGTGAGCTGACCCTAACTGACCTATTTGACTGAATCGGGCCTACTCCATCATCATCATCATCATCTTCATGCCCTTACCCCATGTTACTTGGGGTCGGCGTAACACGTTTTCCTTTTTCATTCAGCAGTGCGATTCTGTAAATATGTCGAAGTTAAAACTTGGGCGTAGTGAACCATATCCATCCATATTTTCTTTGGGCTTCCTCTCCCTCTCCATCCATTCACATGACTCGGGCCTACTCCAGTTTTATCTATCTATACTAATATATAAAGCTGAAGAGTTTGTTTGTTTGCTTGAACGCGCTAATCTCGGGAACTACTAGTCCGATTTGAAAAATTCTTTCAGTGTTAGATAGTCCATTTACCGAGGAAGGCTATAGGCTATATATCATCACGCTAAGTCCAATAGGAGCGGAGCAGTAATGAAAAATGTGACGCAGACGAAGCTGCGCGGGTCAGCTAGTAATAAAATATTTGTACCAAACAAATAACCTCTCTTTGATCTAACAAAATCGGTTCCGTCCTGGTTCTCTCCGATTTTCCGCTCATAGATGGCGCTAACTTAAACATGAACTACCTCATTACTAAGTCTCTAGATGGCGTTGCACGTTACAAAATGTTAATCTACCCTTATTTTCAGGAGCACCTGGCCATCTTCCTGGCGGGAAATGAAGAACGGGAGAAGATCGCGCCGCGGTCGACGTACGAGCAACGAGATGATTCGGCTATCAATGGCCTCAACTAACTTATCATTTTTATTTAGAATTAGTAATTAATTGTGTCAATTATACCGTTCCTAATACTCTGCTAGCTCCAATTTTGACGTATTTTTATTTTGTGCAAGAGAATATTTTGTTTTAGACCTTTTTGACGTTTGTATTGTATAAATATAATAAAGTTATTCAATCATATTTAGTACTTACCTAAAGTTCACATTATAGCAATGGCTGAAAATAAAAACAAAATATGGGGAAGTACTGTTTCTGTAAAAAATACCGGAAAACGTCCGTATACATATAACTTTCGAATATACAAATAAATAATTATTTAGTCTTAAGTTATGTTTAAGTTGTCGTACGTAGAAAATCATTTGAATAATACGTTTACATGTCCACCGCTGACTGACAAAACCAATGGCGATCACAGCATAAACACTAATGTCCCTAAGTTAATTGATACTTCTGGTATCGTTAACCGTTTTCAAAGAGGGTGAGGTGAAGGGTGGCCAGCCTTAACATGCCCTTAAACATCATTTTCTTTCTTTTAGTTATTCAGACGGTCTGACATCTTAGAAATAAATAGTCCTTTCGGTAGTTTTCACATATCTTTACTTTTAAGCATGTACTGATTATGTAATTTAAGTAGGTACCTAACATTAATTATTTTTATGATATTTTCATAGGGCTCATGAATACATATTTTGTTAATTAAAATATATTTTATACTTTTTTTGTGTATTATTGTAACTTGAGATTACCCTACCCTTTTTAATGGAATTGGCGTTAATGCAAGCCGCAGACGCATCCTGCAACCGTTGTGAATTTTGAAAGGCCTATACTATATGAGGGCTCGAATATAGGGGGAGCAAAAGACAGTCATCCTCCTTGGAAACAAATAAGATGCTGGCTTTAACTTGAATTTTTGTGACGTTCTGCCTTGTCATAACGACAGGAACTCTTCTGAACTCTTCGTTCTATCAACAATATTTTGCACAGTATGGTATTTTGAAGTACCGAAGGCTCATTAGCACTCATAGAAGCAATGTAATGGTAATAATTAATGGGAAAAATTAAATTTTGAATCGCCGTTACTCCCAAAACGGCAAATCTAAATAAAAATGAATCTCAATGAGATTTTGAAAGACATCCCGCAACATCGTTACCACGTAAGTTGGAGTTCTTATATATTCATAATTCAACCATCACAATAGAATTAAGTGATTGGCGGCCAAAATCCACACACGTTCATAGCCTGGGTCTTGCCTGGCCATGAGCGTGTGTCTGCACAATGAATAAATATCGCTGATATATAATCAGAAATTGCTAAACTACCTAAATTCGGTATGGCTCACACAGTGTTCTAGCTTGGTACGGCCATTCTTATTCGTATCATTATTTAAATATCCAAAAATCACATAAACTTTCAAAATAATATTTGAATAATTTCAGCCTAATAGCGACTCTTCTGATGAAATAGGCTTAATAGAAATCGAGGAGGGTGAGGTTCGAAGAAGGCAAGCAGAATGGACTATCGATACCACTCTCTGGATGATGGCCTTCGCTGTTCTGCTGTGGTTTATGACATATCTTATGGTGATGACGATAATAATGGGCTTCGATTACAGCTTCCGGTCCGTTGCGACTTTCACCCGCTTCGTACGCTGGAATAACGGGACGTACGTGATTACTAGCGATAATCAAACCACCAGATACATACTATCACAGTAATTTGTAATGAAATCATATAATAAAACATGTAACTTTGCCGTAATTTGTTAGGTAGGTACTATTTAGAAATTGCCGTTTTGTTGTCTATTTAATAAAAAATCGATATGCATTGGTTTATTTATTTTTCACACTACCTGCACGAAAACTTCAAATTATATCAGCGTCATGAAGCTTGACCTAAAGTCGCCATAATAACTATCGAACGGCGCGCGTTGGCTTCCGCTGCAAGGTTGGGCGACCAAAATGAGGTTCCAAATTTCAAATCACATTATTACTGCGGGTTATACCTAATGTTGAAATTCAGTACAATATTTTACCTACCAGTGGTGGGCTGGAGGCACAGCTTTGGATGCGCGACGTGCTCCTAGCAGTGGTGGCTGATGCGCACCGCTCACGGCCAGCCAGCTCTCTTCATAGGTTGCGCATAATTATTTTGCAGTAGGTAGGTGTTGAAAGTAGAGTATGGACCTCAGGGATAAAGGTGTCCTTTGCCTTGGTCTAGCTTAAATTCCTCACTGCATGAAGGATTCTTGTGTATTAAGCTCTTGAATCCTTCATTGCTTTCGGGCTTCAATAACTATTATAACCCTTTGGATTTGACTTCTGCGGACTTCAGCCAAACATTCTGAATAATCTGGGGTAATGTGCGATGCAGTGTTTTTCATTACAAAAAAAAACGCCTAAGCAAAATGAACTAATTGCATTATCTGTGTCCCAGATAAATATCTTTCATCTGTGGTTCGAGTACTGTCTTGCTGTCAGTGTCAAGTGTTTATACTGTCAATTTCTGCGTGAATCGTGTTGTTCGCGTCATTATCCCTGTTTAGAATGATAATATTTCATTCAAATTAAGGATTAGCATTAAAATAACAGCAGAGAAGAGTTAATAAGGCTAAAATGCCTTCGATTGACGTGCTGCCCCCTCCGGGCATGCCAATGGAGCCGCCGTTGGAAGAGCCCCAAGCTCCACCTCCACCAGTCATTGGCATCATTTACCCTCCGCCAGAAGTGAGGAGTATCCTTTGAAATTAAACAGCAGATATTATATTGTTCTAATGAACAGTATTTATTATACCTACCATGTATTAAGTGCGATTAACATTTCGATTGCTTATCTAGATTTTGCATCATAACCTTAAAAAAAAACAAACACTTGTTTGGTTTTCTTGTAAACCAACTGCACTTTAGTAATCGATAGTTACCTTGTCTCTAAAAAAATAGTTTTGAGAAGTTCTAAAAGGCAAATAATAGGTTCTTTAAAACTGATGATTAAGAATGGATTCTAGAATATTTATTCAACCCTCATCTTTTTCAGCAGCATTCTACATTCTGAAGAATACAACATGGAGTCTTTATTGCCACACATGACTCACTAGTTATGATTTCATCCTTGATTAATAGGTAACCTTCCATTCTATTATTTGTGAATTTTTTTTTCAGCCTTAAAAATCTGAATTTCCTTAACAATGCCGTCTAGATATTGTGGACAAGACTGCAAGTTTCGTAGCTCGTAATGGGCCTGAGTTTGAAGCCAGAATCCGTCAGAATGAGCTTGGCAACCCAAAGTTCAACTTCCTCAACTCCGGAGATCCGTACCATGCATACTATCAGCACAAAGTCAAGGAGATCAGAGAGGGGAAAGGTGAGTTCACAATAATTTTTTTTAAGTAGTGTAAAAGTTATTTTCTTTAATAAAACGCAGTTTAAAAATAGGTATTGCGCTCAAGCAATTAGAACCATAAAAATTTAATGATAGAAGAGTAGTAATAGGTATGAACTGAACCAGTGATTCTTAAACCGTGGTCCCTATGGTCACTATGTTGTTCCGATTTGTCCAAAATTTCACCTATCCAAGGAGTGTTTTAAATTTTCAAACTTCCTACTCCCACTCTTCCAGCTAAGGTTGCTTAATTCTTAAACTTTTCTGCAAAATTCAATAAAGTTACTCCTAGCTTTGTACACATACTGGGGCAGACTACCAAAATTTGTAGTCGATGAATAGCCCAAAATTTTGTCAAATGTTCCCTTAAAGGTTAAGAATCATCGCTTACCATCAGGTGAGATTTTGGTCAAACATATGCCTATATATAGTAAAAAAAAAAATAACACTGAACCAACCTATGTGCTTTATAAAGAGCAGGTAAACATGAAAACTCGGGTTTTGGTATGATTTCAAAGAAGCAAAGAGATTTACTTTTTCATGTAGGTGGAATTGTAACTGATATCTGAACTGATGGTTTGCTCATTGGTGTATGATGATACACCAATGAACAAACCGACGGATAGTTCATCTGGGCCGTTCAAGTATAGCATAATTATTGCTAGTTAGTTGTTTTTACTCTCACACAATATTTAGTAAGAAATAAGAGAGGGGGTGAAATAGATCTCACGTGACTAAAAACTATACCAATGCTTACGTAAACATAGGAGGGAGGGGACACTGACAAGGAGAGAGGTTAAAGAATGACTAAAATTCTGCTTACTACTTGAACGGCCCCATGTATAGTAATTATTGCAACCCTGATCTTCATTTTGAAAGCAGGTTTTCAGTACTTTTATTTTTACTACTTACTACTATTTTAAAAAGCATTATAATTTCATGAAAGCATTTTGTGTAGCAAAATTATTCAGTATTACAATGATTTTAGCTATGATTCTGTAATTAGATGTCAATTTATCCCTAAAATAGGTCCAGACCCAGGTGCACCAGCTTTGATAGGTCTCCCAGCGATCCAGCGTCCTGGCCTCGCGCCCGCCACCGCACTCCGCCAGCAGGAGCTCTTGAAGGCTGCCGCACCAGCCGAGCCGCCCCCACCCCGCGACCCCCCGCCAGAGTTCGAGTTCATCGCAGACCCACCTTCCATCTCAGCACTAGAACTCGACATTGTCAAACTCACTGCTCAATTCGTTGCACGAAATGGACGACAGTTTCTCACAGACTTAATGAAGAAGGAGGAGCGAAACCACCAGTTTGACTTCCTTCGCCCGCAACACTCACTGTTCCAATACTTCACGCGGCTTCTAGAACAGTACACGAAAGTACTCTTACCACCAAAAGAATTAGTTTCAAAGCTTGCCGCTGAAGTTCGCAGCGGTGTGTTAGAGCAAGCTCGCAGTAGGGCCGCATGGCACTCACACCAAGCGCGACGCAAGGCCGCTGATGAAGCGAAGATCGAGAAGGAACGTCTAGCATACGCGTCCATTGACTGGCATGACTTCGTTGTCGTCGAAACTGTGGATTACCCAGCTGGAGAGCCTGGAGACTTCCCACCTCCCACAACTCCTCTGGAAGTCGGAGCGCGAGTGTTAGCACAGGAGAGAGGAGAAGATATCACACATGGAAACGATGATGACGACACAGAGATGCAGTTGGAATCCGAGTCGGAATCGGAGTCAGATGACGAACTAGCGGAGATGGAGGACCGCACGCAGCAGCAACAGCGACCTGACGACAACCGCGTGCAAGACATGGAGGAGGACAGCTCATCGTCTGACGACGAGGGCCCTCCAGAGTCCGGGCCGCGAGCACCGGGCGACGAGGCTCCGTTGCCGCCTCGTCCAGACCGCGTGGTGGTCAAGAAGTACGATCCCAAACGCGCCAGACCACAGCCCACTCCCGCATCAGAGGAATGGCTGGTGTCGCCCATCACTGGAGAGAAGATCCCCGCGAACAAGGTGGCGGACCATGTGCGCATCGGTCTGCTGGACCCGCGCTGGCTGGAGCAAAGAGACCGCGCGGCGGCTGAACGCACGGACAGGGATGAGGCACTCGCGCCTGGAGCTGCTATTGAGGCTTCACTTAAACAGGTAAGTTTGACTTTGATTATTTCAGTATGGTTTATTTGAAATCTCAACATTTATTTCACTCAATGCCATTATTTTGGACTATTCATGGAAAGGCAAGGAACAATGGATTGAGTCAGGGATTGCGAAGTTTGATTATAGGCCTAGGGACTAATTACTGAAATGACACAAACAGAGAAGATGTGTATGGCAGTAGAAAGCATGTTGCGCCGCCCCAAATAAATTGGAGGAAGGGCAAGAGAATGTTTATAGATTCATAATCATGTTATAATTTTATTTGAATAAATAACGACCTTTTTTATATCCATAGCTCGCGGAACGTCGTACGGATATCTTCGGCGTGGGCGACGAGGAGACGGCCATCGGTAAAAAGATCGGTGAGGAGGAGCGGCGGCGCGACGACCGCGTGACGTGGGACGGCCACACGTCCAGCGTGGAGGCCGCCACGCGGGCCGCGCGCGCCCACATCACGCTGGAGGACCAGATACAGCAGATACACAAGGTATGCCACGCTATTTTATTATTTCAGGCCTGTTGCCTCGGCAGAATGCTGCAGTATGCGCCTTAACCCAGATCCATTGATTAAAAAGTTTGGCTGTTATGGAACTGGGTAACATGAAGATTGCGCTGGAGAAACCACTCTGTACTATGAAATTCGACAACTTCTTATAGTTCAAGGACTCATTTCAAAAGATAACGATAAAAAGGAGGTTGCAGGCATTGCATACGCTTTCATGTTGGAGTTTTAAATATCAGACCATTATTCCAATCCAATAACAGTTTGTTTCGAGACAACAGCTCACAATCCCAAAAGATTTTATTTGTTTCACATTGCTTTTGGGCAACTTGGCACTATCAAATTCGTGCCTTTAGAATCTTAAGTTTATTTTGATAACGCACATTGTTTCAAGCAAAGGCTTGAAGAAGTTCTTTTCATCAGCATGTTTTTGACTTTGTTATCATACAGGTCAAGGGTCTTCTTCCCGACGAAGAGAAAGAGAAGATCGGTCCGAAGCCCGTGGGGTCGGGCGGCGCCCCCCGCGCTGCGCCCCCGCGCGTGGCGCCCGCGCCGCCGCCGCGCCCCCCGCCGCCCGCGCCCGCGCCCCCCGCGCCGCAGCCCGTGCTGCTGCAGCCGCTGCCGTCGCTCATGGTGCTGCCGCCGATGGCTCCGCGACCGCCGCTCATACCGACACCGGTTGGTGCTGTAACGGCGGTTGGAGCTGTGGGTGCTGTCGGTCAGTATTTCAATTTGTTTTATTTCTGTATGTTTATACACATAAAAATATTATAGAAGCCAATAAATAAGATGAAAAATAATAAAATGTATTATTAAGTAAGTATTATCTCACAGATATTTTAACCATCTTTCACTTATAAACATTTTTCACTGTCACCTTTCAAAACTTTTCTGTCCTAACAGTTTGGCATACAATATAAAAATGCAATAACAACCCATCCATATAATACAGGAGCAGTAGCAGCAGCCGGCTTCCCGTTCGGCGCCGTGGCAGTAGAAGAGGATGACGGGCCGGCCGCCAAGCGCGCGCGCACCGAGGACGCGCTGGAGCCCGAGCACTCCTGGCTGGCCAGGCATCCCGGCCTGGTGCCGCTGCAGGTAAGCCGAACATCTACTAGCACTCATGTCAGAACTAGGTATCCATGTTTCACAATTTTAAAAAATAAAGAGCTACATCAAAGAGGAGCTCAAAGAGTTTTTACGAACCATTATGTAACTAAATCTAATCCATCTATGAGATGAAGAGTTTCTATACAATTTAATTTTACTTGGAAACCTAAATACGAATCCTCGCTATTAATTCTTATCAAATATTAAAAATTTGTCTGAAACAGATTGCATGAAGATTTTGGGCAATACAGGTTTGACCATAAACTATTTTGCCCCGCAAACCTCGTTGTTGATGTTCACTTGATGAGCTCCAGGCCGCGTTTTCATTTCGCATGTAAGTTTAATTAGCCTGCAATGTAATGAAACTACAAGTTGCAGGTGGAAACGTGGCCCTAAAACTGTCACTGAAACGATTTGTCAGTGATACACTCAAAACATTAAATATACACCAAAGTCTATGTACTTTTAATTAACAAACCATTACATGTTGGCCGTCGTCATCACATGAGTGTTACCTTCCCCCAGGTGGCGCTGCCGTCGCTGCCCGAGCGCGCGGAGTGGCGCCTGGACGGCCGCGCGCTGCCGCTGAGCGTGGCGCTGAGCAGCAGCGTGGCCGAGCTCAAGAACATCCTGCAGCGCTCCACCAACATGCCTACTGCCAAGCAGAAGCTGCACTACGAGGTAACATAGCACACTTTGTTTATGTAGTAGGTTGGTAAAGAAGCTAGATACCGCCACAGGACACCAAGACCCTCGACCGCCATACTTTCCGTAACATCAGTATCACCATTTACTTTAAAAAACTGGCCAAGTGCGAGTCGGACTCGCGTGCAAAGGGTTCCGAACGAATTTTTTTTTTTCAACATTTTATTTTAACACTATAGACTTCTAATAGGTTTTCCTGTAATCTTTAGGTAAAGATCTATTATCTCCATTTTTTTTTTTAATTTTAGGCTCGGTAGTTACGGAGATAAGGGGGGGGGAATGGTCATTTTTTGTCTAATTTCTTGAATAACTTCTAAACCATTTATTTTGAAATTATGAAAAAAATATGTAATTAAAACCCTCACAGTAAGTCCTTTCATTTGATATGTCACACAATATTGTTCAAAAAACTTTTTATTTTTAATTTTCTAGTTTGACCCCCAAAAGTGACTCCATACTAAAAATTTAATGATTTACGTAACGCGTCCGTGTCATAGAAGTCCATATGTGTACCAAATTTCAACAGAATCAGTCGAGTGGATCTGGAGAAAACTGGCTGAGACAGACGGACAGACAGACAGACACCCGAGTGATCCTATAAGGGTTCCGTTGTTTTTTCGGAACCCTAAAAATTGGCAGCCCTTAACATGACTATATGTAGTAAATACTACGGCTATGACAGCCGAAACTTGCGCAGGCATGGTCGTATCATTGCCGGCTGATGGTAGATTTAGACATACCTGTTATGCAATCTGCAGAAGCTGTTTTTGAAGAATCAGCAAGAACATCTTTTCATTACTTTGAAGTTGATAAGGTTCCTATCAAATTCACAGCTAAATCAACTTAGCACTTTTTTGCTACTCTTCCTCTCTCCTACATATTTAAATGCTGTGCGTTCCTTTTTTTTACATTGTCATGTATGTGCGTGCACATTATAGATTGCAATAAGCATTTTGAGATTTATTTTTTCCTGACCATCGCTTGTTAGAGTTGAAGCTACCTAAACTAACTCACTCATTCCATTTTGCAGGGTCTCTTCTTCAAGGATACGAACACGTTGGCGTACTACAACGTGCCGCCTGGCGCTGTGTTACATCTGCAGGTGAAGGAGCGCGGTGGACGCAAGAAGTAGATCCCTGCCTTCAACCAATACTTTCACTCTTCTTTGGTTCAATACACGGGTTTGTAAGTCTTATAAGGACATGTTGACTTATGTTTTCTTGATTTGATGATAATCATTGTAAGTGTAACATTCTTGGAATAGTCAAATGTATGCCAATTAATTAAATAAATATCTACAACATTACAGAGTCGTTTCTATTGCTTAGTTTGTAAGGTTACTCTCCAACAAACCAATTTTTGTTTTATGGTAGTATGCAATTTAAACAGGTATATTTTTAGCAAACGTTTATTATAAAAATGTATAAAAAATAACAAAAAGTAAAATATAATAACAAAAAGCTCTCCAACCATCCTTTTTAAAACAGTTATTTGCAATTATTTATTGTAAGCTGATCATGTAACGATTAAATTATTACATGTTGTCCCTTCATAAAACAAAAGTTTACATTAATTTATTAAAAAACGGTTTAAATGTTTACAAATAATATAACTATTGATGGAATGGAATGTATTGGATATTGCACAGCAAAGCACCATGAGATTGTCAAGTAAAAATGTAAATAAATGTCTTTAAAAATACATTACTTAAAACTATGATCACATGACATCAGATTCTGAACGATTCAATAACAAAATTCAACAATAAACTCTAACAACAAGTAATAAATGATGTATTTGAATAAAATGGAATGTTCTACTTACGAATGTGAGAGTTAAGCATTATGTGCTCGATTTTAAGCTTAAAAGCAAACACTACGTTAAAAGTGAAATGCTTATTCACTGGAGTGTTAATATCAATTATAAAAATTGTCATTATAAAAGTTGGCTACGGGAGATGCCCGTACTCTATCCCTTCTAATAAGCTTGTCTATGGTAGATTAAATGTCATCCATGTCTGGCCTTATACAAATTAATATTCGCCTTCATGTTATTAAATTATTCAGCGCCAATTTCGCTACACTGATATATCTTAAGTTAGATCGATATCCAGACATTTGAACTTGTATGTGTTTGTGACTACTATCATAATTATTTGGATGACATTGGTATACAGAGATTAGGAAGTTTTAACATATGGAAATACTCCAATAAATAGCTTATAGATCTTTGATAAATTACTATAGCTTCAAGTCCTAAAAGACAGGATAAAGACAGGCACTAATTAGCACCAAGTTCATTGAACAGTTAATTGCATACGTATAAAATGTGATATGTCGTTATTATTCAAGTTAAGTGTGACTGAGTGGGTTCTATCCTAGCTTGGGAATGGTCTCGATGATCTCTCTGTAGCGAGCCAGCATGGGAGTGTAGATCTTATCGTGGTCGGGGTATGGAGTCGCCACTGGGGATACCTTTAATTCTGAACCTGCGAAAAATAACCAACAATGAGCATCGTTAAGTAAATTACTCTTTAAAATTCCAGCTTCTCGTATGGGCAGTAAGGTCTAGCGACCCCACACACCCTCGCTAGTGTCAGTTTCTAAACCGCCTCAAGAGCCTCTGACATGGTTTATTTGACGACCGCCATTTGGCGGCCGGGACCACCGGCTTATACGTGTCTTCCGAAGCACGGAATCATCTTTATACCAGACAATCAGGTGATTCAAGCCTGCAATGTCGTAGCCACACTGGAAACAACTTTACAAAGTATGCGTCCCGTGGGAATCGAACCCACGCCCACCGCACACAAGTCGCAAGGCAAATTCCTAAACCACTCGACCACGGAGGCAATTCCAGCTGTATGATAAGATACTTTCTCAGTTTGTAAACAGGTGATTTTTTTTAAGGGGCGTGGATGGTAATTTCCGGATCTATAAGGAATAGCAAACTATATTCAAACGAGTCTAGAGCTCGATTTATTGAAAACTAAAACTACAAGATTGAATTTAATGTCAAAATCAATATCGCGGAGTGTTGCCAGCCACCATTAGGTTTATATCAACTAACCTGGCAGTGAGGTGCCGGTAGCGACGCTCCAAACTTCAGCGGCGCGGATCGCTGCTCCCAATAATGCCGCATTGGCGTGTTGGTCCTGCAAATTACACGGTCTTTTTAAATAAACATTCCTTTTCATTCAGACCATAAATTGTTTTTTTTTTACTATGGATAGGCACACGTTCGACCACTATCTCACCTGATGGTAAGCGAAGATGTGGTCGAAGATGGAGCACGCTTGCCTAGAAGTAACCTTTTCACTGTTGACTTAAAATACTCTCAGAATGTGTTGTGGGTACGTCCGTCGCCCCCCGTTCACACGGGCCGAGGTGGCGCGTGGTGTTCCTGTGCGCTTCCTTATAAAAAATAACCACCTCACTCCCTCTGCTGACCTGAGGTGCGGCACCAGCCGGGGATTACGGAAGTCGCATGGAACACCGGGGTGGTTTTAGTCAGTAAGAGTCTTACAGACCCCTCCGCCTCCCAGGGAGCCATCCATGAGAATTTCCCCCCATAAAAAAGGGTGTAATGTGGGTTGGATAATTACCTGAACGTATACGGGCGTATCGAACACATCGGCGAATATCTGTAGCAGCTCCTTGTTTACTGAAGCGCCGCCCGTCGCTATGAGGCGGGACGATTTGTCTGGAATGTAAATTCTATTTTAGCAGAATAAAATGCATGTAAAACGCCATAAAGCATTAGACTTGCTTTTTAAATAATAAGACAGTCAGATAGTCGGAAAATGTACTATCAACATAATAAAATATTGCTAAGGTAAGTATTTCCTAATATCGGCGGGTTTAAAAAGGCCACTTCAGCAGAATCCTAAAGCACGTCAAACGACCCGAAACTGTCAAATTTTCCCAATCAACCTTGAACTTAATGCTTTAGCGATAAAGATGAAAATGAAAATTGGCAGATTGCTGAATGATTAATATTATGATCCTAATAAGGATGGGAAATCATCAAATGACTCCTCCCACTTCGCGTTCCAGGGCCACGGGGACTCTTTCGAACAAAGTCCGCAGCAATATGATTCTACTAAAGTGGCCTTTTTAGACCCGCAGCAGGCTCAATCTGCACACAACTTATAATATGCTTGTCTGCATAGTGTGTGTTTAATAGCAGATTTAAATTTTGTTTCATTTAGTTCTAATATCTGGCGAGATATTTTACTGTCACATTTTAGACAGTACCCCATGAAAGATGTGGCTACTTTTGTAAGTCTGAAATTTAGTTAAACTAATTGGTTCCTATTTCTAGTGACATAATTATGCCTGTCGCCTCGTTTATTAAAAAGATGTAGTTTCTTTCTAACGTACATTATGTCTCATTATGTATTATGTTTATGTTGTGTGTGATTTGCTGTATTTATGTTGAAGCTGTGCTTTGATTTGAATATACCATATATTTAATTTACTGTATATACATATATTGACAAGGGAGAGGGACCATCATGATGTTAATATTCTTAAATAGTTCCCTTAGAGAATCACGCCGAAGGAGATTGTATATGGCTCTTATGGCTCTTTTCTGCAGAATACAAATTGAAGATCTCGATGTCTGCAGCCCGTCACTATAGTAAGATACCGTAAGTCATGATACTATGAAAGTAACTAAAATAGCCTAGTCTCGCCGGTATTAACAATGAAAGAGCTCCTCCAATAATGAAAGAGTAAAGCCAAGTAAATAGACTGACCAAGTTTGAAGCCCATGTCCTCGGCATGCGCTCTCCGCGCGAGCGCCTGCCCCTCCAGCAGCGCGCGCGCCTCGAACTGCGGCGCGGCGCGCTCGGCGGGCCGCCCGCTCGCGTCGTACACCCAGCGACCCACGCCCGCGCGGGGCACGATCTCTGCTGTGTCGTAGTAGATGCCTGCGGAACGAATTGGCTAAAGGATCATAATATTTTGAATATTTCTGGTTTTAAAAATGGGAGAAAAAAAATATCTAAAATAATTTCGAAGTTGTCTGACTTAAAAAAAGTTGGTTCTTTTTAGGGTTTCCTTCTCGAAGGGTAACCAACGGAACCCTATTACCCTCCGCTGTCCGTCTGCCAAATTTTCACAAGTTGTGTATTTCTATTGGCACTATAACAAAAAATAATAAAAATTAAATTAAATGAGGCATACCTACAAGAAATGTGTTTTTTTTTCTCGATCTATGGTACTAGTACGGAAACTTTCGTGTGAGTCCGTCTCGCACTTTACCGGTTTCTTGTATTCGGTTTCTTCTAACTACAAAAGAAGTGCAAGTGGTTTTATTTAGTTTTTGTATGATTTGAACAGGCTCCTTCTGGATAAGCTTGCTCCATCGTAGACTTTGTCTCTGTCATATCTGACCTAGACTAGAGTCAAGAGCAAACCCATAATAAAAAAAAAAAAAATTGTGTTTGTTTTTGTATTTGGTTGAGTTTTAGCCAACACAACAAATCTTAATCGAAAACTCTTTGTAACCAATTTTTAAACAGGTATAATTTTATATTTATATGTTTGTAAAGGGTACTCCAGAAAGACTGATCCAATTACAAAAAACTGGTAAACTGCGAGTCGGACTCGCGTACAAAGGGTTCCGAACGAATATTTTTTTAACAAGTTATTTTAACACTATATAATTCTTATAGATTTTCCTGTAATCTATAGGTAAAGATCTATTATCTCCAGTTTTTTTTCAAAATTTTAGGCTCAGTTGTTTCGGAGATAAGGGTCATTTTTCGTCTAATTTCTTGAATAACATCAAAACCATTTACTTTAAAATTATGAAAAAAATATAATTAAAACCCTCACAGTAAGCCCTTTCATTTGACATGTCACACAATATTGTTAAATAAACTTTTTTTTGAAATTTTGTAGTTTGACCCCCAAAGTGACCCCCATACTAAAAATTTAATAATTTACGTAACGCTTCCGTATTTGGGTCACAGAAGTCCAAATTTCAAAAGAATCGGTCCAGTGGATCCGAAGAAAACTGGCTGTGTCAAATGGACAGGCAGACAAGACACCCCGAGTGATCCTATAAGGGTTCCGTTGTTTGTTGGGAACCCTAAAAATCTTTCACTGATAGACAGCCACATTATTGCTGAGTGTTCCAGACTAATTTTGATCCTGCAAAAAGGTCCTGCGGTATAGAGAGGTCACGGGATCGAAACATTGTAAAAAAGCTAGTCTCGCATATTTCTTTTAATTCACCCATACGTGCCTTCCGAAGCACGGAATATTTTACCAGACAATCAGCTGATTCAAGCCTGCAATGCCCTAGCCAAACTGGAAACAACTTTAAAAAGTATACTTCCCGTGGGAATCGAACCCACAACCACCGGATCACAAGGCAAACGCCTAAACTACTTTGGCCGCCAAATGGCGGTCGTCGAAGAGAACCATGTCAGAGACCCCTGAGGCGGTTTAGAAACTGACACTAGGGTGTGTGGGGTCGTTAGACCTTACTGCCCACACGATAAGAAGAACTCACCCATATACCCCATATTCCCCCTCACAGTGGCAGTCAACAGATCATTGAAGGCATCCCAACTCTTCCCTGCCAGGCGGTCGCGGTGGTTCTGCCTCGTCAGCGAGCCGTTGGCGAAGCACAGCAGCGCCATGTAGGGCGCGGCCGGCGTGGGGCCCACCAGTATGTGTCCTGCGGGCGGCGCCGCGGGCGCCTGCAGGCCTAGCAGCAGCGTGTCGCTGGTGCCCAGGGAGAGGCCCACCCAGCCCGAGCGCAGGCGGAGACCTAAAGGGATTGCCAGTCATGAGGTTGAATGACTCAAAGTAGTATGGGTTGATGGTGTTTGCAGTGTGTCGTATATTGGAAAATGCATAGGCTGCGTCGCACTTGGCCAGTTTTTTTTTTTTCAATGTAGCCCTGAGTAGGATCATTAAAACAAAAACAGAGTTCCCGCTATGTGTCCCGAAAACGCGAAAAAAATCAGCTGTTCAGTACATTTTGTCGAGTTATGCGCACAGAAATGTATGGGGGAGTCGATTTTTTTTTTCGCGATTTCAGTGTTGGTCCCATAGTGAAAGTTGTTCATAATGATGAGTTCAATGACCCCTTAATTTAAGAGGTATTGCGTTTACAGGTTGTATAAACCTGCATTAACGTTTGTTACTGAAAAACAAGAATGATACCTCTGCACGGTTGAAAAAAGGCGCTAATTACCAGACAATTTATTCATTTTAATTAAGCGTTTTACCAACCACATACAGCGGGACCTCTGTGTTTGTTTCGATGATTCTTCTCAGGGTTACATTAAAAAAAAAACTGACCAAGTGCGAGTCGGACTCGTGTGCAAAGGGTTCCGAACGAAACTCATTTTATTAACATGTTATTTTAACACTTTATACTTCTTAAGGTGGATACAGACTTTGCGAGGCATGTGCCGCGAACGGCGCACAACGATTGCCTCTGCTTGGGGCGTGCATGTCGAAAAAATATTCCAACATATGCTCGGGTCGAGCCATCGCGTGCGAAGCAAATGCCTCGTTTGTCTGTCTGCATGTTTGTGGCGAGGCATGTGCAACGCACAGACTGCGCATGTGCGAGGCGAGCCAGCGTGTGTCCGCCTCGCTGTGCATTTTCGCGCGCAATATGGACGAGAAATTTTTTACGAAAAGCAGTTGAATTATATGAAAGTAACCGATAATTACGGGATCCAAAACATCATTATTATTACAATAAAAATGCGATGCGACGGTGCCATCTTGACTGCTGCTGCGGGTTGGATCGGCCCGAGCATGCGCTGTTTGGCCTGAGCAAACGCAGTGTCATTTTCTTAGTCGAGGCGTGTGTGGATATCGTACGCGGCGCACACCTCGAACGTGCATGCGTGACTACGTCCACAACTAATGCTATGCTCGCACTGAGGCGCTTTGATCTTGAAGCTTTTGCCGACATACGTTGGCTCTCCCTCGCACGTGCGTAGCACATGCCTCGCCACGAATATGAAGCTACACACCTTCCGAGGCATTCGTTGTGCGCCGTTCGCAGCGCATGCCACGCAAAGTCTGTATCCATCTTTATAGATTTTCCTGTAATCTATAGGGACCATGCACAGCGTTGACTATGCCATCTAGTGTCGCATATTCGAAGTTTTAAGGGTCAGAATACTTGACATTGACGCTTCTGTGCTGCCACCTGCGGTTCCTGCATGCTCAGTTTAGGGGAACGTGCGCGAAGTAGACTGTGCTAGATGGCAGTCTACTTCACGCGTAGCTATTTCGAATTTAATACTTGTTATATACTTGACAGTGACATTTCTGTGCTGCCACCTATAGTTTCTGCACGCTTCCTATAGGTAAAGATCTACCTCCATTTTTTTTTTTCAAAATTTTAGGCTCATTAGTTTCGGAAATAAGGGAAGGGAATGGTCATTTTTCGTCTAATTTCTTGAATAACTTCAAAACCATTTATTTTAAAATAATGAAAAAATAAATAATTAAAACCTTCACAGTAAGCCCTTTCCTTTAATATTTCACACAATATTGTTCAAAAAGCTCGTTTTTTAAATATTCTAGTTTGACACCCAAAAGTGATCCCATACTAAAAATTTAATAATTTACGTATTTGGGTCACAGAAGTCCAAAATATGCAACAAAATCGGTCCAGTGGATCCGGAGAAAACTGGCTGTGACAGACGGACAGACAGATAACCGAGTGATCCTATAAGGGTTTTGTTCGGAACCCTAAAAATAAATTTACATGATATGTAAGAGTTATTTTTAAAATATTTGCAAAGACAAGACAAGAAATTTATTTGTAGAAACATGAAAACTAAATATAATTTATCAGAGCTATTTAAACACAATCTTATAAACCAAACAATCCGCTATATAACTCCAAAAGCACATTTTCTCTGCTAGTAAAAGTAAACAATTATAGATAACACATAATAACATCTCACAAGTAGGATAAACTGTACATTAAATCGTAGTTACAGATAACAGCGTCTTATCACGGCTGAGAGCGAGTGCTGATAACGACGCCTTTGATGTCTTATCAACATATTATTATAGAATAACTGTTTATTTAACACTTGCTTGTTAGTAGATAAGTATTTTCCATTAAGTAGTTCTACGCAAATAATTTTCCTTGACCTTACATAAGATAACAAGGAGGGATTTTTTAAAGATGTTGAACACTAGTTGTGCTTTAATCACCTCTACAGGTAAGAAACCAACTTCACGTATGTTTCTTAAAGATAGTTTCCAGAATTCTGATCACCTGTGTCTAAAATACAGTTTCCATAATTCTGATCACCTATGTCTAAAAGATACTTTTTAGAATTTTGATAGCCTGTGTCTAAAAGATAGTTTCCAGAATTGTGATCACCTGTGTCTAAAAGAAAGTTTCCAGAATTCTGATCATCTGTGTCCAAAATAAAGTTTACAGAATTCTGATCATCTGTGTCTAAAATATAGTTTCCAGAATTCTGATCACCTATGTCTAAAATAAAGTTTCCAGAATTCTGATCATCTGATTCTAAAAGATAGTTCCCAGAATTTTGATCATCTGTGTCTAAAAGAAAGTTTCCAGAATTCTGATCATCTGTGTCTAAAATAAAGTTTCCAGAATTCTGATCATCTGTGTCTAAAATAAAGTATCCAGAATTCTGATCATCTGTGTCTAAAATAAAGTTTACAGAATTCTGATCATCTGTGTCTAAAATAAAGTTTCCAGAATTCTGATCATCTGTGTCTAAAATAAAGTTTACAGAATTCTGATCATCTTAGTCTAAAATATAGTTTCCAGAATTCTGATCACCTATGTCTAAAATAAAGTTTCCAGAATTCTGATCACCTGTGTCTAAAATAAAATTTCCAGAATTCTGATCACCTGTGTCTAAAATAAAGTTTCCAGAATTCTGATCATCTGTGTCTAAAATAAAGTTTACAGAATTCTGATCATCTTAGTCTAAAATATAGTTTCCAGAATTCTGATCACCTATGTCTAAAATAAAGTTTCCAGAATTCTGATCATCTGATTCTAAAAGATAGTTTCCAGAATTTTGATCATCTGTGTCTAAAAGAAAGTTTCCAGAATTCTGATCATCTGTGTCTAAAATAAAGCTTCCAGAATTCTGATCATCTGTGTCTAAAATAAAGTTTCCAGAATTCTGATCATCTGTGTCTAAAATAAAGTTTACAGAATTCTGATCATCTGTGTCTAAAATAAAGTTTCCAGAATTCTGATCATCTGTGTCTAAAATAAAGTTTACAGAATTCTGATCATCTTAGTCTAAAATATAGTTTCCAGAATTCTGATCACCTATGTCTAAAATAAAGTTTCCAGAATTCTGATCACCTGTGTCTAAAATAAAGTTTCCTGAATTCTGATCATCTGTGTCTAAAATAAAGTTTACAGAATTCTGATCATCTTAGTCTAAAATATAGTTTCCAGAATTCTGATCACCTATGTCTAAAATAAAGTTTCCAGAATTCTGATCACCTGTGTCTAAAATAAAGTTTCCAGAATTCTTGTCACCTGTGTCTAAAAGAATGTTTCCCGAATTCTGATCATCTGTGTCTAAAATAAAGATTCCCGAATTCTGATCATCTGTGTCTAAAACAAAGTTTCCAGAGTTCTGATCATCTGAGTCTAAAAGATAGTTTTCAGAATTTTGATCGCCTGTGTCTAAAAGATAGTTTCCAGAATTCTGATCACCTATGTCTAAAAGATAGTTTTCAGAATTTTGATCGCCTGTGTCTAAAAGATAATTTCCAGAATTCTGATAACCTGTGTCTAAAGTATAGTTTCCAGAAATCTGATCACCCGTGTCTAAAACAAAGTTTCCAGAATTCTGATCATCTGAGTCTAAAAGAATCCCCAGGGGTTATTACTAAATTTTCCTATTTGTAATGTGAAGTAACACCTCACCAATCAACCTGTTTTTGATCAATGACTGTCCATTGGAGTAGCAACACCCAATGTATGTGTGAAGTGGGGCTGGTGTCCGCAACTTCACGTCCAAGCGCGTATTTGGTTTACAGGTGGGGCAATTATGTCATTCGGTCCACCCCAGCTCCTCAAGGAAGGCCAGTAAGCCCCAAATGTTGGGAAAGGCTTCAGGCCCGTGAAGATGATTGAACGAAACGTTTAACGAACGGCATGTTACCTGCAAGTGCTGAACAGTTGTCCCCGGTGAAGGCGATGACGCGACAGTCGGGCTTGAACCCGTAGCGGCCCACGAAGTAGTTGCAGATGGGGCCCACCACCGTGGCGCTGGGGACTGGGGTACCCAGCTTCGTTGACAGAGACTCGTCGCCACATGCCTGGGGACCATACATACATGCATGATGAAAACAAAGACCAGTAGTAAGGGGAAATCAGTGCAAAAACTCTACATAGATATGCTCTCATGCCTCATATCTTGCATGTAAATCGGGCTGGTTTTCGCAACTCCACGACCAAGGGCGTATTTTGCGTGCAGCGCCTCATATCTTTTTCTATATTTTAACAGAAATAATATTTTGCAGACTTTCGTTCGTGTCATAAAAAAACCATCTTCCGTTTGGATGATGGAATTATCTTCCAAATAACTTTTCAATCTTGTATTTGGCTTACACAATCAAGCAAGTTGCAGCACTTACATTTTTTTTTCTGTAACTGTGAAAACAGGCATTTGCCATGGGCTCAATCAAGTTGAATGGACTTCAAAAAACACATATTCAGCTGTATATCTCTGAAAGTATCAAAAAAGATACCTATTGGCTCTCTCACCTGCATACACTTATCATCCCACTGCATAGTCCTGATGTCCAGCAGGTTCATGCCGGAGCCATCGGACAGGTCGATGGGCGCCACCTTTCCCAGCAGCAGCGAGCACGCGAACGACGACACTAGCGAGATCCTGCTGGCCGCGTGGTACACGCGCGGCCGGGTACGGAACATCTTCCGGATCTGAGGACCCGTGAAGCGCTCGTATGCGCGGGAGCCTGTGATTTTTGATAGTTCCTGGAAAGAAGGACAAATGTTGATGACCAGCTCAGTTCACTGTAACTTCTAAGATAGAACTTCTTTGCCGAATTTCACATCGAGTAAGTGCTAACCGCGTTTTTAAAGTTGTCTATCCTTTGATATGGGATTCTCACTTTCCTAATCTTTGCCTTGTTGGTTATAAAGTCACTGCTACTAGGTCATAAGGTGCATTCTGTCTTTAAACAATCAACTGACTGTTTGATATGGATCCTAGACAGTTCAATCGAAAATGTTAGGGACATATGTCGACACCCATTGGTGGTGGTGATATTTTCAAACTGTAAGTCGCCAAATTTTGAAAAAAGATAGCCATAATTTTGGCTCACCCAAGATGGACTGCGAAAAGCATAGTGTTTATGAAAATTAGTAAGTAAACTTCTGGACTTGCGTATTTATGATGGCACAGGACGTTCAGTCCATCACAAACAGTTCACGAAAGATGAAGCTCGTCCCAATTTCTCAAGTTCACTGACCTCAGCCCCCACAGCTTCCTCCAACGCCTTGCAGTCCACCGTAGTGCTGGAGTCCATCCACACAGGAGAGTCAGACACGAAGGCGGTCGCCAGCTGCGTGTGCAGGAACTCGTCGGGGGACAGCTTGCCCAGCTTCGTCTCCGCGTCCTTCGACCACCATACTGAGCCGTGTTGCTGGGGAAAGTTTGGTGAACTGGCATTGAATATGAGTGAACATTATCTTTAGAGTTTTTTAATTTTCAGGTAGCTTGATGTGCTGACTGATTCTGCTAAATAAAGTAGCTTTTATTAGAACCGTTGGTCACAGTTACTTGAGCTTTAAAACATAGATATGTTTATACTCTGCCAGGGTTGCGGAATTTGTTCGAAAGAGTCACCGCGGCCCTGGAACGCACAAGGCATATGAAGAACACAGATGGTTTTTAGTCAGTAAGAGTCTGACACTCCCTTCCGCTCCGCCCAGAGCATCATTCATTTTCTAATGTCCCATCCTAAAAAAATTAAAAAAAAAGTTACATATGTACTAAGATTTGTTTCGAGTACTTTAACTTTACACTCCTTCAGCTAAAAATAAACAGAATTTCTGACAAGACATGTCTCAGTTTTTTTTTTTGTTTCTACTTCCAATTTTTTTTTTCAATAATCTCTATACCTATCCCATTCAAAATCTCTGCTAAGTAAAAATCATCATTTCCCAACTATAATATTGGTTCTCATATGATTAAATAAATAATGGGGTTGCCTTCCAGTCAAACCGGACTCAGCTGAATACCAGTATTTTACGTGGAGCGGCTGTCTACCAGACCCCCACAAGCTATTAACCAGGTAACACAGCACTTCTTGGCAAGACTGGTGTCTAAGTAAAAATAAATGGTATTAAGTGTACGAAAATTACCTGTCCCGCCCCCGAAACTGCTTCAATGGTAGAAAAGTCGACTCCCGCCACAACGAGGCGGTCCATCACCATGTCGAGTGCCTTCACCCACAGCAGTGGCGGTGCTATCACCTCACCACGCTCCACTCCTCGCACCACCCCGCCCGCGGTCCTGGGAACAGGAAATAGACAACAATATAGGTGGTGAGGAGCAATATGCTGGCCCGAAGGTTCGCTCCATGTACTAAAGAAGTTAAGATAACATTTTTAGGGCATATTGCCAATCTTTTTACTCGAGCGGCCTGTGGGTTCGGTATACGCAGCGAGCCTTCAACGTCCTGCGTATTCAGTATAATAATTCATTCAGGATGGTGTTAGGGTTGCCGCGCCACTATAGTGCGTCAC
This sequence comes from Lacanobia wlatinum, assembly GCA_947578705.1. Classification (NCBI taxonomy): domain Eukaryota; kingdom Metazoa; phylum Arthropoda; class Insecta; order Lepidoptera; family Noctuidae; genus Lacanobia; species Lacanobia wlatinum. Next base: position 5,924,903 of record OX388035.1, read on the forward strand.
AAATGTTTGCAAACGCGCGTGTTGACGGTTTCCACGCTATAGTGCGTAAGAACGTGGCGTCATTATTTCAAAGACTGCGCGGTAGCACCAACAGCATTTTGCAAATAATTGCATCCCGCCATGACTGTCCCATACAGGCACACTGGGTGGGAATAGTGACGGAAAATTGTAGTTGTTTAAAAAAAATGTATTTCTATCATATTATGTACCTACTAACATAGATCTTAAGAAAAATCGTTACTAACACTTATGGATTCTGTCCGAAATAAATAGATAATAATAATAATATAACAGTCCCGCATGACGAGAACCTCGTGAAAGCCGAGAAAGATAAACAAATCAAGTACCTATATTGACTTGGCTCGCGAGGTTGTCGACATGTGGGATGTGGATTCCGCAATCATTGTACCAATAGTCATATCAGCCAATGGCTTAATAGCCACGAGCCTCGACCAACACCTCAGGAGGCTCTCGTTAGGCAGCTGGATCAACGGCTTGATTCAGAAAGCGGTACTTCCGGACACGGCTCGTATTGTTAGGAGGTTCCTCTCTCTGGAGCCCTGACCACCGGTAGCTTGGACCCTGTTCCCGATACCGGTGGGTTACTAGTTTTATATTTTTAAATGTTTTTTTTTTGTTTTAATTGAAATATTTAAAAATATAATTTAAATGTAAAAAAAAAAAAACGAAATAATAATAATATGGTGAGACATACTAAGACACTAGCTGACTCGCGCATCTTCGTCTGCGTCAAGTTTTTCATCAATACTCCGCTCCTATTGGTATTGGCGTATTTGCGAACAGGTTTGATTGTCAACAAAACAAACAAATGACTCAGAGGCAAGTGTATTATTATTTGTTTTATTTTATTTTAATGTTATTTTATCATTTTAATTTGGTTTTATAATTTCAATTTTAAATTTTATTTATTTTATTTGAGTAATTATTATCCTTACATTAATTATTATACTTCCTCTAATATTAGTAAGGATATTACTAATATTAGAAATACGAAAGTAACTCTGTCTGTCTGTCTATCTGTCTGTCTGTCGCGCTTTCACGCCAAAACTAGTGAACCGATTTAAATGAAATTTGGCAGAGATAGTCTAGAGCCTGAGAAAGTAGCCTATGACAGACAAATAAACTCTTCAGCATTATAATATTAGTATATAGTATAGATAAAATTAGATCCTTAGCATACTAGCTAAATCGTTAAATGGAAATAAACTATCACAGTACTTACAATTAAATTGCAACATTACACAAAAAAAAAAAACCAGGCGACAGGCTGCTTCTATTAATATCTACATTATAACATGGGACTAATGAGCTCGAGCCCCTCAAAAAAAAGGGGCACAATCCCCCCCTCCCAAAAGGGACTTAAGTACACCCCAAAAGACCGAGATATCTTTTGTTTGTGTTTATCTACAACCTAACAAAGTCATTGAGGAATTTATAACACCTTAAACAAAATAAACTGTTTTGTGCTCTTTTAGTGTTTACTGTAACATGCAATTAAATGTATTTAAATAGCATATAATTATTAAATATGAAATATTGAACTATGTATATTGTGTTGGCAATAAAGGCTTAATAATAAAATGTTTGCTTTGCTAAAAACTTACCCTCATAAAAGTCAAGCCCCCCCCCCCCTTCCCCCAAATGACATCATTTGATCCTGTTACTTTCTATAATTATATTAAAAACACATCCAATTGTTACCCATAACATTTACCTTTCAACCATCATGGCTAATTGATCATTAAAAAATAATGATGGGTTACCTTCACCTTTTTATCCACAAGTTTTGTAAATAATAAAATGTTGATGAATCAATTTGTTAAGCTTGAATGATGTTTTCTAGCTAAAGTAATTCCATTGCACTGACTAAGGGCAGCCTTTTTGCATTCTGCAATCTCTTCCAGACAACCTGGGATGGATAGTATTTGCCTGGACATGAAATTGGGGCTGTCATTGGTGTGACAAAAAATAATTTCATTATAATAAAACATGACATTCTTAGTTTGGTTCTTGGATGCTGTTGAAGAAGTACTGCTAGTCTATACCATCGGTAAATGGTGTAAAACATAGTCTTCTGTCTCTTTTTGTCTGCTTACTTCTTCTACATCATGCAATGGAATTTGCTACGGTTTCTACTGGTTGGAACAGCGGTAAAGGGAGATGACTTGTGTTTGTTATTTGGACCTGACCACTGTTGAATACCTGCCGTCCGGTCACTATTGTCTAATAATTCCATCTTACAACTGATATCTAGTACAAACATAAAGGCAAAAGTACCTGAATTCTGGTAGGTCAACATCGAACTCAACCTCAGCCTCATGCAACACACTGAAGTCTTCGCCAATAACAATGGCTTTTAACTAAAACAGAAAATGTTTATTAAGTTAATGCATTTAATAAAAAAAAAATATATGTTAATGTCACAGTTTACTTAGCCTATTTTTGGCAAATAAGGTTATCTTTAAAAAGTAAACAAAAACATTTATTTATAAATTAATTGATTATTGAAATAAACATCAATGTTTAGGTTGTATTTATAATTTCATACTTGTGCCAAAAGGGATGAGAAATTACAAAATTACAATCAGGTGGATTTAATAGCGTAGCAGATTCACAAAAGTACTTCTTTTTAATTAATAATTTAATTAACTATTTTAAAAAGCAAGAATTATTTTCAATGAACAGTTTTTATCATACGAATGCTAAATTTCATTAAAATTAAATTCACCAATCAATAGCGACAAGTTCAATATCGAAACATGATTAACTCAAACCTTATCGCCTTGTTTATCAATCTTACTGAATTAATTAGTTAAGCGAATCTCCATAAAATTGCGTGCAAGGCAGAAAAATGCCTGATAAAAAACTGTAAAACTTAAGAAGTTATGTGCACTTGTTACCAAGCATTAAACTATTTTTTACTTACCCTTTGGGTGCTAAAATCAAATCCTAAAAAAGTTTTTCTTGAATCCCCAGTCATTTTTATATTTTGACAGCACGGGCGGGCAATGACACACCTCTGCGGTGCGTTCAGGAACGCGATATCGAGCTAGCTTTCGTGACTGAATGCCGTTTTATAAAATTCCAACGCGATTTCACGATATCATAGTATTTTATTAGTCTCAGTACACAAATTAATCACTTTAGTCGGATGTTTCATACAATTCGATAAAGAAGCCCCAGCAAGGTTGCTATTATCTGAATTAAAATAATTACGCAATCCACACTCTGTCTTTGTAATACGGTAGAGCTACTATTTCTTTACCACACCTAATTATGATTTAACGTTTGCATAAATGGGCATGCCGTCATTTATGTTACTTTTATAACATTTTAAATAGGTAGGTACTTGATTTAGGACATTACTTTTAAAAAATAGGTTTTTAGATTATTTATATGTCGTCTGAAGCACTTCATCTCTCAATACGAAGATGAGAAGTTATAATAAAATTGTTTGTTCCCAGTTTTTAAAACAGTAAAAAGCCTACTGAGATAAAAATCTCCTAAAAACATCTCTAGTCTATTCCTATATTTAATGTTGATAATAAAATTATAATTCGCCAAACGCTGTTGAATAGCCACTAGAAAATCAGCCAAGCAGATCGACACACAATAAAACAGTTATGCTGCATTGTTAGCCTTTTTAAGTAACATGCTTGTATGAATCATAGCGTGGTGGAGGCTTACCTCACAGGTAGGTAGAACGGGTTCAGTGACCTATATAGCATCACACTAATGACCGCCGCGGGTACACATGCTTAATTGAACAAAGCGCCTAATATTAGCTAATGTAGGTATATTTTTTAAATTCCCTGGTCAGCTAGCATCTAAGTTAGTATTTTCATTAAAGTTGCTAAGCAATTTTAGCGTTAAGAGGATTGACTGATCGCTTAATGTGTTTCAAATATGATATAATTTTATGGTGTCTGCTCTTTACATTAGCTATGTTGGACCTACTGCTACAACTTCACAATTTTACTCTAATTTTATATAAATACACAATAAATTTCCCATTTGAGATGTTATTTTATCAGCGCCTGATAATTTTATTTTTGCGTGTAGTTGAGAGTGTTTGCTATCATTATTTGAGCAGGCGATCCGAAGATGGCGCTGGTAATGTGTTGATGTGGCGGAGTGAGTTAAGAACAAGGCTGTTAATTTACTCATGATTTAAGAGGACAATTACTGCATATTTTTATAATTAACCTTATTAAGATAATTTAACCAAATACAAACGTAATTAAATAATATGAACTCTATATATTTTACTACGTAATATGTGTTATCTTCAATAAGTAGGTACTTATTCCTAGCATTGAGCTTTCGCTAAGTATAGCTAGATCGAAACCCGTACCTACCTAAGTACTTACACCATGCACTGTATTATTTGGTTCCAATGTAGGAGTCAGCAGAGTTCTGCTGTGAAAATTTCAGTAATAGCGGCTTAACCGTTGTTTAACTTTTTTAAATCATTTACTTACATTTTGTTTTTTCGTACACCACAGCACTGCTGTGGTTTTCGTTGCGACACCTCTTCTCAGTGAAAACACTTGGAAGTGGTAACAGGCAGACGTTTTGATTTTTTAATTCTCGGGCTTATTTGACTTAGGTACCTAACCTAATCGGGTCTCAAACATGAACACTAACAATAACCCACAGCTAAAAAGAGACTTCGTGAGATCGAATCCTTCGTTTCCATTGGGTTATACTCGTAGCATATGTGTATATTCCTAACAAAAATAAACGCTCCGCCTGTCTTGTGCTATATCCCCGTTAATAGGTATGAAGTCTTGCTGTGAAACACCCCCTTGTCACACCGCTCGCTACACGGGCCTGCTGATGCAAGCACCGATTGAATGAGTAAGTAGGTATCGACATAGGTACCTATTGGATAACTAATCTATATGGAATATTTCTATAGTTCACGCTGCAGTTTTTATTTCTACATAAAATGTCTGTATTTCCCGAAAGGTAAAGCAAGGGTGGACCTAGTTGCCTCTGATATAAACCCAACCTTTTGTTACATCAGTTTCCTCAACTCCCTTATATTCTTTACCCAACAGTTCGTCATCTCCGCACAACGTATCTAGCTGACCAAAAAGGTGGCACCACCCACACAGCCACGGCCCAACACACACAGGTTTCCGTGTGTTTACAGGGGTGGCATGTAACGAAACTAATCGAATGGAAAACCTACACGGGTGGCGAGGCGCGCTTTCGACGCCGACGTCTATATTTATCTGTGCCACCCCAGCGGGGCTGCTTGGACGCGCTGGGACGAACGCTTACGCCTTTAAACTTCAAATACACGTCACTTTGCGAGCGTTTGATCAAGATATTAGTGGAACGCAGCCTTTCGGTGGCCTTCTTTTTTTAAACTCAGTGTCAAAATTGCGAGGGAATTTTATGATGATGTCGCTGGACGAAGGGTAACATTTTGAGGAAGTCTAAGAATGAAATGCGACGTATTTTTTGATAAGATTTAATATTTAAATCCCATGGTAAACTATATTGTGTACGTTAGATTAATAGGAGCTGTTTATCCCGTTTTTAGTTGTATAGGTAGCCACAAAAAAGAGACAAAGTAATTATGTGCATCACTATTGCCTTGCCGCGGCTGGGGTTCCAGGCGATGCAGCAGATGTGAGATTAATTCTTCATGAGTACCTACAGAGTGATTAGGTTCAGGAGCAGTATTTTATACTGCCCCAGAAATCTGATAACGCAAGGGCATTTATTTGATTATTGTTCTAATTACATCATTTTTTTACCAGAAGACCAGAGATCCAACTGCAATATTTCAAACATTCATGAAGACGTTCCAGTCAAATCGAATTCACGATAGGTACGGACGGATTTCGGGGTCAGTTGGATAGCTAGGTGTTTGTTACCCAATCACGCCAGAACGGTTGAACGGATCTCGATGAAATCTGGAACAGCGATAGATTATAGTCTGGAATGCGTCCTGCTTACTTATGGTCATGTTGCCGTCTCGAATAAGATGTGACTTTTGGAATCGCCACTGATCGAAATTTCACATTAAATTATTTCATCGAATGTACTTACGGTCGTGAACATGGAAAGCGACTTTTGCCGAGATCGGTCCGAGGATGGGTGACCATCTATTTCATACCGAGATTATTCCGTGCCTCGTCAAACACGTTAGGCCGTTGGCCCCAGCTGTCATTCGAAGATCTTTGAGAATTGTTACGGAGAGTCAGAAGCCAGAAAACCTGTCACCAGATTTGCAAAGGGGTATTAGTGTTATCCCAGTGCCAGATTAAACCACCGCGGGGCTAGTAGCTAATTTTTACTAAGGGGCCCCCTAAACCTAAAACCTTCGTAAGATAAGTAAAAACGAAAATACAAAATTTTAACTGCTGTGACTTATAAGGGGAAGTTTGCATGATTAAGCTATCAACATCTCGACCAGCAAGTCGCATATGCTCAACTAACAAGCTGAGCAGTTGGACTTAAGACTCGCGTGTGAGACAGAGGTGCTAGTTTTTAGCGAAATGCCCCCCAATGCGCGAGGCCCCTAGCATTTGCTACTCTTGCTATACGGGTAATCCGGCACTGTGTTACTCAGTTATTGGGTTGTGGAGATACAGATGTGCAGTCGTTACATAGCATAGTACCATACTCAGCTACAACCACTAAAACTGGAAGCTGACCCCAATGTATTTGGGAAAATCGAAAAGGCTAGGTAGATTGATCCGTCATGGAACCTGTAAATCCTGCCGACCGAATGTTTTCCACGACCGTCTGCCAACCAAACAACGGAGAATATCAAGTTCGCAGGATACGATAGTGCACAACTTACACGCAAACAAAGGTGCGCACTCTGTTCTTTTACTCTCATCGTCATTTACCTACAACGGACCAAAAATTACTTCAGTAGTTCTATTCTGCAACAACATTTTCGTATCTCGACAGCGGAATCCGAGGTGAGTTTCAAATTAAGACCTTTATGTTGTGTGCAATAAAGCTCACTTTGTGAGTTTTGTCACTCAGGTGAAGCTCGATCTCGAAATAGTTGTTTACAGAATAGACTAGCAGGTCTGCTGCTTTCCATAACCAAATTTAATACTATATAATCGTACCAATCTTTTTATTTACATTGTTTTCTATATAATAACTAAAGGAGATTGCTCTGCGCCCATACATTGTTCGCCCTGGAGCCAGGAGCATCGGAAAATTATGCGTTGTATTGTTGATCATTAGTAAACACCTATAAGATCTTATTTTTATAGCGGACTAGCTGCAGAAAAGATATATGTCCAAAAAAGTATCAGATTTTGAGGTTATAATCTAACCATAACAACGAATATTAGATATAGTTTTTCCTTAGTTTTTCATAGTTCCGAGTGATCTTTAAGAAACTGATTAACAAAATCATAATACATTTAGCTATTTTCCATACCTACCTAAATAATTAGGTACCTTTGCAGCTTTTTTTCTAAAGCCTAAGTGTAAGTAAATAGGTACCTAAGTGCAACGTTTAAATGCATAGAATCTAATTGACATAGGTAGATAGTGGATACCTGTATTCTTAGCATTGGATTTGGAGTGAGATTAAATATTTGTGTATTGTTTGTTTGTGTTATATAAAACATTGCGCGCTGTTCAAACGCGTGACTATGAAACCAGCCTTACTAATTAGGTAGCCGATAAGTTGTAAACCTAGTCCTTTTTTTTTTTAACGGGGCGAAATCCTCATGGATGTCCTCCACCATGGGGCGGGCAGAGGGGTCTGTCAGACTCTTACTGACTAAAACCACCCCGGTGTTCCATCTCTCACCTACGCCGGGGATCGTGGGATCTTATGCGACTTTCGTAATAACCGGCTGGTGCCGGCACGCCTCTGCGGGCCACCTCGGGGAAACCTACAGTCCTACTTTAACTTACTGATTATGTTTGAATAAGAAATAAAACACAGATTTTAATTTCATGTTTATTGTTCATCTAAATTGGCACTTAAAATATTGTCTAAAAACTGTGCAGGGATCGATATTATTTTGATGTCTCGCATAGCTTTAATACAAAATAATGGTCACAACATGGGCGCAGCACCCGATAGGTCTGCGCCCAACGATGCAATTACAGCAATATTGTACGATTGCTTGTCGACCAATTTGAGTTGAATCAATTACTATGTAAACAAAACATGTTTTATTGCTGATATGGCGGCTGTGAATTTTGCCTCGTAATATCCATATGGTTTCGGAATTATTTAATTGTAGTTCATTCAAATCCGATGGGTGAATCTACAACAAAAAAAAATTGTTGGTTACACATTGCATTTATAGTACAATAAATAAAACAATTTACACTACAAATGTTGCATGACTATAACTGACCAGAAAAGATCTATTAGCTAAACAAAATAGCACATCAGGCAAGTTTAAGCATACTATGGTCGGCACCAGATAAACATGCAATAAAGTACATAGATTTTTCCCTAATATCCCTTCGTGGATACTCAAACAATAAATTATGAACCGTTTTTCATTACTAGAAAACCTAAAGGATCACAATAGAAGTTGATTCAGGACAGTTTTATGTCATTATTTCTGTTTTTGTTATTTGGAAAGCCAATAAATGTATGAGGGTCAATGACCGTTATTGCATGGGTATCTGATGTTTACCATAGCCTAATTTCTTGCAACAGTTAAACAATCAAAAACGTCTCTCACCTCTCAGAGTTGAACTCAATTTCGCATAATATCTAAAATGTGGCTGATACTTTCTGCTTGTACGGAGTGACATTGGATTTGTGCCAGTGAACAACCACATATCACACTTTGATCATGTTGATGACCAACCATTGGTACTTCTTGCAAATCTTGTGATGTTGTGGTTACTCTATTAACAAATAATGTATGACAAGCATCACATATGTAATCATTTGCAGTCACCTGTAATATAAAAACATATTATAAGTATAAAATAAACATGTTTTATTTTATATTTTCTCTTCTATACAGAGCCATTATAAATATAAATAGTTACAAATGGAGGTTAAAGCTTACTATTTGTGGTGCCACTAATTGCTGTATTTGCACAAAAATGGCATCATTATGGAGAATATGCCGTCTTCAGATGAATGAATCAGGTGATGTGAGTGTGCGTGCCCGAGGTGCCAATATTCTATTGCAGAGTGCACAGTTTCTACCAACATTACTTCTTACTGAAGTGTTAGTCATTTCTTGTCCAACAAGTGGTGCATATGAGATCATGAGCTTGAACCTAAAAAAAAAACATACTTAGTTCAATTGTATTTTTATAGAGTATTTACCTATCAGATTGTTTCTATTATAATGAATATACAGAATGTAATGTACCAAAATACTTTATAAATTGTTTCTTTTTTTTTTTGTGAAAAAGATGATTGCAAACATAATGTGTAAGGTCAAGTATAGAAACTTATTAGTAAAAAAAAAGTCTGAGAGATCGCAAACAGAATAATATAGGTACAACAAAAAATAATATAGGTGCAAACAAAGTAAAAATGTATTTACCAAAAGAGGTGCAGTCCATTGTTGTACTCAATGACGAATCTGTTAATCTTCCAACAACATGGAACCACCAGCAGAGCCGCAATTCACACAAAATACACTTTCCATAGCGTATGCGTTAGTCCATTTATGACTGCCAAGTTATCGTTTGAGCGGTACTCCGAAAATCACAGCCAGGTACCTAAGTCGTTTTTGAAAGCAATCAGAGTCCATTATAATAGCCAAGTCGTAATATTAGTAGTCCCGAAAGTCACCAAAACACACCGACCTCCCGTATTATTATTATACTCTTTGACACCGACACAATAACAAAGAGCAAGCGACGCTAACGTATTGTAAACATAAACAGTGAAAGCACAGGTGACAGACAGACAAGTGACAATTTAGTGACGTCAAAAATAGGAGTGTGTGTAAAAATACGATGCAACTTATCGATATTTCCTAAGATTTTGTTACTATCCTAGTAACAAAATCTTAGGAAATGTCCTACTTTACTTATAAAAACACTCTTCGATATTTTTTATAATATTAATACTTAATAACATTTGTATAACATAACAAAAACATTTATAGTACCTACCTACTTAATGTATTCAGTAACGGTAAGTATTTTTACCCGATTGCGGCGAAGCCCAAAAGGAGAGTTATTTTTATACTAGTAGTTCCTGAGATTAGCGCGTTCAAGCAAACAAACAAACAAACAAACTCTTCAGCTTTATTTATTAGTATAGATAATCGTCGTAAATACCTAATCGTTTAGTTAGAAGTTAATCACACACTTTCTTAAACGATCATAAGAAAACACAGAATAATGATCATGGCGAAATACGAAGGTTTTGATCACTTCAGCATTATTCTTACTATCTATTTAAAATCGAGTATGACCTCATGCACAAAGTACTCAGTAGGATTATTTGAATTAAGCAAATGTTTGTGTGATGAGAACGATCATTTGTTCTGTGTCTGGGTGTAATTTATCTATAATATTTATGTATTTAGAAATATATAAGTATGTTTATCAGTTGTCTAGTACCCATAACACAAGCTCTGCTTAGCTTGGGACTAGATGGCGTTGTGTGATAGTTGTGAAATATTATTATTATTATTATTATTTAGGGAATAATATATGGAATGGTAATTGAATGTTTTTAATGTATCTTCTGTTTGCTCTTTATTCGAAATAAATTCAAAATATGAATAATATTAAAAATACACTACAGTTCTTTAAAATTAAATCGATTGATTACAATCGATTGGGCATCCCTAATCTTTTTTGACATGAAATGACGTTTGGTGAAGATGGCGGCGATTCATGTTATTATTCGCGAAAATACTTTTTAATGTTCATTTTGGCATGCAGCTAGTCCGTGTTACAAAAGTATTGGCAACTAATATAATAAAATAGAACATGAATTATCGTATATGTCCGATACTTTTGTTGCACAGGGCGAATTTGGACATTGTCTTTAACAAATAAACTAAATAAAAAAAAAAACTAAAATATAGCATCAAAGAATTCGTCCTCAACGCTGTCAGCTGGTAATGTGCTCAAGAGACTGGCGGCATTGCCACGTTGAATGGCAATGTTTATCTCTGCCCAAAGTAAAACGGGAAGTGTCAACCAGTCGTTTCGATATTTCTTTGAAAAGGCTGTGAACACAATGCCCCCATGGCCCGAGAGTTAATGGTACCTACTTATAACTCAAATCAAATCAAATCGTATATTTCAAATAAACCATTTACAGGCACTTTTGAATTGTCAAGGTCGGTCAGTCCAAAAAGATGAAGCTATTTGCACGTTCCAAAGCGTAGATCTCTATGGAAAAGAACGTGCAAGAAACTCCACGGACACTCTTTTAAAAATAATAAATTGTTACAAAGTTTTGTTTACATCAAGTTGAAATTATACAAACATGTGAGAACGATGTAAAAGACGAGCAGGATAAAAGCGTCCGGCAAAAAAGGAACAACTCAAAGAAATATTTAAAATAAACCATGGCAACTGAGAAATGACCAGTCCCAACTGACAGCGCCCGTTCACGAACTAAAAATATTGGCATGATATTATACAGGCAGCTGCGTGAAAATATCACCTGCATGATATACAAGTAAGCCCCAAATCGACCCTAGCTAATGTAAAACAAAAATGGTTGCTGTAAACTTCGCGAAAAACAACATGTTTTCAACATATAATTTATTTGCTATGTCAACAGAAGAAAAGCAATGCATCAGGGGACAGCTTCCAATATGACCAGAAAAAGAAGAAACTGTAAGAGATTATGCAGTATGCTGAGCATTTGGCAGCCGCTCAGAGAGACCGCGCCGCGCCGCTAGTTCGTGCCAAACGCAACAGGTGGCGCTACCGGAGCGGAACTTTTATCTTACTTTAGAGGTTTTCATTTGTTTTTGATAAATTCTAGATTCTGCATCACAGCCACCACACAGGGAATTTATATAGTTGTGATTAGAAAATACCGAATATGGCCTCCTATTAATTAATTTAATCCTTTATTTCAGGCATCTATGGCCCATAAATAAAATACATAAACATAAAATAATAACAGCTATAAATAAATTAATACATATTACAATACTGATTAACACTATAAACTACTGCACACGAAATGACGGCGTCGTGTTTCGCTGTCTGGTGTCGCGCAGCTGGCCGCGGAAACGTCGATACACGACACCTTTCGGCCAAAACTCTGCTTTGAGAAACATCTCGAGATGGTGAGTTGGAACCCGCACCACAAACGACTTGAAGTTTGTGTTGTGGCGCGACTCCAACTTCTCGACCCTCAAAGTCCAGTTGGTCTTCACTCTCATGTACTCCACAATCTCCTCAACCTTCGTGGAGTGATGTAGCCGGGACACATACAGCAGCGTCGTGGGTATTGCTGGACGCAGCAGCATGTTTGGTCCTGCCAGCGCGGTGCCGCACTGGTTCCGACAAGCAGGCTTCTTCTTCTTTCTCTTCTCCACTTTGATGAAACCATCCTTGTCACACGTCACCTTGTCTTGAACTCGCTGTTTCGAACCCGTGTTGGATGTAAAGCGGCTCTGTTTACCCCCCTTCGTTGTGATATTTAGTAGTGTTTACTTAGATTTTATCAAGTACCTAATAACTAGTTTAGGATCGACACCAAATTAGTTAAGTTTGTGTGTAATGAATGAAAAATGCTCACGCGTATCAAGCAATGTTTTTCAATACACTTGCAAAGAAACAGTAAATGTTTGCGAGAAATAGATTTATGGTGCACGGTTTTTTTTTTCAACAATATCGATAACATCCTTTTATCCCACTGATTTTAACCTCGCACTAGTGAAGAACGCGATGCCAGCTTCCATAAAATCGAACACGTGCACGAAAAACCGGTCAAGTGCAAGTTGGAGTCGCGCACAAAGGATCAACTATAAAACTACCTATAAACTATTTTAATATTATGAAAAAAGAAAAATAACTTGCAAAATCTTTCATTTGATATGTCACACGGCTAAGTCTGATTTTTTTAAGTTTCCTTTAACATAATCCCTACCTACCTGCCTATCTACTAACACAATCTGTATTATTTCGTTTATTTATTCTTATTTACATATAAATTACATTTTTTAATAAATCTTAAAAAAAAATTTCAAAAATACATTTAAAAATGTAAAAAATAGTAGTCCGTCGGTGTCGGGAGCAGAATCCAAGCTTTCGGTAGTTAGGGCTCCAGACAAAGGAACCTCCTCACAGTACGAGCCGTTTCGAGGAGTACTGCTTTCTGTATCAGGCCCTTTATCCAAGCGCGTAACGCCAGCTTCGACAGATGGTCGTCGAAGGTTTTGGCCATCAGGCCATTGGCCGTAATCTGTATTATTATTATTATACCTATATATGTTATTTTCTTAGATATATATCTATGGGCTAAAGGAGCCTGAAAATAAAGAGATTTATTAATATTAAGTACTATAGCCTTCCTCGATAAATGGGCTATCTAGAACACTGAAAGAATTTTTCAAATCGGACCAGTAGTTCCTGAGATTAGCGCGTTCAAGCAAACAAATAAAATCTTCAGCTTTACATATTAGTATAGATTGTAATCGTGTTTCGGTCACAGAAATAAATCTTGTTACTAAATTTCAGCTGAATCGTTCCAGCAGATTCGGAGAAAAAAAATTACTGTGACAGATGGATACACAGCAAACAAGGAGTGATCCTGTTAGGGATCTGTTTTCCATACGTAGGTACGTTTAGAACCCTGAAAACATCCGCGAGTCAGTTGTCACAAAAACATTGTTTGAAAGTGTTGAAAAATTTCGTGTGATCACGTGCGCATTTGTCTTTACACTCTCGACTACATAACTTAGCCTCAATTCCGCCTCGGTTACAATGGAAAAGATAGCTTACTTTCATCAAAATATAATTACTGTTTTGTGTGCCATTTAATATTTTTTAATAAACCCAAGCCGCCACGTAGCTTGATTTGTATATCACTGCATTGTGGGCCTAAAAGCTGCCAGTTACGACTTTGTACTCTCCCTGGTACAAGTTCGTAGACGCTTTTCTTCGACTTCGTAGCCTTCCTGCTACGAGTTCGTAGACCCCTTTCTATGACTTCGTAGCCTTACTGCTACGAGTTCGTAGACCCCTTACTACGACTTCGTAGCTTTCTACGACACCGTAGCCTGCTGTTACGAGATCGTAGACCCCTTTCTACGGCTTCGTAACCTTACTGCTACGAGTCAGTAGACCCCTTTCTACGACTTCGTTTGCTCGCTCTTGCATTTTCACTCTCCAACTTCCTGAGCTTTTCTGCATAAATCAACAAAAAACTTCAATTTTAGTATGAATGATCAAAATACAATGAAACCCTTCTAGGATGAGTTGCAAAAATGTATTAAGTTCTTGAGGTTTTCTGCATTAAGGGTGACACTCGTTCGTTGCCTTTTGTTAAGGGCGACGTAATGAAACCCGTCCGTGGTGGGGTGTTTAAAAATTTCGAGCTCGCTTTGCTCGCTCTAACATTCTGCCAAACTTTATTCTCAAGCGTTTCTGTACAACTCAACAAAATGACTATGTTTTTGTATGAAATGATCAAAAGAACATAAAACCTTTTCCGAGTTAGGGTGCATGACTTTTCGAGCTCGCTTCGCTCGCTCTTGTGTTCTGCCCTATCTCAGTTAATGAGCTTTTTTGCATCAGTCCATAAAGTTACTTCTATTTAAGTATGGATGATCAAAAGAAAATATAACCTATCCGAGGTGGGATGCAAAAGTTTTCGTTCTGTGCTCTTTTAGTTCTTGAGCTTACTTCGTTATTCAACAAAATTTAGTTTAGATAATGATAAAAGAACAAAAAAATAACACTAATTTTCGAGATTTTGCTTGTAAGTAGATATGATATAAGAACATTCCTGAAAATAAAAACTTGCAGCACAAACGGCAAACCTTCCCCGCCTCCCCCTTCCCAAAAAAAACCCTTTGCGATTGCCGTCACTGGGAAAGAGAGGCGCAACACATAATTATTTGGGGCATTCATTTGTTGGGTGACACCATATTATCCCCGGGTGTCACCCATGCTAGCTACGCTACTGACCACAATCTCACCTGATGGAAAGGGATGATGTGGTCTACCTATTCGCTCTTGACTTTAAAACTCCGAGGTTCTATTAGTAAAAACAGACTCTAGCAGGGAATTCCACTCGTTAGCTGTACGCACTATGAAAGTATTCCCAAAACGTCTCATGCGTATGGTTGGGATGTCCACCATGCACCGGTGGCGCATCGCCGTACGAATTGTAGTACGATAATGAAACGGAAATGGCGGTACTAAATTGTGCAATTTCGAAGCAGACCCTCAGATACATATTTGTTGCAAGACATCTTTTGTTTTTTACTATTTATAGGCTCGCGTTTGACCACTATCTCACCTGATGGTAAGCGATGATGTGGTCGAAGATGGAGCACGGTTGCCTAAAAGTAACCTATTCACTCTTGACTTAAATACTCCCAGGTTATAGCTATCAGGAAACACAGACTAATGCAAATTAATGTTTTGATTTGATTGACATTTTACAAATGATTATGAAATACCGGTTACAGGTGGCTGAATTTAATCCTTAAACCGATGCTAAAAATTCGTAAATTTCTAATAATAATCACAGTGAAACCTAATTAAATGCAGCGTTACAACCTATGTATGAATGTAACTCTACGAATCGTGAATTGAAACCCAAGTCGCGTCCATTGCTGCATTGTCAACTCCTTTCAAAAACCCATTGCATACAATACCAGCAATGCATGCTTTACATCGGTACTTTTCCAAACGTTGGCCTATCGTTGTGGAAACGAAGTGGGTTACAATAGCGCGTCGTGAACGATATCTTGTAAGCTGTAGCGACCTACGAAATTTCGTAGTAGGTCTACGGCGATAGTTAATACTGGATTAGATAAAGCCTTTTGCAGTTACAGTATCTGAAACTGATAGACTTCTTGCTAACATCCTAAGAAAAAATACCTATCTATTATTTAGGGCCTACTAACTGAACCACTGCATCTTTCTTACTACTCGCTACCTATAGCTTTCTTTCCTTTGTTTAGCTTTCTTAGTGTGAGTTCCACTTTATTTTCCCAACTCTAAAATATAACTTTAAAAGATCAATCAATCTATTCCATCATCCTACTGGCTCAAAGAAAGCTACAGTAAAGCTGACGTGACTTTGCATAGTTAAGAAAAAAAATGCCTATTAGAAAAAAGCATTGATGTTGTCGAGTGTTCCAATTTCAAAAATTGACGGCCAAAATTAATAGTTGTCTATGTTTTATAATAGGTTGGTAGTAGTGAGTGTGGTGTGTGGTGTGTGCGCGGAGCGAGTGGCGTCTGGGTGTCGGGCCGCGCCGCGAGATGCTGCGCCTCTTAAAATTGTAAACAAGAGCTTTTTCGATTGGAGGGCGGCACCGCGCACGCGCCGCGCGACGTGAGCTTGTAGCGGCGGCAGCTCTATTTTATTTATCAGGTATTTTTTTTAAAGAACTTATAATATTTGTTTATTCTCAATATCTTTTATCGTTATCGTAACTTGAAGTTCTTTACTTAAATCTTAAGATAAACAGCATTTTTAAATAATCTGTCTTGTTTTAACTCACAATTTCCCTAACAGAACATTTGCACCCTTGGCAGATGTTTCCTTACAAGTTGTATATTGTCAGAATTCAAAAGCATATATATTTACCATTATTACATTAACCTTATCTAACTTAACAGTTATATTAAGCCAAAATTATGATCGTGAAAGACATGACAGAAAATTAACTGTTACAACTGGGACAACAATAACGTTTTTATGTGTTGTCAACAAACTCTGTAGGACACATTGGCAACGTTGGCTGTTTCCATGTTTCCACACAGTGCAGTTATCGGTACAAAGCGTTACATGATACTCGCTGAGAGATGAAAAGCTTCAATGTAGGCTATTGTAAGTTAGTGTCATAAGTTGAGGAACGTTTCCAGAGATAAGAGTGGAAATCGATTGTGTGTGCTCGTCCTGCCGCCGCCGCGAGGTCGAGGCTGCGTGCGGCGCTGCGGCGGGGGCGCGCGGTGCGGTGCGCGGGGGAGGGGGAGCGCGTGCGCGGGCCGGCCGGGGCGCGGGCGGCAGACGCGCCGCGATGGTGGGCCGCGACAGCCGCTCGGAGAGCGCGGCGCGCCCCTGGGCGCCGCGGCATGAGTAGCGCGCCAGCCCGGCCCGGCCCGCGCGCCCGCCATGGCGCAGGCCGCGCCCGCGCCCCATCGCACCCACTCCTTCGCGAAGAAGACCTTCCACAAGCCGACGTACTGCCACCACTGCTCGGATCTGCTGTGGGGCCTCATCGGGCAGGGCTACGGCTGCGAAGGTACGCGTCGCGCATGCGCCCCGCGCGCGTCGATACCGGCTCGGCGCGCGCCCGCCGCCGGCACGACCAGCGCGTTATGCAACCCGGAGAGCCGGCCCCGGGCGTGCCCGCCCCGGTCCGCCCGTCCGCGGCCGCCGTCCGCCCCGTGCGCCCCGTCCGCCCCGATCGATACCCCGGCCCGGCGCGCCCGGCTCGCCCCGGTCTCCGCGCGTGTTCACGTGCTTGCGTCGCGTGCTCGCCTGTATCGCCTTGCACTTGAAATTTCAAGGACGCAGGAGCCGCCGCATGTGGCTCGTCGCGCTCGCTGGTCGTGGCGCCCGCGACGCGGCGCAGGCAGGCCTCCGCTGGAGTAAGTCTATGGGGGGGGGGCGTGCTAGGAGTAGATCAGCTGAAAGTCTTGGGTGTCGGTGGCAAGCGAGTGAGCATTCGGGAGTATATCGATCGATCTGTTTTGTAAGAGGTTTTTCGTAGCGGAGGCGCGGGGCGGGGCGCGGCTGCATCCCCCGCGTGTATAGCTCTAAGCGTGTGGTGTCCCGGCTCCGTGCTGGCCGAGGTGGTAAGTGACCATCAGCGAGGTGTCCGCCGCATTCCGCGACAATCAACTGTTAATTAGCTCAGAGATGAGAAGACATCTTGTTTTTGCGCATTTTGTTTTGGTCCCTTGGAGTTGCTTTACTGAAATGTAACGACAGACGGAAAATCGATGAACGCTTTCTTCTTGATTCTTACGTTTACGAAGCTTAAACGCCAATACTGTAATCGTTAAGTGTTGTACGTCGTGTATTACGTGAACATGTAAAAGACTCTTAACTTACAGCTCGTACTTGAGGTAGGCTGTTTGTCCGCGGTGTTCGTTTCATTTGATATTGATCATGAAACTAATACCATCGTATTACTTGCAAAACCGCAAAATATTCGTTAATTCGTATCATGGTTTCACGTACATTTACCTGCTCCGTAGTTTCTATACATTACATCAAAAATATTCCTGTTAGTTTTTTTCCTCGTAATATCACCCTACGTCACGTCATCGCATTGTTAACAAACATAATAGCTACTGTGAGTAACAGTAGTTAAAATTTAGAACTCGAGATAACATATTTAAATGTGGAAAATTATTGAATTTGACAGTAGGTGCTTTATTTACAATGAGGATAAATCTAGGGTTTTTATCGTAGTTTAATGATGTGTAACGTTAGTAAAGGTAGGGCAGATGAAATTGTAACAATTTAGCATCTCTGGGCGACTTGCGTGGCTTGCGCCCGTGTAGCGTATCGATCTTCACGCCGCGTCCCAGCGGGATTGGGCAAGGAGAGGACGGCTCCACACTCACTACGCCCAACTCTATGGAATCATTCTGTTTATACTTATTACTTCTGAATTCAAACGCAACTGCTCACTCTTTTTTAATTCCAAATCAAAACATAACAACTGGCCAGTAATGTTTTTGGATATTTGTTACGAATACTATTTGATGACATAACTCGATTGTCACCTTTTTTTGTCTAAGTGAGCGCAATAGCAATTCATGAATTACATTAATGTCATCAAAGTGGTAAGAGCTGCTATAGCTGAAAAAGGACTCTATGCAACTAAATGAGTACTAAGAGCATATAAGCTTTTGAATCTACATAAAATATCTAGATCTAGAGTCACTTTAACTGTAAGTGACGTGCATAAGTGCTTTTAAATGGGTTAAAAACTGCCTTTTAATGGTCTAATTTTTAAAGTTTTGACTTTGAGAAACTCAGTGCAAACAATCTCTAAGGCCTATAACTAACATGTAAGCAATAAAATGACTGAGACAAGGACAGGTATTGAAACAGTTCCATTTAAAATGTCTTAACACCTAAAATTCACTCGATTTTAGAAATTTTCATGCAAAAAAAAGCGAGCCATTTTAATTTATATAAGGCAGGCCTCATAGGAATGTTACTAACCTAACAATTATTGGTATAACCACGGTGTTAGTTCTAGTCACAGACTATCGAATTCGAGTATCCTTCCCTTTAACATTTTCCTGCTCAAAAAACGCATGTAATTTAAAATTACCTCAGGTTTGTTACCTACATGTGGTCATATAAAGGCCTAAGCGTATTATTCATGAGTACATAATTAGCAATATATCATTATAAACATGGTGGCTGATGACTAAAAACTCGCCCGATCGGTGTATTGTACTTAAGTATACAGATTTCTGCCGACTCCTTTGGAAGACTACAGGCGTGATGGTATTTTTCCCTGTTCCTAACGTTTTATTTTAGGTTCACAATAACTAATGATTTCCTTATGTCCGTGTTTTGAGAAATACTAAGTAATTTTTGCTTACTCAAATAAATTCTCAACTAACTATTACTATATATAATGAAATAAAAACTCTTAACTAACTAAAACAAAAAATAAACTAAAATATGGCGTCCAGAAATTCCTCTGTATCGGTGGCCACTGGTAATGTACCTACCCAAAAGCCTGGCAGCATTGCCACGTTGTATGGCAATGCTTATCATTTGTTCGTGGTAAAAGCCAGCCCTTGGGTCACACGAAGTGTCAACTAAGCATCTTGACAGATCTTTAAACAAGTTATGAGCACTCGGAACCCACGACCCGTAATACTTAAATATTATTAATTGTTAGATTTTCCACTCACCATTTTGTTTGAAAGTTGAAAATCCAAAAGTGCAGATTAATTAAGCAATCAAAATAAAAACAAAAAGCATTTATTCAAATTCGGAAAACGCTGACAGTCAGCACTTTTGCAACGTCAAAATTGATATAACGATAGTCCCCCAAAACGCCGCCCGCCGTCATTTATTTAGATAATATATTACTTAGTGTTCATGAAAGCCAGCCTTAGACCCATGTGAAACTGCAATAAATTCGAACTCACTAAAATCTTTTAATAGTTAAGAAAAATAATTTTATTAATTCTTGCAACATTGCAACGTACCGTAACTCCTTTACTTCCTCTTCCTTTTGTTTTAACAGCCTGTTGCTAGGGCCTACAGGTTATATAGGTGTTAACTATACATTATTTTTATAATATAATTTCACACGCTACAACATACAAATACAGGCACAACAGGACGGCTTATGTGCAAAGGCCAGCTTAACCCAGAATTGGGTTCTCTAACAGCAAACCTCAGTGAGACAGAGAGACTTGCAAATGCGTCGAGTTTACTAAGTGAACAACAAAAACCTGAAAGTTACTTAATAATTAAACCCTGACTTAAATAATTACTAACAGAGTTATTATCTTAAGCAGAAAATATTTTTCCGCGAAATAACAATTTATAACTTTCACTAATAACCTATTTCATAATATGGTTTCGAGAATATCTACTAATTTGTTACATAGGTACATATTTATGCTCATCACTGTATGCATTTAGCTAAGAATTTATGTTCACGATTCACAAAGTTTTCAGAATTTTGAGAAGATCTTTTAAGATACGCTCAGAAACATTTTAGGTACTTCGAGGCAATGTTTATTCTTTGAGATAAAAGACCCCAACTAAGCAAAAATATAAAACGAAAATAAAAAGGCAGTTGCATAAATCTACGTGGACTAGGTACTTAATTATAGACAAATAAGGTGATGAAAAAAATGGTTAGATAGAGGGATAAAATTATCTAAAAACTGGCCAAGTGCGAGTCGGACTCGCGTGCAAAGGGTTCCGAACGAATTTAATTTTTTTAACATGTTATTTTAACACTACAGACTTCTAATATGTTTTCCTATAATCGTTAGGTAAATATTTATTATCTCCATTTTTTTCAAAAATTTTAGGCTCTGTAGTTTCGGAGATAAGGCAATGGTCATTTTTCGTCTAATTCTTGAATAACTTCTAAACCATTTGTTTTAAAATTATGAAACAAAATAATTTAAACCCTCACAGTAAGCCCTTTGATTTGATATGTCACACGATATTGTTCAAAAAACTTATTTTTTTAATTTTCTAGTTTGACCCCCAAAAGTGATCCCATACTAAAAGTTTAATTATTTACGTAAAGCGTCCGTGTTTAGGTCATAGAAGTCCATATGTGTACCCAATTTCAATAGAATCGGTCCAGTGGATCCGGAGAAAACTGGCTGTGACAGACGGACAGACAGACAGACAGACACCCGAGTGATCCTATAAGGGTTCCGTTTTTTTTTCGGAACCCTTAAAACGAGACGTAAATCATTTAACATGCAGTTGAAAGCCATGTATATTTTTGATCCACAGTTATCATACAGTATCTCTCAACCTCAAGCCTTCGAAAAAATATCAGATGAGCAATTTCTTTTTCTTAATGTAACCAACGCCAAGCCAAGTCAAGCCTCCGCTATCCATCCGTCCGTCCCATGAACCATAGGTAGGCAATTGAAAATTTCACATAGTGTGCATCTATTAAAAGAGGGGCCCAAGAGAGAGCAAGAGGTATACAAGGAACATGATTTTTCGGGTTACGACACGGAACCGACCCGCACTTGGCCGGTTTTTCTGCTATCCCTCTCGCAATCAACTATTGTCGGTGGTTAACCAAAAAAACTAACATTAGGTAACCATACACACTTTGTGTAAATTTCAACTGCCTACCTATTACGGTTCTTTAAATACTGTCCGCTGACAGACAGACGGACGGAGGACAGCGGAGGCATATTAGTTACTAGTGGACGGCACGCGGTTTCACCCGCGTAGTTCCCGTTCCCATGGGAATACGGGGATAATATATAGCCTATGTTACTCCCTGATAATATAGCTATCCAATGCTAAAAGAATTTTTCAAATCGGTCCAGTAGTTTCGGAGCCTATTCAATTCAAACAAACAAATCTTTCCTCTTTATAATATTATTATTATTAGTGTAGATAGGGCTTCGTTCGTTCCCCACCGAGTACGGAACCCTAAAAACTAACATATTCTTAATCAAAAACACTAGGAAGTGGTGACAGGTTTTAGTTTTGCGGTACTGACTTTATGTTTAACTGATGTTCAAAAAGTGCTAGTGTGGATTTTGAAAATATAGCAAAACAATAAACTATTACAAGACAATACCTAAGTCTCCCTTATTAATCGAGCTGAGTTTGTTTTGGTGTTTTTAGGGTTCCGTACCTCAAAAGGAAAAACAGATCCCTTATCTATCTAGGATCACTTTGTTGTCCGTCCGTCTGTCTGTCAAAACCCTTTATCTCGGGAACGCGTGGAGGTATCGAGTTGAAATTAAAACCATATACTCAGGTCTACGGTTCCTTGAAGCTGTGAATAAATCAAGCTACTATGTAAACGTAAAAAAAGATACGACCGTTTATGGCGCAAAAAACGTATATTTCGTCACTCTCAAGGGAATCAAAATATATAGGGTATTTCCCATTGACCTAGAACTTGGCCGGTTTTTCCTCAGAGTAGTCAACCAGGAAACACGTACCGGCCTCATTTAGTTTGAATTAACCAAAAAGTATTGACGAGTAAAAGTATTATTTTCAACCTATTTACAAAACAAAAATGTCATTGATCATAAATTACAGATCATATAGTTAAGACACATCTAATATTCGCTATAATCAAATGTTCGTTTTGTCTAACACTGGTAAATATAAACTAAATAATATTGCACTGTTGGATAATCCAGTCACATACCTAATAAATTTAATGTTAACTATCTGGCCCGGGCCCACTTCGTTGGGCGGTATTTTTCGGGTTAATATATGACACTCACAAATAACGTGGTTTTCTATTGGTTAAAGATTTTTTTAAATCGGTAAAACCGATTTCCTAGACCCTACATTCTCACAAACTTTACCTCTTTATAATATTATATAGTAATTTATAATATTACTAGCTGACTCGGCAAACGTAATTTTGCAAAAAAAAGTAACCTACCACCTATTCTCATACCTACCGAATATACACCCAAAATTTCATGAATATCGGTCCAGCCGTTTCGGAGGAGTTCGGTAACAAACACCGTGACACGAGATTTTTATATATTAGATTTATTTACTTCTTTGGGAAAACAAACAGTTGACAAACAGTATTAGATACAGTAACTAGCTGACGCGGCAAACGTTGTTTTGCCAATTAAAAAAAAATAGCCTACCACGTATTCTCATACCTACCGAATATACACATACAATTTCATGAAAATCGGTCGAGCTGTTTCGAACAGTTCGGTAACAAACACCGTGACTCGAGAATATATAAAATTTTATTGTTTCTTATATTAACTAGGTACAGCATTAAAGTACTAAATATATACACTTAAAATAAAATATCCTAACTAAGATAAGGCGTCAAAAAATTCGTCCGCATCGCTGTCCACCGGAAGTGAGCCCAAAAGACTGGCGGCATTGCCACGTTGTATGGCAATGCTTATCCTCTGTCCGAGGTAAAAGCCAGCCAGAATATATTAGAAGATATAGTATAGATTAGACTCGCGTTTGACTACTATCTTACGATGGTAAACAATGGCAAAGTTAAAGCCTTTTAAAGTTTGCCAACAAGAAACCTATTTGTTCAAGACTTTAAGTCTTCCAGGATTCCAGCTGTGAATCCATACAAACAAGATGGAATAACGATTCTCTTCACGTTTACTTCACCTAAGTTTACCTATATGGTAAGCGATGACGGAATAAACCAGCTGGTCCAAACTAGCGTCACCCCATCATAGTAGGTGATACTGCTTCTGAGCGCTACTCACGATAAGTGTTACCATAAGTTGTGTAAGACATAGAGGGTTTAAGTTTTTTCGAAACTCCCTACACGCTTCGTGCGTTCTTGTACGGTCTATGTTCTGTAGGGTAACAACAACAAATAATGAAGAAAACAAGATTGAAGTACAGAAGCCAAAGCAATTTTTCAGACTCACATGTCAATTTATCTGTTTGTCGTAAATCAGTTAAATGTATGATAAAGTGGAGAAATAAAAAATAAATTACGCTTGTACCTTAAAGATTTATTTCTTTAAATAATCCACAGTCCGATGTTTTATATACCATCAGAAAATAGCCTCGTAATCAGTTTTTTCAGCTTTCAAAGTCAACGAACAATTATATAAATCAGATCGAATAAAATCTGCAAAGCAAAAGATAGATGAGTGAAGAAGCTCTTATCGATATCAAACTATCCTCTTTTCTGAAAACTAGCAACAGACTACAAGCTAAAAGTCAAAATTATTTTCATCGTAGCTGTCTGTAAATTTTTCGCTCCGTAGCACTTCGTAGCAGGGTCCGCGTAGCGCGTACAAAGTAGGCGTAGCATGTAGCACTCCTCCGTAGCGGCCTACGCCGTAGCACGAGGTGTACAATGCACAAACCGATTGTGCGATTTTTATAATATTTATAGTTTGTTATATTTATTGGTGCTCAGTAATTTATGTGAAGCGTTTACTACGGCGTCGTACGTCACGCCAGCAAGGTCCGCGTAAGAATAACTTTAGATTTTCGCATTTGAGGTCATAGTAAATTATACAAATATAACGCTGTTAGTTTCTATATTTATAGCGTGTTATTACTGGAATTAGCTTCGAATGGTGTCAGCGTTACATGTGCTGCGCTAACAGTTCCGTGTTCTACGTGACGTGTATGTTATGTAGGTATCTTGATAATGCAATATTCCCTATTTCCCCTTACTGTCACTTACATTCTGCTAGTATGTACACCTATTGTCTATTTATAAAGGAGACTGCTCACATAAATATCGAACGTTGCAAACAAAACGGTAACATATAGAACCATATCACCCATCATATCTCTCCATTAACCGTATTTTTCCACAATACGTATTGTCCGCGTTACAACTGTTACAAGCTAAAGGGGCTCTAACATCACACGTCGGAACAAAGCGCGAAGGGACTGCACAACAAACTGTCAGTGCACATGCAAGACACTTTCGAACAAAACAACAATGACGTTCATTATGTCGCGTTGACGCGCACTATCTCAACGCGCGACAAAGCGCCGCGCGGGAGACAAAGCGCGTCCGCCTCGCGCCACCACGCCCGGCCGCCATTGTGCGACACATAGATAAGCGACGCGACGCGTGGAAATGGGCAAGTTATTGTCGCGCGTGCGGATACAGCCTTAGCTACTCGTAGCAGTGGGACACCTGCTCTGAATATGTGACGTCACGGAGGCGCGTATTGTGCCTTATCACTTATCAGATGATTATGACGTGTCGCTGTTACAGTGGCGCTGTATCTTTTGTTCAATTGAATTTGTATTTCGAGTAGTTACAAGCTTTGTACTAGATTGGTTTCAATTAGCTTAAAGTTTGGTTATTAAAAATTATGATATTTTGTTGCTGAATTAAAATTTTGGGATGCTTGTTAGTTACAATCCACACATAGCTTAACACAACACTTACTTAAGCATTACAACAACGCTAGCTAACAAACTAAAGTCTCCTGAAATTATAATGCTAACTGCAGCAAGCCACAAGTTCACATAAATGCCAAAGTGCACCGCTATTGAACCACACTTATTCATGCAACGAACCAACTACATTCAAAAAGCCGTACAAGTTCAAAAGCTCCTTTACCAACCTACTAATTGAAGCAATAATTCCCTTACAATTGTCACGGACGTAGTCTTTAACGTACATATTAAATCAAACCATGTTTACCTAACAAAGGAATTGAAAACTTAATTCTTATCTACTTAAGTTCATGTTGCGTCAGCTTGAATTATAAGTTCGTAGGCGTTTAGGAAACACCTCGGTTTTTATTTAGCATTTGTTTTTGTAATGGCGGTCGTGGGCAGTGTGTGACACGACAAGTCTATTTCTGGATTTAATAGTTATTTACACATACTCTAATAATTTTTATTTTAAAATTAGATTGAGAACTTGGGAATTGAAGTCAGCATTTCGGGAATAAAGTAGTATACAAATAGATTCTTAATGATGTTAATTAATACGTCATTTAAAGCATTGTTAAAGATTACACAATTAAAAAAAGGAAATGCGGCAGAAATAGTCACGAGAACACTCAGTTACCACTAAACTATAGTAGTTACATAAATAGCACCCTCCTTCAACTTAAAACCATACAACAAATATATCACAATTCAATCTAAAAACGGTACCGAACAGCAAAACTTTCGCGAACACCCCTCAAGCGCAAAAAAATAAAAAGTACATGTTTATTTTCGAATACACAAAAGCCTATTGACGTTCTAAATATAGAATTCCTTGGTCTTGCAGCGGAGTTTAAAAAAAAGCATATTTCGTAGAAGCAAGCTGGCTGTTGGGTCGGTACCGGGGCTACGCCCGGCGTATGTAGGCCAGCCCTGACGTCACACGGTGATGACCCACTTCCACTGCCATTGAGAGACGCGCGTCAATGGTGCCCCCCTCCCCGGCCTCTGCACCCAACAGTGCAGCACCTTCTTCGATAGGGGGCGTGCCGAAAAATATATACAAAATTCGGCTTAAAAAACTGATTTAAACTATTTTTCTTTGTTAAAGAGACTTAAACTGCAGACTTATGATGCTTATAAGCAGTATATTGAAGGCAAATTGTACCTAGAATAATGCCAAAGAAGAGACATTATTAAAACCAGAACCATATTTCAGGAACGACGTAACAACATTAATTCATCGGACTAGGTAACTGAACGGGAGGCAAAAGCTCGTTTTGATTCAACCGGTGCACAGTGCGTTGCATTTAAAATGTATAGTCAAAAGGAGCGTGGATTTGCGACAGCGAGCAAAGGCGAGCGCAACCGAGCGCAACCGAGCACAGCCGAGCACAGCGGAGCACTTGCTTCTTTGTGCTCATGTAAATGTCGCGGATTTACCGCGGCTCTAATTTGTTCTTTGTGGTGCACTGCGATGTTACTCCAAGCTTAGGATTCACCAGCTCGTGCTCATTACTGGCTACTTCTTACATTGTGCCAGTTCTGAAATGAGGCTATATTTGCACTGTTCGCTTCAGCGTTCTTTCTTTATAAACGCTTTTTCTTGACCTCCACCTTGTGAATTGGAATAGCTTTTCTAAGCAGTTCTGAGTTTTTGTTTTGTTTAATGAGAAGATGATTCTAGTATTTCAAACTTTTATGGAAACATATTTAGTAAGGAATCGTTATTATAAATGCTCCTATTCTGTGTCACTTATGCAAAACTTCTTGCGCTTGAATGTCTCATCACCTACGTTCACTAGAACAATGCCCACAAAGTATACCAGGCAAAATTCATATATGACTGCACAGTAACAAAGAAACTTGCACAATGGGCAAAACTTTGTCCGCGCCTCACGCCGTAACACTGGCCGATCTATTATTTATATCATACGAGAAAGCATTGTGTGTCTGTAAGTTTGCAGTTCTGTTGCACTCGCCTTTTATGCCCAGTTGCCTTAATGATATGGACATAGGCGCAGGACGATTGCGCAACGGATCATGAATGGTTGGCTTCATTAGTGCAAGTAGTAGTTAGTGTTTTTGGCTGAATAAGACTGCTCCTCATTAAAATATAGGTGTACTTGAGTTCCGCAGTTGCCTCTAATTAGCGGGATTTATATTTTTGTAACGTTTTTCTGGTTTTGTAAATTTTTATGCTATCATTAACAGTTTTCTCGTTACTTTTTTTGTTGGGCAGGTATAAAATGTTAAAAACGCATTCACGGGTCACGATTAAACCCTCTTTATTTACTCAATATTAGTTCATTCAGTTTTCAAAGCATCGGCTAAAAGTTTTTTTTTTCTAACTTTAGATCTTTGTGTCACATAACAGTCCGAATAGACAAAAGTTATTCAAACATAACTGCCTATGTAATTAAATCATTAAAAATCTCTTGTTAAGTATGAAAAAAGACTGACAACCTGTCTCATTTGCCTACTCAACTATTTTTACTTCATAAACACAAAAACACGACTACTCTAAAAAGTTACCATCCAAAAAAAACGATGTCAAAGAAATAAATCTGCAATTACTCTTCCTAAAATTTGAGCTATTAAAATTTGGCAATGATGCGAAAGTGGGTCATTCTCAGCACTCACAATAGTTCTATTTATATCAAAGTAAAACTAAAATACACCAGTATTCCTGTACGCACGGACGGAAATAACCCGCTGTATGTGTAGAATAGGAGGTAACATTGTAAGGCGTAAGGCGTCCTACTTGACTTTAACGGCCGCGCGTCAAACGGAACGTTCCAAATAAAAATGTTCAAAACTGTGGAATCAGGATTACGGTGGTGGTGCGTACGTAGATGTGACGCATTCCTCTGTTTCTAACACTTTTAATCAAAATCCTAGTTTCATAAACAGAAACACAAGAGGCATCAACATTTTAACCGTATCAAAATTTCTCCTAAACATTTTCAATAAAAGCCACATGCTTTTGTAGTCTAACGATAGCACTTATTAAAACAATAAAAAATGCCTGCATAACAGTCGAATAAAAATTTATTGCAACATGCAAAATGTTCCATCATCCTTTGTGATTTTTTTCCATAAGAGAAATGAAATTTTCCTACAAGAAGAAGTTCTTTTGCATCAATATATTAAATTATGTAGGTCAATAATACAATTGATATGCTACATCCTTAAGTACCTTAACTTATACTGAGTATTCAGCTTCAATCGGTGAGATTAGAAGCCGACCCCCACAAAATTGTAAAATATAACAATAATAAACTCTGTATTAATATTATCACAAAGATGCGCCGTGTTACTGGCGAAGTTTCGAGTGCACATCTGAAATATTGTCATAAATGACGATGTCGTGATATTAAATCTAAAATCGTTTATTGCAATCCATAATGTACACATACAGGTGGTAAAATGAATAGATAGAAACAATTATGGACCCTGTCGGGCACAGCAACACTTTAAATAATTAGGAGAGAGGAAGAGCGCTTTAGATTATTTTATCTTGTAAAATCAATGTTTAATATTTCCTGTCCAACTTGTGCCTATTATTGAATATTTTATGCATATTATTATTCTCTACATATCCATTTTTGGATTAAATAACGTTTTTAGTTGTTTTATTGTTTATTTAATATTGGTTTTTATTATTAGAATAGTGTATTATTTATTAATTATTATTAATAGAATACTATATTATTTATTTATTTATTTATTATTATTAATAGGATAGAATGTCATTTATTTATTTTTATGTCATTTATTAAATCCTACTTAATTTAATAATTGCGAAAGTTTGTGAGGATAGATGTTTCTTACGTCACGAACGACGGAAAGGATCTTCATGAAATTTGGCACAGTGGTAGATTATAGTCTGGAATAACACATAGGATTTCTTTTGTATCAATCACGCGGGCGGAGACGCGGGCGACAGCATATTTGTTATAATTATAATCGATACAGTGCAACAATTCTCGATTGCATACGCGTCTACAACAGTAATGTGGCAGTGGCACCGAGACGTCAGCGACAAACGACCCAATTTACACCATGATTGTATATGCAATAATAAATTACATAAATTAACAACACTATAATCTTCATCACCATCTGCGTACAGCAATCATTTGCTGGACATAGCCCTGTGAAGATCGTCCGACGTAGCCTGAGGATATCCTACCTTATGTTTACCGATTCATGGTCTCTGCTCAAATATACGACTAACAAACCGCGTTACGGCTTAATAATCCTACTTCCTATTTATTATTATAAATGTGAAAGTTTGTAAGAATGGGTGCATGAACGTTTGTTATTTTTTCACACAAAAAACATCTTTAAATGGATCTGGTTGAAAGGACGAAATCGCGGGCAGAAGCTGGTATTGAACAAGTTTTTTTATTTTTTTTATTTGTGATGGGTTTACTCTTGACTCTAATCTAGGTCAAAGATGACAGAGACAAAGTCTACGACGAAGCGAGCTTATCCAGAAGGAGCCTGTTCACTCTAACTTTGAAGATATTAGAGTTGTAAGCGTTTGGAAACACAGACACAGGCAGAGAGTTTGTAATATAAGCATCAATAATATTGAAAAAATAATACCACACGTAACAAACCCATTTAATCTGTGTGATACTAAGAAAAAAGAGGCCTATGCTCAACAGTGGGCGAAGTCAGGCTGTAGATGATGATGATGATGATGATACTAAGAAAAACGATTTTTAGTTTACTTTTCTTAAAAAATATGGTTATTTGGAAACCCTACATTGGTTCCAAAGATACAGGCTTGCCAATTTTTGGGTCAATGTGGAACTCTGAAATCTTTGTGGCCGTAATTGGTTTTTTTATGTTATTTTGCATTAAGTTGAACAAACTTTTACTCCCGGCTTCGCTCGTTTAATAGTAGCCTATAATCGTTTACAGGGTCCCATCTATCCGTGTGAACAAATTCATCGAAATCGGTTCGGCAAGTGTAAGCGTAAGAAACAAGCAAATAAACACTTCCGCATTTAAAATTTAACTTAGAATTTTTACTTATAGACTACAATATCGAACAGTCCTAAGTACGGATACATACGTGTGCGGGGTCCTCGTCCCCTCCGCCATCGGCAGTAATGAGGCTGTGGCTCCGTGACGTCAGCGTTCGACCTAATTCGCGCCGGTTCGCCCCGCTACATGCACCCGCCGAGTGACGTGAATGGCGAGCTTTATACCAATGTTTTTGAGTTTAAAGCTTTCCATACGGTTTTAAACTGTATAGATAAACCTGGTTTGAATAAGAACAGCGTTTTCTGTAAATTATAAAGGTATATTGTCTTGAATAATAACTTAAATAGGTTTTTCCCGTGGCTTCACTCCCATGGGTATGGAGAAGGGCTTCTAACAGAAACCGTTGCTTTTGTCAGGATAAAATTGGCGATAGTGTAGATTTATCAAAGGCAGATTTCTCGAGATTACCTTCTACCTGCCAAATAATTTTACTGATTTAAATTGTTATTTTACATTAATACTTTTGATTTAGTCAGCAAAATCCATTCACAGTGCATTTTTTTTTTCAAAAACATACTTGCGAAATACAAATAAAATACAAAAGTCCGTATACATTCTGCAATTTGCAGCAATTTTGTCTTCAAATTGAAGTAAGAAAATTAAAATAAACATCTCGCTACGAGGTTGCGTCGTAGCGCCTCGTAGCCTCGTAGCAAGGTCCGCGTAGCAACGGCGTAGCGCGCGGCTATTTATAGAACCACGCGTACTTTATTCAATTGCTCCGCTCTAAACTTTTATACAAATGAAATATATATACATATCTAAGTATTTTCACGGTTATATTTGGATAATAGGTAAGTAAGCAGATAGAGAGAGAGAGTTAGTAAAAATATAACAATCTTCTTTTACATAGAAATCAATTTCTGTTTGTTCATCATATCATCATAACAGCCGAAAGACGTCCACTGCTGGACATAGCCCTCCCCCAGAGGGGAGGAGGGGTTTGCCATAATCACCACGCTTGGCAGGCGGGTTGGCGATCGCAGTGTATGGTGTTGGTGTTGAGTTTTACAGAGAACGCTGCTGCCCATTCTCTGGCGAGTCCCTTAATCGCCTCGTACGACACCCACGGGAAGTGATGGAATAGTATTATTCTTTTACGGCACCATACGGCACCGGCCGACACCATACGGCCATATTCTGTTTGTTAGTTTCGCTAAAACTAAAAAACGAAATGATTTTGTTTTTTTTTTGGGTTCACTGTGGTATAAAAGATGTGTTACAATTTTAGATGTTACGAAGTTCACTGGGGTCATCTATTGGTTTGTAAATTAATTCGTATTTTCTTTGAGTCCAAATCTAACGATCAAAAGCGCAAGTGGCTTATATTTCTTTTGAGTTAGGCTTTCAAATCTTGCCGTCTTATCATTTTCCCAAAATTTTATAAAAAAGATGACCATGTAATCATGTTCCCATCCTTTCGAGCTAATTTGTTAACCGACTTCAAAAAGTTATCAATTGGTTGGTTTAGTAGTTATAAGTCGTTTCTAAGTTTTTGTATAGTAACCAATTAGTGGACTCTGTCTGAATTATAAGTTTTTTATTTTATTAATTCAATTCAGATCTTTATAGTACCCATATTTTTTTTGGAAGTCGGTATCAAAAAACGAAGAAACCACACCAGTAACACCGATTTCCAAAATTAAATTTATTTTGTAGTGGTTTTTATATGGAAGTCAGTTGCATTTTTTTGTAAAAAAACGTTTTTAAAATGTTAGTTGTGCCATAATAAGAGTAATAGCCGGTGGAGCATCTCTGACGTCACACTGCACTGACCTAATATCTACCGCGCTTGCCTCGTGGATAGTCTTGTATACCTAAAGGAAATTAAAGGACCTTAAACACCGCATGTTATGTTAGAAATATATTTCTAAAACACAATAAGGACTAATAGAATAAAACAATGTTGTTGTCCTTTGTTCGATTTATATTTGCTTTAAAAAACGTACATACACATAAAATAATAATAAAAATTCAAGTTAAAATTATCATGTCCGACGTACATGAAGGAAATAACTGTCAATACTTGTGATGACTTTTGTCCACGGCTCCGCTCGCGCCTTAGCCTTTAACGTCTCCATGGTCCCATCTATTTCTATTCCAATATTCATCAAAATTGGTTCGGATTTAGCCTTGAAAGCGTAACAAACAAACAAACTCACTTTGGCATTTACAATATCACATAGATAGGATATATACATACGTACAAAGACAACTGTATCCATACAGCTGCAGACGCACAACTCCGACAAATCAATATATTTTGTCAATGGTCTGCCCTAGTTACAGATGTAGTGAATGCACATTGAACTGTGCCGACTCCCGTATTTCCCAGAAACCCCGGTATTAGGTATTATACCATACCACTACTTTATCGATTTCCTCTCAGCGTTGAAGTAAGCATTGGTTCCCAACCTGTATTCCGCCAGATCTAAAAGTATATGACCCTCGAAAGGTTTCATATTTTAATAAGAAGCTTTTCAACACAAAAGTCAGTTGACATCAATGCTAATTTCAACACTGATTTTAAGTTAATTCTTATTTACTTAGTATAATATTAATATATTTATTTAATTTTGATTTTATACAACTGGAATACCAGTATCGTGTTAAATTATTTTTTCATTTTGTCACAGTTACATTTCCTTCTGAACTTTAGAGTGCCAATTGTACTAATTTTCAAGCAAAGTGAGATAGTAGTCAAACGCGTACCTATCAATAGAAAAAAAAGAAAAACGTTCGCAATCACGTCTATTTCGCATCCTGTCAAAAATGTATGAAAAACGAAGTTTTTAGACAGATTGTGACTTGGCTCCTTACTTTAAAATAGATATCAAAGAAGTCCCAGCTTAAAACAAGTTTAGAACCACTGGAGTTAGGAAACATGTCAGTAACTGTGAAACGCATTGATTGCTCTTTCACGGAACAAACGCTCATAAACTCGTGTAATTAACGACTCCATCTCGTATTTATGACGCTACTCACACCGCTATTTTAAGATAAAAGTTTATCTCCTCCTAACCACGGATGCCCGAGGCAGATTTCCCATGGGCTGGTACTACACTCAAATTGATTCAGGATTAATTGAAGGAAATTAGTATAAGGTTATGTAGTTAGATAGGCTTTTCTCGGTAGTCAGGAAAACTTATAAAGTTTTTTTTTTCGTCTGTGAAGGACATTGGCCTTTGTTTTCCGGAGACATGCCAATTATTTTAACTCTCCAGGTTCACTGTATTGTGCAGACACATAGTGCTATTAGTTTAACTATGTTTGTATACGGCCTAAACGAAGAACACAATATGAATATACTGAATTTTTCTAGTTTTAGAGAGTTTAAAAAGTTTTAATAACTTCCAAAGCGCTACGAACACGACAAAACCATGTAAAACCGAGCAGCTTCGATCCAGATACAGTGATCGGTACAAACGTGAAAGTTTACATATAACTGTTTTAAACAGTGTATATTTAGTTAAAATGTGTGCGATGATAGGGCGGTTCTCATCTCGATCGGCAGAAACCGGGTCGGGCGCTCCGCTCGCTCGGCGCGAACTGTGTCACTCGTGACGTCATACACCGCTCCCCGACCAGCGCCGACCACAGCCGACCAACACCGACCACTGCCGACCACCGCCGACCACCAGCCCGGAATATTATGAATTATTATGAGTGATTAGTTATGTAGACACAACTGTTAAATGGGTCAACGAACCGGTGTGTGAGTTTTTTTTTTACAAAACACTATTTCGTGCCAATTTCTGGTGGAGTTTTTTCGTTTAATTTCTTCTTACGTGGCGTGGGTTTTGTCAATGTTTGAAAAGTTGTTTTAGCTAAACTTTTTGTAGTCCTCGCCTGACATGTGTTTCTTTTCGCCACTTTCTGACCATCGTTTGGAGTAACTATTGAAGTAACTTTTACTTGAGTACAATAAATTGTTATAAGCCCATTGTTACACAGTAGATATTGTCCCCCAATAGAGCCGAACTACGGTTCTATTCCCGAGTAGTGTAAATAGTTGCGAAACTACGACTTTACGTAGCACATAAGTGCGTACGTCAGTGGCGGTAACTGACGGTTATTTTTAACTGTGTTTACTGTCGTAACAGCGGCTATTTCAGAAATGTGGATTATGTGTCGATCGGGACGAGTTTCGTTAAGTTTTCAAAACAAAAGCTTCGAAGATTTTATAGTGTTTGGTCAAGCCTCGTTACTTGTGCCTATAATGAAGACTAAATACCGTTCATTTGTACGTCAAATACATCATAGGTGAGATCCGCCTAGCTTAGGCACCAGTCTCCCAAAATATATATTTATCTGAATTATGTATGTAATCCGACTAATGTAAAATAATTTATGCATATTGTGGTAAGAAATAAAGTATTATGTTATGATAATTAGAAAACAGAAGAAACTCGTTGCTGATCTTCATTTGTTCTCCATAGAGCAGCAATAGATAACTCAAGAATCACCAAGAGTTAAGATGTTCTAACGCTTTCATAAAACCACTTTTATTGCATTTGCATCAGAAACGCGTTCAGCATTTCCCGTAACTTTTCCCAACTTTCGCAACAACCATTACTGAATGTTTATTTAAACAGTAATCGAAAGGGCTACTCACTAATAGCATTCAATGCTGAGTAACAACTCCGTTGCAACATTTACGGCGCTGCTGATCTATGGCTGGCTGGAAAGATTTACCGTCACCGCCACCGGGCTGGTGACGTCACGCCTGTGTTTATCTCAAGGCTCTTAGGGCCTACTTCTGTTAAATTATGATCCAACTGGCGACCACATTGTTTATTGAAGGAGCTTTTTATTTGAGATGTTGATGAGGAGAGACGTATTGCGGTGTTGTTGTTCAGAACTGTTGAAATTGGTTAGAGATCACATAGCTAGTGTAAAACAGTAATTTTCTATGATGAAGTAGAAAAATATGAATATATTTTAACGAATCAACGTAAAATAATAATACTGCCTAGGTATGTCGTTTTATAAATATTTTTAAAGATCATCATCACATTGGATTAAGTTGCCTTTTTTTTAAGTTGACCGAAACTAACATGGGAATAAGTAAGTGTTAACACAAACAAGGGATTTCTTATATTTTGTCCATTTGAGTTCTTTTTTCTAGATCCATGGTGTGATTAAATCTTAATGTGTGTCTTATTCGCCTGATGACAATTTGATATCTACCTAACTTCCTACATAAATGTGATTACACTAAGACATCTCTCTATTTCCCCATATCCGGGTCTTTGGCGGCCGGTTGGCAGCTTATCTCGTCTCCAGCAATTGTTTACCAGCGTCGGAGCAGGTGTCGTGTAGTTCCTCAAGCAGCGTTTGATCTCACCCACGCGTCATAAACTATTTCAGCACCTTTATGGTCATCTATAATTGTCTATTGTTTGTCTGTTCATTGATTAAAGGGAAGTCTGCTCTATGGTATACATTGTACTTCGTTGCTATAGGCATGTTTTTTTTCACTTCGGAGTTCCATGTTTTTTAAATGTAGGTTTACCGTGTCTAGCTGCTTTCCACAAATTTCTTTTACATAAGACTTTGCCAAAACGGTGAAAATGAGTAATTCGACATTCTTTACAAAATGTGTTAATGAAAACATATCCTTACCTTTGGAAGTTTAGCATCATGCTCTTACTGAGTCATTTCCCGAGAAATATCAATAGGGAGCTTTAATATCGTTACTATTTACCGGTGTTCATTTTATACGGCGATTTGTACCGTTTCTAATTCGCCTAGCAACTACAAAAGAATATTAGAACAGGAAAAGTATTCCAGTGAATTAGGGGATTCTAGTAGAAAATCATGATGACAAATTTGTTGCATGTGCCCTATGACTGTGAGGTTATCGAACGCAACTAACTAATCTTTATCAAGCAAACAAGATGCAAAGGCATCGAAATTATACAGCCAAAGCTCCCAATGGGGATAGAGCTAAGCCACCCGCGGCTAAGTCAAATTCGAGCGGCGAGGTAGAGCGCGATTGGCTGGCGCGCGTGACGTCAATGCCGACCTCTCCCGCGCCCCGCGCACCCCGCGCACACGCTCCCCCCTCCCCCGCCGAAGGCCGCGCCACTCGCTTCTGAAAAATAATCACGATTTTCGGACGGAACGATTTTTTTTCTTTTCTTCAGCACGTACATTGAAACTTCATTGTTTTAATGTTTGTAGGTGAAGGTGTTATCCAATTATTTCTGCGGTGATTTGAAATGTAGCTTGCACGTGTCGGCCCAGTCTACGCGAGTACGTACTCGTACCTATAGGTACTTACTCGTATATTCGGGGCTCTTACGTAGATCACGTAAGCACGAATGATTAATTCGTAGAATAATGAACTTACAACATTGTCAGATGAAATTAATTGTAAGATTGAAAAGTTCCGTTTTTCTGTGTTATTGTAAATGTCCAGTTACTAAATAGGTTATTTCCCAGGTGTTGTTTTTTCCTAATAGGACATTATGGAATCATTACGCAATTTGGAATTTAAAAACGAAGCTTAAGTATCTAATGAGTAGATAATGAACGAATTTGGTTATCAACTCTGCCTATCGTTCACACGTAGACATAGTTACATTCCAAGTTGAACCCGTCTCACCAAACTTCCATAGCCTTATCTTTGAAGAATCAGTAGAACTCACCTTATTTGTAAGCAGCACCACTGATAGTGCTGTACCATTGCCATGGTTAATGTTGAACTTGACCACGTGAAAGTTAGCAATAAGACGGCGATACGTATACGTATTTAGATATATATACAGTACTAGGATCGAATCTCTTCCTTTAAGATTTCCTACGAATTATCACGACGGAACAGAAGTAGATCATACGTAACACTAAAATACGTCTGCATTTGGCTTATAGCCTAGGTAAAGCCAATAGCCTCAACTTCATCTCAAACACAGGCCACCTCACAAACTCCGAAACCGTGAACTCGATTCTAAAATCAAAAATCGATGGCATCGCCTTGCAAAGCAATACACCTTATTGTACAAGCTGCCAGTGACATAGAGGCCTATTGAGCAGCACGCGACACCAACAGGTGGCTTGAATTTTTACGATTCATAATTAACTAGTGCCGTACCGCGCTAAGGACATGCGATGTTGACAAGTGTAATGACTGGCTGGCGAGAATGTCAGCGTAATCGCTATTGAAGTTTTAATGGTGAACTGTTGATTTGACAGGCTGGATTAACTTAGTTTGGATTAAGGAGTCGTTATGGAATTAGATATAGAGAAGCTCGTGGATGTTTAACGTGGTCTATATAACAGTATCTAGTTAGAGTTTTTTGGAATACTGTTTCGAGCAGAGGCCGTAATGGTACAAGTTGAACGTCGCCTGCAGGCTACAGCAGCAGGAGACGTGTCGCTAGCTATTAAAGGTATTTCATAGAAACCAGTAGTGACGCGGAGACACCGTCGTCGCCTGCTGCTGCTGCCTGCAGTCGGCTACGAACTTGCACTGCAGAGAACATTTTCCATAAGCTAACACTCATTCTTCAGAAGCGTGCTTAGGACATGCGATGTTGACAAGCGTAATGACAGGCTGGCGAGAATGTCAGCGTTATAGCTATTGAAGTTTTAATGGTGAATTGGCAAGATATCATAGGCGCGTTTATAAATCAATAAGATTTTATAAAAAAAAACAGCCAAGTGCGAATCGGGCTCGCACACGAAGGGTTCCGTACCATAAACCTTAATTTTTATTATTCGCTGTTATAGCGGCAATAGAAATACACGAACTATGAAAATGTCTACCTATTACGGATCTTGAGAAACAACCCGCTGACAGACAGACGGATGGATGGATGGACAGACGGACGGACAGCGGAGGCTTAGTAATAAGGTTCCGTTGGTTGCGCTTAGGGTACGGAACCATAAAAAATATCTCTCCTCTGGTTATCAGGAGGGTGAAGGTCGATCTTCCACCGTCTCCTCTACCATAAGGAATACTCTTAAAGTTGAAGGCTAATTCTCGTACATATAACACGCACTTACATAATAATTATAAAGCTTGTAAAAGCTTTCAAATTCAAGTTGCAATATCATCTGATTAATAGTCAATGTTAAAAAGTTGTTTGGGTTTGTTTTTAGGGTTCCGAACATCCGTGAAAAACGGAACCCTTATAGTACCTATCACTCGATTGTCTGTCTGTCTGTCCGTCTGTCACAGCTAATTTTCTCCGAATCTCCAGGACCGATTATGTTGAAATTCGGTACACATATGAACTAATGTGACCCAAACACGGACGCATTACGTAAATAAATAAATCTTGAGGGTCATTTT
Source organism: Lacanobia wlatinum (assembly GCA_947578705.1). Lineage (NCBI taxonomy): Eukaryota > Metazoa > Arthropoda > Insecta > Lepidoptera > Noctuidae > Lacanobia > Lacanobia wlatinum. Next base: position 5,964,007 of record OX388035.1, read on the forward strand.
TGGGGGACAAAAAGATTAAAAAAGAAAATCTTTTCTAACTGTACCGTGTGACGTATCAAATGAAAGGGCTTACAATTTAAACGTGTCTGTTAACGGTTAACTGAATTAAATGCATTAAGCTTGAGTTACAAAATATTGTCTGCACCTCTATCATTGAATTTTTGCATGAATGATTTCTGGATTTAATAAAATTAAATATAGTTGACCGCATCACTAGAAGTAATCAGTACCTACCATTGCTTACATCATCACTCAAATTTTTAGGAGAAATGTTAGAAGTTAGTACTATAAGGCTCTACAAGAAGAAATCCATAGAGACCACAACTCAAAATAATAAAAACTAAATCAAGGCCAGATTAGTTATCAGCCAACAAAGTTCCACATACAAAAATTCAAACGAGGAACAATATTCAATCAATGCGAGCTATAACATACTAAAGAGCCCAATAAGGCGGCAGAATAGCCCGCGACGCCGGCGTGCGTGCACGCATGTTTACAAGCGCCGCGCTATATATAGCCCGGCGGCTATTTACGATGTCTCTGATTCATTGCGTTAATTAGCCTTATTCCCCACAACTAGAGGTTACGATGAATTGTTTAAAATTAACTCGCGGATATTAGTTTTAGCTCGAAGTAGTGTAGTTCTTTTTTGAGTATTTCCTTATTTTCATAATGTTACAACTTATTATTTTTGCTTTAATATACAACTTGATTAGTACATCTATAAATTTATTCTGGAACGTAGACTATATTGACTTTAGCTAACTCCAATATCTATAAGATTAAAGAAATGTTGGATGGAGAGAAAGATGATTTTGGCAAGAAGGGTGTGTGACAACTGACAAATCGACTGAAAAAGTATGGAAAAAGACATGTTGCGTCGCCCCAAAATAAATTGGGATAAAATATTGACGATGATCTCGTAGCTACCGATATGTACTTTTAAAAAACGCCATTTCAAAACACACTTTAATCCTACGTTTCCTGCGTAGGTGCCCAATATTCGTCGTAAATATAAACAGAGAACTTCATGATGATCATCACGCTATAGGCTATTGCCCTCGGGCTATTTCAGTTCTTGTCTAGTAGCTGTTTACTTTGGCACTACGGCTTGCGACCTACACACGAACATGCTTTAAAAAGTACAGAAATTTACCGACTGTAAAGTATTACCGTATATGGAATTGATGTTTTAAAATCGTGTTTCTGGTTGTACGTTGTGAGATAACGTGACGTATAATTTAATCCTACTGTTTGTATCAGTCCTTTGAAAAGAGATGCTTTTCATTTTATTGTCTTTACAAGAACTTTAGCGTATAGGTAATCATGACGTATTTCTAAACTACTATTAAGGGAGAAAGAAAAATTCAATCTTGGTGCTATGGCATATCTTATCCACTCATGGGCAATGGCCTATTTGATGACAGCACAAAAAAAAAGCAATTTCATTTTCGTAATTTGACAGATCAACTTTTAAAATCATAGACAAGAGAGTTTTAGAATGTCACCTTCATCCGGGAGGTGGTGCCGCGCGGGCTACAGCCGCGTCTCTCCAGCCAGTCCGCTTCGGTTCCAGTCGGCCCCGCCCGAGGTTATTTAAATATACCGTGACGTTATACGTCAGAACTAACCACTAATATGTTTCCTTGATCCCCATCCGGCGGTGCCCTTCCGCGTATAAAAACCCGCTGTAGTTTATTGACAAGCGCGCACTATAAATAACTTACTTTTGTTTTATGTTTCGCGTACGTTTCGGGGTAAAGGTTACGCGTTTAATTTTGTAGTCGAGTTTCGTATTTTTATTTTTGGAATATGTAACAAAATCGGCTTAAATTGCTTTTTGAAATTAAATTACATTAGACGGTCCTTATGTTCGTCTTGAAACTTGTGTAAAGGTTGCATGGAAACAAGCAATTTGGTTGATTACCTAAAGCGCATGATGTAATGAAAATTATGATTTCATAAGGGAATAGTTTACCCATTTGAACGGTTACTACGTTCGCCCACGCGCGCGTCATTTTCCTACATATCTACAACTTTTCGAGTCTATGTTACAATTTTTATTGCAAAATTATGTATTTTTTCTAGTTTCCCTTGCCTATATGGTTGTGAACAAAATGAATTGTTTCATTATTCACTCTCAACGCAAAATCATCATCTGCCAACCTTTTCCCAACTATATTGGGGTCGGCTTCCAGTCAAACCGGATTTAGCTGAATACCAGTATTTTACGTGAAGTGGCTGCCTACCAGACCTCCACAACCCATTTACTGGGTAACACGGTACTTCATGACAAGACTTAAGTCAGATTTACTGGCTTCCGTAACGACTACCAAAGATCTACAAATGACAACCGGGACCAATAGCTTAACGTGCTTTTCGAGCCATGGAGCAAACTCGGGATGTTAAGATGGTCACCCATCCACAGACTAACCTTGGCAAGCGTTGCTTAACCTTGAAGATCGACCTTTGCGGCTGTTATTATCTAGCCACGAGCTCCTCTTCATTCTCAACACAAAATAATTCAGAAAATAAAATACTCTACGACCCGTGCTACGGCGTAGCGCTTCGTAGACCCTAGAAAACATGTTGTTTTAATGAAACGCTTATTAGATGTTAAGAGAGCATGGAAAAATCGTTACGAATCCCATACAACCCACGCCACACCAGACCGGTTACTACTGCATGATATCTGAGAAAATCGATTACCAAATGAAAACCTTTACGTAATAACTATAATTAGAAAAATCAGACTACACGAACATGTACCTATACGCAAACCTTGAGTGTACTAGTAGGCGTTTACTCTTAACTTCGACAATTCTTGTTAGTACGCAAGTACTATCTAGACAGTCAATACCAAAGCATGTAAAATCTAGAACTAGCAAGAGGTTACCTCACAGCCAAGCCATTACAGCTACCGGGGACAACATAAATTGGCAACATCAGTGTCTCCAGTGGGATGGCGGCGAGATGCGAGCATGCGCGGCTCCTATCGATCCGTGCTTGAGATGACTTCACGAGAGCAGGGAGGCTCGCTCGGGCGCCCCAGCCGTGCATGCCCGACAACGCCGACTATTCTGTCTATGGACGACGCCACTAGCGTAAAGACTCCTTTTACCTTTGCTGTTCGATTTTTAAAAAAATATTGACCAATAAGGTTTTACACAAAATGGTTTTTTTTTTATCAAATATTCCATAGATAAATGCTTTAATAGACAGGATTTATATTTTCTTTTATGTTTAGCTTACAAAATCGTTTTCCTACTAATAATATTCTTCAGCACTCCCATATTTGATTCATAAATTATACCCAAGGGGCAGAACGATTACAAAGCCATACATTAGCGATATCTTGGCAGCTACTTCAAACCTCTTACATTCGTTACTAGCTACTCGGCTCGCATGTATCACTTTCATAGTAATCGCTATACACTGAAGATTAACTAGCATTTGACCTAATTCAATTAGTGTGCGAGATTGGAATCAACGCTGTACGTATATTGCATTAAATACTCCTTGATTAGTTTCATTTAGATGTTGCCAACTTGTAGGGAAATTGTGCATTCTCGGAAAATGTAATCTTATTCTAGGTATCTGTTTTCTATTTTTAATGTTATGGCTTTGAATCTTCTTAATAGATGCATATAGTAGGTACTGTACATTTTATTATGTATGATGAACACTTTCATAAGTGTTTAAACTGGTAGCCTACTTCTTAGAAAGTTATAACTAAGTCTAGTCCAATGCTTGCCTCGTAAATTAATTCAAGTTACGTTTCATTTACGTATTTTTTGTAACTTCTCAGTTACTCACTTTGCCTTGTAAGTAAAATAGGAAATATTTGCATACAACTAAGTGTTTCATGATTAATGTGTTCCCAAGAAAACAAAATTTATAAATGGGCCACAAACGATTCATTTATTTTTACCCCCTCTTCAACGTATCCGTCAGATAATTCATTCAACTTCTGTCAATGTCAATTTATCAGACGAAGCCAATCCACTCATTAAATGTACCTACGCCTAAAGGGCCTATCATAGCTACATTCTCCACAACACTACCCGTGCGTGGCCTATGTCCCCATGTCCAAGTCCCTAGCGAGTAGCATGTTGAACTCGATGGACCGATGTGCCGACGGGCCGAAGGGCGGTGCATCGCGTGCCTGCTAATGTAATGCGTTCGAGCACTTCATTACGGCTACACTATTAGCTTATTGAATGTTTTCATGTAGGAAACAGATATGCTGTTCCATTACTGGGGACCTAATCTAGCGATGAATAGGAAGAAATCGGAATAAGTTTTTGTAGTCTGTTTTTGTTGTTTGCCTGTGGTGTTCAGTTTTAAATAAATACTTAGTTACACGTTGTAACTAAGTATTTTTTTTAACTATTGATAGGCACGCGTTTGACCACTATCTCATGGTAAGCGATGATGTGGTCGAAGATGGAGCACGCTTGCCTAGAAGTAACCTATTCACTCTTGACTTAAAGACTCCCAGGTTGTAGCTATCAGGAAACACAGACTCCGGCAGGGAATTCCACTCCTTAACTGTACGCACAATGAATGTGTTCCCAAAACGTTTTGTACTTATTATGTTGTAGAGCCAATTACTTTATAGAAATAGAAAAATCTAACCTAGGTAATATGACAACTGTGTTGAGAAACAATATAACCAACGTATTGTTAAAGCTGTCCCGTCATGTTCAAAAATGTAGTAGGCTGAATGTAAGCAGCCTATAGCTACAATAATCGTTTTACGTAAAGACCTATGTATGTCACTAGTGGCCTTTTAAATATTATATTTATGTGCACATTGCGAGCGCTAAGTGGGAACTGCAAATCTATATGATTACCAATTTTATTACAAAAATCAGTCAGTACTTCTCCAAATAGTAACACCTTCGCTAATGGTCACCCATCGAATGTATTACGGCACTAATAGTCATTTACGAAGCGGAGCCAGCGCGGGGACATTATCACTCTACGCCCCCTGCCTTATGACGTCACTTGATAGTAAACCTTTCTGTTACAGTCTGCAACTTCATAGTGCACGAGCGATGCGTTGGGCAAGTGGTCACGCCGTGCTGTGGGGTGGCGCCGAGCCTCATCAAGGTAAACTGTACTTTAACACCTAGATAACAAAGCACACAACACAGTAACAGAGGTCCTGATAATCAACAGTTGAAACTTTAAGTAGCAATCAAGTTATTTATGTGTACGAAGGGCAATGGGGGACAATGGGGGGCGCGCTTCGGTAAAAGGGTCATCTATTATTACTGCACAGGTGTTCACTTGCAATGGATTAGGGGAGACAGCCGTATAGGCAACTGAAAATGCCTTTAAATATTCAAATAAACCTTCGGATTGAATCTCAAACTACTCATTAGCAGCCTAGAAGACTGACGATGTTACGTTACATTTATCTAATAGAAGAAGCATCATTTTCCAATACCTGGAGTCATTTCTATCTAGGCTATCGTACTCCTCACAAACCTACACATTTTTTATTAGATATTGCTCACGTTAGACATCTCGCCTGATAGAATTCGATGATGTGGTCGATAATGTAGCACGATTGACTTAAAGAGGTTAGGCTACAGGTGGTCAGGGAACACAGAATTATGTACTTGAGGTGTCACCGCCTGCGATCAGCGAGAAGCGAGTAAAGCTTGAAACTCGAAACGAATTGGCGAGCAGCGAGTAGCAAGTGAGAGTGCTTTTGTGCAACGGGCGATTACTCGCACCAATCGCTCCGGCGCGCACTATAAGGGTAAGAGCCAGCTCGCCGGCAATGTGAACAGCCAGCTATAGACTATAAATGTATGTGTCTCTTTTACTCACACGAGATCTATATCTTTTGTCCCTTTCCTCATTAGCTGAAAAGTCGATAGCAAATCGCTTCCTCGTCGGCGGTGAGACTAGTGCCTTAATAACATCCAGAATGTTTAATAATTGTTTCTTCTGTCCTACAGAACCCAGTGGCTCACTGCTGGTCAGAGCCCACACACCACAAACGCAAGTTCTGTACGGTGTGCCGGAAGCGGCTCGATGAATTACCAGCCTTACATTGCATGAGTGAGTACCATTCTTTATCAATACAAATCTACAGTACCATGGCGTTAATATGACACGTCGAGTTTAAAAAAAAAACTGCAGTGCGATTCTGTAAACATGTCGAAGTGAAGGCTTGGGTGAAGTGATCACGAAGTGAGCTGTCAATCCGTGTTGTCAACATGGAATGACAGTTCACTTCTCGCTCGCTCCACCTGAGTTTTCGCGATGAGAGGTTTACAGAATCGACCGGCTCAGACAGGCATGAGTGACAAAGACGTTTTATTTTTATTTTTATTTATTTGGGAAAATAAACGGTTACATATATATACTTATTACAAACAATATTAGTGTACGAAGAGTAGAGAAGAGAAAAAAGAGCGAAACAAATGTAAAACCAACAACATTTTCCTCATAATATTAAATTATTTCATGAAACAAATGCGAAGTGCGCTCACAATAGTAAAAATTTAAAAAAAAACTAGAATTAAAAAGTCTGCAATAATAAAAATTTAAAAAAATATATTCAGTTTTGAAGGTAAAGCTAAAAGGTAAGGTCTAACGACCCCCACAATACTGCAGTTACTGTGTGGCTGGGTGGCCGCTGCAAGATCAAGTCACACGGTGGTGTATCAGCCAAGTTCGCGATTGTTTCTTACCTCATCGACTTACAAATCAAAAATGGGATTAGCCTTATATTGGAGGGTTTCTCGATCTAATGGTACTTATGCCATATTAACGGCCACGTACCTTCTGTATTTTAAACCACTTTCAATATTTTTCTTTCATGATAGGTGACATGGTGCGATGCTGGTGTTACGAGTAAATATTATGACTAATTGTTTTGTAGAGAAGCTAGATACTTCTGATGATGTATGATGTTATTTGTACTGCTACGAACAAGTACTCGTATTTGTTTGGCTAGTAAACGTCACATAATTTTAGAGAAGAGAGTAGGTAGGCTCAAATATAAGCAGTTATGAAAAAGTGTGATAAGACTGCCAAACTTGGTCAGATCAATCGTTCTGACTGGATGCGTGTACGAAATTATCTGACTGCTCACTTTCTACAATTTATTTCTAAAAGTAATATTTACGATCGCATCATAAGGAATCGATCTTGAAGCTAATATTCACACATTGATCAGACTGATCAATACTGAGGTAGTGCTATCCGTGTTATATCCTTTAGAAGCTGCAAGAGCTGCAGTGGTTGGGTTTAGAAGCTACATGTGTGCCAACTATATCATATTTTCCTTTGACTGTAAATCTAAAGCATGTTGTATCGTGCAGTATGCGAGTACTACGTACACGGAGAATGCGTAGACTTCGCGGCGGCCGACTGCAAGGAGAACGCGACGTACTGCGCGGGCAGCGAACCGCGACACGTTCACCACTGGCGCGAGGGCAACCTGCCCGCCAACAGCAAGTGCTCGGCGTGCCGGCGCGCCTGCTGGTCGGCCGAGTGCCTCACCGGCTACCGCTGCGAGTGGTGCGGCAGCACTGTACGTACCGCAACCCTCTACCACACTTCACTTGGACCGATCACATCTACATTCCACCAAATAATGAAAGTTCATTCACCCCACAGTGCCACGCAGGATGTCGCGCCCTCATACAGGACGATTGCAACTTTGGGATGCTGCAGCCGATCTTCCTGCCTCCGTCGGCGGTGTCGATCCCGCGCACCGAGGTGCCCATGGAGGCCATCATCGGCGTGCACGTGCGGCCGCCGCCCTCGCAGCGCGACTTCGGCTGCCGTAAGTGTCCCCCAGACAGTGCCCGGCAACACCGCTTGTCGCCACGTACATGTGCCACGCAATTCGCAGCGAGCTTACTTAGTCTAGGCCTCGCTTGTAAAGTAGTCCGGTTCGCGCGCAGCCGCTCACAGGCACACACGGTCAGGGAACTGCGGCTCGGATGTGGAGGATCACCACAGGAACCTTTTGCCAACTTATTTTTCTTATCCAACGCTTTGCTAATGAATTCTTTATCTTACATTGGGTTTGGATCATAGCAGTTATCTTTCCGAGTACACCTCTTCTGGCTTGACTCCCTCAGTACACTTTTGTCTTGGTCTGTCGGTCGTGCACCGCGCTCCGTGCACGACCTGACCGTGCGTGGCTGCCGGCCACTAGTCGCGGTAGGCGGTAGGTTGGCTCGGCGAATCGCTTGGCACATGCGTGGAGCGGCGCGGAGCGGCGTGTGAGCGTGTGTCCTGGGGCAGCGCGCGGCGGCGGCTGGGCGCCGGCGCGGCTGGTGACGCTGGCGCGGCGCCTGCTGCCCGCCGCCTGCAGCCCGCACGGCGGCGCCTCGCCCCCCTACTGCCGAGGTAACGAGCGAGCGCGCCCGACCCCACGACCCTGACCCCACGACCCCACGCCCCCGTCTAGCGCACCCGCACCGGCTCCGTACTGATGTATCGACCAGGGCTGCTAGCATCACCTACAAGCTCAGAAGGCCTTCACACTATCAACCTCTATTTCAGAATCCTGTGCACATTGATCAAGCCTTAGTTGGCAAGGCAACTACTTAATTACCAGTAGCCAGAAAATTAATCTTCCTTCGTTTGGATGCCCTGGTCGATATATCTCCTTGCATGTCACTTGACTGAACTTTTAATTACGGTTTAGTCAAGTTGAACGTTAAAGCTTTCGCTGTAAGCTTACACCTTCCTTCTAGATGCTGTACATCTATGGTAACCGTCACTACTTACTTACTTCTATTTTAAAATAAGGATGTACACGGAAAATACGAGATCAACTGAATTTTGTCGAAACACCTCATTTTCAAACAAATCCTCTTAGCACACACGATAACAAAATCTGCTAAAGTTAAATTACAAGAAAAATAACAGAAGATACCTGTGGAAAACACCTTGTATAAGTCACGTCTAAATGAAGCGGATCTACCATTTCCGTGTACATTCTTCCGCTAACTACTACTTGAAGCCTCTACTCATACGTTTCTCTGAGTTTCTATGTGTGCATGAGGCAGCTACAACCAGCTAATGCTTTATAACCAGTAACACACTGCACAAGAGCGGCACCTCTCTACCGCACTCGAAGCCGTTACAACACTCAGACTCCCCTTTCATGAAACTACAAGACCTCTAATTAAAGCAAAAGATTGGCTGTATGAGTCCTGTCAACATAAATTGTAAATCACTCGTATTGGCAAGCGCACTATCGTGCTGCAATGTTTTTATAAAAAAAACTGGTCAGTAATAAAAGGAACCTTTTGTAAAATTCAAGTTTGAAAATAAAAACCAATTCATTCCTTCTTGAACAAGAACTTAGCCTGAATGCTCCCCTACCTAATTTTGCCAATATTTTCATTCAATTTTTATTCACACAGCTTCCATTCCAACAAATGTCTTTAAATCTTAGCTGTACTGTCCCGGCACTAGACTTGTAGTTGAGTGAAGCCCTGGATTGTTTCCGTGCTCCCTCCTGACAAGCTGGTCAGTCCAAGAATACTCATGCTGCAGTATTCCAACGGCGCGAAGGTAACAGACGGAGACGCGATATTAACGACATACATTGTGTGTATTTATGTATGCTTAAGTGTCCAACGCCGCTTCGTGTAACATGACATTGTAAAAACACATTTCTGACGAGCAATGGATTCGATAATTATGAACTGCTGTAAAAGTTGCTTACAAAAAATGAGACTGTTGAATTGGAAAAGATCATGAAATGTGTTGTATGATGGCATTATAAAATCAATGTTTGTTAAAAGTTGTATGATCATCATAGTTTGGGGTTAAGAACATAATCTGATTAGTTTTGATTACAACTTTGATTGATAACAGTGTCATACAACTTAATGTTAGTAGATGAAGAAAATAAAACTCCTTAACAATTCCGAACATCAAGATACATGTATAAATCGATAAATTTCAACAGATGCATTCAACTTTTTTCGTTTTGCCATGTCTCGGTGTTCGGAAAGTAAATATAAACAAATAAATAATAATTTACCTAACAAATTAATAAACGAATGATCTAAAATAAAAGTTTTAAACTGTCATACTTCCCTTTTTGCCTGCGTTGTTCGCTTACTTAGGAGAGCTGTCCTGAAATTAAAACTATCCTGAAAACCGCTTCAATAATATGTCCACAGATAAAACGATGCTTAGTGCAATAATAAAATGATTTGACATAAAACACGACTAAACGCAATTGGAAGAGAAAATCAACACTTGATTTTGCCCCTCCTGAAGAAGCTGAGACTAGAAAGTCTCCACTTCTTTACCTCTGCATTATGTGTGGTCTTTTGTGTGATAATCCTGTAGCTTCTTGTCAACCACAAGAACCTACACATTTCTTCCCAAAGCAGGACTTAATAAAACATACATTTTCGCTGTTTCCATGGCGACGCGTTCCTTGGTCGCGGGCGATCGGCCGATCGGGGCTGTGTATGTGAGCGATATGGGTGTTGCAGCGCGCAGCGTCAGCGAGGAGTTCAGTTCGGGCTGCGAGGGCCGCTCGGGCTCCGGCGGCGGCTCCACGGGCGCTCCCGCCGACCAGGACCACCGCCCGGACCACAAACAGCATCGGGACCGGACCCCGGATGATCGGGATGAAGGTACTGTCTTCTCTCTAATTTAAGTCTCCCTGTTAATGTCTAAAATAATGACAGAAAAACATCAAAGCCCGAGAATCCACAGCTAGGTTATCTCCAGATTCTGAAGACCTTCTCTTTCTCATAGTATAGCAATCCCAAGTTCCTAGATCTACAGCTCCACATACACCGCCACAAAAAGCGTCCATTTCCTTCCAATGTTTGAATCAGACGACACAAAATTACATTATATGTTTGTGCATGTCGAACAACAGAAGTGGTGAAGGTGTACGACGGCGAGGCGGCGTGGACGCGGCGCCTGTACCGGCCCGTGGTGGTGGGGCGCAACTGGAACGAGCGCGAGCTGGTGGCCGCCGCCCTGCGCGCCTTCCACGTGGCGCGCGACCCCGAGCTGTTCGAGCTGACGGACGCGCTGGCCGGCGACGAGCCGCCGCTGCGGGACCCCACGCCGCTCGCGCACGTCACGCGCCTTCCCAACAAACGACCGGCACTCTTCTTAAGATTCAAGTGAGTTTCTATCAAGTCTCTTGCAGAGCATCATCTTCCTGACCTCGTCCCATGTTACTTGGTGTCGGTGCAACACGTTTTCTTCCTCCATTTTGTCTTATCACCCGTCATGCTATCACTGACTCTCTTCTCTTTCATATCACTACACACACCATTCTTCCATATTTTCTTTGGCTTCCTTTATTCTCCTGAAGATCTGAAGGCCAATTCTCGTACTTAAAAAGAGATTAAACAAGCCGCAATACCATATGAAATGTGAGAAAATTAGGTGTTTCTGACAGTTGTGCGACTGCGATGCGAGATACAAGAATTGCCCGTCCCAAGTCTCCTATCTGACTTCCTGGTTTGGTATCCTTGCAATCACGGGTCATCGATAAAAGTGGATGGATAAGTAAGCAGTTTTTAAGTACGCTCGTCCCATGTTGGTTTTCCGCAGGCGAGATGTGCTCAAAAGAAACAATTCGTTGAATTAAAGAAAAATGCCTGTACTCCTGACAAGATTTTGAGTGCAGAACAAGATTGGCTGTAAAAACCGTGGTTAAATAAGACGATAAAACCATTGATAAATATTTTAAGAGGCCGGTCAATTCGTAATAATATTCGCTTACTAACATTTCCTGGAATATAGCAACAACACTTCTTGAAAAAAATACCTTACACATGTTTCCAGTAATTTCGTACCACGTGTTATAGAACCATCACCAATCCCACTTGAGTCATAGTCATGACTATCAAAAAAAGCAGTGGTTTTTTCCAGATTTCATGAGTAGATACGGGTTTTTGGAATTGCATGGAGTTACTAATCTATAGTTTTGCAATCATGTTAATACAAAATAGGCAACTACTTCAAAGATTGTAACAGCTCTATTTCAGATCACATTATCGTGCGTCGAAGGTTCTCGAGTGCACTCTTTTCTTGGGAAACCTGTCTGTAGGCCCAATTGCGCTAAAAACTTAACCCTAAGTTGCTAACACGGGGTTAAGAAACGAAATGTGCCCTTGTCAGTAACTAACTCGGAGTTAATATGAAAACCCTGGCTGCCAAGTGGGCCTTAGGGCCGGCGCACGTATAGCAGAGCGCAGCGCAGAGCATTTTTAGCATATGTGCGCTAGTCCTAATAGTTTATCTTAATCCACGTCCGTTGTGTACAGAGAGCCCGAGAGTGGTGGTGGAGAGGTACCTATTTCAGATCACATTATCGTGCGTCGAAGGTTCTCGAGTGCACTCTTTTCTTGGGAAACCTGTCTGTAGGCCCAATTGCGCTAAAAACTTAACCCTAAGTTGCTAACACGGGGTTAAGAAACGAAATGTGCCCTTGTCAGTAACTAACTCGGAGTTAATATGAAAACCCTGGCTGCCAAGTGGGCCTTAGGGCCGGCGCACGTATAGCAGAGCGCAGCGCAGAGCATTTTTAGCATATGTGCGCTAGTCCTAATAGTTTATCTTAATCCACGTCCGTTGTGTACAGAGAGCCCGAGAGTGGTGGTGGAGAGGTACGGGTGTACCCGGGCCGAGTAGCGGGCGCGGGCGAGACCTTCGTGACGGTGGGCTGCTCCGGCGACGACGCCGTGGCCGACCTCATGGCCGCCGCGCTCGAGCGCTTCGGGCTCGACCCCGCCCGGGCCGTGCACGACTATCGCTGTTCAGAGATATTGTTGGATAGAGGGGGTAAGGATCTAATAAGTGTGAAATATTGTTTAAAGGGATAGGTCTTGATGTTGACTTAATCAGCTTGGATGATGGTCAAGTTACATCTTTTTATTATCTCCTCCACAATTTTGAAATACAGTGATTTCGAAAACGGTCAAGTCTTTTCAATGCTCTTCAAACATTTTACTAAATTAATATAAGTTCACACAGTCCACAATCAGATTCTCTTTCTTCGACGAAGACCATTGAAGGCACAGAACGATCTAAGTAGTGGCCCTTCAACAAACTTGCACTGTAGAACTACTGCAAGCTTAACACGACCAACTTTGGTCCAGTGTGGGTTCTCAATTTAGTGGTTCTTAGTTTTTCTTCCTTTCGACCAGTCCGTTCTATTTCATAAACAGGACACCATGTATTATAAAGTTTACGGGTCAGATAATGACACATAGCTTGTAACTTGGCCCAGTGTTGGTTAACAAGTGCAGGCTTCTCCACAAATCCTCGAAACATTTAGGTCGCTCCGCGAAGCTTGTTAAGCCCCAGGAAGCTTCTATGCTTCTGAGTGGAGCTAGGCTGACTATTTTAGCCATGACCCCCACGCACAACGCAATTAATGGGAGTCTAAGTGTGGATACCGGAGCCCCTGCTCTAATTTTGGCGAAAATGTTTCTCTCTCTCTCCGCTTACCATACATACCAGTCAATAGTGTCAGATAATCACGCGTAGCTTGCAACCGTTGGCCCAGTGTCGGAGCGCGTGCTGGAGGACGAGGAGCGGCCGTGGCGCATCGTGGTGCGGCTGGCGCGCGAGTCGGTGCGCCGCATGGAGCTGGCGCGCTTCTACCTGCAGCCGCGCCGCGACCCGCACGGGCCCACGCTGGCGCTGTTCGTGGCCTCGCTGCCGCCCGGCCTGTCCGAGCGCAACTACGAGAACATCCTCGTCGAGTTCCTCGGCGCCGGTCAGTATTGTCAGCATTGTACCTGCAGCCGCGCCGCGACCCGCACGGGCCCACGCTGGCGCTGTTCGTGGCCTCGCTGGCGCTGTTTTTGGCCTCGCTGCTGTCCGAGCGCAACTACGAGAACATCCTCGTCGAGTTCCTCGGCGCCGGTCAGTATTGTCAGCATTTCTGCTGAATCGTATCCAGTACTGGACATACGCACTTTGCAAGCATCAGTATATAACGTCACTTGTCCGCTTTAAGACTTCTCTTACTCGGCGAGCTTCATTGACTCAGCATTTTTCTAGTATTCGCTACTATTGTTTCTGGCTCTCAGGAGTTGTAGTGGGGAATAGTGTAGCGGGCTTGTCAACTTTTAGTTATAAAACAAAATCAGAGAACTGTAGGTAAGCAATGTTCCAAATCTCATACATATTTATTTTCATGGAAAGAAACCCCTTGTCCTTGTTTCAAGAATTTAAACCTGTACTCAAAATCTTCTTGTAAGTTAAGATGTACCATAAACAAGATCATTTCGACCAGAACGTTCTATATGAACTTCGAAAAAGAAAGAGGTCATTTTTGAAAAGGTTTTCGTTTCATTGCACAGATAACAAGTTCACGTCGATCGGTCCGATCTACTACGAGTACGGGTCGATGGTGATCACGTACGAGGACGCGAGCAAAGCCGTGCGCGCGCTCTATGCGCTCAGAGAGGCCAAATATGAAGATAAGCATTTATTGGGTGAGTCGCACACTTTTTAAATGGAGGGCTATGGTATCGTAGCTCGTTTAAATGTTCTAGGAATTCCCGATGTAGTATTTAGCTTCAAATATTTCCTCAATTGTGATGAAATACTTATGTGAGTGTGATCAACTTACAGTAAAGGCCTAAAGAAAAAGTTACTTGTGATCTAAATAATAGATGGCAAAACCGCAAAAAACAATATTCAATTGCATATAAAAGCCCACGGCATGTTGGTAATTGATTGCACAACAGGTAATGTTGTGTGTAGCCATACTTAAGGCCTACTGAGCGCAAGCGAAAAGATACCGTCTATCGTCGAAACCAGTATCGCCATACCGCCAAAATATCCAGTCGGATACCGTGCGAAAATGAACGAAATTTATCGCTACTGCTCTAGATAGCGAATACCGCGTAGCTCGGAACAGGCTTTAAACAAGTTTTCCAACCTAAATAAATTTTAAATTCGGTCGGTAAGATTAAAATCCCCCCGTATGTCCCACAGTGATGTTGTTGCCGAGCATCGAACCTTCGATGGTGCCGGCGGGCGTGAAGCCTCTGCTGGTGTTCGTTAACGTTAAGTCTGGAGGCTGTCAAGGCCTCGAGCTCATTTCTTCCTTCCGCAAACTCCTTAACCCTTACCAGGTGTTCGACCTTGAAAATGGAGGTCCGCTGCCTGGGTGAGTCACATACATTTTTCTTAATTTTTCTTTAACAGCTATCACCTGATATCTATCTTCAAGGGGATTTTTCAAAGCTAACTGATAATGAATAAAAGATTTGCAATCATCTTAACGCTTTGAAGTCTTGTAACGTAGCATAATATAGTTCCACTAGTATAATATCTTCAGCTATGCAAGACACAAGTTTCGGCTAAAAAGCTAAAATTCGTATTATATGAATGAAGTTTGATCACTTGATAGAAAAAAAATCCTTGCACTTTTGGGACCTTTTAAAGCCAAAAATAAAAAGTGTACAATATTTGTTCTGTTCGCAGGCTGTACGTGTTTCGTCACATTCCGAACTACAAGATCCTGGTGTGCGGCGGCGACGGCACGATCGGCTGGGTGCTGCAGTGCCTCGACAACGTGGGGCAGGACTCGCAGTGCTCCAACCCGCCCTGCGCCATCGTGCCGCTCGGCACCGGTCCGTATTATTTTCATTAAATATTTCCTTTGCACAATACGCGACTCTTTTCTTACACAGAAGATGCTATTGCTGATCTTCCAACACTCTTTTTGAATGTGCAAAGAACATCGCCTCAGAAACTGCAAACGCATGGAGATCCGAATTTAGAGAATATATGTACATGCGAAAATTGTAGCAGACCCTCTTGAATTTTTGGATGGCAAATAATGTAGCCTGTGGCTAAAAAACACAGTAAAATTCATTTTGCTCTCTATTTCAAAACCCTTTTAAAACACAAACCTCGCTAACGGCTCACATTTACAAATAGATGCTTTTCATTAAGACTGTCCAATCCTTCCGAACTCTGTGAAACATAAAACCCCTCAAATCTTCAGGCAACGACCTGGCCCGCACGCTTCGCTGGGGCTCCGGCTACACTGGCTGCGAGGACCCACTGTCGCTGCTGCGTGACGTCATCGACGCCGAGGAGATCCGCCTGGACCGCTGGACCGTCGTCTTCCACCCCGAGGATAAGCAGGACGAGCCTAAAGAGCTCTCCAAGCAACTTCCTGGTTAGTGGCATGAGGAGTTGGCATGGCACCTTATGTGCCGTATGCCCAAAGCTGTCATTGAAGATCAATGACATGGAATCCAAAAATGCGTAGTAAGAGTAGCTACGAGGACTCGCACTGAATTTTAACTGCGAATGTTACCTTAAGCAAAATTTTCTCTTGGCTACGCTTACAGACTGCTGCTTATCACTGTAGCAAAAATCATTGGCTTTGTGGTCCAAACATTCTTGACGTTAGCATTTCACACAACCGACACATTTAGGGACTCTAGTCCTGGCACAGGACTACTTTTGGACCACACAAAATTTTAACTTCTACAACCAGAAGGAAGATAGTTCAGTTACAGAAAGATTTCATGTCTGGACTATCTTTCCAAGAAGACCTAAATTCTGTCAATCGACGTTTCTTTTTTTAATAAAAAATTAAAGCCCCCGCGCCATTTCATCATACCGTAGTGGTGACTACATGTGTGTGATTCCGCAGCGTCTGTGACCACAGGATCACAAAGCGAAGACAACTCGCAGATCCTCGTGATGAACAACTACTTCGGAATCGGGATCGACGCGGACCTCTGCTTAGATTTCCATAACGCGAGAGAAGAGAACCCTAATAAATTTAATAGCAGGTACGTGGTTTCTAGACAAAATATTTCGACGGAAGGAAAATTGTGAGCTGTTAGACTGTCGGAGCTCATCTGTTCGTACAACGGGTAAACTGAAGCCCTCCTTGCCTCCCTGTATCTTTTACCTTTCATGTACTCTTTCTAGTTCAAGCTTTTGAAACTGATTTTTCAAACCAAGAAATATGCTTTATGTACAAACATAGCCTACACTGCATTACAAATCAGCGGTGAAAAGATAAAGAGCACTACCCTGACTGTACATTACTCAAAACTAAAAACTGCATCATAACTGCCACAATAAATCTTCTATTCCTCTCTTTTCTTCTACTACTTCTTATAACAGAGGTACTCGTAACCATGGTCCTCACATTTGTATTTCCTTCCGCTCTAGGCTCCGAAACAAAGGTGTGTATGTGAAGATGGGACTGCGCAAGATGGTGGGACGCAAGATGTGCAAGGACTTGCACAAAGCCATCCGCCTCGAGGTGGATGGCAAGCTCGTGGAGCTGCCTCAGCTAGAAGGGATCATCATTTTAAATATACTTAGGTAAGACACTACAGCCATTTTATTTGGATTCTTTAAGCAGTCTGTTAATCAAGAAGTCTGCCCTAGTATTCAGTTCATGTAGTCATCAAAAATATTAAATATAATATAATAACTACGACCTAGTACTACTAACACGACCGCTTCAGAAATACTTTGCAGTTATCACAAAATAATCGAAAAGGGCAGTAGTACTTATAATTCACTTTTTCTTTTACCACGCTCTAAAATGATGACATATTTAACCAAGATTTTACTGGTCTACACTCATGAGCAACCGAAGATAAGCACATAGCTGTAGCACTCCTAGGCCCATGACTTTCTCACCTTAAATAAGTAACCAATATAAAAACTAAAAACACTAACCTCCTTACTTCTCACAGCTGGGGTTCAGGCGCGAACCCGTGGGGCCCGGAGAAGGACGACCAGTTCAGCAAGCCCAACCACTGGGACGGCATGCTGGAGATCGTGGGCGTCACCGGCGTCGTGCACCTGGGGCAGATCCAGTCCGGCTTGCGGGGCGCCATGCGGATAGCGCAGGTAACTACGTCACTACACGACAAAAAAAAACACAATGGAAAAATAAAAGTAGAGAAACACTCAGTACTTTATATATGATTTTTACTGACTGCTGATTAGCAGTGCGATTCTGTAAACATCTCACCGTGTAGTAAAGTGAGCTGTCATTCCGTCCGATCAAGGTGGAATAACAGTTCACTTCATGCTCACTACTACATAGTTTACACGCTAAGTTTACACGGTGAGACGTTGACAGAATATACCGGCTGAAGCTCTAGACAAGCGGCATTCTCAAACCGTAAAACTGCAAATCAAATACCTGACACAATACATTACTAACAAAATTTCTGTAATGATCCTATTACATGTTATTTATTCTCCAGTTTCATTCCCTCGATGTATGAACCCTCACCTCTCTCTCGGTGTATGATTCATAGGAATCTGCATCTACTAGTGATAGATATTTAAATTGCACTTTTCCTTAGAAAGTATTCGTAAAGAATTAAAAATGCTGGATTCTACCAAAGGACCTGGACCGCGCGGTGTACCTGCGATATTTTAAAAAAATACCCATAGGGCATTATGCTATCCCTTATTCATAGTATATAACAAATGTATATCATGTGCAGTCTTTCCTGTCATGTGGAAACGCGCAAATATTGTACCAGTACACAAAAGTGGTTCCAAAAATGACATAGAGACGTTTCGTCCAATCTCAATACTATCTGCATTCTTTGAGCTCTTTGAAAGGCTTATTTATTCATGTTGAGATTTACCCATTTGTTCGTCGTTATCTAATAAAGGAGCAGCATGGTTTTGTCAAAGCTAGATCTTGCATAAGCAATCTCTTAATATTAACATCACAACTTTTTGAAAATATGGACAATAGGTAACAGATGGACGCAGTATATACTGATTTTCAGAAGGCATTTGACAAAGTTGATCATAGACTGCTAGTCAATATAATAGCATTCA
Organism: Lacanobia wlatinum; assembly: GCA_947578705.1. Classification (NCBI taxonomy): domain Eukaryota; kingdom Metazoa; phylum Arthropoda; class Insecta; order Lepidoptera; family Noctuidae; genus Lacanobia; species Lacanobia wlatinum. Next base: position 5,982,847 of record OX388035.1, read on the forward strand.
ATGTTATCAGAGGGGACCTCTTACGTTACCGTTGGTTTGATTCTTATATAACTAATAAGACCCAGAAGGTTGTCATAGATGGCTTCGAGTCCAGCTGTATCCAACTCACGACCGGAGTCCCACAAGGTACAATTTTAGGACCTCTATTATTTATTCTATTTATTAATGACATTAAAGATTGTTTCCAAAATTCATAATTTCTCTCATACGCGGACGATTTAAAAGTTTACACAAAAAAATGCAAATTAACAAGACTTTTATGATTTTCAACAAGATCTTTATCGTTTAAGACACTTTGTACATTTTTAGTATACTATTGTTTAATTTCCCTACAAAATAAATAAAATAAAATTTTGTTAGCGAATGCAACTGTCGAAATGCCAAAATATAAGGGATTGATTACGTGACAATTCGATAGCATTTGTCAATCCCACACATTTTGACGTTTTAACAGTCGCCTTCGCCACGCTAGCGTTGATAGAATGTCACTTGTCTAGAGCTAATACCATAAATCCTTATTTCCTTACTAATATTATAAATGCGAAAGTAACTTTGTCTGTCTGTCTCGCTTTCACGCCAAAACTACTGAACCGATTTAAATGAAATTTTGGTACACAGATGGTCTAGAGCCTGAGAAAGGACATAGGCTACTTTTCATCCCGGGAGTATGTTCCCTAGGGACCACGTGGGCGAAGCCGCTGGCTAGCCGCTGGAAGCTAGTCTTTTAATATATAAAAATCTCGTGTCACGGTGTTTGTCATAGAACTCCTCCGAAACGGCTTGACCGATTTTCATGAAATTTCTTACGTATATTTGGTAGGTCTGAGAATAGGTCGTAGGTATTTTTTTTATATGGTAAAACAACGTTTGCCTGGTCAGCTAGTAATACAATAATACCAGAAGATCTAGTCAGTCCTAAAGACATAGACTCAGATTCAGACTATCTATCCGGACTGCATTTAACAGCTGCTGGTCTACTATTCTGTAAACCTTCAACACTAACACTTCAAACTTGAAGTTTACTGTCTCTACTCCACCTTGATTGGATGGAACGACCGCTCACTTCACGTTCTCTTCACCTTAGACTTCACTGAAAGATTTTTATAGAATACCACTGATGTTACTCGTACACTCCTACGATCACCTAGCGTACCAGAAAAGCGATGATTAAAATATCACTACATACATATTATATAAGACTAAAATAGTAAATTTCAAACATCATCATCAACTGAAACGCGTCTCGACCATCACAGGGTGGCCACATCAAGATCAACCTGAAGAGCGAGATCCCAGTGCAGGTGGACGGCGAGCCCTGGGTGGCGGCGCCTTCAGAGGTGGTGGTGCTCAAGTCTGCGCTCAAGGTAACTACACTCCATGCGCACTTACATACAATACTAACTGCCACGAAGGCTGAGCTATCAATCTTGGGCATAATGAGAATTGGTTGTGGAATAGTCCGCGGCACTGGATCGCAAAGAGTATTTCAGGAACACGGGTGGGTTTTAGTCAGCAAGAAACTGACACTCCCTCCCTCTCTATTCAGAGCAGGAGAAGTCAATTGATGATTTCCTGTGCAAAAAAGAGGACTCCGTTATCCGCAAATAGAATCCCATTGGGTCCACTATCTTGAGCATTAAACTGGGTCATAGAGGTCTGTGTTTCCTGATAGCACAACCTGGGGGTCTTTAAGTCAAGAGTGAATAGGTTTCTTCAAGGCAAGCGTGCTCCATCGTCGACGACATCATAGTTTTCCATCAGGTGAGGTCGTGGTTAAACGCCAGCCTGAGAATTATAATTTTTAAAATTGCTAAGAAATTGGAAGAAAAAATAGTTTTTGTCGACCTTAGGTGACTTAAGCCACAGGCAGGACCTAAACTGAGTTCGTAATTTGGTTTTCAAACATGTAAAAACCATATGGTGTTTTTGAAAAAAAAATCTCTAATAGCTGGTAACATGATCAACTGAGAATTTTTCAAATTCTGTAAGAAATCCGGTGTAAAAACCATTATTTCCGTCGCTACAATGTCATGTTCAAGTGCTCAGCTCTCGTTGGTCGTACTCTCCAGTCAATGTTTGCATGTGCTCGCTTGCCTGTGCCCAAACAGGGCTCAATTTAAAGCTTTTTTTACAATTAATTAAAGATATTGGACTAAAACTATCTTATTCAAACTAAAAGTACCGCTTGGTCAACTAGAATCTTGGATGAAGTAAATTAATCTTATTTTAAATATAATTGAAAACTAAAATTTAGGTACTTAATAATACGAATTTTGCCAAAAGGGAGGCAAAAATTCTATTTAAAGACTTTTTTTAATCTGAACTTACTTATTGAATTAGAAAATATTGGTAAAAACTTTAGTGAAACTAGCTATTAGATCTTTAGAATCATTCATGGACGCATCCAAGCACAGATGATGAAGCGGAACTTTATATTTTTAAAAATATACCGTCCCGAGTCACGTATCGCCCGAGCACTCAAACTCCACTCAGCACCGATGTTCCACTAGTTGTAGCAAGCCGCGGTGTCCCGCACGGCGCGACACCGCGGCTTCAGCCCGAGTCCTCGGTCGGATCTCACCTACGTACACCTGACATCGCAGCGACGCAACAGGCACGCGGTACCAGTCCGGTCGATCGCACACTACTTTTGGGCACGTCTTCGCTTGATCGAACTCCGGGACTTCGCTTTGTACATAGTTAGTCCGCCACGCTAGTAGCACGCGGCTGCGGCTCGGGCGTGTCAGGTGTACGTAGCGGGCGGGTGCGGGGTGCGGGCGGCGCGTGACGTGCGTGTGCTGCAGGCGACCATGCTGAAGAAAACCAAGCGCGGGTCCGCGGGCGCGTCGTCGGCGTCGGCGGGCACCTGACCGCTCGCGCCCCGCCCCGCCGCTGCCAGTCGCGCCCCGTCCGCAGGCCACCATGCTGAAGAAGCGCGGCAAGGTGCGGCGCCGCAACACGGAGCCCAGCATGCCGCGCTCGCCCGAGCGGCCGGAGCGGCCCGAGCGGCCCGAGCGGCCGGAGCGCACCGAGCGCGCCGAGCTGCGCGAGCGCCCCGACGATTCCTGAATCTGGCTGAGCGAGCGCCTCATCTAACGCGCGCGCCCGCCCCGGGCTCAGGCCGGGCGCGCGCGGGCGCTCGCTGGCAAGTCCGCCGTGGCCGCCGCACCGATGGTGTATATAAAAAATCAAACAAAATATATAAACATAACTATAAAAAAATAAAATTATAGGTATAGAAAAGTTGTTTCATTTTCAAAATATTTAACAAACAAAGAAATTATAAAATAAACTGACAAATATAAGCGTCAAAGTGTTTTTCTTCTGAGTCTAATGGCGTGGACCCTGGCTCGTCCGTCGAGGTCCATCATTGCCGAAAACACGATGATTTTTTGCTTCAATACCTGTGTTCGTGAGTGTTTTAGGCTTTAAACATGGAACTGTAACCATATAACTTATTAAGATGTCAACATGATGTTTCCTGTAGCTGTGTCAAGCTTGCAAGTTTGCCACGCGAGGAGGTGTTCACAATTTCTAGCAGCAGTGCGATTCTGTAAACCTCTCACCGTGTAAGATTAGGTGATTTGAAGTGAGCTGTCAAGCCATACAAACAAGATGGAATGACAGTTCGCTTCATGCTCACTGCACCAAGGTTTACACGGTGACATGTTGACAGAATAAACAGGCAGTATTTAAAGGATTAACCTTTTGACCGCCAAAGCGTAAACGCATGGTCCCTCACACGTGCACGCCAAGCCAAGTACAAATTAAGCGCAAATATCTAAAAAGAAAAAAACACGGATTCTAACATCTTATAGACAACCAATTAATCATTGCTTTTCGTTCCATATTTTTTTAAATAAAATTTAAAAAACAGAAACCTTGATTTAGTATATTTATTTTGTACTTAAAAATCATGTTTGCTTGTCAGCTATAGCCGACGGTGACGTGTTGGGAACTTTTTCGTTTGTCTATAGCCGACCGTGGCGGTCAAAAGGTTAAGTGGGTAGAAAAGAGGCGCATGTCCAGCTGTCGACTGCTAAAAGATGAGACTGATTATTTTTACTGGTGACAACACCATTGAGCAAGGTTAAGCTATATGGATAAGTACCGCCATCTTACACCAAAACGAACCTAACAAGTGCAAGCTTCAATTGTCAGATTCTATGTAGATAAAGAGAGTTCGAAGATCTATTATTGACCTCTGCGTTTTGAATTCTTTTTCTTTTGTTTCTAGTTTCTGCTCTGCGGGTAAGAACTGTGACAGCATTTAGTCAACTCTATTTTTGTATTGACTTATCTAATCAATATAACTTAAATTATTTGTTTCGAACGTTCACGGCGTAGACTTACCATCTTTTTAGTCTCAAAAGTTCGAAACTTTTACGATAAAATACTTGACATGGACGTTTCTGTGCTGCCACCTATAGTTCCTACATGCTCTTTTTAAGGAAACGCTCACAAATTAGACAATGCCATCTAGCGTAGCAAATACGAAGCTTATAGGTAAAATATACTTGACAATAACACTTCTGTGCTGCAACCCTGCACGTTCTCTATTTATTTTGAAATCAAATGTAATCAAAAATGGTCATTTATAATAAAATTATAGAACAAACTAGTTTACCCGCGCAACTTCTTCTACTCAGCTCCTATTGGTCTTAGCGTGATGATATATAGCCTATAACCTTCCTCGATAAATGGGCTATCTAATACTGAAATAATTTTTCAAATCGGACCAGTAGTTCCTGAGATTAGCGCGTTCAAGCAAACAAACTCTTCAGCTTTATATGTATACTAGCTGACCCGCGCAACTTCGTCTGCGTCACAATTTTCATTACTGCTCCGCTCCCATTGGTCTTAGCGTGATGATATATAGCCTATAGCCTTCCTCGATAAATGGGCTATCTAACACTGAAAGAATTTTTCAAATCGCACCAATAGTTCCTGAGATTAGCGCGTTCAAGCAAACAAACAAACTCTTCAGCTTTATATATTAGTATAGATATAGATTAGTATAGATTAGTATAGATATAGAAGTATACATATATAGATACTGCAGGAAAATTAAGGAAATCAGAGTGAATAATTCGTGTAGCTTTGAAAATTGGTACAGTAGTTCTTTAAGGTGTCCAGATGAACATACTAAAAGTCCCCGAGGGTCGGAAATAGCCTTTTCTGCGCCCTGTGCGAGCTTCTATAACTGCGCCCTTGTTTTTTAAAAATATTATAGGAACCCTAGCTAGAGCAATGCTATGTATAGGCCTACTTTATTTCATTCAGGGTGATAAAATAACACAAGGACCTTGGTGTTGGTGGACCAAAACTAGAACTGATGTGGGGTCACTCTGATTTAATTTTTGAGCCACTTTGGTCTTCATACTTCGATAATATAATAACACCTTGCAAAGTTTCAGTAAACTGTAAATTAAATTATTTTTTAGTACGTACGTATGGTAGAGTTTTGAATAAGGAAGGTAGCATATATAAATTGCGTTTATTACGAATAAACGTTCATTCATACTGAATTGGTGAAAAAACGTTTATTCGAAAATATTTTCATAGATTATAACGTTTTCATACGACAGGCACCGTCCTATGTCGCATTCAATCGACAAAATCGCTAAGCCGGTCAACCTTTCTTGGCCAATCATCGAGCGCAAATAAGTTTTTATTAATTTGAGCTTACTGAATCTTGAATCTAAATGATCTTTTGCAGGAAGCTACAGTCACTAGCATTGTTATTTTTTTTGTTATAGCGACTACTACATTGGGAAACATCTCTTTTAAATCTAGTTCGACTATAGTCTATACATTGGCCTTTCTAGGATTTTTTTCCGGCTTGCCCCTGACCTGAAATGCGACGCCCAGACACACACACACCACAGTCGGATTTTTTTTAGAACCTTATCTCGTATTAGTAGATTATCTTTTTTATCACACAAAAAGACGTGTCTCTGTGACCTAAGAATGCTATAGCGACCGAAGCGAGCTCGAAAATATTTAGCATCCCGCCTAGGAATCTGGGTTAGATTAGTTTATTGTACCAACTACAGATATAGAAGTTAGTTTGTCCATTTAAAAGAAAGTTCGACAACTAATAAAAATGCAAAACAAGCTCTTAAGTGTTCTGGGATAGAAACACTAGGATGCGCCAGGGATAGGTAAGATACTCTTAATTATTCATACAGCCATTAATGTTGTCGACTATACAATTTTGACATCCCCACCGAAGGATACAAGAGCGAGCGAAGCGAGCTCGAAAGTTTTTGTACCCCGCCCCGGATGAGTAAGGTCCCCCCCCTCCCCCCCAATAAACGCCTATGAGTCTATAGCTTTTGAGAAGACCCAGACTTGAACAACGGTCACATTTATCAAATAATGTAGTCGTTTCAACTTGACTCTTTAAAACTCTTTCCGATAAACACTAAACACAAATACGTTCGTGCACTGCCAAAAAAATGAGCGCGATGTGTTGTTTAATTTAAAAAACGTTTTTGATGATACTGGCATGTAGGTACGTAGGTATGTGTTGGAATGAGCACTAGGGGCGCAGCGGGAACTTATCAGGAGCAAACCGAAAAAATAATATCTAGTCCTGCCTGGTCTGGCCATTCATGCGCCCCCCAGAGTCTACGCCCTGTGCCTGGGCACCGGTGGCACCGCCCTATTTACGGCACTGCAAAGAATAACTGTACCAACTTTCAAAACTACACGAATTATTCGCGCTGATCGACGTTAATTGAGCTAATTAAAAAATAAAGAGAATGAAATGTAAATTCTTTGGTAAATATGTAGTTGGTGATACTGAATGAATAAATAAATAAATATACTCTGAAGTATTTTAGAAAAAGAACAGCCAATTAAACACGGTGCTCTTTCGATGATGATAGCTGTGAACATTTGAATGAGGCACACATTGCCAATCAAGCACTAAATAATTTTAGAGGAAGCCTACGCCAAGCAAAACAATAAAAGAAGAGATTTTCGGTAGTAACTCTATTGGCAGACCCGACGAAGCACAGCAAATCGCGATTTTGCTTGGGTAATATTAGGAAGCGTGCAGGAACTATAGACGGTAGCACAAAAGCGTCATTATCTAGTACTTATTACGTTTATTTTCGAATTTGCGTTGAATTCGCACTGTCCATGCCCGTCACGTTCGCGCGTTCCCCTAAATTTAGCGAGTGAAATCTGTAGGTGGCAGCACAAAAGTGTGAATGTCGCTTACCAACAGGTGAGATAGTGGTGAAACGCGTGCCTATCAATAGTAAATAAAAAAAAAATTACAAGTATTCATAATATAAGTTTCAAATTTCCAACGCTAGATGGCACGGTCTGTCGTCATGCGCGTTCCCTATAGAGTTGGAAACAAATGACATGCCACCGCCACCGGCACGTACAAAAATTGTCCATAGCTTTAAACAGAAATGCAGAATTAATCTGACTAATTCTGATCACTTCTATCACTGATTAATTCTGTATTTCTGTTGTTCCATGACAATACAGCGAGATCCGGTGCAGGCTATGCTGTCGGTGAACAAAAAGAGTCACCTTCCTTACCACGTCTTTTTATATTGATTTCCTAGTGTTGTCTGTACTATAATGTGCTAGGTAAATGATAGATTCAAAGATAATAATAATCACTGCGGGACTCAGGGAGGCGATTAAAAAACTTGTGAAGTTCTTGCCCAGTCCATCCTCGATGCCTATAGGATACAATCAGATTATATAATTTATATTATCGTCACCCTTTTTACCAGTTACATTGGGATACAGGAAAGTGGCTGGATACCGATATTTGACACAGTTAATCTCATTCTCTCAGCGATATCCTAAGGACACTAATTTCACAAGCGTACCAGTCGTTTCTGTAAAAATCTCAGTGTTTAGGTGAGGTGAGCTGCCAATCGCGGCCTTAGGGGGTTTACAGTTCACTTCACAGTGATATTTTTACGGAACCGACCGGTATCGACACATTAAGTGGCACGCGTGTATTGAACACCAATGAAGTAAAGCAACCATCTTACTATGTACTTTTCTGTATTCTTGCCAACTTCTTTAGGAAAAGTAAGTAGTCGTGGTGTGTCTTTAGAGATAAGGAGTGCAATTCCCTGCCAGTCTGTGTTTCCTGATAGGTACAACCTGGGAGTCTTTAAGTCAAGAGTGAGTAGGTTACTTCTAGGCAAGCGTACTCTACCTTCGACTGCATCATTGCTTACCATCAGGTGAGATAGTATTAATAGTAAAAAAAAGAACTTAGAGGTCTTCTGGAACCTTCATTGAAAAGGGTCGGACACGAGTTGTCTGGTGGGCAACTGCCCAATGATTGTTATCTACCTGTTTTATATGTTCAAATCGTGCAGAAGACTAATACCACGATGAAAGAGTTGTGTGACTTCAGGCCTTTAAGTAGTTCATATGTGACGGCATAGAGGCCGCTACAGACTAAAAGGAACCAATTATATAAAAAAAACAAGGAAAATGCAATCAATAATTTTATTATCTCATCCCGATACTTAAGACTAGTACAAAGCACTACTTTTCTTATTAGATACCGTTATTATGACTGTCTTAGACATCAACAAAGGACTTTAGTCTTAAAGACTGTGTACTTTAAGCTTAAATTATATTAGCAAGCGATAAATTAGGTATAGCTCGACAACTCAACTTGAGGCGATCCGAAAATTGAGCCGAATTATAAGTACAAGGATTTATTTACAAGAGAGTAGGAAAGGGGGTGGTCTAACGCTGTAACTCGAATTTTATAAAAGATACATTTTGTACTTCATCAGTTACATGAAGATGACATGTGTTGTGTTGTCAAGTGGTACTTATTTACAGACGGCTAGGCTTCATACCTGACGCTAATTTGTAGTACTTAAACATAACAATTTGGCTTTTTATTTACCCCTTTAACTGCGCTAAAAGGGTTCGCATTGATGGTACAACGGATGAATTTCAACTACAAGTTTGGCCTTTATACTTAGCCACTAAGATTTAAATGTAATTTCAGCAACATCACTTTTGATTATTTAAAAACTTACAAACCAACCGATTCCTAAACTAATTTGGCATCCAAAATCTTGAAATTTTATACAAAAACATATAATAATTTGAATTAGCGTCAGGAGACGAGCCTGCTCAGTTAAATTTGAGTCACTGCAGGACACTGAGTACTTACAATACTTAGCCTAAGGCAATATAAATCACAACAGCTTATAGGACATGAGTCCGTTGAAAAATACACCCAGAGCCGAAGACAATAACACTTATTTTCATTCATCAAATTCGGGTATCAGTCCAAATATTTTCAAACGACTCTAGATTTAATTACATCCACTTACAATATTTCATACTAAAATGTCGATATAGAAATACATTGAAAATGTGATCCAAAACTAACTATCCATTTTTGTCTTTTTAAATTGACAATTTAGAGCTAGGGAAATATAGCAATAAATTGAATTCAACCGAGCATAACTGTGCACATTAAGAGTTGGACATTGAAATAAGTCCTATATGAACGGTCTCCCGATTCTTTGATACCGAAAAAGTCGTATTAAATACAAACTGAGACAACAATTACAGAATATATTATCATTGTCTAAGTACCAATAAACGCGACGGTAGCGCAGCGTGTACTTGGCGCAAACGCAACGGCACAACTTACAGTCAGTTGCCGAGGCAAGGCACCTACTAAATTAATCTAACGTGAAATGAGTTATCGCGAGAACTTGAGCAGCGGGACACTCAACACATTGAACTTAACAACGTACTCGTTAAAATAAACAACCATCTCAATTTGTACATGAAAATTAACCGATTTTAATTCGGTATTTCATTTAAACATTACACTTATTTTATTAAAATCTTGCACAGACCATTGTTTTACGACAACTGTTATGCATTGCATATTGTTTAGCAAAGGATCGTTAGATTGTATATTATACATAGACTGGCATAGGAAATAAACTGAGCTTTTCTTCTTAGCTTGGCTTCTAGGTATAAAGTGAATATAGGCAGGAAAGTATGACAGAGATAACGCGATCGTGTCGTCTTTTTCTGGAATTCTGATCACAATACGACACAGTCTTGAGGTGAGTATACGCTAGACGAGCCGAGCACGAGCGGAGCACGAGCCGAGCCAAAAGTCGTGTAGTGTGGACCGAGTTACGAGCCTCGAACGAGCGCGCGTCGAGTGTTTGGCTCGTGCTCGACTGTGCTCCGCCTATTGTCGGTTTTTTGACGAACACATAGGGATTTGCATCGCATCGAGGAGAGTGATTGTTGTAGGCTCATTGTACGTCCACACTTGACACCGCGAGTAGAGCGGCTTGGCTTGCGCTCAGCTCGTGCTCGGCTCGTCTAGCATAGACCCACCTTTGAAAATTCACTATGGCGTGAGTTGCTAGTGACGTAACAAGTAATTTGTGCTGTCTCTGTATATCATAAGATTTTAAAACATGAAAGAGACACTTAATTTATAAAAATAAAACTTGTGAGGTTCTTACTCATTTCATCCTTGATGTCTATAGAATAGATTTAGATTATATTATAATTTATATTATCGTCACCCTTTTTACCAATTACATTGGGATACAGAGCAAGTAGCTGGATACCGAGATTTGACACAATTATCTCATTTTCGAGGCAGGTCCCATGCAGTGGGAAAATTAGAACTGCAACTTGGCTTCTGAACACGATATTATAAATGCAGTTTTTAAACTGATCCTGTTACATTCATGACCATTAAATACGGTGACAGCGAATGTATTCTAGTCAAAATTCAGTAGGTAAGGTAGAATCAAACCCAATCCCAATGCTCGGTCGGAGCACTCCGCGAGTCGCCCCGCAATACCTGCGGTACTACGCAGCGAAAAGCGAACCTCACAGACAGTCACAGGAGTCATAAACTTCGATTCAACTTAATATGTAACTATCAAGGGCTAAGTAAAATCCACCGACTGGATTCAATTCAGTATGTACTAGCGAAAAGCTTATTCGGTGTTACGATGCAGCCTTATCTCAGAAAGCTTAAATAATTTCCACTAACACACCACCTCACTCACACGTAGGAAGCCCATAAGAAAAACGCTCAGCAATTCGGCGCACACTTACTCAAATACCCTTTCACGAATTCCGTATACCCTATAATTTAAGCTAACATTATGGCGTTCCAAACAGTCCAACTGCCAGTGTATGGTCAATTTGGGCATACATACTGACGGCGCAATACAAGACCACCGCGGCTAGCGGCTACCAGTTGTGTGGTCAATATTATTATTGGCATGCAAACTGACGGAGCAATACAAGACCACTGCGGCTACCTGTTGTATGGTTAGTATGGGCATACGAACTTACGGCGCAATAAAAGACCATTACGGCTACCAGTTGTGTGGTCAATATTATTATGGGCATGCAAACTGATGGAGCAATACAAGACCACTGCGGCTACCAGTTGTATGGTCAGTATGGGCATACAAACTGACGAGGCGATACAAGACCACTGCGGCTACCATTTGTATGGTCAGTATGAGCATACAAATTAAATTGATGGCGCAATACAAGAACACTTCGGCTACCAGTTGTATGGTCAATATGGGCATACAGACTGACGAGGTGATACAAGACCACTGCGGCTACCAGTTGTATGGTCAGTATGAGCATACCAATTAAATTGATGGCGCAAAACAAGAACACTTCGGCTACCAGTTGTATGGTCAATATGGGCATACAGACTGACGAGGCGATACAAAACCACTGCGGCTACCAGTTGTATGGTCAGTATGGGCATACAAATTAAATTGATGGCGCAATACAAGACCACTTCGGCTACCAGTTGGATGGTCAATATGGGCATACAGACTGACGAGGCGATACAAAACCACTTCGGCTACCAGTTGAATGGTCAATATGGGCATACAAACTGACTTGGCAATAGAATAATTAAGCTATGCCTTTCACGAATTCCCTTTACCCTATTATTTAAGCTAACATTATTGCTTTCCAAACAGTCCAGCTGCCAGTGTATAGTCAATATGGGCATACAAACTGACAAGGCGATACAAGACCACTGCGGCTACCAGTTGTATGGTCAATATGGGCATACAGACTGACGAGGCGATACAAGACCACTGCGGCTACCAGTTGTATGGTCAATATGGGCATACAAACTGACAAGGCGATACAAGACCACTGCGGCTACCAGTTGTATGGTCAATATGGGCATACAGACTGACGAGGCGATACAAGACCACTGCGGCTACCAGTTGTATGGTCAATATGGGCATACAAACTGACGAGGCGATACAAGACCACTGCGGCTACCAGTTGTATGGTCAATATGGGCATACAGACTGACGAGGCGATACAAGACCACTGCGGCTACCAGTTGTATGGTCAATATGGGCATACAGACTGACGAGGCGATACAAGACCACTGCGGCTACCAGTTGTATGGTCAATATGGGCATACAGACTGACGAGGCGATACAAGACCACTGCGGCTACCAGTTGTATGGTCAATATGGGCATACAAACTGACGAGGCGATACAAGACCACTGCGGCTACCAGTTGTATGGTCAATATGGGCATACAGACTGACGAGGCGATACAAGACCACTGCGGCTACCAGTTGTATGGTCAATATGGGCATACAGACTGACGAGGCGATACAAGACCACTGCGGCTACCAGTTGTATGGTCAGTATGGGCATACAGACTGACGAGGCGATACAAGACCACTGCGGCTACCAGTTGTGTGGTCAATATGGGCATACAAACTGACTTGGCAATAAGATGTAAGCTATGCGTATCACTCGCTGTGGAGCGGCGATTCGGCGGCGGCGGTGTCTTGCAGTCTGTCATCGTTTAATTCTGAAAAAAGAGATTAAGAGTTTCAAACTTGCCGTATTGTTGCGTCACTTCTTCTCAACCAAAACACTAGAAAGTGGTGACGGGCGGGCGTTTTGGAGAACTGTCTTTATGTAGAACTTTGACGTTCAAAAAGTGCTGGCACTCAGCCTAATTTAAATAAATGACTTTAGATTTAGATTTTTCTTTAAAACATATTTGGGAAATCAATCAGATAAATCTCTTACTCGATAAAATAGGGTTCCTGTTGTGTCAAAAAACAGTAAAAAAAACAGTTATTCAATAAACGTCACTTTACACTGAGTGTGAAATTCGCACAAAACTTTACTTGCACGATGTAGGATGATATGCCGTTCGTGCGTTACAGTGGCGTAATCTTTTGTCGTTGATCGGGAACTTGTCAGTAAAGTGCAGGTCGGATTCAATTTTCAACATTTATCATTATACTGTCTTGGATTATGCAACTAAATCAATCAGAAAAGAACAGCGGAGTTTTAAAAAACTGTCCAAGTGCGAGTTGGACTCGTGTGCAAAGGGTTCCAAACCAATTTCTTTTTTAACACTACAGACTTCATATAGATTTTCCTGTAATCTTTAGGTATAGAACTACTATCTGAATTTTTTTTTTCAAAATTGTAGTCTTAGTTTATCTCTGATAACGGGGGGAATGGTCGTTTTTGGTCTAATTTCTTAAATAACTTCAAACTGTTTATTTTCACATATAATTAAAACCCTTACATTAGGCGCTTTCATTTGTTATGTCACACAATAAAGTTCGAAAATCATTTTTTTTTTAATTTTCTAGTTTGACCCCCATTAATTACTACCGTAATAAAAATGTATTTATTTACGTAACGCATCCGTGTTTGAGTCACAGAAGTCCACATGTATACCGAATTTCAACATAATCGGTCCGGTAGATCCGGAGAAAACTAGCTGTGGCAGACGGACAGACAGAACGACAGAGATCGACAGACAGACAGAGACCGACAGACAGACAGACAGACAGAGATCGACAGACAGACAGAGACCGACAGACAGAGACAGACCCGAGTTATCCTGAAGGCGAAGGGCGGGAACTTGTTACTTACAGTACAGTACAGTACAACAGTACCGATACATACCTAGCTAGGTGTACGCGTGCGTGCTGACGAGCGGCGCGTGCGTGTCGGCGGTGTAGCTGCGCACGCGGCTGAAGGCGAAGGGCGGGAATTTGCCGGGCGTCAGCTCGAACTGCGTCCATTGTTCGCGTCGCGCGCACACGGAGTAGCGGCTCCATACTAGTTGAACGTTGCGGTGGGAACGGACGCTGCGGAGTTCCAACTCCTGAAATACCACCACGAAATTAGCGGTAGTATTGCAAGTTTTCAGCAAGGTGTTTGAAAAGGTTATGCTCAATCAAATGCTCAGTCATTTTGACGCGTATAGCATCTTACTCGATAAACAGTATGGTTTCATTAAAAGACGTTGTACAACTGACGCTAATGTCACCATTTTAAAATACTTATAAATTTATAGTATATTAAAATTAAACATATATAGCGTTATTCGCTGAATCTTTATTTATTTTTAAATAAACAGACATGTAAACAATCTTGAAGATTGCTACAGGTACGTAATTGGTGCACTGCTAATAATTTAAAAAAAAAACGATTTGTTTTTAAATACGTTTTCCGTCGATAACATGTATTAGGTATATTGCCCTCATTACATTGTAAAGACTCACACTGTATTGATATTATTAAAAAAACATTATTACTGTTAGCAAGGTCAATGCTCGCTCTACGAAGCCCGTGCCTGAAAAGGCATCGAAGCGGGCTGATGATGATGATGGTTTCGTGATGGTGCAAAGGAGGAAGCGCCGTCAGCGTACCAACAAGAACCGCTGCGGCACGGCTCCTGCGGAGCCCAACACTATACGTGCTGCGAAGCCGAACACTCCGGTGTATATCTCCCGCCTACACTACACCACTAAGGCTGAGGACATCGTGGAGTACGTGCGCCAAAAGATCAAGTACGCGCCGAGGGTGCAGCAGTTGGAATCGCGCCGCAACGTTAACTTCAAGGCGTTCGTGGTGCGCGTACCAACATGTTTTCTGCACCTCGTCATGGAGGATGACTTTTGGCCGCAGGACGTGGTGTTCCGTCGCTTCCGCGGACAGGTGCCACCAGAACGCACAATGACGTAGTGCTAAGTGAAGTGAAGTGTTTTTACTAACATAGGTTTTAAGTTTTTGTCTACTAACACAATCTGTATATTATTATATATATGTTATTTTGTAAGGTATATATCTATGGGCCAAAGTAGCCTGAAAATAAAGAGATTTATTATTATTATTATTAAACAGACAAAAACGAAGTTCATAAAAAGTAGTGACTGTTCTCTGGGTCATAATCAGGTCAAAACCTATGATGTGTATTTGACCTATGATGTTTATTGTGATTGTAGGTAATAATTGCAATTGTAATTGCCTTGTCAATAAATAATACTCAACACGTTAAACCAGAATTCATCAATAAAACAGTTTATCTGGGGATTACTCTTGAGAAAAGTGGGGTCCTCATTCATCCGGCAAGAAGGCTAAATTCAGTAGCATATGCTGTTAGAAAAATCTGCTAGTTTACAACAGGATATACTACGAGGCTTGTCTATTTGAGTTATTTTCATAGCATCATGTCTTACGGTATCTTACTATGAGGACAGGCTGCTGATATTGAATCGATATTCATTCTGCATAAGCAGCATTTACAATCTGCGCCGCTGCGGTTCTCTATTTATGAAATATCTTGTACGTTAAAAAAACTTAGTACTACATTTTTTTAGTAAAAGAGGCGATAAACATAACTATGTAACTAGAAATTGGAACCGCCACACATTCCCAACCACTGCAACTCCTGAAAGCCAGAATCAACAATGGCGACCACCAGAAAAACGCCGGGCCAATGAAGCCCGACGAGTCCCAGAGAAACGATTTAACTGTCTTGGATCCTGCAACGAATTTAATCAGAAAAGTACAGCGGAGGAGTAGGAAAAAAATATATATATATAATTTCCACTTCCCTCCTTATCAAGCAGGAGACAGAATAGAGCTAAGCCAACATGCACCAAGGGACATATACAACTGGGTTAAGCCCAGTTGTCAAGCACCACGGATTACATATTAATTAAAAACTAATGGGTCCTAAATTGTGAGCTACTTTTGATTCCAGTAATAGGTATGGCAAAATCGCCTGAAAGCACGGAAATTTGTTCTGGTTTCTACAAGGTCCGTGTAGTAAACTACTCCAGATGTAACCTGAATACTATCTAACATAATATTGCGTTCAGTTTGCCAAAGAATACACTCCCATAAGATGTGGTGTGCGGATTGTTCGTATTCACAGTCGGCTGTAGAACATTGACATAAAGGCGAGGCCACAAGCCTAAAGGAAAATAATTTACTCTTAAAGTTGCCATGACCTGTGAGAAATTGGGCAACACAATGATCCACCTCCAGCCATGTCCTATCTATCCAGCCGCTCACGAACGGATGGAAAAAAACTGGTGGAATTTTCCCACCTACATTGCCATTCGGATAAAAGTTCCTTATTCTAGTAATATCCTTATTTTAGTAATCTACAGATCTTCGCACGGTCGCGTTGCGGTAAAAACTCTGGGTCCGTGATCTTTCTAGCGTAGTAGTACATTGCAGCACGCCGCTGCACCTCTAGATCGACTGGGAGAACACCCGCCAGCACCGGTAAGGCTTCAGTACTAACCGTCCTATACGCCTTGCATAAGAATATCAAAGCCCAAATTGGAACCAATTACTTCAACCAGGTTTCAGACTTGCTAATGTAGTGTCATGTTCGAGGAGGTGCTGTTTAATGTGTTTAAAAAAAAATACCGCCCCATAAATTAGAACAGAATGAAACGAAATTTAAAAACTGTACAAAACGCACACTATGCAGGCAAGCATAATATTAATTATAGGAAATACATTAATGACAAAAAATGCCTGGCTGAGTGCTGGTACGCCCCGCAACGAATGAAGGTGCATTTATTATTTATATTTTTTTTTACAAACGTAGCTATTATTATATGACTTCATTATAACAAAGGATTTGACGTTTCTCGCTCAGATATCCAAGGTTAATCATTTTCTTAATATTTTTGTGGGTTGTTAAGTAACTAAAGCGCTTATTACACTACACGGTATTCAGGGCCCTAAGTCCCGATTTAGCGTGGTGTAATAAGAGTTAGGGAATTAGGGACCCTAATTAGGGTGACCGGAGCGGCCCGGTCTAGTTAGCTCCCTAACTCCCTTACTACCGGGCAGTTTAATAGCGTTTAGGGCGTTAGGGAGCAGTGTTGCCAACACTAATTTAATCAATTCCCCGAAAATGCAGGTCAATTTCCCCAATTTGGGGACAAAAAATCTACTGATTCCCCACAAATTCGATATTAAGAATAATATCAGAAGAAAAAAACCGATATTTAGAATCCCGCATTTTCCCCACATCTTGCCCATCCCCAATAACTTGAGATTTCCCGCAGTTTAGGGAAATCCCCTACCCTAGCAACGCTGGTCACTTCACATCTGAGTTAGGGCCGAATCGACCGCCTAGTGTAATAAGCGGCTCCTTAGTTAGGTTACTTAGTACACTCTTGCCATTGGGCCCTGAATACCGTGTACAGTTCGCACCACGGTTTAAAGAACCGCAGGTGCAAAAATTGTTACGTTCCTAGAATATTTTTTTGTTTATACATATTATATTATAAACAAGAAACCAGTAACAAATAAAATATCAAAAAGTAACACAAAAAACACATACACCACAAGAACACAAATCAAACAGTAAGAAATAACCAAAATATAATACTTTTCGCATCAACAGTCATATTGCATTGAGCAAGCGAGACACAATTATAGATCGAACGTATACGAGCGAATGAAACGCCATTACACGCGCCATCTTGGGCCGCGCGCATGCGCCGCCCTATGTTTTTGGCCAAATTGACATCCTGCGCAATCAATTGCGACGTACTTCGGAGAGGTAAACAAGCGCGACGCGAACTGTAGTGTAATAAGCGCTTAGGGATAGTTGGCCGTACAAAGACCAACTGCTAATTGCGCAGCTAGTAGTAGCTAATAGATAGCACGTCATAATCTTCAGTAAACGGGAAAAACTAAGAGTGTTGGACTCACCAAGTGGAAGGTCTGTTCATGTTGCTCGATCTCCTTGCGTCGCGAGCGGAAGCGCGTGTTGGACGTCTGCGCAGTCTTTTTCTCTTGGTTGGTTTTCTTTATCACTATCACTACCTGGAACAAGCACATAGAATGTTAGCACTTTCGTTTGTAGGAGTACTGTCGCGGTTGTCAAAATCGTGACTTATTCTTTATGTAGTATTGTTCGGACATCGCTATATTCCTTCTGGAAGAAACAGTTTTTTTTTTTATTTTTACTAGCCTCAGAGCACCTCTAACGTAGAATTGGAATCCCCAAGGGATAAGTAAGCGTCAAAACTGGCGCCGCACAGGGTTGGCAGAAACGACGAGCATCACAACGACGTGAAGCGAGGTGAAGCGTGAAGCTCAAGGCTGTTGTAGATGAAGGACTACTGTGGACGAACTCTCCCCATCTAGGGGACATATCATAGTACATTAAGTCAAGAGCTGCTCATCAAAACTTTTTTTTACTACCTTGTCCCCGATGAGCCGGTAGTGGCCGGCCATGATGCCGAGGCCGGGCTTGGCGTGGCGGTACTTGAGGTGCATCACGCACGACACCGGCTCCTCCGCCGTCGTATACATCAGCACCAGGCCCTCAGAGAAGAACCTGTGACAAACAACCATTTTAGTGACTTGTACGAAGACCTTAGCGGTTTGGGCCTATTTTGCCATGAACCAAAATTTTAGGAGTTAATGTATAAGAACTAAGACGAGATGATGCTATAATATCCGACGCTGTTAACTTGATTGATATCCTAGACGATAAGATATCAATCAAGTGAATCTAGTAAAACAAATATCAAGTTGTACTAACCTAAGATACCTATAATAGTCTATCAGATACCAGGGCTTATAGAACTGGTCCTGGAAGGAGTTCTCCCCGTGGCGGATGTACGTGGTCTTGCTGATGTAGACGCCGTGCAGCTGCACGCGCGGGCGGCACACGAACATCTGGCGCCACGACGCGAAGCCGCTGGCGCGCGGAGTGCCGCACTCTATGCCCCAGGTCCTGGTGACAAGGCTCAGATTAGAATGGCTAGGATTCAATTGTTTATTTTTAAGACAGTTTCAAGAAACAACGGAGTTACGGACGACACATTCTGTGCCCTATGTTCTGGACAATAAGTAGCACGCTGGCCACGCGCTCCAGCGACGTCACAACAGACTCCCCAGCATGATAACAACACTCACTTGACACACAGCGAGCGCCATATATCGGGCTCCCTGGCGGCCACGTAGAGCCCGCGGCACACGCTGGCCACGCGCTCCAGCGACGTCACAACAGACTCCCCAGCATGATAACAACACTCACTTGACACACAGCGAGCGCCATATATCGGGCTCCCTGGCGGCCACGTAGAGCCCGCGGCACACGCTGGCCACGCGCTCCAGCGACGTCACAACAGACTCCCCAGCATGATAACAACACTCACTTGACACACAGCGAGCGCCATATATCGGGCTCCCTGGCGGCCACGTAGAGCCCGCGGCACACGCTGGCCACGCGCTCCAGCGACGTCACAACAGACTCCCCAGCATGATAACAACACTCACTTGACACACAGCGAGCGCCATATATCGGGCTCCCTGGCGGCCACGTAGAGCCCGCGGCACACGCTGGCCACGCGCTCCAGCGACGTCACAACAGACTCCCCAGCATGATAACAACACTCACTTGACACACAGCGAGCGCCATATATCGGGCTCCCTGGCGGCCACGTAGAGCCCGCGGCACACGCTGGCCACGCGCTCCAGCGACGTCACAACAGACTCCCCAGCATGATAACAACACTCACTTGACACACAGCGAGCGCCATATATCGGGCTCCCTGGCGGCCACGTAGAGCCCGCGGCACACGCTGGCCACGCGCTCCAGCGACGTCACAACAGACTCCCCAGCATGATAACAACACTCACTTGACACACAGCGAGCGCCATATATCGGGCTCCCTGGCGGCCACGTAGAGCCCGCGGCACACGCTGGCCACGCGCTCCAGCGACGTCACAACAGACTCCCCAGCATGATAACAACACTCACTTGACACACAGCGAGCGCCATATATCGGGCTCCCTGGCGGCCACGTAGAGCCCGCGGCACACGCTGGCCACGCGCTCCAGCGACGTCACAACAGACTCCCCAGCATGATAACAACACTCACTTGACACACAGCGAGCGCCATATATCGGGCTCCCTGGCGGCCACGTAGAGCCCGCGGCACACGCTGGCCACGCGCTCCAGCGACGTCACAACAGACTCCCCAGCATGATAACAACACTCACTTGACACACAGCGAGCGCCATATATCGGGCTCCCTGGCGGCCACGTAGAGCCCGCGGCACACGCTGGCCACGCGCTCCAGCGACGTCACAACAGACTCCCCAGCATGATAACAACACTCACTTGACACACAGCGAGCGCCATATATCGGGCTCCCTGGCGGCCACGTAGAGCCCGCGGCACACGCTGGCCACGCGCTCCAGCGACGTCACAACAGACTCCCCAGCATGATAACAACACTCACTTGACACACAGCGAGCGCCATATATCGGGCTCCCTGGCGGCCACGTAGAGCCCGCGGCACACGCTGGCCACGCGCTCCAGCGACGTCACAACAGACTCCCCAGCATGATAACAACACTCACTTGACACACAGCGAGCGCCATATATCGGGCTCCCTGGCGGCCACGTAGAGCCCGCGGCACACGCTGGCCACGCGCTCCAGCGACGTCACAACAGACTCCCCAGCATGATAACAACACTCACTTGACACACAGCGAGCGCCATATATCGGGCTCCCTGGCGGCCACGTAGAGCCCGCGGCACACGCTGGCCACGCGCTCCAGCGACGTCACAACAGACTCCCCAGCATGATAACAACACTCACTTGACACACAGCGAGCGCCATATATCGGGCTCCCTGGCGGCCACGTAGAGCCCGCGGCACACGCTGGCCACGCGCTCCAGCGACGTCACAACAGACTCCCCAGCATGATAACAACACTCACTTGACACACAGCGAGCGCCATATATCGGGCTCCCTGGCGGCCACGTAGAGCCCGCGGCACACGCTGGCCACGCGCTCCAGCGACGTCACAACAGACTCCCCAGCATGATAACAACACTCACTTGACACACAGCGAGCGCCATATATCGGGCTCCCTGGCGGCCACGTAGAGCCCGCGGCACACGCTGGCCACGCGCTCCAGCGACGTCACAACAGACTCCCCAGCATGATAACAACACTCACTTGACACACAGCGAGCGCCATATATCGGGCTCCCTGGCGGCCACGTAGAGCCCGCGGCACACGCTGGCCACGCGCTCCAGCGACGTCACAACAGACTCCCCAGCATGATAACAACACTCACTTGACACACAGCGAGCGCCATATATCGGGCTCCCTGGCGGCCACGTAGAGCCCGCGGCACACGCTGGCCACGCGCTCCAGCGACGTCACAACAGACTCCCCAGCATGATAACAACACTCACTTGACACACAGCGAGCGCCATATATCGGGCTCCCTGGCGGCCACGTAGAGCCCGCGGCACACGCTGGCCACGCGCTCCAGCGACGTCACAACAGACTCCCCAGCATGATAACAACACTCACTTGACACACAGCGAGCGCCATATATCGGGCTCCCTGGCGGCCACGTAGAGCCCGCGGCACACGCTGGCCACGCGCTCCAGCGACGTCACAACAGACTCCCCAGCATGATAACAACACTCACTTGACACACAGCGAGCGCCATATATCGGGCTCCCTGGCGGCCACGTAGAGCCCGCGGCACACGCTGGCCACGCGCTCCAGCGACGTCACAACAGACTCCCCAGCATGATAACAACACTCACTTGACACACAGCGAGCGCCATATATCGGGCTCCCTGGCGGCCACGTAGAGCCCGCGGCACACGCTGGCCACGCGCTCCAGCGACGTCACAACAGACTCCCCAGCATGATAACAACACTCACTTGACACACAGCGAGCGCCATATATCGGGCTCCCTGGCGGCCACGTAGAGCCCGCGGCACACGCTGGCCACGCGCTCCAGCGACGTCACAACAGACTCCCCAGCATGATAACAACACTCACTTGACACACAGCGAGCGCCATATATCGGGCTCCCTGGCGGCCACGTAGAGCCCGCGGCACACGCTGGCCACGCGCTCCAGCGACGTCACAACAGACTCCCCAGCATGATAACAACACTCACTTGACACACAGCGAGCGCCATATATCGGGCTCCCTGGCGGCCACGTAGAGCCCGCGGCACACGCTGGCCACGCGCTCCAGCGACGTCACAACAGACTCCCCAGCATGATAACAACACTCACTTGACACACAGCGAGCGCCATATATCGGGCTCCCTGGCGGCCACGTAGAGCCCGCGGCACACGCTGGCCACGCGCTCCAGCGACGTCACAACAGACTCCCCAGCATGATAACAACACTCACTTGACACACAGCGAGCGCCATATATCGGGCTCCCTGGCGGCCACGTAGAGCCCGCGGCACACGCTGGCCACGCGCTCCAGCGACGTCACAACAGACTCCCCAGCATGATAACAACACTCACTTGACACACAGCGAGCGCCATATATCGGGCTCCCTGGCGGCCACGTAGAGCCCGCGGCACACGCTGGCCACGCGCTCCAGCGACGTCACAACAGACTCCCCAGCATGATAACAACACTCACTTGACACACAGCGAGCGCCATATATCGGGCTCCCTGGCGGCCACGTAGAGCCCGCGGCACACGCTGGCCACGCGCTCCAGCGACGTCACAACAGACTCCCCAGCATGATAACAACACTCACTTGACACACAGCGAGCGCCATATATCGGGCTCCCTGGCGGCCACGTAGAGCCCGCGGCACACGCTGGCCACGCGCTCCAGCGACGTCACAACAGACTCCCCAGCATGATAACAACACTCACTTGACACACAGCGAGCGCCATATATCGGGCTCCCTGGCGGCCACGTAGAGCCCGCGGCACACGCTGGCCACGCGCTCCAGCGACGTCACAACAGACTCCCCAGCATGATAACAACACTCACTTGACACACAGCGAGCGCCATATATCGGGCTCCCTGGCGGCCACGTAGAGCCCGCGGCACACGCTGGCCACGCGCTCCAGCGACGTCACAACAGACTCCCCAGCATGATAACAACACTCACTTGACACACAGCGAGCGCCATATATCGGGCTCCCTGGCGGCCACGTAGAGCCCGCGGCACACGCTGGCCACGCGCTCCAGCGACGTCACAACAGACTCCCCAGCATGATAACAACACTCACTTGACACACAGCGAGCGCCATATATCGGGCTCCCTGGCGGCCACGTAGAGCCCGCGGCACACGCTGGCCACGCGCTCCAGCGACGTCACAACAGACTCCCCAGCATGATAACAACACTCACTTGACACACAGCGAGCGCCATATATCGGGCTCCCTGGCGGCCACGTAGAGCCCGCGGCACACGCTGGCCACGCGCTCCAGCGACGTCACAACAGACTCCCCAGCATGATAACAACACTCACTTGACACACAGCGAGCGCCATATATCGGGCTCCCTGGCGGCCACGTAGAGCCCGCGGCACACGCTGGCCACGCGCTCCAGCGACGTCACAACAGACTCCCCAGCATGATAACAACACTCACTTGACACACAGCGAGCGCCATATATCGGGCTCCCTGGCGGCCACGTAGAGCCCGCGGCACACGCTGGCCACGCGCTCCAGCGACGTCACAACAGACTCCCCAGCATGATAACAACACTCACTTGACACACAGCGAGCGCCATATATCGGGCTCCCTGGCGGCCACGTAGAGCCCGCGGCACACGCTGGCCACGCGCTCCAGCGACGCCGCGTCCAGCTCCGAGCTCACCACCCAGCGCAGGATCACCAGGATCACCTCGTACGGCAGCCACGAGATGTGGGCACCCTGAACGGAAATAAACATTATTCTAAACCAAGAGTAAGACCACACCGCACACGATTTGAATGGTGCTATAAGCAATTGAAGGTATGGGACGGTAGGGCACCGCAGCCAGGGCCGGCCTTAACCATCGAAGCGCTCCGGTCGAGTCATGCATTTGGCGCCCTTTATTTCATTATTATTAAAATAACTTATTTTCAATGTTGTGCCATATTTATTATTGAGTTAGTAAAAAACTACAAACATGTACGTATTTATTATTATTAATTAATAAGTCCGGCTTGACTGGAAGCCGACCCCAATGTAGTTGGGAAAAGGCTAGGCAGATGATGAATAATACCTGCAACGGCAAGGCGCAAGCAGTAGACGCAGTGGCTGGTGAGCGGTACTGTGCTCTAAAATTAAGAAAAATCGGCCGAGTGGGAGTCTGACTCGCTTTCACCTCTAAAGGGCCTGCTGAGGGCAGTAAATTCGATGCATACTTTATTGTATTTATTGGTTAGTAGTAAAAACACTAAAAACAACAACTACTCATGTAGCACTGCACTATTCTGGCAGTAAAGTAGTGCCAGAAAATAATTGAAACTGTGCCCCAAAGGCGCCCCATACACCACAAACCTCGATTTCCTTTATCTTTAACACTGAGGCGCCTTTTCCAGAGCCAAAGCTTTGGTTTAGCATCAGCAGGATTGGAGCATTTTGTGTAGTTCAACCACAAACTGCTTGAAAAGTGACTTGTTTGCAGATTTTTAGTGCGTGAGAAACAGATAATGCTTTCGAAAATACTAGGTACCTCCTGGGGCAGTCGGGTAAAAATAGGAATTGGGGGGCGCAAAATTTACGATTCTGCTCATACTCAGTCACTCCTACTAAATAAGATTATAAATAAAACTCAATACGTATACGTATTTAGTAATAATAATTTCAGTTTTTCTTTATATCGAAAGAAATAGGTAGATATGCAAATTATGTGGTTAAGTGAAGCTAGCGCGCGCAGAGCCCTGTATGTCCCGGCGCCCTCCAGTTGGTCCTAAAGCCACTACTGACCGCAGCGTATCAGTCCTCCCCACCTCGTCTCTCACGATGCAAGTTCGACACGTTGGCGGTGCGGCGCAACGCGTCGTGTGACATGGTATAATGATCTGTACGTGGGATGACGCAGCAGGGTGCTACACAGTAACTGACTTGTGCAGGTCAGATAGGCAGTCGCTCTGTAGCGGCATCATTACCGCCACAAGAAAAGCCAACGGATCAAATCTACATCGCAACAAAAAAGAACCGCAACGCCATCTATCCGAAAAAGAGCGAACTACTACAACGAAATCCTGCATCGCGGTATCAGAGTTTACCGTTCGATTAGAACATATACAACAGTCCGAATTTCAACTATCGGGCAGTTGCCCATGCCACAGCAACCGTCTGGTCGGAGGATCCTCCCTTTTTAATGGAGGTTTGCGGGGCTTTACTCTCTGTGCCGCGCACCCTCCAAAGCTCCTTGTAAAATACTGATACTCAGCTGCCTGAGGTTAGACTGGAAGCAAACCCCAACAATGCCCAACATACTTGGGAAAAGGCTAGATAGTTGATGACGACTAAAGAACTTCGACCATTTAAGAAGAAATACATGACCCAACTTCAGGTATAATAAAGGCTGGATCTTTATTATACCTGAAGTTGGGTTCTGTATTACTTTTTAAATGGTCGAAGTTCTTAAATCGTCAATCAGGCATAGACTAAAATTGAAAGTTGGGATAACTACCAAAAGTATGTGTGCCTAGACAAAGTATAAAGCCACTTTATGGCGGTTTTCACCAAAAATCTCGAGTCAGAACAAAAATTAGATGGGATAGAGAGTTACAGAGTAGTCTGGGACAGACCTGATTGATGAGTGTGAACATAATCCTCCATTGTATGTTTATAATTAAAATATTCAACTACAAAACAAATAACGTTAGGAAGTGATTCTGTGAAAAATTAAACCGTTTTTGACACTGACAGGGTATTTTTGTTATCACTGCTCTACCAGAATCATGTAAGTGCTTACTTTAGCCTGGTGTTCAGGTTCGCACAGCACCCCCTTCCGAGCCAGGATCCTCTGCAGCCTCGACAGCAGGTCCTCGCCTTCCACCGCGTCTTCGTCATCACTCGGGTGGGCGTTGTCTGGACGGACCACTTCTTCAGTCTCCGATTCTTCTTCTGCAAAAGATGAGAATATACTGAGACAGATTCTACTATAGGGACCGTGCACAGCGTTGACTTTGCCATTTAGTGTCGAATATTCGGAGTTTTAAGGGTCCGAATACTTGACATTGACGCTTCTGTGCTGCCAACTGTGATTCCTGCACGCTCAGTTTCGGGGAACGTGCGCGAAGTAGACTGTGCCATCTAGCGTAGCTATTTCGAATTTTATACTTGTTATATACTTGACAGTGACATTTTTGTGCTGCCACCTATAGTTTCTGCACACTCCCTAAATTACAGTGCAGAATACTGCAAATCTTTTGACTATCACGCATCAAAAGGGTCCAGTTAATAAGTCAGTTTTCAGGCGGACAGAATATGAGTATTGGTAAAAATCGTTAGCAATCATAACAAATTATGCTGACGAGAAATACAAATTCATATTCACATATTGTTTTCTTGGTGCGGAAACCAGACGTTATGAAAGGCAATGGACGTCTCGTCGTTTCTCTAGTATTATATCTTTGTTTTCTTAGTGAGCCATGACACCCATCATCATCTGCCTAGACTTTTCCCAACTATATTGGGGTCGGCTCCCAATCAAACCGGATTCAGCTGAATACCAGTACTATACGCGGAGCGGCTGCCTACCAGACCTCCACAACCCATTAACTGGGTAACACGGTACTTCTTTGCAAGACTGCTCGGCAAGCTTTGCCTTGAAGATCGACCCTTGCGGCTGTTATTATTAGCCACCTGAGCCATGACAGCCATAACACTAGTTTAATGTTAGCTTGGGTGTCAGAGATAACTTCACAAGCAAAGGACGGTCTTATTTATCATCCTCTACGTTACCTTCCGGAGACTCGGCGCGCAGTTCATCGTAGAGGCGCGTCTCGACGTCCGGAAGTATCTGCATGGCTCGCTTGTAATGCTGGATGGCTTCATACAGCTTGCCGCCGCGCTCCAGCTCCACAGCATTCAGGAACAGCTGCTTCGCCTAAACCAAACATGGATATCAAAGTCAACACATATTGAAACTCAACCCATATTTTGGACTACTGTTGTTTTTTTTTTTGGCAGTGTCAAACGCTATACGGTTGCAGTAGACCTGCATCAGTCCCTAGTATTTCAGCTCAGGAGTCTAGAAAACATGTTTCAGGTGCCAAAGAAGAAAACGCGTCACACAGACCCCCATTAACACATTTAGTGCCAAGAACTCAGCGTATGGGTCGAGCAGTGATTCGTTATGTGCCCATAACCCGTATCTGAGACGTTGTTTTAAGTAGCTATATGTGACTTGTGTTCATGCGCGGGTTGTGGGCACACGAACGAATTGTTGTTCGGCCCATGTGTTGAGTGCTTGGCCCTAAAAATGTAAAAACACTTTTGCACTTGGCACTGAAAGTGTTAACATGGTACAAGGGCAGGAGAGGATGATTTTTTGATGCTACAGTATATTAATATGCCTAAAATAAAATTTGCCAAAGTCATTGAAGGTCTGCGGGACAGGGTGTAATGTCCTGCAGTCGTCAATTGAAAGGGGAGAACCCTCCGACCAAAAGGGTCTTGTGTCCGGAGGGCAACTGCCCGATACCTGTTGTTGGGCGGATTCGTTCTTTTGTGTCGTTATTATGATGCCAGTAAAAAGCTGTCAATAAAATTGGCGGAAATCCTACCTTATCTTCCTCACTGACAGGTTCGGCGGGCGGCTGCTGTTTAGGCGGCTCCTTCTGTGGACTGGTGGGGGTGCTCAGCTCCCGCTGCGGGGTGGACGAAGCCTCCAGCTCGCGCTGCCACTGCTGCCGGAACGCCGCCAGCTCATCATCACCGCTGTTCTGAACGTGGACAAACAAAAGCATTGGCTATAGTATTTAGGCAAGATATTTATTGAACTGGCTAGTGACAGATCAACATCAAAAAAGTAATTATTACATTTAAAAATGGAACTCTTTTGCTGAAGAATACAGTTTGTTTTATGAAGCTGTCATTTTTTTTTCCTTTGTGGCGTCATTTTGAAAATTGCGTGTTGTCTATCACCATGGATTTAACTCGTGAAAATTTTCGTGCTATGATTTTTTACGATTTTCGGCGAGGGTTAAGGGGCCGTTCAAGTATTACGTAAGCACCAATGGGGGTGGGGGTCTTCACTATGCTTATTTTTGATGGCATGGGGGACGGGGGGTTTAAATGGTGATTAAGTCAGCAATATTTACTTCCTGTTTTGTTTGCTAATCTTAGTAGATTTATATTTGATATAATTAGTTGTAAATAGGAAAATAGGTCTCGCGCAAGTAAAAACTATACCAATGCTTACTACGTAAGCATAGGAGGGAGGGGTAAGAGCTTTGATTACTATCACTGACAAGAGGAGGGGGGGGGGTAAAAAAGGACTAAAATTCTGCTTACGGAAAACTTGAACGGCCCCGAACTCAAAAACAGTGCATCGATTAACTCACATGGACCTTTGGGGATGAGGCACCATCGAAAACTACTGTGTATGACTGGTTTAGTGAGTTTAATCGTGGGCGGTCTATGCTCACGGACGAATTTAAAGAAGGTCGTCCTAAATCGGTTGTTGTATATTGATGCTGTGCGGGAACTAATAATGCAAGATTGTCATGTTACATATCGCGAGATAGAGACGTCTCTGGGCATAAGTATGACGAGTATACAAAAAAATATTACACGAACATTTAGCTGTAAAAAAAATTTTTCACGTTGGATTCCGCACAACTTCAGAATTGACCAAAAACGGGCTCGTGTCGATTGGTGCAAAAAAATGTTACAAAGGTACAACAAGTGTGCGTCAAAAGCTGTCTATAATATCTACACAGGTGATGTTGGATATATGCGTATGATCCTGAAACTAAACAACAATCAACGGTTTGGGTGTTCCAAGATAAGCCGAACCCAACAAAAGTCATTCGTTCAAAAAGCACTTTGATGCAAAGGGTTGCTTGTTTTTTTTTGGTATAAATGGACAGGCGGCTACAGTACCACTAGAGGGTCACAAAACGGGTAATTCTGAATGGTACACGACCATTTGTTTGCCAGAAGTCTTTGAAGAAATAGAAAGAACAACCGAGAACGCAGAATCCTTCTTCATCATGACAATGCTAACTGCCATACATCGGCTGAAACAACTCGGTATTTGGAAGGTCAAAAGATCGAAAGACGTGGTCAACGTTTTCCAGCCGTGAAGAGGCCGTTGAAACGTTCAAAATGCACGTTTTGGAGATACCTCAATCCGAATGGAAAAAGTGCTACGAAAATTGGTTCCAACGTATGCAAAAGTATCGATCATCATGGCGAATATTTTGAAAAGCATAATAAATGCTATATGACTTTTTCACTTTCTAGACGACACGGTTGGCGCAGTGGTTGAACGATTGGCTGCTGCGCTGCGTGTCGCGGGTTCGATTCCCGCACGGAAAAATATTTGTATGGCCTACAAATAATTGCTCCGGGTCTGGCTGTTTGTGTATGTGAGTTTATATGTTTGTGAACGCACCCACGATACAGGAGAAATTCCTAGTGTCCCCACACTAAGAATTTATACGTATTTAAAAAAAAAAACTTTGTTATTCCGGATACATAAATAACAGCCCTCGTACACCACAGTGTTGTCTTTTTAACCCAAAGGTTGACTGTTAGAGAATGCCTCGTTGCATAAAGTTCGCCCATGTAACATTATTGTACATTAAGTTTAAATAAATAAATATTATTATTGACTGGTGAATGTCGCGGGTAGCCGATGGATGCGAGACTCGCAGTACCGGTCGCTGTGGCGACGCGCGCGGGAGGCCGCCGTCCAGCAGTGGACGTTTTTGGGCTGATATGATAATTATGATTATTGACTACCAATGTTCCTCTTAGTTTTTACGAGTTTAAAATCGTAAGTTCTTAATCTGTAATCTTAAGACCGCACTATTGAATTAGGTAAGAACGTGTAATGATACTTCTAAGGGAGATTTTAATTTTTACAAAACTGGCCAAGTGCGAGTCAGACTCGCGTGCAAAGCGCTCCGAACGAATGTTTTTTTAACATGTTATTTTAATTTTATAGACTACTCTTCACCTATCTTTACCTATAGATTACAGGAAACCTATATCCTGTAATCTATAGGTAAAGATCTATTATTTAATTTTTTTTCAAAATTTTAAGCTCAGTAGTTTCGGAGATAAGGGGGGGAATGGTCATTTTTCGTCTAATTTCTTGAATAACTGCAAAACCATTTATTTTAAAATTATGAAAAAAATATAATTAAAACCCTCTCAGTAAGCCCTTTTATTTGATATGTCACACAATATTGTTCAAAATCCTTTTTTTATTAATTTTCTTGTTTGACCCCCAAAAGTGATCCCCATACTAAAAATTTAATGATTTACGTAATATTTCCGTGTTTGGGTTACGGAAGTCCATATGTGCACCAAATTTTAACAGAATCGGTCCAGTGGATCCGGAGAAAAATAGCTGTGATAAACGGACAGACAGACACCCGAGTGATCCTATAAGGGTTCCGTTTTTTGTTCGGAACCCTAAAAATATCGTTCTCTAGTTTTAAATACCACCATGACTCCATTATGAATATACTAGTGGACGTCACGCGGTTTCACCCGCGTAGTTCCCGTTCCCGTGGGAGTACGGGGATAATATAATATAGCCTATGTTACTCCCTTATAATGTAGCTATCCAATGCTAAGAGAATTTTTAAAATCCGTCCAGAAGTTTCGGAGACTATTCAATTCAAACAAACAAACAAATCTTTCTTCTTTATAATATTAGCATAGACTATACCTTTACAAGTCATCTTTCTTTATCTAGAACAATAATAGCTTATTGACAAGTCACGGTACTGACCTTAATCATTATCACTTTCAGTGCCAAGTGCAAAAGTGTTTTTACATTTTTAGAGCCAAGCACTCAACACATGGGCCGAACAACAATTCGTTTGTGTGCCCACAACCCGTCCATGAACACAAGTCACATATAGCTACTTCAAACGACGACTCAGATACGGGTTGTGGGCACATAACGAATCACCGCTCGACCCATACGCTGAGTTCTTGGCACTGAATGTGTTATCAGCGTTATCATATCAATTTAAGGAAAAAAAAAATGCTTGTAATTTCTGTGTACTATATGCTAGCTCATGGATGCTTTGCCCACGTGCTAGTCAATTCATTTATTGTTTGTCACAGGTGGTCAATCAGTTCTTAACATAATAATATATTGATCGCTGTAACATACCCGTACAATGTCTTGTAATCGTTTGTAATCTATTTCATGCCAATAAACACTATAATCGAATATATAAAAAACTCGTGTCACGATGTTTGTTATCGAACTCCTCCAAAACGACTCGACCAATTTTTATGAAGTTTGTGTATATTTGGTAGGTCTAAGAATAGGTCGTAGGCTATTTTCCGAACATCCGTAAAAAACGGAACCCTTATAGGATCAATCGGGTTTCTGTCTGTCTGTCTGTCCGTCTGTCACAGCCAGTTGTTAGGGCAGGTCGCTAGCATATAATATAGGATTCTAAAAAAATGCCTTGCAGTGTAAACTATTATGTTGTATCAACAATCTGCACATAAAATAAATTTGACTTTGACGACACGGTTGGCGCAGTGGTTGAGCGATCAGCTGCTGCGCTGCGTGTCACGGGTTCGATTCCCGCACGGAATCACGGATGGCCTACAGATAGTTGTTCCGGGTCTGGCTGTTTGTGTATGTGAGTTTGTATGTTTGTGAACGCACCCACGATACAGGAGAAATTCCTAGTGTGGGGCAACGTTTTATTAAAAAAAAAAAAAAAAATGCTATTGCATTTAAAATAATACAATGGGTACCCTGATCCTTAACTGATAACAGTTACAGCAATTTACTCCTGTACAGATAAGAAAGTGCAAATAATTTTAGACATTTTGTTATGAGGAGTTATGTCAACAACCATTTTTCATATCTTCGCTTAGCTAACAGTACCACTCTTTATTCTGACTAATTTTACAGTAGAGCTGAGCAGTAAAACTGATTAATTTATTGTAACAAATGTACTAGGGCGCTGTGTCAACTATTTGATTTCGGCCCAGGTTTAGTCGATCGCCAAGTGTGGTATTGTCAGTATGATTCCACAACAAAGAGTTCTATCCAATGAGATTATAAATTAGAAATCGCAAAAATGTACTTAACCGTATTGGTAGCTAAGCGATAGACAATATTCAAGTATAAGGTAAAGCAGCATCACTGTAAAGACAATGCATTTTGACAGTTACTATGGCGGTGTGAGAGAAAGGACATTTCTTGGCTTGTTGTAAGCTATTATTTAACATATAATATGTCAAACCTAGCAGATGGAGCAAGTTCTGAATTTTAGACCATGCCCTATTATGAACTACATAATAAATGCGAAAGTGAGTGTTAATTAAATCACACCTGAACTGCCCTGGAGGCATTTAAAGACTACTCGAGCGAAGCCATGGACCAAAGAGACCAGAAAAACATATCCTTATTTCGCAACATAAATTGGTAAAATAAAATAAGATTTATATCTTAGATATAATATATAATGCAAACCAACTGATTGAACTGTCAATATCATCATTTTGTTGTGAGAAAGGGACAGTGCTATTATTCCCTTCTGCCTTTTCATGCCACATTAGGGGGCAGTTCCCTGATGACTGATTGAGCAGTTTACCTGACAATTATCTTGCTCAGTTAACTTTTCCGGTGCACTGCTAACTTCCTGCACTTCATTAAGGGACGATGAAGAGGGATCTTCTTGTTCCTCCCCCTCACAGTCTCCGCCAGTTCCACCTGCCGCTGAACCTGCTCCAGAAACAGCTGCCTGTAACAGATAAATATTTTAATATTCCTCTATTTCTCTTCACTCATAAATAATATCTTCTTTTAGACTCAATGGTATAAATCTTAACTGATAAACGGACGGTCAAGTCCTCAATAACATTGCAGGCAAAAAGCTGGAAATAGATCATTTGGGCTCGGTAGTTGATTTTGTTGATGTTGGTCAGGCACCAAAGGTTCACCTTAATTATAGTTTTAGATATTTAAGCTGAACCCAACATACTACTAAAGATCTAAGCAGGAAGGTTTATTTTGCTACTTAATCAATAAAAACTTGAGTTGAATATTGTTTTTTGATCATATTCATATGTGCTTTTTCGAGTTTGACTATTAGGCATCCTAGTCAATAAAGTGTCAAGGTAACCGAACATAGAATTTCATGTCACTCCGGCTTTCTCTATAGGTTTTGATAATTAAGCTGATCCCACTACAGATATTAGTAGGAAGTCCCAAGATTTATTTTGCTACTAAATCAATAAAAACTTGAGATGAATATTGCTTTTGATCATATTCATACATGCTTTTTTACATGTAAATATGTATTAGGCGTCCTAGTCAATAGTTTCAAGGTAACCAAACGTAGAATTTCATTGCATTCCGGCTTTCTCTATAAAATTTTGCAAACACAACAACAAAATAAAGGTAGAAACAAAAGTAGTGTGAGCAGTATCAGTAACGCTATTATTCCATAATATTATGGTAAAGATAAAACATACACATGTGTGGAAAACCGTCACGAACTCTGCGAATATTATTTTCATTTGGCTTCGTCCGGGTATGCTGCTGAAATGCTGTTTTTAGAAATATTACGTACCATTTTTTGTTAAATTGAGTGTTTGTTGGAGTTATCGATTGTTAATATTTGCACTGAAATTATTAATATGCGTTAATTCTATCGTATTAAAGTTATTTCATGCGTCGTTTATCGTTATCGAATATAACACAGTCTTCATCCAGCCAGTTTCCAATGCAATCAGACAAAAATATTGAAATCAATTCAGCGTTCCAGTGCTACAGTACCATATGTCATTATGTATTGCATTAGTAATTTGAAGAATTAGGGTTGCACACAAGCATAGCGCGCAAATTCAGTGTGTTTAGGACCTTAATGACGGAAAAGAATGAATTTTGGAATATATGGTCGTATGAGAATGCTTATAATATGATACACAGCATGAGAGGAACACACAATTATATTGTAGTCTGTGAACACACAGTCCGCATTACGTCAAATTCAAATTTTCAAATCAGTCAGTGTCAAAAGGCTTTGAGTCTGGACAGCACTACGGTTTTCAACAGCGTACTAAGCGTAACACATGAGGAAAAATTATCGCCTAAGAAGCGTGCACTTAGTCGTATTCGATTCTAATTTTTACGAATATTATAAACAGGCAACGAATGTAACCCTGAATAAATAAATATCCTTCCTCCAAACAACTGTAGTGCTCGCTCAACTTAACTTTGGGAAGCTGAAAAAAAGAGCAACTATTACGTGAAGTAAAAGGCCAAACAGTTCTGTTTGGCCATTTTAGCACTGCGCTGTGCATGTCCTGAAAACGAATACCCATCTATACTAATCTATAAAGTTGAAGAGTTTGTTTGTTTGCTTGAACGTGCTAATCTCAGGAACTACTGGTCCGATTTGAAAAATTCTTTCAGTGTTAGATAGTTCATCGAGGAAGGCTATAGGCTATATATCATGACGCTAACGGGCGGTTGGCGACACCTCATGCCACCTATCGTATTTTCTTGAGAAAAGCACTACTACTAACTTACTAAACTCCTTGTGTTCGAAAGATAATGTAACCTATCCGAAGCAGAGCGGTCGCACACAAAGGACCTCACAGAAGGCTTAAAGTCACCCAAAGGGCAATAGAGAGGGCAATGCTCGGAGTTACCTTACGTGCTCCTGATCGAATCAGGAATGATGCTATCCGCAAGAGAACCAAGGTTACCGACATAACCCGCAGGATCGTCAAACTGAAGTAGCAGTGGGCAGGACACATTGCTCGCAGAACATATGGTCGATGGAGCTGAAAAACTGGAGTACCTAGACCGCGTACCGGAAGACGCAGCGTTGGAAGGCCTCCCACAAGGTGGACCGATGACCTGGTGAGGGTAGCGGGTAGCCAACGGTTGCGAGACGCACAGAACTGGTTATTGTGACATCACTTTGGGGAGGCCTATGTCCAGCAGTGGACGTCTTTCGGCTACTATGATAATAATGATCCGAAGCAGGATGCTAAAATTGTCAAGCTCGCTGCTGGTTTAAGATATTTGATGTTGTTTACAAAAAACATTGCAAAGCCTCTCCATTTTTGTCACGCTCAAGCTCAAAAGATAGAGCTAGACACTTCATCACTCTGGCAAAACATCAGCTTGCTAGGTTCAGGTTTATAAACAGTGGCCAATCTGGAACCAAACCGATTGCAGGTCTAAGGCTGACCGCTTTGGAACAAATCTGAAAAATGCAGCATCTTTACCCTCCCCAGACAGTGTCCCTGCAGTTCCCTCACAGGTATTTCCTGTGAAGGAACTCTGCAGTGACACTGTCCTTCCCTGTTTTAGGATTTCGTACCCAAAGAGTAACCAACGGAATCCGCTGTCCGTCCGTCCGTCCGTCCGTCTGTCTGTCAGCGGGCTGTATCTCAAGAGCCAGAATAGATAGAAAGTTGATATTTTCACAGATTGTGTATTTCTATTGCCGCTATAACAAAACATTATAAAAATTAAGCTTTATGGTACAGAACCCTTCGTGTGCGAGGCCAACTCGCACTTGGCTGGTTTTTTCTTGCCCATCTTGCTCAATCACCAGTATATTTCAGCATTTAAACAAGGCTAGCGACACAGCTCAGTGGCTATCTAAACTTAATATATAAAACTGAAGAGTTTGTTTGTTTGTTTGCTTGAACGCGCTAATCTCAGGAACCGCTGGTCCGATTTGAAAAATTCTTTCAGTTTTAAATAGCCCATTTATCGAGGAAGGCTATAGGCTATATATCATCACGCTAAGATCAATAGGAGCGGAGCAGTAATGAAAATTGTGACGCAGACGAAGTTGCGCAGGACAGCTAGTAGGGAATATACTGGACTGGTCTAACAACATGTGAGTTGTAGTCAATCGACAAGCTTTAAACTCATCTCGGTATAGATACGTACGCTCATAGATGTCAATAGAAGATACGCCGTCAGAACGTTGGCTTAAACATGTTCACCTCAGGAGAATACTCAAAATGGCTATTTTAACGTGCAAAATCGCTCCCGAAGATTTCCGACCGCGTGGCGAGTTTGCTTCGCTCTAAATGGACTAATTACGGGCAAATTTGGGCAAACGTGCCTTAAAGGACACAGCAACTTGGAAAGGGATCGTCACCGTATCAACTCGAGTCGTATTCTTTGTATGAAACTCCCTACTGTAACGCACACTAATCGGAATCGTAACGTAATCGCCATAAGCGAGGCGACGCCTAGCCGTAAGCGCGGTGCAACGCCTAGCCGTAGCCGAGTCGACGAAGCGGAGCTGCTGATACGCTTTGTGTTACTTGCTTACGTAGGGTTGACGCCTGTTTGACGGCTACGATCCCTTTCCGAGTTGATGTGTGCTGTGTCCTTAAGTCGATTACGCTCAAAACAGTACAGTACAGTGTTACACTCCTCTTGTTACATTGCGGTAGGCACACGTAGCTGGACAAGTACAAGATTTCTCGGTAGTTTTACACCTTGGTATCTGGATAAAGTAAAAATAAAACTGAGTTTCTTTTTTACAAGATTTCGATTTTAATCAATAAAAATTGTGTTTTGATATTAACATAACACTCCATTTGCTCATTCGCATTTTAAGATTTACACAATCGTTATGTTGATATTAATTACATTTGAACTTTTCTTTTCAACATACAATTCGCTATTAATTACTACCCAAAAATAATATAAAATTGAAGTATATATAGCAGCCAATGAAAGATAACCCATGCCAAATTTTACATGACCGTCTCTGATTGTTTCTGCAGATATGATCAAAGCGATTCCAAAGCTTCCTACGATGTAGGCAAGCAAACTCCATAAATAAAAGACAAGCAGCCGTCGATTTTGTAATGCGATAGCCACACATAAAATCATATGTACAGAAAACACGAAAGCTCCTAGAGAACCGTAAATCCATTTAATTCCTGGAGAGTACCACTTGGGTAGTCCATTTTCATGCAACAATTTCTGTCCGGGCGGGAGAGCCAGGAATATACACGCTATTGTGGGCAATATTCCCAATCCTGCTATGATGTACGAACCAGTTTTCAAAGGGATGCAAAAGCAACAATTAAACACAACGGGGCAAGGATATCCAAATGCACTCAAAACACCAATAGTGTTCTCGTCATCGTCAGGGTAGTATACTGATGTCGATTGCTGTTGATTCTTATTTTTTTTTGCCATGTGTAATGCTTTAACTTTTGACCTAAAGTCGATACATCAATTCTTTCAATTATATATTGTAATACCTATGAAACGGGAAAATCGTCAAGTTCGATCACATTGTTTGTGACCTTGTGACCATAGATAGTAGACTTCTCAATCTATATTACTATACTCTATGTAACTTGTGACTGATAGTTTTTTTAGGTTTAAGCGACGTCCACACATAACCGGGTTCCCGTCCCTGACGGGACACGGCCGGGACGGAGAAAAATCGGTTACATACGATTTGTACGAACTTGCTCACACATATTCGTGTCAGGAGGTTCCGGATCGTCAGTGTCCTGGAGCACGCACGGACGCCTTGACAGTGCTATCCGATTTTTTATCTCCGTCCCGGCCGTGTCCCGTCAGGGATTCAAGAACACTAGTGCAACATGAACACAGAACAATTAATAGGACTTGTCCGACAAAATAAAATCATTTAGTATCTATCTAATCCACATTATTTAAATAAAAAAAAAAAAAAATTAAATACGGATAGCCCTGACACGGATGTGTGTGGACACGGGTGACAGACGACACGTGCCTGACGGGAACTCGGATAGCCTCGACCCGGATGTGTGTGGACGGCCCTTTAGTCCATGGAGTATAGAGACGAGGAGTACGATTTTATATGGCTGACAGGTTGAAAAAGTGTCCAGCTGTAAGCAGTAAGTAACAGTTCAAAAACCTTCCAGAAAGGCGCTAGCGTAGCAGCAGGTAGACGGATTGAAGTATGCCGAGTTTGACGAACTTCTGTTCTCTTTATTTTGAACTACTAGCACTTCGCCCGCGACTTCGTTCGCGCGGCTTTAGTAGGTACTCCACGAATTTCATCTCCTATTCCTCCCTCTTTATAGGGTACTATGTAAATTACTCATTAATAGACTCAAAGTAGAGCAGTTCGCTCTAACCGCAACATTTTTCTTACTTAGAGCATTTTACACACGTTGTAACTTATAAACGAAAGGTCAGATTTGAATAATTTAAAGTGTAATTCATATGTACATAATCAACCTTAATAGGGAATATGCACGAAAAAAATATTTATTATCTATACAGTTAATCTAAAAATATACACAAATATAATACTAACAGTGAAAATAGAATCAAAATTGCTCGAAAAACAAACGAGATATAATTATTTTATACAAATGTATCTGTCCCTCTCGCGAAAACGCTGTTTTCTATGGCAGCTGTATAGGCCACTGACGTATAAATCATATGGACTTGGCATACCTACAAAAAAAACGTGCATACCTACACTTTACGGAGAAGATAAAATGGCGGCTAATAGGGCAGCCCTTGGCGATATTTCTCTACAATAACATCGATAAAAAATTGTGAGAATGTTTCCATATTGTCACGGTACAATATCAACGGGTATTTTTACACACTTTTCTTAACTTTGTATGACTAACAAAATAACTGGTAACAAATGTAAACAAATCTTAAAAGTTATTTTTTTGACCCACACTTCCCGGTTTTTGATAAAGCTAAAATTTTGCGTAGGTACATGGTTAGTTTGGATGACATTGCTGCCGATTCTCTTGTTCAATAACTAATCTAATAAAATTAGAGTATCTCTATCTTTTACTAAAAGGCAGTGCGAAAATACGGCTATAGCTATGAACCAAGTTAGAAATGTCAAACTAATTTATGAGTTTATGCCTTGCGCTTCACCATGTTTTTAGTCGACAGGTTTTTACGTGCACCAACCTTAATTAATTTGTATGGAAAAATTAGTTCAATTTAATAAAATTTGACAGCTCTAAATTACGTCTGTCTCTTTCTCGTTTTATTAGAGAGAAAAAGATAGCAATAGCCTTTTAGTTTGTGCACAACAGAATCGACACCAATGCATGGTCAGCTAACTGATGTCATTCTAAGGCCGTGGACACGAACTCAGCGGCGCGGCGGCGGTGCGACCAGCGACGCGTTCAAATGCATAGATTAGGGGTGGCCAAATTGATTAGACCCAAAATCGACTTTTTATTGACGAAATCCTGTACGGTCTACGAATTACATAGGTACTTCTTAAAACTACAAATGAAACGGTGGGGTAAAGACATTTATGTAGTATTTTATTAACATAACCTATTCAGTATTTAAGACGTAACGTTGGAAGGCCTCCCACAAGGTGGACCGATGACCTGGTGAAGGTCGCGGGTAGCCGATGGATGCGAGACGCACAGGACCGGTCGTTGTGGCGACGCTTGGGGGAGGCCTATGTCCAGCAGTGGACGTCTTTCGGCTGATATGATGATGATGATGATTCAGTATTTACTTACATCGTGCGCAGTCTGTTATACGAACCTATTTATATTTTTTGTCTCGCCGCGATCGACTGGACTAATAGCCGCGATCGACCGGTTGGCCATCCCTGGCATAGATTTATATGGAACTCTTCACGAAGGCAGCGGCGCGCGAGAAGCGTGGCGGCGGCGTACGAGCGGCAAAGTGTTATTCTAGAGCCTTTAGTTGTTAGGTAGACGTTCGAGACGGAGCGGAGGGAACAAATTCTAAGAAAACAAATGACGTCGCATCCGCAATGGGCTCCCGGTACGGACGTCTCCAACCAACGCCTATCTTTTCTAACATGCCGATGATTTTGGGTTTAAATTAAAAGTCAACAATAATTATTTATAATAAAGTAATATTAAACAAATTAATCTCATTAATTTCTGAACAATACAATTATTATTTTGTTCAGGTAATTTCTGTGTGATCCTCTTTCAGTAGATTTCTTCTCATAATATTTGTAAAAAAAAATCTTTGATAATATTACTATAACGAGCAATTTTTTTCTCTGTCTTCTAACTTTCTCATTAAGTCTCTATCTTCATGTTCTGTTTTTGACATTTGTCCTTTAATTTTTGAATCATTTTAATTGTGTGTACCTGAAATCAAATAAAATAAAAGTAAGCTTTAATAGATATTGAACACAAGCGAGAGATATCTCCCACCCAATCTTAATTCAGTTGATGAGATGTTATCATTGCGATCAAATTCGCAAATAATGATGACAGGAAAAACTGAAGCTAGTCATGCCGGTTAATCTGGCGCAGCGGAGGTGCTAGTGACTAAACCTGGCGCAGCAAAGGTGCTAGCGGCTAAACCTGGCACAGCGGAGGTGCTAGCGGCTAAACCTGGCGCAGCGGAGGTGCTAGCGGCCAAATCTGGCGCAGTGGAGGTGCTGGTGACTAAATCTGGCGTAGCGGATGTGCTAGAGGTTAAATCTATGCCACTCCTCTTTGAAATCTTCCCTAGGTTGATATTGAATGGTAGGCACACAAACAGCTTTGATCTAAAAACCACTCTATTATTAACATAAATATTAACAAAAACAGAAAAGTAAATACTCAAAAGTTTTATGACACTTCAAAAACAGTAGGTGATCCCACTGCTTAAAATTCCAAAAAAATATTACCATATTAAGAGCACCACACCCAGATATTGATTGTTAGTTTGTCTGATTTCGGTCACTTTCAATTAAAATGCCAGTCATATTTGATTGAATCACAGGCTGTAAAAAAGCAGTAAAATTGTTAGTATTTTTGATGTTTCTTGATTTTATTAATCGGTTTATTTATTATTATAAAGCACCCCATTTAATTTGCAATTGGTAGGTTGAGAAGTCTCTTTTCATTCTCACTCGTTCTCTAGTTTAGTAGCTCTCGAGTGGTAATGAGCTAAATAATCATACATAAGCTCACTTCACATTAACCACATCCAAATATTCATAGGGAGACTTTTACAGAATAGGACTGTTATTATACTATTTAAAAGTAAACTGTAAAGTACTATTCAAAAAGCAGACTACTGGTGACATTTGTAACTAAACATTTATAAATTCCTTATAAAAGGAATACCATAAGTGTACTTAGTAGTACAACCAAATTAACACATATTCAGTCTTATTTTGGCAATTAATCTAAGGA
This sequence comes from Lacanobia wlatinum, assembly GCA_947578705.1. Taxonomy (NCBI): domain Eukaryota; kingdom Metazoa; phylum Arthropoda; class Insecta; order Lepidoptera; family Noctuidae; genus Lacanobia; species Lacanobia wlatinum. The sequence goes on from OX388035.1 coordinate 6,024,326, forward strand.
TCACACTCAAATACATTCTTAACATCACTCTTTGTGCCCATTAGGCAAGTGTTGCAATTGACGACATCGCCATCATTTATCAGCCGCTACACAATCATGTCAGACAAATTTATAACAAGCAATGTTACTTAAAGGTTCGTGAAGGTAGAAGTAGAAGGTAGTATCGTCAAGCAATGTTACTTTATTCAGTTTCCAGTTGAAACAAGATTCTTCAAAGTGAAGAGAACAATTATATATTGTTTTTGTTGACATCTTTAAATTTTCAACACCAATTATTTCCAGCCAATTTTTTTTTCCTTTATTAGCAGGCAGCCCTGCAAATAAAACAACAAACCAATAAAAAGCCATAATATAGCATTATCGATAAATATAAAAATGTCATGCATGCACTGCACTAGTCTATCCCTACAATAACAATAACAAGAAAATGATTCGAAGTAGAAATACAATTATTACTGTTGATAATAAGGGCAAAAGGGAAATTATGAATACTTTACTGTTGAAACTCTTCAATGAATGCAGAATCTTTTGTTTATTATCTAAATCCAAAGATATTTCAGCTGAAATTAAGTACATACTGGTGCAAAGTTATGTTCGGGTGATTTCCGCTTCTTTTAATGCCACATCCGATTATATTACAATTAGGCATCTTGCAATTGACGATTTCCACTATAAAACCAAGTTCAAACGTAATAACACAGCAAAATGACTTCAAAATTCACAAATTATATCCACAGCTCAAGAGTATTTGACAGTTGACGTACCTCAACTTGTTGTCAAACAGCGAGAGGATAAAATGGCGACCCGGCCGCAAATAGGTATTTTAATGACGCTAGGAATGAAGGGTTGCCATTATAGTAACTGTCAAAAACACTGTTATCCTTTTTCACTTAAGCAAAATTATGAAAGTTAAAAAGAGATGACAGTATTTTTATGATTTCGGTGTCGATTTGCCACATATTTGTATAACTGTTTTTTCTATAGTCAAACATTTCAAGTCCATATGATTTATACGTCAGTGGTATAGGCGCCAAGAACTTTGACGTCACAATTCATATCGGACTTCTCTTTCTAATTGTAAACTTTGATGCTTTATAACTTCATCGCTGATGAAGGTATTTAAAAAATATTTTCATAATTGTTTATTAGAGTTAATAAGTATTTCATTTTTCAAATAAAAAAATCGCATGCATATTCCCTATTATCAAACCATGTAAATGGATAATGATTAATATCATGATACCAAAATCACCACTATTCCATTCCGCCCGGGTTTTGATTCAATTATTTAAACAAAAAGCGGTTATTGCGACTTAACCATAATAGTTAGACATATACCCTCGCTGATTTTTTATAGGTAATAATGAGTACTTCAATTGTGTTGTACATTATTTTTATGTATCATCAATAGTTTTCTCAGCGCACGGCAAATAATGAATTTTATAGGCAAAGTTTTGCTACTTTGGGCATGGGGTCCCAACACGAAGAAAGAAAATTTAGTTCTAATAAATAATAATAGATGGCGTGACATGTATTGATTTTTATTGAAGTTTGTGTAAAAATATTTTTGAAGTGAAAACTTCTTTAGCGGCGTTGAGCACTTTTTCTGTAATGGGTATAAAATCTTAAACTCGCGTCAGGACACGTGACCTGATCGAAAAAGCGTAAGACGGACTCGCGTCAGGGTCACGTGATGCTGATCGAAAAAGCGTAAGACAGACTCGCGTCAGGGTCACGTGATGCTAATCGAAAAAGCGTAAGATCGAGGGGAAGGGAGAGGAACTAGTATCTCCCACTCTTTCTACCGTGCCTGAGTGTGCTGCTCCGCTTAGGCGGCACAGGGCGCTTGCGCGAATGTCCGTCTGTGTTTATGTACAGCGTGCCACGCGTATCCAAGGATACGAAATTACGAAATTATGGATGAAAGTTGATTTTTCTAAGAGATAAAAATTAATGTAATATATAAATAAATAACGATATAATATTATGAATAATAACATGTAAATTGTCATATTTGTGTACGATAGCGCAATAAATAAACATTGTATTCTACCTCATAAATGATAGTATTTTTGTACTTATAATTAAACACAACGTTAATACTAAAGTTTTCACTTCTGCCGGCACTCCCGGAGTGCTACCGGTGTTTTTTTTTTAAACATGTACATGTAGGTTTATTATTAAATCGAATGTATGAATCTGTATTAGTTATCTTGCATTTACCAACACAATATTTAACATATTTAGCCATTCAAATCTTTATAAACAATTATATCGCGATCTATTTTCAAGGAAACATTCATAATAAACACTAATCTCAATCATAGAAAGATTATTATAGTAGAATAGCAAATCAGTGCTAGGAATCCCAAACTAAAATAAAGATTCAATATTAATTCCTAATGTAGGTACCTATTAATTTTACGTTTTTTTTAAACTTAAGAATCGAGTAAGGTTATGTACCTAATTTAATTTTTTCATTAACTTGATTGAATAAGTATTCAAGTAATTTAAACAAAATGGAACAATTCGATTTCGATGAAAATAACAATAATTAATAGGTGTAAACGCTACGGTAATGATACTATCCCTACTGTCTTCGACGTCACGGCGGAGAGCCGCGCGCGCGCGGGATTACGGAGGGCAGCTCAGTGTCGCGTTTGTAGGTATCTACGCGCATTTCAAATGGACGCGCTGAGCCGCTGATTTAAGTCGCTGTGTGTGTGTGCTTGTGCATTATTTGTCTCGCCCGCAACGCGTTCAGATTGGCCGCTTTGGCCGAAACGGGTCAGGAGGACTACCTATAATAATTACCTATAGGTACTAGCATAACCGAATAATCACCTCAAAGTAGGCATATAAGAAAATTTGTAACAACGCAAGCTTCAAGGTCAAGTCTAGTATTAGGTATAGTATCTGTGGCCTAGCTAGCAGTAGCAGTAGAACCCGTAGTGGGGTCTCCGTCTAGGCTGAACGAATAATATGGCGCACTAAATTTAAAAACTCCGACCCCGACTTAGGAGCTGATAAATCCACCTCCGTAACATTGTAGGATGCTACCTACATACAGTTGCAGTGATAAATTAAGGAACAAGAATATTCGTATTCACAACGTGTAACAGAATAAACGCAACACATCTTAAGGGGTCATTGTACTCATCATTATGAACAACTTTTACTCTGGGACCAATCACGAAATCGCGAAAAAAAACAGCTGTTCAGTACATTTTGTCTAGTTATGCGCACAGAAAAGTATGGGGGCGAAGATGTTTTTTTTTCGCGATTTCAGTGTTAGAACCGTGATTGGTAGACAGTTGAATTATTCACAGAATGTGTATCTATTGCCGCTAATACAAAAAAATGGCCAAGTGCGAGTCGGACTCGCGTGCAAAGGATTCCGAACGAATTATTTTTGAAGTGAAAACTTCTTTAGCGGCGTTGAGCACTTTTTCTGTAATGGGTATAAAATCTTAAACTCGCGTCAGGACACGTGACCTGATCGAAAAAGCGTAAGACGGACTCGCGTCAGGGTCACGTGATGCTGATCGAAAAAGCGTAAGACGGACTTGCGTCAGGGTCACGTGATGCTGATCGAAAAAGCGTAAGATCGAGGGGAAGGGAGAGGAACTAGTATCTCCCACTCTTTCTACCGTGCCTGAGTGTGCTGCTCCGCTTAGGCGGCACAGGGCGCTTGCGCGAATGTCCGTCTGTGTTTATGTACAGCGTGCCACGCGTATCCAAGGATACGAAATTACGGAATTACGAAATTATGGATGAAAGTTGATTTTTCTAAGAGATAAAAATTTATGTAATATATAAATAAATAACGATATAATATTATGAATAATAACATGTAAATAGTCATATTTGTGTACGATAGCGCAATAAATAAACATTGTATTCTACCTCATAAATGATAGTATTTTTGTACTTATAATTAAACACAACGTTAATACTAAAGTTTTCACTTCTGCCGGCACTCCCGGAGTGCTACCGGTGTTTTTTTTTGAAGTGAAAACTTCTTTAGCGGCGTTGAGCACTTTTTCTGTAATGGGTATAAAATCTTAAACTCGCGTCAGGACACGTGACCTGATCGAAAAAGCGTAAGACGGACTCGCGTCAGGGTCACGTGATGCTGATCGAAAAAGCGTAAGACGGACTCGCGTCAGGGTCACGTGATGCTGATCGAAAAAGCGTAAGATCGAGGGGAAGGGAGAGGAACTAGTATCTCCCACTCTTTCTACCGTACCTGAGTGTGCTGCTCCGCTTAGGTGGCACAGGGCGCTTGCGCGAATGTCCGTCTGTGTTTATGTACAGCGTGCCACGCGTATCTAAGGATACGAAATTACGGAATTACGAAATTATGGATGAAAGTTGATTTTTCTAAGAGATAAAAATTAATGTAATATATAAATAAATAACGATATAATATTATGAATAATAACATGTAAATTGTCATATTTGTGTACGATAGCGCAATAAATAAACATTGTATTCTACCTCATAAATGATAGTATTTTTGTACTTATAATTAAACACAACGTTAATACTAAAGTTTTCACTTCTGCCGGCACTCCCGGAGTGCTACCGGTGTTTTTTTTTTTAACATGTTATTTTAACACTACAGACTTCTAATAGGTTTTCCTGTAATATTTAGGGAAAGATCTATTATCTCCATTTTTTTCAAAATTTTAGGCTCAGTAGTTTCGGAGATAAGGGGGGGGAATGGTAATTTTTCGTCTAATTTCTTGAATAACTTCAAAACCATTTATTTTATAATTATGAAAAAAATATATTTAAAATAATAATAATAATAATAATAATATCGTTTATTTACAAAACAGGGCACATTTACAGTAAAATAATTTACATTTTTTTTAAAGAACACAGTTGCTGATTTGCCTGAACTAGGTTGAAACCTGTGCTTCAGGCTAGATAGTGCTTATGTAAACATCAATAATAAAATAACAATTTATCAATTACCTATAATAAAACTTAAAATTAAAGGACACATCATGTTTTATTTACATACAAAAAGAAGGTCTTCTGTCTCTACGTACGAGATGCTTAATAAATATTGCACAATTGTCTTTTTACAGCTATAATAATTTAACTTATAGATACTTAGTTTCTTATTTAGTCTATTGTATAGAAATGGACCTAAAAATGTAAAAAATCTTTTTACAAAAACATATTTTGAAAATGAATTAGAATCGCAGACAATATCATTCCGTCTCTTATTAGTATTTTCGGTGTTGTAAGTAAGCATGGTGTGCTGTTTTAGTATCAATTGCATAATGAAAAGCTGGCGAACAGTCAGTACGTTGCAGGATTTATATAGGAGATCTGTGGGATACACAAAGGGATGGAAATTGGCTACTTTTAAAATGGCTCTCTGAGCTCTTTCAAGAGGGAGTAAGTGAGTTTTGGGTGCTCCACCCCATGAAGTGATACAGTACTGGATTACGGATTGCCCTAGGGCCAAATAAACTTGTGTGATTACTTTTGGATCCGCAATAGCTCGCAGTTTTTTGAACACATAGATTAATTTGCGCACTCTTTTAACCAGACTCTCAATATGTGGTCTAAAAGAGAGAGTTTCGTCTATTATTACTCCTAGATATTTGATGTTGCATGTTTGGAGAATAAATGGACAGTCACATGAACTGATTGGGTGGAGTGCACATTTATGAGCAAACAGATGAGGATGAGTAATGTTAGATTGAGGCTTGCGCATGGAGAACTGAATATATTTTGTCTTGTCAGCATTTAACGTTAGTAAATTTCGTTGAAGCCAGTTAGTCACAGTATTGAAACCTAATTGAGCGTATTCGTACAATTCTTTACTGGTTTTAGCGGTAAATACTAAGGCCGTGTCGTCAGCATATGACACAATTTTGCCATGTTGTATGTTCAAATTGCACAAATCATTAATATAAACGAGGAAAAGGGTTGGGGCCAAAATGCTGCCCTGGGGAACACCAAAACCAGTAGTTTTTTGTTCATTGCTCGTGATATTGTCTATTCTAACACACTGATATCTGTCGTCTAAGTAGTCAGCAAAGAGTTTCAGCGGGGTTCCCCTTATTCCCATGGTCTCTAATTTGTTTAGGAGCATAGAAACGGACACTGTGTCAAAAGCTTTCGCTAGATCAAGGAAGACCCCCATAGTCTGGTTTCCTTTGCCAAGTTCCTCTGAGACATAATTGGTCAGGTGGTGCACCGCATCGGCTGTGGATAATTTGGCTCTAAAACCAAATTGCGTAGATGATAGTAAATTATTTTTTTCTAAATAGTTAACTAGCCTGCTGTTTACAATTTTCTCAAGTATTTTAGAGATTGAGGAGAGTAACGATATTGGCCTATAGTTATTAACTAAGTATTTGTTCCCAGATTTAAATATAGGGATTATAACTGCTTTTTTTAGGCATTTAGGAAAAATGCCTTCAGAAAAACAGATACGGAATATGTGGGCTAAGGGAGGTACCAGGATATGCTTGAATTGTTTAAGGATCTTACTGCTAATGTTATCCCATCCAACAGCACAATCATCTTTTAGTCCACTAATAATTCGTATTATTTCGTCTTCGTCAGTGTCCAGGAATCCGAAAGATTGTAGTGCGCGCCTATTATTCATGATGCTCATAGTAAGCCCTTTCATTTGATATGTCACACGATATCGTTCAAAAAACTTTTTTTTTTAAATTTGATTTTCTAGTTTGACCCCAAAAGCGACATCCGTACTAAAAATTTTATAGTTTACGTAACGCGTTCGTGTCGTAAGAAGTCCGTATGTGTATCCACTGGACCGATTCTGTTAAAATTTTAACAGAATCGGTCCAGTGGATCCGGAGAAAACTGGCTGTGACAGACGGACAGACAGACACCCGAGTGATCCTATAAGGGTTCCTTTTTTTTCGGAACCCTAAAAAGGGGGGCTCCCACACAAGAAACGGTTATTTTCGGGTTATGGTACGGAAACCTTCGTATAAGAGTCCGACTCGCACTTGGCCGGTTTCATACTTTGAAGTATCTTTACTAAAATCTATAGGTATTTACAGATTTTCATTTATTCTATCCAATCTATTTGGTTTTTAAAATAAAAGTAACTTATTGTCGAATTTAAAATTTCCCAAAAAACTAAAGGGAGCAAAAAACGTGTTCTGGTTCGAAACCCTTCGTGTGAGAGTCCGACTCACACTTGACCGGTTTATAGGCACTTTACAGAGTTTTATCTAATTCTATCCAATCTATTTGGTTTGAATAATAAAAGTAACTTGTCAAATTATAAACGATGTTTTCACTATTTCACTATTTTGAGTAAATATTCGAGTCATTTTAAATATTTGTTGAAATCTCTACATTACTCTCGTAACGACGACGTCAGCTTCAAGGTCAAGTGAACAAGCGACAAACAATACAGTACCTACAATACGCTTTCAACGCCATCTATTAGTTGGAATTCGAGGAAATCGCGCTTGCAAGTTGTCACTGCTAACACCATCTAGCACGCGTACTCAAAACCAAGATAATTCGTCTGAATTAATTTTTACGGCGGTCGCGTTTCTTTGTATGAGATGAGGCATCTATACGCTAGTATTATATTATCTGTGCTTTGGGTTACATTATTGCAATTTTCTTAAGGATCTCATTTTTTTTTTAATATAATATAGCCTATCTTCATCACAGATAATGTAGGATTCTAATGGTGAAAGAATTTTTCAAATCGGTCCAGTAGTTTCGGAGCCTATTCGTTTCAAACAAACAAATCTTTCCTCCTCCTTACCTTTATAATATTAGTGTAGATATAGACATACTATTTTTGTCGTATGGTGTCGGCCGGTGCCGTATGGTGCCGTAAAAGAATAATACCATCCCATCACAGTTCCGTGGGTGTCGTAAGAGGCGACTAAGGGACTAAGAGAATGGGCAGCAGCGTTCTCTGTAAAACTCAACACCATACACTGCGATCGCCAACCCGCCTACCAAGCGTGGCGTTTATGGCAATCCCCCCCCCAATGACAAGCACAACCAAAAAATGGCCCCTAGTGCCCGGCAGCCCGTCTACCCTTGACTCCGGTAGCGGTCAAGGTCACGGCGAGGCAAGGGGTGCGAAGAGTCCCCGGAGTGGACCCGGCTACCATAACAAACACCGACGACTGGACCTAGCAACACTGAACACGAGAACACTTCGGACCGAAGAGAAGAGCACCGAACTTGAGGAGGAATTGAGTAGGTTGCGATGGAGTATTGTAGGATTGTCTGAAGTCCGAAGAGAGGGGGAGGACACGATAATTCTCAAATCCGGCTATCTACTCTATTTCCGGGAGGGTGACGAGAAGTCCCAGGGTGCAGGTGTCGGGTTCATCGTTCACAGGTCCCTTTTGTCCAATGTGGTGAACATCGAGAGAGTGTCGACCAGGGTGGCGTACCTGATACTTAGAATATCGTCAAGATATTCGTTGAAGGTCGTACAGGTTTACGCCCCAGCCTCGACACACCCCGACGACGAAATAGAGACCATGTATGAAGATATATCCAGAGCCATACATGGTCATAAATCTCATTTCACCGTAGTCATGGGGGACTTGAACGCGAAACTGGGCAAACGAGACGGTGACGAGCTGCGAGTGGGGCAATTTGGACGTCGGAACCACCGGGGACACTTACTGGCTAGTTTTATGGAGAAGGAGGGCCTCTACATGATGAACTCCTTCTTCAGAAAGCGTGACCACAAGAAGTGGACCTAGCAGAGCCCAGACGGTGTAACTAAAAATGAGATTGACTTCATCATGTCGACGAAGAAGCAAATATTCAATGATGTCTCTGTGATTAACGCGGTGAAAACCGGAAGTGATCACCGCATGGTAAGAGGCACATAAAATCTAAATATCAAGCTAGAAAGGTCTCGACTGATACGGTCGGGTCTAAGTTTTACAAGACTCGCCGTACAGATAGGAACAAGAGGGTCTCTGATCCTACTTTGAAGCTCTTGAAGGAGAAGCGTGAGATGATTCTGCAGTCTTTAGAAAATGCGTGCAGATACCGGCAGCTCAATATACGGATCTCCAAGTCCTTGAAAAGAGACCTCCGCCGCTTTAATACTGAAAAGATTAATGACGCGATAGAGCGGAATAAGGGCTCCAGGGTCTTTGCTAGAGATCTGTCTATTGGGCAGAGCTAGTTCACGAAACTGAAGACCGCTGCTGGCAGAACCATATCCGCCAAATCGGAGCTCCTGAGAGAGATCGAGACGTTCTACGGACAGTTATACACGTCAATGACTAAACCCGATACGAATCTAGCTAAGGACCCAAGAGCTAGATTGACCCGGCACTATACCAAGGACATCCCGGACGTCAGCCTGTACGAGATTAGGATGGCTCTGAAGCAGCTTAAAAACAACAGGGCGTCGGGTGAGGACGGAATTACTGCCGAACTCCTGAAGGCGGGTGGAAAACCGGTCCTTAAGGCCCTTCAGGAACTGTTCAATTCCGTCATACTTGAAGGGAAAACGCCACAGGCATGGAGCAGAGGTGTGGTGGTACTCTTCTTTAAGAAGGGTGACAATACCCTGCTTAAGAACTATAGGCCCATCTCACTTCTAAGCCATGTCTACAAGCTGTTTTCCAGAGTCATCACGAACCGTCTCACACGCAGGTTTTACGACTTCCAGCCTCCCGAACAAGCCGGATTCCGAAAAGGCTTCAGCACCGTAGACCACATACATACGCTCCGTCAGGTTATACAGAAGACCGAAGAGTATAATCTGCCTCTCTGCTTAGCGTTTGTGGACTACGAGAAAGCCTTTGATTCACAGAAATATAAAAAATAGGAGAAGTGGCAAGGGGGCGTGTCGGTGTCCGCGCAACATGCGCAAATTGAGCATATTATACGCAAATGGCCGTCTCCGCGAACTAGTGCGCTTTCGACCGCGATCGTGACAATTTGTAAGAATGCCGTGTTGTTCAATAGTTTTTTGTAAAAACCGAAGCACAAACCAAAACTTTGTTAATCATGGAATCACTTATCATACGTAAGTACAAGTATTTTATTTACTACAAGCTGACCCGCGCAACGTCGTCTGCGCCACAATTTTCATTACTGCTCCGCTCCTATTGGCCTTAGCGTGATGATATATAGCCTATAGCCTTCCTCGATAAATGGGCTATCCAACACTGAAATAATTTTTCAAATCGGACCAGTAGTCCCTGAGATTAGCGCGTTCAAGCAAACAAATAAACAAACTCTTCAGCTTTATATATTAGTATAGATATTTGTCTTTAAAAACAACAAATCGTAAAACATTTCTGGCTACTACTATGTTAATTTTGCTTCCAAATATCACAGCGACTGTATTATTTTTGCAACAAATACATTGCTCCTTTACTTTGTCGCTAAGTAACTGGGCGAGCAATGTAAAAATCACAAAAAGATACTTTATTAAGTGGTTGATTCGCGTAGTACGGCCGCTACTTCTTGCGATGAGTTAGTGATGTGCTTGTGCAGATCCACTAACGTAGGCTATCGACAACAATGTCGATTGACGAATGAAATTTTGCTGTTATAGTTTATTTTTCAATTTGTCAACCGTTTTAACCCGGTTGGAAGATCGATGTGAAAAAATGTTTTTAACGTATTTTGTTTTTTTTTTTTTTAAGTGAAAACTTCTTTAGCGGCGTTGAGCACTTTTTCTGTAATGGGTATAAAATCTTAAACTCGCGTCAGGACACGTGACCTGATCGAAAAAGCGTAAGACGGACTCGCGTCAGGGTCACGTGATGCTGATCAAAAAAGCGTAAGATCGAGGGGAAGGGAGAGGAACTAGTATCTCCCACTCTTTCTACCGTGCCTGAGTGTGCTGCTCCGCTTAGGCGGCACAGGGCGCTTGCGCGAATGTCCGTCTGTGTTTATGTACAGCGTGCCACGCGTATCTAAGGATACGAAATTACGGAATTACGAAATTATGGATGAAAGTTGATTTTTCTAAGAGATAAAAATTAATGTAATATATAAATAAATAACGATATAATATTATGAATAATAACATGTAAATTGTCATATTTGTGTACGATAGCGCAATAAATAAACATTGTATTCTACCTCATAAATGATAGTATTTTTGTACTTATAATTAAACACAACGTTAATACTAAAGTTTTCACTTCTGCCGGCACTCCCGGAGTGCTACCGGTGTTTTTTTTTACAGCGTAGTACAGGAAATGCGTAACCAACTTTCGTAAACTAAGACATTTAATCTTAGGTTAATAATCGGTGGAGTGTTTTTAGCTTTGAAGTATCGTATATTATGCCTTTTCCTAGTGCCTTATTACCTTAAGTTATTTATGGTTTTTGTATTTGAATTCCGTTAAATCTTCGAATGCGTTATAGAAATCAGCATGCTTCAGATAGTATAATAGCAACTTTTGCTTATGATAAGTTAACATATTCATGTTATTTGTTTGTTATGCATGGGTGTGTTTTTTTTTTGTCATATAATTATATAAATTTCTTAACTAACTGGGGTTTATTTTATAGCAAAAACCTGCGGGGTAATTGCGTAACACACTTACAATAGGAATCAGTTTTATTAAGTCAGTTTAACAACATTCATTGCGTTATTTAATTTGTTGAGTCAACCAATTTTTCGTACACATGATTGCTTCATGTGTACGAAAAATGGCTCGGCTTCAAAGTGAAAATGAAAGTATGTTACGCAATTAGGGTGCTGCTTAATTCATGGTGAGGTTTAGAAATAGTTTAGGATAGATTTAAATGATAAATAAGTTGTTTTTAGGGTTCCGAAAAAAAAAGGAACCCTTATAGGATCACTCGGGTGTCTGTCTGTCTGTCTGTCTGTCCGTCTGTCACAGCCAGTTTTCTCCGGATCCACTGGACCGATTCTGTTGAAATTTGGTACACATATGGACTTCTATGACCCAAACACGGACGCGTTACGTAAATTTTTAGTACGGGGGTCACTTTTGGGGGTCAAACTAGAAAATTAAAACAAAAAGTTTTTTGAACAATATCGAATGAAAGGGCTTACTGTGAAGGTTTTAATTATATTTTTTTCATAATTTTGAAATAAATGATTTAGAAGTTATTCAAGAAATTAGACGAAAAATTACCATTCCCCCCCCTTATCTCCGAAACTACTGAGCCTAAAATTTTGAAATAAATGGAGATTATAGATCTTTACCTAAAGATTACAGGAAAACCTATTAGAAGTCTGTAGTGTTAAAATAACATGTTAAAAAAATAATTCGTTCGGAACCCTTTGCACGCGAGTCCGACTCGCACTTGGCCAGTTTTTTACCTTTTCAGCTTCCCTAAAGATGCGAATTTAAAAAAAGCATACGAATATGTACGCAAAAAATTCCAGACTTGTTTACCTCACTCACGCACTATAAAAAATGGTACGAATCAGTCGATGCGAAGCCAGGTTTTACTCAGGAATCTTTTAAAAGCATTGAAGTATAAGGCTCGTAATACTGACTATAGATTGTTATGTAATTTAGTAATAGACGAAATGGCTATCAGGCAGCCTATTGAGTGGGATGGTAAAAAAATGCATGGATATGTTGATATAGTTAATAAGAGTACATCGGGCCATTACTTGGCAGAAGCTAAAGAGGCGCTTGTGTTTTTGATTACAGCTATTAACGGAGCATTCAAGATACCAGTAGGGTATTTTCTTGTAGCCGGCGTAATAGGAGAACAGCGATCTAGCTTAGTAAAGCAGTGTTTAGAGTTGCTAGAAGAAACTGGCATTGAAGTAACTTCAAGGGATCAAGGGAGATATCGATAGAATAGATAGATAACGATCAAGGGAGATTTGTAAAATGGTGTCATTTAAAACATCTTAATGAAATCCAAGAAAAGGAAAAATTGCACTTAGCAAATAAATTAAGGCGACGACATATATTTTTCAAAAACCAAAAAATGAAAGTGCGATTAGCGTCCCAATTATTTAGTGAGAGTGTTGCCGATGCCCTGATGTTTTGTGCCGAACGTAACATGCCCAAATTTCAATCCGTTGATGGAACTTTTAACTTTTTAAAAATTATAAATAATCTTTTTGACATTTTAAATTCCAGAAATATGATGCAACTTAAATTCAAAAAACCACTTTTCCCTGGTAATAAACAGCGAACATTTGAGTTTCTAGATAAAACTGAAACTTATTATTAAATTAATACTACTACTACATTGAATTAATTATTAAATTAGTTCAATGTAGTAGAAAAACTGGATTTATAGGCTTTTTAGTGTGTATAAAAAGCATAAAAGATATTTGTATGCGTCTTATTGAAACAGAACAGAGACTGCGGTACCTACCAGCCTATAAAATAAGCCAAGACCACATAGAATTAATGTTTGGCCACATTCGCGCTCATGGTAGCTGTAACACTAACCCCACAGTCCGACAATTTCAGGCTATTTATAAAAAACTAGCTGACCCGCTCAACGTCGTCTGCGTCACAGTTTTCATCACTGCTCCGCTCCTATCGGTCTTAGCGTGATTATATATAGCCTATAGCCTTCCTCGATAAATGGGCTATCTAATGCGATTGTAACGCCACCCTAATTTAACGCATTTCGATCGACGGGCACTTATCATACACAGAGATAGTGCTTCTAGTCTCTATTCTCCATAGTTTAGTCGTTTTCGACTGATCTAACGCTCTTTGGTTAGGTTGGGTTATGGTTTTAGCACTGACCTCTAATATGTAAATAGTAATATCAGTTTTATTTTTAGGTGAAATTGTTCTATTATGTAGTTACAGAAAGTCTGAGAAAGTAAATCGTTTTGATAACTGTTAACAAAAATCTATATAAGTATAGTTTCAATTGGACTTTCTGGAAATGCGAGGACCTCTCCCTAGCTTGTCATGTCAAACAGAACATGCTTGAAAAATAATTAAGATACTTTTTTATGTAAAACAGTTCACCCCACTTCTAGGAAATTATCAAACACTAAACAATTCATTAATGAATAATTAAATATTCTCAGTTAATGTGAGATTCCTATACATGCTTTTGGGCAGTCATTTATCCATCTCCTTTTCCAGCAGTATTAATTACGAAAATACTATGAGATATGCTACTAGAAATAATTTGTTTCCAGATTCACAGGACCTTTTAAAGAAACTTTACTGTCGGATAATTTTGCGAGCCATTTTCATATTCTTGTAAAACAAATTATATAGCTCATGAAGAACACAACTTCTATTTGAAGAGAGGTTTGAGCCAAATTGCAATATAAGCTTATTAGTTTTTGGCTGAGCTGAACTAGAGTCTTAATACTTCGCAGTATTCGTATAAAACTAGTGTACTTGAGCGAGGAGATACTTGCTCAAATATACTAGTTTTAAAGTATATATATTTAAAGCTCGCTGATCTGACAGTCATTCGCTATAACTTTACTAGCACGCTACCCACTAGTTTATAGTTTGCAATCTGACTGAAAATATTTTTCAGTTAACCTTTGCAGCAGTTATTCTACTACTTACTTAGTAATTAAGCATAATAAAAATAACTGGCAGTGCCGTTTTTTCTTTTGCCTAGTAAATTACTCTTTCGATCGAAAAGTCCAAAAAAAGTATTTTTTATCGAAGGCTATGTCCATCTCTAATATTAGTTCCATGGACGCTCACGTTTCTATCAGCGCCAAAATGGCGAAATCAAACTTCTTCATTTCGACATCGATAGTATGAAGTCCAGTGTACAAGCTTGTATAATAGAGGTCAGTGGGTTTTGGTCATAGCCATGGTTGGTTATGGTTTTGTTAAAATAGTACGAAAAGGAGATTTGTTCTATTTTTGTTGAATCACCGTATCTAAAGTGTAGGGGCCCTATTGTTGCCGACTCGCCGTTGATTTGCTGCAAGGCTCTGTATAAACGACTTATTCCTGAAAAGATTTATTTATTTGATTGATACATACTGCGATACAACTCTGTGAAGTGACAATGGGGAGGCACACTGCCTTTTAATCCCGCTTGGTGGCGTTTTCGGCAACTGTACCTTGCTTTGACATAAGATCTGTCAATACCCATATATTTTTTGTAAACAAGACCAAACTTCTCGTTTTTTTTATCAAGAATGCCTCAATGCAGTGCCTTAAATTGTAAAAACCGGGGAGTTCATCTGTTCCCCAATGATTTAAAACGCAGAAAGCAAAGGTAAGTGATACAGCAAGGTTATGTTGATTGCACTTCAGAGAAAGTGATTATTTCGGAAGAAGTAATGATTGAGGTAAATGAAATGTGACTTATTTATTCTCCAAATATATGTATAAATATTTACACCATAGTCATACTTACACTTACGTACTTTTAAAGTTTCAGAAGGCGGACATACATATGAACTGTCTTCTTCAAGATCAAAGTGGAATCCATAATTTTGATTTAAGTATGTTTCTAACCTAGAGAAAGAAAAATATTTAAGTTTGTTTTAACATAATAAACTGGCCAAGTGCGACTCGCGTACAATGGGTTCCGAACAAATTCCATTATTTTTTAATTTTGAAAAAAATATAGTTAAAACCCTCACAGTAATACCTTTTATTTGATATGTCACGCGATATTGTTCAAAAAACTTTTTTTCGAAATTTTTCATATTGACCCCAAAAGTAAAACTTTTATTATTTACATAACGCGTCCGTGTTTGGGTCACAAAAATCCATGTGTACCAAATTTCAACAGAATACTACCTCTCTATCAAATCGGCCTTTTTCCCAGCAGTCTACGCATTTCTTCGTCGAAGCTCAGTTCGAAGTTCACGTAAAGGTAACAGCGAGTACATTATGTAAAGTAAATCACAAATTAAACACAGAAAATCGCAACCACACACTTGACAACAGACGTTCACAAGGTACAGTCGCCGAAAGCGCCATCTGCTTCGACGTTTTAGTGTGCTTCCCCATTATTTTAGTAGTGAGTACCGTGTGGCAAAACAAAATAACAAAACATCACTATTGACAATTTTGACAGTGCGTGACGTCATACTATTGATCATGTCGTCACGTCAGCCACAAATTACTTGGGCTTAATTTATTTTATAAGTTCTAGGAACAATATGTGATGAAGTTATAATTAAGCAAAAAGTATTAAACATTCCTTTTACGTATTTACTGTGACTTAGCTTATAAGATACAGCGATGGTAAGTAACCTCTTACGACTAGTTTTCCTTTTTGTATTTTTAGAAATTACCTCAATCTGAATAGGTGTGTCAATAAAATCAGCATTAAATTATGTATTTTCATTGTCTGATATGGTATTATGTTAAATTTTCCTCAATTTCTTGTTGTGATCAAAATTTGTTTGTCTTTTTTTTCAGATGCAATTTATGTTATTATTCAGCCGGCAAGGCAAACTGAGACTGCAGAAATGGTACGTGGCTCACCCGGACAAGCTGAAGAAGAAGATCACTCGGGAGCTGATCACTACAGTGCTGGCCAGGAAGCCCAAGATGTGTTCATTCTTAGAATGGAAAGATGTCAAAATTGTCTACAAAAGGTTGGTGAACCTAATCTACAGGCCACCGCTTACTATGCTGGTGAATGACGAAGTAACAAAAAAACTCTTCAAAATTTATAGATACCTATCCCTGAGACAACTCCCAATTTCTGAGACATATTTAGTTTTCATTCTATCATATTATTGTTTTATGGAGATGCTCCGCTCTCAAAAGTATGCCTTTTGAGTGTCAAATTTATCCATATTAGTGTTAAATAGTCCATTAGTTCCTCAAAATAATTTTACAAGTATTTACTTACATGTCTAAACTTTTTTGAGTTTCTATGTCACAATGAGTCACTTACCTCTTATCAGATGTAAACACATATTGTCATCCGTGTTCTCAACATTTATTTTTCACAGAAACAGGTCATTATATTGATGCAAGATTAATTATAACCTTAATTAAATCAAAATTATTTAGGACTAGTGGACATCACGCGGTTTGACCCGCGTGGTTCCCGTTCCCGTGGGAGTACGGGGATAAAATATAGCCTATGTTACTCCCTGATAATGTAGCTATCCATGGCTGAAAGAATTTTTCAAATCGGTCCAGTAGTTTCGGAGCCTATTCATTTCAAACAAACAAACAAATCTTTCCTCTTTATAATATTATGTAGACAACATCTGAAAACTGACAAATGTAGGTGAACAATGGAGTGCAAAATTGATATCGTTTTGCATTTTGAATGATATAAAATATCAATTTTACACTCCATTGTTGCACTTTACGTACACAAAAGATAAATGATTTGTATTCTTACATACATACAACAAGTAGCCTCACACCTTATTCCAAAGTATTCGTAAAAAAAGAGTTTTGAAAAATAACAAGTCTGTTTTTGTCTGTCTGTCAATCTGTTTGTTCCAGGAAAAACGAAAAAGGAAGTGACACACCACTTTATTTTTCGGTATTACCTGGAACAGCTTTTTAATTTTCAACATTCATAAAGTGCTCATTTTGAGCCTAGTTTCAATAATTGATGATAAGTTTCAATTTTCATTGAATAATTCCTCTCTGTCCACAGATACGCTTCCCTGTACTTCTGTTGTGCGATGGAGCAGGAGGACAATGAACTGCTGACCCTCGAGCTGATCCACCGCTATGTGGAGCTGCTTGACAAGTACTTTGGCAGTGTAAGTATTTATTCCCATAATGCAGTAAGGGGCAGTTCAAGTATTACATAAGCACGAATGGGTGGTGGGAGGGTCTTTACTATGCTTATTTTTAATGAAATGAGGGATGGGGGCTGAGGGGGTTTAAATGGTGATTAGTCAGCAATATTTACTTCCTTTTTTAACCAACTGCCTAAAAAGGCTAATTAGTTGGTGTTATTCTCATCCAATGTTTCATAGTTAAGTAAGAAACAACTGAAATGGGGAAATAGGTCCCACACGAGGGAGAGGTAAGAGCTATGTTTACTATTGCTGAAGAGGGGGGGGGGGTTAAAATGACTAAAATTCTGCTTACGCGAAAGTACTGGATAAAATGATGTTGAACTTCCTGGTTCCATACCAGAAAGTATGGCAGAATCTCTCCCATATTTTAGGGGAGGCCCATAACCAAGAGTGGGTGATTCCAGGCTGAAATGATGATGATGATCCTGTAAATTAAGTTTGGGGTCATCAACTGGTGGCCCTTTTTTAGGTCATCCATGAAAAAACGGAACCCATATAGGATCATGCGGTTGTTTGTCTGTCTGTCCATCTGTCACAGCCAATTTTCTCCACATCTACTGGACTGATTATGATGAATTTTGGTACACATTTGAACTTTTGTGACCCAAACATAGACGCATTATGTAAATAAATATGTTGAGTATGGGGTTCAGATTTGGGGGATAAACTAGAATAAAAAAAAAAATCTTTATAAACTGTACTGTGTGACATATCATCAAATGAAAGGGCTTATGATGAGGGTTTAAATCATATTTTATTCAAGAAATCAGATGAAAAATGGCATTGCATTCTAGGCCAGTTTTAATTTTTTTTAAACTTGGGTTTTAACCAAAGTCCTCCACTCAAGTCTTATGAACTTCGGTTTTAACCAAAGTCCTCCACTCAAGTCTTATGAACTTTGGTTTTAACCAAAGTCCTCCACTCAAGTCTTATGAACTTTGGTTTTAACCAAAGTCCTCCACTCAAGTCTTATGAACTTTGGTTTTAACCAAAGTCCTCCACTCAAGTCTCATGAACTTCGGTTTTAACCAAAGTCCTCCACTCAAGTCTTTGGAAGGCTTGCTGCTCCCACCGAGAAGGCTCTAAGTCGCACTTGTTAAAGTGACACTTTAGCACATCTTCATGTCCTGAAAGATATAAGTCCACCATAAAGTGTCCACTATAAATGATCAAAACACTATGCACCAATACTCAAACACTCTGTCTGGTTGCTCATGCGGCAAAGTTGATTAAATACTTGTTAATTAATTAAATTCAATTCAATATTACTAACCCTTAGTTGATAAGTTATTGTTGTACTAACCCTTGGACCACCGTTGTCAAGTTAATTAAATAAATTATTCCATTTATTAAATTAAATACATATAAATTTACATTTTTAAATATTTCTATAAAAAAAATAAAAACATTTAAAAATATAAAAAATAGTAACCCACCGGTATCGGGAACAAGGTCCAAGTTACCGGTGGTCAGGGCTCCCGAGAGAGAAACCTCCTCACTATATGCGCCGTGTCCAGGAGTACTGCTTTCTGGATCAAGCCCTTGATTCAGCTGCCCAACGAGAGCCTCTTGAGATGTTGGTCGAGGCTCTGGGCAATTATGCCATTGGCCGTCACGACTATCGGCACAATGACTGCTGTGTTCACATCCCACATGTCGACAACCTCGCGAGCCAAGTCAAGATACTTCGTTTGTTTATCTTTCTCAGACTTCACGAGGTTCTCGTCATGAGGGACTGCTCGAGAACTGGGTCGGGCACATACCTATAGTACGGTACTTCCGATTCCACAAGATTGTATTTAAGAGCAAGTTGCTGGTGGATAATCCTGGCTACAAGGTTATGCCTGTGCAAATAGTCTCCGTTAGCCAGACTAGAACAACCGGAAATAATGTGGCGGATGGATTCCCCGGGCCGGTGACATGCCCGACATATGTCAACCGTGCCGTCCTTCACAATGTATTTCCGGTAGTTGTTCGTCATCATAACTTCGTCCATAATTGCATAGACAAAACCTTCGGTTTCCCCGAATAGGTCACTAATACGCAGCCAGGCTACGGACGCTAAGAAGTCTACATCGGGCCCATGTAGGACCCGATAAAAGCGTCCGTGAAGCTCCTTGCTCTGCCATACCTCCCTGCGGTCATTAGTATCTAATACCACAGGTTTGCGCCAGTTCTCGTTAGCCAAGGAGAGCGCGGTAAGGCCTTTGTCCACCGCTACCACATCTCGATGCATACCCACGTCGGCCTCTAGGAAGTACTCCCTAAGGCTACATACCTCGCGGTTGTGCAGGGTCTTAGCATTTAAGAAGCCACGACCCCCGCACTTCCGCGGGATATACAGCCTCATCACCGATGACCGTGGGTGATGCATCCGATTTGCGGTGAGCAGTGAGCGTACCCTTCTATCCAGGGCGTCAAGTTCCGTCTGAGTCCATTTGAGTATGCCGAAAGAGTACATCAAAACCGGCGTAAATTATTATTATTATAAAGTAAAATAATAATATAATTGGCTGTCTGTAATACATGGCACCAAACAAATCAAATGAACCACCAATATGAGCATAATAATATGGCATCTCTGCTTAAGAGAAATTACTTTAGAAAGAAACAGTACATTTCTTATGTCTATTTCTGTCTGTGCATGAAATAATTTGTTCAGCCCAGAAGCCCGTTTTTTCAGTCATATTTTTTTAATGGAAAATCATCTAATGACTCTTTCCGCTCTGAGCGAAGCGGAAGGGGGGTGTCAGACTCTTAACGGCCCATTCACGACTTCGGTCTTAGCGGCGAGCGGCACGGCAGGCGGCGCGGCGGCGGCAAGCGGTGCGTTTTACACGCCACGTACCCTCAGTAGCGGCTAGCGGCAGCGGGCGAGGTGGACGTATTTAGGTAGTCGGAACGTGCTCAAAATTATGGCGCTATCAAAATTATCCCTTCTGTGTTTAGAAAGCAGTATATTTTTAAAACAAGATATTCTTAATATGAGAGAAGGAGTGCACGAACTGAATAAAGATCGATATTTAAATGGCGAATTTCGTGACCTATACGAAGATTACAGAAAATATCCGGACAAGTTTTATGAGTACACAAGAATGTGTGTGGAAACATTTGATTATATTCTGCAGCACATAGACGTATATTTAAAACAGCACATCAGATCCAAAAGGGTCTAAATTTTTTGTATATGAGTTCGCCGCCGAGTCCGTCACACCTACACCGCTATCCGCGCCGCTCTGTTTCGTGGCGTCGCGCTCATTCGCTTGTACTTTTGATCTTGCCGCTCCCCGCACCGCGCGCCGCTGCAGTGATTCGCTCCGACAAAACCGCGCGCGTTTTCGCTATGAGCGGCGACTCGTGTCGTGCTTCAAACATTTTCATACATTTGTTCTTATCGCTCGCCGCCCCGCACGCCACTGCCGCTCACCGCGGTAAGGTCGTGAATGGGCCGTAACTCACCTACCGGTGTCCCTCCATATGCTCTTTGCTTTCCAGGGCCGCGGTAACCCTTTCAAACAGATTCCGCAACCCCGGCAGTCATAAATACTCCCTGGTTTTGTCTCCCCCCATTCAGGGGGACTACTCTCTAAGCCCGAAGTCCGTAGTTTCGGGCTTAGTTGCGGGCGTATTCTACTCCGTATCACCTAAGAACTTACGATTAGTCCCGAACCCGAACTAGGAATGAATGACGATACGATTCGACAGTAACTGTCAAATCGTTTGTCATTAATGTTGTCATTAATTCTTATTGCTTAGGTGATTAATATTAGGGACGAAGTCCCTAATATTAATTAAGGCTTAGAGAGTAGCCCCCTGGTGTGACTTTGCCTGTGCATAAAGTTTTTTTTTCTTTCTTTTGTGAATGACCTAATGACAAAATTAATGGTTTTCCCATTTCCAGGTATGTGAGCTGGATATAATCTTCAACTTCGAGAAGGCATACTTTATCCTCGATGAACTGGTGCTCGGTGGAGAGCTGCAAGAGACCAGCAAGAAGAACGTCCTCAAGGCCATCGCTGCTCAGGATCTACTCCAAGAGGTCAGTAGCCAGGATAATGAGCTTGTCTAATTTACTATGGGATAAAGGATGTACCTAGATAATGATACACAACGAGTTTTGAGTGGCTTTACTAACTGTGCTTATATATAAGAATATTATGAATTATATCAATAACTAAACCAAAACATATTTCTAGAAGAATGAAATTATGTTAAAAAAAAATAAACTATAAATAACGAATTTTGATTCAATAGAATAGATTGATTTAAGCTTCTATTAATCATAACAACTGACTGAACAGTGATATTACTATTTATTTATTTATTATATATTTAGTTTTGCACAATTGGTTGAATCACAAAAAATCTGTGTGTATAGTCTGTAGTAATGTTAAAAAGAGAAGGTCTCAATAGGCAGGGCCGTATTTAGGGCGACATGTGAGTGCGAAAAAAGCAAGTGCAATATCAGCTTGAAAGTTAAGCATTTTTAGAGTTGTGCTATTTTATCTTAGGGGTTGTTAAGTTCTTCAATTACTTTTAGAATATTCTAACTTTATCAAAATGTGTTGTGGTCAAGATGAGCCGTTTCCTTTATTTATTCTATAAGTAACAAATTATGTAGTTCCTAAAATATCCTACAAATGTTTTTGCATAGTGGATATCAGCAATCAGTGATTTTTGTTCCTTTAAGGTTGTAAATGTATTGTTATAATCAGTAATTATCAGAGAAAATGCGTACAGTTTATTTATTATTATGGGTATATTAAGGTACTATTATTTTGCTTTTCCTAACACGAATATTATAGAACAATAATTTAATTTTTACTCATAAAAGAAAACTGCCATAAAAAAATCATATCTAGTCGCAACACATCTAGATGTTTTAATAGATATAAATATTTAAACAAATAAATAAAGTATATAGGTATATAAAGTGGACCAGTTAATAGGACAGTGGCCTCAGTAGTGCCTTTTGATTAAGTATTAGATATTTAACACTAATGTACGCGTGTAGGAGCACTGCCTTTTAGATTAACTTCAAAGAAGCACTTATGTCTTACACATATCAATTTCTTCAACTACAGTGTAGCAACACAATATATTTCACTGGAAACGCATTTTATTTTATTATGCATTGGTCAGTAAACTGTTTCATTAGATATAATGAATCTGCATTAAATCTTGAAACTTGGAATTAAAGAAGAATTTGTGTTATCTCTATCATTGAACATGAGATAAATACGTTGTCAAGTTTTACTCTACATATCACAAAATAGCATTAAAACCTACTTATAAATTCAAACATACAGTAGAAGCTGTCCTTCATAGGTAACAAAAACAAATTAAAAGTATAAGGGACTAAAAATCGATAATTATTATTACAAAAAGCTATATTAGTGCCTAAAATGCATTTATATTAGATATACTATGATAAAAAAAATGATGTCAATTTAAATTGTATTTAAATGTTCACTAGCATAGTTTTACTGTATGATATTAAAACAGAATACTCTTTATTTAACAACTAACAGCTAGAAAATAAAACTGCACTTTCACGAACAAATATTAACAATTTTCATAGAATTCGCGATAACTAAAGCTAATGGACTAGTCAAATGTATGGAGCAGTCGGCGATTGAGGACAAATTTTGCTCAATTATTAATCAAACTTAAACTTGCCATTACTTCCTGTTTGTACTTTTATCTATCATCCTCGTTTCGGATATAGATTTAATCATTTTGGCACCACTAATAACTGAATACCATAATTTAAGTGCTAAAGGAATATATTATATGGTTCTACTTATGTTATTATGTTTTATTCAATATCTTTAGCGCTAAATGTATTGAATGATAGTGACTACTGGTGTTAGTGGGCGTCATTAGGGATAAAGTAATTATTATTTATATTAAAATATTTCTTGCTCAATTTTATTAGATGTACAGATGTAACATAGTAACTACTGTCTAACTCTTCATACGCCGGCTGTGTCCTCTCTGCTTATACAATCCCTTCTATCTTCCACTGCACTCTGCTAATTTTCTCCTTTGTTTTGGTGTGATATGCATGCATTGGTGGCGGTCAGGACCTGAACGACGGATTGTTACACTGATGTGTCGCACAACCTTGGACAATCACGAATTAAATAAGCTATTCAACTATCTGTGTATTTAGTGCTTTTATTGCATGCGCTTCTTTGTTCCATATTTATCTAAGCATATGTTTTATTTATTTGATCAGTTGTAGTCAAACATTTACTTCAATAATTCTTTCTTTGCTACTCTTGCATGGCTATATCAAGCCGACGTAGCTCCATTTACTATCTATCACACACTCAGTATTTAATACATACAGAAAATCTCAGAAAAGAATCAAAAATAAATCTCGAATTTAGATATTTCATATGGTATTATGTACTTTAGTTGTTAGGGAAACAGGCGTCATTATCGTTAGTTTTAAATAGTTTATCTGTATATCGTTGCTTCATATGTGTAGTTTTTACGATTATTATATTGTATCAGGACACTGCTTTACCGTACTTTTTCATGTAAACCAAGGATAGTGTGTTTGTCAAGATGGAATATTTCAACATAATGAGAGTAAGCGAACTTGCTCAAGCACTTCATGTAGAAGTCATTAATTTTTGCAGTCATTATAGCAACATCATAAAATCAGGGTAATCTTATAGTATTCCATGTGATTATAATGTACTATGTAAAACAGTGTCCTCTTTGGTTATGGTCTGGCTGTTCATGCATTTACTGTAATGGGTTGTCGAAATACATTATATAAACAAATTAATCTGTTTTCTTGCATGTACCGAGTTCCTGTCCCAAGCATCCGTAACACGAGTAAAATAGTCAGAGAAATGATTCTTCAGATCGAATACGGACAGAGCTAAAGGTCGCGTTTCTAACGGGTTAAGAAAAAAAACGTAGATGTTGATGTGTTCCAAAATTCAGAAGTCAATGTTATATTATCTTTGTATATTTTCAAACACTCGTGCTGCGGATCTCCCTTGTGTCCGGTGTGGTGTCGTAAAGGTGCAATTGTATAATTTTTCTAACGCTTTTTATTGGCGTGATCTAGTAAAATAACAATTATATTAACAGCATGCTAACTTTCTCGTTTTCATATAATAATATTAACATTCGCAACGATTGAATTTGATTGATGAAAATAATGAAAAAAGACCATTTGCGGTGATAAAAATACTATTTGCCAAATAATTTCTTGTCTCTATTTCCTATAATTACTAACAAAACACGATTTTCAACAATGTTTATGACAAAAAAATATCAACGAATAAAATGCACCACAACAAATCGAAGTTCGGCCCTGTATTGACAATATTTGACTCGCAACTCTTGAACAATATTTTTAGAGACAAAAATATAAGGTAGATGGATGCAGTAGGTGTTCTGTTTCTAACAAAATCCCACTCTATTGATTTTTTAGCTCGATGAATAAAGATTTTAAAAAAATATCCAAATGAATGCATGGTAAGGTGAACACCAAGTAATTATTGAAGCGTCTAGCTTAGCTGCATGCTCACGGCGTGACTTGTGTTAGGACGAGACCGTGGACGCGGCGCTCCGGGAGGTGGGCCTCCTCTAGCGCCCCGGGTGGACTCCGGGACCCACTGCACTGCGCGCACCACTGCTTGCGATACAAGAAGGGACGTTTTTATTACTACTCAATCGCCCATTCATATACGATGTTTGGATTCAACAACTTTGCCATATATTTTTAATATCATATTTCTACATAATCATTTTAGAATTTGTATAGACTGTCATTAAATTTATTATCAGTCGTTAATTTTTAAATATAGAAATTAATTAAATTGGTATAGATTTTCTACGAAAGAAATATTGGGCGACTGATACTAGAGAATGGTTTTTACATTATCATAGATACAATATTAATTTTAAAATACTTAGGTAAGTATTTTGTATGTTGTAATGACGGAATTGTTTCTCCAGGCCAAAGCGGACCAAGAAAGAATAGTGTTTTATAAACTCTTGATCGAATGTAATTTAAATGAGTGAAACTGCCAATTTGGTAGGTCACCTAATAATTATTATAAAATAATTGTTCATTAGATTTTTATTTATCTTTAGTGTAATGTCTATATTTTAAAGTTTGTCTATTTTATTTGTTTGTTCTGTTGAATTATTATAATTTTATGATTTGTTGGAAACGAATATTTAAATTAGATTGAATTTTATTTGCTTAAGTTATTTTAAAGGAATTTACTAACTATAGTCTGTTGACATGACCTAACGAATTTGACTATTAAT
The DNA here is from genome assembly GCA_947578705.1 of Lacanobia wlatinum. Classification (NCBI taxonomy): domain Eukaryota; kingdom Metazoa; phylum Arthropoda; class Insecta; order Lepidoptera; family Noctuidae; genus Lacanobia; species Lacanobia wlatinum. Next base: position 6,050,331 of record OX388035.1, read on the forward strand.
TATAGGGCAAAACTTAAAACGCTGAACAATTTATGTGGCGTTTGTTGTAGTTTTATAAGTTTTCTTAATCTAAGCAAAGTAGAAGCTAGTTTTGACAACAGAATATTGAATTTTAAAAATTTTGATTTTACTGCCAATGCTTCGAATTTTTTTACTCGTCTACGGTTATTTCTACATTTCTTGTATTTCTTTCTAATCCTTACAATATTACTTTTCGGAAATTATATTTCATGAAATTATCAGACTTTTATTAGATTTAAAACAATGTGACGCAAACTTGTAATACCTACTAACAAAAACAAGGAGTTTTGTGCAATAAACTGAATAATCTCTTACACGATATCATTCTACTATTTCGTTTCATACATATTATGTATATGTGATAAAATAACCTATTTCTAATAAAATATATTTTACACGTTATAAAACTTTTACTTTTATTAATTTGGTACCTCTTCGGAAAAAGTAAAAAATAACATTGTTAACCTATTTTTCAACAAATTGGTCTTGTCAGTGAGATCAGCACAGTAATCAATATTTGATCACCACTAAACGAAATTCAAGTACTTACCTACTTTACAGTAAAACATTAAAAACAAATTTAAAAAGTGTAGTAGATAACCGAAAAGCGATTGCTCGGTCTAACGCGGCCACGAGCGACTCTGGCTCAGTGATACCCCTTGTTGCAGGAGGAGACGCCGCAGGGCTTCTTCGAAGACCACGGCCTGGGCTAACCAGCTGCGTACGCGTCGCCCCGCACCGCAACCACATACGTAGCGACAACGTAGAACATTGTAAACGTCATGTATTTTGATATTAGAACATTCAGCCCTACGAGGATCTTTTGGCGCGCCAAAGTCAGAACTATGCCGCTATCTTATTTTTTTATTCTTTTTTCGCTGTCCACAGACAATTTCACAAATTTTAATGAAGTCCCAAAAGATCCTTGTAGCACTTCATTATTGAACCTCGTTTTGATATTGTCGATATCTAAAGTTGCGTTTTGTACATGAATATAAATATGTAAAATATATTACAGAATTTTGTCCAAATGACGAACATTATACCTACCTACTTGTTGTTTGTTAAAAAAATATAAATACCTATCTATTGTACTCAGTCGAGTCGCGCAGGTTCATTACAATATTTTAATTGTTCTGTGGTTTAATTTGCATATTATTATATTCGTTCTAGAGCTTATTCTTATTAAGTAGATTTTAATTACAAAGCATTTCTGCACTTGGGAGGTTGTTTATGCATAATTACTTAAAACCGTGGCAACTATTTTGGCAATTACTATGTACTTAATTTAGTTTTAGTTATTTTATTACGATTTTCGCACCGCTTTTAGTTTATGTACATGTGATGGTACATAATGTTAGTATTATGAATCTAGTTTTGCCACTGAATGTATGTAATCGTGGTGATAAAAGTAATAATAGTCTGTGCCAAAAGAAGCAAACATACTTATATTTTCATACATTTCCGCTTATGATTGTTATTCGTATATAGAGTAGAAGATCAAAGGTATGTAAACCTCTATTATGATAAATATTACACAGTATACCAGTATAGTTATGTATTTTGTAATAATAGCCCTCCAGTTTAAAATTGTTGTATTCTATTGCATAGACTGCTGTATTAGGGATTGAACCATGTATTGTAATAAGTTTATTTGGACCTACTTAGCAGAATTTATGGGATTGGGCGACGGTATCAAATGTCTTTACCTCTTTATAATGGCTTGGTGTCGACAGTATTACTGACAGCGGCACTTGCTCGCGGTGTGCAGAAGACTGCTCTAATCCACATAATTTGTATACATTTCTACATTTGTAAACTTTACAGTATTTATTGCACTATAAAAAAAAAGATAAATATTTGTGTAAATTCCGAAGTCTTACGTCAGACTCTAATCTCATATCACACGTTCCATATCCACAAATATCAAGAGGCCTAAGAATCAAACATTCTCTTTGGAATATATTGCGTATTAAAGTAATATTTAAGAATCAAACTTCGTTTCATTTCAATATAAAATCTTTTTATTATAATACGATTCAAAACGTTACACGATATAAAATAGTTTCATGACAATATGTCGTATAAAAGCGATAAATAATTCAAAATTTAAGACATACTGACAGTCTTTGATAAATAGAAATACATTAAATGATTTCCTTAGTATTTAAATGCGCCATAACAATGTGGGTACAGCCTGTATACCGTCATGTGGCTCGCTTACTTAGGACAGACACGACGTTATTGTTGGCGCGGCGTGCGACACTGAGATACGACCTCATTACACATCGCAACCTAAGGACGTTGCGTTATGCACGCCGCTGAAAAATGCAAGCGACGCTAAAAATAACACCCTGTCTGCAACTTACACGTACTAAATATAATATTTTTTTTATAAAAATAGGTATATGAAGATTTAATTGTTAGAAGTTTCTGTCGACTTGGACTCAGGTGTTGCCTTGACCTGGTTGGCGGTGGTAGGTGCGGAGTCTTGGGGGTTCTTGGGTGGTGAGGGGGCGGGGGGTGCAGGCTCTGCAGCTTGGGGCTTCTCTTTCTCCTGTTCCTCCATCTCCCTCTGCTGCTGCTGGCTGGTGACGTTGGCAAGGTGCAGTGCGGCCAGCAACGCCGTCAGGTAGCGACGCACGTCCAGTTCCACACCTGCAATATCATCGTAACTTGATAACTGTGACGCAGCTCGCAGGTGATAAGATTCAGGTGCAATATAATACGATCTGCGTACTTCAAGGTCGAGGAAGGCGAACGTTTTGAAAGTAATATTGATTTACGTATATGGCGTTAAAGGTTACTTGCTATCAAATAATATAAATGTCAGCAGTAGAATCTTTATCTAATGTAATGTTTTAAACAATAGAATGCAGTGCCTTTTGATAAGTGCCTACGCAATAGGCATGTAAATAATTATAATCACAGTAGGTATGTTTAGACATTATTTAAAAGAATGGTGCTTCATTATCATTAATTCCTAACAGGACAATTTAATGTTTTACTGTTTCTTGAAAACGGAAACTCAAAATACCCTGCTATAACTTATTCTAACCCATACCTACAGCTCACTGCTGACCAAGGTCTCTCATACAACTTTCAGACTGAGATGCAGTTCTGAATTTCCTAATGGAAAAAACCCAATAGTACAATGCACCCGGGCTTTTGATAGAACCCAGTAAGGCACTATTATTTGCAATTTTGTATAGGTTTAAAAGCAAGATTTTTCAAAGATGACTCGCCAAAGACTTGTGCTTTGTTAAAAATTTGATCTAAAAAATAGCATATTATAATTATCTATCTAAAAGGTACTGAAAAAGTATATGGGAAAAGAGCCAGAGGCAGGAACCCGTTACTTTCGTCAGATCAAATACTTTCCACGCTAGAGACCAGTTTGCGATGCCATTCACATCGCCCCAAGATAGGACAACATAGCGAGACAATCGTTCGCCGAGGTCACGACCTTCAGCATTGAGGACAAACGACGCAAGGAGAAGGAGGATAGTTACCGTAAATTCGGATTATTTTAGGCCTAAACTATAGGAATAAATGAAACTGTTTACTGTGTAACTAATTCCTATTTGTTAAAAGTTTTGACCAAAGTCACCCGTCTCTAATGTACTGAAAATGTATTTATTTATACATACAATTAATATCCTTACAGGCTAGACCCAATGCGATATTGTAGCACACTTACAACTTAAATTTCACTGTTTTGACCATCAGAATAATATGTCCAATTGCCCATGTCCTCAGCAATGTGGCTGAGAGTGAAGAGCGCGCGCGCCTCACGCAGCAAGTTAAAAAAAATGACTATATACATGTTTAATTACCTGAGTTCCTAAGCTCGTTCACTTTGTAGGCGAGGTTGGCCCACACGCGGCGCGCGGCCACAGCGCTGAGCCGGCCCACCGTCTGCACAGTGTGCATCGCCGGGTCGTTGGACACCGCTACAATTTCCTCTACAATTAACAAACCATTACGTTCGTAAACATTGTCAACTTTCAGCTAACTACAAGTTGACATGCACTTACAACTAAGTTAGTACGGACTATCCTAGAACATGGTTAGGGAATCTATGTCATCACAGGCGCTGGGAGGTGGGTGCAAGTGGTGGTAACTTTCAATAAAACATACGAAAACGTGAAGATATAAAAAAATAGACAAGCGGAATGAAGTAAACGACACCGAGCAAAACCGAGCTTCGAGCTCCCACTCATTCGGCCTTGTATCAGTCTTCTTTAGTCCTGGCCAAAAGAAAACCTATCCTATTCGAGACGGAGTTTTGAAGATGAGATGTATGTCATGCAATTTGATTTGTGGAGAAATGCGTACCTACTGTAATTTTTGGTAATGTTAAATTGTAATAGACTGGCTGAAATAACACTGAAGTCAAAAAAAAATAATTGTGTGTTAGACACGAAATTCTGTGATTAAGTCTGACATGACATTCAATATGTATGATGACCTCATGTCAATACTTATCTCTGCGGCCTCTGCCTACCCTACTCCGCCCCTAAGACGACCCACTGATCCTACTAGCAATATTTTTTAAGCTAAGTACATAGTCCATAAAATGTACTTAACTTCTTTATCCTTAACTTATCTCGAGATTAGATTACGAGTTATCTTAAAGAGCATTGTGCAATAATCTTCAATTTATATTTGCTACAATGATACAACCACTTCTAGAATTTTATGGCGTGGTCACTTAATGTTTATTGCATATACTTATGACTGATTCATGCATTTATATTTGCAAGATGAAATATTTATGAAATCAGAGAAAGATATTTTACGCACGATTCGACACCGGCAGTTCTTATGTTTGTTAATCTTGGTGACAGTTTAGAAATGACCAGATACTCTATTTTCGAATATATGATACGGTACCGGCGTCCCACATGTGGGACGGTGCGCTCGCGCGGGTTTAGTCTCCATTATTACAATATAATGCAAGGTATATTATGATGCGGGGACGGGGGTGTTAAGAACAGTATTACAGTACACCCGCTTTGAACATCACTTTCTCTTTCATAGGAAAGATGAATACATGCAGTATTGTCTACTAAACACATTGCCATGTCGTTTTGTTATGGAATGTTAGTTCAATTTACTACTTGGTTAGTCACCCCCATATTCATAAATGCCTGACACAAACGTTGCACCACTTTCCCTCGTCATTTCATGACAATAAAAAATAAGTGGGTAGTGTAGATACTGTAACTCAATTTTAGTCAGACTGACGAATATTGGAGCCCAAAGTAAGTGTAACAAGAAACTCACTGCTAGGCTCTTCCTGAACACCGACGGGGGGCAGGTAGTGGTCTAAGAGCTGCATCGCGTAAATTGCACCAGCATCGACGCTGCTGACCGCCTTCTGGCCGTATGCTGTCGACAGCAGAGCGTTAGCCTTGGCCCAGGAGAGCTCCTTGAGCGAACTCACGCGCTGTTCCGCGGCGACGCGGGCTGTGTACACCTGGGGAAGAGAATGATGGCATGTTATGTTGAACTAGACAGAAGAGGTTTAAACTTAGAAGCCGGAGATTCTGTTGCCAATGTTTGGTGTGGCTTTTAGCTAACTATACAGGCTCTACCTTAGTCAAATATTTGAATTTCTCATTCGTGAAAAATAAAAACTTAAAAAAAAAAATATAACAGACTTTAGACTAAGTTTTTTATTTTTCACTTTTAAGTGGTGATACTTGGACGACGTCTTGATCTACGCAGAAATTGAAATAAGCAAAAATGGTCATAAAATAAAAACTACCGAAATAGCTAGAAAGAATCCTTACTTAATCCTTACTAATATTATAAATGCGAAAGTAACTCTGTCTGTCTGTCTGTCGCGCTTTCACGCCAAAACTACTGAAACGATTTAAATGAAATTTGGTACAGAGATAGTCTAGAGCCTGAGAAAGGACATAGGCTACTTTTTATCCCGGGAGTATGTTCCCTAGGGACAACGCGGGCGAAGCCGCTGGCAGAAGCTAGTATTCTATATATCGATCTATCTCATATTGCTATGTGGACAATGGTTTTGGTAATTCTATGGTCAATACTAATAACAAAGGCCATTATTGGCTGCATCTCAACGCTCAGTGATCAATGGCCCATCTTTGCATGCGTTTGAAAAAGGTCGTTGATTTTATAAGTGTCGTGTATTTACAAGAAACGCAATTTATAAAAGTATTTTTAGATTCCGCTCCCACATATTACTACGCATAAATTTTTTCCATTCAGTGTTCTTAGTAACTTCAGATTAATTCGAAATTATTATCTAAAAAGCTGGATTAGGATTATGTCAATGTAATTTCGATAATTGACTGCAGTTGATGCATAAACATTTTAAATTGATTAATTTCAATCACGCAATGATTGGACGAATTGATGTTATTGCTAATGTAATGAAAATTCTTATTAAGTAAATTGTTGACTATCTAAATCCTAATTCGAGTAACGGACTTTAGTACCCGGTTGACCTTGAATAACTATTAACATTGAGGGTGACCTACAATACTTAGAAGTCATGTTGGTCGTAAATCGTAAATTACCTACAGATTAACGACACTACAGTTATGTAAACACGTAGACAGCTACTTCACGTAAATATGTTTGTGAAAATAACAGCGCATTTCTCCTCGTTTAGTAATTCAACTAGGTAGGTACGCTTTCCACAAATGTTTTGAAAGGTGGCCAGGAGTGTAGTAAAGGCCTGCACTTCCAGATTACTACCAATATACAGCAGTCAGTGGTTTCTAAAGATTGATGTACTTGAACTTTTATCACGATAAAAGTTACTCCCATATTCAAGACTTACTTTTATATTGATTGTAAGTCGAGCTGATCTTGTCCATGCAGCAAAAGTTATTCAAATATATTTTTATGGTTCCGTACCTCAAAAGGAAAAAACGGAACCCTTATAAGATCACTTTGTTGACCGTCCGTCTGTCTGTCAAGACCCTTTATCTCGGGAACGCGTGGAGGTATCAAGTTGAAATTAACCCATACTCAAGTTTACGGTCCTTTGAAGCTGTGAAAAAATCAAAGTTCTAAGTTAACGTAAAAAAAGATACGGCCTTTTATGCCGCAAAAAACGTTGACATTTCGACACTTAGGGGAATCAAAATGTATAGGGTATTTCCCGTTGACTTAGAACTATGTTTGGCCATTAATACCGTCTTATACTACAAGTATAGGAAGTCTGAAAACTATACATTTGAAATAAAATCATAATAAATATAGTCTTCATTTTAAGTAATATGTAACTACAAATTTGTACGGAACCATCGGTGGGCGAGTCCGATTTGCACTTGGCCTGATTTTTCCAAAAGATTGACATGACGATCTACCGTGTTACCCAGTTACTGGGTTGTTGAGGTCAGGTAGGCAGTCGCCGGCCGCTCCACGTTAAATACTGGTATTCAGCTGAATCCGATTTGACTGGAAACCGACCCCAATATTGATGGGAAAGAGGCAAATGAAGATTTGCAGAATTTGTTCGAGATTTGTACATAAAGGGCATTAGGAGGCGGATTGGTATTAGACAATAAGAGTCTGACATTCCCTTGAGCCGAAAACATTGTGATAATTCACTGTTAGATCCACCGCCATTGCGCGTAGAATCAGCATGCTGAAGTGAAAGTGGGCCGGTCATGTCTGCAGACGGATAGACGGTCGATGGAGCAGACATGTGTTAGAGTGGAGACTGCGTATGGGCAAACGTAGTGTGAGACGCCCTGCGGCACGATGGATCGATAATTTAAACCACCTTGGCTGGCAGCGGATGAATGCGGACTGCTCAAGACCGGGATGGTTGGTGCTCTTACGTTCAGTAGTGGACGGATATTGGATGAAATGATAAATTAGAAATAGGTACTGCTGAAATCAACGACAGTGATCCCACAAGTTCTGGTTGTCCGTGGTTAGACTATTTCAAGTAATAAGACTTGAAATAGTCTCCGTTCGTCTCTCGCTATTAGAATAGTAGTATTTTTACTTTAGGTCAACAAGCCATCGCCTGTTGGAAACAGTGGCAAGGTCCTTCCTTTCCGGTTCATCGTCCACCGCGTGATACCGTCTCGTCACGCTTATCTTATCGCTGCACCGGGACGTATCGCGGCCGCCATAAAAATAATACCGCCCCGACTAGCCACCAGTTGTATGTAAACGCTTTTTTATTTTATTTTTAGTCGGTTAACTCGACAGCTGCTTCGACCTGTTATTGGTGTGGTGTTAATTACAGTCAACAAAGCTATTTGGTATGCAGGCAGCTAGCTTGCAGCTACTTTTAAATAATGTTGTGAGTGTACTGAGTAGACAATTTTTACATACCACACTCGTAAGAAGGTATGGCAGTGCAGTGAAAAAAAAAAAATGTTTGCCTGTATACCAAATAGCTTTGTTGACTGTACATTTTATTGTCATTTTTTAGCTGTCCTGAGCGTGGGATCGTATTCATTTTTAGTTTTATATTCGCTTTTGTCCTATTCGTCTGGAAAATAGTCATACATATCTCCTTCTGGCCCCGTAGGTATGGCAGTGCAATGAGAAAAATAATATTCTTGTCTGTATACCAAATAGCTTTGTTGACTGTACATTTTATTGCCATGTTTTAGCTGTACTGAGCGTGGGATCGCATTCATTTTGAGTTTTATATTCGCTTTTGTCCTATTCGTCCGGAAAATAATAAAATAAATCTCCTTCTGGCCCCTTATCTAATCTGTCTACTACAGTAATAGCGATCTTTCAGCAGCTTAATAATATACCTACTTCGCTTCTGCTCTTCGTTAGATGTTGATAAAAGTTATGACCTCTTCTGACGTAGAGAAACTCCTACCTTAGAAGTTTCTTCTTAGGAAATCCAGGTATCCGCCCTTCTGGGTACCTATGACATGTTCAAAGAGAACCTCAGCGAAAAGGTCCCTAATTTTACGAAGTTTAATGTTATGATCAGACAGACTTCCAATCAAAGAACCTAATACGTTATCTCTGGTCACACGGCGACGAAGCCACAACAACGGGTTTAGAGTCAAATAGATAGCTTCACTGCGTTGCACAGGAATGTACTCGAACTAAATCACTAGCTGTGGTACATAGGTGTACCTGCTACATACCACCGGTTACATGACTAACGGCGCACCTGTCGTGGTTAGAGAAAACTTGCATTTTATATACAGAAAAGGTGGAGAGTATCGTCTTAAACTTCATTTTTATCCGCATTGTTTGCCCTTGTTTCATCATTTTAAGGATCTTTGGTCACACTCAAACCAGGAATTTGCGCAAGGGTGCTACTGCGCAGGACTGATGCTTGTGGGCAAGCTTATGCGATGACCACTGACAAGTACCTTTTGGACGAGTTCTACCTGAGATTATGATACATGATGTATTATCATTTGTTATTCTATTCTATTCATTATTAGGCAACGTTTAGCTCGTGGTAACATTTACAGTTCGCATCAGCGTTGTTTACCCCTCCGAAGTTAGGTTTTAGTGACGACCGCGCAGGTGCAATCGCGTAAAAAAGTATTACGTTCCTAGAATATTTTTTTGTTTATACGTATCTATTATAATCTATACTAATATATAAAGCTGAAGAGTTTGTTTGTTTGTTTGTTTGTTTGCTTGAACGCGCTAATCTCAGGAACTACTGGTCCGATTTGAAAAATTCTTTCAGTGTTAGATAGCCCATTTATCGAGGAAGGCTATAGGCTATATATCATCACGCTAAGATTAATAGGAGCGGAGCAGTAATGAAAAAAGTGACGCAGACGAAGTTGCGCGGGTCAGCTAGTATGTATATAAAGCTAGAGTTTTTTTGAGTTTGCTTTAATCTCAGGAACTACTGGTCCGATTTGAAAAATTATTTCAGTGTTAGATAGCCCATTTATCGAGAAAAGCTATAGGCTATTTCATCACGCTAATACCAATAGGAGCGGAGCAGTAATGAAAATTGTGACGCAGACGACGTTGCGCGGGTCAGCTAGTTATATTATAAACAAGTAACAAAGACTACGAATAAAAATATCAAAAAGTAACGCCACAAAATCACACAAAAAACAAATCAAATAGTAAGAGATAACAAAAATAATTAATTAAAAACAATAAAAAACGTGTAACACTTTTCGCATTAACAGTCGTATTGCATTGAGCAAGTGAGTCACACGTGTGCATCGAATGTATACGAGTTAGTGAGATTACACCCGCCATCTTGCGCGAACACGCGCATGCGCGACCTACCCGCGCATGCGCTGTCATATGTTTTCTGTCAAATTGACATCCTGCTCAATCAACTGCGACGTACTTCGGGGAGGTAAACTTGCGTGACGGGAACTGAAAGTCGTTTTGATGCAGAAACTCGTGATTGATCTTCAGGCTCAATATAACATCATATATAACAGACAACCGCAATCGATACAAAAACTACCGGTTACATGAAAGAGTACCTACATGACCACATACGGCGTAGCTAGTCGACTCCCGAACCGGTCCGAGCGCTTCCGACCGACGGAAATGGCACTGCATACTTCGGTGCACCGTGTTTTATAAACACAAACAGTTCACCGTTATAAAATGTGATAACAAGATATTGTGTGCGACATAATGGTCGCCAGACAGCGATAGTGCGACATCCTACGGTAACGGGCTGTACTTTGAACCTGAACATTGCTTGCTACTTGTTGGGCCACTTCCTGAAGTCTGAGATAACGAGAATATCCGCGTCTCGTTATAACATGGTTATAACTTCGAATTTGAACACTGATTATATTGAAAGCGTCCTATCTATCTCGTAGGTAGTACCTTACAAGATAATTTTTAATCAATTAGCTATCAACAATGTTTTGATGACGAACCAAAGCTTTTAATTTAGTGCTGAAATTTATGCATTTAATCTTTTCGAATTTATTGCAAAAGACATGCGTAATATTGTGTCGCTAACGCTATTTTAAAGATACGAAGAGCGATTACGCACTGCATCCGACCCGAATCCGTGAAAATACGGATCTAGAAAAATTCGGAATTAATTCGGATATTGCTTTTCGCACTACATTCGATTCGAATTCCTAAAAATATCTAAGTTTCAAGGAAAAGGATCTAAGTCTAAAAATCATCATCTGCCATATTGGGGTCGGCTTCCAGTCAAACCGGATTCAGCTGAATACCAGTATTTGACGTAGAGCGGCTGCCTACAGACCTCCACAAGCCATTATCTGGGTGACATGGTAGTTCTTAGCCAGACTGGAGTCAGATTTACTGGCTTCTGACAATCCTTAACGACTGCCAAAGATCTACAAATGACAGCCGGGACCAACGGCTTAACGTGCTTTCCGAGGCACGGAGTAAACTCGGTATGTTAAGATGGTCACCCATCCACAGACAAACCTTAAGCGTTGCTTAAACTTAAAGCTCGACCCGTGCGGCTGTTATTCTTTAACCACGAGCACCTCGGATCAGAGTCTAAAAAACTCGGACCGAATTCGGATAATGCCTACGCATTAATCCGATTTCTGATCCAAATCCAGGGTATGAAGGGGGCCATCTTCGGATATGACCGATTTGAATCCGAGGTAACGGGAGAGCGTTCATACAAAGAGTACTACGGCTACTTCGGTCCGTCAATATTTCTTCCGAATAGGGGAAGATGCAATATTTTCATCTTGCTTCCATTTTAAAGAATGCTAATGTAAAATACATGAATTCAAAAAATAAAAAAAAATCAAAATTGCGATTTTAAACTGACAGTTTGACATTTCGCCCGAAAAAGGAAGACTCCTGTCTGACACTTGTCATAACTGTTCTAACTCAAAGATATAAGGTTGCCTTTTCGTTGTCACAACAGCAGTGACGTCACTAAACGCTGATTGTTGTTTTTAAATACGTTTCGTTTCACATTACTTTAATTCATTATTTTTGTTAGAAATCGATGTTAACTAAAATAAAAACGCCTTTATTTTATACTTTTTTATCATTTTATTATTGGATTTTCCCTATTGGAGACTCACGGACGACGGAGAGAAATCGGATGACGGAAGTCGATTAAAAACTACCATATAAACAAATAGTTCTATAACTACTTCGGAACGTATTTTCACAGATCCGGATCGGATGCAGTGCGTAAGAGCGATTAGAATGTACGCACGGGTAGAAACATAAATCTAGAAAAAAAATAATTCTTACCTTATTAACATGTGGTGAGATTCTGGACATGACTGCATGTTTGGTGGTCTCCACAATGACCTTGGGGGGCTCTGTGACGATGGGCACGCGGCGCTCCAGTTCATCCAGGGCTGCGGCCACCCTGGCGTCGCCGGCAGCCAGGGGCGCAGCGACGTAGGGCGCCGCTGTGTTGGCCGCGAGGTACACACCCGCTTCGGCTGTTGATAGTGCCCATTCTAGCAAGGAGTGGGCTCCTGTGGGAATAGTTCTGAGTTAATCTTGTGTGTGTTGTACATGGCTTAAAAGCTCAAGAATGCCTAAAAAGTTTTTTCACTATTTCAATTATTTTTTATAAGAACAGTGTTAGATATTTAAATTAGTAAAAACAGCAGTTTTTAAGTGTTTCTTGTGTTTAATTTTATATTTGTCCAGCTGCAGTAAGTTTATGAATGAGTGAATGCCAAAACAAGTAACTAATCTGATTTTTTGTTCAAATATTTGCATGTACTCACATAACAAAGAATATTGGCTTTAATTGAATCACCAATGAGATGAGGGTAGATAGTTTTTTTTTAAGTTATTTTAATCAGATATATAATTAGTAACCAGTGTGTTGGAAACACTGATCTAATTATAGAACAAAAAGAAAAGATACAAGGTTTAAGCATGCACAGGTGCTTCCATCTTGAAACAACCAAATGCAACACGCAAAAATACATACACAAAAGGTATTTTCTTACAAATTCCTTCTATCTCAGTTCCAATTTTATTCATCAGTAAAACAGTTCCATTTTCCATGTATTCCACTTTAATTGAATATTTACCTACCCACATTAACAAATCAAAAATCTACTGGATGCCGCTGACTTCAATCTCATGGGAATCACAATCTACTTTAAAGCCTTTGATTATATAATCAAAGTTTAAAGAGCTTATTACACTATTCAATTTGTACAAAATCTGGTACATGGTGGGCATCCCACCCACACGCACTAAACGTTTTGGGAACACATTTATAGTGCGTACAGCTAGGGAGTGGAATTCCCTGCCGGAGTCTGTGTTTCCTGATAGCTACAACCTGGGAGTCTTTAAGTCAAGAGTGAATAGGTTACTTCTAGGCAAGCGTGCTCCATCTTCGACTACATCATCGCTTACCATCAGGTGAGATAGTGGTCTAGCGCCTATAAATAGCAAAAAAAAAAAAATCTAAATAGGAACACAATTTAGCATTTAGTGTGGCCCGGACTTCTCAACTGCGCTGAATCAGAATCTAACTGTTCTAATTTCAATTAAATCATTTGATTTTCTAACTAGATTTCCTACAAATTGAAAAGCTTAAAACAGAGAGCTAATCATGGAGTAATCCTACACAAACAGGTTCATAGGTTCTATAGGTTTCAGATCTAGGTTTAAAATAAAGTGAACGCGCATCTACCTTTAACTTTTGTGTAGAAGGCTCCAACTTGACCGACGGCTGCACCAACTGTGGGCAGAGCCATGGCCTTCTGCACGGACTGCAGCTGCGGCATCGACGGGGCACTCACTTCTGTAGCCATCTGTATCACAGAACAATAAAATTATTTTTTTAGAGTAGCAGGTAGACATGATATTTTTCAAGGAATTTTCTGGCACATTATAGAAAACTCAAGAAAAGTAAAGATGTAGTTAATTTATAAAGAGGAAGGAAACAAATATTTTCACTACCTGAATATTAAACGAATTAAACGAAGTTAACAAATTAAATTTGATGCCGACAGCGATATAATTAACAATCACGTTTGGAAAATTGCAAAGCAGGGTAAAAAAATATATTTAAAATGGAACAATAACGAATTTCATCATCCACACTTTTTTACGCTCAATAAAGATCAATAATAGTTAAAACCTACCTTAAATTCACGAAACTTTTGATAAGTTGAAAATACTTTCTAATATCCAAACAATACGAAAATCTCAGTAAACTCTTGTTCAATGTGATTCAAGCGACTGACTCAGACTGACTGAAGTAAACTGATCATACAATGAAAATATATACGTGATATGCTAGTTGTGCGTTCGAGTGACGATGAACAATTATTTTAATTATGAATTTTGTGATTCAACGCTTTGTTTTGGACTTTGATCGGCTAAAGTTAGGGATGTACACTTTCAGTTCGAAACACACTAAAAACAAAATGAACTTTTAGTACATAAATTAGTTGATTTCATAATTTTCATACGAAACTAAGAAATTAAAACACGAGTGATAAATATCATAATATCAAAAAAAAGAAGGACCTAATTTTGAAAATTGCATCAACATACTTTAATCAAATAAGTTTTTTTGTTAATTGTTATATCGATTTTTAAATCGATGTGTAACGTTATGTACAAAACGCACAACACTACGGAAAGTGGAAGTTTCCGAATGAAAGAGATAGTATAGCATTCTAGAGTCGCCTAGAAACACTAGGCGGAAAGAGATGGAAAATATAAATTCTCCAACATAGCAATATTTTTTATTAATTTTAGACTTAGTTTCTATCTTATTTTCTGTACTTGGCAAACAATGTCGTTTCTAATTTCTTAATTCATTATCACATTTATCACACAAGCTGGTTTCTTCAAAATTACATCACAACTTCACCAAAATACTGGTTGGTTGGTCGCCAAATGCCAATGACGAACATTGATCGCAAAATTTGTGGAACAAGGCCAGCACACGTGTACTCACTCACAAACATTGGACGAGGGACGTGTTCTGATTGGCTGTCATGAGATCTCTGTGGTTCTTGTTTTGGTTGGAGACTGATTATGACAATTTTTTAACAAAATAAATTCGAAATGTCGTGGAATAGTGATACTGTGCTGGAATTCTTGGAACTCTACAGAAGAGAACAACATCTATGGGATCCAAAACATCCGCTGCACAGAAATAGAAGTGAAGTTTCCGAATCTTGGCTGAGAATACAGGCATCTTTAAGTATACATTGTTCAATTACTGATCTAAAGAAGAAAAAGGAATCCTTAATGACGTCTTTCAGGATGCACCTCGGCAAGAAGAAAGTTCAACCAGGATATCGAACAACTTGGTTCGCCTACTCACTTATGGAGAGCTTTCTTGGCGGCAAATACGAATGTGATAGCACAAACCAATTGGAAAATGAGGTAAACAATCATATTACACAAACTTTAGAAGTAAACCGGCTTTATATAACTTGTTATATAAATTAGAGACAATGTTTTCAAGTTTGTATTTTCGTAGACTTCCGAACTTTGGTATAACATTGGACCAAATTGGACCCAATTGCGTAATGTCCCATTTTTGTTTGTGAGTTTGGCAACCAAACTTGGTTTGGTTGCTGTGGAAGGCAATATATTGGCTTTGTTTGATACACTGTAATCAAAATAAAATGATTAACAAAAGCACCTTACGAGCTTATAATGCGGAGGTCCCTAGAGTATGACTACTGACCTATAGGTTATATTATTTTTCGAACTAAAAATAAGTGGCTCAAAAAATTACTTCGTAAACGTGTTTGTTCAAATCTGCCTCTGTTCAAGTGTTCAAAACGACTTCCTTGTCCCGTATCTACTATACAGGGTGATTTTTTCAAGCGTGCGTGAGATCCGAAACTATGAGGAATAACGAAAAACACTGAAAGGAGTCTCGCGGTCGATTTTGGTGACAACTAAAACTGCATCATTGGACTTAGTCGGAAATCGAACCGGTTTATTGTGAAATAACTTTCCAGAATTTACCCCTAGGTAGCGACAGTTTCGAATGATGTAATATAATACAGGCTGTGGTTTTTTTTTCAAAATCAATTGGTTCGAATCCTGGCTAGGAACACCTATTAGGGTTCCGAAAAAAAAACGGAACCCTTATAAGATCACTCGGGTGTCTGTCTGTCTGTCCGTCTGTCACAGCCAGTTTTCTCCGGATCCACTGAACTGATTCTGTTGAAATTTGGTACACATATGGACTTCTGTGACCCAAACACGGACGCGTTACGTAAATCATAAAATTTTTAGTATGGGGGTCACTTTTGGGGGTCAAACTAGAAAATTAAAAAAAAAAGTTTTTTGAACAATATCGTGTGACATATCAAATGAAAGAGCTTACTGTGAGGGTTTTAATTATATTTTTTCATAATTTTAAAACAAATGGTTTTGAAGTTATTCAAGAAATTAGACGAAAAATGACTATTCCCCCCCTTATCTCCGAAACCACTGAGCCTAATATTTCGAAAAAAATGGAGATAATAGATCTTTACCTAAAGATTACAGGAAAACCTATTAGAAACCTGTAGTGTTAAAATAAAATGTTAAAAAAATAAAATTCGTTCGGAACCCTTTGCACACGAGTCCGATTCGCACTTGGCCAGTTTTTTTTTTAATCCACTGATGCAGTTTTAGTTTTCATCGAAATTGGGCTCGAGACTCCATTCACTGCTTTTCGCTATTCCTCATACTTTCGAATTTGGGCATCCACGCACACTTTTAAAAATCATTCTGTATACTTTACCTTTGGCTAGCCAAGTGCGAGTCGACCGACCCCAGCTCCGAAAAGGGTTCCATAGGTGGATTAAAAATAATATTGTAACCTCGTTTACTAGCTACTATACATTATAATTTTTCGTATATACTACTTAACGTTATTTGAATGTTTCAGTACTACACAAATACGGGCAATTATACCACTCAGCCAGGTATTCCGGAACACACTACTAATATTAACAGAAATATTAACATTTCGGATAAACATACCACAATGGTCAGGCAAAGTAAGCCAGCGTCCCCGTGTCAAAGAAACTCGACAAACAAGAACAGTTCTGACTTAAATTATGCAAAGAAACGGATGGATGAAGCTGTAACGTATCTGAAAAATGCAGGAGGAGTGAAGAGTGAAATGGATGAATATGAGTTATATGGCCAATTGCTGGCGAAAAAATTAAGAAAGTTAGACGAACATCAACGCGATTTGGCGATGCACGAAATCGATAATGTCATGTTTCGCGCCAAAATGCAGAGCGCTCCGGCACAGCAACAGAGAAGCTACTCTACTTCACCGTCCCCTGTTCCTCGAAAGTTGAAATCTCCTATTTTTATTGTTACGCAACAAAATCCAACGAATATTCAATATGAAGATGAAAATATAACGTATCAGGAACAGACTCCGTCTTAAAAGCTCCTGCCAATACTCGTCGTATTGAGAACTTTGGACTGAAGCGTGATCGATAGATTGATTCCTAAAGAGCATTTGAGAATCCGGCCATAATATTATTAAAGGTCGAGTCGCGGAAGCAGCGATAAAATATACATGAGAGTATTATATTTTTTTTATTTAAAGAGAACTGATTCTGTTGAAGTGATGACACAAGGCACAAGGTGTATAACGCAAAGCTATATTTTAGTACCTAAGAATTTAAATGTTTAACAAAGTTAAAACTTAAGTAAGATTACTCACTTGGTTTGAATCGTAACTTATAATGTGATATTATTTAGCGAACGCACAAATTTTATTTGTTTAACAATTAAAAAGCTTATTAGTTATATAAAGTTAAATTAAACATATAGGGTCAAATAAATGTACATACTACACACTGAGATTTGTTTTCCTATTTTCTTGCTAAAAATAGAAATATGTCGCTTCATTTTTTTACAAAATTGAGGTAAATGTAAGTACCTAGCGGGGGCAGACGAAGACGAGCTAGAGCTTTCCAACTAGGTGAATGGATAACACTCCATGGAGACTAGGAAAGAATGGATGCGGGGAAAGGAAAATGGCCAGCAGTGGATAGCCAGGACGAGTAAACTAAAGACCTTATCCGGCATCGTCACTGCTCTAATAGTAGATTACGCATCGAGGGGATAAAGTAGGTAGTGTGTTGCCACGGGCGTCATATTGAATCCCGAATGTAATGAAGGATTTCACATTTAACTCTCAAGCAGAGCGAGTTCAGAGCTTAAATTACAAGCGAAGCGATCCAGAGGAGAATATTTTTTTCACACCTGCTGCAGAGAACTGTAAGCAAGTCACTAGGGGTGGTAACTGGCCACCGCGAGCAATAGGGGTCGGCCATCGCTGCTAGCAATGATGTAAGTATTACCTATATTATTTTGCTAGGTGCAAAAATTTTCATACGAATGTTTCGTTGAGGTTCCAAATTCATTGATTGCCCGGCTGTACCACCGCACCGGCCCGCTGTCGAGCAATAATGACTTATGTTTGCAGTATATATAGGTAACTAGCTTCTGCCAGCGGCTTCGTTCGCGCGATCCCTAGGGAATATACACTCAGGATATACAGGGTGATTTTATAAAGTGTGCCTTCATGGCCAAATCGCCAAATCTGAAACTGAGACTCCTTTCAGCATATTTCGATATTCCTTATCGAAATATGCTGAAAGGAGTCTCGAGCCCGATTTTGATGAAAAGTGTAACTGCATTATTGGATTTTTGAAAAATCGTTATTTCTACCCAGGAATCGAACCGGTTGTTATGGAAAAAAAAAACAGCCTGTACTATTACACCATCCGAAAGTGTAGCTAATAAGGATCAACCCTACCCGGACTATAATCTACCTCTGCGCCAAATTTCACGAAGATCCTTTCAGGCGTTCTGCCGTGAAAGAGTAACAAACATACATCCCATCCTCGCAAACTTTCGCATATAATATTATATTTTAATAATATAATTATGTATTTTATGTATTATATAATAAGTAGGAAGTAGGATAATTATGGCGTTTTCTTGGTGTGAAAAACCTCTTTCCTCACGCATGCAACGTTTTCATATGTCAATCAATATCTCTCAATGAGCTCTAAAGCGGAGTTCTATAGGAGAATCAAATGATCCATATTCACGCACCGGCACCGCGTTACACTATTATTTTTACTTTCATTCTGATTTGGGTCAGTTTATGAGTTATGAATGATCGCTGATAAAATGATGTCACTAGTAATACACGTTACGTTTGTTTGTATGGTCATAGTCCAAATCCTTGACGCATAGTAATGATACCCCTATTTACCGATGGTACTTTGGACGATGTAGGACGTGAACATTGTAGTCTGTTACAATGAACATGTACCTCAATTTTATTAGAACTGACGTGGCCTTAACAGAAAAACAAATAAATATTGTGCAAGCCAATGACGAACTGCTTGTTCTTTTTTTACCATTCATTGTTACCCGGTTGTTGTCCGATTTAATTAGAATTCACATGCGTACGTACGTAGATATAATTATAATTTATACATAATTATGTAGGTAGGTATTTATGTAGGTAGGTATTTATGGAGGAGCTCGTGGCTAAAGAATACTAGCCGCACGGATCTATCTTAAGGATAAGCAACGCTTGCCAAGGTTGATCTGAGGATGGGTGATCATCTTAACATACTGAGTATAAGCCGTTGGTCCCGGCTGTCATTTGTAGATCTTTGGCAGTCGTTACGGACTGTCAGAAGCCAGTAAATCTGACACCAGTCTTGCCAAGAACTACCGTGTTACCCAGTTAATGGGTTGTGGAGGTCTGGTAGGCAGCCGCTCCACGTAAAATACCGGTATTCAGCTGAATCCGGCTTGACTGGGAGACGACCCCAATATAGTTGAGAAAAAAGCTAGGCAGATGATATGTAGGTAGGTACTTATGTACGTATCAAATGCATATACTTAAGATATGACGGGCCATAAAGATAGGTAGATAGATCTTTTTCTAATGGTTCTGTTTATTTTCAGAAGTGTGAACTACAAACTTCTAACGATGATCACTTGGATCGCATCGGTATGACTCAAAGCGTTGCTTATCGGCATTAGTAGCATGTTTGGGTCAAAGGTCATAAGTATGAGTATCAAGTAAATAATAATATTTATCGATGTTACGAAAGTTAGAAAATTCCATCATGCAACTATCATCATAAAGTAGCTCAGTCATCATGGGATACTTTGGTGCATTCGATTCTGACAAAGATGACGATAATTTGCCGGGGGTGGGCGTGGGAATAAGCGCCGACGGAAAAGTTATTATGTGTGGCAAAGACAAAGCCAGACAGTTTAGTTTGTCCGTCAAATGCCATCCTGTTTTACCCACTTACCTAAGTACTTATCCTACCAAGTTACCGGTATTACAGGTACAAGTACGGAAGTACCTAACGATATTAGAGGGTGAACTTTAATAAGTCTAAAATGTCTAGCTGACTGATGCTAGTTTGCCTTCTTTCTCCCTAATCCAAGATACTTACCTACTACTGAAAATAAACCTTTGATAACGAGGATCACCGAAAACATAACAATTTTCTGAAATTCGGAAAAAAAATAAAGTCATTAAATCTGGGTTTGGAAGTCGGTTGTATTTTATTGTAAAAAAGTTTTTTATTTTTCACTTAGTGGTGCACGACGAAATTGACATTCATATGTGCGTACCCCTTTCACAGCATACCGGCGTGATGTTATGTTATGAACTGGTGTAAACAATAGACAGACATGAGATTTCAGCAATTCCGGTCCACTTCTTATCATTTATTGAGGAGTTGAGTTCCGTTGCCTATCTCTGAAGATCTTCATCAGATCTTCACCATATTGAAATGGGACTACTCCGAGAAGTACTCTTCCAAAACTGGCCAAGTGCGAGTCGGACTCGCGAGCAAAGGGTTCCGAACGAATTTTTTTTTAACATGTTACTTTAACACTACAGACTACTAATAGTAGTTTACCATACTACTACTAAGAGTAGTTTTCCTGTAATCTTTAGGTGAAGATCTATTGAGTATCTCCATTTTTTTCAAAAATTTAGGCTCAGTAGTTTCGGAGATAAGGGGGGAATGGTCATTTTTCTTCTAATTTCTTGAATAACTTCTAAACCGTTTATTTTAAAATTATGAAAAAAATATAATTAAAACCCTCACAGTAAGCCCTTTCATTTGATGTGTCACACGATATTGTGCAAAAAAACTTTTTTTTAAATTTTGTAGTTTGACCACCAGAAGTGACCCCCAAACTGAAAATTTAATGAGTTACGTAACGCGTCCGTATTTGGGTCATAAAAGTCCATATGTGTACCAAGTTTCAACAGAATCGGTCCAGTGGATCCGGAGAAAACTTGCTGTGACAGACGGACAGACAGACACCCGAGTGATCCTATAAGGGTTCCGTTTTTTTTCGGAACCCTAAAAACTACCCAAATCGCTTCAAGACTGCCTATAAAATTTAAAGAGTTCCCTCTATTTCTCCTGGATCCCACCATCAGATCCTGACCTGATTATCATGGGACCATCAGGGAAGTCTACCCTTTCAAACCAATAAAGAATTTTCCAAATCGGTCCAGACATCTTCGAGTAATCGGGGAACATAGAAACTTATAAAAAAAGGGGTTCCGACGAATTGAGAATCGAACAATTTGGTTAAATATTAAAAAAAAAAAGGAAAAATACCCACCAAATTGAGAACCTCCTCCTTTTTGTAACTCGTTTAAAAACGCAGAGGCTTTTAAGTAAAGTGTTTGCTTTTAGTAGCCTTGTTTTTTTAAAAAAAAATCTAGTGATTCGCTTCAAAAATCGACTAAAAATAAATAATTTATTGTTTCAATTCATAACAACACTAGTTACCAGCTGATGGTCGTGTTTCATATACTTAAATCAAGCAATTACAAGCATATAAATTGTTGGTATCTCTGTTACTCTTTGGCACGATTCAGTATGTCATCTTGGTGTCAGATAATAATGTTGATATTTGATTGCGCATCACTTTGTTTTGGTTTTGGGGAAAAACATGAGCGTAAATAAAAACGCTCAGTGAACTGTATGTTTTGGTGTTTGATGCTTTAGATACTCATTAGAATAGACATCCCATTCCAGCAACCATGGCTACCATGGTAAAGGAGAAACGTAGAGAAGTAAGTTAGATTTGCTCTCAAAACACAATGCTTTGTCTTTTCATTTGCGCAGCAAAACATTGTGATTGCTAGAAATTTGATACTTGTAATTTACCTTTTGCTTGGCCGTACCTATATCATATTAATTATGTAGATAGTTTTCCATATATCAATATTATAGTGACCACAGTTAACAGTAAGTAACAACTCAAGTGTTCTATCATATTCCTCTGAATTTTGTCTGTATGTTGATCTAGGTCTAAACTCTAGGTGGCTGCTCAGAACTCCCTTTGACACAGCTTGTTAATATCCTAATGTAAAACAAATTGGGAATACTCCAGTTGCTAGTTGCACGTCTGTAAATCTGCTGTATGTAATCAGATGACTAATACTTTATCATTTATTGATATTGTTTTACCAGTTACAACATGAGATTAGATTACTGATTAACAAATCCAAGATTAAGTAAGCTTTGAGAAACTAGGCCTTGTTTAGTTTAATTTAAATGGACAATCCATTTTCTCATTACAGTCTAATTTAGTTAGTTAAACTCTTGATTTTCTGTGAACTGTTAACTAGGCTCACATTTTGGGTGCCTGCTACCACTTGATCAGATACAAACAATAACATTAATTAGATACAAACAAGTCTAATTGAATCCAATAGCCTATTTTGTCTCATTGCAGAACCTTCCTGTAGCTTTTCTATATAATTTAATACAAATAATAAATAACCAAAAATATCAATGTATTTTTCAGAAAAAGAAATCAAAAGAAAGAAGCAGTGTTACTAGAGAACTATCACCAGTTGCCATAGAACCTCCAATTCTTGAGGAATTGGTTCATATCACTAAAAACAGTGGTACTGAAGCCTCAAAGACTGATGTAACAGAATCAGATACTCAAGTGACTGAAGAAGCTGAAACCAGTAATATAAGTATAGAAATAATAGAAACTACTGAAGAGACTTATAGAGAACAAATTATAGAGAGTAATATAGTTAGTCAAGAAAGTATAGCAGAGTCTAGCTCTAAGGTTGAACAAACTGAACATATTAATGTTACACCACAGATAGCAGAAAGAGATGATGCTTCAAATATTTCCACCAAAGAGGTATCATCATCAAGTTTCAAGGGCAGTTACAAAGAGTTGAGCAAGCAACTAGAAAGGATGGCAATGCCACAGGAAGTCACACATATAGCAGAAGGCAGAGAATATGAACTTGTGCATCCAGATGCTTATCTTAATACTGAAAAAGAAACACAAGAAACTCCCTTTGAACATGTAGGAGAAGACATTATGCCATCAGCGCCATGCTTTGAGGAGGTACCAGAAACTATACAGTATGAAGAAGTTGTTTTAGAACATAAGCCCAAAGTAAAATGTATGGCACTAGAAGATGCAATAAAGCTGTGTGGAGGGAAGGAAATGGAAGAAGTCAGGGCTATGAGTGAAAGAGAGGAGGAGATAGTAGAAGCTGGACCTATGAGTGGCCCAGAGCACCCACTTGTTGATTTGTTGACTACATTCAGGTTTGTATTATAAAATGTTTGTTAGTAAGTAATTTGATGAATTTCATACAAGAAAAAAGAAGTCTAGATTCCAACTGTTGTGCTAAAAGTTCATAATGAGGGATATCGAGGTTTTCCACTTTTGCTTGGCAAGAAAACCACAGTATATTAGTACTGCCTATCCTTTTCCCTACACTTTGCTGGTATTTTAGCCCATGTCAACCTATTTCAAGCAACTTACCATGTGAATGGTATTGCCATCATCATCATATCAGCCGAAAGACGTCCACTGCTGGACATAGGCCTCCCCCAAAGGGAGGGGTTGCCATAATCGCCATGCTTGGCAGACGGGTTGGCGATTGCAATGTATGGTGTTGCGTTTTACAGAGAATGCTGCTGCCCATTCTCTGGTGAGTCCCTTAGTCGCCTCGCACGACACCCACGGGAATTGATGGGATAGTATTATTCTTTTACGGCACCATACGGCACCGGCCGACACCATACGGCGGTATTGTCATACAAAATAATATTAGATGCAAGGACAGAAAATAATTTCAAAGTTTTTTTTTCTAGATCCTCACTAATAGCAGTAGAAAGGGAACGAATACAACTGGCATGCGGGTTTGCAGACGAAGAAAAAAGAAGAGCCAGTCTATGGAAAATAGAGAAACGTCATGTGAACGTATCAGAGAAGTGTCCCTGTGGGCTCGATGTACACTTGAGAGCAAGTTACGAGCATGCAGAGTTGGTTAAAGAGAGGTTGCCTGTTGCCAAGTTGAGGCTGGAGAGTCTACTGAGGGATGTACAGGATTCGTATTGCCATCATCAGCATGCGGCTCTATTGGCGCATTGTCAGGTATTCCAATTATTTAAATAAAAGTTTTTATTCGTTTTTAATGTCTATTGCTACGATACTCAGTATAACTGAAATTATACAAAACCCTAGCTTTTTCAGCACCTTAGCTCCTGTTACCGACCCCACAGAAACAGTATTTTTTTCTATAGTAAAAAGTAGCCTATGGTATTCAGTTATAGTGTCTCACACTTAAAGAATTTAAGTAATTGAATCTAAAAAAAAATAACTCTTTATAATGTTAATTTAGATTGTTTGCTAATGTAAAAAGGAAATAACTTTCGAAATAAAATTAATTGGTATTAATTTTTATTATACAGATAGAAGAATTAATATCAGAAACGATTCAAAGCAATAAAAACGTGATACGCGAAGCTCTATCGCTAATACTACAAGCGCTGCGACTTAGTGACAATGCGCCTGACGCGCTCGCCGGCGCGCTGCAGCGCTGGGCCGCAGCGCTGTCGGCCGCACTCATCGACAACCGCGACCTGAGGCAACTGCTGTTCCTACTGCATCATCTGTTTAGGTAACCTTGTCCGCTACATAAATTATCTACAGTTCCCGTCACGCAAGTTTACCTCCCCGAAGTACGTCGCAATCGATTGCGCAGTATGTCAATTTGACAAAAAACATAGGACAGCGCATGCGCGAGTATGTCGCGCATGTGCGTTTTCGCGCAAGATGGTTTGACCCGCGCGCTCAATGCAATACGACTGTTGATGCGAAAAGTGTTACACGTTGTTATGGTTTTTAATTAATTATTTTGGTTATTTCTTACTATTTGATTTTGTTTTTTGTGTGTTTTTGTGGTGTATGTGGTTGTGGTGTAACTTTTTGATATTTTTATTGTTACTAGTAGCCTTTGTTGCTTGTTTATAATATAATACGTATAAACAAAAAAATATTCTAGGAACGTAACACTTTTTTACGCGATTGCACCTGCGCGGTCGTCACTAAAACCTAACTTTGGAGGGGCAAACTACGCTGACGCGAACTGTATGTTATAGTTTTCTTCTCTTCTGATGTTAAGTGGTTACCACCGTCCACCACGCACTCACAGTATAAAATCTTTCATGTACTTGTATGTATTCACGCCGGTATCCTTAAAACTGCAACATATCAACGCTGCTTGATGACAGAAATAAGTATTGTACTTTCTCAGACAAGCTTCTTCATGAAGAGCTCAACAAGAGCCACTGAGGGCTTAAAAAACAAAAAACCGGTCAAAAGCGAGTCGGACTTACGCACCGAGGGTTCCGTACCATCGTATAAAACGAGAAATGTTTCCAAAATTTCATCAGCGAGGCCTATATTTATCAGAGAATTTTAACACTGCGGTCGGTGTATATTGCAGTTTTAGATCAGCGCCATCTCTTGAACGCTAGTGAAACTAATGTATAATTTTTGTATTATGATTTCTGACAAAGTGTTCTATTGAGAGACATCGTTTTATTTTTCCTGTAAACTTTACATTACATAATCTTTACTATCACACAACAGAATAATTTCAGATTTTTCTCTAAGAAAACTTCAGTGATAAGGGGGGGGGGGAATGGTCAATGTTTTTACATTTTTCGTCAAAACTCGAAAACCTGCGGACTAAAAAAAATTTTGAATTACATTCATATGATACCCCACATGCCCTAATAGCCCCACTTTGAATTTTTAAGAAACCCTTTCAGTCTCTGTTGCAAAAAAATATATGTAAACATTTTTATGTCTTTCTTATTTGAAAAATAGTTGAGCAAATGTCATCTAAAACTGTTCCAAATTTTAAGTTGATAGCATTAGCAGTTCTTGAGAAATCCAGCTGTGACAGTCGGACAGACTTAGTCACACCATAAGGGTTCCTTTTTATCATTTTGTTACGGAACCCTGAAGATGGGCTGAAAGCCAGCACTTTTTGAACGTCAAAGTTTTACATAAAGAAAGTCCCCTAAAACGGTCGCCCGTCACCATTTTTTTGGACCGTCACTCATCATCTTCTTCCGTATCTTCCAGGCAGTCCCGCTCCGTGCAGTGGGCCTCCCGGGTGGTGCACGCTAACGTGGATGGAGTGTCACCCTGGCGTATCCTCGCCCTGCTCTCGCTGTTGCTAGCGCGGCCCCGCACTGACACCGCGCTTGAATGCACTGAGGGTAAGCAAGGAAACTTCTAGCAAGTTCTATTCCATCAATCTAACCAGCCTATTCTAGCCTTGGTTAGATTTCTGCAAGTTTATTTTTAATCTCAAGTTTAGTTCTACTAAAAATAAATTAACGCTAAGAATGTGCCATTCCGCAACCAGTAATTGTAATCTAGTTTGCTCAAATAAGCATAATTATTTAGAAAAAAAACTGCGCGACGAAGTCGGGGGCAAAAGCTTTATTTTACTATTTTTTACTTGTGATGGGTTTGCTCTTGACTCTAGTCTAGGTCAGAGATGACAGAGACAAGGTCTACGATGGAGCGAGATTACCCAGAAGGAGCCTGTGCACTTTAATTTTGAAGAGAATACACAGGTTACCGAACGCTTACAACCCTAATCTGTGACACAGGCAGAGAGTTCCACTCCACTCGGTAGGGATGGTAAGTTGCACTGCGTCTGGATGTCCGATGGGATAAGGTTAAGGATATCTTTGGCACCATCACAAAAGTACAATCTGTAGAAGACCGATTATCAGGCAACCTTGCGGCGATGAGTCAAGCTGTGTAGCTTGGCATCCACCAGTTTTACGTTACGAAGTGAAGCTAGTGTAATATAGTCTTTCTCTTTTTATTATAGTGTTGTTGCTGTTGTACTGTCTGTGTCGAATAAATGTTATCTATTGTATTCTATTGTAGACGCCTCGGAGGCGTGGGAGGAGGTGGACAAGCACGGCGGCGGCGGCGCGGTGAGCGAGGGCACGCTGCGCGAGCGAGACCTGCTGGCGCTGCTGCTCGCCTTCCCGCTCCGGGACCTGGTGGCTCGCCTCGTGCTGTTCACACATTCTGTAAGTTGCTGTTATGGAACAATTCGAGCGACAAATTATTGCTATCTAGTACTCGGTTTTAACACTTTCAGTGCCGACAACGCCTATGTGGCGCTCGGGACAATCCTTACTCAGGTGCCGCTGACGCCTAGGTGGCGTTTTGAAATTTCGGTGTTGGATGCCACTGACGCCTTGGTATAGCATTCTTCACGAGTTTTATGCGGCACCCGGCAAGGACTATATATCGGTGTGACACGTAACTTCAGTTCACATTTGTCATCCTTCTTCTTTTTGTGTCAATTGACTCAAAATTTTGTCCGATCAATGTTGAACAATCTGTACAGCTCTATCATAGGCCTTGTATAGTGCAGGTGGTTTTGCTTGACGAGTTATTAAGGAGGTGATGCATGTCCTTTGAAGGACCTCCACACGGGCACTGCGTTTGGGTGGAGAATGTCCTTACTCAAACTCATTTGTATGTTCACTTCCCAGGACATCCGCCACGCGCGTCCCAACGAGTGGGGCGACACGGTGGGAGGGCGGGGCGTGGTGAAGGCGTGCTGCGGCGTGCGCGTGCTGCTGCACGTGCTGCACAGCGGCGCGCGCGCTCACCCCGGCTACGACAGGCTGCACCACACGCTGCGGGACCTAGCGACGAGGGCCTTGCACGCTCTCGCTTGCTTGCATCTTACTTCTAGGTACGTAACCTATTTATAACCGTTGGATTTATTTTTTATTTATCTGTGGCGACATTTAAACTCCCAGATGCGAAAAAAAAAATAATGTATCCTAGATCGCGGTATCAGGCTTATTTCGATAACATTCTTTAGGCCGTAGCCCGCCGGGCATAAGAGACAGGTAAAATAATAATATTGCAGTCGCTGAGTCTGGGTATGGTCAAGACTAATAAGCGATATCTAATATGTGCGCTGCGTGTCGCATGTCGATTCCCGCACGGAACAAATATTTGTATGGACAGATAGTTGTTCTGGGTCTGGATGTGTGTGTATGTACGTTTGTGAACGCACCCACGATACAGGAGAAATCCCTAGTGCGGGGCAACG
The DNA here is from genome assembly GCA_947578705.1 of Lacanobia wlatinum. Lineage (NCBI taxonomy): Eukaryota > Metazoa > Arthropoda > Insecta > Lepidoptera > Noctuidae > Lacanobia > Lacanobia wlatinum. The sequence goes on from OX388035.1 coordinate 6,078,745, forward strand.
TTAAAAAAAAACTCGCTAAGTGCGAGTCGGACTCGCGAGCAAAGGGTTCCGAACGAATTTTATTTATACATAAATGAATTTCATTTATACATAAATGAAATTCGTTGTAATTGTAATGTAATTTTAACACTATAGAATTGTTATAGCGTTTCCTGTAATCTTTATGTATAGAACTATTATCTGCATTTTTTTCAAAGTTTTAGGCTCAGTAGTTTCGGAGATAAGGGTGGGGGAATGGTCATTTTTGGGCTAATTTCTTGAATAACTTCAAAATCTATTTTATTTTAAAATTATGAAAAAAATATAGTTAAAACCCTCACAGTAGGTAAGCCCTTTCATTTGATATGTCGCACAATATTGTTAAAAACTCTTTTAAAATTTTCTAGTTTGACCCCTAAAAGTGACCCCCATACTAAAAATTTAATAATTTACGTAACACGTCCGTGTTTGGGTCACAAAAGCCCATATGTGTACCAAATTTCAACAGAATCGGTCCAGTGGATCCGGAGAAAACTGGCTGTGACAGACGGACAGACAGACAGACAACCGAGTGATCCTATAAGGCTTCCGTTTTTTGTTTGGAACCCTAAAAATGGCCATGAAGTAAATTCATAGATGGGAGGGGAATACATGACGTGAATCAACGATTTCCTGGTTGAGTAACACTAGGTAAATTCTGTTCGAATCTTTTGTTGGGTTGGAATCAAAACAGGAGAATTGCTCAGGGACTGTGGCACACACATAGCAAATATGTAAAACTGACCACGTTGCGAACATGTGAATTCATCGAACCCATTTCTTTCAATTTCCAGACCATTCTACGAAAAAGACCTAGAAGAGAAGATTTCTGCTGAACTGGAAGCGGCATTCTCTGCTGGGTTCAATTTATTCGAAGCACAGGAATTGGAAAAATTGCCAGTGACCCTGCTCGCAGACAACACTGCTAAGGACTACTGTATATCTATCATCATTGGGCTACATGGTACGTGGATTCTTGGTTCTGTTGGTTGGTCGGGTTGCAGAGCTCTGAAACCTTAGGGCTCATGGGCTTGTAAAGACACTGAGTCACTGAATACTAGCTTTGGTACTTGGATCCTTGTGACTTCTTGCGTGTTATGTGGCCATAGGTACAGACGCCAGCACATCAAGCTACCCGGAACTGTCAAACTTTCCCAATTAACCTTGAACTTAATAGCAATTAAGTTGAGAATCTATTACATAAATTTGACAAATTGTTGTAGCTTGATGTGCTGGCACCTGTACATATATTAGCGCAGTGAAGTATTATCTCGTGATAGCACTGTGCTAGCAAATAAAGCTAAGGGCTTATCTGACAAAACTCCACCACTCCACACACACTCCACACACACTCCACTCCACACACATTACACTCGACCACACCACCACCACATCTTCGCTTACCATCAGGTGAGTTAGTGGTCAAACGCGTGCCTATAAATAGTAAAAAAACTACTTATGTGCAGCGTCATAGACAGTCAATATATATAAAACTAGCTGACCCGCGCAACTTCGACTGCGTCACAATTTTCATTACTGCTCCGCTCCTATTGGTCTTAGCGTGATGATATAAAGCCTATAGCCTTCCTCGATAAATGGGCTATCTAACACTGAAAGAATTTTTCAAATCGGAACAGTAGTTTCTGAGATTAGCGCGTTCAAGCAAACAAACAAACTCTTCAGCTTTATATACAGATTCTTCCGTTATTGACTGATTGAGTGACTGACAGACAACGCACAGCCAAAACTACTAGTCGTAGAAAGCTGAAATTTGGCATGTAGGTTTCTCGGGGAGTGTAAGGGTGCACTGAGAGAGGATATTCCGAAATTCACACGGGAACGGGAAAAAACGGGATATGCGCCTACGAAGTCGCGGGCGAAAACTAGTAAACACTAAAAGAAAGGTGGATACGTTACTGTTTGAAACATAAAGTCGAATTTCACGAGCACGTCAAAAATAGATAAAGTAGTAGAAATGAGTCCCTTCAATTCCGTTTATACTTGTTGTTAAGGTGGTACTTTCCCCCAACAGATACATCTCCGAAACAGCTAGAGACGCTCTCAATAGAGCTGCCAGTGCTGCCCTGTGACGTGCGCATACGCATCATATCGCAGGCCGCCATCGATCGAACGCAAGACCACGAACTAGCCAGGATCGTGCTAGAATTCTTGCTGCAGGTAATTATAGCTAGCTAAATATTCCTTGATTAGTTATAACACTAGATTATGAAATAAAGTCTAACCTGAATTGGCCTTTTATGTGCAGGATGAGTGATTTCTATTAGAGTTGACAGCTCCTTAACCTGAATCTATCCGATTCTGTCAAATTGCTATCTCATCGGGCTATGCGTGAGGGATAATAGAGTACTCACACCTGTGATTGCGCACATAATTGTGGAGCATATTATATCCCGCGCCGATTGCTCCCAGAATACCAGACGTGCAGCTCCCGTCACGTAACTTTACCTCCCCGAAGTACGTCGCTATCGAATGCGCAGAATGTCAATTTGACAAAAAATATAATACAGCGCATGCGCGGTCAGGTCGCGCATGCGCGTGTTTGCGCAAGATGGCGGGTGTAATGGCATCTCACTCGCTCGTATACGTTCAATGCATACGTGTGACACGCTTGCTCAATGCAATACGACTGTTGATGCGAAAAGTGTTACACGTTGTAATTGTTTATAATTAATTATTTTGGTTATTTCTTCCTATTTGATTTGTTTTTTGTGTGTTTTTGTGTTGTATGTATTTGTAGTGTTACTTTTGATATTTTTATTCTTACTGGTAGTCTTTGTTACTTATTTATAATATAATACGTATAAACAAAAAAATATTCTAGGAACGTAACACTTGTTTACGCGATTGCACCTGCGCGGTCGTCACTAAAACCTAACTTCGGAGGGGTAAACAACGGTGATGCGAACTGTACTGCAGGGTACCATCCGCACATAGTCGATCCCGACTAGTCGTACTTAGTACTTCTTCTCTGGTGGAACTCGCTGCCAGCGTCCGTGTTCCCTTCCACATATAAACCGACTGCCATCAAAGCAAGAGTGAACAGGCAACTTCTGGCCTCACTCGCTCCATCATAGGCTTCATACATCGCTTTACATCAGGCGTGATCGAGGTCAAGAGCAAGCCCATTCCAAAAAAAAAAAAATATGCTAGTGTATACCTACCCTGAGATTGGCTGCTATGACCAAAATTCGGCCAGGAGGACTAAGGCAAAAGTCGTGCTCGAAAGACGTGTTCATCCAGATCGCTATTAGTTTTTCAACAGAATGTGTGTGCACACAAATCGTATCAGACACTGCAGTTTTTCAATTGAATGTTTTTCAGACTGGACTCAAACAAAAATCAGTAACATGCAAAGGACTGTGTGACGTAGCTGCGCGGGAGTGTATAGCGCGAGTTCTGGCCGCACACGTCTACTTACACACCACGGCGCTGCATATACTCGCTGACTTGAATATTGGTAAGTACTACATTGTAGGAAAGTTGGCCTGGTCAGGATATATTTCAGCTGTTTTCTATCGAAGCGTTTGATGGAAGTACCGAAAACCTTATTAAGTATAGATAAAGATTTGTGTTTTGTGTCATTCGGAGTGACCAGCGGGTTTGTAAGACTAGTATTTATACCTAAAGGGAGAAAAGCAATATTGTTGTGCCGTAGTGTCCTAAGACTCCTAACGTAGTGCCCCCAACGTAGTGATCTCAATGTATTTATTGCCCCCAACTTAATGTTTCCAACGTAGTGCCCCCCAATAAAGCCTCCCTAACATAGTGTGTCCAAACTAGTGCGCCCAACGAAGTGTTCCTCTAATTTAGTATCCTCAAAACGGGGCAAAAAGCACCGAATAAAAATTTCCGCATAGCTCAGTTGGAGTTATTTCGTTACCACTTATCAAGCAAGTAATTCTTTAATTTTTGGTTGCATTAAAATTTTCAAAATCTATGCTTCCGCCCTTTTAACATAACGAGTCCCATTAAAAATTAACTCAGGTTTTCATACCATAAAACAACTCCTTCAGTGGAATCCCTGGACCCGTCTTCCGTGAAGTCGCTGAACGTTCGCAAATGGCGCCCTAGCTGCGTGGAGATCCACACGCTGCTAGACGACTGGGCACGCCGCTGTCAAGCGTTCCTGCAGCATTTATTACTGGAGCTGGACTATACGCCTTATGTGTAAGTTATTGCTTGATTATTTCTTCTTTCTACATGTGAATAAAGACGTAAGTAGTGTGACAAAAGTAAATCCGGACATAGTAGACACAACAAAACAGAAACTCCCCCATGAATTCAGGTTATACGATGACACCCGAATGTGGGTTAAGCTCGCATTTGTACATAAGCTGTCCTGTATTATATTTGCGTCTCTATGTTTAGTAATAAAAAAAAAGATAAAGTTTGATCCATATCTATATCTATACTAATATGTAAAGCTGAAGAGTTTGTTTGTTTGTTTGTTTGTTTGCTTGAACGCGCTAATCTCAGGAACTACTGGTCCGATTTGAAAAATTCTTTCAGTGTTGGATAGCCCATTTATCGAGGAAGGCTATAGGCTATATATTATCACGCTAAGACCTATAGAAGCGGAGCAGTAATGAAAATTGTGACGCAGACGAAGTTGCGCGGGTCAGCTAGTAATATAGATTTTGGAAGTCGTTTTGTGTATCCAGCTAACGACGCGTTTCTTCGCGCGACGGATACTTGTCGTGGGACTATGTGTCTCCTAAATGCAAGGCCAAATAAAACACAATAGGGTATTTTACTCAAAAGAAAACGAATTAGTCCGTCAGATAGATTTCCAACAAATATTGGACACGTATTTTTTCTTTTTTCACGTAAACAAAAATTGAGGAAGATACAGTACGTTGAAAACTCGCGTGACGTCACTACGATAGTACAATTTTACTAGCGACGTGACGTCAACAGCCCCTTCTCCAGAGTTTTGATGCATTTTATCTTTGTCAATATTCATTGCTTTACAAAAACAAAAAGTACGTGTCCATTATTTTTTAATACTTTAACTGACGGACTAAATAGATTTGCAATTTATTGATGGTGAAAACTAGCTTATTGATTACTTTGTGCGTCAAATCAGTCTTTTAAATAATCAATCTCGCCTTAATGGTTGAATAGATTTTGGACTATCTTCGACGCACGGGTATATATATATACCATGACATGAATAAGAGCATAAGATACTTTTGATTGCGCTAGTATGTTCCCATGGGATGATTCCCGAAGATTCCCCTACATTCGACGAAGCCATGGACAAAACCTAGAAAAATACAAGGATAAAAATCCATTCAATAACTGTTCTATGACATTACGACATTCCATGATAATTCAATATGACATGTATTAATAATAAATTTGACATTTTCACTTTTAATTTAGATGGTGTAATGTAACTTGACCTAATTGTAACATTGAAATTTTTGATTGTGAGTTTAAATTCTTAATAATTTGCATACCATCAGGTAAAAATACAGTGTATCTATCGACCATTATTTGTTACACCTTTATCAAGCTGTATTTTGCAACTAAAAGATTTGATTGATTGATATCATTTGACAGCGGTCTACCTCTGGACGTCCAGCTAACCATTGGCAGCTGGCTGTGTTCCTGGGTGCTCTGCCTCAGCACGTCCGCCCCCGAGTGGTGCTGGAGCGTGCTGCGTCGCCTGAGAGTACATCGCGCCTGCTGGAACCTGCCGCCCGATGCGCAGGCGCCGGATTGTGAGCCCGTAGACATGTTTGGGTCTGCGTACGCGCTGATGGCGACGTCGTATGGCCATTGTATACCTGTGGTGAGTAGTTTTAAACATACTGTCTTTTTGATAGGCAACGGTACGTATCAACATTCATGCTATATGGAAACCTCTGCACAACCGTCATCTGCCTAGCCTTTTTCCTGACTATATTTGTTTTGGCTGCCAGTCAAACCGAATTCAGCTGAATACCGGTATTTTGCGTAGAGCGGCTGCCTATCAGAACTCCACAACCCATTAACTAGGTAACACTGTACTTCTTGGCAAACCTCTGCACAGTGTTAAATCAAATATTTCAATAGCAACACACTGAAAAACTTATCATATTTAAAAACTTTGGCACTAGATGACTGCATCATTTAAATTTCAATGATGTATATAAGGTTGGGACAATAAATCATTATTTCCTTATGTCGTCGCTAATAGTGATATAAGGTTCTAAAAATAATTACACCAACATTTTGATGCTTGTCCACCAGATATGTTCAGAAGGAGTATCAGCCCTCTGCAAGCTGGCGTCAACACGACCGCGGGACGCAGTGCAGTGCCTCGCTGGTATCATGCTTGTCATGGCGCACTCGCCTGAGTCCGTGGCGTATACACCCAAGTAAGTAGCAGTATCAGATATGTTCAGAAGGAGTATCAGCCCTCTGCAAGCTGGCGTCAACACGACCGCGGGACGCAGTGCAGTGCCTCGCTGGTATCATGCTTGTCATGGCGCACTCGCCTGAGTCCGTGGCGTATACACCCAAGTAAGTAGCAGTATCAGATATGTTCAGAAGGAGTATCAGCCCTCTGCAAGCTGGCGTCAACACGACCGCGGGACGCAGTGCAGTGCCTCGCTGGTATCATGCTTGTCATGGCGCACTCGCCTGAATTACGCCTGAGCTACTGATACACAAGGATATAAAGTTATAAAAGAGTGATCCAAAGATACATATCAATCTTTTCTTTTTAGTGGTACATTTTGCCCATGTCTAATGGGTATGAATCCTAAGTGAATGTGTAACATTCAGTCTGGTCACAGATTCACGGAGCTGTTCACAACGCTGCTAAGTTCGGGCCCCACCCTGCTGCAGCGCGCTATCGGCCGCGGCGGCGCGCCCGGCTCGGAGTTACTACTGCGACTAATATTGGCGCAGTTGTCTGACGAGTAAGTAATGAGCATAATTATATTTCTTATTTATCTCCTTCCTCTTAGCTCTGAGGGCCAGGAAAAAATAGTAGAATTTGCACTCAAATCCCATTTACATACTTTTAGAGTTCCGAAAAATAAAACGGAATCCTTATAGGATCACTCGGGTGTTTGTCTGTCTGTCTGTCACAGCCAGTTTTCTCCGGATCCAATGGACCGATTCTGTTGGAATTTGGTACACATATGGACTTCTGTGACCTAAACACAGACGCGTTACGTAAATCATTAAATTTGTAGTATGGGGGTCACTTTTGGGGCTCAAACGAGAAAATTAAAAAAAAAATGTTTTTTGAACATCGTGTGACATATCAAATGAAAGGGCTTACTGTGCGGGTCTTAATTATATATTTTTTCATAGTAATAAAATAAATGGTTTTGAAGTTATTCAAGAAATTAGATGAAAAATGACCATGACACGAAAAATTATCAGTAGTTTCGGAGATAAAGAGGGGGCTCCTTATCTCCGAAACTACTGATCCTAAAATAAAAAAAAAAATGGAGATAATAGATCTTTACCGGAAAACTTATTAGAAATCTGTAGTGTTAAAATAACATGTTAAAAAAATTAAATTCGTTCGGAACCCTTTGCACGTGAGTCCGAATCGCACTTGTTTTTTGGATATGTACCATGGTACTTTTGCAATTGTTCTTAGTGTCTTGTTCTGTTAGCGCTGGAGTTTATTTATGTTGGAATCGCTTGCACTGCCCCATAGTTGCAGACCATATGTCCAAACGGGCTTTAGAATGACTTTTTATATTAGCAGTTTGTTGTCCAAAGAGAGTCTCGAGTTCCTTCCTAGCATCCAGTGACGTGCCTAGGGTTTCAAAATAAGGCAAGCCCAATAAAATTTTAACCGATTTCAAAAAAAGAAAGTTCAGTTTTCGACTGAGTATGTAGGTACCTTACCTTCGTATGTATCATCGCAATTTTCTCATAAACTGATATAGATGTCTCAATTCGTTGTTTACCAAAATTACCGAAAGAAACAATTGCACACAGGTGTTTATGGGAATTTGCGTGCCTTTTAATGGCGCCAGATATGTTATTGAAATCATTATAACCAGATGTATTCCAAACGGAATCTTCATTCGAAAAAAATATGCAGCACCCAACAATACAACTTATTAGTGTGTGAACAGCCAACAATCCAACTAGTTTTATACACTGATCTATTAAATTTTCGTTTATGCGATTCACTAGTCTGAGAAAAACACAGATTAGGCGTCGGTTTTAATGAAGAAATTAACTGTTTTTTCTGAGCAAAGTTTAAAGATTTTACCTTATCTTCGCCAATCAAAACTTGAACGCATTTTAAATCCTCACAAGGTACAATTACCTCCATTGTTGTAGGCAAGTCACCAAAACAATTGTATCACTGAGAAAATCTAAGAAAACACACAAAAAACTTTAACAACATAACTTTTCAACTCTCAAGCAAATGAAACTGAAGTGAGTTGCACTCGGGTGTCGAGAACTACTTACGCAGAGTTGCAGTGTTGTCATTTAGGCAAAAAAAGTCTCCAGGTATATGAAAAATCTAGCTAGATGTCGCAAAATTTTTATTTTTAAGATATTGCTTGAATATTTAATTTCGTTATTTTAAAAAGTCGCTAGTTTTTATTGATGCTAAATCTTAAAAAAAAGTCTCCAAACTCGTTAAAAATCTCCAAGATCTCACAACGTCGCTAAAACGGCAACACTGCAGAGTTGGCAAGGTGAAAAGGTCACGCATACGCGTGCAACTTCATACGCATGCACGGCTTAATCGTCAATACTGATCGATTTGTAGACGCACAAGGTTTAGAACTCGTTATACGGCACATCGCTATAAGTGCGAAAGTGACGGAGATAGTATTTGAAAGCCCGGTAAAAGCCAGTACGTGTAAGCGAGATAGCTATATGTAGATGCTGCAAATGCGAAACTCTGCGCGCGAACAATCGCGATGTGTAGTTATGTAGTAATGTGGCATAGGTAATACTTTGTGTTATTTTGATAAGAATTAAGCGCGCGAACTTTTAAATAGTTCGGGTTTGATATTGATTCTCTATCGAGCATTTTAGTAAGCTTTTGGGCTTACATGAAGGTACCGCCACTGCTAGCATCCAGTATAGGCCGTTGTACTTTAGCTGAAGCTCCTGCTTTTTACATTCGATTTGGTGCCTCCAGGTTAGTTTACGATCAATGAGCAAGCCAAGATATCTTACATGATCACTGGGGTAGAGTACATTGGCCCAACTTTACAGGTGGGCAGTCTCCTTTTTTGAGGGTGAATGTCACCTGTTCTGACTTTGCAGTACTAGCCTTTATTTTCCATCTTTAGAGCCCTTCGTTTAATTTGTTAAGGCCTTTCTGTAAGATCTCTGATGCCAGTCTTGGATCTTTATTACTTGCTAATATAGCGGTGTCGTCTGCAAATGTAGCTGTGGTTATATCTGGCGTTAGCGGTAGGTCAGCAGTGTACAGCGTGTAGAGCATGGGGCCGAGAACAGGTCCTTGGGGCACCCCGACGACAATGTCTCAGAACTCAGAAGTGGCCTCACCTTCTTTCACATAAAATATGCGATCCTCAAGGTAAGATTCGATTTGAATGTTGGAAAGCTTGAGTAGGAAATATTCGGCTTGATCTTATCTAGTAGTTCTTTGTGCCAGACCTTGTCAAAGGCCTGCTGGATATCCAAAAACGCTGACGAGCAGTATTCCCTTTGTTCTAAAGACTTGCTTAAGGCATTACATATTCTGTGGGCTTGTTCCACTGTGCCATGGCGTTCTCTAAAGCCGAATTGGTGGTCTGGTATCACTTTGGGCTCCAAGAGGCTTGGCGAAATTCTGCGAAGTATTTTCTTCTCCAGTACCTTGAGATAGAGTAGGCAACAGACTGATTGGCCGGTAGGATGTTTTTTCGGTCATTAATTTTCTATTTGGCACGGTTTTATGCTGTGTCTTTTTGTAAACTAGATAGCAATTACCTGAATATTATTTTCAAATTAGCAACCCGCCGCAGTTTGGCATGGGTGGCAGAGCATATATAAGCTCACACTCGACATATTTTTTCCGACATCATCAACAATCGTCTTCGTATTTCAGTCGTATTTATACAAAACCTTGAATTAGACACACACGCCTAAACCTTCCTCATAGATGACTCTGTCTATTGGTAAGAGGATTCGTTCGGTACTTTTTGAGTTTATCAGATAGGCAGAGAGAACTATGTTTTGTAATATGTAGTGAAGTTCAAGATAGACCGTGTTTGCTCCTGTGTAGCGACATCAATAAAAAACATCACAGCAAAATCTACATCGCAACAAACAGAACCGCAACGCCATCTATCCAACCAGCAGCGAGCTACTACTACGAAATCTAGCATCGCGATATCAGAGTTTATCGTGTGATTTGAACATACATAACAGTCCTAATATCAAATATCGGGCAGTTGCCCGCCAGACACAAACACCCGTCTGGTCGGAGGATCCTCCCTTTTCAATGGAGGTTTGCGGGACTTAGCTCTCTGTTCAGCAAACCTCTATACCTGTAGTGACTATCAACTGCGTGTGTTGTGGGCTAATATGTCATACTCCTAATGTTGTACTGCAGCAGTGGCGTGGTCCCCCTGTCCGGCGTGCTGAGCGCATGGCTGCACGCGTGCTGGCGGCCGCAGCTGCCACCGGCCGCCTGCGCGCTCGTAGACGCCGCCGCTTGCGCCACCAGGCTGTGGCCGCACCTTGATGCGTATGCCAACGCTTTGCTGCAGGTATGTGCGTGTTGCATGTGGACATTATAAATCACGACTACGCGGCTTATTCGTAAAAAATCTAGTTTGTTGTAAACCTAAAATTAAATAAAACACAAACGTCTTCCGACATAAAATAAACGGAAGAACTGGTAATTTTTTTTTTCTGAAATCGGTATTTTTTGTGGTACTGTATTTTGCTTCATTTCTGCTATCAGAAAAGCCAAAAAACCATGTAATTTCAAAGTGAAACATTATTATAATGTCCATTTATTTATGTTACAACCGTTTGTGCAGGAAGAAAACGCAAAAGATCACATAAACCACGCGGTCCGTAACGCAGCCACTGCTCCTTTACTCTGCGAGTGCTTACTGCGAGCATGCCACGCTGCTCGGGAAGCGAGCACGCATCTGTACGCTCGACTGCTGAGCGTGTTACATCAACAGCGCGTCGCGCAGCAGAAGATACACGTTGATAATGCGCTGCAGGTGAGATTACTTTGTGAATGCTCGCTGCGAGCATGCCACTCTGTTTCTTGCGAGCCTAGCACGCTGCCTACTAGTCGTATAATTTGTATCGAATGGCTAGTCGTAGTAGTCGTACGATCTGTGTACAAGTGTTTCTTTAACGTCACCATTTTATAAATTGTATTGTCTTTCTGTCCGGGTTTTTACTTAGGTCTTTATTTTAACATGTAGAGTTACTGTTTTTGCAGAAAATAGGCGCCAACATAACATCGGAAGAGCTAGTAATATACCGAGCTGCGACTGCTGCGCTGGTGGCTCCCATGAACCATCCGTCACATTTGACGCTGTGGAGATTGCTCATGCATCTGTATTTACAAACACCACCGGATTACGGGTAAGTCTTATTACGTTAATAATGTAACATCTCACAAGAATAATAACTTTATAATCCCGAGAGACGTCTAACTGCTGGATATATGCATCACCCAAACATCGCTATATGGACCAGCCCTGTGCTTCTTGTATCTGTAGCAGATTCTCAAGATCTTCATCAAGTTATTGGTCCACCTTGAGAATGGCTTACCAGACCCTTTCAGCCGGATCGGTCATTGGTTTTGCGACTAAAGAGGCCTCTCATGTTAACGTAAGCTTGGGAATAAAGGTGCTTAAGCCTCAAATTCTTTAAGTAGCAAGTATTTATAAAACTAAACAATTCAAAGTTTAATTAAAGCGCTGTTTTTTATATTGTGCTCACACCATAATTTATATTATGTTTTTAAACGTGAGGATTTGTTATTGGCTTGCTGGTGACTACGGTTTCCTATTTTGTTTGTCTTTATTAGATGTAAGTCCTCCATGTACTAAATAAATAAATAAATACTTCAGACTCTTCCAGGTTATTCAAATAGACGCCAACTACACGAGATTATCCAATGTAATTATAGCATTTTATGCCGTCATTTTCAGTTCAGTGCCAGCAATAGGCCCCCTATTCTTCAGCGGCCTAATAAAATCTCGCACCCTATCTCAAATTAAACGAAAGCTCCTTGAAACAATCACATATCACCACAACGAAGGAGAAACTCTCAAAACGGAGCACAAATCTATCGATACTAGTGACGTACAATCGAATATACGAGTAGAGAGAGCGACCCCAGCTAGGGGTGACGATGGCTTCTTACCGGCGTTGTCGATAGTCGATCTGACGGGGGAGTCGAGCGGCTCGAGCGATAACGAAGGCGAGGGCGAAGATAGCCGAAGCGAGAAGGAGTCGAGCCCGAACAGTGAGGCGGTAGAGACGAAGAAGAATATTTTTAATTTGATTGCTTATCATGCTGCTGCTGAGAAGTAAGTGCGATAGAATAGAATAGAATTATTATTGTTGGTTTTGTAATTATGTCATTCTGTGTTCAATATCCTAATATTATAATTCTTCCGTTACTGGTGACTGACTCAGTGACTGACGGAAATGCATAGCCAAAACTACTGTTTGTAGAAAGGTGAAATTTGGCATGTAGGTTACTAGGGGAGTGTAGAGGAGCACTAAGAGGATATGCGCGAACGAAGTCGAGGGCAAAAGCTAGTTATTTATAAAAGTGATTTTTCTGCGGTGTTCCGTTTGTTTGGTTGTTTATTTCTTTCGATATAAAGAAAAATTCAGATATTAAATCAATCAAGGAAATTTTAGGTCGGCAACACAATCTCGAAGACATTCAGGCAACACCTATCGAAACTTGAAACTTTAAAAAGCACAAACTTCAAGAATTATATCCCTGGATATCACTGCGTATTCTGCTAACAATACCAGTGACTTGCAAGTAACGCAGTTTTTCTAAACTTAAATTATAGCTACCAAACGAAAGCTAAAACTTAATGTGTTTATGCGAATTTTGGCATAGTTATAGGGAATGGTGTTTTAAACAACATAGTAAAAGTACTGATAGGTGGGGGTGAAGCTATCGGGGTAGGGGGTAAAGATTTTTTTAAATAAATTATTTTCATTATTTTGAAATATAAAAGGGCGCCAAATGTATGACTTGCCCGGGGCGCTTAGATGGTTAAGGCGGGCCCTGGATGTATCTGTCTTAAAGTGACTAATCATGTTTCACCTACTTCTTCTTATCGTGTGGACAGTAAGGTCTAACGACCCCACACACCCTAGTGTCAGAGTTTCTAAACCGCCTCAAAGGCTTCTGACATGGTTTATTTGACGACTGCCATTTGGCGGCCGAGACCACCAGCTTATACGTGCCTTCCGAAGCACGGAACCCACGGAAACTACTGATAAGTTTTGGTTAACGTATCTGACAAATAAACAAAATCTATTGCGTTTGTCATAAATCTAATGGCTAGCGCTTATCCAGACAAAACCGGCCCGTCATGTTGCAAATAATTTGGCTGTTTCAGATTGCTCAACGAATATTTAAGTTGGTTGGAACAAGGCGAAAAAGTACGCATAGCACCTCACTTTGCAGATATTGCAAGATATATCCCAGAACATGTAAGTCAACTTAGTATTACAGTAGTACCCAACTGATATGGATTAGCGATGTACCTGCGCAGAAGATGAATTTTCAAAGCGTGGGAAATGCTACTGACCAATCGGCACGCTCCACGTAACGCGCTTCTTTTTCCTGTACCGCTATTGGTCGGCAGCTGCCGCCATGTTAGCGCCGCGTGGCATGCACGTGACTTGCGAGTGAGACGGAACTAACAGCTGCAGTGTATTATGAACCTTATAGTAGTGATCTAAGGTTGATTGTAAGTTTGCTTTCTTTCGTTAATTTTCCCGGCCATAGTTTCTTTTCTGCGCGAACGAAGATTTACGACGCGCCTTATCAGTTGGGTACCACTGTACTTTAGTTGCACTATTTTGTTAAAAATATTTTTGGGCTCGCCATAAGTTTTAAAACGAATCTTTTTCAATTAAAATTTATATCGCGTCGTATAGCGAATGTTATTTGGGGAATTGAATACATTGCAAATTCACCTTTTCTTTTTGAGATTTAATAGGTTACATGACAAAAAAAATAAACTAATTAGTCCGCAAGTAGATTTCCAAAAAATATTGCACACATCTTTTTTCACGTAAACGTAAAATTAATACGATACACTGCGTTGAAAACTGTATGGCGTCACATGTAAGTACAGTTTTTTTTTTATTTGTGATAGGTTTGCCCTTGACTCTAGTCTAGATCAGAGATGACAGAGACAAAGTCTACGATGGAGCGAGCTTACCCAGAAGGAGCCTGTTCACTCTAACTTTGAAGAGATTAGGGTTGTAAGACGTTTTACAGAATAGTGTCGTCAAAAGTCCCCACTCCTTATCTTTGATGCGGTTTATCTTTGTTAATTTTTATGGATTTTATAAAGCAAAAAATACTTATCCGATATTTTTAACCGACTTCCAAAAAAGGAGGATGTTCTCAATTCGGTGGGTTTTTTTATATGTATGTACACTGATTAATCCGAGTTTTCTGATACGATTTCTCTGATTCTTTTTTATTTCGATGCGGTTTACTTGCCATTTGGTCCCGTAAAAATTTGATTCAGTTTGGTTCAGTAGTTTTTTATTTTATGAGCATATTTGCTTATTTCAATTTCTGCGTTGACGAAGACGTCGTCTAAGTATACTTAAAAGTGAAGAAAAATAAAAAACTTTTTACAAAAAAAATATAACCGACTTTCAAACAAAACACTACAAAGTATAAAATAACCTTAATTTCGAAAGTCGGTGTTTTTGGTTTTGTTTATTTGTTTTTAAACACCGACTTAAAAGTTTTTTCGATAATCTAACTGGCGGACTAAATGAAATCATATTTTATTTTACTCATCCTTATTTATCAGATTGAATTTGAATGTGCAGGCTCTAGAAGCGGCTTGGAAGCGCGCCGTGAGCCGCCCGCCACCGTCCTCAGAGCTGGACAGCTTCCCCGCAGTCACGCTGCGGCCGCCGCCTGACGATGCTCCGCCGCAGACACCCTTCCACATCGCTGTCAACACCATACTGAAGATCAAGGATAGGTCGAGGAGACGGTATGTTGGCACGATGTATGTAACTCGCTCTAGTGTCTGCAACTCCATGTCCAAGCGGTATTTTTTATCTGTACGGGCGGGACAAATATGTCACTCCATCCACCCCAGCTCCTCAAGGAAGGCCAGCTACTTCCTAATATTTGTGTGTATATGCGTTGACACGAGACTTTTGATAATCATGCTGGGTCCGTCAATAAATGAGCTTGTAGTGAAATCTGTTTTTGGTTCCCTGTCAAGATGTATGTGCAAGGCGACATACATCTTAGTGGCCGCCAGTAAAACCAACTCGTATGCCGTGACGGAAGTGACATGACGTCATGTCGTGATGCCCTCACAACGCCGCCTGTTACGGACGGCGAACTTTGAAACTAAAATGTGCGAAAATATTAACATAGATGTTACACATTTGTCGGGCGTCCCGTGATGGCAATTTGTTTTTTTTTTAAATAGAGAACTAACATAGGACATAATACGCCTTGACTAAGATTATTTCGCAAGGCGTGGTGATGATAGGTGGAGTAAGGCAGTGACCGAGTGGCGTCCAAGGACTGGAAGAAGAAGTGTTGGTCGACCAGCGGCGAGATGGACGGATGAAATTATTGCCATCGCAGCAAGAACCTGGATGAGGCTGGAACAGGAGCGTGGGGATTGGCACAAGAAAAGAGAGGTCTATGCTCAGTTGTGGGCGAAGTCAGGCTGTGGATGATGTTGATGAAGATTATTTCAGTAGTAACTTGTGCAAACAAGGCCAAACATCACAGAAGACATTTTGGTGTGTATGGGGGACAAAACGGAGATCTTTACCCAGATATGGGACAAAATGTTGTCTCTTCTACTAGATACTCAAATTTCTTTCTAGTTGTGCCACATAACTCCATCCTCGGCAGCTCTAGCAAGCAGTAAACTTTGATAAGCTGTACTGATAAATATTTCCTATAGTTATCGGCTCCACTCTTTTTCCGTTTTCAGGCGTAGGAGAACATTGATCAAGTCACCCGTAGAAGATGTGGACTTCCGAGACTCCCGCACTCTCTTATCGCTTGTCGATAAACATTTAAATGACATCGAGAGGCTTGCACAGTAAGTCCGTTTAATTTTATTAAAAAACTAGTGGACGTCACGCGGTTTCACCCGCGTAGTTCCCGTTCCCGTGGCAGTACGGGGATAATATATAGCCTATGTTACTCCCTGATAATGTAGCTATCCAATGCTATAAGAATTTTTCAAATCGGTCCAGTAGTTTCGGAGCCTATTCAATTCAAAGAAACAAACAAATGTTTCTTCTTTATAATATTAGTATAGAAAAAAAAAAACAGGAAGATGACTGAAATATCTGTTCGCTTTGATTTGTATTACCAGGTGAAGGCGATGTGGCGTTTTCCGCCTTTTTTATACAAGTTATTGTACTCATCATTATGAAAAACTTTTACTATGGGACCAACACCGATATCGCAAATAAAAAATCAGCTGTTCAGTACATTTTGTCGAGTTATGCGCACATAAATGTATCCGGCAGTCGAATGACAAACGAATACTGCGTTTATTCTGTAACACGTTGTATTCTTATTCTTTTACAGAAACAGACAGGTGTTACGCTGAAAACTGTGTGATGGCGATGTCAAAATTATTTATTTTCAGTGACTTATTAATTTTGCCTATATGTCTTACAGAGAATGGTGTACAGAAGTGGCCCGCGTATCATCGCTAGACAGCCGACTGTGGGAGCTAGTCGGCGTACTGCGCGTGCGACGAGCGTTACCGCCCGTGCGCAAGAGCTGCGCCAACAAGTGCAAGGCCATCACTATCTACATACCGGTACGTGTCAGTGACGTCACTAGACAGCCGACTGTGGGAGCTAGTCGGCGTACTGCGCGTGCGACGAGCGTTACCGCCCGTGCGCAAGAGCTGCGCCAACAAGTGCAAGGCCATCACTATCTACATACCGGTACGTGTCAGTGACGTCACTAGACAGCCGACTGTGGGAGCTAGTCGGCGTACTGCGCGTGCGACGAGCGTTACCGCCCGTGCGCAAGAGCTGCGTCAACAAGTGCAAGGCCATCACTATCTACATACCGGTACGTGTCAGTGACGTCACTAGACAGCCGACTGTGGGAGCTAGTCGGCGTACTGCGCGTGCGACGAGCGTTACCGCCCGTGCGCAAGAGCTGCGTCAACAAGTGCAAGGCCATCACTATCTACATACCGGTACGTGTCAGTGACGTCACTAGACAGCCGACTGTGGGAGCTAGTCGGCGTACTGCGCGTGCGACGAGCGTTACCGCCCGTGCGCAAGAGCTGCGCCAACAAGTGCAAGGCCATCACTATCTACATACCGGTACGTGTCAGTGACGTCACTAGACAGCCGACTGTGGGAGCTAGTCGGCGTACTGCGCGTGCGACGAGCGTTACCGCCCGTGCGCAAGAGCTGCGTCAACAAGTGCAAGGCCATCACTATCTACATACCGGTACGTGTCAGTGACGTCACTAGACAGCCGACTGTGGGAGCTAGTCGGCGTACTGCGCGTGCGACGAGCGTTACCGCCCGTGCGCAAGAGCTGCGTCAACAAGTGCAAGGCCATCACTATCTACATACCGGTACGTGTCAGTGACGTCACTAGACAGCCGACTGTGGGAGCTAGTCGGCGTACTGCGCGTGCGACGAGCGTTACCGCCCGTGCGCAAGAGCTGCGTCAACAAGTGCAAGGCCATCACTATCTACATACCGGTACGTGTCAGTGACGTCACTAGACAGCCGACTGTGGGAGCTAGTCGGCGTACTGCGCGTGCGACGAGCGTTACCGCCCGTGCGCAAGAGCTGCGTCAACAAGTGCAAGGCCATCACTATCTACATACCGGTACGTGTCAGTGACGTCACTAGACAGCCGACTGTGGGAGCTAGTCGGCGTACTGCGCGTGCGACGAGCGTTACCGCCCGTGCGCAAGAGCTGCGTCAACAAGTGCAAGGCCATCACTATCTACATACCGGTACGTGTCAGTGACGTCACTAGACAGCCGACTGTGGGAGCTAGTCGGCGTACTGCGCGTGCGACGAGCGTTACCGCCCGTGCGCAAGAGCTGCGTCAACAAGTGCAAGGCCATCACTATCTACATACCGGTACGTGTCAGTGACGTCACTAGACAGCCGACTGTGGGAGCTAGTCGGCGTACTGCGCGTGCGACGAGCGTTACCGCCCGTGCGCAAGAGTTGCGCCAACAAGTGCAAGGCCATCACTATCTACATACCGGTACGTGTCAGTGACTTCACTAGGCAGCAGAGTGTTGGAGCTAGTACTGCGCGTGCCGCGCCTTCGCAAACTACCACATATTGGACGTCTGTATAAAAAATTAGAACCCATACAGTGTCACTCGTGTGTTTGTCTGTCTGGCCGTCTGTCTATTTCGCTTACAGCGTATTTGCTCCGAATCTACTGGACCTAATCACTTTAAATTTGGTACACATATGAAGGTCTGTGAGCTAAACTCGGTATTTTGTCTTGAACTTTAATAATTCCGTTAATTGTTATTTCAGGAACAAGAGTGGTGCATATCAGTGGACGCGGAGCGCGGTATCAAAGAGAACCGCAGCAGTGCGCGCGCATCCTTGCGCCGCCTGGCACGCGCGCGCCCGCATGCGGCTCGAACCGCCGCCGCGCTGCACACCATAGCCAGGTAGCGTACTACAAATCTGGTGTTATAGTATAGGGAAGGTGCACGGCATAGACTGCCATCTATTGTCCGCTTCGTCTGCCTAGTACCAGTAGAATCACTTGCGCTGAGCAATGCCAGGTAAATAAATAAAGCGATTCTATTGCGCTATGCACAGTGGCGTGACTAGGGTTTCAAAATAAGGCAAGCCCAATAAAATTTTAACCGATTTCAAAAAAAGAAAGTTCAGTTTTTGACTGAGTATGTAGGTGCATATATATGTATCATGGCAATTTTCTCATAAGCTGATATAGATGTCTCAATTCGTTGTTTACCAAAATTACCGAAAGAAACCATAGCACACAGGTGTTTATGGGAATTTGCGTGCCGTTTAATGGCGCCAGATATGTTATTTAAATCATTATAACCAGATGTATTCCAAACGGAATCTTCATTCGAAAAAAATATGCAGCACCAGCAATACAACTTATTAGTGTGCGAACAGGCAACAATCCAACTAGTTTTATACACTGATCTATTAAATTTTCGTTTATGCGATTTACTAGTCTGAGAAAAACACAGATTAGGCGTCGGTTTTAATGAAGAAATTAACTGTTTTTTCTGAGCAAAGTTTAAAGATTTTACCTTATCTTCGCCAATCAAAACTTGAACGCATTTAAAATCCTCACAAGGTACAATTACCTCCATTGTTGTAGGTAAGTCACCAAAACAATTGTATCACTGAGAAAATCTAAGAAAACACACAAAAAACTTTAACAACATAACTTTTCAACTCTCAAGCAAATGAAACTGAAGTGAGTTGCACTCGGGTGTCGAGAACTACTTACGCAGAGTTGCAGTGTTGTCATTTAGGCAAAAAAAAGTCGCCAGGTATATGAAAAATCTAGCTAGATGTCGCAAATTTATTATTTTTAAGATATCACTTGAATATTTAATTTCATTATTTTAAAAAGTCGCTAGTTTTTATTGTTGCTAAATCTTAAAAAAAGTCTCCAAACTCGTTAAAAATCTCCAAGATCTCACAACGTCGCTAAAACGGCAACACTGCAGAGTTGGCAAGGTGACAAGGTCACGCATACGCGTGCAACTTCATACGCATGCACGGCTTAAGTCGTCCATACTGGTCGACACAAGGTTCTAACTCGTTATACGGCACATCGCTATAAGTGCGAAAGTGACAGAGATAGTATTTGAAAGCCCGTCAAAAGCCGCTACGTGTAAGCGAGATAGCTATATGTAGATGCTGTAAATGCGAAACTCTGCGCGCGAACAATCGCGATGTGCAGAAATGTGGCATAGGTAGATACTTTGTGTTATTTTGATAAGAATTAAGCGCGCAAACTTTTAAATAGTTCGGGTTTGATATTGATTCTCTATCGAGCATTTGGGCTTTTGGACTTATATGAAGGTACCGCCACTGGCTATGCATCTTCGCACATCTCTGGTAGAAGCGCAGCCTCGGCGTGGCCGCCTACTGGGTACGGGTCAGCATCGACTCTAAAAGATGAAGACAGTGTGATAATAATCACTTTGTTTTAATGATTATAATGTTATATCCGCTACTGTTTCTCTGTATGTACATAAATCTGAATTTCTATACTTAATACTTATATCTATACTAATGTATTGTTACGAGCTTAGGATTCGTTACAATAAAAACAGCCGATTAAACAACCAAAACTGACACTTTAATTTATACACACTAATTCGCTAAGATCGCTCTCGAAGTTATCGTTTGTATCGCCAATTCAATACTGACTGCCGTCGCCGAATGTCCGCCCTTTATATACCGACAGTCATTTCCAGAACCCTCCTGTATGGAAACCTCTGGAAAGTTCGGGCACACACAGGTCCCGACCGACCAGGTGTCAAAACATCGAGAATGTTCTAGCACGTAAATGTCTGCTACTGGATACTAGATGGTGCCAGCAGCACGCAAGTGTCTGCTACTTGATACTAGATGGCAGCACGTAAATGTTTGGTTGGTTTCCGCTACTTGATACTAGATGGCGTTAGCAGCACGCAAATGCCGCCATGTACCCAACATTAATTCTGGCGCGTAACAGTATAAAGCTAAAGAGTTTGTTTGCTTGAACGCGCTAATCTCAGGAACTACTGGTCCGATTGAAAAAATTCTTTCAGTGTTAGATAGCCCATTTATCGAGGAAGTCTATAGGCTATATATCATCATGCTAAGATCAATAGGAGCGGAGCAGACGAAGTTGCGCGAGTCAATTAGTCATAAAATAAATCCCGTTGCGCTCCCGCTTACCTTCCAGACGCACGCGCAGCAGCGAAGCGGGCGTACGCGTAGTGGAGCGTGCGTGGCGCTGCGCCGGCGCGCCGCACTGCGCGGCCTGTGCGCCGGCCAGCAGCGTGCTCACTGCGCTAGTTACCGACTTGGCGGAGGTAAATACTCACAGAATGTTATACGTCGTAAAAAAAAATATTGTAAAAAGTTATATAACAATCTGTCCGTCTAGCCTTTTCCCTACTATGTTGGAATCGGGTTCCATAAATATAAACTACGGTATCCTATTGCGGCGAAAGGCTGCTGACATACAGAATATATTTGTTTTCCGAAAACGTGCTCTACGTGCATTATAGCAGCTAGGGTCACGGGTTTCATTAGGAGAACTTTTGAAAAGGAATTAGAATTCTCACGGTGGCACCTCAATTCATTTTTGCAAAAATTTTATTCATATTATTTAAAACCAGTGATATCCACAACTTAAAAACCAGAAACACGCACAAACTACATGCTTGTTCCCACCGTCTCCGTAAGGTTCAATTTGTGGGGCTCGGTATCCGCTTTTCAAATAAATTTAATTTGACTTATCTGACTTATTTTTTTTTTGTGTCATGTATCGTAAACAACTTTGTATACTACTGTATTGTTGCTGGGGAGTTTGTTGCGCCACTTCTTCTTCCCAGGTAAAACACTAGGAAGTGGTGACGGGCGGGCGGAGACTGGCTTTATATAGAACTTTAACGTTCAGCCTGATTTGAATAAATTACTTTTACGTTATATCATATAAATAAAAAAAACCTTATTGCTCTCAAAAAAAGAAACAAATGTATTTATTTAAATACCCTGTTAATGTTATGCACTGGATCGTCCATTCCAGCGCTGGATCAGCTACGACGGGCGCCTGTCGACGGAGCTGCTGTCGGCGTGGGGCGCGCGCTGCGGCGGCGCGCTGCAGCAGGCGCTGTGCGGCGCGCTGCTGGCGCCGCGGCGCCTGCCGCCCGCCGACGTGCCCAAGGTCTACAGTGCGCTGTTGGATTCGCAGCTACCCTCGCATACCGTGTTCAGTTATTTGTCTAAGGTGAGTTGCTTGCAATCTTTTAGGAAGATGAAGAAATGTGAATTACATTTATTTTAATTATTTCTTTGAATTGTGCCTTTTTTCCGGACGCTTTCATCGTGCTAGTCTTTTACATCGTTCTCACATGTATGTATAATTTCAACTTGATGTAAACAAAATTTTGTAACAACTTATTATTTTTAAAAGAGTGGAGTTTCTTGCACGTTCTTTTCCATAAAGATCTACGCTTTGAAATGTGCAAATAGCTTCATCTTTTTGGACCGACCGACCCTGACAATTCAAAAGTGCCTGTAAATGGTTTATTTGAAATAAATATTTTGAGTTAAAGTTTGAATTTTTTTGCACGTTTTACTTCGGAAAAATCTGCAAGGGATTTCTTGTAATTCTTTTTTCAAAATAATGGCTTCCTTTTTCTCAGTAAAATCCACACTATTGGTAATAGTAATCAGAGGCTAGAAGACTTGAGATTATGTCATTAAAATTTTTAATACATTTTGAAAAGTAAACCCAAACAATGCTACTACGAGGGTGCGTTTTTAAGTTCGCGGAATGAGAGGGTTGGAAGGGGGTGATTAGGCTCATTAGGATCGTAACGTGTTCAGTGACTCATAATTAGTATAAATACGAAGTTTGATTGTTATTAGACAATTAGTCTTTGAGCTATCGTCAACCAAGCAACATAATCGGGAGTAAAAAGTGAAATATGGAAAAAATCGAATATCGTGCCGTCATAAAGTTCCTTACCAAGCAAGGATCATCTGTTGCGACCACATTGAATGAGATGTCATTGGTTTACGGCGACTCTTGTCCAGGAAAAATCATGGTGTACAAGTGGCACAGTTTATTTAAACAAGAAAGGGAATCCCTTGAAGACGACCCGAGGGCGGGCAGGAGCATCGAGGTGACCACGCCAGAACTTATCCAAAAAGTCGAAAAAATTGTACTCGACGATGCTCGACTAAAGAAGAAACAACTCGCAGAAATGGTTGGAGTATCCGACACAACCATTTTTAAAATCCTGCACGATCATCTTGGCATGACTAAGGTCAGCGCAAGATGGGTGCCGAGAATGCTCACGCCGCCGCAAAAACAACAACGCGTAGAGTGTTCACGTGCATTTTTGGACCTCTGTAATGAAGACAAGGATGGTGTATTGAGTCGAATTGTTACTGGAGACGAAACTTGGGTTCATCATTTTGAACCTGAGTCGAAACAAGACTCCATGCAGTGGCATAAAAAGGGCACAGCACCTCCCAAGAAGTTTAAGGTGTCACAGTCAGCTGGGAAACTCATGGCAACGGTCTTTTGGGACTCGGAAGAAATATTATTGATCGATTATAAAGATAAAGGTGTTTCTATAACCGGAGAATACTACGCTTCA
This sequence comes from Lacanobia wlatinum, assembly GCA_947578705.1. NCBI lineage: Eukaryota > Metazoa > Arthropoda > Insecta > Lepidoptera > Noctuidae > Lacanobia > Lacanobia wlatinum. The sequence goes on from OX388035.1 coordinate 6,102,345, forward strand.
ATATTAGAGCGACTAAAAGAAGCCATTAAAGAGAAAAGACGAGGAAAATTGACGAAAGGTGTGCTGCTTTTGCACGACAACGCGCCCGTCCACAAGAGCCGCGTTGCGTTGGCTGCCCTGCATAAGGTGGGCTTCGATATTTTGAATCACCCACCCTACAGCCCAAACCTGGCACCGAGTGATTATTACCTCTTTCCAAAAATGAAAAAAGAGCTGCGGGGTAAAAAAATTACCACCGATGATGAAGTCAAGGAGGCAGTTTCGGCGTATTTTGTAGATAAAGAGAAAACATTTTTTTTTGAGGGTATAAATAAATTAATTGAAAGATCTGAAAAATGTATCCGTCTTGCAGGTGAATATTTTGAAAAGGAAAAATCATTTAGTTTTTTTATTTCCACCCCTTATCCTCCATTCCGCGAACATAAAAACGCTCCCTCGTACAAACCAACAGACTTATAGCAGTGAACTGTTCCTTAAAAATTGCAGAATATTACAATACATCATCTAATTAATGAAAAACTCTATTCCAGTTTGAAATGTCTCGCTGGTCAGAATCAGCAGACCCTACCCAACGCAGGGACATGCTCGAAGCCCTAATCCGCGCCGTCCAACGCGGTGGGCCTTCGCCCGCCACCGAACATCACATGCTGGTGGAACTGCTGGGAGTGCATAGCGCTCTGCTCATAGACCCCAGAGAGCTGTGCGCGCACGTGCTGCGCTGCGCCGCGGCCGCCGTCAGCGATACGGTGCCGCCTGCGCACTGGACCTACATTGTGCGAGCCGTGGATGCTAAGGCAGCTGCAGTTCCATTTGATCAGGTAAGAAATACTAGGAGTCTATAACGAGATACTGGTAAATACATATAGTGAAGTCACTGCATCTTAACAATGGACCTTATTCATGAAACACTTCGATCAGGTAAGGAAACAGAAATAGTACCTTCTACTCTTGCTACTCTAAATTGCCGTCAAGTTATGTCACTCTCGGGCCCATAAGCTACTCCAATAAAACAAAAAAACTGTCAAGAGCGAGTCAGACTCGCGCATCGAGGGTTCCGTACCATCATATAAAACGTGAAATGTCTTTAAAGTTTCATCGGCGAGGCCTATATCCGTCAGAGAATTTTAACACTGCAGTGTATATTGCAGTTTTAGATCAGCGCCATCTCTTGACCGATAGTGGAAAATATGTAATTTTGTCGATGATTTCTGAAAAACTATGCCATTTAGAGACATCGTTTTATTTTTCCTGTAATCTTTACATTAACTTCTATCACATAGAATAATTTCAGATTTTTCTCAATGCAAACTCTGAGATAAGGGGGAGGCATGGTCAATTTTTCGTCAAAAGTCGAAAACTATGCGGTCTAAAAGAAAAAATGCTTGGAAATGTGCAAATAACGCTCTTTCATTGATACCCCACATGCCCTAGTAGCACCATTTCGAATTTTAAAGAACCCCTATCAGGCGCTGTTGCAAAAATGAAATAAATTTTTATTTTTTTGTTATTTGCAAAATAGTTGAGCAAAGGTCATCTAAAACTATTCCAAATTTCAAGTTGATAGCATAAGTAATTCCTGAGATATGCAGCTGTGACAGATAGATAGACTTAGTCACACCATAAGGGTTCCTTTTTACTATTTTGGCACGGAACCCTAAAACACGTCGATCCGATACCAACATGCTGCGTAAAAGAAGAACAAATCAAAAATACTCTTTAATATTAGTAAGACGAAGTGCTAGGAGTGCATAGGCGCAATACTGATAGATCCAAGAGAGTTGTGTGCGTATGTGTTGAGGTGTGCCACTACTGCGATAAACAATACGGTACCTCCAGCTCATTGTTGAGGTGTGCCACTACTGCGGTAAACAATACGGTACCTCCAGCTCATTGTTGAGGTGTGCCACTACTGCGGTAAACAATACGGTACCTCCAGCTCATTGTTGAGGTGTGCCACTACTGCGGTAAACAATACGGTACCTCCAGCTCATTGTTGAGGTGTGCCACTACTGCGGTAAACAATACGGTACCTCCAGCTCATTGTTGAGGTGTGCCACTACTGCGGTAAACAATACGGTACCTCCAGCTCATTGTTGAGGTGTGCCACTACTGCGGTAAACAATACGGTACCTCCAGCTCATTGTTGAGGTGTGCCACTACTGCGGTAAACAATACGGTACCTCCAGCTCATTGTTGAGGTGTGCCACTACTGCGGTAAACAATACGGTACCTCCAGCTCATTGTTGAGGTGTGCCACTACTGCGGTAAACAATACGGTACTTCCAGCTCATTGTTGAGGTGTGCCACTACTGCGGTAAACAATACGGTACCTCCAGCTCATTGTTGAGGTGTGCCACTACTGCGGTAAACAATACGGTACCTCCAGCTCATTGTTGAGGTGTGCCACTACTGCGGTAAACAATACGGTACCTCCAGCTCATTGTTGAGGTGTGCCACTACTGCGGTAAACAATACGGTACCTCCAGCTCATTGTTGAGGTGTGCCACTACTGCGGTAAACAATACGGTACCTCCAGCTCATTGTTGTGGTGTGCCACTACTGCGGTAAACAATACGGTACCTCCAGCTCATTGTTGAGGTGTGCCACTACTGCGGTAAACAATACGGTACCTCCAGCTCATTGTTGAGGTGTGCCACTACTGCGGTAAACAATACGGTACCTCCAGCTCATTGTTGAGGTGTGCCACTACTGCGGTAAACAATACGGTACCTCCAGCTCATTGTTGAGGTGTGCCACTACTGCGGTAAACAATACGGTACCTCCAGCTCATTGTTGAGGTGTGCCACTACTGCGGTAAACAATACGGTACCTCCAGCTCATTGTTGAGGTGTGCCACTACTGCGGTAAACAATACGGTACCTCCAGCTCATTGTTGAGGTGTGCCACTACTGCGGTAAACAATACGGTACCTCCAGCTCATTGTTGAGGTGTGCCACTACTGCGGTAAACAATACGGTACCTCCAGCTCATTGTTGAGGTGTGCCACTACTGCGGTAAACAATACGGTACCTCCAGCTCATTGGACCCATATTGTGAGAGCCGTGGACGCTAGGCAGCTGCAGGTGAGGAGTACTAGGACTGCATAAAATGATACTGGTGAAGAACAGACTTGTTGTCACTGTATCTATTAACAATGGGCCTTATTTATGAAAACCTTTTTTTCCATGAGTGATTAAGAGAAAATGCTGGCGGCGAGACTTTGTATGTAAAAAGTCAT